>CM041791.1:78121320-79564249 GCA_023375725.1 Nephotettix cincticeps | reverse complement strand
GTCTCAATCAGACCATTTTTATGAGAGTTATCGTTTTCACAGACACACAAACACACACACACACACTCATATATATTATAATTATTCAACTGGTTTAATAGAACAAATTAAAAGCTTAGCAAATTTTCATTTAATTGATACACAAATGTTTTCAAGCAGTTGAGAGAGTAGAAATTAAAGAATAATAAACAGTGACTATGAATATTTTGACATGTGATTGTTTTGACAGTGAATTTTCAATATTGAACATATGATTTGGTAAATGTTAGAATGAATATAAAGGTTTATACATGTAATTTTTAGCAGCATTTAACAATTTAAAATCTTCCCCAGTAACTCAAAATTTAATACCCCAGCCGCAGCAGACCTGTGTACTTAGCAAATTTCCAAATCAATAATATGACAATAACGGTACAAGTATGTGACAAGATTGATCAATTAATACCTGTTGATAAACTGGAGTATTTGTCTATTCTCTGTAACATTAACATGGGAAAGAGTACGCAGGTTTGCTGCTTTGAAGAACAGTAAAAGTAGGTAGGTATTTTTACCATTAAATAATTTTTAATCTGCCCATATATCATTAACTGGACATAAATAAAAGAGTTTGCCTATTCTCCATAAGATTAACATGGGAAAGTGTGCATGTTTGCTGCTGTGAGGAACACATAATCTATAATTTTTTAAGATAGACGTTTGGATCCCAACCACATGAAGCTAAATACAAAGTTTCATCCAAAATTATTGATTGTTAAGGGAAATATTAATTTTTTCTCATCCTCCATAAGATTAACAGATTAGCCCCTAAATACAATGTACTGTGTTTAGATTTTTTTAATATCTGGGTAACCGTTAGAGATAGAGAAAAACTTTAAGGAACTAAATTTTATAGTTTTTTGAGCTGATTCTAATAGTAAAAGATACTATTTGAAATTTTTAAAACTTACATGGTAAAAACGCAAAAAAACCCCATTTTTGGGATAGAAAATCCCCCAAAACTACCTGTTCCGGTTGACCGATATGTTTGGTTTACAAACTTGTCCGAGCAAATGTAGAAATACACGTCTCTACCAAATTTGGTCTCGATCAGACCATTTTTACGAGAGTTATTGTGTTCACAGACACACACAAACATGTGTATATATATATATATATGTGTGTGTGTGTGTGTGAACATGGGGGTGAGGGGGTACCGTTAGGTCACCAGGCAGAAGTCAATGCAACACGAGCTTCGTGGGACAGACTGCTTCTGCAAGACCGCTGTGAAGCAGCGTTTTTGCTGCCCGATTGGCCTTGTTGCCGGTCGAGCTGTGTGCTTGCACATAGCCTACTCGGGTAGCCTCTGATTTTAGCAGAAGGCAGCAGATCTAGACCTGGCGGTCGAGAAACTGCCCATGAGATGGAGAGCAGCGTCTCATGTAGAGTGTTGGGGCAGAGGTGAGGTTCACTGGAACGGCCTAACACTCAGTTAGCGGAGGGGCGGAGTAATTGGTAAGTACTTAACAGCCACCGCACTGCCGGTGGCGTAGAAGTTGGCGATCCCACCGCCCAGTGGCATAGCAATTGCAAAAAGCCTCCCTGACTCTACTCTCCTTCGAGCAGGGTTTTTCCTATCTACTCATGTTTCTTCACCCTCCAATGCGTGGATAGACTGTCATATATCTGTACAAACCCATTCTTTTCTTCTTCTTCCATCTTCTCCCCTGTTCTTCTACTTTGTTTCAGGCCAACTCAAGGTGTCACGTGGACCGTGCCGAGGAGTGGATGGCACCAGGCCTTGTAAATGGTGTCTAGAACGGTACCTGCAGGATACCGGGCGACCTCCTGCAGTAAGTAGCCTTACCTGGACATGCGGGGCTCTGTTCAGGCGGACGGATATTTTCCTTGCTACTCTTGGGGACAATTATGGAAGAAGGAAAACAAACAAAAAAGAATTCCCGGATTCCCAGGATCAACTGCCGCGGGCAAGTACCGCACAAGAAAACAACAAAATCTCAGGGCAGGAGAACTGCCGCGGGCCAGTACCGCAAGATATAGGCAGCAGCAGCGCAGTACAAACCTGCGCCCAGTCAGGGGAAAAGGGGAAAGCAGGAGATCACCCCACCCCAGAGGGAGTATGAGGCAAAGAGGATGAGAGTGGGCACAGAGAGTGGGCACCTGCATGTGGGCAAGCAATCACATATGCAGAAACCACTAAACTCGTCAAACTTGCCGTACTCCCAAAGGAGTACCCAAAAAAGAGGCTGGAAGAGCTTTTACAGCTAGAGGATGCTATCATCAGGGCGTGCACTTCAGGCCCGGATATATGCTGGTGGAGTGCATCAACCAAGAAACAGCCGACTGGTTGGGAAGTAAGGCCACCAAGTTGTAGGAGTGGAGCTGATGGCGTGCCTTGGGGATGATATACCCAAGGCCCATAACGTCACGATACTCTTCTCAAGAAGCAAAGGCGAGGACAATAAGTTTATCCTGTCTCTGGTTGAAAGTCAGAACGAGGGGCTTGGTACCCAGATGTGGTATGTTCTGAGGAGTAAAGAGGATGGACAGGGAAAGCACATTGGGATTGATGACCAAGCATGGGAACAAATCAAGAAGAAGGAATCCCAAATCCTCTATCGATTTGGGAGGATCCCTGTGCATGCATGCAAGCCCACAAAGAAGGAGGCAGGCGAGAAGTTGGAAGATTCCAACCATGGAGACCAACCAGCCAGGGGGAGCTGAGGGGAGCAATGCACAGGGCGATGACCTGGACCTCTCAATTCTCAACATAGCGACCCCCAAGATGGTACAGAGTATGGAGGAAGAGGAGGAGCAGGCACTGCTAAGGTAGCGAGGAGGATGCCCTCCCTCAAGAGAAAACTTGGGCAGGGATCTCCTCAACTTAGTAGCCCAGGTGAATCTTCACCATGCCAAGGGAGCCTCCACCTTGGTCTTGTAATGATTTTCCTGGGAGGTACAGATGGCAGTGCTGATCCAGGAACCCTGGGTCCTAAGAAAGAAGATTATGAGGATTCTAACCATGGTAGAAACCCCAGAAATATGGACTGGGAGAAGTATAGATCTATATTAAGCTGCAATATGGACCAATTGAGCTCTCAGGCTTATAGTAAATTTGAGGTGGAAGAGGCTGTGGAGAATTTGAACACAGCCATTATGGACGCATATGTTTCTAGTTGTCGTGTCAAAAAGAAACCAGCAAGTCGGGATGTCCCCGTGGTGGAATAACTATCAGCTAGAAGGCTGTTCAATAAGGCAAAAACAGATGGAGGGTGGCAAAGGTACTCTTTGTACAACAAAGAGATATGGCAAGCTAAAGGGGATAGCTTCAGGAAGTTTTGTGGGCAAATTACCTCTATTACAGAGGGGGCCAGACTTCACAAGACCTTGGCTAGGGACTGCACTTATGGGACAGTGTCCCTACAAACCCTGGGGGGGGGGCTACACAGAGGATAAGGTACAACGCACTCTCCTTCTCCTGGCGACACATTTTCCAGGGTGCAGACCGTTGGGGAATGTGACGACAGAACCAAGAGCAGTTATATCTCAAAAGGATGACTGGAAAGTGGCTAAATCAGTCATCTCACCAGGGAGGTTAGAATGGGCCATCAACTCTTTCGAGCCCTTCAATTCGCCTGGAATAGATAGCATTCTTCCGGCACTACTCTAAGAGGGAAAGAGGGAGATACTGCCCTACCTCTTAGGGGTGATGAGATGTAGTTTAGCAACAGGGTATACCCTCGAAATGGAGAAGGGAGGATAACCTTCATTCCAAAAGTAGGCAAAAAGGACGATAGTCAACCTAAGTCCTATCGTCCTATAAGTTAACCTCTTTTCTGTTGAAAACAATGAAAAAGATGATGGACAACCATATAAGGTCAGACGTGCTGAGAGTTTACCCTCTACATCATCAACAGCATGCATATCGGGTGGGAAGATCAACAGATACTGCCCTATATGAGTTGACAAAAGTGATCAGGCAAGCACTGGATGGGAAAGATACAAGAAAGTTTTATGTGACTTCCTGGACTTAACAGGAGCTTATGATAACACCTCTCATTTAGCAATAGAGGGGGTATTAAAAGGTAGAGGGTTGACAAGACCACAACCCGATGGATTAGAAATATGCTGTCCACAAGAACGGTGGAAACACACGATGAAATAGAATTATTCAAATGGGTTCAGTACGGGGATGTTCTCAGGGCGGGGTACTATCCCCCCTCCTTTGGAGTCTGGTAGTCGATGAGCTTCTTGGGATACTAACCAGGAAGGGCTTGCGATGTATTGGATATGCAGATGATGTTGTCATCATCGCAAGAGGGAGGTTTGAAAATACTCTCTGTGATCTAATTAAGGGGGGACTTGATTGCACAAAGGTTTGGTGTGAATCTGTTGGGCTGTCAGTTAACCATAACAAGACATCACTTGTGCCTTTCACAAGAAAGAGGAGACTTGGACATCTGAAGACCATCAGGCTTGAGGGGGAGGAACTTGAATGGAAATCAGAATTGAAATTTCTAGGGTTAATACTAGAGAAAGTACAGAGGCTAGCATGCATCATCATCACAGGAGCCATGAGATCCTGTCCTACTGCCTCTTCTAGACTTGTTTTTTTCCCTGCTGCCGTGGAAGTGATCCTGAATCTGACACCCCTACACATTGTGGTAGAGAGAACAGCAAGGGAGACTTTGCTTGGAATGGAGAAGACTGGCTTTGACATTTTCCCCACAATTCACGGTGAGTTATTTCCGCCAGGTCTAAGGGATCTGATGAAAGAACCAAGGGATTCCATGGTAAGAAAGTACAACTTTGAAAAGAAATTCCATGTGGAGCTAGGAAATACACTTGGCTGGGACGGGAAAACCCTAAATTCCCTCGGGAATCAGGTCATTAGGTGATACACTGATGGCTCCAAGACCGAGGAGGGGACTGGTGTAGGGGTATTTGGTCCAAGGATCAAATACCATGAATCACTGGGGCGTTCCCCCAGCATATTTCAAGCTGAGGTCAAGGCCATAGAAAGGTGTGCACACTTCAACCTAAGTAGAGGATACATGAAAAGGGAGATTGTGATCCTGTCAGATAGCCAGGCTGCCATTGGAGCCTTGAGCTCAGCAGCCTTCAGATTAAGATGGTCTGGAACTGTCGGAGAAGTCTGGACCAGCTGGGGAAGAACAACTAGCTGTCACTACTCTGGGTACCTGGGCACCAAGGTTTTCAGGGGAATGAAGTAGCAGACAAACTGGCAAGGGCAGGAGCAGCCCCCCCTTTGTAGGACCGGAGCCAGGTTGTGCACTGGAGGACTTCTATTTTAAAAAGAAGCTCAAGGAGGAAGAAAATGAAGCCAGAGCGAAAGCCTGGACCGATCTTCCGGGATGCCGACAGGCTAAGGAAATGCTTGGAGAGCATAATATAAGAAGGTCTGAGACCATAATCAGGCTTAAGAAAAACAATCTAAGGATACTACTGACGGGTTTTCTAACCGGGCATTGTAGGCTCAGGGGTCATCTGAGTAAGATGGACATTGTTCAAGAGGGTGAACGTCGCTTCTGTCTATCTGGGGAGGAAACACCTAGACACCTATTGGCCGAGCGAGATGCAATAGGTCAGAAGAGAGCCAGAAGCTTGGGAACACACCAGGTGGCAGTGGGGGATTTCCCAAAGCTAGAACTCCACATAATACTAAACTTCATTAAGGCATTAGGACTAGAGGGGGTTCTCTACGCAAGAACTAGAGACTAGTCTGGTGGGCACAATAGATCTCATAGGTCGCAATACAATCTTTCCCCTAGGTTTTATCAGTATCAGTAAAAACACAAAGGCGTGTAGCGGGATCGGGTACCCCATGGATGGTTGGTAGTCTGTGGTAAACGACCCCTGCCTGAGCTGGTGCAATTGAGACTGGCCCTCCCTCTTCACTCTGTTTGGGGTGCTGCGGGACGCTTAGTGGGGACCCCTCACATGTCAGCTCCGGACCTAAGCTTGAAAGCGGCCACTGTTGTGAAATTGACAACAGTGGGTGGCCACTGTTAGTAAGCAGCCCCGCCATGCAGAAAGCAATGTTACATAATTGTTGGAAGCACCTCAAGAACCACGGGCATATTCCTGAGCCTGTCACTGCGAGTGACAGGAGATGGGTGCCCAAGGTGGTTTGGCTGGCACACGTTGGCCTCGGGTAATGGAAAACTCACGAGTAATTGGCAAATGCTCTAAATGGACCGGGGAAACAATCTCAAAATGATAACAGTTATTATTTTTTAGTTGCAGGTTTGGCGGAAAATCAGGTGAGAAGCAAATCTGGTAAGAATGTTTAGTTAGACAGCCGTGACCCATTTGGGAGGAGCATGAGTGTGAAGAGAACACTTCCTCATGGAGGAATAAAAGGTGGTTCCGGAGCTATTGGGTCTGGGACGAGTGCGGTGACAGTTACCGCCCCGCCTGTTCCCTTCAAGTCACCGAAGCACAAAGCGAGAGACTGAAGGAGGTGGCCCCAACCTTGGTGGTAGGGACACAAACGGAAGGCATCGTTGTCGATACTGAGACCCCGAAGACTGCGAGGGATACGGGCAAAAGACAACAGTATAACCCATGGGAAGCCTCACCACTTTTAACGGCAGCTGACTCGGAGACAGACGTCATCAGGAGGCAAGTTGATGACTGAGATATTGCTGAGGGGGAGCAGATCACGGTCATTGAGGAGGCTTTGAAGCGGCTGCATGATCTGATGTCTGTCCAGAAGAGCAGTGCAATAATGCTCGGACGGCCATCACAGAAATCGAGGAAGCCCTCAGCACTACAAAAATGGTGCGTAAAACCCGGCTGTCTGCTCTCAAAGACTAACGCCGGGTTGTGGGCAAGGGCTTGAGGTCGCCCCAAAGGGACTGTTGAAACGGCAACCGACATCATCTCCGAACTTTGAGGTGGAAGCAAAGGCAGTGGAGAAGGCTACAATGACCTCCCAATGACGGAGGTGTACTCATTGAGCTAGGCTCTGCACGTGGTCAAGGAGACTTTGCTCAGACGGTGAAAAACGCACTGGGTGAGGTGGACAGGGTGAGAAGCGTCATTCCCCGTCTTTGCGTTGAGATCATGGATCTTAATTCATGCACTATGCAGGATGAGGTGGTTGACACTCTCAAGTGAGAATTTGGGGGAAAGAGGGGCTGGGAGACTACAAGGTCCAAGGCCCAATACTCGGGAGCAGCGGCTTGCATTAGTCAATCTTGATGACTCCACTGACCAGAAGCTTCTGCATATGGCCAGGATCAAGGATGGCTGGGTGACCTGCTGAGTCAGACCCCGGGTGGAGATTCCACGCTGCTTCCGCTGTCTGGAACATGACCACACTCGGACAGGGTGCAAAGGGCCTGACCGGAGCGAAAACTGTTGGAGGTGTGGAGGTGTCGGTCATATGTACTCCTCTTGTGATAAGGCACCCTCTTATGAACCCTGCAAGAGGGCAACGGACGGAAGGTCATCAGACCACGTCCAAGGTTCTAGTGCTTGCCGGGCTTTGCGAGAACTTTTAGTCTAACGAAAGAAGAGTGAGCGAGGGAACTCAAAATCATACAGGGAAACCTAAACGGGAGTATTGCGGCAAGCTCCCTGGTGGACCAAATCGTTTGGGAGAAAGAGATATTTCTTTTCTTCATATGCGAGCCTTACAGGCCTAAAGGTCCACTATGGTTCCCTGACCGCACAGGATGGGCTGCGCTGTGGGTGCCAAACCCCTGTGCAGTTCCTATAGAGGCTAGTGGGAATGGCGACAATTTTCCTGGATTACTAGCAAAGGAGTTATCTTTGTAAGCTGTTATTTTTCTCCGAATGACAGCATTCCACAATTTTGAGAGAAGTCGGAGGTAGAGAACACAATCCAAGAAATTCACGGACCTTGCCTTGTGGCTGGTGATTTCAATGCCAGGGCGGCTGAGTGGGGAATGCTACACACAGACAGTCGAGGGAGACTGCTGTTGGAGATGGCATCAAGGCTGGGTATGCCGACACTGAATGAAGGGAACACACCGACCTAACGGAGGCCTGGGTATGGAGAGTCAATTCTTGATGTAACTCTTGCCTCAGATGGTCTGGCATGCACAGCATTGCACAGCTGTGGCGCAACTGCCTGAGACTCAGGCGGTGGGCTCAGCGCTCGGGGGACAGACCCGAAGCGGCAGAACGGTCAGAGCAGTACAAGGCAGCAAAAAGAGAACTGGTCAAAGCGATCAGGCAAAGTAAGACCCATTGTTGGAACTACCTGTGCGAGGACGTGAACAGTGATCTCTGGGGACAGGGATACAAACTGGTCATGAGAAAACTCGCACAGGGAAAGGGGTATGTGCCTTTGGAGGCTGAGAAATTACAACAACAATTGTGGATGAAATCTTCCCGGATCATCCTGTTAGAGAGGACATACCTTTACAGGTCGATGTTGATGAAATCCCATTGTTCACGCATCAGGAATTAAAGGAAGCAGTCAGCTTAATGAATAACAACAAGGCCCCTGGTCCAGATGGAATCCCCTCGGAGGTGCTGAAGTTGGCAGTGAGATACTGCCTGATGTACAACATCTGCTTAAAGGGAGGTGTTTTTGCATCTCGTTGGAAACAGGCCAAGCTTGTTCTTTTGAACAAAAATAGAGGCCAACCTGAAGCTCCATTGTCGTATCATCCTCTGTGCATGCTGGACGCGGCGGGAAAACTGATGGTGAGGTTGTTGAAACGAAGAATTGGCAAGGCTGTTCGAGCAGTGGGGGATCTTTCAGATCGCCAACATGGGTTCTGAAAGGGACACTCAACACTCAGCGCCATTTCAGACGTGGTTGGTTCTGTGATGCATGCAAATCAAGCAAGTCATTCTGCACGCCCAATTGTGCTGCTGGTCACGCTTGATGTGAAAAATGCATTCAACTCAGCTCGGTGGTGTGACATCTTAGTTGGCTCTTGAGAGGACTTTTAGGGTACCAGGATGCCTTCTGACCATGGTGAGAGATTACCTAAGAGAACGGTAACTGTTGTATGAGACGGATCGCAGGGTTGTGACCAAGATCATCACTTCTGGGGCTGCCCAGGGTTCGATATTGGGTCCTGATTTCTGTTTCCGGAATGTTTCTTATGATGGTTTGCTTCAAACTGAAATGCCACATGGAGTGATGATTCTGGTAGGATATGCCGACGATGTGTGGCGGCAGTCATAACAGAACGAGACGCTCAGTTGGCCAAATGGAGACTAAACCAAGTCATGCGTCTGGTGGAGGGCTGGATGCAGGATCACGGCTTTCAGCTGGCAGTCTCTAAGACAGAGATTGTTATGCTAACAAGGCGACGGATACCTACAATCATCCCGAAGTGGGTGGGTTCCAAAGTGATCCAAACGCAAAGGACAGCCAAGTACCTGGGGGTAGTGCTAGACAACAAGCTTACCTACTGGGACCACATCAGTGGAGCATGCTAAAGGGCAGCCAAAGAGACCTCGAATCTCAGTAGACTGATGGCAAACGTCGGTGGACCGAGACAAGGGAAGCGTAGGCTACTGATAACTACAGGCACAGGCAATAATGCTCTATGGAGCTGAGATTTGGGCTGATACGGCAAAGGTAAAGAAATACCAAACTCGTATGCTTGCAGTGCAGAGGCGAGGCGCTCTCAGAGTTGCGTCTGCATA
The DNA here is from genome assembly GCA_023375725.1 of Nephotettix cincticeps. Lineage (NCBI taxonomy): Eukaryota > Metazoa > Arthropoda > Insecta > Hemiptera > Cicadellidae > Nephotettix > Nephotettix cincticeps. The sequence continues at coordinate 79,554,592 of CM041791.1, read as the reverse complement.
CCGAACAGTCTCTGAGGCAGCTGTGCTGGTGATTGCAGGAGCCATCCTAATTGACCTGCTGGCACAAGAAAGGAAAACTATCTGGGTGCGTGAGCCAGTGGTAGAACGAGCAGCTGAGCTGGCTCGTGGCCAAACAATGGGCACTTGGCAGCGTCGATGGGATGAGGGGACAACCGGAAGGTGGACATGGCGCCTCATTGGGAACTTGGAACCATGGATTATGGGGAGGTAAACTTCTATCTCACTCAGTTCCTGACAGGGCTTGGTTATTTCCGCCTGTACCTGCACCGAATGGGTAAAGTAGACTCTTCTTTTATATTTTCATACTTTATACTTTTAACTGAAATGGCAACCAACTCAGGTGGGTATTTTAAGCCAAGTATGAATGAGGAATGAATGTAGGATGATTGTGGCGCGATCTTTTAGTCTTGTTACTGACTAAGGCTGACATGTTCCTTAGACAGGATTCTTAATTAATAGCTGATGGCAACTAATGGACCTACAGTTTAACGTGGAATCCGAACCACGGCCTCTGAATTACAAATTGGTCTAATTATGAGGATGGTCTTTGTGGATTAACATAGTATTCAATAGTGCGGACATTAATCCACACAAGAGAACATCCACCGACCATCTATCACAACTATCCACAATTCGTGACCTCCAAGTAGCTGGATTACAGGACGTCTACGTGCAGATATCTAGGTGCACAATATCTTCTAGGTGCAGATATTGTGAAGACAGCGAAGATGATCTGTAGCACACCTTTTTTGTGTGCCGTAATTTTCAAGAAGATCGGATTGCCCTTGCAAACACAGTTGGTGTTGATCTGACCCCTGAGAACATTGTGGTAAAGATGTTGCAGGGTGATGAAAAATGGAAGGCTGTGAGCGAATTCGTGTTGTCCATACTGCAAAGGAAAAAGAGGGACGGTTGCCTTGAGTAAGGCAACAAGTAAGATATTCTATTACAGAATAGAAAGTGTGGTGCTACCACAGGGGTTTTAGTGTTTTGCCACATTAGGGGCCTCTGGAAACAGAGGTCCTGGGGTGTTAGCACACTTTTACCTCTTTCCCGGAATGGAAAGAGTTTTGTGCTTCGAGCATTTTCCTGGAATTGAACAAAAACAAAGAAAGACAATCCTTTGAGGCTCAAAAAAAATTATGATGAAACAAGTTGTTGACACTAAAAGGCTTTCCAATAACTGTGTGAAATGAAAACAGAATATTTTTCCAAACCTTTTATGTTTTGATAAAAAACTATGATCGTTTTGCCTAAATAAATCTCAAAAATTGGTGTAAAATTAAATAAAATATTCCTATTACACATCCCAATCCCATTCCAAAACTAAGACAATTCCATATAAATTACAGACTAATTTAGTTTTTTTAATAACACTAATATGGTTTGAATAAGTTTGACAAACAACATATGAGCAATCAAAACAGAACTTACAACGTACTTAAAAAGAACGTACTTAATATTTAATTAGATTACCTTTTATAATAATGTTTGATAAGGTTTCACAAATAATCTATGAGCGATCAAAAAAGAACTTACTTATGAACATACTTCATATTAAACTTTATCATACTCACTTTTTGAGTTTGGTTATTGTGTTGTAGTACTTCATTTACATATGATGGAACACAAGTTTCCTGATCTCTAAAACAAAACAAAAAAAACAAAATACAAACAACACAACAAATAATAATCTTAACATACCCACAGTAACCTGTGGGTTACAGTGTGTTATTAGACTAACTCTAACATATGAATGTAAACATTAATATTTCAAGTTTTGGTACTTTGATTCTAAAATCCTTCAAGTATATAGCTAGGCATAAAAACTAAGACTGATTTTAAAAGCATTAAACTTACACTGTTTATTTCGGTTTATTGATACCATTATAGCCCATCATGTGTTCTTGTAAACATAATACCATAGGTAATGGATTGAAAATTAATAAAGATAAAATATGAATAAATAGAGCTAGTATTAGCAACAAATGCAGGGTGTATATCTCAGAACTTGCTTAGAATAGTGAATTTCTATTGATATAGTTGATGATTGAATTACTTGTGATGAAAAAAAACTTAATCACAAGTAATTACATAAGTACATAAGAAAATTATATCAATTCCCTTATTATCTGTAAGAAAGACATGGGAAAATAACTAGGTTCATAAACACACACACACACACATTTACAGAACTCTAAATAGTGGTAGATTGCATCTGCGGACCTAAGAATGGAAAAATATTGGTCCCAGATGTAGATATTTCATGACAGCTACTTAACCCTGCATAGTCAATGTTACAAATCTGCCCATGCACTGTCTAAACGAACTAGTTTGGTAATTACAATATAAAACACAAATTAGTGATATTACATTTTATTTTACAACTTTATATATCTACAAAAATAATTATAACATAAAAAAATACAGTATAGAACAAATTTTCTTTATTAATTGCTCAAAATGATCTACTGTATTGTGCGTATGTTTTAGGTTTAAATGGTTATGATTACTTTTTTGCATACTCCATATTAGAACAGAAAATGCTAAATATTCAAGTACTAAGATTAAATTTACTTCCACATGAAAAAAAACAACTCAGGTGCTAAAATATAATCCCAAGTGTTTACATATCTTCATCCTCATCACGCTCTTGGTCACGGTTTTCAAAACAGTGAAAAAGCTTTATGGTATGTTCCTTATAAATGTATCTGGTACGGTACACAAAGAACACATCTCTTTTTCTTCCTCTTTGGGTTCCAGCAGGTTTGGATTTTGGCATGTATTCCTCGACATCGTCATCTTCGGATAAATTGTTATAATCCTCTGATAGTGATTGGAGTAGTTAAAAATGAATGCATTTGTCTTCATTACGAACATAATTTTTTTTTTATGTGCGTTAACAGTTCACACACTTTAAAAAAAATTATTATTGGTAAAGACAAATCAAATACAAAAAGTTATTCAATAGGCTACATTTTTTTAAGGAAGTAAATTGTGTAGTTTTTTAAGCTGATTTTAATGGTTGAAGATAAAATTTAAAAACTTTTTAAATTACATAGAAAAAACGCAATAAACCCAATTTTTGAGTACAAAACCCCTCCAAACTACCCGTTCCGACTGACCGATATGTCTGGTTTACAAATTTACAAACACACACACACACACATATATAAAAGTTTTAACGACTATTGTATTTGGCCTTATAAGTATATGACAAGACTGATCAGTCAATACCTGTTGATAAACTAGAGCATTTGCCTATTCTCTGTAACATTAACATGGGAAAGAGTATGCAGGTTTGCTGATTTGAGGATCAGTAAAAGTAGGCATTTTTACCATAAACTATTTTTAATCTGCCCATATATCAGTATCTGGACATAAATAAAGAAGTCAAGAAGTCAGAAATACATTTATGGGGTACATAACGCCCTTAAACTACCCGTTTTGATTGACCGATATGTTTGGTTTATGAACTCGTCCGAGCAAATGTAGAAATACACGTCTCTACCAAATTTGGTCCCGATCGGACCATTTTTACGAGAGTTATCGTGTTTACAGACATACACACACACACACACACACACACACACACACACACACACACACACACACACACACACACACACACACACACACATATATATATATATATATATATACAGTAAACCCTCGTTAATCCGGACTAATTGGGGCTCCAAGTCGTCCAGATTAACGAAAGTCCGGATTAAAACAAATAATCCTAAACGAAGAAAGACAGTGATTTTTGGGTACCCCTTGTATGTAATGAAACACCTTTGGGGGATAAACTTAAATAGTATGTATATTCTGAATATAAAAATACATATTGCAAAAACAGTAGTTACATTTGAACAAAATTATACACTTGGTATTTACGTCCAAACAAAAAATTAGACAACGAAAAAAGACAAAATTAACGAGGGTTTACTGTATATATATATATAAATTTTAACGACTATTGTTTTTGGTCTCTGGGCACCTAAAGACGAAAAAATAACACGTTCCGGGCTTAAGTCTTGCCATGAGACCTACGGTAATAGCTTCTTCCCTATGGAACTATTTGCTAAAACCATGGAAACAAAACATTATGTATCTTAAATTATTGTTAACATCATTTTGAGAGAAAAATTAATGAGTAGTAAAATAATTTGTTCGTACAAAGATTAATTTATAATAATCCAGTTACCAGTTTTCAACCTCTGGCCACTTCAAAATAAGCAGTGCTTTTCGACTAATCAAAATCAGCAGTGCCCTCGGTGTTATTTAGACATTTAAAAGCGCATAACTGTTGAACCGTTATTTTTACAGGCATACAGGTTGTATCAAGCAAAACATAAGCGGAGTTCAGTTGGCACAACACAGCTTCTTAGCCACGGCCGCTCCGCGGTGGCGCGTGGGCCCGGTATTCTAACTTTAAAAGAGCATTTTCTCGGTTATCCGTGGACGGATTTCGTTCACCAAAGTACCGTTCGATTTGAAATTGAGATTTCAATCTTTTTTCTATCTTGTAAAAATTTTATAAAGTTAATGGTTTTTTTTATATTTTAATTTAAATATTTTTAACCGCCTCCCATTTTGAAAATATAAAAGAAAATTAAATGATACTTTGTAAATATTTTTCTCTTTAACCAATAAATATGTGTGCAAAGTTTGGTTTCTGCATCTTAAATATTTCTTGATATACAGTAAACCCTCTCATATCCGGACCCTCCGATATCCAGACGTGATTTTGAAAGAATGAAAAAATTTAAAATAACTCTAGAAGGTCAATGTTGGTTAAATCAGTACTCATGAACGATGTTTGTAGGCCGGTTAGTAGCACGTCGATCACCGAACGCGGGGTTGAAGCCATGTGGACAGCGGTAATGTTTAAAAGCGAAATGGGGAAACGATGAGTCACCCTAGTCCCGAGTGCCTGAGTCTCTAGCGCTAATGTCTGTATTCTGTGCTATCTGGTGCAAGGTCACGGACTTACGAAACAATGAACCTCCCCACCCCACCTGTCCGTACCCACCCCAATAGCCAAGCCAACGCATCACGTCTACTGTAGTGACAACACCTGCCTCTGTAGTCAGTGTCGCCTTTGTTTTGCTTCAGTGACCTTGTCTTTCTTGTATCGGTTCGTTTTAGTTTCGGGTAGCAATAAGTTATTATGGCCGGAAAAAGAAAAAGGTTTTTTTTATATGATATCCGGATTTTTTATTTCCCTCTCATATCCGGATTTTTTGCTATCCGGATCGGCCGTCGCCACATTAGTCCGGATATGAGAGGGTTTACTGTATATAGTTTTTTGTAAAAAATACAAAATGGCGGCTAGCGGCTAACCGAAGGATTTTTCGACAAATGGTTATAGGTGATTTTTTGTTCATTTTGATCAGTACTATCACCCCTCGAAGTTTGTGCCCGACTTTAATGAACACCCTGTATATATATATCTATATATGTGTGTCTGTGAAAACGATAACTCTCGTAAAAATGGACCGATCGAGACTAAATTTGGTAGAGACGTGTATTCCTACATTTGCTCGGACGAGTTCGTAAACCAGACATATCGGTCAATCGGAACGGGTAGTTTGGGGGGGTTTTGTACTCAAAAATTGGGTCTTTTGCGTTTGTCATATGTAATTTAAAAAGTTTTTAAATTTTATTGGAAACTTTTTTTGTCACCACAATTTATTGTTAAATTCACAAAAAACAAAATTTATAAATTTCAAAACGGCACAGAATAAAATGACAAAAGAACCAACAGTAACGTATAATTCAAACCCAATCGGAAAAGAAAAGGAAATTAACTTTTTAGGATTAACAATGGATGAAAATTTAAACTGGGACAAACACGTTCAGAAAATCTTAACCAAAATTAATTTCGGAATCTATGCATTATCAAAAATGTCTTACTATTGTAATTTAGAAACTTTAAAAAGTATATATTTTGCCCATGTTCTCATTCTCATCTCTCGTTTGGTATAGCGGTATAACGGTCCAACAACAAAAATAAATATGGACAGCATTTTGAAGCTACATAACGGGTTTCAACAACAAAAATAAATATGGATAGCAGTTTGTTTTAAAGCTCCAAAAAAGGGCTATTAAGATTTTTGACCCTTAAGCTTAAACATGATGATTCGGCCAAAGACCATTTCAAAAATTTGAAAATTTTTACAGTATATGGGCAATATATATTTGAAACCATTCTCATCGCAAGAAACCAGGAGATGGACACAAATTTAGTTCAATCAACCCACCAGTATGACTTAAGGAAAAGAAATGAAACTATTCAACCTCATAAATTAAAATTTTTTGAAACAACCCTCATATGCAGGTAAAAACTTTCTCAGGTTTGTGCCCGAAAACATTAAAAAAGAACAGAATTTGTCAAAATTTAAAAAAATGTTAAAAGATTATATAATAAACTTGGCCGTTTATTCATTGGATGAGTTTTCCACCTCCTATAAGAGGGGAGGCAAACAAGCAGGAAGTTATAGATGCAATTTTGATCTATAAGTTTTTTTTGTTTAAGTTTTAACTATAATACATTTATGACACTATTCACTGTACCACCCATGTACATGAAATATGAATAAAGAAGTTTGACTATGACTATGACTAATGGTGAAAGGTAAAAATCAAATATTTTTTTAAATTTTTTAATATCTCGGTAACCGTTAGAGATAGAGAAAAACCTTAAGGAACTAAATTGTGTAGTTTTTTAAGCTGATTCTAATCCCCAATTTTTTAGTACAAAATAGCTTCTTCCCTACGGGAAATTAGCTAAAACTGTCCGGATAATGATAAAACTTGGTATATGGTCAGAATAAAAATAGTTTATGGTAAAAATACCTACTTTTAGTGTTCCTCAAAACAGCAAATCTGCATACTCTTTCCCAAGTTAATTTTAAGGCGGAGAAGCAAATACTCTAATTTATCAACAGGTATATTGGATTGATCAATTTTGTCACATTATTGTATTACAGTGCAACTCGGTTATTGCGGCCTCGGCCATAACGTCAACTCGGATATAACGTAATTTATTTTTAGGTCCCGCCAAACTATATGTATTTGCATAGGAAAAAACCTCGGATATATCGTCAATAAATTCTCAAACCTCGTATATAACGTCAAGAAAATCGGGCCAAGATGAAGGCAACATATAGCTAAATAGAGAAAGTTCGCTCGGTGGTGCAACGTGAGGGCTGCGGCTATTGTTTAGCTACATTCTATTTTTAGAAACGGCATTTTATTGCTGTCTTACCGCTAACCACACCAACCCCCTCCCCTACCCTATATCCGCTGTCGCCGGTAATCAAGGTCAGTGTCAGTGACTCACGTCGCATCAAAGCACTGTGATGCCGTTCGTACGTACCTACAGTTCGTGTAGATATCGTTAGTTCAGTGTATGTCTTTTACAGTTTGTTTGTCGTTATTTTAATTTACGAATACAGTATTGAAAAATAATGGCAATTGTTAAGAGAAAGGTTTTGCTGAAGAAAAGGTGTGAGTTATAAGAGCGTGTGAGGAGGGACGTAAGATAGCAGACGTGTGTTCGGGCTTGTTTTTTAAAATCGAACCAAGTAGTCAGTCAGTCATAAACATAAACTTAAAGTGTATTTCAAATTACCTTCATTAAATGTCGTAATTTCATGTAAAAAATGTGTTTCCCTATTTTTCCTCGGTTTTAAATTAAAATTATGTAACCTCTTTTATAACGTCACTCTGATATACCGTCATTAATTGTGTAGTCCCTTCAATGACATTATAACCAAGTTCCACTGTATTATTATTGCCATAATATTGATAATATTTATTGGAAATTCGCTGAGTACGCAGGTCTGCTGCGACAGGGGTATTTAATGGTTATTGTTACAAACAGAAACATTTCTAGCAGAGTATTTAACAATTCTAGTTAGTGCTTAGTTATTCTTTCTATGTTTTTTTAACATAAACTTGATCAAAATGACAAACCCGGGCGATCCTAATTTCGATCGCTTTATTAGTGCAGTGCTCAACTGTTCATTTTCAAGTAATGTAGGTCTTGATATCAGTGATGATTCCTTACATGACAAACTGCTTCACAATTTCGATGAGATTGAAGAGGAAATTAGTGACCATGAGCATAGTTTTTTTTAGAATTAGCATAAATAAAATATTCAAAATTAAAAAATGTTTAAGTTTGGCTTCTAGTATAATACAAAAGAGGTTACAAAAAAGAGCTCTGAAAAAATATGAAAAAATTTATGCTAATTCACCATTTTACAGGTAAAGCCAATTTTTTATATTTAGTGTGCAAAGGGTTAAAATCAATAATTTTATTGGTTCATCATGACTTGTATACTAACCTTGGCTCTTGACAGCCTACAAGAATTCTGACTATAGTTGCTGAGTGTAGCAGATTATTTCCTTCTACTTGTGCACTGATCAACGAAGGAATTAACGATGATTGAGAAAATAAAAACTTGAATAGCTTTTCACTAAACTTACTATCTGACATTTCCAGAATGTTCCTGAAACAATAAAATACATTATATTTTATGAGTGAGAAACCTCACAAAAAATTACTAGCAAGTTTTTTTACATGATTTATCCATCTTATTACTTATATTCTTTTCTTATATTAGTGATCTTTTTAAAGTCATCCCTTGGATAAGAATTGTTCATATTTTAGCTTAACCTACCTGATGCATAATATGGTGAGAGTCAGGTAAGGCCCACCTCGGGAAATCAAGTCTCGAAGTAGACAATCAAGAGTTGGATGGAATTTCTCAACTATTCCTATAGCGCAAACTATTTCAAACCTAAGTTGGACTTGCGTTAAGACTTTTTCATCTGAAAACAAAACATAATGTTACCAGTGAAAGGTAATTAAATTTAACAATTTATTTTGCCAGTTCAGATTCACTGCATCAAACTACATCACCAAAAATATTTATTTCATAGCTTTAATAAAAATACTACTTTAATCAAAATATTCCAGTTTTGTAGCTATTTAAATTTGAAACATAAATAAATAGAAAACCAAAATACTTTTTTGAGTTGGTAATATTTTAATGTCTTATAAACTGAATTTTGGAGGATTGGAAAATACTATGCTTGATAGTTAATACGTGATTGCCTCCCACTAGAGGCATCATGGACTGTGCTCAACATTTTCTTGACGGCCTATTCATTGTAAAATTCCTACATACATCTTATGTAGATAGTGTTTCAATTTTTTCAAAAGTCTAATTATTTTACTTTATTTTTTCAATCACTTCAGAAATGAAAACTATTTTGAGTCAAATTACTTTCAATCATTTTCAATCTTAGCTTTTGATAGCCTTCTGAATGATCACAAGTGCTACAAGACTATTCTGAAAGTAAAGAACGTTTTGGTTTTGGATATAAAAGAAAACTAAGTAAGAGAAAAAAAATTTATTATAAAGATTTGAATTCCCTTTTTGTAGAAATCTGTCCCCTGGGATCTCAGCTACTTGTTGGACTACTGGAGACTACTTACTACTACTGGAGTTCCTTGTCGTCGTCGAAGCAGCACGATTGCAGCCTGGACTTCATTGACTAAGATTAATTAGAGAAAGTTTGGCAGTAGCGCTCAGCGTTTATTGTTGTGCCTCATTTGAGCTAGTCACAAAGGACTCCTTGCCTATACAAAAAAACTGAAGCCATTTGCCTTTGCCCCCACTACATGGACTGCAATTTCGTTTCGCAATTCACGTGTATCATCCTATCTTGTCACCAGTCACTATAAAATCTCATAGAAATTCACCATCTTTGTGGTAGGCTTTCAAAAATGTCAAAGCCACTACCAGTCAAAAAATTTTTTTTAAAGGTCTGAACCCGGATAACACGTAAGCTTAGTTCCAGCTGTAGCTTGACTGTATTTTGAGTTGAGAATTCAAGCTTGATATTTCCGACTGTAATCCATCTTGAAATAAACTGTTTCTTTCAAGCTGGGACCACCAACCTGGAAACATACTGTAATTTGGTTTGAAAGTCCATTACGAAATTCCTAGGAATTATTCTTGATCGTGGGCTTACATGGCATCCTCACCTTGATGGTATTTGTGCCAGGGTGTCTTCAGGGACGTATGCTCTGAGATTACTATCGAAGCATTGTCCTGATGAGATCCTAAAAATGGCATATTTTGGCCTAGTGCATCCCCACTTGTCATATGGCATCGCTATGTGGGGTGGTTGCGCTGAAGCGGACTTCCGAAGGTTGTTCCGTCTTCAAAAAAAAGCCATTCGAATAATGGCCAAGCTACAGTTCAGAGAGTCCTGTAGGAATGTCTTCAGGGAGATGGGGATTCTTACTCTGGCTAGTCTGTACATACTTGAAACAACTTCTTTCTGCAAATTTAAGTGCATGCCCATTCAAGGTGCATACGTACACGACCACCACACAAGAGGCAGAGAGTTGTACAGGCTATCCCGGAACAGGTCCAGAGCTGCCTTGAATCTGCCGTCTCAAGCAGGAATTAAGCTCTTGAACAATCTCCCCGAAGACATCAGGCAGGAGGGAAACTCGAGGAGATTCAGGAATCGCCTTAAGCGCTTCCTGGTTCAGGGAGAGTTTTACCATGTGGGCGAGTTCATGGACCACACATGGTAGGGTGACTGTGCCCATGGGGGTGTCACTGGGTGACCTGAGATTATCATTTTTATTCATTTTCATTTTTATATTATGTATGTATTATGTGTATTTATGTTTATCTTTTAATTAATATAGGTAAAATTATATAAAATTATGTTAAAATTATTTATATTTTAATGACGTTTGCTACACAATTGTTAAATATTGTATAATATGGCAATAAAAGGATTATTATTATTATTACTCTACAAGCTTCCGAAAATAGCCGCGCGAGTGCTAGCGGTCAAGTTTCCATTCCTGTCATTATTTTATACCGCCATTCGCTACAGTCGCCAAAGCCCAAAAGTAATTGTACCAGCTACTAATGTAAAAGTTGTACATGAAGACTTCAAGTCAACTTTGTACCTATTTATAATAGGTAAGCATTTATTATTAGTTCTTTAAATTTTATTGAATAGTATATTAGACTTACATGAATGTTATTTATTAACCACTTCCTACTCCTATATATTTTTATGCCATATTTTAAGGGCATTTTTATCTGTTCATCTATGATCTATATTATGTTTCCTTCAGTTTGGTGAAGTTGTTGGAGTATATTTTATGATGCGGCTGTAAATAGTATAGATTTTATATAATAGTTTTCATAAATTTTTATTGTTATGATTCCCTTATTCAGATGCACAGTTATGCAGGATTCCAAACATAAACTTAAGCTAACATTAAAAACATATCATTTGTACTGTTCCCAGTCAATGTCAAAAAATTGATCTATATTGTAAAGACATTCGATACATTTTTTATTTTATTTTTAAATTGTTTTAGAGGTAATAACTTTAATCTGTTAGGTAATGAATTGTAAAATTTGGTGGACATAAAAAACCAATTTTTCTGTGAGGTGCTATATTTAAACGGTTGTATTTTTAAGCTATTTTCATTACGGGTGTTATGTGAACGAACATCAGCATTAATTGTAAATAGATCCAAACTTACATAGGTATAGTAAAGAGAATGATGATTTTAAATATATATATATATATATAAAGTGTATAGGACACGAAGTGTAAAGTGTGTAGTTAGGACACGAAGTTTGATAAATAATGGCCTACACGAAGTTCAATAAGAAACATTACAAACTAATCTAATCGCTCTTGTTTGAAGAATAAAAGGTTTACTGCAGAGGGAACTTGCAACCCAAAAAAAACCATATGTGAGTATGCCCTGAATCTGAGCAAAATAAACATTTAGTAAGACAAAATTATCAACAGAGCATTTCAATCTTCTAAGCATGTAAAGACCTTTGGACATTCTTTTTTAAATAAAATCTACATGATAGTTCCAAGATAGACTGGTTTCCAAAGATCTAAAAACATTAAGACTGTATTTTTTAAAGAGTTAAAATAATTTTTATTATAAAGCTTTAATTTAAATCACATATTTTACCATTATTAAGCGAAAGATTATTTGCATCGCACCAATCTTGGAGTACCAATAAAAAAAACTCAGTATAATGAACTTACATATACTTTGTACTTGTATGTATATTAATTAGATTTGATATATTTTGAATATGCTTTTAAAATATTAGTGAATGTCTCCAAAATGGAGAAACTATCACCGAATGTGGCATGGTAAAGCTAGGCTGTTGCTGTCAGAGCTAAAAATTAAATAAGTTACGCCTATAAGTATGGTATATTGTAGATTTAAGCCTATTTTCTTTGCTATAAGCTATAATAAAAAACGTATTATGTAAAAGTTTTGGTTGACATCGAAGGGAATCTGACATATTTACGTAGCTCTGCTATACATAAATTTTTGTTTCATGGAAAGCTATGAAAGCTGTCAGCTATATAAGCATATGTTTTTTAAGATTCTGCTATGTAACTGTAAAACTACCAACTACAAAGCTATAAAGCTCTCCAACCATATAGTGTAAAACCAACTTAAAAGTTAAGACTGGGACTAAGGTTTTTTATTATTTTGGAGTCCATAGTTGCTGAAAACACCATCCATTTAATTTGGTATTCATGTATAGGCATATTGAACAATCAATACCCTTTTTTACCATTTGTTGCAAGGGTAACGCCTTTTTGTTTCCTTAGATATTAAGCTATATTAAAATCAGTAGCCCTGAATTGTATTTTTTTAAATAATTTTATCCTATGTACTTATATTATGTCTGAAAGTGCAATAACTGGTGTTTCTTGTTAGAAATAAAATAAATCTTTAGATAATGAATTCCATTTTATAAACTGCAAGTAAGTTTGTTTACAAAAACAATATAATAACAATTAACAATCATATGATTTTATTGTCATATGTCATCTCCCTTCTTCACTTATAAGTCGTCTTTTGGGAGGATTAACTTAAAAATCTGTGATGACTTTCTTGACTTTTTTTCTTCATGTTTAACTCCATCTCCAGCTTTACTTTCGTTCACTTTACTTGCTACTGCCGGTTCTTCAACGTCATAAAATGGTTTCTTCAAAAACCAAGAGTTCCTTCGATAAATATTCCCATCTGGAGTTTCTATAAGGTATGATCTGGGCTCCGGACCTTTTCTTATGACTATAGCCGGCTACCAGTCTCTATGTTCTTTTCTATATAGTACTTTTTCACCTTCTTCGAATCCTAAGTTGTTCTTTTTAGTTCTGTTACTATATCGTCTGGATTTTTCCCGAATAATTTGTAATTTATTGTGAACATTTAGAATTATTTTAGGTTACAGAATTTTATCTGTGATAGATAGCAGTGTCCTTGTTCTGCGCCCCATTAATCTTTGAGCTGGAGATCCAATATTTTTCCTGGGGTTTTGATGAAGTAGGGCAAGATTAACATCCGTCTTTTCTTCTAGACATTTCTTTAGAATGAGTTTTGCCTCTTGAACATACCTTTGGGCTAATCCATTTGATCTTGCAAATATGTAACGAGTCACCCTCTTCAGACAAGTGAACAAAAATTATTAAATTTATTTTATTTAACATGCATTTTTAAAGTAAAGTTTTATTTTCCAAACTGTGACGGCTATGAGCAGCCGAGTAGTTCACTAGTCAGCAATCACGTCACTCCCATCCAGTCACGTGACATGGGTGATCTGATGTCAGAGAGGAGGGGGTCTCGCGCGCATTGTCTGGAGCGGTATTGTACTTTTGACCGGCTCGGTACGCACTTATCTCCCTCCCGACCTCATTATATCATAATGTAACGCAACTTATATTTTTTTCTTGTATTATCTTAGTGTCTGTTCTTTCTAAATTAAATTAACATGAAGTTTCATTCCGAGTTTTTTTAAAATGATTTGAACTCCACTCCCTTCAAAATTCTTATTTCCGGGACTGCTCCCCGTTATGAGCATTGGTGGCAGCGTTACCGCATTACGATCACCCGCGACACGTAACAAATAAAGGGCTTGGAATCTTTTTATTGAATTGCAACCCTTCTTCAAAATTTTTGAACTCGAATGAATTGAACTGAGTACCTCCATTAGATAATAACGTTTCAGGAATTCCATATACTGAAAACCAGTAATAACATTTTTGAGTTCAGTTATATCATTTGAAGATGTTGTAGATTTTAACTCAACAATGTCATAAAAACCAGAGTAGGAATCCGCAACAACAAGATAATCTTTACCGTATAGGTGACATGTCAGTTCCTATTTTCATCCACAGTCTAGTTGGCATTTCTTGCTGTAATAATTTTTCCTCCTTATTATCTTTTTGCAGTTTTGAGCATATCTTGCAGTTTAAAACATAAATTTTGATTTTTTTCGTCATGTTAGGCCAGAACACTTATTCTCGAGCAAAATTGAGTGAGTCTTGTATTCCTCTGTGTCCTAGGTGAATCTGTTTTAGTGTAAGTGGACGAAGATGCATGGGAAGTAATATTTTTCCCCTTAAAAATTATATTTTCATGAACAGCTAATAACCCCGATAATTCCAATACTTGTGTAGCTCTTCTGGCAATTCAGAATTTTCTTCAGGCCAACCACTTACAATGATGTGCTTAAGTTTGGAAAGTTCAGCTTCTTTTTCTGTGAGATATTGAGCCTCCTTAAGTTTTTCTCTTGACATGGATATTACCAAGTCTACTGCAAAAAAAAGTTCTTCTTCAGGAGTAGCAAGATTTATGCAATCTCTACTCAGTGTGTCCGCAATGTATAATTCTGTTCCTTTCTTATAAACAATTCATGGATTGTAGGGTATTATCTCCATAATGATCCGCCAAACTCTTGGAGGGGCGTCATACAAAGGTTTTTTAAAGATTGATTCAAGAGGCTTATGGTCAGTTTCGACTACCAGACCTTGTGATCCCCATACATATTCGTGAAACTTCTTACATGCAACTGAAATTGCTACAGCCTCTTTCTCTAACTGGCTGCAACTTTGCTGTTAGAGACTTGGAAGAATATGCTACTGGCCGATTTTCCTGTATGAGCACTGATGCAACAGAATGTGAGCTTGCATCAACTGATAATGTTATGGAAAGTTTTGGGTCAAAGTAATATAGCAAAGGAGGTGACGCAAGAGCTTCATTTAGCTTTTTGTATGCTTTCTCTTGATCAAAATCCCAAACTTAGGCTATTTCTTTAGCCGGAAGTTTGCGCAAAGGCTCTGTCAACTTTGAAAAGTTATTAATGAATTTACCTAAGTTAGTTACCATGCCAAGATATCGCTGTAGCTCAGCTACATTTGATGGTTGTTTTAGATTTTGTATAGCTTCAATCTTAGTGGGATCTGGAAGGAGGCCATTTCCAGAAACTATGTGTCCCAAGAATTTGATTTCTTGTGCTTTGAAAATACATTTGTCTTGGTTGAGCTTAAGACCTACTATATTGAGAGCAGAGAAAACTTCGGAAGTCCTTTTTTCCAGAATATCAATGGTCGAGCCATGAATAAGAATGTCATCCATTGAAACTTCTAATCCGTCCAAGCGTGATAAAATGGAGCACATGCGTTCTTGAAATATTTCGGGAGCAGAGGCTATGCCGAACGGCATCCTTAAGTAGCTGTACCTTCCCCAAGGCGTGGAAAAAGTTAAATACTTAGAAGTACGCTCAGAAACCTTAATTTGCCAAAATCTTTTTCTGCAATCTAAGAGTGTGAAAAATTTGAATCCATTTAACCTAGATGCTATTTCTTCTAAAGTTTGAAGTGGGTGATGGCGACGTTTCATATTTTTGTTCAAATCTGTTGAATCTAAGCAGATTCGGACCTTGTCTTTTTGGCGTACAACAACCATGGGGGATACTACAGGAGTAGGTTCAGTTACAGGTTTAATAACACCTAACTCTACCATGTAATCAAGCTCATGCTTAACATGTTCCCTTAATGCAAAAGGAATTCGCCTAGCTGGATAGATTTTAAGTGAAGGATTGTCAACTATATCAATGTCATATTCATAATCGTTCAAACACCCTATCCCATTGAATAGGTTTCCATCAAGATTGCTAGCGTGTAATTCATGTATACTTTTAACAAATCCCAATGTCTGACATGAATCTCGACCTAAAATTGCTGGATAATTTCCATCAACTACAATAAAGTTGACTTTTTGTCACAGTTTTTTAATCGTTTCTACAGTTGCAGTACATTCACCTAGCACGGTAGCTTATTTGTGTATGAAATAAAATGTTTAATCTTAGAACTATTAATTTCTACATTACTATTTAATGCAACAGTTTTACCCATTACATTACATTGAGCTCCTGTATCTAATTTGAAAAATACTTCTTAGGAAGTATAAGGAGTTCAGTCCAATCTCCTGCTTCTTGTTTTCTTTCCTTAGATAAGGAACTAATTAATGTTACCTACCTGGTCTGAGTGTTGAATCGAGTATACTTCACCATGTTCATCACAGTCCTCAGTTGTTATTGATTTCACTCGATTATATAGTTTTGAGCGACATACATTAGAGAAGTGGCCAAGGATACCACAGTTAGAGCACTTCTTTTGGTAAGCAGGACAAGCTCGAGGGCCATGGCGATATCTGCAGCGACTGCAAGCGAAGGTGTTAACCTCTTGTTTTTTGCTTAATGTTTTTTCCTCTTGCTTCTCTCACCTAAAGTTTCTTTTCCTTTAACTGCATAAACGTTGCAGCATTTCTTTTCGGACATTTTAGAAAGCTGAAATTCTACTTCTTCAGAAGTCTTACAGATGTTTATCGTCTTTTCAAGCGTCAAACTTTCTTCATGAAATAATTTTTGGCGAGTGTTGTCATGATTGATTCCGCAAATCAGCCTGTCTCGTAATAAGCTATCCTTCATTGTTCCGTACGAGCATTTAATCACTTGGATAGACGCTTTAGTTAAGAAATCATTAAAAGTTTCTGCTTTACTCTGATTTAGATTGTTGAAGACAAACCATTCATATATGACATTTGATTTCTTTTCAAAATACGAATCAAATTTTGCAATGATATCATCAAAGCTAGTAGATTCTTCATCAATATCAAAAGACTCAAAGAGTTCAATTCCATCTTCTCCAAGTACTGTCATAAAAGTAGCTATCTGTTTCTTTGTCTAATGTCCTCTTCTTCAAATTGACAGCAGTAGTATACCACTCAAATCAAATCAAATACTTTATTCCAGAAAAAAGGACATACATATAAAATATATAACAATGAAATTAATTAAATCTGGAAGACCCCACATAAGCATAAGCCTTTGTGTAGGGTCTGAGTTCTTTGTAGTTGTAATATAATAAAAAAAAAATATATATATATATAGTTTGTATATTCATGCACATATACACTCACTGCACTCTATCTTAATCTATTATTACATATATAGTTACATAGACACTAAAGAGCCACAGGGATGCACCCATGAGAGAAAAAAAATTAATTTAATTTAATTTCATTAAAGTTCACAGGGAGGACACACACACACACACACACACACACACACACACACACACACACACACTCACACACACACACAACACTTTATATCAGTGCCGATATAAAGCTGACAGATACATATCTATCTCGTCTCTGCCGATCTCTACATACCAACTATTTACTAGTAGTTTATATTGGTTTTTTCTATATAGGTGGGGGTTTTTAGAGAATCTGGAATCCTGGAGAAAAGTAAACAGGCATTATAATAAGAGGATGTTTTATTTATAGATTTATTTATTTTTGGAAACCGGATACCAATATTAATGGCTGATCGAGTAGTTATGGCTGGATTCTGTGAAGATATGTTCTTTATATCTTTCTATCTCTATTATCTTTATTTTTTCTGTTTATTTTAAAAAATGTAACACAGTAAAGATCTTGTGTAAAGTTGTGCGATACTAAAAACCTTGAAGTCGTCAAACAGTTGCTCAGTTGGGTAGTGGCATGGTTTTTATCAAGCGGATTTAATAATAGGTTTTTGTATAATTTCTAGTGGAGAGAGAGCAAACTTTTGTTACCCCCTCCCCAGGCCAAAATTCCATATTGCAAAATGGACTGGATGTAAGCAAAATAAATTGTTTTCAAAAGAGGGAAACTGAGATTTTTGGATAAGCTGTGAAAAATATAAACAAATTTCCTGAGCTTTTTCCTAACATAATTTATATGGCCTGTCCATTTCATACGGTTATCAAAAACAACACCTAAATATTTATACTCAGTCACACACTCAATACTTTCACACAATACCCACCCACACCTGGCGCCGCAATTGTGCAGCCTCAACACAAGACTATCTGCTGGATCGTGATCTGGTCTTAGAGAAATAGGCATGCATTTAGTCTTTTAGAGATTTAATGTTAATTTGTTTTGGTCAAACCAGCGCTTGGCAGTAAGCAGGCCAAGCTCAACGCTCCTGTATGCATCCTCCCAGCTGTCGCCCGCGAATAGCAGGGCCATGTCATCTGCATAGAGAAAGATTTGTTCGTCTTCAAAATTAGCCATGCCCAAATTATTAACATAAATTAAAAATAATAGTGGTCCCAAAGTTGAGCCTTGAACAACTCCGTAATCAATATTTTTTGGAGAACTGTTTTGTCCCAAAATTGAAATTGTTTCTGCCATAAATTCCACTTCTTTGTCATTTCACTATTACCTTTATTATCCAACTCCTCATTATCATAATCAGTGTTGTCTGTATTAAACTCTCTGAATGGAGAACGTTGTCTTTCTTTATTCTTATTTTTTATTCCCGGGTTTCGGCACCATGTTTCTTGTTAGAAATAAAATAAATCTTTAGACAATGAATTCCATTTTATAAACTAAAAGTAAGTTTGTTTACAAAAACAATACAATAACAATTAACAATCATATGATTTTATAGTCATATGTCAACTGGAATAAAAAGGATAGGCATATTGTTTTGCTTTATTACATTGTAGTACCTGGTGACCGAGCTTTGCTCGTTTAGAATAATACATGTATAATAAAAATTAATTAGAAAAATTAAAACACATTTATTACTCAATGAAAACATTTATGTGGTTTAAACAAAACCGATTTAATACACCATAATTAATATAGCACTGAACAAAAAGTATTGCGCTCGTTGGGGTTTGAACACGCGACCTTCTTGTTATGAGGCCAGCACGCTACCGCTGGACCACGGCGTCTGCCACTTGAGCGACGCCGGTTACGGTGTTTTAGCCAACCTCAATTGTTTTAACCGATCATTTACTGTTCAACTATCCATACAGTTATTATTAGCCTGTGACCAACAGATTTTGATATAAACGGAATGAGGATTGAAAAGCAAAAGAGAAATTTAATTTAAACATATTAATTGGTTTGTTACAGTGGCTTCAAGCAATACAACAAATACGTTTTCTATCAAAACACGGAAGATTTTGGAAATACTCTTTCCTGCTTTTATTTCGCACAGTTATGTTACCCTTAAGTTTTTACAAATTGTTTAGTAACCTGATAATTTTACATTTATTACATACATAAAATAAATATTTATGAAAAACCTCTATTCACATATTGTTCCCCGCCGTCTTCAATCAAGAACTGTCAAACGGTTATAAACAGCTGTTTTGGTTTGTATTGTTTACATTTTATTCTCCATAAGCGTAACGTTAAATTTTTAGATTTAAACTTAATATTACAAGAAAACACGAATTTTCCTGGACATTAGACCTATCTAGAACTTATTTTCTACTCGGAAATTAGTTATTTCCAAAATTTAAAGAAATTCCTTATTGCCGTTTTCGAGATCCGTGTGAAAATATATATATATATATATATATATATATATATATATATATATACAAACCTTGCTCGTATTATAGTATTGGATTTTAAATTGTTTAAGGTGCTGTAAGGAGAGTGTACAATAATTCCACAACAGATGATATGTTGAAAATTCACACTGGACACAGGCTCCAACAGTCCAAAAGTTGCCTTCAAATGGGTATTTTGCTATATGACTATACTACTCTTTTGTTTATCAATGGTTTAAACTTGAGCAAAATCCAAAAACACTTTTGTAATTTTTCATGATTGAGGTAATATATCCAAAAACGTGCCTAAATAAATGATGTTCTGATGAAAGAAACAAAAAATCAATTCATTTTAGATAAGCTACTAAGGTCTAACCAATATACCTCTTAAACAATCTTAAAACATTTAGTCAGAGGGTATGAATGAAAGCAATTTGATGAATTTTTTAAACAACAGATTTGTTCAATATTTTTTCAAATAGATATTTACATTTCGTAATTAAAAAAAAACACAACCACTCGCTTCAGAATACCTACACCCATTCTTAGTTTTTCGTTTTTAAAATGAGGATACTCTTAGGTTATTTGATAATAGTTTTTAATTACAGTATGTACCTTGCTATGGTACGACAAACAATTATTAAGGAAATGGAAATTCACAGTTTTGCTGTGGACAGGGGTATTTTTATATCTGTATTCTGTGGGAGCAAGCAAGTATGTCACTTTCCGACATTATTGTAATTTAATAATAGTCCAAAGAACAGCTGGTTTTAGTCAGTAACAGGGCTAGATATCTCGTAAAAATCATTGTTCTATATCTCTCACCCTTCACTAATTTTTTGCTTTAAATACCTATCAGGGTGTATTAGTGTTCTGTAGATGAATATGGCATAAACTATAATAAGCAATTCTTGAAATCATAAAGCCTCGTAAGGCTAGCAGGTTGATAGGGATTTTAATGTTAGAGGACAGGCTAAAAAACCAAGAGACATAAAGAATATAGAATATTGTTGTTTTTAATTGTTCTAGGCGCAATACAAATTGCTCGTAAGCAACTGTTAATAGTATTATTTTCAATCTGGATAGGTAGAGAATTGGAACTGGCTGATGAACTACACTTTTACGAGGGGATGATAGAATAGTTGACAAGAAAACAATGTTACATCAAAATTTGCTATTACTTGTCCACTCATAATAATTCTTTTAATGGTCGCTGTCTTTAGATAATATTTAGTTAAGAAGAAGTTTACTGTAACATTGCTGCTTTCGTCCCAGATTTTCACACAACATATTTTTATTTAGTATTTTAATAGTTTATTATGAATTTACTACCTCATTAAATTTTAAGGAAAACTTACTAATAGTGATCCTTGATTTCAGGAAAAGCTGTTTGGAGATCCAGGCAACTGTTGTTGGGCAGCTTGGGAACACCTCCGATTAATTTCTAAGTTTTTAAATTTATTTTTTAAATACATATTTAGTCACTTTGGTTCTCATTTCTCATATTCATATTTGTAATGTTATTATTACTGAGAAAAATGAATTTGCGAAGTTTGTTGTAAGAACACAGTGTGAAAGTTCCATTTCAGGCGGTTGTCATAAATAGCTCCAAGATATTTATATTCAGACACCCTCTCGATACATTCACACAAGGTCCAATCGCTCAGTCTGTCACTCCCGCACGTGTGCAAATGTAGTTGCAGGCCCATCGGATTGTGGTCAGTTCTCAGAGATTTTGGCATGTATTTTGTTTTGGAGATATTTACTGAGAGCCACATTGATCAAACCATAGTTTGACAAAGCGCAGGCCGCACTCCGCCACACGGTACACATCCTCCCACCTGTACCAGCCCTCAGAGAGGAGACCCGAATCGGCGTAGAGAAAAATTTTGCCTTTATTCAGAATTACCTTTTTAGGGAATATAATAATGTAAGTGAATGTAAGTTTAGGGAATAAATGCCTTTAAATCAATATTCAATACTTTTAATGGGGGGTGAGGAAAGCATAGAAAATGAGCTGAAAACTCTTAACACTAATAATACGCAAAAATAGTGTAACATTAAGACTTTTGAAACTAATAACCACTGTGTAAGTCTTACCTTCTATCAAAATTTTCTTTAACACATGCTCTTCAACTTCATCATCATAGAGCATTGCCATTTCTTGAAGGCACTTTATACATGAAGTTCTGAAAAAAATATTATTGGTCTAAATTAAAAAACATAATTATTAAAATATTATACCTTTTCATCAGGTATGTGTGTTGATTAAGGATACAGTGGTATCTGTAGTCAGATGGTCTGGCTCTATACGTGGCTACACTATAAAGTATTTATGTGTATACGTTCAGTGTGTTTATTTTATTTTTTGGAGGTTGTTTTTCATTTATTATCAACATTCTCAGTTTCGTTATAGTAATAGTTATGGTGAGCAATTACCTGCTGATTAGTGCGTAACGCTAACAGCCGAACAACGTGATGTTCATGCGACGCTGACTTAGAGTTGTGCTTCTGCGTGAAGATTTTTTCACTTCGACAATAAATTAAAGATAACAGACTTTAAGTGAAAAACTTGTGTTTCTTCAATCTTGTATGGTATTTTTTGTGTTAAACCTTGAAAAATTCATTTATGTGACTAAATCAATTTCTTAGCAAATTTCCCATAGGGAAGAAAATTAGCGTTGGTCTCATGGTAAGACTTAAGACCAGGACCGTGTTATTTTTCATTTTTAGGTGCCCAGAGAACAAAAACAATAGTTGTTAAAATGTATATATATGTATATGTATATATACATACATGTATATATATAGGTTTTATTGTGTTTTCATTTTGTACACAGTCACTATTTCTATTTGCTTGAAAACGTTTTTTATAATTAAAACGAAAATTTGCAAAACCAACACTCATTCATTCAGTACACAACTATACAATTTTTAAAGTAGTTATAAAAGTCATTTGGCACTTATGAAGAATATATATATGTAAATATATATATATATGTGTCTGTGAACACGATAACTGTCATAAAAATGGTCCGATCGGGACCAAATTTGGTAGAGACGTGTATTTCTACATTTGCTCGGCCTAGTTTGTAAACCAGACATATCAATCAGTTGGAACAGGTAGTTTGGGGTGTTTTATACCCCAAAAATGTGTTTTAGCGAATTTCCCATAGGGAAGTAGCTATTACCATAGGTCTCATGGCAAGAGTTAAGCCCGGGACCATGTTATTTTTAGCGAATTTCCCATAGGGAAGAAGCTATTACCGTAGGTCTCATGGTGAGACTTAAGCCCGAGACCATGTTATTTTTTCGTCTTTAGGTGCCCAGAGTCCAAAAACAATAGTCGTTAAAATTTATATATATATATATATATATAATATATAATATATATATAATATCCTCGTGAATCACCCTGTATATACATATATATATATTATATATACAGGGTGATTCACGAGGATATGCGGTAACTTTGAGAGCTCATTCTTTATGTAAAAATAATGAAAAAAACTTATATAAACATAGGTCCGGAAATGTTTCGTTAGCGAGTTATACAGGGTTAAAGATTTCGCCTGGATTTCAGTTCCGCTGAGTAAATGAAGACTCTCTGAAATTCTGGGAAGTTAAATTTAGGGGCAAATGCCATTGTTTCTTATGGTTTTTTACCTGAAAAATTGATTAGAACAGGTCCCAGAACTGTAAGATGAGTAGTTTTTGAGTAATCCAGTGTAAAATGCAAAAACATTGAGTAAAAAAAACACAATTTTTACATTTGGCCAGCAATCGCTTTGTTATTTTACCAATAAACTGATCAAATTTCAGAACAAAACTTGTAGAAAATTTAATTCTAAACAAAACGGTATGATTAAAGTATACAGAAAGTGAACAGATAATCGATTAAAGGAAGTTTTATTGAAAACTGTAATGTAAAGTTATGCAATAAAATTACAGTAAATGCTCAAAAATGTTGCCATTAACTTCAATGCATCTTTCTGCTCGTTTAAGAATTGCTCTTGTTGCTTTTCGTAGTTCTACGGGGCTCTCCTTTAACTGCACGAAGGCTTCATTAATTCGATCAAGTAACGCCTCACGGGAATTTACTTTGACCTCGTAAACATGATCTTTCATCCATCCCCATATGCAGAAGTCCAATGGCGTATGATCTGGTGACCTTGGTGGCCAGTGTATAGGACCACCACGACCGATCCATTTATTTGGGAACTGATGATTTAGATAGGTGGAAACATCATTTGAAAAATGTGGCGGTGCGCCATCATGCTGGAAGTACATCTTGCGTCGCGTTGCAAGAGGAACATCTTCCAGCAATGTCGGTAATTCTTCTTGAAGAAACTGTAAGTACGCCTGACCTGTTAAGCGCTCTTGAAAAATAAACGGTCCAATTAGCTTATCATCAATAACACCACACCATACATTAATGTTAAAACGGTATTGAAAGTTACGTTCAATTGTTGCATGAGGGTTCTCTTCTGCCCATGAATGTTGGTTTCGTAAATTGTTGATACCATCACGAGTGAACTGTGACTCATCGGTTGTTGCGTTTAAAGTAAAGTAAGACTCATGAGCTTGACCATCACGCTTATTAATTATTATATGTTACATTTCCCAATCAATTCCAAGTTCCTCTTATATGATTTCTTTAACTTTCTCTTTGTTTTTCCATATAATTAATTTATTTCAAATATCACCATATGATTTCAATATTAATTATGTTTTGTTTATCTGATTTGTTTTTCTTTTGGTTGACATAGCAACCAGTCCAGTTTTCTTTCTTTACCATTTTTAAACTTTCATTTTTATCAGGTTCTTAATCAATTTTTAATGTAATGTCATAATTCTATAAAAAACGATGTCAAATTGTATTGATCAAGAAATATAAGACTCTGATAATATTGTGACTATTGAAGAATCGAACATGAAGAATGGTGTGGTGAGTGAAATGTAACAAAACTAACAGGCCTAACTTTGTAACTTAATAATGTGATTTTTTTTTGTGTTTAATCTCATATTTGTAAGAACCTGATATTTTGTAAAAAAAAAAACAAAGTATATTTTGTATCCAGCCCTCTTTTTTCTGTATATTGGTCCTTCGAATTTATGCTATGTTTTAAATTTCTTTATTCCACCCCCAACATTGGTCCTTAAACGATCCGGATTTGGATTTAAGCGACATGGACCTAATAGTTCACTAATTATCGACCCTTTGTTTTCACAATAATACCCTTAATCCCCTATATAACCCCTTATCTACTGTCCCTGTCTATTTTTTTATTTTTCTCTCAATTTGATTCTTTTTACTGTTTTTATTTTCCTTACCTTTCTTATTTTATATGATATCTCTTCTCTTATGTAACGTGTCTCGTCAGCTCATGTTGTTTTCAATAATAAATGCACGAGAAAATAATAAACTGTATACTGGATTGTAGATTGAACATTTATTTCACTGCTAAGTCAATTTAACAATTATGGCTCCTCCAAAGGTTGTTGACTTCAAGTTTGAAACCTATCAAAGACTTACTGATATAACTAAGAACAGGTTGTCTAGTATTAAGTTGATTGTCGATAAGTTATTTGCCCAAACTGAACCATTATCCATTGTCCAAGTTAAAACGTTAAATGGATATTTAGCTGAGCTGCAGAAGAAGCGGGATGATTTCGAGTCAAACGTACAGCGTGTTTTAATAGTTTCGGGAGAAGATGATGTGATCGATTCCGTATCTCGTGACCAAGATGAGATTAACGATCTCTTCATTCAAATTTCGAGTCATATCGAATCTATGATCCCCAACAAAGAACCTCAAATCGACAATGAATTAACTAGCGTAAATAACGGATCTTTATCCTTGTCTCAATCTAATGTCCGGTTACCTAAACTTGAACTTCCTAAGTTTTCTGGTGAATTGACTGCTTGGACTTCCTTTATAAACCTCTTTGATGCTACGATTCATCACAATGATTCACTTTCCGATGTGATGAAATTCCAGTACCTCTTAAGCGCCTTAGATAGAGAACCGTTGAACCTAATCCGAAGCCTCACCATAACAGGACCTAATTACACGGTTGCATACAATATCCTACAAGACAGATATCACAATGACCGTCGCTTACAGCTCGTCCATCTAAATAACTTGTTAGATCTACCTCAAATAAGTAGTTCCCACATTCCGGATATTCGTCAATTTGTGAATACATTTAACGAAAATACTCAAGCTTTGGTCGCTCTGAAATGTGATATATCAAAATCAGACTCTCTAATGGTAGCAACTCTACTACGCAAAATGGACGTGGATCTCCGCACTCGGTTAGAGTCTTTCCGTTCGACTTCTGGTAACGTAACTAAACATACCTTGCCTTCTACTAAGGAAATCATTGACTTTTTGACTACTGTATGTACGAACCTAGAAGATGCTACAATATCTAATATTACTCAAAAGCAAACATTTCGGTCCGCTAAACCTACAGTTAGTAATCCTAATTCCTTTCCAAAGAAACCTATTACAATGGTAACATCCACTCTACCTATTCCTAGTACTAAAAATACCATGGAAACAAAAGTACCATGCTTCATATGTAACCAAAACTCTCATAAGATTTATACTTGTAACAACTTCAAAGCAAAAACACCCCAAGAACGTTTCCAGTTAGTGAAACAAAATAGAAAATGCGTTTCTTGCCTAGGATCACATGATACTAAATCATGTCAATCTCAATACAGTTGTAAAATGTGTAACAAACGACATCATACTTTATTGCATTTTGATGAAAGAAACCCTCATTCAAGTGGTAATAATCACATAATTTTTAACTCTTTAATTTCTAGGAAAATCTCTGAAAATAACTCTAGTAGGAAATCTGATTCAATCATTCCAGTATTGAGCTCTCAAAATAGTACTTCTTCATCTACCCACCACAGGACAACTGTATTACTTGGTACTGCATTAGTGCAACTATGTTCTCCAGAAGGAATTTCACATGTTTTCCGTGCGCTTCTTGATTCTGGAAGCATGTGTAATCTTATAAGTGAATACGCTGCTAACATCCTCAATATTCAGCGTCAGAAATCTAGTATTCAAATCTCTGGCATAGACCAACAAGTATCAAAAAACAAAGGACAAATCGTGGTAGATTTCAAAACATTATCTGGACAGTATATTGCTTCTAATGAACCTGCATTGATTCTTGACAAGTTAACAGTTGATCTCCCTCGCGCACCTTTGTATAATGATTTGTTAAAACAAATGAAATCCTATACTCTTGCTGACCCAACCTTCCATATACCTAGCCGCATTGATGTGGTCATTGGTGCCTCTCTATTTCCTCAACTACTCACTAATGAGAAGTTTTCTCTTGGTCACAATAAACCACATGTCTTAGGAACGCATCTCGGATATGTTCTGATAGGCACGGCTCCCTGCATATCAACTCAATATAAGCAATCTAGTTCCATTCCTTCAACTACACTCAATGTTTGTTTGCACTCGATAAGTGAAGCAGATCTTCATAACTCAATACAAAGATTTTGGCTTCAAGAAGAACCCCCTGTGCGGTCCTCTAAAACTCACGAAGAAGAGCTTTGTGATCAGCATTTTAGTAAAACCCATACTCGTGATACTGATGGACGATACATAGTGCGTCTTCCATTTAAGGAACCAACCACTGTCCTTGGTGATTCAAAAACTTCTGCTCAGATGCGTCTATCTGCAATGGAACGTAAATTCACTTCTAACCTGCGTTTCTCAGAATTGTATCATGATTTCATGGATGAGTATATTTCTTTAGGTCACATGTCCGAATGCAATGACATAAATCTTAGCCAACCACACTACTTTCTTCCGCATCATGCTGTACTCAAAGAAAGCAGTAGTACGACTAAACTCAGGACTGTTTTCGATGCGAGTTGTAAAACGAGTTCAGGGCTCTGCTTAAACGAAATTCTATTGACAGGTCCTAAACTTCAAAACAACATTTGTGATTTATTGTTACAATTTCGCAAATACAACTATGTGTTTTGTTGTGATATTCGTCAGATGTACCGTCAAATTGTGATTCATCCTGATGATAGGGATTTTCAATTAATACTGTGGAGAACACAATCTCATGAACCCATTTCTACTTACAAGTTTAACACCGTTACTTATGGTATGAACAGCTCTCCGTATCTTGCTATTAAAACATTACATCAGTTAGCCGACGACGAAGGTCAGTCATTTCCAGATGCCGCTCATGTTCTACGGAATAACACATACGTTGATGACATCATAACGGGTGCTGATACTGAATCAGAAGCTATAATGTTACAACAAAATCTTGTCACTTTATTATCTAAAGGTTGCTTTGAACTACGAAAATGGGTGTCAAACTCACCTAAAATATTGTCTAATATACCTGAAACTCATTTGGAAACTCCAAAATTTCTCGATAACTCTGAAACTCCACAATTCAAAGTGTTAGGTCTTCAATGGTCTCCTACCACCGATGCATTTTCATATAATGTCAAAACTCCTGCTACAAACAAACCTTCCACTAAACGCTCTGTTCTCAGTACAATTGCCCAGATTTATGATCCCTGTGGATTTTTAGTGCCATTTATTATGCTTGCAAAATGTTTTATGCAATTGCTCTGGACTAAAGGATTATCCTGGGATACTACATTACCTTCTGACTTAAGTTCACAGTGGAACTCTTTTTGTGACAATATTAAATTGTTGTCAAACATTACAATCCCTCGATCTTTTGGATTTTCATCTTCATGCAATATAGAACTTCATGGATTTTGCGACGCTTCCGAACGAGGATATGCTGCAGTGATCTATTTAAGATGTCTATCCCTCACACAAAATGTTTCTATAAAACTCCTAATGGCCAAAAGTCGTGTAGCGCCACTTAAACGTGTTACAATACCAAGGTTAGAACTATGTGCAGCGCATCTACTGGCACAAATGGTTTCCCATTGCAAATCTATATTTTCTAACAAGTTTTCTTTCGATAACATTTATTTATGGTCAGACTCAACCATAACTTTGACATGGCTTCAAACTCCGCCATATAGACTAAAAACATTTATCGCTAATCGTGTGTCACAAACTCAAGAGATAGTACCAATCGAATCTTGGAGACACATTTCATCGAAAGACAATCCTGCCGACTGTGCTTCGCGAGGACTTGTAATGTCACAGTTATTAAATCACCCTCTCTGGTGGAACGGTCCGTCATGGCTTGCATTGCCACCTTCCGATTGGCCAAAATCCAAATTTAATCTCATCGATCTAGATTCTTCACATGAAATTAAAGAAACTCCACTTCCTATCTTGGTTACCTGTCCACAAGAAGAATGGTCCTTATTAACAAAATTTTCCTCTTGGACTAAGTTACAACGTGTTATGTCTTACGTATTACGATTCATTCATAACTGTTGTAAGTCTCCTCACCGTTTTGGAAATCTCTCTATTCAAGAACTTCAAGAATCTCAGTTGAAAATTTTTTCTTTAGTACAACGTTCATCTTTCTCAAAGGAGTATACTTTGTTGCTCAAACAAGAAGATTGCTCAACGTCTATTCAACGCCTCAATCCCTTTCTCGATTTCAACAATCTAATCCGTGTTGGTGGACGATTGAAGCATTCATCGTTGTCATATGACACAAGACATCCTATCTTACTACCTAAGCGTCATCATACTGTCGATTTATTAATTGATCATTACCACATAAAATATCTTCATGCAGGGCCACAGTTAGTTCAATCATTGCTCTCGAAACATGTCTGGATACTTTCAGCAAGAAGTGTAATCCGTTCTCGAATTTACAAATGTCTAACATGCTTTAAACATCGTCCGAAAAACTCCGCCCCATTAATGGGTGAACTACCTGCATGTAGAGTGAATCCTGCTCGACCATTCATGTCAACAGGAATCGATTTTGGTGGACCATATGACGTTAAAGTAGCACATTTGCGTTTCCTTCGTTTAATCAAGGTGTATATCTGTATATTTATATGCATGGTTACCAAAGCCGTACATATTGAAGTAGTAACGGATTTATCAACTGAAGCCTTCATCGCTGCTCTTATGCGTTTTACATCACGACGTGGACTATGTTCCGATATATACTCATACTGCGGCACAAATTTTATTGGTGCAAACTCAACGCTACGTAAGATAGTTAAATCAACTATTCACAACAATGACTCGCAGAACCAAATTCAACATTTCTTTAATGCTCAAGGAATAAAATTCCATTTTAATCCACCCGCTTCTCCACACCAAGGTGGACTTTGGGAAAGCGCGATCAAAAGTTCAAAACATCACCTAAGTCGAGTATTGGGAAAGTCAATTTTGTCCCTCCCAGAATTTACTACTTTGACAATCAGAATTGAAGCTATGCTGAACTCAAGACCTCTGACTCCGTTGTCACACGATCCTTCTGACTTTTCTCCATTAACACCAGGACATTTTCTAATTGGTGCGCCGCTAGTGTCCATTCCAGAACAAGATTTTACCGAGATTCCAACAAATCGCTTAAAACACTGGCAACTGGCTCAGCAGTTCTTTCAGTGTATTTGGAAAAGATGGAGCCTTGAATATTTGCATACGTTACAACAGAGAACTAAATGGACAACAAACACAGGCAATTTAAAAATCGGTGACCTTGTACTTTTACAAACTCAAACTAGCCCATTAAATTGGCCTCTTGCGCGTGTTGTTGAAGTTTATCCTGGATCTGATGGAACAACACGTGTCGTGAAGATAAAGACTGCAACAGGAACACTAACACGGCCAGCTATCAAACTATTTCCACTACCAACCCAGTGAAGTTGTTGAAGTGATGACACTTCAAAGGGGCCGGTTATGTTGCGTTTAAAGTAAAGTAAGACTCATGAGCTTGACCATCACGCTTATTAATTATTATATGTTACATTTCCCAATCAATTCCAAGTTCCTCTTATATGATTTCTTTAACTTTCTCTTTGTTTTTCCATATAATTAATTTATTTCAAATATCACCATATGATTTCAATATTAATTATGTTTTGTTTATCTGATTTGTTTTTCTTTTGGTTGACATAGCAACCAGTCCAGTTTTCTTTCTTTACCATTTTTAAACTTTCATTTTTATCAGGTTCTTAATCAATTTTTAATGTAATGTCATAATTCTATAAAAAACGATGTCAAATTGTATTGATCAAGAAATATAAGACTCTGATAATATTGTGACTATTGAAGAATCGAACATGAAGAATGGTGTGGTGAGTGAAATGTAACAAAACTAACAGGCCTAACTTTGTAACTTAATAAAGTGATTTTTTTTTGTGTTTAATCTCATATTTGTAAGAACCTGATATTTTGTAAAAAAAAAACAAAGTATATTTTGTATCCAGCCCTCTTTTTTCTGTATATTGGTCCTTCGAATTTATGCTATGTTTTAAATTTCTTTATTCCACCCCCAACATCGGTAAATAAAATGTACTTGAAGAGTTGACGATGATTGACTAACCAATTGCAGTACTCCAAGCGATGTTCATTGTCTCCTGGTTGTAAATGCTGTACTTTTTGTTTATGGTAGGGATAAAGGTTGTTCTTATTAAGTGTTCTCCAAACTTTACTTTGCGAAACCCTAAACCGCTTTGAAATACGTCTTGTACTAATACCTGGACTACGTTCAACAGCAGCAATAATGTTTTCTTCTACATTAACATCATGTTGGCGAGGGCGGTCAGACTGGATCTTTACGCTTGGAAGTGATCCTGTTTCCCGTAACGTACGAAATGTAGAAATAATGGTTCTAGCATTTGGAATTCTACGATAAGGGTAACGTTGTCTGTATTCTTCCACAGCGATTGTAGCATTGCCTTCACATACACCGTAAATAAACACCATATCGGCGTATTCTTCAGTTGAAAATAAGTATGGCATTACTACTCCAACAATTTAATAATTACTATGGACAAAACAATGCTAACACGGACTAAAATTCAATACGACGAACAGAACAATACACACGTGGACTAAAACTCAGTTGTTACCTCTCAAGGAATTAAAATTCTACAATTCAAATCACATCATTGTTGATCAGCTGTTATTGTAGTGCCAACTTATGAAAAACAAATTATCCGCTCAACATGTGTATTTTTTTTTTATTATTTATGTTTGTTGTTTATGTTTATTTCTTTATTTTAAAACTGTGTTTTAATATTATTTTATTTTGAAATTTTAGTAAAAAAATTAAGGTGTTAAATTTAAGTAAAAATCATTAACGTTTTACAGATCTTTAATAAGAAATCAACAGAGTTATTGTCGGCCAAATGAAAAACGTGTGTTGTTCTGTTTTCAATAAAACTTCCTTTAATCGATTATCTGTTCACTTTCTGTATACTTTAATCATACCGTTTTGTTTAGAATAAAATTTTCTACAAGTTTTGTTCTGAAATTTGATCAGTTTATTGGTAAAATAACAAAGCGATTGCTGGCCAAATGTAAAAATTGTGTTTTTTAGCGAATTTCCCATAGGGAAGAAGCTATTACCGTAGGTCTCATGGTGAGACTTAAGCCCGGGACCATGTTATTTTCTCTTCTTTAGGTGCCTAGAGTCCAAAAACATTAGTCGTTAAAATTTATATATATATATATGTATATATATATATATATATATGTGTCTGTTAGCACGATAACTCTCGTAAAAATGGTCCGATCGAGACCAAATTTTGTAGAGAGGTGTATTCCTACAACTGCTCGGACGAGTTCGTAAACCAGACATATCGGTCAATGGGAACGGGTAGTTTAGGGGGGTTTTGTACCCCAAAATTGGGTTTTTTGCGTTTTTCACATGTAATTTTTAAAAATTTATAATTTTATATTTCACCATTAGAATCAGCTTAAAAAACTACATAATTAAGTTCCTTAAAGTTTTTCTCTATCTCCAACGGTTACCGAGATATTAAAAAATGTAAACACAGTACGTTGTATTGTGGGGCTCCAATGTTAATCTTATGGAGGATAAGGAAAAATTAATATTTCCCAAAGGAAATATTAATTTTTATAGGCAAACTCCTTTATTTATGGACATATGTTGATGAAAGTTGGTATAAATGATAAGATAAAAATTATTTATGGTAGAAATGCCTAATTTCAGTGTTCCTCACAGCAGCAAACCTGCACACTCTTTGCCATGTTAATCTTATGGAGAATAGGGAAATAATTTTCATGTTTGTGGACAGATTTTTTTACAGATCTTTAATAAGAAATCAACAGAGTTATTGTCGGCCAAATGAAAAACGTGTGTTGTTCTGTTTTCAATAAAACTTCCTTTAATCGATTATCTGTTCACTTTCTGTATACTTTAATCATACCGTTTTGTTTAGAATAAAATTTTCTACAAGTTTTGTTCTGAAATTTGATCAGTTTATTGGTAAAATAACAAAGCGATTGCTGGCCAAATGTAAAAATTGTGTTTTTTAGCGAATTTCCCATAGGGAAGAAGCTATTACCGTAGGTCTCATGGTGAGACTTAAGCCCGGGACCATGTTATTTTCTCTTCTTTAGGTGCCTAGAGTCCAAAAACATTAGTCGTTAAAATTTTTATATATATATATGTATATATATATATATATATATGTGTCTGTTAGCACGATAACTCTCGTAAAAATGGTCCGATCGAGACCAAATTTTGTAGAGAGGTGTATTCCTACAACTGCTCGGACGAGTTCGTAAACCAGACATATCGGTCAATGGGAACGGGTAGTTTAGGGGGGTTTTGTACCCCAAAATTGGGTTTTTTGCGTTTTTCACATGTAATTTTTAAAAATTTATAATTTTATATTTCACCATTAGAATCAGCTTAAAAAACTACATAATTAAGTTCCTTAAAGTTTTTCTCTATCTCCAACGGTTACCGAGATATTAAAAAATGTAAACACAGTACGTTGTATTGTGGGGCTCCAATGTTAATCTTATGGAGGATAAGGAAAAATTAATATTTCCCAAAGGAAATATTAATTTTTATAGGCAAACTCCTTTATTTATGGACATATGTTGATGAAAGTTGGTATAAATGATAAGATAAAAATTATTTATGGTAGAAATGCCTAATTTCAGTGTTCCTCACAGCAGCAAACCTGCACACTCTTTGCCATGTTAATCTTATGGAGAATAGGGAAATAATTTTCATGTTTGTGGACAGATTTTTTTTAAACTTTTCATATATTATTTTTATATTATTGATTTGGAAATTCGCTGAGTACGCAGGTCTGCTGCGACGGGGGTATTTACTCAATGTTTTTGCATTTTACACTGGATTACTCAAAAACTACTCATCTTACAGTTCTGGGACCTGTTCTAATCAATTTTTCAGGTAAAAAACCATAAGAAACAATGGCATTTGCCCCTAAATTTAACTTCCCAGAATTTCAGAGAGTCTTCATTTACTCAGCGGAACTGAAATCCAGGCGAAATCTTTAACCCTGTATAACTCGCTAACGAAACATTTCCGGACCTATGTTTATATAAGTTTTTTTCATTATTTTTACATAAAGAATGAGCTCTCAAAGTTACCGCATATCCTCGTGAATCACCCTGTATATATATATGTGTCTGTTAGCACGATAACTCTCGTAAAAATGGTCCGATTGAGACCAAATTTGGTAGAGAGGTGTATTCCTACAACTGCTCGGACGAGTTCGTAAACCAGACATATCGGTGAATGGGAACGGGTAGTTTGGGGGGGTTTTGTACCCCAAAATGGGGTTTTTTGCGTTTTTCACATGTAATTTTTAAAAATTTTTAATTTTATATTTCACCATTGGAATCAGCTTAAAAAACTACACAATTAAGTTCCTTAAAGTTTTTCTCTATCTTCAACGGTTACCGAGATATTAAAAAATCTAAACACAGTACGTTGTATTGTGGGGCTCCAATGTTAATCTTATGGAGGATAGGGAAAAATTAATATTTCCCATATTAAACAATATTTTTGGATAAAACTTGATTTTTAGCTTTAACTGCTTGAGATCTATCCATTTATGCTTAAAAATCATAGTTTATGTGTTTATCATGGCAGCAAACCTACATACTCTTTTCCCATTTAATCATATAGGGAATAGGCAAACTCCTTTATTTATGGACAGATGTTGATGAAAGTTGGTATAAATGTTAAGATAAAAATTATTCATGGTAGAAATGACTTCTTTCAGTGTTCCTCACAGCAGCTAACCTGCAAACTCTTTCCTATGTTAATCTTATAGAGAATAGGCAAATAATTCTCATGTTTTTGGACTTATTTTTATAAAACTTGTCATATATTAAATGATTGGTTTGGAAATTCGCTGAGTACGCAGGTCTGCTGCGACGGGGGTATTTCTTCTTTAGGTGCCCAGAGACCAAAAACAATAGTCGTTAAAATTTTTATATATATATATATATATATATATATATATATATATATATATATATATATATATATGTATATATATATATATGTATATATATATATATATATATATATATATATATATATATATGTATATATATATGTGTCTGTTAGCACGATAACTCGCGTAAAAATGGTGCGATCGAGACCAAATTTGGTAGAGACGTGTATTCCTACAAATGCTTTGACGAGTTCGTAAACCAGACATATCGGTCAATGGGAACGGGTATTTTGGGGGGGTTTTGTACCCCAAAATGGGGTTTTATGCGTTTTTTACATATAATTTTTAAATATTTCTAATTTTATATTTCACCATTGGAATCAGCTTAAAAAACTGCACAATTAAGTTCCTTAAAGTTTTTCTCTATCTCCAACGGTTACCGAGATATTAAAAAATCTAAACACAGTACATTGTATTTAGGGGCTCCAATGCTAATCTTATGGAGGATAAGGGAAAATTAATACAGTAGAACTCCAATTATCCGAACTCCGACTATCTGAATCGCCAATTATCCGTATATATAAATAAAAGTCTAAGTGCGATATTATTCTTCCCCCGCGAAGCCATCAGTGTTTGCGTGTAAAATGTAAGTACATTTTATTTATATTTAAAACATGTGAAAATATCATGTTTCTTACATTTAATTCAATAAAAAAATATTGCAATATCAAAACGTAACTTTTTTCCTCTCTAATGGCAATTTAAAAAAAAAAACTCCGATTATCTGAATATTTGATTATCCGAATGGGTCCCGGTCCCCATTAATTCGGATAATTGGAGTTCTACTGTATTTCCCTTACCAATCAATAATTTTGGATGAAACTTTGTGTTGAGCTTCATGTGGTTGGGATCCATACGTTTATGCCAAAAAATTATAGTTTACGTGTTGCTCGCATCAGCAAACCTGCATACTCTTTCCTATGTTAATCTTATGGAGAATAGGCATTTAGCTAGTTTATGTTAAAACTTGGTATATGGTCAGATTAAAAATATTTAATGGTAAAAATGCCCACTTTTAGTGTTCCTCAAAGCAGCAAACCTGCATACTCTTTCCCAGGTAAATGTTGCAGAGAATAGGCAAATACTCTAATTTTTCAACAGGTATTGATTGATCAATCTTGTCACATACTTGTACTATTATTGTCATATTTCTTATTTGGAAATTCGCTGAGTACGTAGGTCTGCTGTGACAGGGGTATTTTAAATTTAACCCTTAACATTCCTGGGTGCGGTCTCACAGACCGCTTAAATAATTTATTTATTTTTAATTTAAAGGATTCAAAAGACGATGACCCCTGCCATGCCAGGTAGTTGTCCCTCCCCACCACCGAAATCGATCCCTATTGTCACTTGTCTTCCGGTCGTAATATGTGTAGATACTTATAGATTTGTTTGTCGTCTAGTGTGTGTGTTTTTGACTCGTATTTCAAAGAGATGTTTGAAAACTGGTACGCGGATGCTTTTATACATGAATTGGATTCACTTGTATGGTAAAATTACAATTTGAGCAACATTTTTAGAACACGAGGCTGACGTATCAAGTTTTGAGCACGCATCCGTCGAGTACTGGGAGTAGAGGAACCTAAACCCGATACTGTTGGTGATAGGCTGAATAAAAGGAAGACATATTACTACACATGTGATCCAAAGAAGATAAGACAAACTGCCTACATTTGCTATTGATGTTAAAAAAATGTTTGCCACAAGTGTACAACAAACATGTGGACAACATGTGGAAAATAGGAAACTCCTTTATTTATGGACAGATGTTGATGAAAATTTTTACAAAATAAAAATTGTTTATGCTCTAAATGCCTACTTTCAGTGTTCCTCACAGCAGCAAACGTACATACTCTTTCCCATGTTAATCTTATGAAGAATAGGCAAATTCGCTGAGTACAGGATGTTGATGATTTTTACATAAATTGTTTAATTATGCCTATATTTCATTTGGAAATTCGCTGAGTACAGGTCTGCTGTGACGGGGTATTTTTTTTTATTTCGCTGAGTTTGCAAAATTAAATTATTTATTTATTTTTATTTGGATTCGTTATATGCAGGTAGTTTTTACTCTATTATTGTTTTTCTATTATTTAATATTATAATTTTTTTCGATTTTTTTTTGTATTAAAAATGTGAAAATTACCTACATACTGAATGGATTCATTTATTAAATTCAATTTGTATGAATATATATATATAACCTAATTAAATAGTATTTGTGTTTATAAATGAATCTTTCACTTAAGGTCAGAATTTCTATTATGAACTTGTGTAAGCTGTGGACAACATGTGGATGGCTCTATTTTGGAGATTGATGATTTTTCATACTTGATCCATGCTACTTTCTGAGTCACTGAGCAATACATACTTTGGCCATGTCTGAGACAATACTCCTGAGCCATCTGCTCCAATAATTATTATTAATATTATATTAATAAAAGCTGAATCATCCTTATTATCCCTATTATCCTCATTATTTTAATTTAAATTTTTTGAACATTTATTCTTTAATGGATAATCTTACTAGTCCAATGAAACATTTTATTTTGTAATGTGATACTTTTATGTCAATTAATTTTGTAATGATTGGTTTAGGTTATGAACCAATTAATAATTATTCAATAATATTGAACTACACTTTAGTATGAATAAGAAATGAGTGTAAAATGATTGTGGCACAATCTTGTAGTCTTGTAACTGGCTAAGACTGATATATTCCTTAGACAGGATTGTTAATAGCCCAGTTAATAGCTATTCAATTGTTAATAATTGAATAGCCAAGCAGCCAATGGCAACCCAGGGACCTACAGTGTTCATATGTGGGTGTCTACAAATTTCCAGTTTTGAATATACAAACTCAAATCAATCACAAACATATTATTATGAATAACATAATAATAAAACAAAAAGCACACCTCAATGTACTGTAATATTATTAAATTATACACATATTTGTTATCTAAATAATTTGAGATTTTATTTAACATAAAAATATTATAATTAAACTATTGAATAAAAATTTAAATATAAATTTAGTCTTGTAACTGGCTAAATATACCTTAACAATTGTTATAGTTAATAATACTACATGTTATAATAAATGAAAAATAAAATAATTATTATTAAATTTTGCAAATAAAACTAAAATAAAAAAGTTGTAGCAAGTTACACACAAAAATCAGTAATGGTATATAATTAACAACTGTTCAGATACATTCGGATTATCCGTAAATAAAAGTAAAGTTGCCCTAAGTAAATACTATTTATTAAACCGTTATCTGACTCAATATATCCATTTTCACATCAAGAGAACAGTTCACATATAGTTTGATGACTGACTTATCATGAACAATAAATGAAAATAATTAAATTATTGATTTATACAATTTTCAATAAAACCATAAAAACCTTAACCATAAAAAAGTTGTAGCAAGTACACAATTAATGCTAATTGAGACAATGTTCAGATAAGAGTATTTAGTAATAAAGTAATGATGAAAATTGACAGATAATAAAATTATTATTTATGATATCTCAATTAACTTACATCTAATAACATTACATGGACTCAGTTTTGCTACTGATCAAGTGTTCCAATAAGACGTTATGTATGTTGTCATTGAAAATTCTACACATTATTTAATGATAACAGTGCTGTAGATTAAAAATAATTGCTGTAACTCAAATGTTAAAGTATTTAGTAGGTTAATTAAGAATTGACAGGAAATATTGATTACGGGTGTACAGACATGTGTAATTAAAACGTGTACTTACATTTACATGATTTTTATGAAACAGATCTGTAAGAAGGCTGTCATTTTGGCTAATATTCTTTGACCTCAAAGACATCTGTCACTTTAGTTCAATTAATTTTTGAAATAACTGAAAAAAAAGTTCATAAATATAACGTTTAGATTAAAAAGTGTAATTATATATTAAATTAGTAATTTATCAGTTATTATAGAAATTAGGATTACCGGGTTCATTAATTTGTTATTATTTACTTACAATCAAAAGTTCATAAACAGACTGTAAGAAATATTTTATATATATCGTTTTATGGGTCACTTGAGTAAAACAATTATTTTGTCTGACCATGTTCTGTATTAATTTCATTTTAAAGTAAGAAGTAATTTATAATATCTATAAAAATATTTAGTTTTGTCTGTACATTGCTCAGTTATTAATTTTAGCGAATAGGGAAGAAGCTATTACCGTAGGTTTCATAGTAAGACTTAGAAAATGTATTTTTTGTCTTGGACGAGTCAAACAATAGTCGTTAAAATTTTTATAAATATATACACATATATGTGTGTCTGTGAACACGATATCTCTCGTAAAAATGGTCCGATCAAGACCAAATTTGGTAGAGACGTGTATTCCTGTATTTCCTTGGACGAGTTCGTAAACCAGATATATCGGTCAATGGGAACAGGTAGTTTGAGGGATTTCGTTCTCAAAAATGATTTTTTGCGTTTTTAATATGTAGTTTAAAAGATTTTTAGATTTTATCTTTTAGCATTAGGATCAGCTTAAAAAACTACACAATTTAGTTTCATTAAAGCTTTTCTTTATCTCCAATGGTTACCGAGATATTAAAAATCTATACACAGTACGTTGTATTTTAAGGCTCCAATGTTAATCTTATGGAGGATAAAGAAAAATTAATAGTTCATTTATCAATCAATATATTTGGAATAAACTTGGTATTTACCTTCATGTGGTTGAGATCTTATGCTTCAAATGCTTAAAAATATAGTTTATGTGTTTATCATGGCAGCTAACCTACATACTCTTTTCCCATGTTAATCATATAGAGAATAGGCAAACTCCTTTATTTATGGATAGATGTTTATGAAACCTGTTATAAATGGTCAAAGTAAAAATTTTCAATGATAGAAATGCCTACTTTCAATGTTCTCACTGAAGCAAATCTGCATACTCTTTCCCATGTTAATCTTATGGAGAATAGGCAAACTCCTTTATTTCTAAAAATTCAAGCACAGTACATTGTATTTTGGATCTCCAATGTTCGGCTCCAACCTCCATCATGGAAGGCACTACCACGAAGAGGATCGTCAATGCCCTGTTTCCTAGACTTCGGTAACGTACACTGCCTGACTTCAGACGGGTAAAGGGCATTCATCCATGCTGTTCATTGTCCATTAAATTTTTTTTTTCAAATTACTCCACTAGTTGTTACAGCATAGCTTTTTCAAAAAGTTTAGATAATGATGGTTGTATTGCCAATGGTCTATAGTTGAGAGGGTTTTTAGGAACTCCATTTTTAAATACCAGGATTATTTGAGAAATTTTAATTAGTGTTGGAAAAACAACACATCTCATTCCTACATTGAGGAGAGGGGTGTGGTGTGGTGTCTCTTTACTGGACATAGACATTAAGCTGCTCATTTCAATCTTAATATGCTCCAACGTGTCTTAACTCAGTTTTTGAATAACATCTTTTCTGTCCCATACAGTTTATGTTTCCTCTTTCATGTTTTTGACTGTAGAAAACTATTTCCACAATTGCCACAGTTCAGCATTGGAACTTATATATATATTTTCTGCAAAGATCTTGGTACTAACAATTTCAATCGGTGAGCAGATCAACTGCTTAAATCCTTACTTTTTAAAATCCTCATTCGTTTGCTTAAAGGCTATATTGTAAAATTTCAGTTCTATGGGCATTTAGTCATGGAATACTGAGGCTTAGTCACCAGCGAGTACACTGCAGCTCTCCCTTTTGGTTTTTGTAGAGTTAAGTGACTCTCTATGTAATCTGTAACTATTGGTCTTCCTCAAGTTTGTCGAAAGATCACCGCAACTCCAGCAGTCATATGACGTGGACTTTGAAAATCTGCTGCTTGTACTATGTGCGAAAGCCGCCCCTTCATTAGTACTGTATTTTTCAATTAGGCTCTTCATGTTTGTTTCATTTATAGTAAAGTGTTTGTTTATTTTCCATTTTTTCTTTCCTTCTCCTCCAACTATAATATTTGCTATCATATAAACCATTTTCTTAATAGTACTGCTACATATTCATTCCCAGTTGAAAATATTGATGTAACAACCTATCGAGGTGGCACATTAGCCATGACAAGACTGTTTGTGTCAATCCTACTTTTATTCAATTCAATTACACCTATACCTGTATATTGCCAAAGGTCTCTTCCTTGACTGTCATAATGAACTGAATCATTTATACGTTTTTTGGAGTCGTTATTTCATAATTTCAATCCTTTGTTTTTGGATTGGAGTACTCTGATCTTTTTGGGACAGTATTATAATACACGTTGCTGTTATTTCAGAAGTAGATCTGAAATGATTATTAGAGTTAATTTTTTCAGGATCGTATTCCTCCGATTCTTTGTTTTTACTGTACTCCATCCATTTTTTGTATTATTCATTTATGCATTTAATCATGGCCCTGTTCTTTACTATATATGCAATAATAGATCTTTTGGTTGTTAGTCCATATTTGTTGAATTCTGTTAGGTTAAAATTTTCCAATAGAATAGTAGGATTATTTTTTTATGGCCTATTATAATATGTTAAACTGCTAGTACATAAATGCCACAGTCATAGGAATTAGTCTGCTGTGGTGTTTGACATATTGTTATCAACTGCTTTTCACCTGTACAGTAAAACCTCGTTAATCTGTACTAATTGGGGCTCCAAGTCGTCCGGATGAACGACAGTCCGTATTAAAACAAATAATCCTAAATGAAGGACAGTGATTTTTAAATACCCCTTTTAAATAATGAAACACCTTTTGCAGATAAACTTAAATAGTATGTATATTCTGAATATAAAAATACATATTGTACAAACAGTACATACAGTAGTTACATTTGAACAAAAATATACACTTGGTATTTACGCCCATACAAAAAATGAGACAACGAAAAAAGACAAAATTACTTTGAACATGAGGGTTGAGGTTCATCCTCAAGTGACTGAACTGGTTTGAAGAAGGAGTTGAACTTCATTTGCCTTTCTTTTATGTTAATTTCACAATGAAACAACGCAACTAAAACGTGCAGCATAATTGACCTCTGTAGAGCAAACTGACGGCCTGACACGAGCAGGAGAAACACAATCGTGTGACTGAGCTACTATTGGCTGACAGTAACCATGGTAACGGCACGTACGCCTTGCGCTGTGACCGTCCGCACTCGGCACACACACACTCACATCGCCGGGTGCAGTCGTGCAGTGACGATCGTATGCTACTAATCAGCGTTCTGCCCATTAAAACTGCGATCCAATGGCTGTGCGGATTAAGCGAAGTCTGTATTAATGGGCTCCGGATTAACGAGGTTTTACTGTAATTGATTGACTCAGATAGGCAAAGGCGATTTTCTGAGCATATGATGAATTGTAGTTTCTTAGAGTCAAAACAATACAATTTTCTGTCTTACAGTTTTACACACGAGAAGGCTCCAGTGAGAGCCTTCCTCACTGTCTGAGCCTTTACCTTCATTAACAGGAAGTATCATATATTTGAATTTATTCAGTTCCAGAGGTGTTAACAAACTCATTGGATCCTCTAATATTTTCACAGCTTGACAAATAGTAAGGTTCATATATCTTACAGATTACAGATATTTTGCTTGATATTTTATCATTTATTAGCTCAAAATATATTCTTAACACATAATTAGAATCATGGTTAAAAGAGCTTTCAATGTAAGCTACTATATCATGGTGCAAAGAAAGCCTATTAAAAAATTCTAGAAAAATCCATAAAACTAAATTTCAGGACAACAAACTCCCCCTACTGCCTTCCAGATAAAGTGATTTGCAAGATTGTCAAACTTAAACCTAAAAAAATAACCTTTACAAGTAATTAACAAATCTCACAAAGATCAACCTTTTTGCGAGTAATTGAGGGTACTGACAACACAGATCCAGACATACACACAAACATGCTTGTGCGCGCAAACACAACACACACACACACACATATGTATATACGGGCATGTCAAAATGAATAGCGGGGTTTTAACATGTTATAATATTTATTTCATCCAACTTACAGCTACAAGTGATATATCACTTGTAGCTGTAAGTCATTTCATATATGAAATGAAAGAGAAACTCAAACAGTTTTGTTTGTTGGCATTAGTGCGCATGTGGGCAGAATGTTTCCGCCGCAATCCGCTGGAAAGCGCTAGTAGCAAACATGGTGACTAAAGAATGTGTTCATGGTTTACTTTTAAGTTCTGAAGTAAACCATTTTATCTTTGGCCTTTTGGAATAATTCACTTTAATTTCCTTAATTGTACAGCATTCATTAAATGAATTTGTCAAAAGCAAATTAAAATGTTCAAAAGCATCATTAACCTTTATGAATGTATTGAGGTTCCAATCAACTAATGACAGACTATTTTTAAAATTTGTGAGTAATCTAGGACTTAATTCTCTTATATACC
Organism: Nephotettix cincticeps; assembly: GCA_023375725.1. Lineage (NCBI taxonomy): Eukaryota > Metazoa > Arthropoda > Insecta > Hemiptera > Cicadellidae > Nephotettix > Nephotettix cincticeps. The sequence goes on along the minus strand of CM041791.1, from coordinate 79,510,903 downwards.
TAGTTGTACACTTGTTGGGAACATTATCACTTACAATTAAATAATTATCAAAACGAGCATATACACCTGCATGATCAGACAAATGCGGTTCTATTACTATACATTGAATTTGGTTCCTATCAAAACTTGTTAATATATTGTCTAAACACTTGTCACCTCTAGTAGGCTGCTCATTTAACCAGTACATATCAAATGATCGTGACAAGTTCAAAAAAGTTTCCCTATCCTGTGATTTAAGCAATATGTCTATATTAAAATCAGCCGAAACAACGTATTGCAAACCAGTGTACTTTTTACTTAAAAACATTAAATACATTTCAAAAATATTAAAAAATTGCTGAACACTTGAATCAGGAGTACGATACACTGTGGATACTACCAAATTAAATTTTGGCACTAAAATGGCTGTTATTTCAAAAATGTCATTCTGATAAAATTTTTTTACATCTATACCTTTAGTTTCAATGCCCTGCCTAGCAAAAATTACACTATCACCCCCTCTAATTGGAAAACTGTTCCTACAGCATATGCTACTCAGATTAAAGCCACATGGTATATAAAAAGAAGCTTCATCAAACAACCAATGCTCGTTAAGTGTTAAAATATCACAATCTAGACTACTTAGAAACACATCAATTAAATTTAGCTTATTCCTAATAGATCTAACATTACAGTGGAAAATACTAAAACCAATCACAGAATTTTCTACGAATTTTTGCTTGCTGTCGGTGGAGAGAAGTTTCCCAAGGACGACTCCGTGCCTGGTGGAGGTGGCTCAACATCTACTGGACAGTCAGTCTCTTTTGCAGCAACTGCCTCAGCTATCTTCACTGCTAGCCACTGTTTTCCATGATAGTTCAAATGCATACCATGTCTTGTATGCACATGGATCTTGGTGTCTTCAGTGAAGAATCAACCTTTCACCTTAGTGGTAAAGTAAACACGCATAATGTTCGTATTTGGGGCTCAGAAAATCCCCACATGATGGTATTTAAGTCCAAAGAGACTCTCCTAAATTGAATGTTTTTTGTGCCATATCCCGGCAGAAAGTTTATGGTCCTTTATTTTTTGGCGAACCAACTGTAACAGGTATTTCTTATCTGGATACTCTACAGCAGTGGCTCTTCCCTCAACTGACACAGGATGAACCAGAGAACTTCATCTTTCAGCAAGATGGTGCGCCGCCTCACTTGCATAACAAGGTACGTGATAGGCTTAACCTCACTGTTCCTGACTGCTGGATTGGCCATAAGGGGCATAATGACAGTGCTTGTTTCACATGGCTTCCACGGTCACCCGACCTAACTCCGTGTGATTTCTATTTTTGGGGATTTATTAAGGATCTTGTCAATGTGCCTCACTACCAGCCAACCTACCTTCCCGAATTAAGGAACATGATTGAAACAGCTGTTGCAACAATTACTAATGAGACACTCATCAAAGTTTGGGAAGAACTCGCATGCCGTCTTAACGTGTGCCGAGTGTCGAATAGTGCTCACATTGAACACTTCTAGGCTATCATGTAAAACTGTTTGTTTCTCTTTTATTTCATATATCACTTGTAGCTGTAAGTTTGATGTAATAAAAATATTATAACAAATTAAAGCCCCACTATTCATTTTGAAAAGCCCTATATATATATATATATATATATATATATATATATAATATTATATACATAAACTTATGTTCAAACTAATAAACAGTTCCAAACGAATGCTATTTTTGGTAGCTGGGAACACCAAAACATAAACATTTGGCCCTTGGACTAGGTCTCACCATGAGGACAATTCCTATAGAAATTTTGTTCAAATTTGGCTTATTCAACATATTTATTTTTTTCCAATTCAAATTATTGAAACTAAATAGAAAAAAACAGTGAGAATACCCAATCTTCTGAAATCAATTATAACATAAGAGACCATAAAAATGTTAACTTGTGACAATTTCAATTTTTATAAATATTCAAAATGTTTAGCCACAAGGAAATTGAAGTTAGAATAATCCTCGTTTGGACTATGTACTGCCAACATAGTAAGGCACAGACTGTTGTCCCAAACCTGCCCCTTTCTCTTGGCCATTCCTTCTTGAGCCTCATGAGTGGACACTTAAAACAAGGTGCTAATCCAGAATACAGTTGAATTATATAGTAGTAAAGCTTCTCTCCACTTGTTGGGATATAATATAATTCATCAACAATATTTTTCAATTGAACTATTTTTCAACAAGGAAATTAATCTGTGATAAATGTTAAAATTTACTGAATTGTTTGATTTGAAATCTTGTCTAATTTATTGTTCAAGTTTTTCTTCAATTAATGTGAAAATATTATACAGATATCCGAGTATAATTAATTAATTTAATAAGAATATGGCCATGTAATTGGGATAAATTTAGTTATTTATGTGTTTACCTATTGGAAAATATTTTGTAAGTTGAAAAATAATTCCAGTAAATTTCATTTTGTTCAATGGGGTTTCTTTGTTGACCCTCACCACAAACAAAGTGGCTAGTAACATAAGGCCAGTTGATTTCCAGCTAGTTACTTTCTTTCCTATTTTAACTTCCCTATACCAACTGAGTGAAGCCGAGGTATATTTTGGTGTTCCTACATTTTGGATGGTAACAAACTACAAAGCTGTTTCTAGGTTGTGTTTCTAGACATTATGTATTTTAATTACCACGAACAAGACACAAAAAAATAAAAAATACAATTAAACAGCACAAAAGTAGTCCAATGTGGTCTTAGACAGCTGGTTCCCCCCTCATCCCCTCTTGCCCAGCAGTGTTGCCATTTTTCATTAAGCCTATCAGCTGACGTAACCATATGCTCTAATAGAATGGGGCGATTTGGCAACATAGCACTGACTCTCATCAGACTACTTTCGTGGTTCACCCTAACCAAAAAGAAGTAATGATGATTAATTGTGGAAGTACATTTTTTTTAATGTTAATATTTAAACAAGAAAATATTTAACAAACAATCATACATACTTCAACCCTAAACTTTATACTTTTAAACATTAAAATTGACTTAAATTAAAATGTTTAGGTAGATAATCCAAAACTTTAAAATAGTGAAGTTTTATGATACCTTCTGCGAAAGTGACAAACAGATGGTAAGATTAGTCTGCATTAGTGATGACAGCAAACGGAATGATGGCTCAAACATACTGAGCTGAATGTCAGACAGGAACACCTCACAACCTAAAGGCACACATTTTTAGCCAAGTGAAGACACTATGAAATGCTTTGCAAATATGTATAAATACTACATAAGTCTACATTAGCAGTCTATATTGGAAATTATATTAAGTACAACAAATAAATAGCCAGAACACTCTTAAGGCCAGAAGGCTGAATGAGGTTTAAGCATCATATATCAATTAATAATAATCAAAAAATAATAATAGTATACAGTCCTTGCATGTTTTATCATTGAATATCAGAAAAGTCTAGGTAAACTAATTTGTTCCTCTAATTGCTGCTACTTACTAGACATGATCGTAGAGAGTGCTGACGAGAGATGTGGCTCTTCAGCAGTTTTGACGATGGCTTGCAAAGCTCGCAAAGCCGCTTCCGCTGTCTGAGTATCTCTCGGAGGCAGCACGTCTGACTTGACTAACTGCCACAGAGCTTTCAGGTAAGGACCAATTATGTGTGTTGGCCAAACATTTGAAGCTTCTACCTAACAGAATGTGACCTTATATAATAAAAAATTAAAATATCCCTATTGCAACAGACCTGCATACTCAGTAAATTTCTAGTTTTAATAATTATATTGTTACAGTAGTTAATTAACGTTTCAATGGTATAAATTAAAAGTACTGTAAATACGAGCCCAACTGCAAAAAGGTTTAAAAAATATCTAAAAATACTAATCAAATAACCAGAAAATAGCAGCTATTAAGTGGGAACACTAATTCACAGACTCACCAACTAAAATCTATCACCTGAAGAATACGAGGGTTGTCCGTAAAGTAAGGTTCCCAGTGATTTTACTCAGTGAAAAACATGTTTATTTGCATAAACTCGTACATATTCGGAAAGTTCAGACTTTTTCCTATTTTTCTATGTAGTTGCCACCGAGGTTAATGCATTTTTACATGCGGTGTACCGGCTTTTGAATTTCCGAGTCAAAGAAGTTTGCCGCCAAGTCGCGCATATTTTTGAGAACCGCTTTTTCCAGCTCTTCTCGTCCGCCGAAATCCGTTCCACCCAGGTGTTTATTCATATCAGGGAAGAGGTGGTAGTCGCTGGGGACTAAGTCCGGGCTGTAGGGTGGGTGTGTGACGATACCCCATCCAAAGTTAGCGATGAGTTCGTTGGTAACGTTAGCAGTGTGCGGTCGTGCGTTATCCTGATCCAAACGCACCCCCTTGGACAGCATACCCCTCCTCTTGTTTTGAATGGCACGGCGAAGTTTTTGCAGTGTCTCGCAGTAGCGGGCAGCGTTGATTGTTTCACCGTTGGGCAAGAATTCGCACAACAATACGCCTTTCCTAGCTGGCACTTTGAGCTTGCTTGAATTTTCATGGAACGCTCCTAGTCATGGACGTCGGTACGCCCGTTCTTGAACTCCCTGTACCATTTGCGCACATGTTGTACGCTCATACACTTTTCTCCATATTTTTCGCACAGCTGGGAATGAGTTTTCCCGGACGGAAGGTTTTTGGCAGTCAAAAAACGAATCATTGAGCGCAGCTCACACCTGGCGGGCCAAGCAATGGGAAGCTCCATCTTGTTTGGCTGCCAGAGCAAGACTGAGCGCCGCAGACACTTCGCTGTGGTGGGGATTTGGAGTGGGGGAACCCAGGTACACAACAAAACCGCGCGAACCCCCGTCGCAGCACTATTGGCGACTGCAGCGCTATGAAAACCTTACTTTACGGACAACCCTCGTACAACAAAGAGGAGCAAATTAAAAAACAATATCTCTAAAAATGGATACAACCTATCAATTACAGACTCAAAGATGGATAAAACAATAAAAGACCAACTAAACAACCAAAAAAGAACCCTACAACCTAGACCCCTCTAAATAACAAACCTAAGTAAATCTCACTATGGTAGCTTCTGGATCACCAATTAACTTAAAAATAAGTTTAATTCACCTTGTCTGTCATATGATCCTTGGTGTCTGTAATCGACTACAGCTGTTTCATGCTATATATTTAAGCATATCTTCAGGTCAGAACATCATCAAGTTGATTTAATTAACCTCATCTGAAGTGACCTCATTAACATTATATAAATAAAATTTTAAGTTACAACACAAAATACACTAAACACACTTTCACACGATGTCCAAAAACTAAAATAAAAATCACAGAAGATGAGTTGTTTGCCGGTGAGTTGCGTGACTCTGGCGTGTAGATGTATAGTAATGTCCCCCTCCCCCTCATGCTTTAATTAATTACAGTACATAAAAGTTGATCATAATACATTGGAATAGTTTGAAATTTACAAAGCCTCAAAAGAACTACCCAACCTACTACTTAACTAATAACAATCTTTGGAATCAAATATAATCTACAACACAGTCATTACTATATCCAATACTGATATGGTACTTTTATCCAAGTTAGGCCCTAATCCTGCATTACTTTTATAAGTCTGGTTTTACTTGTGCTAACAACAACCTTTTTTTACTTTCTCCCCTTCTACATAGTATATGGAGAAAGTAGGCTATTATTCTCGTCAAAATTTTCAAATTTGAGTTGAGAGTGTATATATCCATTTTGGGGCCCCCTGAATCCAAAAAAGTGGGTTTCAACTTAATGTCTGTCCGTATATAATGTCTGTCCTTTTGTGTGTGTGTCTGGATGTGTACAGAGCCACAGCCTCGTTGGTCCGATTTAGATTAAATTTGACATGTATGTACAGTATATATTCACCAAATCTCCGGGAGTTTTTATTTTTTATTTTTAAGGGTAGTTCACCCCTAAAAACCCCAAAAAACATAAAAAATCAAAATTTCTCAAAAATGGCTCTAACAAATTTGATTAAAATTGATAGTTTATAGTGCACAGAGTACTAAATAATATGAAACCACCCGCATGTCTGTGAAAATGACAGTTCAAAAGTATGTCATAAAATATTTTTTTTTCAGCCAAAACAATTAAGGTAAAGTATAATTTGCCTTTCACCAGTTTAAAAAACTAAATAAATTAGTATTTTCAATTATTTGTCTAAGACTAACGGTTCCAGAGAAAAGTTAATTTTACTGTACATGATAAACACAGTACGTTCTCTAAAAGTACCCAATGTTATTCTTGTGGAGAATATTAAAAAATAAATTTCTTCCTTATTTTCCAACCGTTTTCCATGAAACTTGGTAGGAAGCGTAAGGTAAAATCGCCCAACAAAACCCACTCAAAAAGCTTGGTATTCCGGGGGGGGGGGGTTCCCCACAAAATTCTAACAATTAATTTAGTTTTGTTTCTCCTGTAGTTATTCAGAAATTGGATGATTATTTTTGAAACAATAAATTGTTAAATTATATTTAGTTTAACTTTAAAGGATATTATTGTTTATTACAGATTGTCACTTTTAAATTGACTTAAGGGAAAAAGTATGTATTAGTCCAATGATACCGTTTATTATTTACTAGCCAAAGTACCCGTTCTTCGCACGGGTAAAAAAGGCTGAGAGGTGTAGGCTCTACAAATACATTTACGTTATTGATAATTAATTCTTTATTGTTTACAAAATGACAAAACACGTGTCTAAGTATATATTTAAACATGACAAAGTAACATATGTCAAATATTGGGAGAGGATAAGCATTAACGTAATAGAGGCAGGCATCGGGAGAAAATTAAAAATCTACCATTCCACTATTTCGAACTAATAATTCACTAATTTCGATCCAGCAGTTTATGTGTAAAAATTAACTTTATTTCTTTTTCTTCCCGAACTGTCAAAATGTAAAGTAAACGGATGTTGACATTAAAAACTGTAAACATTGAATCCCAGGGTATTTACAGCAACCATGTCTTCTGCTTGTCGAACTGTCAAATTTTAGTGTTCACAGCTGTTGACATTCAAGTAATTTTATGTTTTAATTTTCTAAAAATGTAAACATTAAAACTTAGGACGTTCACAGGGCGTAGCCCGAGAGGATTTTAAGGAAATGAGTATGCCTATGTGTTGCATGAGTTTAAGATCTGTCTTTGTGTAAAATTTCAAACTGTTTGGTTCAGTATTTTTTGCGTTCACTTGCCACAACAAACCCACAAACCCACAAACAAACATACAGAAACCACCTCTTCTGTATAATATTATAGATAATACCCTAAAATAAACATACAAAACAATGTTACTGTCACTAACCTAAAACTCAAACTCTACATTTACCACAAACATTATAAGTTGAGCATAGCTCTTGTAACAGATGGCATTTCTCGTATCTATATCTAGTTACAATATTGTTTGTTTATAAAAAATATATGAATATAAAAGAATTGTACTTAAAACTCCTGACTCAAACAGGTGTGCTCACTTAAAAAATTCATTATCTGTGTAGGGATACAAATCTAATAAGTAAATCATCATTTTTTAATTTTGTTTATTTAGTCTTTTTTTACATCTCTGGGTAGACAAATTATATATATTTTATTTTTATTGCCATGTAATATGAACCCTTTTCCAAAAAGATAATCTATATTTAGGGTATTGCAGGGTGTACATATTTCTAGTACACTGGGTCCCAAGACCATTGTTACACAGTTAGAGTGTCAGGGGGGGGCGAGCTCAATCGCAACCATTTTTTCTTTGTTATCACGGATAATCACATGTTAACACTTAAAACTTATTATAAAATTATTGTTCAATACAATAAAACAAACCATAAAAGGTAACACTTCAACATTTACTCATTACTGAAGTTAACTAAAACTAAAACACAACAACTGAACACAAAAACAAAATTAAAATACCCCTGTGGCAGCAGACCTGTGTACTCAGCGAATTTCCAAATCAATAATATGACAATAATAGTACAAGTATGTGACAAGATTGATCAATCAAAACTTAATGATAAATTAGAGTATTTACCTATTCTCCGTAACATTAGCATGGGAAAGAGTATGCAGGTTTGCTGCTTTGAGGAACAGAAGAAGTTGCTTTTTTACCATAAACTATTTTTATTCTGACCATATATCAAGTTTTATCATTATCTGGACATAAATAATCAATACTAAGGATACCAAGTTTCATCCAAAACTATTGGTTAATAAGAGAAATATTAATGGTAGAGGTAGAGAAAAGTTTAAGAAACTAAATTGTGTAGTTTTTTGAGCTGATACAAATGGTAAAAGATAAAATTTAAAAATTACATAGAAAAAATGCAAAAAACCCATTTATGGGGTACAAACCCCCCCCCAAACTACCTGTCCCAATTGACCGATTATGATGGATTACAAACTCGTCCAAGCAAATGTAGATACCGAGATATAAAAAAATCTAAACACAGTATGTTGCATTTTGGGGATCCAATGTTGATCTTATGGAGGATAAGGCAAAATTAATATTTCACTTATTAACCAGTATTTTTGGGTGAAACTTGATATTTAGCTTCATGTGGTTGAGATCCAACTATTTATGCATAAAAATCATAGTTTATGTGTTTATCATGGTAGCTAACCTGCATTCTCTGTTCCCATGTTAATCATATAGAGATTAGGTAATCTCCTTAATTTGTGGACAGATGTTTATGAAACTTGGTATAAATGGTCAAAATATAAATTGTTTACGCTAGAAACATCTACTTTCAGCATTCCTCACAGCAGCAAAATTGCATACTCTTTCCCATATTAATCATATGGAGAATAGGCAAACTCCTTTATTTATGGACCAATGTTAATGAAAGTCGGTAGGCCTATAAATGTTAAAAATAAAAATTGTTCATGGTATAAATGCCTACTCTCAGTGTTTCTTCTCACACTCTTTCCCATGTTAATCTTATGGAGAATAGGCAAATAATTCTCAAGTTTATCGACAGATTTTGACCAAACTTGTTATATATTATTATTGTTATATTATTGATTTTTGAAATGAGTACGCAGGTTTGCTGCGACGGGAGTATTGATGGATAGGCTTACACCCCGGGTCTTTCCCGAAATTGCAAGGTAAACAAAAATTCAAAATAAAGAAAAAATTAAAAAAAAGATAAAGGAAAAAAAAGGTTTTGATGTTTGGTGATGGATAAGAGTTGTGTCCTTGGGAGTGTGTCAAAGTATACCTTGCAATGTGTCTCGCCTTTCCTTGGATAAATGCACCTGCCTGTCCCCTCAAGGAATTGATGAACACAAGGGCAATTCAAGCAGCAGTCTGTCAAGCAGAGTCATCATGTGAATGGGTTTTTAAAAACACGAAGGCGGGTAGCGGGATTGGGTACCCCATGGATGGTTGGTAGTCTGTGGTAAACGACCCCTGCCTGAGCTGATGCAATTGAGACTGGCCCTCCCTCTTCACTCTGCTCGGGGTGCTGCGGGACGCTTAGTGGGGACCCCTCACATGTCAGCTCCGGACCTAAGCTTGAAGGCAGCCACTGTTGTGAAATTGAGAACAGTGGGTGACCTCTGTTAGTAAGCAGGGAAAACTGATGGAGAGGTTGTTAAAACCAAGAATTGGCGATGCTGTTTGAGCGGCAGGGGATCTTTTGGATCGCCAACATGGGTTCCGAAAGGGACACTCAACACTCAGCGCCATTTCAGAAGTGGTTGATTCTGTGATGCGAGCAAATACAGTGAGTCATTCGGCACGCTCAATTGTGCTGCTGGTAACACTTGATGTGAAAAATGCATTCAACTCGGCTCGGTGGTGCGACATCTTAGTTGCACTTGATAGGACTTTTAGGGTGCCTGGGTACCTTCTGGCCGTGGTGAGAGATTACCTAAGAGATCGGCAACCTTTGTATGAGACAGACCGGGGAGTTGTGACCAAGACCATCACTTCTGGGACAGCCCAGGGTTCAGTATTGGGTCCGGATCTCTGGAATGTTTCTTATGATGGTTTGCTTTGAACTGAAATGCCACATGGAACCTTTTAATCAGCATAGGAACGACTCGGAACGAGCCAGTTGGCAATGCAGCCAACTGTCAGACATCGTCTGAACGATAAACTCACTCCGTTCAGAAAAAGAATGCAGTAAATTAATTGATGATAAAGAATCAATTTTAACTTTAACAGAGCAAACTATATGCTAATTGAAATAACCATAGTATTTTTTATAATAAATGTATAGAAGAATCAAGCCTCAGTGCCCGCCCAAGTGTGATTGCCCCCTCGTCTCCCCTCTGGATCTGCCACTGCATGGTTCCGAGCTTAACTGTACCATGTGGGTCATGTGAATAGCTCATTTTTCCATAGGAAATTCTCAAAAAACTAAGAAACCACAAGACTCAATAGAAATCAAATACCCCATTGCAGCAGACCTGCATACTCAACAAATTCCAAATCAATAATAATATATTACAGGTTTGATCAATATCCGTAGTAAATAAGAGTTTTTCTATTATCCATAAGATTAACATTGGAAAGAGAACACAGGTTTGCTGCAGTGAGGAACATTGAAAGTAGGAATTTTAACAATAAACTTTTTATTTTGACCATATACCAAGTTTTATCAATATATGTCCATAAATAATTGAGTTTTCCTAATCTCCAGAAGATTAACATGGGAAAGAATATGCAGGTTTTCTGCTGTGAGGAACACTGAAGTAGGCATTTTCACCATAACCTATTTTAATTTGACCATAAACCAAGTTTTATCAATATCTGTCCATAAATAAAGGAGTTTGCCTATTCTCGATGAGTTTAACATGGGAAAGAGTATGCTGTTTGCTGCTGTGAGGATATATAGACTATGATTTTTTAACAAATGTGTGGATCCCAAACACATGAAGGTAAATGCTAAGATTTATCCCAAATATACAGGGTGTTCATTAAAGTCGGGGACAAACTTTGAGGGGTGATAGTACTCATCAAAATAAACAAAAAATTTCCCATAAACATATGTTAAAAGATCCTGCGTTTAACCGCTAGCCGCCATTTTGTGTTTTATACAGAAAACGCTATATATCAAGAACTATTTAAGATACAGAAACCAAATTTTGCACACATATTTATTAGCCAAAGGGAAAAATATTCTCAATGTATCATGTAGTTTGTTAAAATATTTTCAAAATGGCGGTGGTTAAAAATCTTTTAATTTAAATAACATAAAAACCATTAACTTTATTAAATATTTACAAGATATAAAAAAGATTGAAATTTTAATTTCAAATCAAACAGTACTTTAGTGTACGATATCCGTCCACGGATAAGCGAGAAAATGCACTTTTAAAGTTAGCTTACAGAGCCCATACGCTACCGCGGCGTGGCGAAAAAGCGGCCGGCACAACAATGAATTCTTCGCCACGGCCGCGCCATGGTGGCGTGTGGTCCCTGTAATCTAACACTAAAATTGCGTTTTCTCGCTTATCCGTGGACAGATTTCGTTCACCAAAGTACCGTTCGATTTGAAATTAAAATTGCAATCCTTTTTAATTCTTGTAAAAATTTTATAAAGTTAATGGTTTTTATGTTATTTAAATTAAAAGATTTTTAACCACCGCCATTTTGAAAATATTTTAACAAACTACATGATAATTTGAGATTATTTCTCCCTTTGGCCAATAAATATGTGTGCAAAGTTTGGTTTCTGTATCTTAAATAGTTCTTGATATATAACGATTTTTGTATAAAATACAAAATGGCGGCTAGCGGTTAAACGAAGGATTTTACGACATATTTTTATAGGAAATTTTTTGTTTATTTTGATGAGTACTATCACCCCTCGAAGTTTGTCCCCGACTTTAATGAACACCCTGTATAGTTTAATAAGGGTAATATTATTTTTCCTTATCCTCCATAAGATTAGCATTGGAGCCTCAAAATACAATGGACTGTATTTAGATTTTAGCGAATTTCCTGTACGGAAGAAGCTATTACCATAGGTCTCAAGGCAAGACTTATGCTCGGGACCATGTTATTTTTTTGTTTTTAGGTACCCAGAGGCCAAAAACAATAGTCATTAAAATTTATATATGCATATACATATACATATATATATATATATATATGTGTGTGTGTGTGTGTGTGTGTGTGTGTGTGTGTGTGTGTGTGTGTGTGTGTGTGTGTGTGTGTCTGTGGACATGATTACTCTCATAAAAATGGTCTAATTGAGACCAAATTTTGGAGCTCCAATGTTAATCTTATCGTGAATAGGCAAATAACTTATATTTATCAACGTAATCTGTTGATAAATATAATATAATAATAATGTCGATAATATTTATCGATAGATTACATCGATAAATATAATATGTCTAGATTACGAACTCGTCCGAGTAAATAAAGAAATACACATATCTACCAAATTTGGTTTCGATCGGACTATTTTTACAAGAGTTATCGTGTTCACAAATTCACACACACACACACATATATATATATATATAATTTTTTGACAGAATTGTCCATAACAACCAAAATCCTGATAATAAGAAAGGTGTATACAAAATTACAGGCTAGTCTTCTCCCTGCAACTAGTAACATATACCCTACCTACACTAATAAATCCTTCTCTCAAAGATTTAAAGAACACAACACCAGCCCCCACAAAAATCCCAGCTTAATTACCTTAAAGACAATTAAACTCACAGTATAAAATTTCCAGAATATTTAATAATTTTAGACAATACTCATCCCATCAGTCACAAAAATTAGAGAAATCTACAATATATACAAACACATCCAAATTTTTACCGACAACACTTTTACTAAACAAGAAAGAAGTCTATCTAAATGTAATATTATTCCAAATTATTAACCAAATTGAAAATACAACACCATAAATATGTAGTAAATATTGCACATATGAAACTATAAACAGTATATTATTTTAAAGTGTTTATTGGCATAGTTAACTAACTTTATACCCCTTGAACATACCACACCCTGTGGCGAAATGTGCATCGGGTTCCTCAACTACTTTGAGATTTATAGGCAATATAAAGGTAAAAAATAATTTATTCATTATCTTGTTAAAACAGAGATCTAGTACTTAATTATTGTTGTTATCTATATAAATAAAATTAGAGTTTTGTCTGTACATAGCTCAGAATTATTCATTTTTTAGTTATTTTTACTTTTTATGCGTTAGAGAAGCCGAAACCGGTCTCAAATTTTTGTCTGTTTGTCTGTAACGCTCCAGGAGGCATTTTACGCCGTCTTCTCTGAAAAAACGGGAGAACCAATTACAATGAAACTTATTTCATATATTCTCTACATTCCAGAGAAGGTTTATAAATCCTTGAAATCGCCCGCCGCCCCTTGAACAGTAAATAACGAGTATTTAAAAACCCACTTTTACGCAATATTACTCACATTTTGATTCAGTTTTCAATGAATGAGCTACTGATAATAATCAGCTGTCTTTATAGTTTGAAGATTTAATAGAAATAAAAACAATCAGCTGTCAAATCTATAAATAAATGTTTAGCCTAAATAAGTTCAAATAATAAGTAATAATAAGTTCTAAAAAAGTAGTTTTAGTAAATAAGTTCAATTGGTCATTGATTTTAAACCCATTTCGAAATCATACTATATTAAAAAGTTATTTTAACGTACAGTATAACTAATTATAATAATTGTATAAATGTTCTAATATATTTAATTGTAAAGTAATGCTAAATAATAAAGCTGGGTATCGATTTATTTTCTTTGTATTGATTTGTTTAAGATTTCAGGTTTACATTTTGGTATGATTATATTTCTTCATTAAACTGAATCCTAAAACCCGTACAAAGGACGGGCTTACTGCTAGTTATTAATAATAATATGATTAACATATACAATATAAAAAAATAAATGGTCTTGGGTCCAAGTTCTGTTATCAATAGCCCTACTAGAATTACATTGTGGAATTTATTTTAATAAGTTCTGTAAAAATTAAGTGCAGATATAGATAGGGCAAAAAATGAATATATAAGAAATAAAATAAATAATTGTAATGGTGACATGTCTCAATACGGGAAAGTGTTAAACAATGCAATAGGTTCAGCTGGTAACAAAAATGAAACTCAAGTTGAATTGAAAAATGGTACAGTTCTGTGCGATCATAGTCAGGTAGCTGAGGTAATTAATCAGTATTATAAAAAACTATAAATAATAATTTATTCTAATTATTTATAAAATATAAATATAAATAAGGGGGTGGGGTATATGGGGGTTGTGGGGGGGAGTGGTGGGAGACTCGGTTCAAAGTCAAGGCTTGAATTCCAGCTGTCCACCTCCTCCCCCGCCACAACCATTGCGCTCACTACCTCACTCGTTCTTTATCACTCCAACCACAGTTCCTGAAGTACTAATGGTCATAAATGGGTTAAAGAATAAAAAATCAACAGGTTTTGATGAAATATCCACCCAATTGTTAAAATCTATAAGTGAATTCATAGCTCCAGTTTTGGTTCATATAATAAATATCAGTTTTTCCAGTGGTAATTTTCCTAAAATTTTAAAATTAACCACCGCTGTTCCAATTCATAAAAAAGTTCTTGCAAAAGGCTTGAAAATCTAAGACCAATTTAGCTTGCTTTCAGTTTTTTCCAAAGTTTTTGAGAAATTAATCAAACTCAGGATAACAAAATATTTGAATAGTTTGAATTTTTTTAGCATTTCCCAGTTTGGTTTCATAAATAGTAAATCTACAGAGGATACATTAATCAAAGTTACAGAAAAGATTTATGAAGATTTCAATAGTAAAAATACGGTCACCGGTTTGTTTGTGGATTTTAAAAAGGCTTTCGATCTAGTTGACCATAATATATTATTGCAAAAACTAAGAGCAGTTGGTATACAAGGAATAGCTTGTAACGAAGTGTTTTGGTACATAGTCTAAAAGACGGTACCCTAAGAGGTTTTACCCCGGATCACCTCATACACAAATATTGTGACCCCATATAACAATATAACTTCCTTGGAATATAACTAAGCTAGCCGATTTAATCAGAGCTGCTAGTGAGTATGAGTCCATCAAAAAGGCAGAACAGGAATATCGGCCACCAAAGGGACCGGCCCAGTCGTTTTACCCCGAGACAGGGTATAAGAAAAATAGTGCAGAAAGCACAAGAAAAATTTTTTCAAAAACCGAAACACAGAGTTATCGAGGCTATAACCAATATGTACAGAAGAATCGTCAGTATAACAGAACACATGATAGAGGGAGTGATAATAGACCCCGGTGTTGGAATTGTGACCAATCTGGACATTTTTCACGGGAATGTAGACTGCCAAGAAGAGAGAAGTGCAGATTCTGTGGGACCCCTGGAAAAACGACGAGTTGCAAATGTACTGAGGCGGAAAACTACCGAGGGACAGGGAGAAGATGGGGTGCTCCAGGTCCCCAGAAAGACAACAAGTAGACCCCAAAACTAAGGTGTTTAGAGCGAGAGATAGGAAAACGGATCTAAGAATAATACTTGATATTAAAATCAAAGGGAAAATATTCAAGGCTTTGCTAGATACAGGTGCAACGAAAAGTTATGCCAGTGAAAGGAGTGCCAGGGCTTTTGAAAATCTCGGGCTCGCTCCCACGACCCAGAGTAATACTTATGCCACTTTAGCGGATGGAAAGAGAGTGATAGTTCCTAATTCATTTCAGGTAATCTGCTCGGTTGAAGACAAAGTAAAAGAAATGGAACTCTTAATATTGCCTGGGCTGACAGCAGAAATAATAATTGGTTTAGAGACAATGAGCGAATGGGGAATAACTATCGACGTGCCAAACAAACAAATACATTGGTCTAGTAAACCTCCCCAATACGAGGGCACAACTAGCCCTAAGGAAATGGTGAACGAAATAAAACCTCTTTCCCCGGATGAGGAAAGAGCTGTTAAACGGTTTCTGGAGAAAGAGCTAGCAAGTTTTGAAGCTGTTAAAGGGCCGACACAACTGGTGGAACATTCGCTTAGGCTTAAACCGGGGGTACAACCAACAAAGCAACGATATTTTCCTAAAAAACCCGGCCATGCAAAAAGTTATAAACGAAGAAGTAGATAGAATGTTAAAAGCAGGTATAATTGAACCCGCAATTAGCCCCTGGAGCTCAGCAGTCGTTAGGTAAAAAAGCCCGGGTAGTAAGATGCAATTAAGGATGCATATCAGGGTTCAATAACTTAGGGAAGCAAGATACATTACCACTTTAGATCTGCAAGAGATGGCATGCCACTTGAGAAAAACAGTAGACCTCACCACCACCATCCCGAGGCCTTAAAAGAGAGTAATGCCGTTTGGGCTCCATTCAGCCCCCGCTACATTCCAAAGACGTTGGAGAGTGAGAGATAGATCTTGAGGACAAAGCGGGTATTTAGATGAGATAATGTTTTTATAAAAGTTTGAGAGGAAAAAGCCCGAAAAAGTGAGAGGTATGTAATTCTGAGATAAAATTAAAAAAATTTGCGTAATAGATATAACTGGAATTTTAACAGTCCATGTAAAGGTTTTGTCCAGCCCAAATGGAAATTAAGTGTAATTTGGTTCAGAAAGACCGAATAACAGATAATACTTTAAATGTTCGATGGATTGGCGAGGTCCCAAAAAACATTGTTAGCCTTTAGCATAGTACAGAGACAGTTTGTCAGCTACATTCCAAAGAGACACATTCTGAGAGCAGACTCGAAAAATTTCGTATTTGGAATTGTCAAAACACAACATTTAAGCCATGTAAAGGAGAGTAAAGCACTTCTCACTAGGAAAATATGTCTGCCAGACATTTACTGAATGGCTAGTACGACCCCTCGGTCTAGGGAAACCAAAGAAATTTGAAGACTAAGAATTTTGGATTTGTACAAACGTTGGTATATCCAATAAATAACCCCTGAATGCTCTCTAAAAATTGGAAGGTATAAACACCACATTGGAGTAGTTCTACAGGAAAGTGAGACTTTACGAAGAAACATAAGATCTAAGACCTCGTGAAACACATGGGTAAAAACATTTTAAAAAAGAAGAAGATAAGGAATACTATGGAGGACTGAGAACACAGAACAGCTGATAAAATCACGGTTATTAAAAGTCAAGGAGATTAAATAAATACAACATGAACGTGACAGGAACGTGGAAATGTAATAAAGTACTCCCCTGTTAAATAACAAATCACCAGTGAGTGCGAAAATTTGGATACGGAGTTAAACGGCGGGATGTAAAAGTCTGATGGCCAGTTTCTCGTGTTTAAACTGTACCACTATCAACAGTTTGGAACAAATGAGTGTGAAAGGAATACCCGGTCCGTGTGCAAAGCTGGAGTAGGGATCTTAACAAAATCGTACCCCACTGCCCATCTTGGGATACGAAAACTTTGATAGAATACGCCGGTTATTACTCAATTTTAAAGAGGACTAGTGGTGGTGTCAAGAATAAGTACCCAAATCAACAAGTTTTGGAGAAATGCAGTGTAGGTAGCCATTGTGTGAGTATGGATTTACGGTCCCTTCCCCAGGTCCACTAAAGGGAATCACCTCCTCATGTTTCAAACACATTCACTAAGTGGGTAGAGTGTGCCGCTATCAGAGCCGTAAGCCCACTATTGCGCAGACTCAAAAGACATAAGAGTACTCCTCAAACACTGTTATCAGACAAGGACTCAATATACAAGTAAGATCTTAAAACAGTGTATGTAGCGACTTTAGAAAACATAACACATATACGCCTCAAGCGAACCCTGTTGAAAGGACAAATAAGGTGATCGAAACGATGGTAGCCCAATATTTAGAAGAACTCAAAAGAAATGGATGTACTGTACCAGAGTCATGTTTGCGTATAATACTGCGACCCACAGTACTACGGGCTACTCACCAGCGTATTTACTATGGCGAGAATTAAGGACTCCACTTATGCTGGAACTACCCCAAGATCAGAGACAAAGATAAGGAAAAGAGTTAAAGGAAGTGTACTGGCTGGTCAAGAAGCATATAGAAAGAGCCCATGGAAACCAGCGACATTACTATAACCTGAGAAGGAGAAAGTACAAACCTAAAGTAGGAGATATGGTTTATTGCAGGGATCGACATTTATCTGACGCAAGCAAAGAAATAAATGCAAAGTTACTGCCTAAGTATACGGGAAAATTATTACTAAGGTTTTATCCCCTGTTGTGATCGAAATAATGAAGGATGGAAAACCAATGAGATTTCATGTGAAGGACCTAAAAATTCAAAATGAGGAAAAACACTGAATGTTAGAGTGAAAAAAATTAGAAGTTATTTTTAGTTTAGGAAATTATTATGTTCAGTTTGGTTTGTAATGTGCTCAGTGTAATATAAAAAAAAGGTATTAGAATTTTAATTTGTCCGTAAAGAAAGAGGGGAGTGTAACGAAGTGTTTTGGTACATAGTCTAAAAGACGGTACACTAAGAGGTTTTACCCCGGATCACCTCATACACAAATATTGTGACCCCGGGTAAAATCCTCGGAAACTACCCAAGGACAATTACGCAGGTAATTTCTCTCAGGTAAATGTACTGGGGAAAAGAACTCAATACCAAGCCCCAGGTACTGGGTGCCTCCCCCCACCCTTTGGGGGAATAATCCCCGACATAAAAGGAGATCATCATGGGTGGAAGAGTCAGTTGGGCCCTCGTGGCCCGACCCACCGGATGGGCGTGTTGAGTCCCCGGTGGGCTGGATGGGCGTGCTGAGCCCCCAGGAAGGTGCATTGGCGTGTTGAGCCTGCACCCGCCGGATTGGCGTGTTGAGCCTCCGGTGTTTCCCCTCGCTGGATTGGCGTGCTGAGCCTCCGGCACTTCCCTTCCCTCGGTGCATTGGCGTGTTGAGCCTGCACCCACCGGATTGGCGTGTTGAGCCTCCGGTGTTTCCCTCCGTCCCTTTCCCCGGTGCATTGGCGTGTTGAGCCTGCATCGGCTGGATTGGCGTGTTGAGCCTCCGGCACTTCCCTTCCCGCGGTGCATTGGCGTGTTGAGCCTGCACCCACCGGATTGGCGTGTTAAGCCTCCGGTGTTTCCCTCCGTCCCTTTCCCCGGTGCATTGGCGTGTTGAGCCTGCATCGGCTGGATTGGCGTGTTGAGCCTCCGGCACTTCCCTTCCCGCGGTGCATTGGCGTGTTGAGCCTGCACCGGCTGGATTGGCGTGTTGAGCCTCCGGCGTTTCCCTCCGTCCCTTTCCCAGGTGCATTGGCGTGTTGAGCCTGCACCGGCTGGATTGGCGTGTTGAGCCTCCGGCACTTCCCTTCCCGCGGTGCATTGGCGTGGTGAGCCTGCACCGGCTGGATTGGCGTGCTGAGCCTCCGGCGTTTCCCTCCGTCCCTTTCCCCGGTGCATTGGCGTGTTGAGCCTGCATCCGCTGGATTGGCGTGGTGAGCCTCCGGCACTTCCCTTCCCGCGGTGCATTGGCGTGTTGAGCCTGCACCGGCTGGATTGGCGTGTTGAGCCTCCGGCGTTTCCCTCCGTCCCTTTCCCAGGTGCATTGGCGTGTTGAGCCTGCACCGGCTGGATTGGCGTGTTGAGCCTCCGGCACTTCCCTTCCCGCGGTGCATTGGCGTGTTGAGCCTGCACCGGCTGGATTGGCGTGCTGAGCCTCCGGCATTTCCCTCCGTCCCTTTCCCCGGTGCATTGGCGTGTTGAGCCTGCACCGGCTGGATTGGCGTGCTGAGCCTCCGGCGTTTCCCTCCGTCCCTTTCCCCGGTGCATTGGCGTGTTGAGCCTGCATCGGCTGGATTGGCGTGCTGAGCCTCCGGCGTTTCCCTCCGTCCCTTTCCCCGGTGCATTGGCGTGTTGAGCCTACACCCGCGGGACTGGCGTGTTGAGCCTCCAGCGGATTCCAACCCCCCCCTTTTTATGGGAGCCTTTATTAATGGGGTATCTGTTGCAGAGAGGCAGTCGAGACCTAGGCGTCGACCAAGAAGGTGCGAGCCACAGAAGATCGTCGACGGGCAGTTCCGGCGATTTTCGAGGATCGTCTACGAGGTGCAATGGACCAGCGAGTTACAGAGGACAAGCAGCTAAACTAATATCGATCAAGTCCGAGGACTGGAACCTAGATCTCATGAGTTGTAAATATTGTATATACCGTATAGGTAGAGTGAATAAATCAAGAAGTTAAGATCAATCTGAGTGTTGTCACTGAACCCAGGACTGACCCGTTATTTTAGTGTAGTGAGTTAGTGTGTAAAGGACTTCTCCCACATAGACGGGAAAACTCCCTTACATAATTTTGGCGCCCGAACAGGGACTGTTAAAGTGACTAAGTGATAGTGAATAGTGAAAAGTAAATTGAAGGGTCAGACTGGTGGGAACTTAGTTTATGGGTTCTTTTTTTTAGACTTCTTGTTAATATTTTTGTATGAAGATTATTAGCTCTTGTGCTCAGGATTGTAACCGCAGTGATATGGCCTCCGACTCTTAAACTGAGAGCATCTCCGACGAGGTCAAACAGAATCCTCGAGTTGGATGGATCTACGCCCTAAAGAAGCCAGAGCTAATGGAGGAACTGAAGAAGTTCAGCCTGCCTTCAACTAGCAGTGTAAAGGAAGGGAGGAAATTGCTTACCAGCTTCATCCGTGGGGAGTATAAACCACCCTCAGGACCCATGACAACGGACGTGGGAGGCACTAGTTCCGGTGCTACTAACATTAGCTGTAACAGCCCAACCGACCCGACCCAAGGAGAAGTTGCCGCCACCCACGTGAGTACCAGAGACATTGCAAAAATTTCTGATACAATTAGAAAATGGGGCTTAAGTTTCGATGGGGAAAAAGAGGTAGCTCTATTTTTAGAAAGAGTGGAAGAACTCCGAGGGGCGCATAATTTTCAGTATGATGATATCCTGCAGGCCCTCCCTCATCTCTTAAAAGGGAGAGCCCTGCTCTGGTACCGCAACTCAAAATCAATGTGGACCACGTGGCGTGGTTTCGTGGAACACTTGGAATTAAATTTTCTTCCCCGTCGCTATAGAGAAAGGCTAGACATAGAAATAAGGGCTAGGACTCAAGGTCCAGACGAACCTTTTAATGACTACCTGATAGCAATTCAAACCCTGATGAGAAGACATGGAAGACTATCCGAAGAACAGCAGTTTCAACAAATCTTTGAAAACATGCTCCCTGAGTACAAACTGTATGGTGTTCGGTGGAATATAACTAAGCTAGCCGATTTAATCAGAGCTGCTAGTGAGTATGAGTCCATCAAAAAGGCAGAACAGGAATATCGGCCACCAAAGGGACCGGCCCAGTCGTTTTACCCCGAGACAGGGTATAAGAAAAATAGTGCAGAAAGCACAAGAAAAATTTTTTCAAAAACCGAAACACAGAGTTATCGAGGCTATAACCAATATGTACAGAAGAATCGTCAGTATAACAGTACACATGATAGAGGGAGTGATAATAGACCCCGGTGTTGGAATTGTGACCAATCTGGACATTTTTCACGGGAATGTAGACTGCCAAGAAGAGAGAAGTGCAGATTCTGTGGGACCCCTGGAAAAACGACGAGTTGCAAATGTACTGAGGCGGAAAACTACCGAGGGACAGGGAGAAGATGGGGTGCTCCAGGTCCCCAGAAAGACAACAAGTAGACCCCAAAACTAAGGTGTTTAGAGCGAGAGATAGGAAAACGGATCTAAGAATAATACTTGATATTAAAATCAAAGGGAAAATATTCAAGGCTTTGCTAGATACAGGTGCAACGAAAAGTTATGCCAGTGAAAGGAGTGCCAGGGCTTTTGAAAATCTCGGGCTCGCTCCCACGACCCAGAGTAATACTTATGCCACTTTAGCGGATGGAAAGAGAGTGATAGTTCCTAATTCATTTCAGGTAATCTGCTCGGTTGAAGACAAAGTAAAAGAAATGGAACTCTTAATATTGCCTGGGCTGACAGCAGAAATAATAATTGGTTTAGAGACAATGAGCGAATGGGGAATAACTATCGACGTGCCAAACAAACAAATACATTGGTCTAGTAAACCTCCCCAATACGAGGGCACAACTAGCCCTAAGGAAATGGTGAACGAAATAAAACCTCTTTCCCCGGATGAGGAAAGAGCTGTTAAACGGTTTCTGGAGAAAGAGCTAGCAAGTTTTGAAGCTGTTAAAGGGCCGACACAACTGGTGGAACATTCGCTTAGGCTTAAACCGGGGGTACAACCAACAAAGCAACGATATTTTCCTAAAAACCCGGCCATGCAAAAAGTTATAAACGAAGAAGTAGATAGAATGTTAAAAGCAGGTATAATTGAACCCGCAATTAGCCCCTGGAGCTCAGCAGTCGTACTGGAAAAAAGCCCTCGGGTAAGTACAGATTTTGTGTTGATCTACGCTCTATCAATAATGCGACAATTAAGGATGCATATCCCCTTCCTCAGGTTCAGGCAATACTTGACCGACTTAGGGAAGCAAGATACATTACCACTTTAGATCTGCAAGATGGTTATTGGCAGGTGCCACTTGAGAAAAACAGTAGACCTCTCACGGCCTTTACCGCACCATCCCGAGGCCTTTTTCAATTCAGAGTAATGCCGTTTGGGCTCCATTCAGCCCCCGCTACATTCCAAAGATTGTTGGACACAGTGCTGAGAGCAGATCTCGAGGACAAAGCGTTTGCGTATTTAGATGATATAATCGTCTTGGGGAAAACTTTAGACGAACATTTAGAGAACCTAAGTAAAGTTTTTGAGAGGTTAAGACAAGCCCGACTGCGTCTAAACTTGGAAAAATGTAAATTCTGCCAGACCGAATTAAAATATCTAGGGCACATGGTAAACTCCCATGGAATTTTGACAGATCCCGACAAAGTAAAAGCTATAGTAGAATATCCAGCCCCAAGAAATGTGAGAGAACTAAGAAGTTTCCTTGGATTGGCGGGGTGGTACAAACGGTTCGTGCCAAATTACTCCAAGGTAACAGCACCGCTGAATCAGCTACTTCGTAAAAATGTTCGATGGAATTGGTCCGAGAAACACAACAAAACATTTAAGGAGCTTAAAGCACTTCTCACTAGCGCTCCAATACTGTCCTGTCCAGACTTTACGAAGCAATTCTACATTCAAACCGACGCTTCAGACCTCGGGCTAGGGACAACCCTCTTTCAACGGTATGGGTCCAAAGAACATGTAATAGCCTATGCCAGCCGGAGTTTACATGACCACGAGAGGAAATACTCCACAACCGAAAAGGAGTGTCTTGCGGTATTATATGCACTAAGGAAATTCAGGCTGTATATTGAAGGATATCACATTGTAGTAATAACCGATCACCAGGCCCTGAAGTGGCTCCACTCTATGAAAACCCCCTCTGGAAGGATAGCCCGATGGGTTCTTGAGTTTCAACAGTATGACTTTGAGATTGAATACCGTAAGGGAAGTATGAATAAAGTAGCTGACGCTCTGTCTCGAAATCCTACCCCGAAACAGGAATCACCTGAAGAAGAGATTTTGAGAGAGAGAAGAAGAAGAGAGAGAGGGGAGAGGCAGTCGAGACCTAGGCTTCGACCAAGAAGGTGCGAGCCACAGAAGATCGTCGACGGGCAGTTCCGGCGATTTTCGAGGATCGTCTACGAGGTGCAATGGACCAGCGAGTTACAGAGGACAAGCAGCTAAACTAATATCGATCAAGTCCGAGGACTGGAACCTAGATCTCATGAGTTGTAAATATTGTATATACCGTATAGGTAGAGTGAATAAATCAAGAAGTTAAGATCAATCTGAGTGTCGTCACTGAACCCAGGACTGACCCGTTATTTTAGTGTAGTGAGTTAGTGTGTAAAGGACTTCTCCCACATAGACGGGAAAACTCCCTTACAAGCTAATGATTGGTTTTCTAGTTTTTTATCTAATAGAGTTCAAATAACTAAAATTTTAAATAAATTAAGTTCACCGCCACATGTTAGAACAGGAGTTCCTCAAGAATCGGTGGTCTCTGCAACCCTCTTTCTCATTTTTATAAACGATCTTCTTGAGCTCCCTTTCCATGGACAAATATGCACATTTGCTGACAACATAGCGTCATTTTATTCCGAAAAAGACAGTTTAACTCTTTATAATAAAATTCAAGATGACCTTAAATTATTAAACAATCGGTGTGAATCTAATAGAATGCAAGTAAATGTGGACAAAACGAAATATATAAATTTTAGTATAGTAAACAGTTTTAATTTTCCGCAAGACATTCTTTACCACACTTTAGACTGTACTTTTAATTCAAGTAATTGTAATATTATTGAAAAGATCAAACATTTTCGATACCTTGGAGTTGTATTGGATGAGAATCTTAATTGGGAAAAATATGTTTCCACCCTACACTCAAAAATTAAATTTTCTATAAGAACTTTTTACTTTTTAAGGAAAATTTGTGATAAAACATTACTCAGAATGCTCTATTTTGCTCTTGTTCATTCAAGACTTAAATATGCTCTCCAATGTTGGGGTGGAACATTCAAAAGCCATATAAACAAATTAAGAACAACACAAAATAATTTTTTAAGAATAATAAAAAGTAGCCATATACGAGATAGTTCCTTTCCAATTTTCCTTGAGCTTAAAATACTTCCAATACAGCATTTATACGTTTTCAAAGTTTTAAAACTTTTTTATGTCCATAGTGGAAATACTGGAACAAGTAATCTATTTTACAGCACAAGGCGTAATAAACAAGGAATATTTTGCTTACCTAAAGTAAATAAAACATTATTCAGACATTCTTGTCAGTATAAGGGTCCAAAGTAATAACAAAGTAATAACCAAAGTAAGTAATAACCAAATTCCTGAGGAAATCAGAAATTGTTTGATCTTAAATCTGTTCTCTTCTAAATTAAAAATTTGGCTTTTTAGTAAACCAGACATAAATTTCCTTGATAATATTTTATGTTAATTTACCA
Organism: Nephotettix cincticeps; assembly: GCA_023375725.1. Classification (NCBI taxonomy): domain Eukaryota; kingdom Metazoa; phylum Arthropoda; class Insecta; order Hemiptera; family Cicadellidae; genus Nephotettix; species Nephotettix cincticeps. The sequence goes on along the minus strand of CM041791.1, from coordinate 79,485,972 downwards.
AACTGGTCATCAAATTTCAGCCATTTTTCAAAATTTAATTACTTTCACCAAATTTCATTTTTCATCAAAGTTCATTTCTTTTTACAAGTAGCATTTTCTGATTCCAAATAAAAAAATCGGATATTTTCGTTGTTTAGTTATATTTTATTTACTTTGTTTAGTTATTTATTAATAACAGTAAATGTTTATTTTCTTTCTATTTATACATTTTATTGATTGAGACGTCATGGTGAGCGGAAAAATGAGAGAATTTAAATTGTTGAACTGGATCCATCATATATAAATAATAGTATTTTTAATATTGTTAAACGTTTGTCACACATACTGGACAATGTGGCAACGTAGTTCCAAGTTTTCTATTTTATTTTGTAAAGTTGTATTTATTGATGGAATAAACATATTATTATTATAGTTTTGACATGGATATGTCTTAGCTCTTGTTGGTGATTTTTAAGATGGAAAACAGTAACAAGTTTCCATAGAAACTACCAGAACTATTGTATTGAATTTTATATATACAAGAATAAGTACAGCAGTTATTGACTTAATAAGAAATAGCTAGAATTTAACCTATTTTCCACAGAGAAGTAAATACAAAATTTTTTTAATATGTTTAATATGTATCTAAATTATATGACATCACCTTCTCAACCAATTCACATTTTATGATTTTAAATTTATATATTTTTTTTTGCAGATTAATAAAATTTTTATTTTCTAAAATCATAGGAAACATAAGCGTCTGGTGAGGGGGGTTGAGCGCAGAGATATTCTGAACAAACAGGTTCCGATTTCAAAAACAACATCTATTAGGTAATCTAAATTATTATTATATATTACAAAAGCAGCAGTTAGATGATATAAAACAAGACACATATAATATATGATCTACGAAAGAAGTAAATACAAACATTTTTTAATACATTTTAAATGTATCTAATTATATATTATAGAAATTATTCAAAACCAATACTATGATTCTTACCAATAGAGATATGCTTTTCTAATCAGAAGAATAACTTTTCTAAACCAACATAAGGACTGTGAGAAAAGCAATTGAGCGCAGGTTTTAAATTGTTGGTAATTTATTTAGAGAATAAAATCTAACATCATTTTTTGCTTGTAAACAAACATATAAATCAGAATTTTTGTAAACAAGATTGGGCCAATAAAACATGCCAGCCACACTATGTAGTTACATGATTCACAACTCAACACAATAGCCAACAACCTGGTCTCTGGTCTAATGTTGAGCGTAACAATATCATTTTTTTAAAAAATCGACATGGCAATCCCATGCCATCGTGAACAAGTTAAGAACCTATGCTCACAAAATCTCCAAAAATCATAAAAAATAAAAATAAAATCAATAAAAAAACTAGTAGTTAATCTTAAGATACACCACAAAATTTTTATTGACTAAAAAAAAATTTTTTTTGATTTTGATTTAATAATAAATTTTCATCCTTTTAGCGAATTTCCCATAGGGAAGAAGCTTACTTCCCCCAAAATTTAATCTTTATTTTTCGTCTTTAGGTGTCCAGAGGCCAAAAACAATAGTTTTTTATATATATATTTTACTGTTTATTTCATCGAATTTTTTAAAATTATTATATTGAAATTTTTTTTTAATTAAATTTTAACTTTTTTTTAATTTTTTAAATAAGGATTAAAAATGTTTTCTAATGGTACTTGGTTCAATTATTTCAATATAATATATATATATATATATATATATATATATATATATATATATATATAAAGACCCCTTGGAGGACCGAAACTTAGATGGTTTGACCAAGTGGAGAAAGACCTAAGGAAGCTAGGGAGAAGGAAGGAAGATTCAAGAAGCAGAGATCTATGGAGGCAGTGTGTTGGAGAGGCCAAGTACCATCTAGGGTACCAGTGGCCACAGCAGTAAGTAAGTAAGTATATATATATATATATATATATATATATATATATATATGTATATATGATATGTGTGTGTATATAAGAATAAGAATACGTTTATTTCCCTTTTTTCATACATATAACATAAAGTTACAGATGCGTTATCACAATAAAAAGAACTTAAATGCAATACAATAGTTATAAAAGATAATATAAGTTCGCCCTTTAAACTTTACAGACTACTTTAAAATCCTTCCTTAACTGCATCTTCAAACATTGTAAAAAATTCAGGAAATTTAGGGCCTCTTAGGCATAGCCTGTTTCGAGGTTCCTGTCTAATTTAAATTAAATATATAAAAAGAGCTCAGCATTTGAGAGAAAACAGTTTACATATATACAGAATAAAATAAAAACGGTCTTCCAAAATAAAGGTATCGATCTATCCAGGGTAGTTAAAGAAAAATGGTTAAAAAATTATATTAAACAACCCCAAACGTATATACTAAGCAAGCTTTGAAAACAAATATTTATATATACATATGAATTAATATCCATACCTACATACACATATGTACACACACAAACATACAACAGATTTAATCACCGAGTTACTGCTGTATATCAAAAAGAAAATCCGTACTACTTAATTGCAAAAGCCATTTCTTCAATCTTTTTCTGAAAACCAACTTTGATGAAGCATCCTTAATATAAAGAGGTAATTTATTAAACATTCGTGGTGCTATAAAATTGTTAGTTCTTATATAATAAGCGTTATTTGGTTTTGGAACAGCAAAATTATTGTAATTTCTAAGTTTTTGTTTATAAGTATTGGCTTATTCCCACTTCTCAAATAAAATAAATTTAAAACTTTAAAAACAAAGATATTTCTTTAAAGTGTATTCAAGATGACTCTGTGATTGACCGTGTCAAACACTTTCTTTATGTCTAAGAATAAACCACTCACACATTCCTTCATTCAAGCCATCATTTACTTCATTGAAATATTTAATCAAAGCATTTTCAGTGTTTAGAGCTGTTCTAAAACCAAATTGATTACTACTGAAAAATTTAGTTTTTTCAAGAAAAGATACTACTCTTTTTTTCATTATTTTCTCAAAAATCTTAGCGAAACATGATAACAAGGATATTGGTCTATAATTATTACATTGGTGTTTTAATCCACTTTTATATACAGGCAAAACCACAGCAACTTTCAATTTGTCAGGGAAAACACCAGTACTAAAGCTAACATTAATAATATATTATGATAAGACATCAATTATATGTATACTAATCCTTTACAATAAATAAGTACTAATGCCATCAATTCCTGCAGCTGTGTTATTATTTTTTAGCGAGTTGATAGTGGTAATAAGCTCTTGTGGTAATACTGGTTCTAACACAATCGATCGAGATTCCAACATACTTGGAAACTGATTTTTGTATCTTAGGTTTAAAAAATCCTCTTTTACATTTATATTCAAATTTAAATGCTCAACTATACTTAAAAATAAACTATTGAATTCATTGGCAATTTTTGAAGGATCATTAACAATTTCATTATTAATTTCTAATTCAATGTGAGAATCTTTGTTTTTGGTTTGACCTGTTATATCATTTATCAATCTCCAAGTAGCTCTGGGATCACCCTTACATTTATCAAATTGTTTCTGATAATATTTATTTTTTAATTCTCTTATATCAATATTTAATTTATTTCTGAAAGATATGTAGTACTGCTTCAATTTTGAATTTCCAGGATGTTTTTGAACTGATTTAAATAAGTTATTCCTTCTTTTAATTTTCATACAAATATAATCATTTGCCCATGGCTTAAGCCTTTTAGATACCGCACAGCATGCATCTAACTCAACTTTACTTTCCAGTATGCAGTCGTTCAATATATCAAAAAAAGTGTCATAAGCAGATGACGCTTCAGATTGACTGTACACTGATGTCCAGTCCGCAGCAGTTATCAGCTGTTCAAGCTTATCGTAATCTGTGCGGTAGCGCGGGGAGGCGGGCGGGAGCGAGTCAGCTGTTCTGTCACAGCCGCCCGTCGCCCGCTCCACGCTCAAAACTACCTCAACAAGATAGTGATCTGTTATATCAAAAGACCCAATACTCACTTCAACATTTACTACACTCTTATCTGCTAGTCTGACAAAAACATGATCCAAGCAGGTTTTAGAGCGATCAGTTACTCTTGTAGGAACATTAATAAGACTTTCAAAACCGTTAATTGACATTACATTAATATATTCATCTACAGCAGGCATAGAGTTATTATCATTAAATATATTGATATTAACATCCCCTATCCATAGCAGGTTTTTAACATTTCTAAAAGTAGTGTTCATATCATTAAACAAAATATTGATTTCTCTAACAAACAAATTAGTTGAGTGAAACTGTAATCTGTATAAGGCAAGTAAGGTAAATCTCTGATCCATTAAGTCAAATGATAACAATAATAAATCTGCCGATTTACAGGGCAACAACTGTAATTGTTTGACATTAGGTAAAGACTTTTTTACATATACTGCTATTCCCCCTGCCCTCTGTTGCTCATTACAATTAAAAAATCCATTATAGTCGGCTAAATTGCAAAGTCCAGCTTCATTTTTAAATTAATCCAAATCTCAGAAAAAAATTATAATATCAGGAGAAAAATTATTAGAAATTATTTCAGCTAAAAATAAATCAAAATTTGCTTTTAAACTCCTGATATTTTGATGAAATATTAATAACTTATTTTCTATTTATTATAACAAAAACACATAAAATACACATACATAAGTTAAATGAAATTAAATTAAATCAAGCGGAAATTAAATGCTTTTAAAATGTTTGCGATACATACAACACAATTTACAGTTTGAGATCAGCCAGTCAAGTCACATGGATCACTGGATCAGACTCCTGCTTCCGTAAGAGAATCCTTCCATTCCGTACCCACAGGAATTTGTAGCCTTTGTCCTTCTTCACCCTCCGTGCCTCAGCGAACAGCCTCCTCCTCGCGGGTGTCAGCGCCTCATTTATATAAACTGGCTGGTCAATCGGTAAGTTCAAGTGCCTGGTAGAGAAGTTGGACTTCACTCGACGTCTTTTTAACAATTCCTCCTTGTCAAATCGCCTCACAAACTTCACTATTATACCAGGGGGAGGGCCACTTGATCCAGGACGTTTCCCTAACCGATGACAGGCGTCAATCATCGAGTCCTTTATATCCATATCCAAGCCTTTCCCCACATCTTTAACAATCTGTACTATATCTTCATTTTTGTTCTCAGGTATATTATGAATTTCAATCGAATTAATTCTGAAATATTGTTCCATATCTTCAATCTTTTGCTCAAGCTCAGAAACCTTACTATTTAATCTCTTGTTTTCTGCTACTAACTCATCAACTACTTTTAAATATTTATCAAGAGAATCTTTCTGTTCATTTACAGACTTAGTATTTTCATCGAGTATTTCAGTCATATGTTCATAACCCTTGTTGAAACTCGCTTCCTGAGAAATCTGGTGTTCAGCAATTTCCGTAATTTTTCTCATAATATCTTCTAACGTAAGCTTACCATCAGCCGCATCAGTTTCAAACCGCAGACTTTTTCTTCTGGTTTCACTACAAATTTTACACCTCCACGGTATATTTTCTGAAGCCAAACACTCCACATCGGCTTTACTATAATTGTAGCACTGGGCATGGAAATCCTTCTTACAGTCACTACACTGAAGCTTTAATTGGTTCGATTTAACAGCTTTCGTACACACGTCACAAACTGCCATATTAATAACTTGAACAAACTAGCTATATAAAAAGTTTGTAACAACCGCTAAATTAAAACTCCGTAAAAAAACTTGCACTAATTAACACGCGTATACGCTAACATAACCTCCGGATGCAACCGACACACGACGTTATCACTGCGACCTTCACTCCGAAAATGGTCCGATCAGGATCAAATTTGGTAGAGACGTGTATTCCTAAAATTGCTCAGACAAGTTTGTAAACCAGACATATCGGTCAATTGGAACGGGTAGTTTGGGGGGGATTTGTACTCAAAAATTGGGGTTTTTTGAATTTTTCATATGTAATTTAAAAAGTTTTTAAATTTTATCTTCAACCATTTAAATCAGCTTAAAAAAAACTACACAATTTAGTTCCTTGAAGTTTTTCTCTATCTCCAAAGGTTACCGAGATATTAAAAAATCTAAACACAGTAGGCCTACATTGTATTTTGGGGCTGCAATGTTAATCTAATGACAGATAAGATACACAAATCGTAGCAGACCTGCATACTCAGTGAATTTCCAAAGCAATAATATAATAATAATAATATATGACAAGTTTTATCAATATCTGTCGATAAACAACAGAGTTATTAGTCTATTCTCCATAAGATTAACATGGGAAAGAGTGTGCAGGTTTGCTGCAGTGAGGAACACTGAAAGTAGGCATAAACAATTTTTATTTTATTTATACCAAGTTTCATCAACATCTGCCCATAAATAAAGGAGTTTGTCTATTCTCCATAAGATTAATATGGGAAAGAGTATGCAGATTTACTGCTAAGAGGAACATATAAACTGTGATATTTTAGCATAAAGGTATGGATCTGAGCCACATGAAGCATTCTCAAGTTTTATCCAAAAATAGTGATTGATAAGTGAAATATTTATTTTTCCTTATCCTCCATAAGATTAACATTGGAGCCCAAAAATACACCATACTATGTTTAGATTTTTTAATATCTCTGTAACCGTTAGAGATATAGAAAAACTTATTTGTGTAGTTTTTTTAGCTGATTCTAATGGTAGAATATAAAATTTAAAAATTTTTTAAGATTACATATGAAAAACGCAAAAAACACAATTTTTGAGTACAAAATCCGCCCAAACTACCCGTTTCCATTGACCAATATGTCTGGATTACGAACTCGTCCGAGCAAATGTAGAAATACATGTCTCCACCAAATTTTGTCTCGATCGGACCATTTTTACGAGAGTTATCGTGTTCACAGACCTATATACAGTGGAACTTGGTTATAACGTCATTGAAGGGACCACACAATTAATGACGCTATATCAGAGTGACGCTATAAAAGAGGTTACATAATTTTTATTTAAAACCGAGGAAAAATTGGGAAACACATTTTTTACATGAAATTGAGACATTTAATGAAGGTAATTTGAAATACAACGTAACTTTATGTTTATGAATGACTGAACTACTCTACTATATAAAAATTCGAATTATTCGAATTCGATGAAAATATTGCAATAAAGTTCGGCTTAGTGAATTCAACTGTTGGTTCGATTTTAAAAAACAAGCCCGAACACACGTCTGCTATCTTACGTCCCTCCTCACACGCTCTTATAACTCACACCTTTTCTTCAGCAAAACCTTTCTCTTAACACTTGCCATTATTTTTCAATACTGTATTTGTAAATTAAAATAACGAAAAACAAACTGTAAAAGACGTACACTGAACTAACGATATCTGCACGAACTGTAGGTACGTACGAATGGCATCACAGTGCTTTGATGCGACGTGAGTCACTGACACTGACCTTGATGACCGGTGACAGCGGATATAGGGTAGGGGAGGGGGTTGGATGTGGTTAGCGGTAAGACAGCAATAAAATGCGGTTTCTAAAAATAGAATGTAGCTAAACAATAGCCGCAGCCCTCACGTTGCACCACCGACCGAACTTTCTCTATTTAGCTATATGTTGCCTTCATCTCGGCCCGATTTTCTTGACGTTATATACGAGGTTTTAGAATTTACTGACGATATATCCGAAGTTTTTTCCTATTTAAATACCTATAGTTTGGCGGGACCTAAAAATAAATGACGTTATATCCGAGTTGACGTTAAAGCCGAGACCGCAATAACCGAGTTGCACTGTATATATACAGGGTGTTCATTAAAGTCGGGCACAAACTTTGAGGCATGATAGTACTCATCAAAAAAAAAAAAATAACCTATAACCATTTGTCGAAAAATCCTTCGTTTAGCCGCTAGCCGCCATTTTGTATTTTTTACAAAAAACTATATATATCAAGAAATATTTAAGATACAGAAACCAAACTTTGCACACATATTTATTGGTTAAAGAGAAAAATATTTACAAAGTATCATTTAATTTTCTTTCATATTTTCAAAATGGCCGCGGTTAAAAATATTTAAATTAAAATAACAAAAAAACCATTAACTTTATAAAATTTTTACAAGATACAAAAAAGATTGGAATTTCAATTTCAAATTGAACGGTACTTTGATGAACGAAATTCGTCTACGAATAACCGAGCAAATGCACTTTTAAAGTTAGAATACAGGGCCCACGCTGCACCGCGGCGCGGTCGTGGCAAAGAAGCCGTGTTGTGCCAGCTGAACTCCGCTTCTTAGCCACTGCCGTGCCGCGGTGGCGCATAATAATAATACTTTGAGAATATTTTTTTCTTTGGCCAATAAATATGTGTGCAAAGTTTGGTTTCTGTATCTTAAAGAGTTCTTGAAATATAAAATTTTTTGTAAAACATACGAAATGTTTATAGGTAATTTTTTTATTTATTTTGATAAGTACTATCACCCCTCAAAGTTTGTCCCCGACTTTCATGAACAACCTGTATATATATATTATATATAAAAAATGTTGACGACTATTGTTTTTGGTCTCTAGGCACCTAAAGAAGAAAAAATAACACGGTCCCCGACTTAAGTCTTACCATGAGACCTACGGTAATAGCTTCTTCCCTATGGAAAATTCGCTAAAAAATTAAAATTTCACTTTTAAATTAATATTTTTGGATTAAAGTTGGTATTTACCTTTATGTGGATGAGACCTTATGCTTCAAATGCTTAAAAATCATAGTTAATGTGTTTATCATGGCATACTCTTTTCCCATGTTAATCATATGGAAAATAGACAAACTCCATTATTTATTGACAGATGTTTATGAAACTTGGTATAAATTGTCAAAGTAAAAATATTTTATGCTAAAAATGCCTACTTATATGTTCCTCACAGCAGCAAACTTGCATACTCTTTCCCATGTTAATCTTATGGAGAATAGGCTAATAACTCACTTACTTATCAACAGATATTGATAAAACTTGACATATATATTATTATTATAATTATATTATTGGTTTCGAAATTCGCTGAGTAAAGTCTGCTGTGATGGGGGTATTTTGTTTTCTTGTAGTGTGGAGTAATCTGTTGGAATACCCACTGAAAGTAGGTGCTTTATTGTTCTTTTTAAATACCTTGTAAATTTTCAAATAACGACAAATGTTTACAAGTGATGAAGGTAAAATTTAATTATTTAAACTGACAGTCATGATGAAGGCAATATTTAACTATTTAACTGTCAGTCATGAATTCGAGAGATTGTCAAAGGAACTAACAAATATGTTAAAAAACAAGAAGTATATGGCTTTACCTATGTTGTATCTTACCAACTTATCTCCTAGTGTCAAATACTAAAACAAATCATCTGTTGTTTTATTTATGTTTATATAATTCATATTTACATTGTTCTGCAAAAATTTACTTATAATATATAAAAGTATATTCCATTGTTCTTTAGAAAAGTACTCTTTATTTCTCAGTTATAGGAATGTATATAACATTCAAGGATAGAATACTCGGCGACGAGTTAAAACAAAACAATAACTCAATGAACATGGATATGTCAACAATAACATGGATATATCTTAGCACTGGGGGGTGTGTTGGTGATTTTTAAGATGGAAAACAGGTTTCCATAGAAACTACTAGAACTATTGTATTGAATTTTAAATATAAAAGAATAAGAACAGCTGTTTAGATGAACTTAAAACATTGCCTTTAGACATATCCATGATCTCACCTATTTCCCACGTAAATACAAACATTTTTCTAAACCTAGGGTGACATAACCTTTTGTTTTCAATTTGTTTTATACAATCTGGATCTGGATCCATTGGAATGTAAAATTCCAATGGATCCAGATCAATTTGACCATTTTTTAAAAGTTCAACAAAATATCTTTCAGCAAATACTAAATAAAATGCAAGAACTCAAATCAAAGGATCCTTGTATATTTTCTAGCTTGGCACCTTTTGAAAACTATGAACCAAAAAAGGAAAAGTTGAATTTCTATCTTTGAAAACTATTTAAAGCTATTTATTAAAGCAATTTGAAAACTACTATACAATGAAAGGTATCAACAATCAAGCTCAAATAAATAGCTCAATTGCTATGTGTTAGCATTGGGTTAACTCACTACAACAGTCTTGCTGCATATTTGGGTCCTGAAAAATTGGTTAAAGATTTTAATTTAGATGAATAATTACTAGAAGCATTTACGAAAATGTTAGTTCCCAAAAAGAATGTGGTGGTTGCCCAACACTACTTTTTGAGTTTATTTCAACAGGAAAATCAAACAATATCTATAACAACATCAACAAACAACAATATGTAACAATATCAATAACAATCTTCAATAACTCAATTTTTTTAATAATAGTAAATATAAGGAACCACCAGTCCACATGATAAGTTCTGTAGATGACATTTTTATAAGTTTTTCAAATATTTTCGAGGAGAAAATAGGTTGCATACCTGGATATGAGATCTCCCTTCAATTTGGAGAAGGAGTGAAACTGATTTTTACAAAAGAACGCAATGTGCCTCACAACACAAGTCAACAAGGAGTTAGACTATCTTGTTACTGATGGAATAATTTCTCCGGTAAATATGACTGACTGGGGTTCTCCCATAGTCGTGATTCCTAAACAGGATGGTGGTGTACGACTTTGTTTAGATTACAAATGTGGGGCTAATGAAAGACTTGTGCAAGCAAACACCAATTCGACGAGTCGATGACGTCCTAAACAGTTTGAGAGGATCAAGATATTTCTGTAAACTCAATTTATACAAGGCTTATTTTACATACCAAAGTAGATGAGAAAAACAGTAAAATGCGTACTATTTCTATACATAGAGGCACATTTCGAGTTCACAGACTTAGTCTCAGAATAAAAACAGCTCTATCTTAGTTTAACCGAATCTTGAGTCAGATTATCATGGGCCTTCCTAAGACAGAAGCATATTTTGACGATATTGTTGTTCATGGTACAACGTTAGAGGAGTGTTGTTACAATCTTGAAAGGTGTCTCCAGCATCTAGTCGAATTCGATATTCACCTTAACAGAAATAAGTGTTCCTTCTTCTGTGAAAGTATTGAATACCTGGGACATGTAGTTGGATTCAAAATATGTCAAGGGAAATTAAGGTCGATGAAGTGAGACGATTTCTTGGACTTATTACTCTAGGTTCATACCAAATCTTTCCACAATGACGTATGAATTATGTTCTCTCTTAAAAAAGGGCAAGAAATGAAAGTGGACTGCTAAGTGTGAGAAATTATTTATCAAACTCAAAGATGAACTTTCCAGTGATCGTGTCCTGAAATCATTCAATCCGGCATTACCTCTTGTTCTCACTACAGAAGCTGGTCCAACAGGAATAGCTGCTATCCTTAGTCACACTATTGAAGGAAATGAAAGACCAATAGCATATGCTTTAAGATCACTCAGTACTTCGGAGACAAACTACAGTCAACTGGATCGTGGAGCTCTAGCAATAATTGTTTTTGGGGCTACACATTTTTATAACTATCTGTAACTAACTAATATAATAATAATAATAAGTTTATTCCATCAATAAATACAAATTTACAAAATAAAAAAAATACTTGGAACTACGTTGCCACATTGTCCAGTATGTGTGACAAACGTTTAACAAAATTAAAAATACTATTATTTATTATATCAATCAATCAAAATTTTTTATTCCAGGAAGCAATACAAAAACATTACAGAGTAAAGTAGTTGGTTGCATAGGAATCGTCAGAAGTAAAAACTAAATTAAGCCTAGTAAAAGCCTAGTAATACTATAAATTTACATATTATCAGAGAAAATTATAGTTTAAAAACTCATCAACACTGTAAAAACAAGAATCAATCAAAAGTTTTTTAATACAGTGTCTAAATGACTTATCACTCAAATTTCTTATCGAGATTGGCAACTTGTTAAACAGCTTAATTGAGGTACATTTATAACTTTTGATTGTTTTGGAATACATATGGAAATCTTTCTTAATAGCATTATTATTTCTAGTATTATAGCCATGTACATCACTATTCAAACTAAAACTACTCAAATTACTCTTAACATACAGCAAACACTGAAAAATGTAAATAGAAGGTAAAGTCATAATTCGTAATTTGGTAAAAAGTTCCCTACAAGAATGTTGAAAATGTTTTTTACAAATTAGCCTAATTGCTTTTTTCTGAGCTGTAAACAGACAATTTATATAAGAATTGTTTGCCCAAATTACAGTACCATAAGAGAGATGAGAGTGTATATAGCCATAATAAACTGAGAGCAGAACTTCGGTTGATACAATATGTTGAAGTTTCCTGATAATAAAGACACCACTGGAACTGGATATGATGAGTCCAGTTCAACAATTTAAAGTCTCTCAAGTTGCCGCTCACTACGTCTTAAAAAATAAAATGTATAAATAGAAAGAAAATAAACATTTACTCTTATTAATAAATAACTAAACAAAGTAAAAAATATATAACTAAACAAGGAAAATAACAGATTTTTTATTTGGAATTGGAAAATGCTACTTGTAAAAAGAAATGAACTTTGATGAAAAATGAAATTTGGTAAAAGTGTAATTTTGAAAAATGACTGAAATTTGATGACCAATTTGGTAAATTAACATAGAATATTATCAAGGAAATTTATGTCTGGTTTACTAAAAAGCCAATTTTTGACTTGACAGCTGATTTTTTTTATTTCTATTAAAAAATATTCAAACTACAAAGACAGCTGATTATTACCAGTAGGTTATTCATTGAAAACTGAATCAAAATGCGAGTAATATCGCGTATAAGTGGGTTTTTTAAATGCTCATTATTTACTTTTCAAGAGGCGGCGGGCTATTTCAAGCATTTATAAACCTTCTCTGGAATGTAGAGAATACATGAAATAAGTTTCATTGTAATCAGTTCTCCCGTTTTTTCGGAGAAGACGGCGTACAATGCCTCCTGGAGTGTCACAGACAAACATTGAGATAAGACCGGTTTGGGCTTCTCTAACGTACGAAAAGTAAAAATAACAAAAAAATGAATAATTCTGAGCAATGTACAGACAAAACTCTAATTTTATTTATATCGATTTAAATTAAATTTGTAAAAATATAGTGTAGATTTAGTTTCTTAACATAAAGTTTAGTTATTTTAACAATGTATTTTGTTATTTATATAATATTGTCTATTATATCCTTCAAAAATCATCTAAATGAGAAAATAGAGGGTTTTGCCAATCAGCATAATCTTTCTTGGTTGAAAAGGGAAATCCAAGAAACAAAATGGGCATGAAGATAACTATAGGTATTATAATGAGTAATCAGTCCATACTAAATGGCCCTAAGGCATTTAAACTCATGGGCCATACGGGGTAAATGTTAATAGAATAGAAACTGTGTCCTGCATAGAAATTATAGGTCTATTCACTGGGTAATCCAGATCAATAAGAATGAGCCCCTCTATTTGTGAAGCTCTTGGAGTGTATTATAGTGTTATATTTGTTGTTTATATTTTGTTAAATTTGTTGTGTATGAAACATGATAACATTGGTCACTTGAATTTAGATTGTTTAAGGACTAATTTTGAGTTATATTATATTTTGTTCTATTGCAATTTTCTTGCAATGTTTTAGTTTAAAGTTAAAAATATCATTATTGCATATAGTGAATTATATCATAATTTAATAACAGTAATAATTCAATATAGCCCATAGGCTGCGTTGGAAATATGATTCGAATAACTATTGGTGATTATTTTATGAAGCCGATTCAATAAATCATATTAGAAGCACATAGATAAATCTATATAAATAAACTCAGAGTTTAGACTATAAAAAGTTTAGAATTATGATAATTTTGGTTATATCTACTTTTTATGATCTCGAAAAACTGAAAATTTTGTCAATTGTTGTCTGTCTGACTGTCTATGTGTCTGTCTGTCTTTCTGTAACGCTAAACAAGGTATTCGTGTTTGTCTTCTCCGTGAAAAAGACAGCACCCTTTTTGTAGTTATGAACTTATTTTCCTTATTATATACTTTTTAGTGAAGGTTATTGTTTACTTTAAATTAACCCTCACACTATTAAAATAAAATAATAAGCTTTTAAAAACCCATTTTTTAGCTTTATTAGATGAATTTCTTCTAAGTTTTACAGAGCATGTCATCTCACATTAAATGATTTCATAGAAAGAAATAACCAACAGCTGTCAAATTAAAATCAATGTTTATTTGTTTACATTAGTTTCACTGTAACAGTATCACGGATTTTATACCTATTTTAAAATTATACTATATTAAAATGATATCTTGACGTATAATGAATTTTATCTATGACCATTGCATAAAGTACTAATAAATATACTGAAAGTAACGTCATTAAGATGCTCATTAATAATAATTTTTCACTTCAATAATTTCTATGCTGCTATAGCCGAAAAAACTCTCAAGGACAACACAGTACAAATAAACAACACAATAGCACCCACACCCAAATTAACTAACCAAGAGCTGCTTTTTCAAAATGACAAAACAGCCGAAATACAAAAAGCAATAGACTCCTTATAACTGAGAACACCATCTGGAATTGATGAAATATATTAGGAAAATTAGTTAAAATATGCAAAAATGAACTAACCCACCCACTCACTGACTGGCTTGGTAAACAAATCACTCCAATAAGGTAATCTTCCCATCAAAATTAAATACCCCCGTCGCAGCAGACCTGCGTACTCAGCGAATTTCCAAATCAATAATATATGACAAGTTTTAAAAAAATCTGTCCATAAACATGAGAACTATTTGCCTCTTCTCCATAAGATTAAAATGGGAAAGAGTGAGTAGGTTTGCTGCTGTGAGGAACACTGAAATTAGGAATTTCTACCATAAATAATTTTTATCTTAACGTTTATACCAACTTTCATCAACATCTGTCCATAAATAAAGGAGTTTGCCTATTCCCTATATGATTAATATGGGAAAAGAGTATGCAGGTTTGCTGCCATGATAAACACATAAACTATGATTTTTAAGCATAAATGGATAGAACTCAACCACATGAAGCTAAATATCAAGTTTTATCCAAAAATATTGATTAATATGGGAAATATTAATTTTTCCCTATCCTCCATAAGATTAACATTGGAGCCCCACAATACAACGTACTGTGTTTAGATTTTTTTATATCTCGGTAACCGTTTAAGATAGAGAAAAACTTTAAGGAACTTCATTGTGTAGTTTTTTAAGCTGATTCTAATGGTGAAATATAAAATTAGAAATTTTTAAAAATTACATGTGAAAAATGCAAAAAACCCCATTTTGGGGTACAAAGCCCCCTCAAACTACCCGTTCCCATTGACCGATATGTCTGGTTTATGAACTCGTCCGAGCATTTGTAGGAATACACGTCTCTACCAAATTTGGTCTCGATCGGACCATTTTTACGAGAGTTATCGTGTTCACAGACACATATATATATATATATACATATATATATATATATATATACATATATATATATAAAAATTTTAACGACTATTGTTTTTGGTCTCTGGGCACCTAAAGAAGAAAAAATAACATGGTCTCGGGCTTAACTCTTGCCATGAGACCTACGGTAATAGCTTCTTCCCTATGGGAAATTCGCTAAAATGAAATATACAACTCTTGTTTTTAAAAATCTGAATATTGTTGGTCGTAGATAAAACAGTGTATGCAATGATTGTATTATGCCTTAAAGCCACGAGTAAGATGTAAGTTAGAACACGAGTGAAGCGAGTGTTCTAAATATCTCATGAGAGATAAATCAATCGTTGCATAAACTACTATTAATAAATGATACAAATGTAGGCTAATTGTAATGTACTAATTTAATTGTAAACTAAAACTAATTAATTAAGCGGAAATTTTAATTTTTCAGGTTTATATTTTGTCATCATAAAGAGTATTTTTTTTCTTAACAATGGATCCTATAACCTGTACAAAGGATGAGCTTACTGCTAGTATTACACTACAAAGGAAAGAGATGACTTTGTGAAGAGTGGTGATAAAATAATTATTATTGAGGCAAAGAATATTAAGCAATTGTATGGATAACAGATTTGAGTACAGTAAAAGATGAGTAATATATATAATAACGAATCAATCTTGAGGCATTTTCACAAGGGCAATTCAATAATAACTATCACATAAAGGGATATTTTGAATTATTAATGATTAAGGAGAAAAACACTTTTTGGCGAACTTAATGCTAGATTTTTTAGGGAAGCAATCAACGACCCAGAGATAACTGTTAGATCCTGTGCTTGTTGGACTGCTGGATTTTTGTACTGTGAACTTAAATTCACAGTACACAGTTGACACTAGTGTTAACACTTTGAGGGTGTACTAAAAAGTAATCGAAACAGCATTGCCTTCTGTGTAGCTTTTTTAGTACAGGTTTCTGCTTCTAACACCTGTCTAGTGCAACTCTTTCCCAGATTTTGTACCTTGTGGGCCGTTGACCTGGCACTGTTTGTCTGTAGTGATTGTTTTTGCTAGTGCTGTTTCACTGCTGATTTTGTTTTCTATGATGTGCCGCTATGATCTTCCAAAGCTCACAGACAATAATTGATCGACTGTCAGAAATCAGTGGAATATCTTGGAGCTCGGTTCAGCGAATTTAACCAAAGATTTAGGAATGTATTGCTGCCAATTTTTTTTCTCAGGCTCTAACTGACAATCAGTAAAGTAAAGACTGAATCGTAAAGCACATCAAGTCAATATTTGACATGAACTGAAAGAACAGCTTTTAACTTATTTACCTTTTCTTTCAATTACTGGTGACGAATCATGGTACTATGGTTACGTCTCAGAGACAAAACATCAAGCTTCTCTAATTTCCAAAGACTCAGACAGTTGATGGACTTCCAAAATGAGGTTCGTCTTTGATTTACATGGAGCCATTTTTAAATTGAGAAAATCACTCATACAGTTGAGTTTTCCCTTAAGCATGATATTTGTAATCAGTTTTCAACATTAAAACAAATCCAGCAGCTATTAACCAAGTAGAAAACAAATTTTTAGAGTGGCACATTGTTCACTTAAACTTAAAAATGAAGCAGTAGCAAAACAGCATCAGCAAAAACAGTCACCACAGACATACACAATGTACCCGGTCAACTGAAACACAGCACTGAACTGGCTAAGAGCACTAAACAGGAGCTAGGGGCAGATATCTGTACCACAAAAGCTATGCCCTCAGCAATGATATTTTTATTACCTCCTCGTAAATGAATAGAAAACAAATAAAAGGAATAATAGAATATTATTCCATAATGATTCATTAAAGCTAAACAACTTACTGAATGAAAGTCTATGGGGAAGTAGCATGAGACCACCTCAAAAGCATCCTCTGTCAATGTTCCGAGTGGAATTTCGGTGTAAAGTTTGGGAACAAATGAGAAGAGAAGTAAAAGATTTCTAGGATCTCTCTCTCCATCAACAGAGGAAACAATGTTGAAAAGAAACTCAGAACTTACAGTTTTGAAGTCTGAAACATAAAAAATTATCAAACTAAGTAAAACTACATATATAAAGTTGACCCTCAATGAACCAGACCTTCCAGTAACGTGGCTAAATTATCCAGCTGGATTTAAAAGAATGACGCCTTTTTTACAATAAAAACAATAATTAAGAACTATTTACAGTGTAAGAAACGTTTTTGCTTGATGCTGCTAGGCACACTCAAAGCGTACACTTTCAAGTACAGTAACTGTATGGGTGTCACAGCAAGTGTCATTGTACTGCCAATTGTTGCAAAAATGAAGTTAAAAATGTGCTTTGCAATTGAAAATTCTGCTAGTTATAAGATGTGATCTGTAACACCTATAGAAATTGGTCATCAACTATGTCCAGTAAACGGAAACAACTTAAGGAATGTTCTATTCAGAAATGGTGTGCTCTATTTAACAATGGTTAGTATAATGTTCATTACAAATAGAAGAGTGAACAACTGAGCATTGTCACTGACAAGTATAGTTAACATGTAACTAAAGTTGATGAGAAGATTTGAGCAAACTGACATTCCATGATAATGGGGGGTTTTCTTTGATTCCTCCAGATTTAACAGATTTTTTTATTTGAAATTATTACACACAATGTAGAAAACCCTGAATTTTGTACATAATGAGTGCTAATAATGCAAAAAATTATGGATAATTTTGTATGGGAAACCTCAAAAACATTTATTCGTCTCACATTGACCATAAAGCCTTCATTTACAAATTTATTTTGATAGCTTAACAACATAGTCTGTATGTTTTAAAATACAATTTACTGAACAGCATAGTATGTGTTTTAAATTCATTTTCCTAAAAAGTTTATCTTGATAATCTCAAGTCTAATTCAGTATCTTAATTTTTTACAAACATAGTTGATAACAACTTCAAAGTTTGCTTGGCACTTAAAAACTAAGAGGCTTATCTGTGTTCATCCTTAGGCATGGATGAATATTTTCAATTAGGCCTAATACCACTAGCTGCAGAACCAATAATTTATAAACAAATAACAAATTATATTTTTTACTTTTTAGTCAGGAGTTAAAAGTGATATTCAAATTATATTTAAAATTTTTTTCTTTTGATAAAATAAAATATAAAAATGTATTTCCTTCAAATTTAATAACCCAAAATTTTAGACATGGTGATCAATTAACCATGAAATTTTAATCAAAATTTATCTAGCTGTTTTTAATAAACTTGAAATTGACTTTATTACTTTTTGACGTACATATACGTCAAAAAATTAAACAGTAATTTAGATATTTTCTAAATTTTAAAATCTATTTTTTTACCTCAACCAAAATATTTTTTACATAGTGAGTGTGGACGTGCGTAGTGGCCACCGCTCGGTAAATATATTCAATATTCAATCATCTTTATTCATCAATATACAAAGTACACAAGAATAGTGTCCACAAATTTGCATAATAACATAACATCATTGCTACATATATTCAATGAGGGAGGTTGAAAAACTCTTCAAGTGAGTAAATAGCTCCATTATTCACGTATTCTTTCAATAGTTTTTTTACTTTAATTAATTTTTTTTAATTTTGTTTTGGAATAAATTCATAAAACTTATTTCCAACATATGATGGTCTTTTTTTCAAAATAGCCAATAGGAAAATTTTAATCTATGTTGAATTTGCCTATTTGATTTTTTTGCCTTTTATTATAATTATGAATTACTTGTTGAGGAATATTGAGTAGTTTATTTTTTGCGTATAAAATAGTGTCAAGAATGTATTGGCTATAAACGGTTAATATTTTAAGCTGTTTAAAATGGACTTTAGCCAAATCATCATGCTTCAGTCTCAACATTATTCTTATTGCCTTCTTTGGCTGTTTTAGAATGAGTTCTAAATTTGCCTTTTTTGATCCTCCAAACAAAGAAATGCCAAAAGAAATATGGGAATGTATGTAAGCAAAGTATTTTTTTAAGTTGCCAAGTCACAGTAAAAAGACATTTTTGAAAGTGCATAAATGCCAGAATTTATTTTTGTTAGTATTTTACTTACATGATCATTCCAACCAAGAATTTGATCTATGGTTAAGCCAAGAAAGTTTGTGCTTGGCTTTAGCTCAATAACTTGAGAGTCAAATACTATTACAGGTTCAGTTTGTCTCTTATTTTGAACAGTTTTTAATCTAATAAAATTTGTTTTTTTATGATTGAGTACTAAATTTTGATGTACTAAGTAATTTCCTAAATAAAGATAAAGCGATAAATTATCTTCAAAAATAAAAAAATGCCTGGATATGTACCTCTTTACCAAAATGAATCTAAATCGGAACTATTGGTGAATGCAGTGGCTCTGTACACAGGGATACACACGCATGCAAGTGTGCATATACAGACACACAAACACTTTTTATTGTAATCAAAAAAATAATAGTCCTACCCAACAAAAAAATTGTAAAATGTATATAATTTTGAACAAAATATATCAAAAATTCAGGATTTTAAGTATCTTGAGGTTTTTGAAAACAGTATAAAAAAAAACAGAAAATTAAATGTAGAGATGGTGTGAATGTCCTTTAGCAGTACTCCAAATAATTAACACAACACACCAACAATAAATATAGTTTACATCCAATTCTAGTCAAGCTGTGGCAGGGTTATAATTATTTACAACTCTATTCAAGTTTTTAGGTTTGATTTTACAAATACAACATTAAAATTCAATCTAACTTTATTACCTTCAAGACGGTTGAAAACTATATATTGAAGGATTTCATAGAAGACCATTCGATCAGTTAGAGTTTGGGTTTGCCAAACAACAGTGTTAAACAATGTACTTGTAACATTGTGAAGAGAGTACTTTGGAAGATTGGGATTCTTTACCTGAAATATTTTAATAATATTAAAATCACAGCAATTGTTTTATAATTACACCAGAGTCCCAATAATCTGAACTAATTGAAACCGAACCCTGTTCGGATTACCAAGTTGTTTGGATTATCCAGAGGTGCAGTTAAAAGTTCATTAAAAGCTCTAGTAAAGTTCATTATTTTAGACCCAAATGGTGTATTTACAGCAATTAACATCACAGTTCACATCTATCACAGTTCACATATAGGTTTTTCCGCTACATGTTTTGCCCCAACTGCATCAAGTGTTCCTGCTGAGACATTATATCCTTTAGTACTCGTCATTACAAATATAAAACAAGACACACACACATTGGCGCATAAAAACGAACAATTGTAGCATATTATAGTTTTATAATTTTTTTATTTTTATGTTAAAGAAATTAAATTATTGTTTGTAGAATACAGAGTTAAATAGAGGAAAAGTTAACGGATTTTAGTTTATTTTTAATATTTTATTTGAAGTATGATTCTGTCTGCCAAGATTGAGCAAGAACAGAGGTTGTAGTGTTATTTCCTGTAGATGTTAGGTGGTGAGCAATTGACCAATCAGGGAGTAGATCCTTGTTCTGGTCTCTTGTTGAGACACAGCAGCTTCATTTGAGTGGAAGTGCTTGAGGCGAAAAGAAGTAACCAATTTTTATTATATCTGTTACCCCACGTTTATTTGGGTAAGAAACTAAATTAATATTTTCTTTCTTTAAATTTTCCATTCTAAAAATTATTCAATATTTTTAATAGTCTTGCTCTCTCTTCTGCCATTTCATTTTGTATATATATCTATAAGTAGAACTAATAAAGATTGAATTGTTTTAGGGCTCATGGTATAATATAATTAAAGAAGATAAAAAAAAATTCACTATTTATTTAAAAAAGAAACTACCAACTTCCATGGGAATTTACAATCCTAATTATTAGCAATGCTACAAAATGCGCCACTCTGCTATTGTAAATTTTAAGCCCACATGTATAGTTTAAAAAGAACAAAAAAATTTGCAAGATGAATTTAAAAGTAGAATTTTTATTAAAACATGAATTACAATATGAACTTCAAGTTAGAGGTGTTGAATTCAATATAAATGAAAATGTGAATGAATTAAGGAAGTTGTTAAGGTCTGCCCTAAAAATAAATGTTTCTCCCAACCCATACAATCTTTCAAAAAAGATAGTATTAAAGGATGAAATTCAAACTATAACAATAAATCTACAGGTGTTAGAAAATAAGATTGAGGATCTAGGTGATGGGAAAGACATAAATTCTCTTATCAGGACAGAGATAAAGATAAATCACTATGAGGGAAGATTAAAAAATTTGAGTAGCTTCAAGTTAGACGACAAACCCAGTTTAGATAGTTTAAATAATAAACTTAAAGCAATCAAAGAATCCTTTTGTAAAATCAATGTTGATGCAACAGAAAAAGAAAGTGTAGAACGTAGGTTAAGTGAAAGTATTTTAGAAGAAGAAGAATTAGAAAATGTATTTTTAGAAAAACTGAAAGTAGGGGAAACACTTAATGCTAACAGTTCTGTTGATTGCTATAAGAAATGTGAATTTTCTAAACTACCTAATCCAATCCATAACCATCTAAAAACCTTTCAAGTATGTGATGGGATGGATGTAAATAAACTGTTGAGTTTCATAGGCACTATTTTTAAACTGAGAGATGAAACTGAGCTAACTGATGAACAAATAATAGATTTAAGCTTAGGTTACACCACAGATACACTGCACACCAAGATACTTCAGTGTAAGCGTTCAAAGTTAAGCTTAAATGTATTACATCAAAATTTGTTAGATTATTTTGTTCCAGTAGGGCTTAGAGACAATCTGAAACGCAATTTAGTAAGCAGACGCCAAAGAGTGAATGAACCATTTAAAAATTATATCCTCTCTGTAAAAGAAAATGCTAAACTCTTGAATTGTGATTATTCTGAAGAAGACTTAGTAAAGTTAATTGTCATAGGAATAAATCAGGAAACTAGGGCTAAGTTGGTATTCTGCTCAAGGCCTTCAAACTTTGAGGAATTAGACCAAATGTGTATTCATGCTCAAAATGTAGCATATGAGGATGACTGCAGGCGTTCTGGTAGAGCCTACCCTATGGTTCACAGTCATAGAATGGTTAATAATGTAAATGGGCCCAATCCTGTCAAATGCTATAACTGCAATAGGTTAGGACACATAGCTAGAAACTGTTTCAGGAAACAAAGTACAAGTTACAATACTCAACACAAAATCAATGAACCTAATTTTACTCCAAAAAACGGGGTAAGCGGGGGAAAACTTTAAATCAGAAAACTAAAATAGGTTTTCCCCAAGTAGGTAGTAAAATATTTTATAGTAAGAGTAAAATTGAAAGAAAATTAAATCAGAATGAAGTGAGAAAATTAAAAAAGTGTAGTAAAAAAGTTAGAGTAAACCACCAGTTAGGAACTATACTAAACTCAAAATTAAAATCAAAAATCTGCATGTTACCTACTCTTAAGGTTAACTTTGGGAACAAATTACATGAAAATGTATTGCTAGATTCTGGAAGCAGTGTTAGTCTAATTAATGAAGCTATGTTTAAAAGATTGATTGCGGGTAACCTAGTGAAAGATTTCAATAACGCTGGTATTAACTGTAAGACAGCGATAAATAATGACATGGAAATAATGGGACAGTGCACTTTAAAAATTAAAGTTCATAATTTTTCCTGGAAAGTAAGGTTTTTAGTAGCCAAGAATTTGATTTGGAAAGTAATACTGGGCTCTGATTTTATCAAGAAATCAAGTTTGGTTTTAGATTTAGGTTCAGACAGTTGTTATTTCAAATTTGAACCTGAGGTTAGAATAGAGTTAAACAATAATCCAACTCTTATCAGCTCAAATGTGAACAATGAAATAGTAGTAGGTTGTAATAAAATAGGAAACAAGATAAAAACATTAGTTCAAGAGTATCCAACTGTGTTTACTAATAAAATTGGAGAAGCTATTGACTTTGAGGTTAAGTTAAAATTAAAAGATACAGAGCCAGTGAAGCAAAAAAGTTATCCATTGAGTCCCCCTAAAAATAAAATAATGAAAGACATTATAGATGATTTACTTAAACAAAATGTAATTAGACCAAGCTTATCGAGTTATGCTAGTCCTAGCTTTTTAGTAAAGAAACCGAACTCAGATAAATTTAGGCTTGTAATAAATTACAATGCTTTAAATAAAAAGGTAGAACAAGTTAACTATCCTATAGGTGACCTGCATGAGTTGTATCATTACTTGAGAGATTCAGAGTATTTTACTGTGATGGACTTGACACAAAGTTTTTACCAAATTAAATTATCGGAGGAAAGTAAACACGTTACTGCATTCACCACAGATTATGAGTTGTATGAGTGGAACCGTCTACCATTTGGACTCCATTCTGGCAGTGGAATTTTGTCATCGTATTTAAATAAGGTTTTTAAAGAAGAGAAGTTTAAATTTGTATTAAATTTTGTGGATGACTTAATTATTTACAGCAGGAATTTAGAAGATCATTTGGTACATTTAAAACAAGTCACAGAAAAATTAAAACAGCACAACCTTACTGTGAATCCCTCTAAAATTGTTTTTGCAAGTAAAGAGATAAGTTTTCTTGGTTATCTTATAAGTAAAAACCAAGTGACAATTGACCCTGACAGAACTTTAGCCATAAGAAATTGTAAACCACCTCAAGATGCTAAAGGTGTAGGCAGGTTTGTTGGTATGACATCTTACTTTTCTAAGTTTATTCCAGGTTATTCTAAGTTAGCGGCATGTCTAAACGAACTTAGAAAGAAAAATAAAAGGTTTGAATGGACCGAGGAGTGTCAAAGTAATTTTGAGAAACTAAAGGAGGCTATTACTAATCCACCTGTACTGGCAATACCAGATTATAATTTGCCTTTTATATTGCAATGTGATGCAAGCGAGTTAGCAGCTGGAGCCGTGGTTCTTCAAAACTTTAATGGGGAGACTAAACCCGTGGCGTACTTCTCAAAAAAGTTTTCAGACTCGGAAAAATGTTTATCTGTGTATCATAAAGAAGCACTAGCAGTAGTATGTGCCATAAACAAATTTAGAAATTACTTGGAGCACAGAAAATTTACCCTGATAACAGATAACAGTGCCTTAGCATGGGTGTTAGGAAATTTTAGAAAATTGGGAAAATTAGGAAGGTGGGTGGAAACTATTCTTAGTCTTCCTTTTGAAATACAGCATGTAAAAGGAAAAGACAATGCAGTTGCAGATTTTCTATCGAGACATTTTGATGGTAAAGATGAGAAACAAGAGGAAAAGAAGAATATAAATAGTGTAAATAAGCTTAAAATGAATAAGAGTGAAGAAGAAAATGATTTGATGGATAAAAATATTGTTGTAAATAATATAAAGGAATTTCCTTTATCATTTAGTGATTTTAAAAGTCAGCAAAGTGAAGATGAAGAAATTTGTAAAATAATAGAGAGTGTAAATAATGGAACGAACAATGAGAAATTTTCTTTAAATAAAGGAGTATTAATGCACCAATCAAGCAAAAGTAGTGTAAAGAAAATTTATTTACCAAAGAACTTATTTGATATGGTGTATAAGTATTTTCACAATTCATTAAGTGGTTGTCATTTAGGATTTTATAAAACAGTTAAGAAGATAACTGAGTATTTTTACATGCCAAAAATTTCTGAAGAGATAAAAATGAGGATTAAATCTTGCGAGTTGTGTAGCAAAGGTAAATTAGCACATCGAGTATATCAAGGGCCTTTAGTGTCTAGTACTGCAGATGCCCCTATGGACCGATTGTATATTGACATATTTGGACCCCTAACTAGAAGTAAAATGCAAAATAACAATTTACTAATTATAGTGGACCAATGTACAAAATTTGTCTGGTTGTATTCAATGAGAGATGCTAAGTGCAAGTCAATCATTAATATTTTAGAAAATTTTGTTTTCAAACATTTTGGATTGTGTAAAGAATTAGTTAGTGATAATGCTAAATGTTTTATGAACAATGAGTTAAAAAACTACTTATTCAGCAAGAGCATTGTTCACAAGACTATAGTACCATATGTACCCAGGAGTAACATATCGGAACGATATTTGAGAAATATTAAAGCTATTTTTCAAATTTATTTTCATGACTGTCAAAATAAATGGGACGCTAATCTAAGTGAAATTCAATTAGCTTTGAACAGTGCATGTAATGAAGCTACTAAACATACTCCACATGAACTGATGTTTAGTTATAAGATAAATAGTTCTCTTTCAAATGTGTGGTGCTTAAATGAAATATTAGAAGAGCAAGTAGATAAGAAGAAATTAGCTGAAAAATTAAGTAAAGCTGTTTTCAATAATAAAAGAAGAAACAAATTGAATAATGAATTGGGAAGGTACAGTGAAGAAAAAAGTAAATTTCCATTCAAGAAAGACAGCATAGTTTATGTGAAGAAATATGAGCTAAGTAACAAAGCAAAGAAATTTCAGGCAAAGACTGCATTAAGGTATGATGGACCGTATAAGATCTTAATTTTTGTTTCAGGTGTTAGTTGTATAGTTCAAAAATTAAGTAATCCTGATATTATTAAAAGAGTTCATGTTTCTCAGTTAAAGGTTGGTTAAATTTCTGTACTTGAATTGTAAGTAACAAAAAGGTATTGATGTTTATTTTATTTTAAAGAAAATATTTTTTTTTAGTTTTAAGGAAGGATTACTTTTAGTGAATTTATAAAAAAAAGTTTAGCAACTGTTACAATACTTTAGTTTTATTGAATATTTTATTTTATTCTATTTTATTGTTGTCAAATGATGGTATATAAAAAAGCAGAAATGTTCACCTAAGTAGTAGAATTCCAAACTTGTTTCAGGGAAAACTTGAACTTGACTGGGCCCAGATGACTCACCACAACTGATTTGGACTTAACTTGCACTGAACTTTTGAAACTTTAACACTCAACACTTTCGAAACAAAAAAAAACTGACTTGACAAATGACACCACAACACTACTACTCACTCACTGAACACACAGACATCTTGGGATAAGTTTGGAGAAAAAAAAAAATATTGTTACAACAAGAGGTGTATAAAAAAAAGTATATTTTACAATTTCTGGTAGATCAATGATTGGAACCTGATTTAATTTATATGCGAAGGATGACTTTATGTTTAAAGGTACATGATAAATGTGTAAATAATAATAATAATAAACTGTTTTATGAGCAAAACAAGACTTGCAGAAGGAGGAGGAAGGAGTTCTACCATGCAATCCATAAACCAGAGTAATACTGATGATCCCCAAAAGTGAAAGTGGAAGCTAAAGGAATTTGAGATGTTATCAGCTTATCTTGCCTTGCCTCATTATGGAATGACCTAGCCCAACTGAAGAAGAGGCTAGAAAGGACAATTAATTACTTGTTGTAGTAAAATAAATTATATGAGATAACAAATTATTATTTATGAAAATATGTATTTTTTTAGGAGTAACAAAAATTGTTTTTATCATGGCTTATTTAAGTTTATTCTAAGTAAGTCAAATAAATTAAATTTCTTTAGTTAACAAAAAAATCTGAAGTGGGGAAATTTGTAGCATATTATAGTTTTATAATTTTTTTATTTTTATGTTAAAGAAATTAAATTATTGTTTGTAGAATACAGAGTTAAATAGAGGAAAAGTTAACGGATTTTAGTTTATTTTTAATATTTTATTTGAAGTATGATTCTGTCTGCCAAGATTGAGCAAGAACAGAGGTTGTAGTGTTATTTCCTGTAGATGTTAGGTGGTGAGCAATTGACCAATCAGGGAGTAGATCCTTGTTCTGGTCTCTTGTTGAGACACAGCAGCTTCATTTGAGTGGAAGTGCTTGAGGCGAAAAGAAGTAACCAATTTTTATTATATCTGTTACCCCACGTTTATTTGGGTAAGAAACTAAATTAATATTTTCTTTCTTTAAATTTTCCATTCTAAAAATTATTCAATATTTTTAATAGTCTTGCTCTCTCTTCTGCCATTTCATTTTGTATATATATCTATAAGTAGAACTAATAAAGATTGAATTGTTTTAGGGCTCATGGTATAATATAATTAAAGAAGATAAAAAAAAAAAATTCACTATTTATTTAAAAAAGAAACTACCAACTTCCATGGGAATTTACAATCCTAATTATTAGCAATGCTACACAATGATAAAACAGTGCCTTCTGTAGGTCTTCTTTTAACTTGATCGCAGTCAGTGCTGGATATGAAATTGAATGTTCGAAAAGTAGTTCTCCGAAAAGCGATGATAAAGTCAGACTGTGAGAATGGAATCAATTGTGATGCATTGTGAGTGTAGCTAGACATCGCCCTATGTCATCTCAAGCAACAGTGTACTGCTACATCCGAATGATATTTATGTTATGAGACAATAGCGCAACTTTGTAGTGCCTAACAGGATATCTTTGTTATGTCAAAAGACGATAGTTGAATTTTTATGTTCAAAAAGTAAGTTATTGTATATCATTAAAATTGTGTGCACGGTAATGTAAAATTAGTGAAACCGTACTGTAGATTAAAATATTATAATTGAGATTACATTTCTTTGCTTCTGACTTAAACTCAGTAACCTTTTTCCCTTTCAGGTTGTTCAGATTAGCCGAACGTTCGGATTACTGGGATTCGGATTACCGGGGTTTAGATTACCGGGACACTGCCATCGGCTGTTGGGCTATTAATTAACAGTCCTGTCTAAGGAACATGTCAGCCTTAGTCAGTAACAAGACTACAAGATCGCGCCACAATCATCCTACATTCATTCCTCATTCATACTTGGCTTAAAATACCTACCAGGGTAGGTCGCCATTTCAGTTAAAAGTATAAAGTATAAAGTATAAAGTACTGGTATATGATAAGCGATTATTACTAACCTTAATCTTAAAAAAAGACATAAAACAATAAAATTATTACTTAACATATGTCAGTATGAACATCTGAAAAAACAATAACTCTCGTAAAACTACAGTCTTTATGAAATTTTGTACAGACAATTAAATGCATATTTATCTGGTTAAGTACAAAATCCAGCTAAATCAGTCCATCCAAAGGAGGATTCAAGGGGAATTTTGTACCCAAAAATGTGACTCTTTATGAATAATTTATTAAAAAATTAAATGTTAGCGAATTTCCCATAGGAAAGAAGCTACTGTAGGTCTCATGTTAAGACTTAAGCCCGGGACCATGGTTTTTTTTCGTCTTTAGGTGCCCAGAGTCCAAAAACAATAGTCGATAAAATTTATATATATATATATATATATATATATTTATGTATATACATATGTATATTTATAATTTGCAAAACCAACACTCATTCATTCAGTACACAACTATACTATATATTTTTAAAGTAGTGATATATGTATATATATGTGTGTGTGTGTGTGTGTGTGTGTGTGTGTGTGTGTGTGTGTGTCTGTTAGCTCAATTTGGAAATTCACTAAGTACGCAGGTCTGCTGCGAAGGAGGAGTGTATATATATATATATATATATATATATATATATATGTGTGTGTGTGTGTGTGTGTGTGTGTGTGTGTGTGTGTGTGTGTGTGTCTGTGAACACGATAACTCTCGTAAAAATGGTCCGATTGAGACCAAATTTGGTAGAGACATGTATTCCTACAAATGCTTGGACGAGTTCGTAAACCAGACATAACGATCAATGGGAACGGGTAGTTTGGGGGGGGTTTTGTACTCCAAAATCAGGTTTTTTGTGTTTTTCACATGTAATTTTTAGAAATTTCTAATTTTATATTTCACCATTGGAATCAGCTTAAAAAACTACACAATTAAGTTTCTTAAAGTTTTTCTCTATCTCCAACGGTTACCGAGATATTAAAAAATCTAAACACAGTACGTTGTATTGTGGGGCTCCAATGTTAATCTTATGGAGGATAGGGAAAAATTAATATTTCCCATATTAATCAATATTTTTGGATAAAACTTGATATTTAGCTTCATGTGGTTGAGTTCTATCCATTTATGCTTAAAAATCATAGTTTATGTGTTTATCATGGCAGCAAACCTGCATACTCTTTTCCCATATTAATCATATAGGGAATAGGCAAACTCCTTTATTTATGGACAGATTTTGATGAAAGTTGGTATAAATGTCAAGATAAAAATTATTCATGGTAGAAATGACTTCTTTCAGTGTTCCTCACAGCAGCTAACCTGCACACTCTTTCCTCTGTTAATCTTATGGAGAATAGGCAAATAATTCTCATGTTTATGGACATATTTTTATAAAACTTGTCATATATTAAATTATTGATTTGGAAATTCGCTGAGTACGCAGGTCTGCTGCGAAGGGGGTATTTACTAGCACCATTGTAAAATGCTCAAACAAAATAATTTAGAATTATTGAATATTTGCTCTACTGAAATATAGAAATTAGTAATCACATTTTTTTCTTTAGAAGCACTAATCCTATACTATGAGTACGGTATATATATATATATATATATATATATATATATATATATATATTCACAAACATTTATGACTACACAAGGTACCACTATATCTATATAAACATGACTGAATTTTAAAGGAACACGATGGAGAAGACCTAAGGATGGAATTTAATAAACTTATAACTGCATCTAAAAGAGTAATATCAGTACTTTAAATGCGAACAAAAACAATTGAACAGGTGTTAGTTAATTAACTTAGAGAACATGTGAAAGCTGAATATTATAAAACTGTTTCAACTCAGCGACCTCATACAGCTCATTACGTGACATAGTCGGTAAAATATTTAGGCTCTCGTTCATGGTGTTAAGGACACAGGGAGCGAGGAGTATAAAAAGTTTCGGCTCAATTGTAAATTTCTGTAATACTATTTTTATTTTACGCAACCTACAGACCAAATCAGTTTGAAGTGTCAGTCCATTTAACCAATTAATTCAACAAAATTTCATCAGTCCATAAGCCTCAGCTCATTACGAATCTTGCATAAAGACAATGAGTTTTGACTGACAGTTTCAACTGACCGTCTGTAGGGAGCTTTACTGAGTTTCCAATGGTTCACAAGTTGACACAGGAGACATTAGAATTTCTAAAGGTTCAAGATTTTTGTCTTGAATAATTTGTCGTTAAAATTCAATCATTTGTTAAATGATTACGGCCGAATTTCATTTTTCTTAATTATATAACCCAGTAACCTCATCTTTTGTGAAGACTTTCATTTCAACCCTATCCAAATTTATATCATGCTCAGCTTTGTATTTTCCTCCAATCATTACGTCATTCAATAGTGCACTTTTGTCCTTCTTGTATTATGGAGTCTATCTGTTGTTGGAAACAGAATATACAATTTTTGACCCCAAACAACTAAATTGATAAAGACTCCCGCAGCCTTCAAAAGCAGTATACGGGTGTTCTACCAATGGGTATTTGATAATTTACATCCTTGAAAATTGATAGTGCTGAAAACTTTGTGTTTACTGTATAAACCTTGATGATAACATTCTCAACTCTAGATAATGGGTAAGCATTCAGTTAGGTGAACCTATTAATTATTGTCTGAGAATAATCAATACACATTCATTTTTTCTTGTTTAGCCTTTTACAACTAATACCTGGACCTGCATCAGGGAAGAGCTTGGCTCAATTATGCCTCAATTAAATAATCATTTAATTTCTTCTTAAATGAATAAATAGTCTTCAACAGAGGAATATCCAGATTTCTCAGCTATAAGTCTACAATCCAAAGTTAAATTTTTAAAGAAGCAAACTAGTGAAATTTTAGCTACTGAAAGCCCACATAATTTGAAAGAAGATTTCTCAATGACACTTCCAAATGACACATCAAAACTAGCATGATCTTTAACCCTCCTGGTTCTATGTCATTAAAACTTACTTTGAATTTTTAATTTTCATGCAACTCTTCCTAAAATACTAAGTATGAACAAATAAAAAACAAAACATGCCCCTCTAACCATGTAGTCATAAAAGGAGCCTACAAATGCCATCAACTTTCACCCAAGCCGGTCACCGATTATTCAAGATGGAGTAAACCACAGTCCTGGTAATCCGAACCCTAGGAAACCCAATGGAACTAATCGGAACTACATGAAGGGGAAAAAGGTTACTGAGTTTCAATTAGAAACGAAGCAATGTAATCTAAATTATAACACTTTAATCCACATCACGGTATCATTAATTATACAGTACTATGTGTATACACTATTAATTAAACACAATAACTTACTTTTTGGAACATAAGAATTCAGTTATCGTTTTTTGACGTAACAAGGAAATCTGTTAGCCAAAGCAAAGTTTTGCCTTCACCTCATAAACATCTTATATGCAGATGTGATTTGGTCAGTGACATATTGTATCTCACATTCTGTCCACAATGCTATGCCACCAGTACTGAGTGTTCCGTGCTCATTAGTGGAGACAGGTCCAATCTAACCTCAAACTCACATTTGTCGATGACAAAAATCACTGTGGGGTTTACATAAACTGCAACAGGAGTCTGTGACATTTTTTTATAACAGTCCTCTCATCTTACCAATCCTTTATAGAAAACCTAAAATCATGTCTGTGACACAGTATTTCTGTTGCTGAAAAATGTAACTGACATGATGTCACAAGAAATTGTAGAATATTTAACAAAATCTGACTTTTTGTCATTGACATCTGTTGAAGACTCTTGTGTAAACATAGCTGAATATGGCCTAATTTAAATGCTTTCAATAATTTTATTATTAAAATAGATACTTTTAAATTATATACTTACTAGACAATTGATTCCCTTAAGGGCAGCAGTTATAAAAGAATGATGCTGTTTTATTTGGCCGCAAAAAAAATCTGTAATAAACTCAACTTCCTTCTCCATTAATAAATTAAGTGGGAGAAATTCCACAACCTGTCGCAAAACATGTAGCCCAAAGTTGTGTCTACCAAGGTCTGTGCTTGTTAAAAAGTCTTTTAAGGACTCAACTATATTCAAAATAGTCCACTGTGTCTTCACAATACCTGTTTAAGAAAAAAAAGACTAAATGAAATACATAAGAGCATAATATATATATACAAACATCCTCTTTTATAGATATAGATTAAAAGCCTAAGTTTAGGTTTATTTAAGTATTAATATGTGTGTTAACACATATTGTTGTATTGTATTGTTATGTGTATTAGCAAGTGTTTTAATATGTCATCTGATTTGTTACAGGTGAAACATTGATAATCATGTTTATTATTAAATGAAGAACTCGGTTTCGAGTTAGTTAATCACC
This sequence comes from Nephotettix cincticeps, assembly GCA_023375725.1. Lineage (NCBI taxonomy): Eukaryota > Metazoa > Arthropoda > Insecta > Hemiptera > Cicadellidae > Nephotettix > Nephotettix cincticeps. The sequence goes on along the minus strand of CM041791.1, from coordinate 79,453,245 downwards.
TTAACATTTTGTATGGTTACTCACTTAATCAGTGACAGAGCTTGGTTGGGATGACATTGCATCTTCTAAATGATTACATTCATTGGTGAGAAACACAATGATTTCTCGAGATGTAGAAAAGTATGAATTTAGAAGCATAGTCTCGATTAATTCCCCGAAAAGATTCCAACTCAAATGTTCAAATGTTGTAGTAAACTTGGAAGATAATCAATTGTGAAACAGGCTATAGATCTAGATTTCAACAAAACATAGTTTTGAGTATTGGCTACAAGGTAACTGAGGATCCAAAATTGGTCAGTACCTATTTTAATGAATATTATACTGGCATGGTAGAACAGGAAGTAATTAGTAAGTTGAAGACAAATTTATTCAACAGCCTCCTCTATCTACTTCAAATGAACGTTTTGTTCCTCAACCGCTCACTGAAGAAATTGTAAAAAGTATTATAATATCTTAAAAAAAAAACTTTCCTGTGGTTACAACAATGTTCCTATTTTTATCATTAAACTTGCAGTGGAACATTAAAAATTCCCTCGGTGTCATCTTATAAATTCTTCTTTCATCTCTGGTATTTTCCCGGAGAAACAAGTTATTTATATATATATATATATATATATATATATATATATAAAGGGTACTAAGTTATGAATAATTATTTAATATATATATATATATATATAACTTGAAAATGGCCTATTGGTCGAAACATGTCATTAAAATAAAAAATGTTATTAAAGGATACTTAGTTGATTTTTTCAATTATACTTTATATATATATATATCACTGTTTATTTCACCAAATCATATATACAATTATATAAAATCATATATATATACATATATATACACACATACACACGTCTACATAAGCGTCCCAACAAATTTTTGGGTTCAAGAAGAACCACTGATTGCCTCTAAAACGATTCGTAATGAATTGTTGTGTGACAAGCATTTAGCTCAAACACATACTCGTGACAAAGATGGCCGATGGCGACGTGGTACGCTTACTATTTTAAGATCGACACCCTGTCCTTGGATTCTCCAAACAAACTGCTGAAATTCGTCTCAATGCTGTGGATCAGAAATTTGCGTCAAACCCTATTCTCTCATCATTCTTTCAACTGTACCAGGACTTTATGGATGAGTATTTAGATTTAGTAAATATGTCAAAATATAATAATAGTGCTCTTCCCCAATCTCACTTTTTTTACCTCATCATGGTATCCTGAAGGAAAACAGTAACACCACTAAGCTATGGACTGTATTTGATACTAGTTGTACACCAAGTTCTGGAATGCCACATAATGACACTCTGTTGACAGGAAGGAAACTACAAACTAATATTCATGTTATTATTCTTCAGTTTCAAAAACATAATGTAGTTTTTTGTTGTGACATTAAGCAAATGTACTGTCAAATACTAGTTCATCCTCATAATCGAAAGTTTCAGTTGATTCTATGGAGAGATAACCCTAGTCATCCAGTATCAACGTTTGAGCTTAACACTGCCACATATAGTGTTAACAGTCATCCGTCCATAAATAAAAGAGTTTACCTATTCCCTATACGATTAACATGGGAAAAGAGTATGCAGGTTAGCTGCCATGATAAACACATAAACTATGATTTTAAAGCATAAATGGATGGATCTCAACCACATGAAGCTAAATATCAAGTTTCATCCAAAAATATTGGTTAATAAGTAAAACTAAATAAAAACGGAGTAAAAAGGTTTACAACTAAAAAATCTGAAAATTATTATTTCTGTCACTTCTCATCAGATAATGTTTTCTTAGTTGTTAAAAATTAGTTGCAAAAAAAGTTTTTTATATGAAATAAAATGTAATCTCTTTCAACCTTAAATTTTCCATAAAAATAGTGTTATCTTACATTTTCTTTAATTTTACATAAAATAATCACCTTAAAAGGTATACAAAAGTTGATACTTTATTGTTCTCCTTTAAATTCTGCAACTTTTGGTAAAGTTGCAACCCAATTGCATGATTGGTTGTATTAGTAAAGGACGTCAAAAGTTATAACAAATATTTTTGAGCTCTATTTTTTTTAGGAAATATTTTGTTTTAAAAAGATTTTTCTTAGCCATACTCAATTTTTATGTACAAAAAAGCAATGAAATCTCATTTAAACTTAATATTCTATCTATCTATGAAAGTTTTGTCAAAATATTTGATCAATTTTGCATTCCAGAGGTAAAAATGTCCATTAGATACACAAAAAAACTAAAAAATCATATTTTTTTTTAACCATAACTATGAAACAAATGGGTTTAGGACCTATGTTTATATAACATTTTTTCCTTGTTTTAACCCAAGGAACAAATTCCCGAACTTTGTCAGGGTTGCCGGGAAACACCCTGTATATATATATATATATATATATATATATATATATATATATATATATATATATACAGTTGGCACTTGATAATTCGACACTTATGGGACCGGGAGTGTGTCAGATTACCGGAAACGTCGGATTACTAAAAACTTATATTTCTTGCACAACCCTAACTGTAGAATTAAGAAAAGTATACTGATGTTCATTATTAAGTACCTTAATTCTATTAATGTTTCAAATAAACAATTTATAAAGTCTTTTTTTACAAAAAACTACTTAATGAATACAAAATACTGTATGACATTTACCTATAAACATAGCTAATACACAACACACACATAACATAGCTATAAAAAAGTTATAACGTATAGGCATAACGTGAAACATAACCTACATTCTAAATTCAATAAGGCCTACCTGAACTAACACTTTCACTTAAATTCTGAATTGAATACTGTCAGTAACAAAGTAAGCAACGCTCTATACTATGCACTACTTTATACTGAACAAGGTAAGGAACTAAGGGACCGGAAGATGCAAGACTCCTGTCATAACACGAATAAAATTTCTATACTGTACAGACGCCCGTCGCGGCGATGACTTTTTCACGCGGCGTCGGACTACCGAGTGTGTCACTGTCAAGTGTCGGATTATCAAGTGCCAACTGTATATATATAAATTTTAACGACTATTGTTTTTGGTCTCTAGGCTCTTTTGGTCCCGGGCTTAAGTCTTACCATGAGACCTATGGTAATAGCTTCTTCCTTATGGGAAATTCGCTAAAAATAACAAGGTCCCAGGCTTAAGTCTTACCATGAGACCTACGGTAATAGCTTCTTCCCTATGATGGAAAATTTGCTAAAACCATTCTTCAGTTGATAATTAATTCTTCAATCCATAATTTTCTAAGGCCTTTTTGATTCCCTCAGAATCTCTAATTCCATCCCCGCTTCTGTCACACCACCTAAACCTCTAACCTCTCTAACCTCTAACCTCTCTGACCCTCTCTAACCTCTCTCCTGATTGTAAGCCAATCGCAACATGGTCTATGCGTTTCTCACTTTGAGTTCATAAGTGGCAAAATTTCTAAGCTACTAAGTGAAGGAATCATAGTAGAAGAAAGCAATTCTCATTGGCGTGCTCAGGTATTAGTCTACAAAAGTGAAAACCATAAAATACGGTAGTTGATTATTCGCAAACTGTGAACAAAGTTCACATTGTTAACACCTATCCCTTACCTAACATTGATGCTTAGGCTCATAAAATCTCTAATAACAAACCTTACCTAACATTGATGCTTTGGGTCATAAAATCTCTAATAATAAAGTTTTCTCCTCTACCATTGATCTCAAATCAGCATGTCACCAGATCCCTATCTCACACGAGGAGAGAGTGTTTACGGCATTTGAAGCTTGTGGAAAGCTGTATGAATTCACTAGAATACCTTTTGATGTGATCCATGGAGTGGCTTGCTTCCAGAGGATTTTTGATCAAATAATTCTTGACGAAGGAATTGAGTTGACTCCAAGGAACATTCGCATACAATTTGAGGCAACACCCAAGCTTACCATGACATTATCTCATATCTTACAATTCCAAATGGATTCCCTGTTTTCTGATAAAATATACAGACTGATAAATTATTGTAATTCATTTCCTTTATCTACAGAGACCTTCAAAGACCAATAAGACTTTAATGCCAATAAACAAGATATTGCAAACTTTGTTATCACTATCATAAACCATGATGCCCTTCTAGTAGTTGAAACGAATGGTTTAGACTTGCCCTCACAGCTACCTTAAACCAAGGTAATAGACTAGTCACCTTATTTTTCAGAACATTGACCAAGGGGGAGAAATTTCAATCTGCTGTTGAAAAAGAGGCAGTTGCCCTAATGGAAGCTCTAAGAAAATGGAGAGTTTTCTTTAAGGGAAACCCTTCAAGCTGAAAGAGGAGAGCTGGTAACAAGCAGAAGAAGTGATGAAACGTGTTCAGAAACACACTTGTTCATCAAAGGAAAACCCCATTTTGGTTCTTCTGGACAGCCACGAGAGCCATGTCAGCATTGACTTGATAAATTTTGCTCGTGAAAATGGAATTGTGCTGCTTACATTTCCACCACACTTTATACTTATACTTTTAACTGAAATGGCGACCTACCCAGGTAGGTATTTTAAGCCAAGTATGAATGAGAAATGAATGTAGGATGATTGTGGCACAATCTTGTAGTCTTGTTACTGACTAAGGCTGACATGTTCATGCACACAAGCCATGGGCTATGGCCACTGGATGTGGGAGTATTTTCATCACTAAAAAACACTTGTAAAGCAGAATTCAATTTGTAGATATCAAGGAGCCCAGACAAGACAATTTATATTTATCATGTTGCTGGTTTATCAGCCAAAGCTTGCTGCCGCCTTCACAAGAGAAAATATATTGAATGGATTTTTTAAAAATCTGGCATCGTACCCTACAGCAGAAATGTTTTTAATAATAGTGATTTTGCACCGTCCAACGTTAGTGAACAGCCTCTGCCTCAGGCCTCTACTGCAGATTGTTGTTAGGCTAACTCAGATGAGACTAATATGGAAAATATGTCTAATGATTAAGTTGAAAATATGCCTGATGCTAGTGAAATTACTCCAGATTGCTCCACTTCTCTTGTGAATTCCTACACTAAATACTAGAACCAAAGGCCAAGTAATGACACCTGAGGAAGTCAGACCTTTTCCCAAGTCAGAACCAAGGAAAGAAAGTTGTAGAGGAAGGAAGAAGGGAAAGACGTTCGTGTTGACAGACACGCCAGAAAAACACCTGTATTGAGGAGGAAACTAAAATTAAAAGAGAAAATAGAATCAAAATTATTGAGATCGAGAAGAATTGCAAGAGAAAGCTAAGTTTAAGCAAAAAGATGGAGAATCATGGAAAACTCATATATTCAACAGTAAACCAGAAGATTACACTTCCGTTACGGGTAGCGGACATGGTAAAGCTGCCACCACTGCTCATTGCAGTGAGCAGTGGTAGCAGGGTTGCCATGTCCGCGACCCGTAATAATTGGTGGCAGCGGTGGGATGTTCATGATCCGTAATAATTGGTGGCTAGCGGTGCGGATCTGAAGAACCCTATTGTTTCAAGAGACCGGCTACACTGAAGACCACCTACTAAGCAGCATGGCATTGAAGATGAAAGACTACAGAAAAGTTGGCGACCTCCTACGTTGATGAGTACAACCCGACTTCGCAGAGGACGACATCCAAGGCAGCAGAGGGCAACCTATTACGCAGCAGAAGGTGACCAACCGACGACACCATGGCTTATTCAGTGATGTTCATCATCATCCTGGTGGCCGCAGTTGCTGAAAACCTGGGTGAGCCCAACTACATGTCCTTATATTTAGTCTGAACTGTACTTTCAGAAATTAAAGTACAATGTAGAGTAATTTTTAAAAAGTTGAGGTTTATGAGCCTGATAGAAACAGAGTGTCTTGATAATAAAGGAACTAAGGAAAGTAGTTTATTGATTTGAAAACGTAATTTCATGCTAATATATATAACCAATGTAAAATTAACTTAATCATATTTTATAGCTGGCTAACTCAAAATCCTTTCTATTCCATTTCTGAATTTTTAAACTACAACCCTAATAACATTGTTTTTTGAAGTTCAAGGCAGGGAACTCAATAAATTATATTTAAAATAGTATAGAATTTGTGACACTATACAGTTATTTATTTTTTTGTTTTGTAGGTAGATGATTTGTATTGTCATTTAAGATATTCCTTGACATTTGTCTATAACCTGATAATTGTGTTGATGACAATAAATTATTGATTATTGATTGATTAACCTCAATAAACTTTTTAAATTTTTAAGCATATTAAGTTAAGAAATAAGAATGGGAAAATGCTCTCCAAGATCTCTGTTATAGATATTTATATATTTTATATAAATCCGCAGTAAGTAAACGATGTATGGAAATTAAGCATGACCGCGTTAGAAAGTACAGAGGAGTTCGACGAGTTAAGGGAGTTAGAGGAAATAGAGGAGACAGAAGAGACAGAAGGTCAAAATACTATTAAAAATATACCAATTTTTATCTATAATATTATAAAGAAGAGGTGGTGTCTGTATGTTTGTTTGTGGGTTTGTGGGTTTGTTTGTGGGTTTGTTGTAGCAAGTAAATGCGAAAAATACTGAACCGACCGGTTTGAAATTTTACACAAAGGTAGATCTTAAACTCATGCAACACATAGGCATACTCATTTCCTTAAACTCCTCTCGGGCTATGCCCTGTGAACGTCCTAAGTTTCAATGTTGACATTTTTAGAGAATCAAAACATAAAATTACTTGAATGTCAACAGCTGTGAACACTAAAATTTGACAGTTCGAGAAGAAGAGGAAGAAAGAGCTGCCGTGACCGTCCTAGGTTTCAAAGTTTACATTTTCTAATGACAACATCCGTTTGCACTATATTTTGACAGTTCGGGAAGAAGAAGAAATAAAGTTGATTTATCAGATAAACTGCTGGATCGAAATTAGTGAATTATTTGAAATAGCGGAATGGTAGATTTTAAGTTTTTTCCGACGACTGTCTCTATTACATTAATCCTTATCCTCTCCCAATATTTGACAGATGTTACTTTGAAATGTTGTAGACACTCATGTTTTGTCAGCTTGTAAACAATGAAGAACTAATTAACAATAACTTAAATGTATCAGTAGAGCCAACACCTTTCAACCTTTTTAACCCGTGCGAAGAACGGGTACTTTGGCTAGTTAATCATAAGATAGCTACAATTTATTCTGTACTTTTACAGTATCTGGTAAACTAAATGACAGAGACGGATTAATTATTTTTGATTCAGGTGCAAAAGTATCATTAATAGACAAGAGTGTGACTTTTAATGACATTCAGCCTGCTAATGTTGGAATTACATGTGTAAATGGATGTAGATTACAGGTTCAAGGTGAATCTAATGTTAATGTGACTTTAGACAACCAGATTACATTCAGTAGTAAGTTTGTCATATCTAATTTTCCAGAAGGTTGTATTGGAATCGTAGGTCTTGTTATCATGGAACAAGAAAAAATTGACCTCCTAGTTAATCGCAAACCAATAATTAAGATCCACAGCCGCAAAATACTTACAAACAGGAGTTGCGTAGCTTCTAGGAAGATTAAACTGCTGATGCCAATGCCACCTCGAGCAGACTTCCAGAGTGAGAGAGAGGGTCGTTTAATTGCTTGATAGGGTCGTTTATTTTTTACTAGCCAAAGTACCCGTTCTTTGCACGGGCTAAAAAGGCTGAAAGGTATAGGCTCTACTGATACATTTAAGATATTGTTAATTAATTCTTCATTGTTTAGAAAATGACAAAACAGGAGTGTCTACAACATTTCAAAGTAACATATGTCAAATATTGGGAGAGGATAAGGATTAATGTAATAGAGACAGTCATCGGAAAAAACTTAAAATCTACCATTCCGCTATTTCAAATAATTCACTAATTTCGATCCAGCAGTTTATCTGAAAAATCAACTTTATTTCTTCTTCTTCCCGAACTGTCAAAATATAGTGCAAATGGATGTTGTCATTAGAAAATGTAAACATTGAAACCTAGGACGGTCACGGCAGCTCTTTCTTCTTCTTCTCCTTCTTCTCGAACTGTCAAATTTTAGTATTCACAGCTGTTGACATTCAAGTAATTTTATGTTTTCATTCTCTAAAAATGTAAACATTGAAACTTAGGACGTTCACAGGGCGTAGCCCGAGAGGATTTTAAGGAAATGAGTATGTCTATGTGTTGCATGAGTTTGAGATCTACCTTTGCCTAAAATTTCAAACCGGTCGGTTCAGTATTTTTCACATTCACTTGCCACAACAAACCCACAAACCCAAAACATACAGAAACCACCTCTTCTTTATGATATTATAGATTTGAACCCTTGGGTTTGAGACACCTAGGAGTATCGGTCCACCGGTCCAGAGAAGGTCAAGGTCATGCTGAGCCAGATGAAACACTCCCTTTAGACTAAGAAAGCTGTTCTTTGTTTATGTACAGTAGTGAAAATGTAACTCTTACACCGAAGACAGAAACCGTTATTTCCGCTTAGCTAGGGAAGTATGCAAACCAAGTAATTATGAAACGTGACTGAAGAATGCCACTAACATTGTTAACACCAGAAAACCAAAGAACCAGCCACCGTCGGGAGCTCAAGGGGCAACACCAAGCCAACATCAGCTGGCTGCGATACAACCACCAACCCCTCATTATCAACGACAGGACGATCGAATAGGAACCGTTGTGTACCGACTAGACTTCAGGATTATGTTACCCAAACAACTTGAAGGTGGGAAGATCTGTTTGAGTGATATCACCATAGTGGATTGAGTAACTATGAGTGGAATTTCTTAAAGAAAAGATCTCGAATTCATCCTACTGAGGTTCGAAACCCCAAAAATATAATCCATACATAATTGCTGATCAACAACAACCTTAACTATGCCCACCTACACCTATCCCAACTTATAAAGAAATCCTATTTATAAAATTTTTATTACTATCATATATGATATCAGCTCATTTTTATGAATCAATAAATTATGTTCTACTTGACGCTCTTTCAGACAAGTGAACCAAAATTATTTTATTCATCTTTATTTAATAAGTATTTAAAGTAAAGTTTTCATTTCCAACCGTGGGCAGCTATGAGCAGCCGAGAAATTCACTAGTCGGCAATCACGTCACTCCCATCCAGTCACGTGACATGGGTGATCTGATTGCTGAGAGGCGACAGATCATCTCGATATACAGATAATGTGCAGATTATAAGTGTGCAGATATCTCGTGCACATTGTCTGGAGCAGTTTTTTTTTCTTCCTGACCGGCTTCGTACACGCACACTTATCTCCCTCCCGACCTTTAATAGTATCATGTAACGTTACTTATATTTTTCTACTGTAATCTAATGTTTGTTTTGCCAAATTAAATTCACATTAAGTTTCATCCCGAGATATTCAAGTTACTTCACCCCTACTCCCACTAAAATTCGTATTTCTGGGACTGCTCCCTGCAATGAGCAGTGGTGGCAGCATTACAATGTCCGTAAGCCCTAACACTTAGGCCTAAAAGTTATGAAACAGATGAATCAGAGGATTCAGTCGATTTTTGATGAAGATGAAGGACTAAGCCCACTTATTTTGAGTAAGGAAAGCAGGAGCGAAGATGAGTTTTAAGATATTAAAAAAGATGGAAGTAACATAGAGATCAATGACTTTGTTCTGGTGAAGATTTGTTCTAAAAAAACTATACAGCATTATGTTTCCCAGATAATTGAAAAACATGGTTGACTGAATTTACAGTGAACTTTTAAAAAAGGATTTGTTTAGTTCATTTAAATTTGTTAGGCCTGATGTAGCAGATGAAAGTGTTTTGGACATCACTGATTTAGTTTTTAAGCTAGCTCAGCCTAAGGTAGTAGGAGGCACTTTAAGGGCAGTAAGCACTTTCACCTTTAAATTTGATTTTCATGAGTTCAATATGGGTTAAATTAAACTTTAATTCGGCATAATTTTAAGCCTGGTAATTATGTAACTTTTGTGCAAATAAATATTAATAATTTATACTATTATTTGAGTGAATTAAATACATTTTTGCCCATGTCCACATGTACCCTACGAAAGTATTGCCTTGTCCACATCCACCCTGCATTGGGCAGTTGTGGACAAGGAGTAAGGGTTTTGTAAAAAATTTATGGTAAAAAAGAAAATGTTTTTTTATTTAAAATTTAGTGGGAAATGGGCTAAGCTAATTAAAAACCACATAGTTACTACTAAACCACTCATAGGAAAAAGGTAAAATCTATAAAAATTGCCTAAAGGTACAACAGACAATAGGGATCGGTTTTGGTGGTTGGAAGGGATAACTACACGGCATGGCTAAGGGCAACGTCCTTTGAAACCCTTAAATTCAGATTAATAAAAAACTCAAGGGGTCTGTGCGAACGGACCCAGGATTTACAGGGTTAACTTCTCATAGCTTTTTTGTTTATAAAGCAAGACCAACTTCATTCGATTAGATTATTCAAATAGTGACCCTACCACCAGGTAGGTAGGTACTTTAAGCCACATATGAATGAGAATTGAGTGTAAGATGATTGTGGCGAAATCTTGTAACTGACTAAGGCTGACATGTTCCTTAGTCAGAACTGTTACTTAATAGCCCAACAACCGATGTCAACTAAGAGACCTAAGGTTTAATGTGGAGCCCGAACCACTGCCTCTGAATTACGAACTGATCTATTTAATTATGATGGTCTTTGCGGATTTATATAGTATTCAATAGTGCGGACATCAATCCACACAAGAGAACACAATACCCACCGACCATTGCTCACAACTATCCACAATTCGTGACCTCCTGGTAGCTGGATTACAGGACGAGGCCACCATCTCAATGGTTGAGGTGACAGAATTGGGTTTGTCACTATAGCCTTTCATTATAGCATATCTAAAAATCTTCATTTATAATTGTGACTTTAATATATTCCTTAAATAATAGTGTTCAGCATTCCTGCTAGTCATTATGTTGTTTACGGAGTTGCTACCAAATCCATTATAAAGGCCTGTACTGAGTTCTTCCGAGAGTGAATTTGTGCCTGGTACCACAAGCGCTCTTATGTTATAAAAATCGCTTATGGGGCCTACATATTTAAATACTAAAAATATTGTCTCTGATCACAGTAGCCTATCTTACAGTTTTATCTTTTCTAGCACATTGAATTTGTATAGCAAAAAAAACAAAAGCCAATTAGCCGGTAACAGTCATTTAAAGAAGAAAAATTTAAAGAGTATCAGTTATTTATAATACTCATAACATTTGAGCGTTCCATTAATAAAATAATGACATATAAATATTCAGCATAGACTACTCAGATTAGATTATTTATACATACCAGAAGAAAGCTCGTTACAGAAAGTCTTTAAGTAACTATTGTCTTCTTGTTCAATATATAACTTTTCAAATTCATTTGGAGTAAATCTTTGATCAAACATGGTTGAAGGAATTAATATATAAAAAAATACAACAAAATTAGTCAATAAAGATTTAGAAAGTATACCGTTGAGCTTAAAACATTAAAACATTCAGGTTAGGTTAACATAAACATAACAAATCCTGAAACAACCATAACATTTAATTGTAATCGAGCAGCTGTTCCAGCAAAGAGGAACAAAATGACGAAAATGTATGTTTATAACATACCATGCTCGGGTCTTGACTGTTAGCTGTCTTGACTTGTCTTGAACTAAATACTAACTCATCTGATTTTCTATTCTGTAAAATCAAGCGGTTTTAAAAATCATATTTCATTCCTATTTCTTTAATGGGGCACTTAGTTTTAAAACTTGGCTGTTTAACGTCTTTTAAATGACAATCTCAGAAACTCATGTGGAGAATGTAAATGTGACACGCCTCATTCGACACCTAGAAGTATGGTCATTGATTATAAATAGAAGTTCTTCTATCATCTATGTATGGTGCACCTACAAAGTGATTTGAAGGCAATTTTATTTTTGGTAATATTTTATAAAATTAAACTTTTTTATGTGAACTAAGCATGTGTGGCATTGTTTCTTTGTGCACAAAACAACAGGATTTTTTTCAAAGGTTTATATTCCAGATCAATGTTATACATCATGCACATAATGTGTAAAAATACAGTATTAAGAACAACTATTGGATTTGCTTCGTTCGAAGACACCCTAAACTAATATTAGATATGAATAATAATAATAAATAACTTTTAACTGCCAAAGGGATGTTTTTTAGTGAATGTTGTCTTTCATCATAATATTTTGATTTGTTTGAAGTAGCGTTGCAGCAATGTAAATGTCTGAATTTTGGATAATGATGGCTGTGTCATCGGCGTAGAAAGTGAGAGTAATCGTGCGGTAGAGGGACCACCTAAAATTTTGACCACAAAGAAACCTGTTGACCGGGTACTTGTGCCAAATTCAACCAAATTTTGCATGTACGTGTATTTTACAATTATAAAACTACTGTTAATATTTCATGCCAATAAAATAAACGGAAGTGGTATTTTGTATATTTCTTCTATATAGACACACACACTGTCAAATTCTCGTTCAAAAAATTTACCGGAAATTGTATTTTGTACCGATAAACGTTGTTGGCCGGTACAAAATCATGTAGACCGGTTACGGTACTTCTAATGTACCGAATTCAACCAAATTTCATGTGCACATTGACATGATTTAGTACCGGTCAACAACGTTTCTCGGTACAAAAGACAATTATAATTAAATATTTTAAACAAGATTTGTACAGTGTGTGAGCCTATATAAAATAATTTTGCACACAAAGTTTGGTTGAACTCAGTCCTTAATAAGTACCCGGTCAACATGATTTTGTACCGGTCAACAACTTTTTTCGGTACAAAAGACAATTTTCGGTAAACATTTTTGAACGAGATTTTGTGCAGTGTATGTTCCTATATAAAATAAATGTGCACACGAAATTTGGTTGAATTCGGTACATCAGAAGTAACCGGTCAACATGATTTTGCACCGGTCAACAACGTTTTTCGGTACAAAATACAATTTCCGGTAAATGTTTTTGAACGAGATTTTGAGAGTGTGTGTGTCTATATAAAAAAATTGTGTCCACAAAATTTGTTTGAATTTGGTGTATTAGAAGTACCCGGTCAACATGATTTTGTACCGGTCAACAACGTTTTTCGGTACAAATACCAATTCCGGTTATTTTTTTGGCATGAAATTTTAACAGTAGTTTTATAATTGTAAAATAAATGTACATGCCGAATTTATCAACAGGTTTATTTTACATTGTAATTTATGTACATGCCCGGTCAACAGGTTTCTTTGTGGTCAACATTTTAGGTGGTCCCCTATATTTGACCTATATGTTCACTTACGTTTTGTGTCATATATTTTGTGTGTACTTTTACTTTCTCACCTTATACATAGTATATGGAGAAAGTATTGTTTTCGTCAAAATTTTCGAATTTGAGTTGAGGGTGGATATATCCGTTTTGGGGTCCCCTGTATCCAAAAAAGTGGGTTTTGACGTGATGTCTGTCTGTGTGTGTGTTCACGGTATCTCCAGGCGTTTTTTCATTTTTTTGAATTTTTGATTTTTAAGGGTAGTTCACCCCTAAAAACCCTTAAAAAATATAAAAAATCCAATTTTCTCAAAAACGGCTCTAACGAGTTTGATTAAAATTTGACAGTTTATAGTATACAGAGTACTAAATAATTTGACACCACCCGCATATCTGTAAAAATGACGGTTGAAAAGTTATGGGCTTTTAAATGTCAAAAAAATCAAATTTTTATATTTTCAGTGAAAACAATAAAAGTAAAGTATAACTTGACTGGTACCATTGAAACCAGCTTAAAAACTAAACAAATTAGTATTTTGAATTATTTGTCTACGACTAACGGTTCCAGAGAAAAGTTAAATTTACTGTCTACGATAAACGCAGTACGTTGTCAGAAAGCGCCCATATTCTTAAGAAGAATATAAAAAAATCAATTTCTTCCTTACTTTCCAACAGTTTCCATTAAACTTGGTATGAAGTGTTAGGTCAAATCACCGAACAAAACCAGCTCAAAAAAGCTTGGTCGTATTACCTTGGGGGGGGGGGTCCCCCATACAATTTGAACTATTAATTTAACTTTTTCTCTTGTTTTTATTTTTAGAAATTGGATGATTATTTTTGAAACAATAAACTATTAAATTATATTTAGATTAACTTTTTAGAAGATGATAGTTCTTGAACTATCATCTTCAATCATCAATCAATCATCATCAATGTTTGTTTTTTTAACAATAAAAAAGACAGATTGTCTTTTTAAAATTTACTTAAGGGAGAAAGTATGTGTCAGTCCACTGGTACCGTTTATTTTTTAATCATTTGCGTTGTACAACGCAACCTTTACGTTAAATTCATTTTAAAATTAATTTTACTAATGTTTTGTACCTTTCCTCAAATTTACTTAATGTTCTTATTTGTGAACAGATTGTAAATCTAAAAATAAAGTTTAAAAATAAAAAAAACTTGGTTTTAGGTTATGATCAAAGTTGGGTTATAGCATAGATGTAGATGATAGAAGTAATTCTATTTATAAACAATGGTTATAGTTAAGAAAATACTCAAACTGAATTTTACTAAATAGTTTCAATTTCACAATTGTTAAATACGATTTTATAAATCGTTATTATTTCGGTACAGTGTATTCAATGTTAGTAAAAGTATAAAGTATATATTAAGTTTGATTACAAACAACATCAAATAATTAAGTATCTGATGAGTAACTCATCGTCATTTTCAATGTTATTACTTAGGCTCTACCCACATCATACATGATAAAATATTGAGAGTGGTTTTTGTCATGCATTGCCCATAAAATATTCTTTAATGACTATTGTCAGTACAAGCATTGTGCATCATTTGCGTTGTACAACGCAACCTTTACGTTAAATTCATTTTAAAATTAATTTTACTAATGTTTTGTACCTTTCCTCAAATTTACTTAATGTTCTAATTTGCGAACAGATTGTAAATCTAAAAATAAAGTTTAAAAATAAAAAAAAACTTGGTTTTAGGTTATGATCAAAGTTGGGTTATAGCATAGATGTAGATGATAGAAGTAATTCTATTTATAAACAATGGTTATAGTTAAGAATACTCAAACTGAATTTTACTAAATAGTTTCAATTTCACAATTGTTAAATACGATTTTATAAATCGTTATTATTTCGGTACAGTGTATTCAATGTTAGTATATATTAAGTTTGATTACAAACAACATCAAATAATTAAGTATCTGATGAGTAACTCATCGTCATTTTCAATGTTATTACTTAGGCTCTACCCACATCATACATGATAAAATATAGAGAGTGGTTTTTGTCATGCATTGCCCATAAAATATTCTTTAATGACTATTGTCAGTACAAGCATTGTGCACATATCGTAAAAACAATCATATTATATCACAATATTTTTTGGTGATATGATGGAGTTGTCCCATGGTCTACTTATAATTTTGTAAGATTTGCACTGAAAAATTGTTTAGTAGAATATTATTTATGTTTAAGACCGGGATGGTGGCGACATCCTGTAATCCAGCTACTTGAAGGTCACGAATTATGGATAGTTGTGAGCGATGGTCGGTGGGTGTAGTGTTCTGTTGTGTGGAATAACGTCCGCACTATTGAATACTGCGTTAATCCGCAAAGACCATCTACATAATTAGACCAATTCGTAATTCAGAGGCCGTGGTTCGGATTCCACGTTATTCTGTAGGTCCCATAGTTGTCATCGGCTGTTGGGCTATTAATTAACAGTCCTGTCTAAGGAACATGTCAGCCTTAGTCAGAAACAAGACTACAAGATTGCGCCACAATCATCTTTCACTCAATTCTCATTCATACTTGGCTTAAAATACCTATCTTGTAGTATGGTCGCCATTTCAATAATCTAATCTAATCTAATAGGTTATTTACACAGATGAACCAATTTCTTAATGGTTATTTTGTATCTTGAATGTGAAGTATCTCACATGTTTAGTAATTTATCAAAAATGTTGTGGTACCGGTAGGCCCTTTTATGTTATTAACGGTTATTATACTTCCATTTAATAAATTTTGCGATACTTAGCTTGGGGTGCAGGGTAAAAGTGCACGTGGACTCATAGAAATCCTGTGTAAGTCATATTTAGTATTATCGCGAACCTCACTGTTATATCTCTAAAGCTGTCTTTTTAAAGACCTATAAGTTCAAAATTTTAATGGATCATATTTTTTTAAGATATCTACATCTTCAAAAATAAACATTAACCTATGACTTTATTAATCCCAATCAAATGTATAAATCTAGATTTTCAGTCAAACTGGGATACCCATCCCATATCTTAAACCACCCCTTAGTCCTTAGTACATTGTAACTAAGACTGATACCCTGTTTCTCAAATTACCAAACTATCTGAAGAGCTCAGTGACATTTAGTTTGTCTAAATACAAATATCCTTTAAGTAAATGATAAGTAGAAACTGGACCTTGTCTGACATTCGGCTATATTGGCTCTATATTTTCATTATTTTGTTATGTTCAGTAAATTCACATGTGTCTGTTTATGTATATGAGTTGGATTATATATTTAAAATCATGCCAGTGTGCACGTACCTACTTGTGCCTGAGTGTAAGTTTATGTACGTATGATCGGTTGGGCTTTTGTTCTAGAGCTGGGGTATAGCTACCATCCCCGCCACCTCGTCCTTTTGAGATCTATTGTGGTACCATAAATTACTCCAGCTTATGACTCTAAGGCTTTTAAGGCAGCTTAGCTATCAGATCTTATCAGTTTTCATATATCTACCTCCTTTAAATGGTACTAGGGTATGCCTCGTGTAAGCGTTAAGCGTAAATAGGCTTACTATGGTCTAATACAATCTTTTGGCTTAACCCCCAACTTTTTCCCACTTGTTTTTGCTCTCCTCCAGGCTTCAAGAGCCCCCTTACCTTTGGCAGTTAAGATGATATGGACCCCCCTTGCACAGGCTCCTCTCGAAGCTCAAACGCCTACATCTGAGATTTGTGTTGGATTTGCTCCTGAAAATTGAGCCAGTTCAGCCTCTGCCTAATGCAGTAATTTACTTTTGGTCCATTCAAGTCCTACAATTAGCCAGGGAAATAAAGGTCACTTGAGCAGAGCCCTGCTTGTCCAGGGAAGAAAAGTCTACATTAAACTGACTTCACTTACTCTTGTTGACTGGCAGGGGGAAAACAGGCTGCTTTTTAGAAGGGGCATAGGCTATTTTATATGCTGTTGATTCAGCCATGTTGTTCAGGACAACAGCTGGGAGGTGAGGACAATAATGTGCTATTCTTGTATTATTGTTATTTGTACTATTGGGAAAATCGTGACCTTTCCACATTAAAGCTTTGATCAAAGTCGGCTCTTTGTAAATATTTTCAAAACTAAATATACGCCTATGAGAGCCTACAACAATCCCGTAAACGTCTGTCTATTTCTGATTTCTAACATGCATGTGAGTGTAAGAGAACGAGCAAATATAATGTGTGTATGTGCATTGGAATAGTAAATTAGTATAAATATCTTGGTGTTAATTCTGACAAACTCCATAAATTTATTTTTGGATTATTAATAAGATTCTCGCCCTTATAAATAACAGTAAAAGAAATACATACCAATTTAAGGTACATTAACACTTTCAGTGTGGCGATTGGTGATGGGCTGGACACTGTTCGGGTGCGGAAATGCTTGTCTCTCAACCAGCATTTAAGAGGGAACTAGTTGACTGGTGTTGCATGGAGCCTAATTGCAATTTTTTTGCCATAAACTTTAAAAAAACACCCTAGTGACCCCACAAGTCACAGTCCTTTAACTGTGAACTTGTTAAATAAGAACATACAATATGCAACAAATTTCATGAATTCAAAGTTTTCAGCATTCGTCAACTGTATATAAAAACTCTAATGTTATGTATCCACAGTGGTATAGTGGAGCCGGAGCGGACCGGAGCGCCGTTCCGGCACTGTTCGTGCAGCCGAAACTCAGATTTTTATACTTGTACTTTACCTTTTTTATAGAGCGTGGCAGGTAAGCGAGTCGCTCGCATCATTTCATTATCATTACGCAATATCGAGGCAATTTCAGGCGTTTTACATTAACCCTAACCTAACAACATCGTAACACCAGAATCAGACATTACTTACGATGCTTACTTGATGACCATATATCTTTTTATAGTATCTACAAAAATGTATTTATTTTTACAACAAACTTGAGGCTGATTAACAACTGTTGAGATTATTTGTATTTTCAGACTTCAACGATTTAAATACTATTCATTTTAATCTCCGTCTAAGATATTTTTTTCAACACACCCTCTTCCTACAGAACAGCCTTTAATTTCAATGAAGTTGCGGTGTTTTTTACAAAATAAAATTTGAGGATTTTCTTCCATATTATATGATGGGTAAACTCATCTACAAATATGTTCTTTTAGCGAATTTCCCATAGGGAAGAAGCTATTACCGTAGGTCTCATGGCAAGAGTTAAGCCCGAGACCATGATATTTTTTCTTCTTTAGGTGCCCAGAGACCAAAAACAATAGTCGTTAAAATTTATATATATATATATATATATATATATATGTGTGTGTGTGTGTGTGTCTGTGAACACGATAACTCTCGTAAAAATGGTCCGATCAAGACCAAATTTGGTAGAGACGTGTATTCCTACTAATGCTCGGACGAGTTCGTAAACCAGACATATCGGTCAATGGGAACGGGTAGTTTGGGGGGGTTTTATACCCCAAAATGGGGTTTTTTGAGTTTTTCACATGTAATTTTTAAAAACTTCTAATTTTATATTTCACCATTGGAATCAGCTTAAAAAACTACACAATTAAGTTCTTTAAAGTTTTTCTCTATCTTCAACAGTTACCGAGATATAAAAAAATCTAAACACAGTACGTTGTATTTTGAGGCTCCAATGTTAATCTTATGGAGGATTAGGAAAAATTAATTTTTCACTTATTATCTAATATTTTTGGATGAAACTTGATATTTAGCTTCATGTGGTTGAGATCCATACATTTGTGCTAAAAAATCATAGTATATGTGTTTATCTTGGCAGCAAACCTGCATACTCTTTTCCCATGTTAATCATATGGAGATTAGGCAAACTCCTTTATTTATGGACAGATGTTGATGAAAGTTGGTATAAATGTTAAAAATAAAATTTTTGATGGTATAAATGGTTACTTTCAGTGTTCCTCACAGCAGCAAACCTACTCACTCTTTCCCATTTTAATCTTATGGAGAATAGGCAAATAATTCTCATGTTTATCGACAGATTTTGACCAAACTTGTCATATATTATTATTATTATTTTTTTATATTTGGAAATTCGCTGAGTACGCAGGTCTGCTGCGACGGGGTATTTCCTTTACCTGCATTCGCCAGTTTGGGTTGAAAAAGAAAGCGAACCCTTACTAAAAAGGGACCGTTTGCCTTCGATTGCAATACTTTGCATGCATACAACAGATACCCCAGGAGCATTACTACTAGTTGCATTAGCAAAATTAAACTTCGGTTTATATAATTATTTTTTTAATAGATAAACATTGTACACAATTCCACGCAATGACGCAGGAACTTGCAGACTTTGACTACCTATTACCCCTCCCCCCCACCAAAGAGTAATGGCCTTCCTGAGAAGGACCGCTCCGGCACAGCTTTTTTTAGCACTACACCACTGTGTATCTATATTAATTACTCTCCTATTTTCCAAATTAGATGTTACTCTTATTCAGCAAGATATATTTTAACTCTGAAATTGAGTAACCATAATTTTTTTTAATACAGTGCAACTCGGTTATTGCGGCCTCGGCCATAACGTCAACTCGGATATAACGTCATTTATTTTTAGGTCCTGCCAAACTATATGTATTTACATAGCAAAAAACCTCGGATATATCGTCAGTAAATTCTCAAACCTCGTATATAACGTCAAGATAATCGGGCCGAGATGAAGGCAACATATAGCTAAATAGAGAAAGTTCGGTCGGTGGTGCAACGTGAGGGCTGCAGCTATTGTTTAGCTACATTCTATTTTCAGAAACGGCATTTTATTGCTGTCTTACCGCTAACCACCCCAACCCTATATCCGCTGTCGCCGGTCATCAAGGTCAGTGTCAGTGACTCACGTCGCATCAAAGCACTGTGATGCCGATCGTACGTACCTATAGTTCGTGCAGATATCGTTAGTTCAGTGTATGTCTTTTACAGTTTGTTTTTCGTTATTTTAATTTACAAATACAGTATTGAAAAATAATGGCATAAGAGAAAGGTTTTGCTGAAGAAAAGGTGTGAGTTATAAGAGCGTGTGAGGAGGGACGTAAGATAGCAGACGTGTGTTCGGGCTTGTTTTTTTAAATCGAACCAACAGTTGAATTCACCAAGCCGAACTTCATTGCAATATTTTCAAATTCGATTTTTTATATAGTAGAGTAGTTCAGTCAGTCATAAACATAAATATACGGTGTATTTCAAATTACCTTCATTAAATGTCTTAATTTCATGTAAAAAATGTGTTTCCCTATTTTTCCTCGGTTTTAAATTAAAATTATGTAACCTCTTTTATAGCGTCACTCTGATATAGCGTCATTAATTGTGTGGTCCCTTCAATGACTTATTACCAAGTTCCACTGTAATAATCACTTTATTTCACAATATACAGACACTACTGTATTTTACATTTGAAATACATGAAATTATTATTTTTACAATAGGGAAATGCATTATGCACCGTCAGGATTATTGATGTTTAATCCTGTTCTGTGGGACTTTCAGCCACTAAATCCCTATTGGTCCAGGCATGGTATTCCCTCTCAGAAACGCTTCTTTGCACTACTTCACGAGTGTGCCTTTGTTCGCCCAAAGGGTATTACGTCTTCGTAATCCATAATTCCACTACATAATTCCACAATGTAGGGCTGGGTTTACGATACTGTCCGGTGATATTAGGCCAATGGCTGCCTCTAGATCAGAACGTTCTGCTTCCCATCTTCTACAAAAGAATATGGTGTGCAGTACATCGTCATTCGCTGAATCACGATACTGACATTCTGGTTTTTTAGCTTTTCCTATTTTATATAAGTAGGCTCCAAAGCAACCATGGCCAGTTAAAAACTGCATTGTGAAAAAATTTACCTCCCCATGATTTCTTCCTAACCATATAAAAAGATTAGTGATCAGGGCAGCCGTCCCAGCCTGTCTATCTACCTCTCTCCTCTTGCTCCCAGCGAGTTTGCCACTCCTCAAGAGTTTGTCTCCTAGCTTCAGCGTGACTCAAAGTGCCATTTCCTTCAAAAATTCTCTCACTTTCAAAAGCTAGGAGGTCGATGGGTATGACCCCTGCAACAATGGGTACAGCTGGTTCCGATACGGTTCTGTAAACGGATACGATCCAAAGAGCAGCTCTTCTCTGCACTGTTCCCAATTTTCTCTTGTACCGCTTCTTTTTTAGTACATCAGCCCATAACTTACATCTGTAAAGCATTAAAGAGTTAGTAATTGACGTGAGTATGCGCCGTCTACTTTGAATAGGGCCTCCGATGTTAATCATCAGCCTTGACAGGTTTGCTACAATCCTTTCGGATTTCTCAGCTGCAGAGGATACATGGTCCCAATATGACAGGTGAAAATCCAGCTGAACACCCAAGTACTTCACTATGCTCTTTGTTTGGACCTCTTCACCACCTAGCGAAAGCCGCAAAACAGTGTTGAGTCTGGAAAGCAGGACAATCTCAGTCTTTTCTGTTGCCAGAGAATGACCATGGTCACGCATCTAGTTCATCACCTGAGACATTGCAAGACTGAGTAGTCTCTGTGCCTCATCCACATTTCTTGCAGTTAGGACCACAGCAATGTCATCAGCGTATCTGACGAGGAAGTTATCACTAGGCATTTCCATTCTGAGGATCCCATCATATGCTATATTCCACAGGTCTGGCCCAAGGATAGACCCCTGAGTAGCTCCTGCGGTGATATCCTTCTGCTTGGGACCATCTGCAGTTTGGAAGACCAGCTTCCAATCTTGAAGGTAGCTCTGCAGCATACGGAGGAGATAAGGCGGTACTCGAAACTCAAACTCTGAGGCATTTAACATATCAGCCCATCTTGCTGAGTTGAAAGCATTTCTCACGTCCAGCGTTGCCAGAACCACCAACTTTCGTGATCTCTGATTTTCAATCTGCGTAGCTTTAAAAACTCTCACTACTTCACTCATTGCAGAGCGACCTGATCGGAATACGTATTGATAATCGGAAAGTCCCCCTGCTTGTTATACAGACTGTGCTAGTCGAGACTTTAACAACCGCTCAAGGAGTTTCCCTGTTGTGTCTAGCATACACAGGGGCCTGTATGCAGATGGTGTTTCAGGGTCTCCCTTGTCCTTACTTATCAACACTAGGCGTTGGATTTTACAACGTCTCATCAACAATCATTGCATTAAGCGTCAATTATACATGTTGAGCACCAGCTCAGGTGAGTTAGCTACCAGTGCCTTTAGTGTCTCTGTAGGGATGCCATCAGGCCCAGGAGCCTTGCGACATTTCATGAAGCCAATAGCGTTTTGCAGCTCCTGATTGCTGAACATAGGAATTTCATCAGGGTCAACTGCAACGATTACACTAGGTCTTGGTGGATGTGTAGGAAATAAGGTATCCACAATTCTCTGCAACTGTGAGGAGTTCATGTCAGGCATAGTAGTTCTTGCCCCGAGCCTCTGCATAACAATCTTATAGTCTAACCCCCATGGATCCATATTGAGGTCCTCCTTGAGTGTGTTCCATTTAGAAGCTTTACTTGTGTTTATAGCACACTTAAGCTCTAACCTAGCCACTCTTCTTCCATGAGCACATACGAACGTTGTCCTGTTGTCCCTCCTACTTCTGGTAAGTCTTACTTTTAGGCATTTTCTACGACGCTCAGCTATATAGCTGAGCTAAAAGCAGTCTACTGGTGGAATGGGGAATAATGGAATGGAATGGGGAATATCCCCATTCCACCAGTAGACTGCTTTTCTGTTTCCTCGGGGTGGATGTTCCCTCAGCATGGCTACATCACAGCCCTGCTTAATTAAGTCCATTGTAGCCTCTACTTTACCCCTCGCGTCGGCGGATTCCCTCAGTATCCCCCTCTTACCCTTCTAGACTGCCGAGATCAATAGCTCATTGTTAAACCTAGAAACATTCCACCCAGTCATCCAGGGTGGGTTAATTGGGTTTGGTCGCTTACTTCCAATGCTATATGTAATGTACTGGTGGTCTGAGCCTGTATAGTCCTCTATGACCATCCAGTTCTTGATTTCTCCAGCCATATTCTCTGATTCCAAGGTAATGTTTGGGATCGTTTCACTATAACCCATAAGCCTAAATGTAGGAGTATTACCGACATTTTTCACCGCCAACCCAGGTCTAGCGACCATCTCAAGAATCAAATGACCCCTTATGTCTGTTCGATCCATTCCCCAATCTATAGCCCTAGCATTTAAATCACCAGCTACAAGCACCCTGTTTTCAGGTGTGATAACTACGTCTTCGAGACAATCTAGATGTTCTCGGAACTCTAGTACCTTCATTTGGGGAAAAGTAACAGCTTACTACTGCTACATTGTTAGTCCTCACCCA
Organism: Nephotettix cincticeps; assembly: GCA_023375725.1. Classification (NCBI taxonomy): domain Eukaryota; kingdom Metazoa; phylum Arthropoda; class Insecta; order Hemiptera; family Cicadellidae; genus Nephotettix; species Nephotettix cincticeps. The sequence goes on along the minus strand of CM041791.1, from coordinate 79,429,615 downwards.
AACGAACCCATTTTCATTCCCTCGATCTTTTATTACCAATCTGGTCTTCGTCAATATTTTTCTGACAATATTGTTCACTGATAATGTGCACATCAATCCTTTTCTCTTGGGCCATCTGAGAGAGCAGGTCATTTGCTACTCTGCAATGTTGGATATTGCCTTAAAGTACTTTCATTTCCTGCTCACATTTGTTCTCACATTTGTTGCGTAAAGGTGAGACATGCTCTCGTACCCAACACATTTTCGGTGTCTTTTTGATCCAAACCAACACTAACGCACAGACAACACTTAGGCTTCCCTGTATAAGTCTCGTTTATGACCAGTTTCCCCGCACATTAAACACATATTCTGTAAATGTCGATCGGGCCTTTACTGTCTAACTGATGGTGACCATACCCAAAACACCTAAAACATTTTGTGATCTCCACTCTTTGACGTAACCTACAATTATCCCATCCTACTTTAATTCTAGCTGTCTTCAGAAGTTTGACAGCCCCCCGTTCTAATAAAGACACAATCCCAAGTATCCGTCCTCTACTATTAGGTCGGCTAAGCGACACCTTCACATCCCCAGCACGATCCCCAATATCTCTTTAAATCGCTTCCTTGACCTCTCTCTCTGTTGTAAGATCATCCATATCATGGATTTCAATGGAAGTTCTAGGTTCTATACTTTTAACAGTCCCATTCTCTCTAACTACCCTCTTCAGTGCCAAGATAAACCCTTGCTTGTTAAAAGCTTTCGTCCCAAGCTCAACTAGCACTCCACCAATTCGCGTCTGTCTAATACCTCTGATGTCTGCTCCAGAATCTTCAGGTTTTAAACTGCCTCTAATATCCTTCAGCAGGTCTGCGTCTTGTCTGTGGGTGGCCGTATGAGGATAGCGTCAGGGCGAGGCTTTTTACCTCAAGCAATTGTCTTAGGCTTAGCAGGAATATTTATAATTTCCTTACCACCAGCCGTCTCAACCTCGTGGCTTGTACTATCCTTATCTTTTTCCTTTTTACTTTTTCTCCTTCAATCTTCCTGCCTCTCTCCAGGGTTCATGCTGTGGTTTCACAGTGACGTCCATATTCTGCTGCTGGGAATAATCCTCTAGTGTTGAAGGAGAATCCTCCAGCTCACTCTCACCCTTTTCATTTGCCAAATCTTTCACAACAATTTTAAGGACAGTAAGCAGGCGGAGACTGTTGCATTGTTGAGGCAGACTTTAGTCGCATGCCTTTACATGCACTGCAACTAAGCTCTAGCCGTCACCTATCACTAAAGCTACCATATCTCAGTTAATATTTGTCTAATTTAAACCAATTTGGTGTCAATAGATTTGTAATTACATTACCGAAAAAAAAGTTATGCTTGAAAATTGTCTTTTAAATCGACGGTTCACAAGTTATTTGAGAAACAAAATTTTAAATGGCCGCCATTTTGTTTTATGTATTTGAGAAATTGTCATAATTTTTTTGTAGCTTTGTCTATTTGCCATAAATGTTTGTGCAAAGTTTCAATTCCGTACGTTTAACCATTATTCAGAAAAAATAATATAAGTGGAAAAAACAAAATGGAGGCTGTGTGAGTAACTAAGGACTTTTGGACAATTTAAATATGATATTTAGATATGTTTCTTACCCAGGAACAATGCCCTAAAGTATTTGTAGGGATTTCTGAAACACCCTGTATGTAAGTCCAAGAGCATAATATGCCAAGTTTCTCATCCTGTGTAATAAAGGATTTTCACTTTTACATCCTCTTAGATGAAAATCATTTTACCTTCAACATGCATGCATAAATGTAGTTTTTCCCTCGTTTTACATTTTTACTTTCTCCCCTTATACATAGTATATGGAGAAAGTACTGTTTTCGTCAAAATTTTCGAATTTGAGTTGAGGGTGGATATATCCGTTTTGGGGTCCCCTGAATCCAAAAAAGTGGGTTTTGGCGTGATGTCTGTCCGTCCGTGTGTCTGTGTGTGTGTGTGTGTGTGTGTGTGTGTGTGTGTGTGTCTGGATGTGTACAGTGCCACAGCCTACCCCGATGGTCCAATTTAGATGAAATTTGGCATGTATTTATATAGTCACCGTATCTCCAGGCGTTTTTTTTTCATTTTTTTGATTTTTAAGGGTAGTTCACCCCTAAAAACCCTTAAAAAACGTGAAAAATCCAATTTTCTCAAAAACGGCTCTAACAATTTTGATTAAAATTTAATAGTTTATAGTGCACTGAGTACTAAATAATTTGACACCACCCGCATGTCTTTAAAAATGACAGTTCAAAAGTTATGGGCTTTTAAATGTAAAAAAAATCAAATTTTTAAATTTTCAGCGAAAACAATAAAAGTAAAGTATAACTTGACTGGTACCATTGAAACCAGCTTAAAAATTTAAACAAATTAATATTTTGAATTATTTGTCTACGACTAACGGTTCCAGAGAAAAGTTAAATTTACTGTCCACGATAAACGCAGTACGTTGTCTGAAAGCGCCCAATGTTATTCTTATGGAAAAAATAAAAAAATCAAATTCTTCCTTACTTTCCAACCATTTTCCATGAAACTCGGTATGAAGTGTAAGGTCAAATCACAGAACAAAACCAGCTCAAAAAAGCTTGGTATTACCAGGGGGGGGCTTCCCCCCATACAATTTGAATAATAAATTATTAAATGATATTTAGAATAACTTTGTAGAACATGATAGTTTTATTACAGATTGTCTTTTTTAAATTTACTTAAGGGAGAAAGTATGTGTCAGTCCACTGGTACCGTTTATTTTAAATTCCTCCCCAACTAGACTGCTATGTGGGAAATTAATTCCACGACTTTATTTTGATACTGTTTTGTGTTTATCCTTACATGTTTGATGTATGTATGTATGTTTGAAATAATATTTAATTTCAACAAAAGTGTACTGGAATCCAAGGTTCAAGTTATGTTTCAAAGTCACGTATATAATTTGAAGGATTTTTGGTTGTGCAAAGCTTGTATTCTTCATGTTTAATCCTTCAAGTGGCAATTGACATGCCCATGTTGATGGCAATGGAAAGAGATTATTAGCGTCTATTTATTGCGATGATATTCAGCACTGCGTTGTCAACGATTACTGTCACGGGGCTGCCATCTGTGAGCTAATGCATGGACTAATGCCTCGAGGAGATTATGGTAAACAACCTACATTCAAACCTGTGTCTATTAAAAAGTAGCATTCCGTGACTAAAAACTGGCATGGAAATCAGTTGACACCATTATGTCTCTGATATTTGTTGAAGATTTATTGGAGCTAAGTATCAGGCAGTGGGTTGGCTTTGGTACCAAATTGCGACACAAACAAACCATGCCTCCAGTAGCAAATTTCTCAGGATGCAGATCTTGCCATCTGCCTTGAACTAGGCAACGGAAAATGTCTAGTTTTTACTCAATGATTCATAGACTTATAAATATCCCAAAGTTAGAAAAAGATTTTGAAGAAGAGAAATGATTAATAAAATCATTGGCTATCCGAAATGGATATAAATCAAATATAGTAGACAAAATCATCCACAAAACAAAAAAAAACCATCACAAAACAAAGAAGACAACAAAAAAGATTTCATTTGCATGCCTCATAGCTCCATTCTCAACAAAGCAATACGAAAAACATTATACTTAAACTTTACTTATACTTTTACTTGAAATGGCGACCTACCCAGGTAGGTATTTTAAGCCAAGTATGAATGAGAAATGAATGTAGGATGATTGTGGTGCGATCTTGTGGTCTTGTTACTGACTAAGGCTGACATGTTCCTTTGACAGGACTGTTAATTAATAGCCCAACAGCCGATGACAACTAATGGACTTACAGTTTAACGTGGAATCCGAACCACGGCCTCTGAATTACGAATTTGTCTAGTTATGAGGATTGTCTTTGCGGATTAACGAAGTATTCAATAGTGCGGACATTAATCCACACAAGAGAACACTACATCCACCGACCATCTCTCACAACTATCCACAATTCGTGACCTCCAAGTAGCTGGGTTACAGGACGTCGCCACCGTCCCAGTCAATTATACTAAGAACAGACCACACTTATGGTAATTTAGAAGATAACTTAAAAATTCTATCAGTTGAAAATAGAGGAGAAAAAATGAACTCACTAAAGAAGAATTATACATACACGTTAACTATACTGAAGACAAAGACAACATACTGAACATAATGCAAACACAACAATATCCCCGTCGCAGCAGACCTGCGTACTCAGCAAACATCCAAATCAATAATATAATAATAATAATATATAACAAGTTTGGTCAAAATCTGTCGATAAACGTGAGAATCATGTGCCTGTTCTCTGTATGATTAACATTGGAAAAGAGTATGCAGGTTTGCTGCCATGATAAACACATAAACTGTGATTTTTTAGCATAAACGTATGGGTCCCAACCACATAAAGCTAAGTATAAAGTTTTATCCAAAAATATTGGTTAATAAGTGAAAAATCAATGTTTCCTTATCCTCCATAAGATTAACATTGGAGCCTCAAAATACAACGTTCTGTGATTAGATTTTTTTATATCTCGGTGACCGTTGGAGATGGAGAAAAACTTTAAAGAACTAAATTGTGTAGTTTTTAAGCTGATTCTAGTGGTGAAAGATAAAATCTAAAAATTTTTTAAATTACATATGAAAACGCAAAAAACCCAATTTTGGTATACGAAACCCCCCCAAACTACCCGTTCCCATTGACCGATATGTCTGGATTACGAACTCGTCCGACCAATTGTAGGAATACACGTTTCTACCAAATTTGCTCTCGATCGGACCATTTTTACGAGAGTTATCGTGTTCACAGACACATACACACACATATATATATATATATTTATATATATATATATAATAAATAATAAAACAATTAGTACCCTTTTTTTTAACTTTAATGGCAACATGTTTCGGCATTTATGCCATTTTCAAGCCATATTTAACCTAACCTATATTTAAATTACAAATTTTTATCAAATGTGTTCATAATGTTAAGTTGATAAGATGTGATTTGTATCATATGTTAACTTTGGACAGACTAGTGGGTGGTGCTTTCAAATTGTGTGATTTTTTCAAATATAGGATTGTTCATGTTTATATGGTTATTTAATATGTCCTGTGGGTGTTCTTTATGTCCTTTGTAGATAAGGTATTCTTCTGTAGAGTCCATTATTAGTCCTTTGTTCATGGGTTTCAATATATTTAAGTTTTCATGTATGCCTTTTAAACTGTGATCTGTATGTAATAAATGTTCTGCAAAGTTTGATTTCATTGATGTTCTGTTGTTACTTTTGAATGTTTGAATGTGTTCTTTGAAGCGTGATTTTATTGAACGACCAGTTTGACCTATGTAAAATTTTGGACAGTCTGAACAGTTGATCTGATATATTCCGGTTGTGTCAAATTTGTCAAGTTGTGTTTCATTATGTTTAGTGTACTTTTGTATTAAGTTAAAAGCGTTGTTATTTGTTTTGTAGCCGATTTTATATTTTGTGTTGGTAAATGTTTTCCTCATGGCTTTATTTAATATGGTGTTAAAAGGCATGCTGATGAATTTCTCTTCGTTTATTGCTTATTCTTCCGATGTTCTCTTGTTTCTTTGTTTTTTAATATTTTTAATAATTTTGTCAAGTAGGTCTGATTTGTAGTCATTTTTGTGTGCTAAATATTTCATTGTTTTAATTTCTTTTGAATAATCTTCTTTTTGTAGTGGTATGTCTAAAATTCTATGAATCATGGATCTGAATGCGGCTGTTTTATGTTTCCAAGGGTGATTTGAGTTGTGTGGTATTATGAGATCAGTTTGGGTTGTTTTTCTGTGAATTTGAAATGTAAGTTTTCTCTCTGTTCCTTTTATTGTTAGATCAAGGTAATTTATATTAATATTATATATATATATATAATGTTATTTAACAATTCACAATGTAGGGCTACTTTTAGTAATATAATAAATAATAAAACAATTAGTACCCTTTTTTAAACTTTAATGGCAACATGTTTCGGCATTTATGCCATTTTCAAGCCTTAAAAAAATTAAATTCCTTAATGAATTTAATTCATTTAAATTTAAATAAATTTAATTTAATGACTCTTCATTTAAATCCCTTAATGAAGAGTCAAAATCCAAATTCAAATTATAACATTGAAGAATTAGATCCATTCTACCTGAAGGTAAAAAATTTAACTGATAATATTGAATTTACTAGCGATGAAAAGGCCATATTAGGAAAATCTCTCAAATATATAATGTAAATCTAGACTTTAAAGAAAGCAGTATTAAGAACGACTTAATTAAGATTGACGCGGGAATTAAAAATGTAGACAGGAATGAACAAGAACGTTGTAAATTTAACTTTATTCATGAATTAAACAAATACAATGTAAAAATGAGAAATAATAAAATCATTAATCAAACAAAAGGAGATATGAAAACCATCCATTCCATATCAGATAAATTAAAGGAAAAAGATTCTTTGATAGTAAAAGCAGACAAAGGAAATACAACAGTAATTATAAAAAGAACTGACTATTGTGAAAAAGTCCAAACTTTCATCAACGAGAACAACTTTATTAGACTTAATAAAGATCCAACACAAGAATATCATAAAACTACAAACGACATAATATCAAAATGTAACACAATTACAGCCCAAGATAAAAACTACCTAAAAATGATGAATCCAAAAGCCCCAACCCTGAATGGACAACCAAAAACCCACAAAATTGATATACCAATTAGACCAGTAGTTAATTTCAGAACAGCACCTACATACAAGCTTTGTAAGTATTTAAACAATAGAATAAAAAATAGTTTAAATTGGGAAAATACCTACAGTATAATGAATAATATTCTATAATAATACAAAATAAGGTATCAACCTTTTAGACATTTCAGATAGCAAAGGAAAATATAAAAAATATACAACAGCTGATTATTATTATAATAATCATAATTTGTATAAACATTGTTTCTATTTATAATTTGGCCAACAAATAAACATTTGATTTTTAATCTATCTATATAAATAAAATTAGAGTTTTGTTTGTACATTGCTCAGAATTATTAATTGTTTCGTTATTTTTACTTTTCGTGTGTTAGAGGAGTCGAAACCGGTCTTATCTCAATTTTTGTCTGTGACGCTCCAGGAGGCATTTTACGCCGTCTTCTCCAAAAAACGGGAGAACTGATTACAATGAAACTTATTTCATGTATTCTCTACATTCAAGAGAAGGTTTATAAATCCTTGAAATCGCCCGCCACCCCTTGAAAAGTAAATAACAAGCATTTTAAAACCCACTTTTACGCGATATTACTCGCATTTTGATCTAGTTTTCAATGAATAACCTACTGGTAATAATCAGCTGTCTTTGTAGTTTAAACATTTAATAGAAATAAAAAAAAAACAGCTGTCAAATCAATATTAGTTAGTTTATATTGGTCATTGATTTTAAACCCATTGCGAAATCATACTATATTAAAAAGTTATTATAACGTATAACTAATTATAATAGTTGTATAAATGTCTAATCTATTTAATTGTAAAGTAATGTTAAATAATAAAGCTGAGTATTGATATATTTTCTTTGTATTGATTTGTTTAGGATTTTAGGTTTACATTTTTGTATGATAATCTTTCTTCTTTAAACTAAATCCTCCAACCCGTACAAAGGGCTTACTGCTAGTCATAAAATATAATCACAAAAATTCGTTCTGAGAAATATTATATCTATACAGCAATTAGATACCCTTGAGTACTTAATATTTTATGCTTGCTTCTTTGTCTTGCTCAATGTTTCAAATAAAAACAGCTGCTGTTTATATCTTAAAAGGTAAGATACATATGTTGGAATCCAAAACTAAATTATTTCCCCATAAGATTAACATAGGAACTTTGAATTCTTATAGGGTAGATGTTTATGGGAAAAACATCACAAAAACTATCAGACTTTCCTAATTCAGGCCTAAACAACCAGTATACCAAATTTCAGCCTCCTAGGTAATCGGGAAGTGGGAGAATTAGTGATGAGTGAGTGAGTGAGGGCTTTGAATTTTATGTATTAAAGATATGGGAAAAGAGTTTGCTGCCATGATAAACACATAAACTATGATTTTTAAGCATAAATTTATTGATCTCAACAACATGAAGCTAAATATCAAGTTTTATCCAAAAATATTGATTAATATGGGTTGGAGATAGAGAAAAAGTTTAAGGAACTTAATTGTGTAGTTTTTTTAAGCTGATTCCAATGGTGAAATATGAAATTAGAACTTTTTAAAAATTTCATGTAAAAAATGCAAAAAACCTCATTTTGGGGTACAAAACCCCCCCAAACTACCCGTTCCCATTGAACGATATGTCTGGTTTACGAACTTGTCTGAGCATTCTTGGAATACACGTCTCTACCAAATTTGGTCTCGATCGGACCATTTTTACGAGAGTTATCTTGTTCACAGACACATATATATATATATTCATATATGTACATATATACATATATATAAATAAATATATATATATAAATATTTTAATGCCTATTGTTTTTGGACTCTGGGCACCTAAAGACAAAAAAATAACATGGTCCCGGGCTTAAGTCTTACCATGAGACTTACGGTAATAGCTTCTTCCCTATGGGAAATTTGCTATAAAGAAAAAACATATGACTTTAAAAAAACACTACACTGTTTAGATATACTGTATTTTATTTTAGCGAATTTCCCATAGGGAAGCTATTACCGTAGGTCTCATGGTAAGATTTAAGCCCGGGACCATGTTTTTTTTCGTCTTTAGGTGCTTAGAGACCAAAAACAATAGTCGTTAAAATTTATATATATATATATATATATATATGTATATAAATACCCTTGCAAGTACCCTTGCATTATTTGTACCCTTGCATCATTGGTACCCTTGCTCCATCAAAAGTTCCACAAAATCTATCCACAAATAAAGGAGTTTACCTAATCTCTATATGATTAACATGGGAAAGAGTATGCAGGTTTGCTGCTGTGATGAACACATAAACTATGATTCTTTAGCATAAACGTATGTATCCAAACCACATGAAGCTAAATACAAAGTTTCATCCAAAACTATTGGTTGATAAGTGAAATATTAATTTTTCCTTATCCTCCATGAGATTATAATTGAAGCCCCAAAATCCAATGTACTATGTTTAGATTTTTTAATATCTCGGTAACCGTTGGAGATAGAGAAAAACGTTATGGAACTAAATTGTGTAGTTTTTTGAGCTGATTCTATTAGTGAAAGATGAAATTTGAAAATTTTAAAAATTATATGGAAAAAACGCAAAAAATCCATTTTTAGGGTACAAAACCCCCCAAACTACCTGTTACTATTGATCGATATGTCTGGATTACGAACTCCTTCAAGCAAATGTAGAAATACACGTTTCTACCGATTTCGGTCTTGATTGGGCCATTTTTACTAGACAATTTTTACCCTTTTATTTTCTTATTTTTAATTCTGACACGTGTTTCGGGGATTACCCCATGGTCACAGTAATCATTTAACCTTAAAAATAAAATACAGTATATCTAAACAGTGTAGTGATTTTTAAGTCATATGTTTTTTCTTGAGGTTTTTTTTGAGGTATGAGGTGTTATTAGTTAGAGAATACTTTTAAATTTCCATGTAATTATTTCTTTGATTTTTTCAAAAGTTCGGTTCTTTTGTTTGTTGGTTCTTTATTTATGGCCAGATGTTGATGAAAGTTGGTATAAATGTTAAAAATAAAATTTTTTGATGGTATAAATGCCTACTCTAGGTGTTCCTCATAGCAGCAAACCTGCTCACTCTTTCCCATGTTATTCTTATGGAGAATAGGCACATGATTCTCACGTTTGTCGACAGATTTTGACCAAATTTGTCATATATTATTATTATTATTATTATATTATTGATTTGAAGTTCGCTGAGTATGCAAGTCTGCTGCGACGGGGATATTGTTGTGTTTGTATTATGTTCAGTATGTTGTCTTTGTCTTCAGTATAGTTAATGTGTATGTATAATTCTTCTTTAGTGTTCATTTTTTCTCCTTCATTTTCAACTGATAGAATTTTTAAGTTTTACCATAAGTGTGTTCTGCAAATTTTGATGTTTGTGAAGTTTGATTATTAGATTTAATGGCTTGGAAGTGTTGTTTGTATCTACTTTTGAAATTTCCGATGTAATATTTTGGACATCCTTTACATGTAATTTTGTATATTCCTGATTGAGTATACAAATTAGTGTTCTTGTTGCTTTTCTTGTTGGCAAATCGTTTTATCATGTGAAATGCGTTGTTTCTAGTTCTGTAGCTGACTTTGAAATTTGTATGCTGGAATGTTTTTCATATTGCTTTGTTGAGAATGGAGCTATGAGGCATGCAAATGAAATCTTTTTTGTTGTCTTCTTTGTTTTGTGGATGATTTTGTCTACTATATTTGCTTTATATCCATTTGGGATAGCCAATGATTTTATTAATCATTTTTCTTTTTCAAAATCTTTTTCTAACATATGGATATTTACAAGTATGTGAATCATTTAGTAAAAACTAGACATTTTCTGTTGCCATGGATGGTTTGAGTTTTTGTTAATAATCAAATCTGTTTACGTCGTTTTCCTGCAAATTTTAAACCCATGTTTACTACCATTTTTAAATATAGTTAAATCCATGAAATTTATTTCTTGTTTATGGATTTCAAAAATAAATTGTATTTTATTTTATTTGCATTTTTTAAATTGTATTTTAATTGTAAATTTTATTTTATCTGAAATTGAATTTAAATATTCTAAAAATTCTTTGCATTCATTTTCTTCACCGTTTAAGATACACACAATGTCGTCTTATCTATACCAATATAATAATTTGTTTCTAAAAGGGTTAAAGTCGTTCATTATTTTTTCTCTTTCCAAATGGTTTATGTAAAGATTAGCAATGGTTCCTGATATTATCCAAAATATTATATCGGCCAAACATTAAATCTAATAATCAAACTTCACAAACATCAAAATTTGCAGAACACATACTAAGAACAGACCACACTTATGGTAAATTAGAAGATAACTTAAAAATTCTATCAGTTGAAAATAAAGGAGAAAAATGAACTCACTAAAGAAGAATTATATTTACACATTAACTATACTGAAGACAAAGACAACATACTGAACATAATACAAACACAACAATATCCCCGTCGCAGCAGACTTGCATACTCAGCGAACTTCAAATCAATAATATAATAATAATAATAATATATGACAAATTTGGTCAAAATCTGTCGACAAACGTGAGAATCATGTGCCTATTCTCCATAAGAATAACATGGGAAAGAGTGAGCAGGTTTGCTGCTATGAGGAACACCGAGAGTAGGCATTTATACCATCAAAAAATTTTATTTTTAACATTTATACCAACTTTCATCAACATCTGGCCATAAATAAAGAACCAACAAACAAAAGAACCGAACTTTTGAAAAAATCAAAGAAATAATTACATGGAAATTTAAAAGTATTCTCTAACTAATAACACCTCATACTTCATCAAGAAAAAACACATGACTTTAAAAATCAATACACTGTTTAGATATACTGTATTTTATTTTTAAGGTTAAAAGATTACTGTGACCATGGGTTAATCCCCAAAACACATATGGTCCCGGGCTTAAGTCTTATCATTAGACCTACGGTAATAGCTTCTTTCCAATGGGAAATTCGCTAAAACAAAATTCAAGCATAAATTTCTTAGATTTAAAAATTTTAAATATCAACAACAAACACTGTTTTAAAATATAAAGAAAAGAACTCAAACAGATCTTATAATATCTGCTAATTCAAATCACCCATGGATTCACAAAATGTCAACATTTACGGATTAAAAATCAGATTAAAAGTTCCAATGAATGAAAAAGACTACAATGAAGAGAAAATTATAATAAAATTGTTAGCAAAGAATAATGGTTATAAACATATATTGATTGACAAAATAATTAATAAGAAAAAGAAAAAATACATGGACCTTCCACAAACCAAAAATCAAAAGGCGAATTTATTTGTTTACCATACAGTTCCACAATAAATAAAGCAATAAGAAAAACATTCAACAACAGTAATTATAAAATCAGATTTAAAACAAGAAACAACACATTCAATATGATAGACAAATTAACACATTCCAAAAAGCAACAAACTGATACTATGAAAGATCAGGAATATATATGCAATTGCAATGTATGTAACAAATACTATATTGGCCAAACTGGAAGAACTTTTAAATCAAAATACAATGAACATATGCAAGCGAATGAAGTGAAATCTAACAAATTAACATGTCAAAAATCATCTTTAGCAGAAAACATTTTGGAAACTAACCACAAGTATGAAGGAATTAAAGAAGATTTAAAAATTTTAGACTTTGAAAAGAAAGTGCAAAATATAGACACAAAATAAGAGTTACACATATACATAAATAAAAAATTTGATCAAGAAAATATGCTAAATATAGCAAACTTAGAAAAAGAAACCCCTGAAAAAGAATACTGAACATTATAAGTAAATAATCTACAACTTAATCAAATTCACTACCGGTAGTTCAAATTTAATTTTTTAATTGACACATGTTTTAAAAAAATCACATGACTAATATTTGTTTGTTTGTTTATTTGTTTACATAAATTTAAGTTAAAAGTACACTGTGAAAATGAACTAAGTTTCGAAACACGTGTTGTGTATCATGTAAAAAATAAAATGTTTAAAGGGTGCTCAAGTTCATTTAATTTACTAATAACTATATATATATATATATATATATATATATATATATATATATATATATATTAATGACTATTGTTTTTGGTCTCTGAGCACCTAAATACAAAAAATAACATGGTCCCGGGCTTAAGCCTTGCCATGAGACCTACGGTAATAGCTTATTCCCTATCGGAAATTCGCTAAATATTACGGTTGAGAAGTTATGATCTTTTAAATTACCAAAATATCGATTCACTATCATTATCAAACCAGCTAAAAAACTAAATTAATTGGTATTTGAATAATCAGTTTAGTAAAGTTCCAGTTAAATTTACTAATTAAAGTTAAATTTACAATTCATGATACATAGAGTAAAAAAAAAATCAACCATGGTTATTTCTCAACCATTTTCATGTTAAGTGCTATGCAGCGGAAGATCACATGACCTGCTTAAAATAGTTGGCATCTCGTCCTAAATTATCCACTTTTAAGAGGGTGTTTGAAAGAAATTTGATGATTTTTATTGGAACATTGTATTTGTTAAATGTCAATTAAATAATGCAATAGTTTTTTTAAAGAAAGTATACCATGTGTCAGTTTACTGATTTTGTCCGATTCTGATTCTGTGTTTTTTGAATAATTTATCAAGTTTTCTTCTCAAGAACCAATTATATATTCTAACTCAAGAATATATAGCTTGTTAGTGTCACAGGAAATTCCCACCCACTGTTTTGTGATAAGCTGATTTTAATTTCAGTGTTGTTTATGTTTCAGTTGTCTGAGCATCATGGAGCAAACGGCATCTCTAGTGATAGTTTGGCTAAGCATCGGTCCTATTGTGGCTTACCCATCCCACCCTCTGGCAATGAATTTGAGTTCATTTTCTTGGTCTGTAAAAAATTATAATTCCAGTAAGTAATTTTCACTTATTACTTTTTCACTACAGTACTTTGTTTTGAACAATTACAAAAACATACCTGCCACAGTCAGTCCAAATACCCCCGTCGCAGCAGACCTGCGTACTCAGCGAATTTCCTAATCAATAATATAGGTAATAATAATAATAATATATGACAAGTTTAGTCAAAATCTGTCGATAAACATGAGAATTTTTGCCTATTCTCCATAAGATTAAAATGGGAAAGAGTGAGTAGGTTTGCTGCTGTGAGGGACACTGAAAGTAGCCATTTATACCATCAAATATTTTATTTTTAACATTTATACCAACTTTCATCAACATCTGTCCATAAATATAGGAGTTTGCCTAATCTCCATATGATTAACATGGGAAAAGAGTATGCAGGTTTGCTGCCATGATAAACAGATAAACAATAGTTTTTTAGCACAAATGTATGGATCTCAACCACATGAAGCTAAATATCAAGTTTCATCCAAAAATATTAGATAATAAGTGAAAAATTAATTTTTTTTTAATCCTCCATAAGATTAACATTTGAGCCTCAAAAATACAACGTACTGTGTTTAGATTTTTTCATATCTCGGTAACCATTGAATATAGAGAAAAACTTTAAGGAACTTAATTGTGTAGTTTTTTAAGCTGATTCCAATGGTGAGATATAAAATTAAAAAGTTTTAGAAATTACATGTGAAAAACGCAAAAAACCCCATTTTGGGGTACAAAACCCCCCAAACTACCCGTTCCCATTGACCGATATGTCTGGTTTACGAACTCGTCCGAGCATTTGTAGGAATACACGTCTCTACCAAATTTGGTCTCGATTGGACCTTTTTTACGAGAGTTATCGTGTTCACAGACACATATATATATATATAAAAATTTTAACGACTATTGTTTTTGGTCTCTGGGCACCTAAAGAAGAAAAAATAACATAGTCTCGGGCTTAACTCTTGCCATGAGACCTACGGTAATAGCTTCTTCCCTATGGGAAATTTGCTAAAAACACAATATAATTCAGTAATTTCAGCAAAGTTGTGTATGTATGAAATTTTTATTTTATTTTAATGTGTTGGATTTATATTTCTGCGTACATCCGTTGTTTACATTAAGGGTACCCATATGTATGTGCATTATTTATATTCATATTTCTGACACCAACCCAATCTTTAAGTGGGTATTTTAAAGTGAATGTGATGAGTATAATGGATTTGATAACATGTATAGTGTTGTTATTGCCAAAGACTATCTGATTAATTTTCCAGGATCATTAGTTAATAGGCCTAGCCCAATGAAGAATGGCAACTGGGTACAGTTTCAAACGATCATAAAATTGTTTCAAAATTTTGATCAGGATCAAGACCTTCTGATGAAGCAGATACAGTACTATAACCATTGAACCACCTAGTATGTAGGCCAACCATAACAAAATACACATTCATATTCATCTGAGCTTCTGAGGTGGAAAACATAGTCATCATTTAACATGGAAATAAAGTAGGTCCTATGCAAATTTAGGGGGAAGTTACATGAAAATAGGACTTGATGCATGTATCATCTATGATACATCTAGAGATGAAATTTAAGTAGGGTGTACCACTTACTGAATTCCATCCAAGTAATGTGAATTATTAAGGCTCTGGTCTACCCCTGCCGTGCGATCGAAATGCAAGGGTTTACAAAAGCTGTTTTTCACTTTTAATACTAAGGGTAAAATCGATGTTCATTTGGCATATAAAAAAGAAAGAAATTTTGTAGTCTGGAAGCTGCATTTCTTTTTGATATAATGAACAAAACACTTAGAAATAGTTTATTGTAATGTATGAAAAATACCCCCATCGCAGCAGACCTGCAAACTCAGCGAATATCCAAATCAATAATATAATAATAACTAGCTGACCCGGCGAACTTCGTAACGCCTGACAGTAAATACATGTTAACTTTAAGATTGGCCATGTTTGAAGTCGAATAGCAATACGGCTTCATTGTAAAAGGTTATTTATTCTGGGTCGCGGCATAGTGAATAACAATAACAAAACGGTAAAACATATTAATAACATCCCCATAAAACAAATAAATCTGAGTGGATTAATTCACAATTTTCAAATCCAATCCAAACCCAAATAAACCTAACTGTAATATGGCTTTTATAGGAAAGATATACAACAGCTGATTATTATAATAAACGTAATAATATAAACATTGTAATTATTATATAAACACGTGACTTTAATCAGACAGAAAATAAAAATATAAATACATAATCCCCCAAAACCGAAACTACTAACGTGGTGAATAAAGCTGTTCATTTTTTACAGTACACATTTACTTCATAGTTTAACATTAATGAATGATTCAGATGGCATTGGATAGTAAAGCATACGGTATTGCTAATGGAAAGTAAACCAATCAGCTGTAGCTAAGAAATCAAATGTTTTCATTGTAGACAATTTGTAAACAAACTTACTCTCCATAAGGTTAACATTAGTAATTAGTAAAGTAGTAAAGTAGTAAAACATTAGTAAAGTAAAAACATGTTTGCCTCGAGTGTACAACAAAAGTTTGCAATGAATGTAGATCTATGTTATAAGCTGATATTAGCTGTAAAGAAACCATCTCAATTTTAATAATACATTTTTACTTTCTCCCCTTATACATAGTATATGGAGAAAGTATTGTTTTCGTCAAAATTTTCGAATTTGAGTTGAGGGTGGATATATCCGTTTTGGGGTCCCCTGAATCCAAAAAAGTGGGTTTTGGCGTGATGTCTGTCCGTCCGTGTGTGTGTGTGTGTGTGTGTGTGTGTGTGTGTGTGTGTGTGTGTGTCTGGATGTGTACAGTGCCACAGCCTACCCCGTTTGTCCGATTTAGATGAAATTTGGCATGTATATATATAGTCACCGTATCTCCAGGTGTTTTTTTTCATTTTTTTGAATTTTTGATTTTTAAGGGTAGTTCACCCCTAAAAACCCTTAAAAAACGTGAAAAATCCAATTTTCTCAAAAACGGATCTAACGATTTTGATTAAAATTTAATTGTTTATAGTGCACAGAACACTAAATAATTTGACACCACCCGCATGTCTTTAAAAATGACGGTTCAAAAGTTATGGGCTTTTAAATGTCAAAAAAATCAAATTTTTAAATTTTCAGCGAAAACAATAAAAGTAAAGTATAACTTGACTGGTACCATTGAAACCAGCTTAAAAAACTAAACAAATTAGTATTTTGAATTATTTGTCTACGACTAACGGTTCCAGAGAAAAGTTAAATTTACTGTCCACGATAAACGCAGTACGTTGTCTGAAAGCGCCCAATGTTATGGCTTATGGAAAATATAAAAAAATAAATTTCTTCCTTACTTTCCACCCGTTTTCCATGAAACTTGGTATGAAGTGTAAGGTCAAATCACCGAACAAAACCAGCTCAAAAAAGCTTGGTATTACCGGGGGGGGGGGGGGTTCCCCCCCATACAATTTGTACAATAAATTACTAAATGATATTTAGAATTACTTTGTAGAACATGATAGCTTTATTACAGATTGTCTTTTTTAAATTTACTTAAGGGAGAAAGTATGTGTCAGTCCACTGGTACCGTTTATTTTATAAGTATTTTTTTTTTATATTCATCATATATCCTGTGGAATGGAAGAATACCAATAACTAAACATTTTGTCATATTTATCATTACGTTTTTAGCGAATTTCCCATAGGGAAGAAGCTATTACCGTAGGTCTCATGGTGAGACTTAAGCCCGGGACCATGTTATTTTTTCTTCTTTAGGTGCTCAGAGTCCAAAAACAATAGTCGTTACAATTTATATATATATATGTGTGTGTGTGTGTCTGTGAACACGATAACTCTCGTAAAAATGGTCCGATCGAGATCAAATTTGGTAGAGACGTGTATTCCTACAAATGCTCGGACGAGTTTGTAAACCAGACATATCGGTCAATGGAAACGGGTAGTTTGGGGGGGTTTTGTACCCCAAAATGGGGTTTTTGTGTTTTTCACAGTTAATTTTTAAAATTTTCTAACTTTATATTTCACCATTAGAATCAGCTTAAAAAACTACACAATTAGGTTCTTTAAAGTTTTTCTCTATCTCCAACGGTTACCGAGATATTAAAAAATCTAAACACAGTACGTTGTATTGTGGGGCTCCAATGTTAATCTTATGGAGGATAGGGAAAAATTAATATTTCCCATATTAATGAATATTTTTGGATAAAACTTGATATTAAGCTTCATCTGGTTGAGATCTATCCATTTATGCTTAAAAATCATAGCTTATGTGTTTATCATGGCAGCAAACCTGCATACTTTTTTCCCATAATAATCATATAGGGAATAGGCAAATTCCTTTATTTATAGACAGATGTTGATAAAAGTTGGTATAAATGTTAAAAATGAAAAATATTTATGGTAGAAATGCCTACTGTCATTGTTCCTCACAGCAGCAAACCTGCACACTCTTTCCCATGTCAATCTTATGGAGAATAGACTAATAATTCTCATGTTTATGGACAGATTTTTATAAAACTTGTCATATATTATTATTATTATATTTTTGATTTGGAAATTCACTGAGTACGCAGGTCTGCTGCGACGGGGGTATTATGGTTTTAGAAAATATTTACATTTTTCATCAGATTTCTCCATGTCCAAGTTTTTTTAAACTTTTTAAATTTATTATATGTACTCAATAAACTTAATTTAATATTACTCACATAGTTAATATTTCAAATAACATATTAGATTGATAAAATTATTTCTAACAGTAAAAAATAATTTTAAATTTTATTTTCAGAAAGGCGATCTGTGAGATCGCACCCAGGACTGAGTGTAACAAAAAGTTCACCCAGGACGTCAAGGGTTAATATAAATCTCTCTCTCTTTATGTTTTCTCTCTCTAAAGTTTATTTTGTTCTAACTTTATCTTTATATTTTGTAATTTTTGTAATAAATTGTCATAAAAAGTTTATGTAGATAAGCGTTTATGAAATATGAATTCAAGCGTTTTTAGTTACCCTTTGGAGAGAGAAGGGAGAAGTAATGTGTAAGTTCACTGGTATCGTTTATTTAATTTTGTCTCTAATTTAATGTTACATTTTTTAATAAATGTTATTCATTAAAAAACAACTGCAATGTTTATACATTTTTTGTTTCCTAATACAATTAACAGCTGTTGAATATTTTCTTATGCATCCCTTTCACCATCAGCAATGTAGGCTAGACTGTTATTGGAGTTCAAGGTTACTTACAATAACATTAGTGTAGTTATTGTGGATTATAAAAATAATTAGAGTAATAATTGTAATTTGTTATTATTGCAAAGTAATAATAAGTATGAAGTATCAAAATAATAGGCTATAAATATTTTTTGTTCATATATTTTACCATATTATATTATATTATTATACCTTGTAGCCTATATTATATTATTAATTCCAATATGATCTGTTATTAACTAAAGATGTAGTGGAATAATATGAAATTTAGAGAGAGAAATACAATACTGTTCTCGTCCGGGATGTCTCATAATTAATTGATTTACTAAAAGACACTGCACGGCTTAGCCACCAGGACTCGTCGCAGAAAGTCGTGAGGTTTCGAGTTTTTTTTGACAATGGCTAGTGATAACCGACAACTCCCAAAATCTCCCGAACGAAGCACGATCCTCACCACCTATTTTGCGGCCCTTCCCCTCGGCTGCCTCCTGATGGAGCGCAACTGGCGGCCGCTCATCGAACTGTGTTGTGTCTTTTGGTCAGGGGTAGAGCGGAGCTTTAAGTTTTTATCAATAGCCTTATATAACTGTTTGGAATTAATTGTGATCAAAATTGTATATGAACATTTAAATTAAGAAGCAAAATACTACTTCATGATGTATCACTGAGTTTTAAACGTAAAAAAAAAGATTTTATATTATTATAAATATAATTGAAATAAAAACTTTTTTTAAATATTATACCTATATATTTATAACAATTAACACATTTAGCTTGTGAGATATAAAATTAAAGAATGCAAAAAATATTTTGAAACATAGCATTTATAGAAATTTTATAAAAAAACATATCCTCAAGTCATTGGTCGAATAATCTGGTTATTTTAAATCTTTCTATCTAATTGTCATCCTATTTTATCTCATCCAAGTATAATTTTTGTACAAATCAAAGCTTTCATATTAATAAAATATATCACATTCAATAGTTAAGTTTATTGCGTTTTATTGAGATTGTGTAGTAGATAAATAAATTTAATTGACCTGTACATTGATGCAAATAATATTGAAACTTTTCACATACAGGCGTAAAGGCTTCAGCATCAGTGCCTGGAGGAATATATTCTGATTTATTGAGAGAAAGGATTCTATCTAAGGATATGTTTTATCGATTCAATGATCAAGATTACCGATGGGTTTCCAAAGACAACTGGGTCTACAGTACAACTTTTGAAGGTAAGGAGTTTCAAGTCATCTGTAAGTTGTTACATAATAACTCTTTTTGTGTTTTTTACTTTATATTTGTATATTTATTTATGACTATCGTACACTAATTTACAAAAATATATGGCATAGTATTTGGCTGTAGTGTACTCAGCTTCTTTGTCAACCAAATGTTCCCTTTACATGTATGAACTCATCATATATGTGAGGAATGAAATGTGAAACCCCTCCCAAAGACACACAATTATGAAACAAGAAACAAAGAAAAATATGCAGTGTACCACAGACTGACACTCTTCAAACAAAAACCGAGGTATGTAAGACTAAAGCTCTATCAATGTCTCCCAGAAAATTTGAAAAAGATTGAAAAATATCTCATTTGAAAAAAAATCAAGAAAACCGCTTTTGCTTTTGGCAATTCTTTTTTAAATATTCTTTGCCTGTGACCTGGAAATAGGCACATTGACAATGTCTAATTCCACCATCCTTTCCTGGAGAAATGGACTACGGACGCAAGAGGAGATGTAAGATGTTAGAAGAATTCCTTATTTAATGACTTTATTCAACTTAATAATTTGTGTTTGAATGTTATCATTATCCTCACACCAGTGGCGGCGAGTCCACTAGGTAAACTTGGCAGCCGCCTAGGGCGGCACTCAAGGGGAAGAGGCCAAAAAGAGGAAAAATTTTTTTAGTTGCATTTTTAAAGTTGTAACTTGATAAAACAGATTTGTGTTGCTTTAAAATTGAATTGTAATTGAAATAAATCTTGAAATAAGCATGATTTAAGCTTCACAGGTCAACTTAGAGATGTAAGTGATAGACAACAAAGATTTATGTCTCTACATGAATCAGGGTTTTTACCATTCCCGATCTGCTCATAACTACAGTTTTTTGTTGTGACAGATGATCAGATTAGTCAAGATTTGGCGGTTTTTGTTGATGTTATGCGTGCTGTGAGAGTATGTGTGTAGTGTGTTCTAAATTAAGTGTAGGTGTAAGTGTGTAAGTGTAGGTGGATAAATTAATTAGTAAACACACTCCTATTAATTCCCGTTTTTAAAAGTGTGACCTCATACAGCCTTGTGTTGGATGATGTGTCCTACAATCCATGAAGTGGGATAACTGTTATGTTTTGTGAGTTTATCTTTTGTATTAATTTACCGATTCAGTTCCCAACGATTACTTGAGGACAGCATACTTCCCATAAATTTTGATATGGATTAACTCTTTATGGTAACTGTGCCAGGATTAATGAAATTCCAATACATCAAAAAAAGTAGTCAGAATCGTAAAAAAGTATAATAACAGAGAGCATTGCAAACAAATTTTTATTGATCTCCAACTTCTAACTATTATAAATCTTTACATATGTGATCTTACAGTTTAATAATGAAAAATCCAATTCTTCTCACTTTCAAGTACCCTTTTTACAACACGTACAAAAAAAACCCTTCTGTTATTGTTTAAGTAAAACAATGAATAATCGTTTCCCAATTTTTCTGAAAACTATAATTTCTTGGAACACAAAATTAGTAGGTACCCTTTTAAGACCTTAAAAATAAATTTGATTCTTGGCTTCTTAACAACCGCTTTTATTGTTTGTATGATTTTTCAATACAAGGAATTTGGATATTTATTAGTTCACTGTCTGTCTTTATTCAAAATACAGTAAACTAATACAACAGTAAAATACAGTAAATACAACACCTTGCTGGTGTTGTATTTAGGTATACCATACTGGCCATTGTCTTCATGAATATAATAATTTGCGTTTTTTTGTCTTAGGCATTTAAGTTAGAAATTGCTAGTGCTTATGCTAATGTATATAACTTTGTCAATGATCTATACATTCTTATGACAATAAAGCAATATCCTTTCACTTCATTTTAAGGACACATATATACACACACACACACGTACACATTCACATACACGTGCACACTCATACACACACACACACACACACACACACACACACACACACACACACACACACACACACACACACACACACACACACACACAAACACACATACACTTACACACACACACACACACACACACACACTCACTCTTCATAAATGCAAAATGACTATTATAAATAATAGTATATATATATATATATATATGTATATATATATATATAACATATATAAAATTTTTATAAACTATTGTATTTGATCTCTAGGCACCTCAAAACGAATGAATAACATGGCCGCAGGCTCAGGTCTTACCACAAGACCTACAGTAATAGCTTCTCCCTATGGGAAATTTGCAAAAAATTAATTTACCTTCCCTCTGTTAACTGGTCACTTCTAACTTTTTCCTATAATCTATGAAAACTTAAGGAATTAAAGGTATTTCTTCTGAAAACTGCAAGAAGGTAAATTCTTTTTTTAATTAATAAGTTCCTATTATATAACTGCTACCTAATGAAGTAAATAATCTGACACTTAGGGTTTCCATAATTATAGTAATATTAGTAGTTGCAGAGGTTAGATTATCCTTGTTAAGTATTATTCATATTGTTTGTATTAGTATGTAATTTGTTGTTTATTTATTTTTTTTATTGTGTGTAGGCCCTAAACTGAGTAAAAATGGTTTAGTGCAAAAATGCATAAGAAGTGGTAATTTTGGGTTAGGGGTTCTATTGAGGAGGAAAATAGAAATTAAAAATCTAACAGTGGGGAGGGGGCAAAAAATATCTTGCTTAGGATAGCAGAATAGCTTTCACACATACACAGTAAACCATTTCATTTACAACTAGTTCATACTATAATATTATTTTCATATATTTAATATTTATAAAAAAATAGAGTTTTGTCTGCACAGTGCTTGGAATCGTTATAGTTTTGGTTATGTTTACATTTTATACCTCAGAAAATATGAAATGTATCTTATCTCAATTTATGTCTGTCTGTCTCTCTGTACAGGTAAACAAGATCTTTTTCTTTTACTTCTCCGTGAAAACAAGAATACCCATAGTTAAGAAATTAGATTATATCCTTTGGGAAAGGGTTTTGTTTACTATTACTTTAAACTAACCCGCACACTATGACACAATATTGATCCCTACATTATCCCAGGGATATTGATCCCTGAAAACCCCAGTTTTGACCAATATTACACATACTTTTTCTAAGTTTTACTGAACATAGGATTTATAAAAGTGATGTAATAGAAAATGTTAACCGTAAAATTACAAATGATTCTTTTCAGTGCCATGGTAATCTTTTTTGTCATTTACTTTGAGTGCCAGGGATGTTTTTTATAAAATCAGCAATTATGGCAACTTTTTAAAGAAATGTTCATGTGTGTTCTGATTTTTGACATGGTTTTAGCTCTTGGGGGGTGTTGGTGATTTTTAAGATGGAAAACATGTAACAAGTTTCCATAGGAACTACCAGTATTTAATTTTTAATATAAAAGAATAATAACAGTTGTTTAGATAAACTGAGACCATTCCATTTAGACATATCCATGATCTAACCCATTCCCATAGGGAATTAGATACAAATATTTTTTTAAATATGGGTCTTTAATTTCTCTTTTTTACAGTTGCTAACTCAAACACATTGGGGTTTAAATTTAAATCACCAAAATGTTCCAATCAAGAAACGAGCCTGTGTTTTTTTTATAGAAAACATTATTTAGGTTAATTTACCATGACATACTAATCTCGATGTTCTTCAGCAAATTGAAATGAAAATATTGCCTTTAAACAAAACTCAAGCACCACATCACACTATGCAAAGATCGTTTAAGTTTTTCGGATGAAAATCTTCCTTTAAGGTTTAACAATAAGCCGTGATCTGTGGAAGACTGTCTTCATGCTCCCCCACTTTATCTCCTGAGAAGGGACCTTACTTCTTTTGATTGTTTGAACCTATTCCTTGAATTAATTAGTTTACCTTCTGCAGGGGTGCCCACCCCCCCCAAGCTTCATGAAGCACCCCCCCAAACTTAGAACCAGCCCCCCCATGTAAGTTGGCACCCCATAGCATAAACAAAGGTGTAAATAATACTCGTAAGCACCCTTATTTTATCTAAGGCTAAAAGGTAATGAAGGTATTAAACCAATAGGATTTTAATACCTTTTAAATAGGGTTTCATCTTGCTTTGTCGCTGCATTTAAACTCAATAACTTTATACTTCACTTCCAACTGTTGTTTGACCTTATAAGGATGTTTCTTTTTACAGTGTTCGTTCCATTTGTCATGCATAATGGTAGCATTGAAAAACAACTCTAAACATTTATACTTAAACAGTTTTTGCTTTTTGGGTATTTTAATTGTGTCAAAACAATACAAAATTTAACAAACTTACTATCACAACTCAGTGGTAATATTAGTTTTGAGGTGGAAAGGGTAAGAAACACAAAGACGCAAGGGCAACGATCACATAACCTAGTCGCGCAGCTTGTGTCTGTTGTCTGACCACCATCAAGACTCCCGAAGATAACCGAGTACTTCCGTAACTCGCCAGCCCTTCCGCTGCCGCCACAATCACGGAAAATATTCGAGCACTGTAATTGTCATTTATACATTTTCAGATAGAAAAACAAACTATGTTTAAATTAATAATACGTTAATCATTATTTACGTTCTATCTAGTGATGTAATATATTTTTGAATGTCATTACGTTAAACACTGTTAAAATCAGTTTTACCCCCCCTTGAAAAATTGTGTGGAACCCCCCCCCCCAAGAATTTCAATGACGCAGTCTGCGTCATAGACCCCCCCCTGTGGGCACCCCTGCCTTCTGTGACAAGTTATCTAAAGTAAAATAATCTTTGAATCCATAGTGCAAACAAATATAGAAATGTTGTCAAATATGAACATTTATGAAATAAAATAAATGGAGCCCAACAGAATCAAACTTGATTTAAATGAAAGAAGTTTAAAAATATTGTATTCTTATAAATTTGTTTGATAGATAAATGAAATAAATAAATTATACCCGGATAATGGTGGCTGGTCGGCAGAGGAGGATGTTATTTAGGAATGAAAGTGTGGCAGGAATTGTTGTGTGTCATTTTCGAAATTTGTAAAAAAAATTATATTTTATAAACAAAAATGTTCATTTATCACAACTTTCTACAAATTTAAATTACTACCCACCCATTTCCACTGTCTATAATTGAACAGCATATATACTTTTTTAAGTCCATTACAGTATGCTGTGTTTGAGGCGTTGGTATTTTGAAAATTTTAATCTTTTTAATTTTCGTACCTCTCCACCTGTGTGATCAAAATTTTCATAAGTAATGCTTTGTCTATTATCTATTGTCTATTTATTTTTTCAGGTCACATGAGCTCTGAAATGTTAAGACCTTGTACAATGTTGACTTAAATGAGTTAATAACTGGTTCCAGTTAAAGCTTGTGAAAGATTTTGACTTTTGGTCATCTTCATAATTTGCACTATAGTAAAATTAAAGTATAATTACTCAAGTAAATGCTCAAGAAGTAATTGAGTAGTTGCTCAAGCAGAATATTTGGCATACAGAAACCACAAGCCTTCCATAGTTGTTCAAGATGCTGGTTCTATGTTTCAAACTATCCAGTGTTTCTTGATGTGATTGTATAAATTTATTTTAGTTTTAAATTAAATATAATAGGTAGTATAAAGTTTAATATATATATATATATATATATATATATTTATATATATAAAGTTAATATAAAGTTATAAAGTTTAAATATAAAGTTAAATATATAAATATAAAAGTTTTAAATTAATTATAAATTTGTTTTTGTTTTAAATTTGTTTTTTGTTTTGTTGTTGTTAAGCATTAATCTTAATAATGTTCAAACAGATAACTGTAGATTGAAATTATTGAAATAACTAAATCAAAAGTAATTATATTTATTTTTTTTTAGTTTGCTCTAGTTTGTTGGAGAAGGAGAATGTGTATTTAGAGTTTGAGGGGCTTGACACAATTGCCAAGATTATACTGAATGGAAAATTGCTCGGTGAATCTGAAAATATGTTTGTTCTATACAGATTTAACGTAAAATATTTGTTGGTGAGTTTACTCTTAAATTAGTGGATAGTTTTAATTTCTATCTTTACTCCATCCATGTACTGTATCTCTTATTCATAGATGTAATATATCAATAAATTTATCAACTCTATTTAATGATAAACATACACACAGTCTCCTAGTGCATCACTCTTTCAATAAAATAATATTTATTTTATGCATCAGGTGGCTGAAATGGTATCAAATAATTTATATGATAGTATAAAATAAACCTGGCCAGTATATCAGATAAACCAAACAAATCCTTGATAATTAAAATATACATATATAATTTAATATGGTTTAAATGATATCTAAAATTATTCAATAATAACAAGTACCTGGTGACCGATCTTTGCTCGGATAGAATAAGACATGTATTTTACAAGTTAATTAGCAAAATTAAAACACATTTTACTATTTAATAGAAACATTTATGTGGTTTAAATAAAACCGATTTAATACACCATAATTAATATAGCATAAACACTGAACAAAAAGTATTGTCCCTGGATGGGGATTGAACTTTGTGAAGCCATTGCGCTACCACTGAGCTGTGGCGTCTGTTAAATTAATGCCGCCGTTTAAGATCTTTTAGCCAACCTCAATTGTTTTGCAGATCATTTACTGTTAAATTATCCATACAGTTATTTTTAACCTGTTTGATTTTGTTAGAAACGGAATGAGGATTGAAAATCAAAAAAGAAATTTAATTTACACCAATTCATTGGTTTGATACAGTGGCTTCAAGCAATACAATAAATATGTTTTCTATCAAAACACGGAAGATTTTGAAAATACTTTTTTCTGCTTTTATTTTGCACAGTTATGTTACCCTTTAGTTTTTACAAAATGTTTAGTAATTTGATAATTATTCATTTATTACATACATAAAATAAATATTTATGCAAAACCTCTATTCACATATTGTTCCCCACCATCTTCAATCAACAACTGTCAAACGGTTATAAACAGCTGTTTTGGTTTGTATTGTTTACATTTTATTCTCCATAAGCTTAATGTTAAATTGTTAGATTTTAAACTTAATATTACAAGAAAACACGAATTTTCCTGGACATTAGACCTATCCAGAACTTATTTTCTACTCGGAAATTAGTTATTTCCAAAATTTAATGAAATTCGTTAGAGCCGTTTTTGAGATCCGTGTGAAAATATATATATACAAACCTTGCTCGTATCATAGTATTGGATAAGAAAAAATACTGCTGTTGTTTCATATCCATTTACTCAACAGATCTCTATTTGTTGGATCATTATTTGTGATACCGTTTATGTACCAGGTTTCGTAATGTGTTATTTTGTAATAAATTAGGTGGAGTATTTTTCTTATCTTAAGAAGTACCTGGTGACCGAGCTTTGCTCGTTTAGAATAAGACATTTATTATAAAAATTAATTAGAAAAATTAAAACACATTTATTACTCAATGAAAACATTTATGTGGATGGAACTCGCGGCCTATAGTTCTTGAGGCCGACATGCTACAACTCGGCTACGAGGTTAGTCAATTGAACGATGTCGTTTAACGTCTTTTCCAAAAGCCAAAGCCGATCATTTACTGTTTAATTACCCATACCGTTATTATTAGCCTGTGATCAACTGATTTTTTTATAAACGGAATGAGGATTGAAAAGCAAAAGAGAGATTTAATTTACATCAATTAATTAGTTTGTTACAGTGGCTTCAAGCAATACAACGAATACGTTTTCTATCAAAACACGGAACATTTTTGAAATACTTTTTCTGCTTTTATTTCGCACAGCTATGTTATCCTTAAGTTTTTACAAACTGTTTAGTAACCTGATAATTTTACATTTATTACATACATAAAATAAATATTTATGAAAAACCTCTATTCACATATTGTTCTTTGCCGTCTTCAATCAAGAACTGTCAAACGTTTATAAACAGCTGTTTTGGTTTGCATTGTTTACATTTGATTCTCCATAAGCGTAATGTTAAATTTTTAGATTTTAAACTTAATATTACAAGAAAACACGAATTTTCCTGGACATTAGACCTATCTAGAACTTATTTTCTACTCGGAAATTAGTTATTTCCAAAATTTAAAGAAAATCCTCGGCGCCGTTTTCGAGATCCGTGTGCAAATTTACATTTGATTCTCCATAAGCGTAATGTTAAATTTTTAGATTTTAAACTTAATATTACAAGAAAACACGAATTTTCCTGGACATTAGACCTATCTAGAACTTATTTTCTACTCGGAAATTAGTTATTTCCAAAATTTAAAGAAAATCCTCGGCGCCGTTTTCGAGATCCGTGTGCAAATATATATATATATATACAAACCTTGCTCGTATTATAGTATTGGATAAAATAAGGATACAGTTTTTTTAAACAAGCAATATAGTATAAGCAAAGAACATAGAAAATAGAATGGAATATTTTCTATGTTCTTTGGTATAAGGAATTTTAATGTATGTACACCTGTGTGTATGATAAGGATGAGTCCTGGGTAATCCGAACCATGGTAATACGAACTACCTGATTGGGAAAAGGTTACTGAGTTTAAATTAAAAACTAAGCATTGTAATCTGAATTATAACACTTAGATCTTCAGAACAGTGTCTAAATGTCATATGAACGCATCACTAACTATACTGTATTATGTACAAACTTACTTTTTGGAACATAAGAATTCAGTCATCATCTTTTGACATAAAAAAGAAATCCTGTTAACCAATGCAAAGTTAAGCCATAGTCTCATAAATATCAAGTAAATGGTTGTAGCAGTACACTATTGCTCGAGGTAGCGTAGAGGGATGTCAGGCTACACTCACAGTAGACTCGATTCTCACAGTCTAACTCTAAATCCTGTTAGCCAATGCAAAGTTAAGCCATAGTCTCATAAATATCAAGTAAATGGTTGTAGCAGTACACTATTGCTCGAGGTAGCGTAGAGGGATGTCAGGCTACACTCACAGTAGACTCGATTCTCACAGTCCAACTCTAAATCCTGTTAGCCAATGCAAAGTTAAGCCATAGTCTCATAAATATCATGTAAATGGATGTAGCAGTACACTATCTCGAGGTAGTGTAGGGGGATGTCAGGCTACACTCACAGTAGACTCGATTCTCACAGTCCGACTCTAAATCCTGTTAGCTAATGCAAAGTTTAGCCACTGTCTCATAAATATCAAGTAAATAGAATAGAATAGAATTTTACTTTTTCAAAATTATATACAATAAACAGAATAGAATTTCTTATAATCAAATAAATTATTACCATATCAAACTACAGTCCTATACAAATTCTTATAAATTAAGCATCCTATATATAAATATATTATATTAAGTCCTCTTTGCTTACCAGGTTGACATATTTACAAATTTTGAAAAAATAAATTAGGACCTCTTATGCAATGCCTGTTTTGAGGTTCCTTCATTTTACATTGAAATTTAAAGCGCTCATATTTTAACTAAAATAAAATTAACATTTTGGTCTCAATAAAATGAAATAAGATAAAAATAATTATCATAACAAAATATTGTGCTTAATTAACAATATATTTTTTCTTAAATAACAAAATTTTTTTTCTAACTCAAAAACTAATTTAAGGTTGAATGCTTTAGAACCGCACACCGCACTTATGCTACCAGGCGGCTCTGGCACCTCCCCAGAGGCTAGCCTCCAGAGTTGGTCTCCCCAGGTGCCGTCAAAGCTCATTGCATACAATGCATAGTCCCTGTGTGGCACAGCCCTCCATAGTGTGCCCTAAATAAACCTAAAAATAGCAAAATATACATAATGAAACTAAAACAAAAAATTAGCAAAATATAAATAATAAAAATAAAACAAAATTCAATTGCACACCTTTAGTAAATTATCCACATCTTCCAGATGTAATAGCCATTTCTTAATTTTATTTAAAAAATGTTTGATATTTTGAGAATTTTTTGTGGTTTCTAGTAAATTATTAAACATTCTTGGCGCAATGATGTTAAAGGTTTTTGTAAAAAAAATAGTTGATGGTTTTGGAATTAAAAATTTTTTTGCAATTCTAAGTTTTTTTCTGTACCTACTGTCATTTTGTGGAAAATTTCCACTTTTAATGCAAAAGAGTTTGAGTACTTTGTAGATATAGAGGTATTTAAGTAGAAGAATCTTTTGTGATAAAAATAGAGGTTTTGAGGGTTCAAATCTTCTCTTATTTGAAATCAATCTTAAGACATACTTTTGTTGTATGAATAGAGGTTTTGTATACATCTCATAGGTATTCCCCCAAAAAACTATTCCATAATCTAATCTACTTTGTACTAAAGAAAAATATAAAACTCTTAGAATTTGATTATTACTAAGATCTTTCAAGAAATAAAAATATCTCAACAAATTTTGAATTTTTTTCTTAAGTTGGTTTGTGTGCAATTTCCAATTCAATTCACTGTCAACCTGAAGACCTAGATATTTTATATTATCAATTTTATCTACAATAGCACATTTCGAAATGCAACTTGTTTGTTTGACTAAATAATCTGAACACTTGTATGTAATATTACTACCAAAAATAATGTTCTTCTTAAGGCTGAAGTTTATGTATTTAGTTTTTTTCTGAACTAAGCAACAATTTGTTAACTGTAAACCACCATTTAAGTGCTTCAAGATCTTTATTCATCGCCCTTTGAACCAGATCCCAATTTTTTTCTGAGTAGAAAAGTGCTGTATCGTCAGCAAAAGAAGTTAAATTACCATGAAAATTGGCTTGGCAAAGATCATTTATGTATATTATGAATAATATTGCTCCTAACACTGAGCCTTGTGGAACTCCAGTTTTTATAGTTTGAATTTCATTAAGAGTCAAACTTATTCTACACATTGTTTTCTATTTGAAATATAGCTTTCAAACCACTTATAGGCAATCCCCCTAATTCCATTTTTAAACAGTTTATTCAGCAGAATATTATGATCTACTGTATCGAAAGCTTTTAACGAATTTCCCATAGGGAAGAAGCTATTACCGTAGGTCTCATGGTGAGACTTAAGCCCGGGACCATGTTATTTTTTCTTCTTTAGGTGCTCAGAGTCCAAAAACAATAGTCGTTAAAATTTTGTATATATATATGTATATATATATATGTGTGTCTGTGAACACGACAACTCTCGTAAAAATGGTCCGATCGAGACCAAATTTGGTATAGACGTGTATTCCTACAAGTGCTCGGACGAGTTCGTAAACCAGACATATCGGTCAATGGGAACGGGTAGTTTGGGGGGGTTTTGTACCCCAAAATGGGTTTTTTTGTGTTTTTCACATGTAATTTTTAAAAATTTCTAACTTTATATTTCACCATTAGAATCAGCTTAAAAAACTACACAATTAGGTTCTTTAAAGTTTTTCTCTATCTCCAACGGTTACCGAGATATTAAAAAATCTAAACACAGTATGTTGTATTGTGGAGCTCCAATCTTATGGAGGATATGAAAAAATTAATATTTCACTTTTCAATCAATACTTTTGGATTAAACTTGGTATTACCTTCATCTGGTTGAGATCTATCCATTTATGCTTAAAAATCATAGTTTATGTGTTTATTATGGCAGCAAACCTGCATACTTTTTTCCCATAATAATCATAAAATAGGGAATAGGCAAACTCCTTTATTTATAGACAGATGTTGATAAAAGTTGGTATAAATGTTAAAAATAAAAAATATTTATGGTAGAAATACCTACTTTCATTGTTCCTCACAGCAGCAAACCTGCACACTCTTTCCCATGTCAATCTTATGGAGAATAGACTAATAATTCTCATGTTTATGGACAGATTTTTATAAAACTTGTCATATATTATTATTATTATATTATTGATTTGGAAATTCACTGAATACGCAGATCTGCTGCGACGTGGGTATTTTTACACATCTTACCTGAAGAAAAATTTAACTAATGCTTTAGTGAAGTTTTGGTCCAGTTCCAAAACTTGTGACTTTAAAAATGAATACCCCCATTGCAGCAGACTTGCATACTCAGCGAATTTCCAAATCAATAATATAATAATAATAAATATATATAACAAGTTTTAACAATTGCTGTCGATAAATATGAGTTACTTGCCTATTCTCCATAAGATTAACATAGGAAAGAGTATGCAGGTTTCCTGCTGTGAGGAACGCTGAAAGTAGATGTTTCTAGCATAAACATTTTTACTTTGACCATTTATACCAAAGTTTCATAAACATCTGTCCATAAATAAAGGAGTTTGCCTATTCTCTATATGATTAACATAGGAAAAGAGTATACAGGTTAGCTGCCATGATAAATACATAAACTATGATTTTTAAGCATTTGAAGCATAAGATCTCAACCACATGAAGGTAATACCAAGTTTAATCCAAAAGTATTGATTGAAAAGTGAAATATTAATTTTTCTTTATACTCCATAAGATTAACATTGGAGCCCCAAAATACAACGTACTGTATAGTTTACTGTGTAGTTTTTTAATATCTCGGTAACCGTTGGAGAAAAACTTTAAGAAACTAAATTGTGTAGTTTTAAAGCTGATTCAAATGGTGAAAGATAAAATTAAAAAATCTTTTAAATTACATATGAAAAACACAAAAACCTCAATTTTTGAGTACAAAACCCTTTAACTACCTGTTCCCATTGACAGATATGTCTGGTTTACGAACTCGTAAACCAATAAATACATGGATCTCAACTACGTGAAGGTAAATATCGTTCCACCCAAAAATATTGGTTGATAAGTGAAACGTTAATTTTTCCCTATCCTCCATAAGATTAAAATTGAAGGCCCAAAATACAACAAATACAAATTGTTTAGATTTTTTAACATTTCAGTAACTGTTGGAGATAGAGAAAAACTTTATGGAACTAAACTGAGTAGTTTTTTAAGCTGATTCTAATGGTGAAAGATAAAATTTGAAATTTTTAAAAAACTACGTGGGAAAAACATAAAAACCCCATTTATGGAGTACAAAACCACCCCAAACTACCCATTCTGATTGACCGATATGTCTGGTTTACAAACTCGTCTGAGCAAATGTAGGAATACACGTCTTTACCAAATTTGGTCTCGATCGGACCATTTTTACGAGAGTTATTGTGTTTACAGATACACATACAAATTTTAACGACTATAGTTTTTGGTCTCTGGGCACCTAAAGACAAAAAAAACAAGGCCTGGGCTTAAGTCTTACCATGAGACCTACGGTAATAGCTTCTTCCCTATGGGAAATTTTCCTGATGTTAAGTGTGCAAAGTATCAATTAAAATCAAAATAATAGTAGACGTAGGTTTTCAACAACTATGCAATTTTTAAGTGCTTTGCATAGTACAAACATGTGGATACAGTTTTTGTGACTCTCGTTAGCCTCGCAGCAAGTATCAGATACTCCAGACATTTTTAACGACACTACTCTCAAAATTAGTTATAATACCGCAACCATACAGAAAAAACACAATTTTTCTAAGTGTAAAGAAACCTCAATGAAGTCCATGAAGAAATAAAACATTATAATTAATTTTAATAAATTACTCCTTTAGTAATGATTTTGATACTGATAGACCCAAGGAATAAAATCCTAAGTAATTTTTAAAAATTTAATGTAACTTATGCGTAATTTGGGACTATCATCGGGTTGTACTCATAACTCGGGTTTACTGTACTGTTTACACAGTACAGTAAAAGTACTGTGTGTCAGTTCAGTCTCTAGTGGTAAAAGCATGATTGGGATGTAAAAATTAAAACAATCAAAGGGTTTCAGTGAACTGATACATACTTTAGCCCATAAAGAGTAACTTACATAGTAATTCATAAAATCACTGAAGTAGCCGAACCCAACTTTCCCTTGATACTTCAAGGAAATTTAAAAATACTTTTTTAACACATTTTGAGTAATTTTAATTGAATTATGTGACCCAAAGGTACGTATCAGTTTTCATTCAAAAAGGATGAAAAAACAGGAAAATATATATTCGTTAGAATTCCACATAAGGAGGAAATGTCGTAACCCTAAGCAACGTTGTGTTTACAGTTGAACTTGCAGCCAATTTTAAATTTCAGTTCTCTTTGTAACCACATATCATAGACTAATATTTATTAAAAGTTTATAGAAAGTTAAATTATTGTAAATTGAATTGTTTTTCATAATAATTTTTAAACCCCCATATCCAAAGGCATGTGAAAAATTTAGTATGGTTTGGGTCTCTTTGGCAGCTCTTTCTTCTTCTTCTGCCTGAACTGTCAAATTTTAGTGTTCACAGCTGTTGACATTCAAGTAATTTTATGTTTTCATTCTTTGAAAATGTAAACATTGAAATTTATGACGTTCATGGGGCGTAGCCCGAGGGGATTTTAAGGGAACTAATATGCCTATGTGTTGCATGAGTTTAAGATCTACCTTTGTGTAAAATTTCAAACCGGTCGGTACAGTATTTTTCGCATTTACTTGCCACAACAAACCCACAAACAAACATACAGAAACCACCTCTTCCTCGTACTATAGCTTATCTAAACTCAATTTTGTAATCTATTTCTATTTTTCTATTTATATACAGGGGGTTTCAAAATGGATAGCGGGGTTTTAACATGTTATAATATTTATTACATCAAACTTAAAGCTACAAAAGTGATATATGAAATGAAAGAGAAGCTCAAACATTTTTATATGATAGCCTACAAGTGTTCAATGTGAGCACCATTCAACACTCGGCACACGTTAAGATGGCATGCAAGTACTTCCCAAAATTTGATTGTTGTCTCTTTAGTAATTGTTGCAACAGCTGTTTCAATCCTGTTCCTTAATTAGGTAGGTAATTAGGCTGGTAGTGGAGGCACATAGACAAGATCCTTAATAAACCCCCAAAGATAGAAATCACACGGAGTTAGGTCGGGTGACCGTGGAGGCCATGCGAAACAAGCACTGGCATTATGCCCCTTACGACCAATCCAGCAGTCAGGAACAATGAGGTTAAGCCAATCGCGTACCTTGTTATGCCAGTGAGGCGGCGCACCATCTTGCTGAAAGATGAAGTTCTCTGGTTCATCCTGTGTGAATTGAGGGAAGAGCCACTGCTGTAGAGTATCCAGATAAGAAATACCTGTTACAGTTAGTTCGCCAAAAAAGAAAGGACTATAAACTTTCTGCCGGGATATGGCACAAAAAACATTCAATTTAGGAGAGTCTCTTTTGACTTGTACCATCATGTGGGGATATTCTGAGCACCAAATACGAACGTTATGGGTGTTTATTTTACCACTAAGGTCAAAGGTTGATTCGTCACTGAAGACAACAAGATCCATAAAATCCTCATTGTCATGCAACAACATGTCATTTGCGAAGTTGGCACGTAAAACACTTGTCACAGGGATTGCTAATTCACGACTAACCTTCCAAACGGATTTCATAGGGCTCCGCGTGAACGACACACGCACTTGCTCCACACTCTCTTCACTAGTTCCTGGTCGTCTCGTACTCTTGCCTTTTCAAAGGCAGCCAGTGTCTTCAAACTGATGATGCCATGTACGAATGTTGTTATCACCTGGAGGATCACAACCGGAGTTAATCCGGAACGCACGTTGCAGATTCCGTTTGAGTTTCTCTTTTATTTCATGTATGACTTATAGCTGTAAGTTGAATGAAATAAATATTATAACATGTTAAAACCCCGCTATTCATTATGAAACACCCTGTATTTCAAATATTGATTGATTTAAGATTTTGAAGCTAAGTTTTGATAATAACAACTATTAATATTGTTTTGTAAAACGAAGGTGATTTTGCAGAAATTCAACAACAGTTTGCAAGTAGCGTTTACTTCACCAGTGGCTGCGGCTCTACAAGCAGCCCAGAATTCTCCATACCTGGTGCCTCCGAACTGTGTTCCACCAGTGTACAATGGTGAATGCCATGTCAACTACCTCCGCAAGATGCAGGCCTCTTTTGCTTGGGACTGGGGTCCTGCTTTTCCATCTCTTGGCATATGGTACCATAGTTATTTCTGTTCATTTTGATAAAACTAGAATGAAAACATCTTGTAAAATTCAATGTAGTATACTGAACAAACGTTCCCTATTTTTTATTGCTTTATTAGTAATTGTGTTTAATGTACACTGTATTTACATTGAATTGGTTCATTATTCTATTCATTTATTACTCATAGATTACACCACAGTTCGTTAAAAATATTTACATAAACCTTATAAACCGCAAATGTATATACATTGACCCTAGAAACTTAAACCAAAGCTTGTAAAGGAAAACATGATATTTTTACCCAGACAACTACCAAGGGGTTTTTAGACTCTTAGTTAACACAAAAATAGTTGTTGCAGAAGGCTAGGATTTTCAAAAGGCTAAAATATTAAAAAGTGTTTGGTAGTTTGAGAATACCTGTTGATTTTTTACAAACATAGGAGAATGGGACTTTTAGTAGAGGATTACATTTATTAAAAAAAAGGTTAAAGGGTGGGATCAGATATAGGACGCCAATCTGAATTTCTAAAGGGTATCTGGTAAAATCCAATTATTAATATGCAAATTTTTGGATTAAGACAGTATAAAACAAACGGGTATTAATACCATATTGAAAATTTTTTCGTTTACGAACATACTTTATTAAATTATACATATTATTATTAAATTAAACTTATTGCATTGTATTTGATACTACAGTAAAGTAAGGGTTATTAGGATTCATTCAGCGACTCCAGTTGTGGATAGCTGAAAATCTGAAAATATAGACATCTCATGTCCCAAATACAATATTGTGAATGGCATCTGCAATATAAGTGCTGCAATCTTACGTAAAGCGAATATCCGCAAAATACTGCAGGCTTTTAACATTTGACTCGGTATTTGAGGTTCTAATTTACGTGAATCATTAGAACACTCAAGTTATTATTTGAGTATTTAATGTATGTATATCATGTTAGCGAGTTTATTAAATTGAGCTATTAACTGCATTTAATATAAAAAAAATTTATTTTTTATCCAGGAAAAATATAATTTTGAGAGCGTATAAAGTTGCCTATGCAAGGCATGTTGTGGTGGAAACTAAACCAGAAGAAACAGACTGGAAGGTGTCTGTGACATTGTACCTGGATGTAGACATACCAGTGTCTGGCACCCTGACCTCCACCCTGCAGCTCAACAACACACATAAGGTAAGGTTACGAGAAACTAAACCAGAAGAGACAAACTAGAAGGTGTCTGTGACATTGTACCTGGATGTAGACATACCAGTGTCTGGCATCCTGACCTCCACAAGATAGTTGAAATGATCGAGGACGATAGTAAATGACATGAAGAAATCATATTTTCAGATGTATCTATTTTATGAAACATGATCCTTAAACACACATAACTGTCTTAATTATAACACACAAAATCCTCATATGAAGAGAAAAAAATTCCTTAATGAAGAGAACTTGAAATATAAAGATATTAGTGTGGGCTGTAAGGATGGTATTTTTTTTGTATTTTTACATTATGACATATCGTCACTAACAAAGTCTAGAGGTAGGTACATATAAGTTTTCACATTTTAATTATGTATTTCCTCATTTTTCTCATCCGGAAAGGAAAGAATTTAGAATACTTTCTTAAAAACCCACACCTTTCCCCAGTCTAGCCGTTAACTCATGAAACATTCTCTTATAATTTGATAAACCTAAAAACCTATAACCTAAAAATGTAAATTTGTCCACCAACTTAAGCCCTCTACTTTTAAAGGCTGTTCCAACACACCATCTCTTCCAATCACCATTTCTTCGGTCTTTTCCTTACTTCTTCGTAAACCTATGTCCATATATCACTTTTCTTTTTAACTCCCTCATCTCTCCCCAAAAGCATTACGTCATCTGCACATTTCACAGTTCAACCATTTATCCCAGCTAAACAAGACCAGTGATAAAATGCTTCCCTGTTACAGGCCCTTCTTGATATCAAACCAACTAGTATTATATATGTATTTATAAAAATACAGAGAGTAAACTGCAGAGTTTCAAGTTTGTAACTTATTTTTTAAGTATGGTAAATTAATTTTTAAAAATCGACCTCTTCAAGAGACACAGGTATATGTATTTATGGAAATGCATGTAAAAATCATAACTCATTGAAACCGTCCGATCATGTCCAAATTTGGCACAGTGTGTAATTCTACATTTATTCAAAGGAGTTTGAAATTCAGACAGTTGATATGTCAAAAAGCATCGCTCCTTTGAATAACGGATAGGTATCAGATGACGGAATGTTTTATGAATAAAATAGTGGGCAGTGAGATTTGCGTTATAAGCCCAGTTTTAAGCCATGCCATCAAATCATTGGAAGACTATGAGTTTTTGACAACACCTTTAAAATTACAGGAAAATATGAGGCCTGTTTTTTTCAACCTCCGATTGGCTGTAAAAAAAAGAAAAATGGACAGAAAATATTATACAATGACTTACCAAATGAATGGCATCTGCCCTACAGGTGTCAATTTATTAAAATTCCTTACAGGAACCGGTTTCGGTCTTTTAACAGACCATCATCAGCCGACAAAACAGGTAGCACATAACACAATATATTTTTTCATCGTTGGTGTTCAATAAGATGAAACATAAAAAAAAAATTTTTGTTTGCACAATCACGACACATATTTACAAATAATGAAAAAACAAAGAACTATTTACATGATGAATCATATTATGAATCAGCTGTTAGTGTCCTGCATTACATTGTTTAATAGCTGGAATGTTATTTTTTTCAGAGAACTCATCTTTAAGGGCAAATATCAGTCTGGAATCGGAGAACACACTTGTAGCAATTTTTTATCCTTTATTGACATAGCAAAAGTTTTGGAACTTAGTTCTAATCATACATTATTGACCGCCGATATTGATAATATGTATGGTAACGTACCTAAGGTAGAAGCCGTGGAAGCACTAAATGAACGTTTAAACCTCTCAGGCAAATTTAGCATTGACATAAAAAAGACATACACAAAATGGTTCTTGAGATAACAAATCAAAACTATTTCCAATGGAAGGACAAAATCTATTATGATGACAAAGGCCTGCCCATGGGTGGTCCGCTTTCAGCTTTATTAGCAAAAGTATATGTTCAAAAGTATGAGCACAACAACATTTTAAATGAAGCAAATCCTACACAATCAGGTTTAGTCATTCCAGCAGACTCTAATCATCCATCCAGTTACAAAATGGCAGCATTTAGAACAATGATTTACAGGTTACTAAAGTATAATTTATTGCCTAGTGAATACCAAAAAGAAAAAGATATAATTAAGCAGATAGCCTACAATAATGGTTATGACCCCATCATAGTTGATAATCTTATACGGAAAATTAAATTTAAATTAATAAACCCAAATAATAGCAAGATTGAAATGACAACAGATATAAAATATGTATCATTGGACTATGTAAATGAAAATTCTTACAAATTGGCAAAGCTTTTGAAAAATTTAATATCAGACTAGGATATAAAATTAAAAAAAGTTTAAATTTGGATAAAAAGTATAATCGAAATGACAAAGGAGGTACAAAAGGCATTTATTCAATAGAATGTGATGCGTCTAATGGCTGTGGTAAGAAATATATAGGCTATACAAACAGATCGGTAAACGAACGTTTTAAAGAACACACTGCGTTCAACCAAAAGAATCCTTCATCAAAAGTAGCGCAGCATTTAAAAGAAAACCCTAGCCATAAAGTTAATTTTGACTCATCAATTAAAATATTAAAAAGTTGTGAAAATAAATACAAAGCTCAGGCTTGGGAGGAATTTTTTATATATAAAGTTTAAAGAAGACAAGGACGTTATGCTAAATAAAAAAGATGAGTTCTCCGAAAAAATAATATTCCAGCTATTAAATAATGTAATGCAGGAAACTAACAGCTGATTCATAATATGATTCATCATGTAAATAGCTATTTTTCCATTATTTGTAAATATGTGTCGTGATTGTGCGAAAAGGATTTTTTTTTATGTTTCATCTTATCGAACACCAACGATGAAAAAATATATTGTGTTATGTGCTCCCTGTTTCGTCGGCTGATGATGGTCTGTTAAAAGACCGACACCGGTTCCTGTAAGGAATTTCAATAAATTGACACCTGAAGGGCAGATGCCATTTATTTGGTAAGTGATTATTTAACTATCTAGGTGTCTAGGCTTTCTAAATAATAAGAAAATAATAATTTTACTACCAAAAGTACAGTAAAGTCTTAAATTATTTTTCTACATAATCGCCTAAACAGTTGTCATAATGTGACACAAGCTTTTCGATGCCTTCCTCGAAGAATGTTGCTGCCAGTGAGGACCTAGGTAATCTTGACGGCGTCCTGAAGTTCTCCGTATGCAGCGAAGTAACTCCCACCTAACCATGACTTCAGTTCTCAGAACAGGTGATAATCACTTGGTGCTAAGTACGGTCTGTATGTTCAAAAAACTAACCATTTAAACTTTTTGAGGAGGTCTATAGTCATGTTGGCACTGTGTGGTCGGGTGTTGTCATGGATCAAAACAACGCCCAACGAAAGCATTCCTCTACATTTCTCCTGTGTGTTAGCCTAGGTCTTGAGTCACAATTATGTATAAAGCAGACCTTGAAATGTCTGGAAATTCATCAGACAGTTGTTTGTATCTCGCCACCTGATCAACACGCTCAACGAGTCATACATTGGTGACAGACTTGCGAACTTGTCCACATTCATCATAAATGTCTTTTTATCCCTATTTAAATTTTGAACACCATTCCTGAACACTAACATCACCTGTAACGTTGTTACCAAACATGTTGCTCATTCTGCGATGGCTTTCCGCAGCACTAAATCCTTCTGCTTGTGGAAAACGGATTACACTTTGTAACTAACATTTGGCAGCCTTGTTTACATGGATGTAGCTCAGCTACAACTGACTCACTGGAGCTGAAAACACCAGAGGTTGTGGTGGGGGAGCTGTGAAGTGTGCAATCGCATGACACGCAGGTCCCTCTCTCCCTCTCTCATGCCTTACACATGCTTCTCATACCTCACACCTCTTACATGCTTAGATGGACGTTGAAAAAAATAGCCCTCGTACATACATTTTTATTCCAGTGAGTAATGCTGAGCCAACACTTCAGGTTTCTGGATCCCACTAGAGCCTGCTCTTCTATCTTAAAGCCAATTACACCTTTTACTTCTTTGATTCCATTGGTACAATCAACATAGTAGACATGGACTGCTGAGAAGATATACCATATAATAAGCCTTCCTCTTGTTTAGAGATAAAAAAAATTCTCTTTTTCCTTAGCAAATTGTGCACAGTAAGATAACTCCAATGATTGTGGCATTCTGGGGAAAAGTGACACTAAATCATTGGAAAACAGTAAAGAGTTGTTATTTATTAAACGCAGCAATGTAATCTTGAAGCAAGTTAGCTTGGAATGTCTTCCAATGTCTTTGGAATGTCTTTATTTAAATAAATAAATGCAATTTTGAGATTACTGCCAAAACAGTAGAAACTATAATGATTAACCCTAGAAGTGGTAAAGTCGTAATTCATGACGCATTTACGAATTCAATAAGAAGTGGCAGGTGTGTCTTCTTCTTTTGTGGATCTGTCAGACTGACAGGTTTCAACTGCACAACGTTCTCCATTTTTCTCTGTCCTGAGCATCTTCCTTCAGTTGCTGGAGCATCCTGCTTCTCCATAACCACATCTCAAAGCTCTCCAGGTGTTTCTCCTCCCTTTTTTTAATTGTCAATGACTCACATCCATAAAACACCACACTCCAGACAAAACATTTAGCAAATCTTTTCCTCAACTCTAATGGTATTCTTTTTGCTGTTAACAGACCTTTCATTTTCACGTAAGCACTTCTCCCTAATGATATTCTGCTTCTTATTTCCTCCGTGCAGCTGCCATTCCATTTGACCAAACTTCCCAAGTATTTAAAAGTTTTCACCTGTTGTATATGTACTCCTTCTAAGGTTATGTTAACCTGACCTTCTTCTCTGCCTATTCCCATCGCCTTAGTTTTTCCTTTGTTCACCTTCATTCCAAATTCTTTGCCAACTCTTAATATACAATTCATCATTTCCTGCAACTCTTCTTCTGATTCTGCTAGCACATCCGCATATCAATTCATGCATGCAATTCATCCGCAAAGTCGTAATTCATGACGCATTTACAAATTCAATAAGAAGTGGCAGGTGTGTAGTATTTCATTAAACCATTCATTATTTAATATTATTACAATGAGTCTGAGTTCGGACCTACCTAACTGTAGAAGATCCTCAGCGATTCTTGAAGAGGGAGAGCTGAGAGACAGTTTACTTACTCTCAGTAGGGGCAGCTCCGCCCATCTCCTGCGGTGACACTCACGTGCCCACGTGTTGATCTCTCGATCCACATGCGCCCTGGAGATGCCGCAGAAGGGTTGTGGACCCATGAATGGGATCAAAGCGCCATCGTTTGCCAGATGATCAGCTATTTCATTGCCCATAATACCTGAGTGTCCTGGGACCCAGCAAAGGGTAACGTTGTTGTGACTGCCAAGAGAAGACACCGCGTTGCGGCATTCCCACACTAACTTGGAGTCAAAGGTACAGGAGTCCAGAGCCTTGAGGGTGGCTTGACTATCTGAGAAAATGGTAATGTTCTTGTTCCTGACACCTCTGTTGAGATTGAACAGAGCACATTCCATAATGGCTGCCACTTCTGCCTGGAACACTGTGGGGAGATCCCGCATGGGATCCAGCTCCAGTTCCCTTACTTCCCTTAGAGCCATCCGTGTACCATTCTGACTCGCAGGGATGAAGAGGTCTGCCGCCATCTTGCCAGTCAATCCTTGGTGGAATCACCACTGAAAATGACTTACCGAAGGCGTATCTAGTGTGAAGGTGGTCAGAAGGCATGTCAAGGGCCTCACTTCTGACTACCTGCTCAATTCTGGTGTGACCTACCGAGGATACATTGAAAGTCATCCAGACATTACATTCATCGTCATTCTCACATCGGAGGCGATATGCACATTTCCTAGCAACCATTCTGATGTAGACATCTATGGGCAGGATGTTGAGCATACAATCCAAGGATGCTCCAGGGCAGGAACTCATGGCCCCAGAAATCATGAGGCAAGCCAACCTCTGGACCGCCGCAAGCCCCCGCACTGATGCACCGAAGTTAGTCTTTGGCCACCAGACTAGTGAACCATAGGTCATGGCCGGTCTCACCACAGCAACATACAACCAGTGCAAAAGCCTAGGATGCAGTCCCCATGTAGTGCCAACCATTCGTCTGCAAGTCATGAGTGACCACTTACCTCGATCAATCACCCTTTGCAGCTGCGGTTCCCACCTCAGTGTCTTATCAAGTACTACACCCAAGTACTTGACCTTGTTCTGCAGATTTACCTCTGTGCCCTGCAGATTCAAAGGTCCCAGCCCGAGCAGGTTCCTCCCTCTTGTGAATGGCACCGCCACTACCTTGGAGGGGTTGATGGCAAGACCCACCTCCTTGCACCAGTCCCCCACCAGGTCCAGTGCTCTGTTCATAAGTTCTCTGATCGTGTTGGTGAACTTACCAATAACCAGAATTGCAATGTCATCAGCGTAGCCCAAAGCTAGGACACCAGAATCATTGAGACACCTGATGAGATCATCAGCTACGAGATTCCACAGCAGGGGGGAGAGAACCCCCCCCTGAGGGCAACCTCTTGTGGTCAGAGCGACTAATTCCTCACCTTGAAGTGAAAGAACCACTTTCCTGTTGCTTAGTAATGCCTCGGTCCAGCCGCATATAACTCCGCTAAGCCCATGGGCCCTAGCGGCATTCACCACCGCATTCATGGAGGTGTTGTCGAAGGCCCCTTGGATGTCCAGAAAAGCACCCAGTGCTATCTCTCCATCCTCCAGTGTCTTCTCTATCCTGCCTACAAGGTGATGGAGGGCAGACTCACATGACTTACCAAGAATGTAGGCATGCTGGTTCCTATGTAGTGGGTGATGCCTGAGAGCACCATCCCATACATACCTTAGGATCAACTTCTCTAGAGTCTTCAACAGGAATGAAGACAGAGAGATAGGACGGAATGACTTTGGGTCCGTGTACCTTGCCTTGCCGGGCTTCGGAATGAAAACCACTCTAGAGCGACTCCACACCGCTGGCACCCAGCCCAGAGCCAGACTGGCTCTGAAGAGCTTACACAGCAAAGGCAGAATTTCCTCAATCCCTTTCTGTAGACAGACAGGTCTGATACCATCAGGGCCTGGTGACTTAAACGGACTGAGTAAATTAATAGCCCACCTGATCCTGCTGAACGTCACGATGCGCCCCGCCTCCATC
Source organism: Nephotettix cincticeps (assembly GCA_023375725.1). Lineage (NCBI taxonomy): Eukaryota > Metazoa > Arthropoda > Insecta > Hemiptera > Cicadellidae > Nephotettix > Nephotettix cincticeps. The sequence goes on along the minus strand of CM041791.1, from coordinate 79,385,126 downwards.
CACCGGGTAATAGAGGCACGATGGGAAGCATTCGTTGTGTCCAGTCCCTCAGATTGGTCGAGAACAACGCACCCTGGAAAATGCATTCTGGCCATGAAATCCAAGACTTCATTGGGGTTGTGTAATATCTTACCGTCAGGTTCCACTAGAGTTCCAAGGCAAGAGGAGTTGTCCTTAGCAAGGAGTTTGAACAACCTAGAGGTATCCTTAACACCTTCCAGATTGGTGCAAAAGTTTCTCCAGGAGAGTCTCTTGCCTCTCCTGACTGCGAGATTATATTCTGTCAACAAGCTATGATAGCGGTCCCAATTTTTACTACGCTTAGCTTTGCTGAAGTTTGCTCTGACCTTCCTTCTCATGTTGGTCAGTTCAGAGGTCCACCAATTCACTCTCCCTCCCCTGCCCTCCGAAAGCGGACAACACCCATCAAAGGCGGAGACTATCGTGTCCCCGAGATGGACCGCCACATGATCAAGATCCTGGCAGTCCCGAACTCAAGGAGACCAGCCTTCTAGTCCAGCTCTAAGAGAAGCAGAGAAGAGGTCCCAATTGGCTCGCCTCGGGTTCCTAAACGAAACCTTTTCAGGCAGAAAGTCCCCTACTTCAAAGAGGATATGCCTGTGTTCAGAAAGTGAGGGTTCGGGAGAGACCCTCCAGTTGAGAATCTTACCCTCCAACCCCTCTGAATATAGCGTAAGATCAATAATAGAGCTACCTACGCGACTTACAAACGTTGGCTCTGAACCAACATTCGATATGAGGAGACCACTAGATACAATAAAATCTAATAGTGACTCACCTCTGGTGTTGGTCTTCTTACACCCCCAGACTCTGTTGTGGGCATTAGAGTCGCATCCCACCACCAGTTGCGACCCGGATTCCCTCGCATACTCCACCAGAAGAGCAAGCTCGTGTGGCGGAGCTCGCGGTGTGTCCCCGGGCATGTAAACTGACGCGAAGATCAGAGGTCTGCTGGTAGATCTACAGTTGGTCCTCACCACCGCCTGATCCCTAGAGCAGAATTCCCACAGTGGCTCGCATCTGAGTCCATTTTTGACCCAGACGCAAGCCCTTGGGGTATTAGTGCAGGCCGAGAATAACTGTCCTCTAGAGGACCCCAAACCTGAGATTTTGTCGCCCCTTACCCAAGGATCTTGAATTAGGGCGTAATTAACAGCATGTTTAACTGAATATTCACAGAAGACTGCCGAGGCAGCCTTACTGTGTTGGAGGTTTACCTGAATTACCTTTGTCATTGTCTTGAGCTGAGCCAGAGTTGGACCCCGAAAGCACCCTAAAGGAAACCTTCGTTGCAGCCAGGAAGGCCTTCCACCCCTGTTTACTCAGCACAAGTGCACTGGCCTCGTCAATCACGAGGACAAGAGTCTGAAATTTGTCTTCCTGCCTCCTACTGACGATCCGTAAGTCTTTGGTGATAACACCTGGGTTCTGTTTCTGCAGACCCACGAAGACCCTCTTCGGATCTAAGTGCTCTGCCTTGGGAAACAGTTTGTCTATTCTCAAGATTACCTTGACAGATCGGAGGAGGTCTTTGTACTCTCCAACCAACATCTCGACCCCCTCGCGTACAGCAAGAGAGGCCGCCTTACCCTTCAGCCAGTCGCAGGTCACGTCGTTACAGCAGACTGCAACCACTGCTCCTTTCTCCTGAAAGGTCCTTGAAATCTGCAGAGGTCCGACCTCTGAATCATCGTCGATCATGAGATCGCCGAGCTTGGCCTGTAACAAACAGCATTCTTCGTCCGTGAGCTTATCGTCAGGATATGCCGCTGGAACGATCGCCAACTTCCTGGTGGTCAGCAAATCCTTGAAGGTCTCACCAGAAGTTGATGGTCCCGGAGAGGTCTTCTCCGGAGGGGTCTCGCTGGGCTTCTGCCTCTTGGGGTCCGGCCTACGCATGGGAGAAACTCCCGAGTTAGTACCCTCCCCTTGTGGCACTCCACCAGATTGTCTTTTGCGCTTGGGGCGCTTCGTTACCTTCCTCCACTCAGCTGGCGGAAGCCACTCACCAGTCGCCTTCTTCTTTTCCTTCAGAAGGCGCCTTCTCTCCGCTGGATGCGGTTGTTCAACTGCCTTAGACTTGGGCAACCCCTCAGCACTAGAGCCGGGCGCCAGCACAGCTGCGGCCCCTGACTCACCAGACTGAGAGGGTGTCTCAAGAAGAACCTGGACAGACACAGAAACATCCTCCAGTTTTTCCTCCTTTGTGGGAGGAACCATCTTTCCAGGCGGGGACCACACGGTGAGTGAGCTCTACGCGAACGCGTTCAACTCACCCGACCCTGTCTCCATCTCCTGTGACATAACGACAATGTTAGTTGATAGCTGAGATTTGCCCTCCCCAGAATCCGCGGGCATGTCCTCCGAAGAGGAGTGGGATTGACTGCCGGAGCAGCGACCCACCTGGGGTAGATCCGTTTGTTTATCATCAGCCATTTTCTAACCTAAAAACATCACAAGTTAGCAGTATGACGATGTCACTATCCATGCTGGACCCGTTCAAGGTTGCACCTCTCCTTGTCTCCGGCACGGTACTGTAACAGCTGCACACATACCTGTTACAGAAGCAGTGCGGTGGCCGGTCTAACGTACACCTACATCTCGCCCACCGCTAAACCAACCCGGGCCGATCAGTGTACACCTACACTACGCCCCATGGTCGGTACGTGAAACCGCTGCAACCCAGTTCACGAGCACTTTATCGACCGCCGGGTCTAGATCCGCTGCCTTTAGCAAAACAGAGGCACCCCGTGTAGGCTGTGCGCATAGCACACAGTGGGCCAGCCGATAGACGGACAGGCCACTTCACAGCGGTCTTGCAGAGTACCCTCACGCGAGCGTGAGGCATACACTTCTGCCTGGGGCGCTCTCGCTAACCCCTCACCTCCAAAGTAACCATTTAATTACCCTTCCTCAGAAAATCATTATTACTATGTAATACAATATTTATTGGGTTTCACAAAACCGAGTTTTCACTATGCCGAGTAAGGCTAAAAATCTAATAAATATCAAAATTTCACTACGCCGAGGTTTCACAAAACCGAGTACTTTATAAAATTCAACTGTTTCACTAAACCGAGTTTCACAAAACCGAGTAAGGAGCTGAGTACCGTCCGTTCTAGAAGTGAGTTCGCACCAAGAGCACGTCGGCCGGCAGGCCAACAACGCGCAGTATCATGCGCTTTGAAGGCATTCACTGCCTGAAATCTGTGTAAATGACATTATTGATCTAATAACTTAAGCCACTTTATACTATTTTAATATATTATACAGAAATAAAATTGTCCATGGATGAATGTTAAAAAGAAAATGATAGAAAATAGTAAAAGAAAATAATTGTATGCTCCAAAGCAGAGAGAATTTGATTGTTTACAAGAACGATTTTTTAATTTAGAACAATCAGTTTTTTCTTGCCTGTAAAAAATAGAACTTATCAAAATAACAAGCTATAAGTTATTGATAAAAGAAAATTTTCTGGAGATTACTATTCTCTAGAGATGATTGTATGCTCCAAAGCAGAGAGAATTTCATTGTTAATTTGAACGACTTTTTTTATTCAGAACAGTTTAATTTTTCCTTTCCTGTATAAAATATAGCTTATCACAAAAAAGCTATAGGATGAAGTAAAACTCACGTCTTCCAACACTACGTAATATTTACACTTATATTGTAGTTATATACAACGGTATATATATACAAAAAAATATTAAGTTGTGTTGGAAGACGTGCGTTTTTACTTCATCCTATAGTAAAACCAACACGTATAATGCCAATCAAGAAGTAATTAAAAAACAAGCTATAAGTTATTGATGAAAGAAAATTTTCTGAAGATTACTAACAGCCTTGATTTTATGCTGTGTAATAAACTAAATTGGGTATTCTCTAGCTGATTCTAAAATGGTAAAAGAGAAATTTCAAATAATTCATCTTGGAAATACACATAGCTGTAAAAAATGCTAATGTGAAAGGTTAAAAGAAAACACTTAAAACTTTATATAAAAAATGTTTAATATAAGAAAAATAAGCTATGCCTTATACACCTACAGTTAATTAACTAGGCGACCTACAGTCGCCTAATTAACTGGCCTATTATTGCCCTGCACATCGGATTATATTATTCTACTAAACGTTGCCTTTGCAATAATTATATATTTGAATCTACGATCGGCTGTAAAATATTCTGCAGTAAAAACTATTTTAAAAAATTAAAAGAGACTAGGCCCGGGCCCTGTGATCAGAGTTGCACCCCCATGCCCCCACATGATTGTACTGTAATTGTTTTTATGAATGTAATAAATAAGTAATGAGAAAATCGATACAAGATATCAATATGAAGTAAAACCACCAAAGTTTTTTTTAAATATTTTAATGTAAATACTGTACAAATACGATATGAATGACCCAAACCCTCCTTACAAGTTCCAATACTTCTTAATGGAAATTGGCAAACCTATTAATGGAGGTATCAAACCTATTATTTATTAACTATGACTGGTTGATTTCAAGGTTACATCATATTTTTGTTTACTTAATAGATGTTATGACTATATATTTTTTAATTTTTATGATTTGAAATAGCATTTAATGTGGTTTGTGAGGTGTTAGATTTTGTTTATTATTTTATAGAATAAATGTTCTTTTAAAATAGGCCTATACTTATACAAAATAAGTACTTATTTTAACCTGTGCTTTCCAATGTAATTTTCCATATTCAGATTATTCAATTTTGAAAATATAACCGATAATTATTGTTGTGGTAGAACAAAGCCATGTTTTATTTTTCTAGCCTAAATATTTGTATAATAATACTTCTTGATCAAAATTTAATCCTGTTCAAAAACTGTTTCCACTAGAGGTATTATTATTGTTGAGACAGCCATAAAAATTAAAACTCATACTAAAAATATGTAGTCTTACGTCAATTTAGTGTTTGTCATCAATAGATTTTACCTTCTATGGTTCAGGACTAATAACTGGAAAGCTCGGTAAAGGTTTAAGGAACAGCCTGTGTATGATTGTTATTAATGAGCTAATATGATAGACAGCTGTAAATTTGTAACAAACAATTCTGATTAGCGTTAACTTCTGCTCTTTCCTTTATTTTGAACCATATAATTACTAAAAGTCTCCACTCACCTTAAAATTTCATCAAAGATGTGTTGCGTCTCCGTCAGCTCCACCGAACATCGATTTATGATTCTCTCCCTAAGCTTCAGTTCTGCCTCTAAATCTGAATCGGGTTCATGGCTGTGGATCCCTATCACACAAAATGATTCCACAAAACGTGCACTTCTGTTCAAGGGCATGGTTGCAAAACACCCGCAACTTGGCCAACTAATACATCTTAGGTACGCTTTGTATTGATCGCTATTGACTTTAAAATAAAACCCGGATTTGAGGCAGTAGTTTGGCGTGTTGAAGTGCTCTACAGTTTTTCGTAAATTTATATTTAATTTTCGTGTTATTTTTATGTCCTATGCGACGTTGACGGAGGTTATTAGTCAGGTCATTGGAAGTTTAATAAACAACAAGCTTGCCCCTCTGGCAACGAAAAGTGACATCCAGGGGCTAAATGAGGAAATAAGTCGCCTGAAAGAAGAAAACGTAAAGATTAATCAGGAGATAACAGCTATAAAAGCCCGTGAAGCTGTCATGATGGGTAAGCTGAATGACTTGGAATCTCGGTCGAGGCGCATTACTGTCATATTTCGAGGGATAACTTGCAAACAAGGTCAGCAATGTAGGGCTGTGATCAGAGACTTCTGTATTAAAATGCTGCAGTGCAAAGATAACCTCTGGGTAAACCGAGCTCATCCCCTGGGCACAAAGGGTCTGCTGATAGCTCACTTCCCTGACGACGAGGATGTTAATTACATCATGGGTAAAGCCAAAACGCTAAAAGGGACTGGCTACTATTTGAGTCGAGACTATATTGTCTATAACGAACGATATATGTTCAATATCTGTGGACCTTAAAATGAAAATAATCATCTCAAGTTTAGGTCTTGTCACGACAATCACGGTAATAACTCCACTGTATTGGAAATAAAAGACAACTGACCATATATGCAGTAAATCTAACTGATTCATCATTTGTATAAATTCAATAGAATAATTACATAAGCTCACTATAGTACAAGTGAGAGCTTTTTTTTATTATTCAACTGTTAATATTTCTAAATTATCTTAACTAATGCCACTGAAGTCCTAAATGAATAGGCTGGTTTGAGAAATTTTAATATGTTAAGTTGAGGAGTTCATTGTAAAATTATTTTGAAAACTTTGTCCGGAAGATATACAATTCTTTACATAAAAATGTACTTGGTTAGGCTATTTATGTTCACTATAGGAAAATAGCACAAAATTGCGATGGGTATGACTAGTCCTGTTGTGTATTGGAAATTACAACTTTAACTAGGTTGATGAATGACACTGGACACTCATAGAAGACAATACAAGGATTACTAGATATGTCAAATTGTTTTTTCAGAAGGGACAGTTCAAAACTGTGAGACTTAAAGCTGTAAACCGCCAACACCGGTGCCCATTGAACAAAAAATGGGATTATTGAAAATATTGGCCTTTGAGAAGGGTCAGTTCTGAATGCTAATGTTTGGTAAAACTCAGAAACCAGGCGCACTTATAACACCAAATGGGCTTACAGGAAATGTATAACTAAATTTTTTAATAGATTACATAAATGTACATATTACAAGCTGAAAGCATTTATTATTGATGAATATTTGTAATTTGTACCAAATATAGGAGATTGGTTCAAGATTTGACTGTTAAACTGTAAATTTGATAATTTTCTAGCAATATGTGTTAAATAAGGTCTAGGAGTAAGAAACTTCAGTTTAAATAAAAAATTATTTCAAAATCACAACCAATGTAAGCCTAAATGTTTGTTTTTCTAAATTTATTTTAGCTATAAAATTGATATAAACATATATATGTAAGGAGGGCTACTATTATAATTAAAAATAATATAAAAATTTGAAACGTAGTACCCTGAATTTTAATCAATATTTAAAAAAATGGTACTGCGTTTCAAATGTTTATGAACTTGGTAACAATTAAAATATATTTATATATTTTAGCTATACAAAACGGCGAATAGCACTTGAAACACTAGAAACAACATAAGATTTGTATTTAATACATTTTTGGGATCTTATGGTTTTAAAGAATCATAAAGCTCTAAAAATTATTTTAATTCGCAACATTTTATCAACTAAATGTATTAACTATTATTAACTTATTTTTATTAACTAAAATATAAACTATTTATTATTAAATCTTCAATACAAATTATGTGTCACACGTTATGTTCACTACACATCTGGACAGCGAGTGCCTGCAAAGCACGTAATACTGCACGCTACACAGGCTTCTACAGTCACTTCTAGAGCGGACGGTACCCAGCCCCTTACTCGGTTTTGTGAAACTCGGTTTAGTGAAACAGTTGAATTTTATAACGTACTCGGTTTTGTGAAACCTTGGCGTAGTTAAATTTCGATATTTATTAGATTTGTAGCCTTACTTGGCGTAGTGAAAACTCGAGTTTGTGAAACGCTCCCTATTTATTCATCTCCATAATTAATTAATATCTATCAAAATATTCCTCATTTGATAAATACCAAAATCATATTGAACCTATCCATAAACCAAATTAATTTCAATAAACACACCTCTCATCAATAAAAAAAATATATACAGGGTGTTCATTAAAGTCGGGGACAAACTTCGAGGGGTGATAGTACTCATCAAAATAAACAAAAAATTACCTATAGGTAACCATTTGTCGAAAAATCCTTCGTTTAGCCACTAGCCGGCATTTTGTATTTTTTACAAAAAACATTATATATCAAAAACAATTAAAGATACAGAAACCAAACTTTGCACACATATTTATTGGCCAAAGAGACAAATATTTTCAAAGTATCATTTAATTTGCTTTTATACTTTAAAAATGGCGTTGGTTAAAAATATTTTAATTAAAATAACAAAAACCCATTAACTTTATAAAATTTTTACAAGATACAAAAAAGATTGGAATTTTAATTTCAAATCGAACGGTATTTTGGAGAACGAAATCCGTCTGCGGATAACCGAGAAAATGCACTTTTAATGTTAAAATACAGGGCCCGTGCGCAATCGCGGAGCGGGCGTGGCTAAGAAGCGGAGTTCAGCTGGCACATCGCGGCTTGTGGCTAAACGAAGGATTTTTCGACAAATGGTTACACGTGATTTTTTGTTTATTTTGATGAGTACTATCACCCCTCGAAGTGTGTCCCCGACTTAAATGAACACTCTGTATGTATATATATATATATATATATATATATATATATATATGTAAAGTAAGAAAATTTCAATACATAAAGGCTCTAAATGAAGTAGCCAGTGAACATTTGATTCAACTAAGTGCCTCAACAGTGTGAATTAAACACCAAGAGGAGAAGAGAGTGAAGCCAACATGGGTAGGGAAAGGACTGTTCCTGTTGACCCGTGTTGAGAGCATACCTCAACCATTGTTGAGGTATGGTCTTTGTTCCCCTAATCAGAGGTGAGGAAGTTAACGGTCGGTGAGCAGTACTCCTACTGCATTCAACTTACAGTCCGATAACGTTCCATTGATGGTTTTCACTCTTTGTAATCTATTTTCTAAACATGATTCAACCCACGTTATTACATTTGAACTAAAAATGTAAGATCTCAAAATAGAAACCAAGAGAGAGAGAAATAAATAAGAGAGAGAGATGTAAATTTACTTATTAGACTTAAGTGATAAGTAAGTTTTGCTTTTTTAAAAACTTAATTCTTGAAAAAAATTACGAACTACTGAACTGGGAACTCTCAAACTACTTGTCACATACCTATAAAGGAAGATATACAGTTATTGCGAGGCTACTTTGTCATTCAATGATAATTTAACATAGATTGTAAATAAAATTAATGTTTTATTTTACCATACTTCACTTATTTTTCAGCCAATGTTGAATCTTTTCTAGGTGACAAGTGATCTACAGGTCACAATTTCCCGCAAAAAGAATAATCCTTCTCTGGTTTTCTCAATTCCTAAGGTTAGTTATTAAACTTTTTTGTCCTGTAAATTACTATAAACACAGTATATACATATATATATATATATATATATATAATATACTATATACAAAAAAATTCCTGTTTGTAGAAAAATCCTTTTTTAGTCACTAGCCGCCATTTTGTATTTTTTAGAAAAATCTTTATATCTCAAGAACTTAAACTTACAAGAACCTAACTTTGCTCAAATCTGTATTGATCAAAGAGAAAAATATCCCCAAAGTATCATTTAGGTTGTTTTTATATTTTTTAAATGGCTGCGGTTAACAAAATTTTAATTTCAACAACAACACCAATAACTTTATACATGTTTACAAGATACAAAATACCCCCGTCGCAGCAGACCTGCCTACTCAGTGAATTTCCAAATCAATAATATAATAATAATAATATATGAAAAGTTTGGTCCAAATCTGTCGATAAACATGAGAATTATTTGCCTATTCTCCATAAGATTAAAATGGGAAAGAGTGATTAGGTTTGCTGCTGTGAGGAACACTGAAAGTAGCTATTTATAACACAAAAATTATGTTTTTAACATTTATACCAACTTTCATCAACATCTGTCCATAAATAAAAGAGTTTGCCTAATCTCCATATGATTAACATGGGAAAAGAGTATGCAGGTTTGCTGCCATAATAAACACATAAACTATGATTTTTTAGCACAAATGTATGGATCTCAACCACATGAAGCTAAATATCAAGTTTTATCCAAAAATATTGATTAATATGGGAAATATTAATTTTTCCCTATTCTCCATAAGATTAACATTGGAGCCCCATAATACAACGTACTGTGTTTAGATTTTTTAATATCTCGGTAACCGTTGGAGATAGAGAAAAACTTTAAGAAACTTAACTGTGTAGTTTTTTAAGCTGATTCCAATGGTGAAATATAAAATTAGAAATTTTTAAAAATTACATGTGAAAAATGCCAAAAACCCCATTTTGGGGTACAAAACCCCCCAAACTACCCGTTTCCATTGACCGATATGTCTGGTTTACGAACTCGTCTGAGCATTTGTAGGAATACACGTCTCTACCAAATTTGGTCTTGATCGGACCATTTTTACGAGAGTTATCGTGCTAACAGACTATATATATATAAATTTTAACGACTATTGTTTTTGGACTCTGGGCACCTAAAGATGAAAAAATAACATGATCCCGGGCTTAAGTCTTACCATGAGACCTACGGTAATAGCTTCTTCCCTATGGGAAATTCGCTAAAAAAGATTGTAATTTTTCAGTGTTTATGCTACATGTAGGTGTATGAAATCGGTTTTATTCAAACCACACAAATGTTTTCATTGATTAATAAATGTGGTTTAATTTTGGTAATTAACTTGTATAATACATATCTTATTCTATCCCAGCACCAGGTTCTTTAAATTAAAAGCCTTTTAACCGCAGCCATTTTAAAAACAAAACTAAATAAATAAAAGCAAACTGAATGATACTTTAGGAATATTTTCCTCTATGATCAATACAGAAATGAACAAAGTTTGATTTTTGTAGTTTATATAGTTTTTGAGATATAGAGATTTTTTTAAAAATACAAAATGGCGGCTAGTGGCTAAACGAAGGATTATTTGACATATGTTTATAGGAATTTTTTTGTTATTTTAATGAGTCCTATCACCCCTTGAAGTTTGTCTCCAACTTTAATGAACACTCTGTACATGTGTGTGTGTTTGTGTGTGTGTATGTGTGTTTGTGTGTGTGTGTGTTTGTGTGTGTGTGTGTTTGTGTGTGTGTGTGTGTGTGTGTGCGTGCGTGCGCGTGCGTACGTGCGTGCGTGCGTGTGTGTGTGTGTGTGTGTGTGTGTGTTTTTGTGGGTGTATGTTTGTGTGGATGTATGTATGTGGGTGTGTGTTTGTGTATGTGTGTGGGGGGGGTGTGTTTGGGGAAGGAGGAGAGTGCATCTGTGTTTGTGTCTCTCTGAAGGTCTGACAAGTAATAGCAGGTAAAACTGATTTTTGTTTAAAACTGACTTTGTTTAATGAGTTCAAAATTTATGTGGTGTTTATCCAGAGGGCTATTTTTTGGGAATTTTTTTAACTTGTGACTAATAATTACATTTAAAATCCTCTTTTGTTTAAATCATCACATTCAGATCTAAAATGAACAATTTAGTTTTTAAATCATTGCTCTAAGTTGATCTGTTACAGAGATATCAACTTTGTAAATCCTTGGAGTGCTTATTCTATCATTGGCTTATTTTCATATTTTTGGCATTCTATTCTATCATTGGCATTATTTATGCCTAAGATCAGTGAGGGTGACCACTTTGTTTACATGTTGATCTCATGTGGTGTATAATTGAATGAAATTAAGTCTTTTGCTTTACGTAGATGGTGCTTTACATATTACATGTGTTGTGTAAAATAAGCCAAATTTACAGCCAATTAGGAAAATGTTATTAAAACGTGCTGGTTAATACACATGGCTAATTAAAAGCATGCTCAATAGTTGATATTGATATAGTTAAAGTGGTTGCTGAAATTTACTGAAGAATAATTATAATCAATAGCCTACTTTGAATGTAATTAATTTTTAATCCTGATTTAAACAATTTTCCACGTCACCAACCTTACTACCTCATTTTCCATTTTTTCTTAATAAAGAGTAAGCATTGTAATTCAACAATATAAACATCATTCTCAGAAACATAATTTATTTTTACAAGATACAAACATTTTCACATGCACATTAGTCAGTTAAAAAAATTCTCAATTGGTCACCTAGTAATTTAAGTTCAACAAAAACCAAGGAGTAAAATGTATGAGGGAATGAAATGTGGGGAATGTCTAAACTATTTCTACACTCTATTGGTTAAATATGTAACAATATTTATATAGTCTAATATTTTTCTTGGTAATGAAACTCTAAAGCATTCATTTTAATACATTGGTTTTTATTTATATTCAGTTATTCTGAAATTTAATCTGAGAATTGGATTGCCATTGTATTGACTTGAAATAGGATATATTATAAAAATGAATGTATGTATGTAGGTCTGTCCTTTATGCTTTGCCAAACTCTATCGGATGTGTGATTCCCATGAATTCTTAGGAAGTTGCTCTATATGTGTCCGGGAAGGTTTTAGTAAAAAAAACTTTCAAAAACACCATTAGTTTCCATTTTAGGGTCCCTTTCATAGGATCCAAAAGTATAGTCAGGTTAGTAAGTAATAGTCAGTGATACTTTGGAACAGAGTGTACTTTTGGATCGAATGAAATTGGACACAATGAAATTCGAAATGCAAGAGCCTAAAAGAAGGACTCTTGAAGGAAATAAGAGGACACGGATTCCCGTGTCCTCTAAGGATCCGTCCGCTGTAGTGACATTTAACGAAATGTCCATTGACACCATTCGAACGGCACTGGCGGCACACACTCTGCATTACGCTGGGCGGCCGCAAGGACTACAAATCGTGCCCGCCCAAATAAACATGAAGTTTCCGTTTCTGGGCTTCCATGCCTCCAACTTCCATGTACATGTTGGGCATAAGTGCCAGTACGTTCGTTCTATACAAACCGTACGGGTCGTCCTGCAAAAAATGATTATCAAATGAAAGTTAATAGTTAATTTACATGTTACATATCGCTTTGAAGCCACCGCCACTGCTCATTTTGGAGACCAGTCTGGGGATTAAGAATTTGTAGTAAGTGTAGGAGTGAAGTATTAAAAAAACTCGAGATGAATGATAAGCGTTATTTTAAATTATTGGCAAAAACAAACTTATTGAGATTAGCCTACATAAAAATACAAAATTAAGTTAAATGTTAAGTTAAATCGTCAGGAGGGAGATAAATCTGTAAATCAGAAGAACGTCTAGCACCGACTCTGCTACAGACTTAAAAGTTTTTTGTGTGTTGACATTTTTTGTCTCCTTGGGTACGAAAACATATGGTTTGACATATGTATTGATATGTTTGGGCTGAAAATGAAATCTGTTATATGGCGAAACGTCTGCGGTGACGTAATTATTTATAACACGATTAAATTTTATATTTATGGTAAATGGTAACAGGACTAAAATTATAATAAAAAATAAATTCTTTATTTCCAATTCTAATCATTTTTCTTAAACCTCCTCAGTACAAGTAGGATAGCAAAAGAACGGTTTAACCACCAAAAGTGAAGGAAAAAATCTTCATACTTATGTAAGTCGTCAGCTCTGTCAAATGACACAGACTCTTGCATAAAATCATTAACAATATTTACAAAAAATGCATAAAAAATTCTTCAGCCAGAGGACCAAAATTATTGGGTACTTTTTCCTGAATCGTTTCATGTCATTCCTTAGATATAAAATTTGTTCAATAACAAGAGTTTTAAAAATTATTTAAGTTAAATGCGTCGTGGTGTCGAGCTACAATTAAAATATATTAATATATTTTAGCTATACAAAATGGTGAATAGCACTTGAAACACTAGAAACAACATAGGATTTGTATTTAATACATTTTTGGGATCTTCTTGGGGAAAGCTCTAAAAATTATTTTAATTTGCAATATTATAATTTTTTATTTATTAAACCAAGCTCAAAACAATAGTTAATAGATCGTAAATATGACATCTCGTACATGAAAACTACGGTTGCCATTTTTATGACATACTGTATTTTATTAACTAAATGTATTAATTACTAATAACTTATTTTTATTAACTAGAATATCAATTATAAGCTATAAACTATTATTACTATATCTTCAATATAAATTATGTGTCATGCGTTATGTTCATTAAACGACTGGACAGTGAGTGCCTGCAAAGAACGTAATACTGCACTCTACACAGGCTTCTACAGTCACTTCTAGAGCGGACGGTACTCAACCCCTTACTCGGTTTTGTGAAACCTCGGCGTAGTGAAACAGTTGAATTTTATAACGTACTCGGTTTTGTGAAACCTCAGCGTAGTGAAATTTCGATATTTATAGGATTTTGAGCCTTACTCGGCGTAGTAGCAAATACGTTTATTACACGTTCTTCTATATCACAAAAATATTTGTTGTTTGAATTCGGACTTTATACAGGTTATATGACCCAGTGTTTGGAAGCAAGATAATAATGACGAAGTAATAACATTCAATTTAAAAAATAAATTAACAAAAACTCAGTTCAACCATACTGTATTTTTTTTTTATTTCTCTCAAGGTCTACTTGATTTATAGGTCAATACTAAATATAGACCTTGTAACTTTGATATGTATGAAAGAAAATTAACTTAGAGTTTGCTCGTTATTATACCTTTTATTTATATTTTTATTTGGCTACGTCATCGTAGAAAATACATGTAGTCCTTCGCTTATGCCATTTATGAAATAACGTATATTATAATAATAGACTCCCGATGTGTCTAACCTTATAAATTAGAAGAAGAGATTATAAAAATTACAAATGCATTTACCACCTTTATTACGTATCACCAATCATCGGAATCAAACCTGGCGGATATGTAGTGTCGCCGTGAGAGACTGCTCAGCCAGTGTTTGGGTTATTTTTCTTTTTGATATACAATTTTATATTTTTATTTTTATTTACTATCATAATACTAAAACTTAGGACATGTTTACAAATATTCAGGACGGTGTGCGAGTATTGAGTTAATCTGTAAACAGAATAAGTACTAAGGAAATTTTTAATACGGAGGACGTTTGGATTGATAAAGGAGGTAATCTTTATAAAACATAAAAGAATAACAATGTTTTATGTGTATATCAATACATTTATTATAATGAGTATACATTTTAACCAGTGTATATCACAAGATATAGTGTTCTTTAATTATTCAATTTGAAATTTCTATGTCATTTATACCATATATCAACTATTTAAACCGATGTAGACGTAGGTGTAAGGAGTTCCCGCCAAGATCCGAACAACTGCGAGGTTGCCAATTAGAGCACAGAGGATGGACCAGTCGGCAGTCTCCGCGCATCAACATACTCAGCACCCTTAAATCCAGCCTTCAAACGCTTACTAAAACTGGCTTTTTAAATAACTTACTGACTCGCAGTCAGCTTGGATGTCTAACATACCTCGTGGAGTTCATTATCGGAAAGATACTGCAAGCATATATTCATGAATACTCCATCAGTTAGTGAGTCTATGCCGTAAGGTAAGTTTCTACGATGATGTTGACCATTTGAACATACATCAGCAATCTTTTTATAATCATTTTTATAATCCCTTCTTCTAATTTATAAGGTTAGACACATCGGGTGTCCATTGTCCAAATCAAAGGGCCTTTGTCACACAAAAAGAATACCTACAATCCTAGTCAATCAAAATAATAGATCGTGGAATAGTTTTGGTTTTAGTTCGAGACTGAAAATTGTTCAAAACTATAATATATGTTATTTCATAAATGGCATAAGCGAAGGACTACATGTATTTTCTACGATGTCGTAGCCAAATAAAAATATAAATAAAAGGTATAGTAACGAGCAAACTCTAAGTAACTCTAAGTTTTTTTCATACATATCAAATTTACAAGGTCTATATTTGGTATTGACCTATAAATCAAGTAGACCTTGAGAGAAATTAGAAAAAATACAATATGGTTGAACTGAATTTTTTTTTCATTTTTATTTTTACAATTTAATTTTATTACTTCGTCATTATTATCTTGCTTCCAAACACTGGGTCATATAACCTGTATAAAGTTCGACTTCAAACCACAAATATTTTTGTGGTATAGAAGAACGTATAATAAACGTATTTGCTCAGGATATATTACAAATAATAAAATGTTATACATCATTAGAAAGACAATGACATTATGTTTTGTGTACATTATTGTTTTAAATTATTATTTTGAAATACTTGACTGTGGTTTTCCAAAATACTAACTTATCCGAAGTTGTTATGAGAGAAATCTGTACCAACGTAGGCCTGTGTTTATTATGTGTTGTTCTTTATTGTATATTTTTATATATTACCGAACTATACTACTTATTAACGCCATTCACTTCTGAATTTACCAGTAAAAACAGCAGTGAATTTTGACGAACAATTCTGAACGCCTTTAAATTGAAGAAGTACCCTAGTATGTTTTAACTCCTTCAATTTCTTTGACGTAAACCCAGAACATTTGGATCAAATGAAATTGGATCCTATGAAACAGCGTTTATCTGTTTCTCTCTTTTATGGTTTTGTATTTTGAATTTCATTTTGTCCAATTTCATTCGATCCAAAAGTACACTCTGTTCCGAAGCATCACTGACTATTACTTACTAACCTGACTATACTTTTGGATCGAATGAAATTGGATCCTATGAAACATTCCCCCATTTTAAATTTCTAATGTTAATCTTAACGGGGACTAAGTTTGTATACAATGAAAACATTTGAATTCTTATGCTACAGCCGTTGGATTACTTTTCATTAGCAATATGCTTTACTATCAAATGCCATCTGAATCATTAATTAATGTAAAACTATTAAGCAAATAAATACTTTACAAAAAGAACAGCTTTATTCGCCATGTTAATAGTTTACCGTTTTTGAGGATTATGTATTTATATTTTTATTTTCTGTCTGAGTAAAAGTAACGTGTTAATATGTTGGCCAAATAAAAAATAATAACAACGTTTATACATATTAGGTATATCATAATAATCAGCTGTTGTATATCTTTCCTATAAAAGCCGTATTACAGTTAGGTTTGGTTTGGGTTTAGGTTGGATTAGAAAATTGTGAATCAATCCATTCAGATTTATTTGTTTTGTAAGAATGCTGCAAAACATACATGTGATATGTCTCATCATTTCAGTACTGTTATTAACTAGCCAGCGGCCAGAATGTCTAATAATTCATAACAAAGCCGTAATGCTATTCGATTTCAGAACATGGCTAATCTTAAAGTTAACACATATTTACTGTAGGGCGTTACGAAGTTCGCCGGGTTAGCTAGTTTAAATATAAATATTGTAAAGTTTGACATTGAAT
The DNA here is from genome assembly GCA_023375725.1 of Nephotettix cincticeps. Taxonomy (NCBI): domain Eukaryota; kingdom Metazoa; phylum Arthropoda; class Insecta; order Hemiptera; family Cicadellidae; genus Nephotettix; species Nephotettix cincticeps. The sequence continues at coordinate 79,368,038 of CM041791.1, read as the reverse complement.
TATTAACCTTCTAAGATTGGCTACTTGTAATCACTTGGTATGTTTAACCTTTTGTTGTGAGAGGTTACCTGGGGTCTGGATTGAATGAACACAAGAGAAAATTCTGATAAGTTTAATGAATACTTGAATATCTTACAAAATATAGTATCCTATAGTTAGAGTATGAAATATTTTTGATGGAACCTCTTTAAAATGTTCCTATTTTTTTGATGTTGAGTTCAAATGTTATTTATTTTACAAACACTCAATTACAATTACCTTTTCTTATCCCAAACACTACCTCTATATACAACGTATCTTCACTAATCATACTTGAGGTTATGGAGGTTTATAATTCACCTATTTAAGGAAAGGTTAAACAATTTCCTAAATTTACTCTATCCTGCTATTTGTTTACACCTTTACAAGTAAAGTAATGTTCATTTACAAACAAATATATAGTCCTTAAATTAGGACTTTACGTATTACAATTTTTCCAAGCTGGACATATTAATTTAGGTTAGATTATTCTTATTTTTTTCTATTTTTTTTTACTCGTAATAAATTTATCTCCTATCCTTTGGGTTCACGCTAGTACCACATTCCGCTGACGTAGAGCAGATCTGCTCAGCCGTCGACTCCTTCTGTCCCAGGCATCCGAACCGCTAGCGGTCATCCTCTTTCGGTCTTGGGTCCTCGGGCCGTCAGTGTCGTCTATCTTTGGCTGTTGTCAGGGCCGTCTGTCTTTCTCTGTCATCAGGGTCGTCGACAGAGTGGAATCCTCAGAATGTGGTAGCAGCTGGGTCTTCTTCATTATAAGGTTATTGGGCTTCAACAGTTTCTTTTTAGTACCCTGATGAGATATTGCCCCTGCTCAATCCAGGGTCTCCCAACAGAACACTCTCCCAAAGACTTCCTTCCCTCGATCCTTTTCTCCGACTACTCTTCTCCTTCCGATATCCCTCTCCCTGTCAGCTACCCTGGCCACACCTCTTCAAAAATCCTGATCTTAGGACTTGGAGATCGAAGCCCCATTGGCACTACTCCTTATGCTGGGGTCTTTGATTCTTATGAAAAGGATGTGATGCTCACCGTGAGTAAATTTCCCATTGACTCTATTCCACTCACTTGGGAGAGGGTGATTTTTCTGTCTTATGGAACTAAAGTTTCGCTTATGGATGCACCACAGTAATTCTACACATCACCCGAGATGTCTAGACTTGGGGTGATGGACGTACCTCTTTCACTTTGCGACATCTGGCGTATAAATTAATTTTCTTTGATCAATTTATTTTAAGAAGTATTCACTGTTTTTTATTATTTATTTATGTGTAAAAAATTATATTGTATAATATATTCATATTATAAATTGGTGCTATTTGTTCAAAGAACAGTGTCCAGCTCTGGTGGCCCAATGGTTATGGTCAGCAGCCCCTTTACCGTCTGACTGTCAGTTTCATCTCCTCCAAGGAACTTACACAGAAAACTGTCAAAATTGGTTTCCGCACAATAGCACTGGAACAAATGGAAGCCATTCCCAATCAGCCTGACAAAGGTAATTTGACTTTCTCCCCTTATACATAGTATATGGAGAAAGTACTGTTTTCGACAAAATTTTCGAATTTGAGTTGAGGGTGGATATATCCGTTTTGGGGTCCCCTGAATACAAAAAAGTGGGTTTCGACGTGATGTCTGTCCGTCCGTGTGTCTGTGTGTGTGTGTCTGGACGTGTACAGTGCCACAGCCAACCCCGTTGGTCTGATTTAGATGAAATTTGGCATGTATATATTTACGGTATCTCCAGGAGTTTTTCATTTTTTTATATTTTTGATTTTTAAGGGTAGTTCACCCAAAAAAACCTTAAAAAACGTGAAAAATCAAAATTCCTTAAAAACGGCTCTAATGATTTTGATTAAAATTTGATAGTTTATAGTGCACAGAGTACTAAATAATTTGACACCACCCGCATGTCTGTAAAACTGAGGGTTCAAAAGTTATGGGCTTTTAAATGTCAAAAAATCAAATTTTTAAAATTTTCAGCAATAACAATAAAAGTAAAGTATAACTTGACTGGCATCATTAAAACCAGCTTAAAAAACAAAATAAATTAGTCTTTTGAATTATTTGTTTACAACCAACGGTTCCAGAGAAAAGTTAAATTTACTGTCCACGATAAACGCAGTATGTTGTCTGAAAGCGCCAAATGTTATTCTTAAGGAGAATATAAAAATAAATTTCTTTCTTATTTTTCAACCGTTTTCCATGAAACTTGGTATGAAGCGTAAGGTCAAATCACCCAACAAAACCAACTAAAAAAAGCTTTGGTATTACCGTGGGGGGGGTTTCCCCCCATACATTTCGAACAATTAATTTAACTTTGTCTCTCTTGTTTTTATTTTCATGAAACACTTATTAAATGATATTTAGATAAACTTTGACATGATATATAAACATGACATGATAAAACATGATAGTTTTATTACAGATTATCGTTTTTAAATTTACTTAAGGGAGAAAGTATATGTCAGTCCACTGATACCGTTTATTTAGTTTATTACAGAAAACTCGACCAATTTATTCTCTATTACTGGGAATAAATTTAATACACTCCTGTAAGACAATAGGTTGTACTACCCTATTAGCTGTTCAGAAATCTTTGTTTTTTCTGTGTCTTTCTACACATTTCAACATATTTTAACGTTTAGATTGGGAACGGTCCAAACCCCTGCCTTGTTACAACCTAACGTCAACCTGTTGTTAGGAAGTATCATTAATTAATAGCCCAATGACGAATTGGTAACTGGGTTCAGATTCGACCCTTGTGGGATTAATTATTCATTATTATTATTAAATCTTCATGAATGGATATTTACTTCCTCCCTCCTATATATTAGCAAAAGAAGAAAAGATTGTTACTTTTAAAATTTTTTCATTTGAGTTTTTAATTGATATATAGTGGAACCCCTCAAATCCAAACCCCGGAAATCAGAAATCCTGGCAAGTCTGTACATGTTCTCAACAAATCAAAAAAAAAATTAAATAGCTGGAATTTTGAACAAATTTTGATTCAATCGCACAAATTTATTTTTCAAGGTTTAATTTTTAAAAAACTATGATACAAGATTGAATAAACACAAGTTTTTCACTTAATGTCTGTTATCTTTAACTGTCAAAGTGAATAAAATCTTCTCGCGAACGCAATATCAAACCAGTCGCATGAACATCACATTGTACGGAGTGGCTGAAGGGGAGTTATTCAGCCATATACAATTCAACAACAAGAGCAGAAGCGGCCTCTCTGTACATCACAACATCCGTAGGGGTTTCCTATTCTTCATTGTTACTATCCAACAAAGTCCCCATCACGCTGTCCCTGGATCATGTTTATTAAGTGCTTATCACTAGATTCCTTGTTCACTTCTACTGTTGTCCACTCTTCTTTACAACCTTATCCTTCTTTCTCACAGCTTGGGACTTGCTGCACAAGTTGAAGGAGCTCTTGTTGTGTGACAGCTAAATAGCTAACCAGTAAATAACTTCTTTAATTACTTTCCTAAAGTTTTCATGAATTGGAAGAGAATCATTTTCAATTAAAAACCAAGGAGTTTCTTTCTGTAGTTAAGTTTCACGTGGTTGAAAATCCCTTGGTCCATTGGCTACAAAAGTGAAGTAACATTAGCAGGCAGGAATATCACTTTAATTTCCTCGCTCACTAACTACATGTCGGATAGACGGCAAGAGGCAATGTCAATGAGAAGTGCTCTTTCTGGCAAATCATTTTTTTTGTTGAACTTCTTCACCACAGAACTAATTGCTTATGAATCCACTCCTTAAAAAGAGTTCCAGACACCCACTGTCCAACGGTTCCATTTTCCAACGGTCCAACCACCCGTTGATCGCTGAGAAGAATGATTTATCATTCATTAATCTGAAAAGAAAATGCAGTTTTTGAGCCCTATTAGAACTGGATACTCAAATATTTCCATTTTTCGGCCTACCCTAGTGCACATCCATCCGCCAAGGTCACTGCCTTTTCGAACATTTAAGTAACCCAGCCTATATAATACCAATCGCTGTGTCTCCCACCACTTACTGTGAATACACTGACAAAATAAGTGTGTAATATTATTTCCCGGGAAATCTGAAAACACCTGAATCCGAACAGGCCCCAATCGGATTAGGTTTGAGGGGTTCCACTGTATTCCAAAATCCCAAAAAAATGTTTTGACTCTCTGTTTCTGTGTAGATTAAGCCTAATGGTTTCAGAGAATATTTACTGTCTGCGGTTAACGCAGTACGTTTTCTGAGAGTCCCAATGTTCTTGTTATGGAGGATATTAAATATACCACTTCTTCTTTTGAAACGTTTCCCCTGAAACGTGGTGTGCAGTGTAGGGTCATATCACCCAATATCACTGACTCAAAAAGGTTGGCTATTACTTACCTCTTAACTATTATTTTAACGTTTTTTCTTGTTAGTTTATGAAATTGGAAGATTAAGCTTATTGCATGCAAAGAAACCTTTATTTGCTGATTTTATTCTATTGGTAACTTGAGTTCTTTGAGTTATTGTTAGTAAGTGTTACTGCTAAGTTTGTAAAATGTTCCACTATTTCAATACATTGTAGAGTTTGGTTACTGCCCCTGAGTTCTGGTTACAGTTAAATGTGGTTCTGAGGCTTACTTATCTGTATGAATTTTATTTACTGTTCAATTATTGTGAATGAATTTTATTGTGTTCAATTATTTATAGCCCATCATATTTAGCGTCTTCAATCAAATTTTTTTTATGTATAACAAATTCTCTTTGCTTTCGGCTATAATGATCACGTTGTCTGCAAAGGCTAGAATATTTATGTTCATCCGAATCTTGATTCCTTTACTTGAACTCTTAACTGAACATCTCCCCTGTAACACAGGCCTATAGCCCAAGAACTGACAAGTCCATAGAGAGTGGGGGAACCAGACAAACCCCGTCAAAAAAACTGAACATCTCTCCTGTAACACAGGCCTATAGCCCAAGAACTGACCAGTCCATAGAGAGTGGGGGAACCAGACAAACCCCGTCACAAAAACTGAACAATTCTCCTGTAACACAGGCCTTTGGCCTAAGAACTGACCAATCTATAAAGAGTGGGGGAATCAGACAAACCCCGTCACAAAAACTGAACAACTCTCCTGTGCCACAGGCTCATGGCACAAAATGTGACCGGCCCTCAAAACAGAGTGGGGATACTAGTTTAGCACCATCAAAACAATTAAATACTCCTGACACGCCAGTCATCAATAGTCACAAGATAGTTGTGGAAGCACAAATTCATTTTCAGGATGACTACTCGCCACCAAAACAAAAGAAAAATAATAGTGTATGTCCAGGAAAGTATTTTTTAGCCAAACGCCCAAAGGAAAAACACAGACTCAAACAAACATACAAAACCAGGATCTTTATAAACTCTCTTCATCCGGCAAACAGACTAATATAAAAATCACTGTGCTACATCAAAATATACAAGGACTCAGGAATAAAATAGATAGACTAACCCACCTTCTTGAAGAACTACAGCCAAAGGTGTTTATACTTACAGAACATGGACTTAAAGAGGAGATCTTAAAAAACATTACAATTTCTGGCTACACACTAGTTGCCTACTTTAGTAGAACTAAACATACTAAAGGAGGAGTAGCAATATATGTTGAAGAAAATATAGCCCACATGACAGAGCCTATCCCTGTTTATGAATACTGCGAAGAATTAATCTGTGAAATAGCTTTGATTAAGATATCATTGAACAAAAAACCGTTATACATAGCAGGAATTTATAGGCCTCCATCTGGTAATCTTGACCAAGCACTGGATCTTCTCTCAGAAACACTAGAACATACAAAAGCAGACAATCATCCGCTGCTCCTATTAGGGGACATAAATGTTGACTGCTTAAAAAACGATGAGAAGAACAGACAACTTAAAAATATTCTGATCAGCCATAACATTTATAGGATGAACCTACCTCCAACCAGAATAACGCCAGATTCATCGTCCTCAATTGACTGCATCTGTACAAACTTTCACTGCAATTACATTGAAAGTAAGGTTTTCCACAGTGGCCTGTCTGACCATACTGCACAACTATGTACTTCACTTATAAAATTCTACCCAGATAACAATACACAGACAAAAGGAATGAACCGAAATTACTGTCAGAACAACCTTAACACTCTAAACACCTTACTTCTGGAAGAAAACTGGAATGAAGTACACAATGCCCTTACCGTAGAAGAATCCTATAACAAATTCATCACAAAAGTCACCATGGCTCTTGATCAGGCATGTCCTTTAAAGAAAACGAGAACAAAGAAGAAAGTGAAAAATAAACATTTTGCAGACAGTCAGGCAAGCCTCCTAAAGAAAAATTACCTTGAGAAACTTCTGAAATATCAAAAATCAAAAAATGAACAGATTAAATGTGACCTAGCTAAGGCGAAGAAGGATTATGACATGAGACTAAGGAAATTAAGACAAGATGCGTCAATAAATTATATCAACAGAGCAGAGAATAAATCTAAAGCCTTCTGGAACATTATAAACAATGAACGTCAGCCCAAAAATGATAAACAACAAGCTTTCACACTTGAAATTGACGGACAGCACGAAAACAAACCACTTAAAATTGCAAACCATTTAAATAGTTTTTTCACCAGTGTAGCCGAGAAAACACTAAGAAAAAATCCTACACCCCCCACAAATCTACAGCCAACACCAGTCACAAGTCATGATATAAACCATTTTAAACAGACAACCCAAATGGAGATTCTCAATATTATCAAAAACCTAAAACAAAAAACCTCTGCAGCCACAGACAACATCTCTACAAAAATACTCAAGCATTGCAAAGAAACACTAACAATACCTCTAACAAGCATCATAAATAAATCATTGAGTCAAGGTAATTTTCCCTCAGCCTTAAAACTTGCAAAAGTGTACCCAAAACACAAAAAAGATAGTAAAACAATAGTCAGTAACTACAGACCAATATCAATACTGCCAACTTTTTCAAAAATCCTGGAAAAAGTTGTTTTGAGAAGGCTTGTGAACCATTGTGAAAATTTCAATCTGCTAACTGACAGACAACATGGCTTTATAAAGGGGAAATCAACCACAACAGCTCTGATCGACTTGGCAGACTACATAGTTGACAGGCTTGAGGAGGGAAAACTTACAACAAGCTTTTTCCTTGACCTAAGCAAAGCATTTGACTGCTTGAGCCATGAACTCATATTACACAAGTTAGACAAATTAGGCATTAAAGGCACAGCTAAGATGTGGTTCAAAAGCTATCTTGAAAACCGGAAACAAATAGTAGAAATCACACAAACAAAAAATGGAGTTACAGAAAGAACTAGATCAAAACCTATGGCTCTGAATCGGGGAGTACCACAGGGATCTATATTAGGACCAATATTGTTTATACTCTTCACAAATGACATATCAGAATACCTGGGAAACTCTTGTATGCTATCGATGTATGCTGATGACATCACCTTGCTTTTAAGCGGAAACAATGATCTAGATGTAAAATCTTTCACAGCACTGAACATGGCATACCAATATTGCCACTCTAACGACTTGGTGGTAAATCCAGGGAAAACAAGCCAACTGGCTTATGGTAGAAGATGTGAAGATGTACCAACAATACCTCATGTAGAAAGAAATACCCAGGCTAAGTATCTAGGAATCCTAGTAGATGAAGGTCTTACCTGGTCACAGCATATAGATAACCTCCTTCCTAAACTCAATTCATCACTTTATGTGATTAAACGTACAAAATCCATTAGCAACCTTTCTACTGCAAAAATAGCCTACCATTCTCTGTTTGAAACACATCTCAGGTATGGCCTCATTGTTTGGGGAGGAACTTCGGCAAGGAATCTTCAGAGAGTTTTTATACTGCAAAAGAGGGCTGTAAGAGCTTTAGCTGAGCTACATTTCAGAGAAAGTTGTAGAGAAGCTTTCAAGACTCTGAAGATTATGACATTAATAAATCTCTATATAAAAGAAGTCATCCTGTATGCCAATGGGAAAACATTTACACAAAATAGACAGTTCCATGGATACAATACTCGACATGGTACAAGATACTGTCTCCCAGCTCACCATCTCACCCAATATGAAAAGAAACCATCCTACATGGGCATGAAGCTGCACAACCTACTCCCAGAAGAACTGAGATGCCACACCGGGAGAAGAATGAAGACTGCTCTAACAGAATGGCTGATCAACAATCCATTCTATACATTGACTGAGTTCATGGAAAGAAGACGATAAACATTTTTTTTTTAACCATCCAGCTGACGCCATTTCAATACTTGATGTATTTTGAAAATAAAGCATATTTGTATTGTATTATTGTATTGTATTAACCCTTTGCAATGCATATTCAATGGCAATGTTAAATAGTGTAGGGGATAGTCCGTCTCCCTATTGCATACCTTTATTTACCTCAAAGCTTTGGGAAAATTTTCCATTTACTTTCACCTAGCAGGTCTTATTAACCTTTTTTATTACTTAAAAAAAAACTTGCATCACAGTATGTTTTAAATTATTTGATAATAAGTTTGCTTTGTTCTGTTGAAATTTAAAATATTGTATTCTAAACAATTTACATATTGTCTCATAGACCATTCTGATGAGGCTCATTCAGTTGATTGTAACTGAACTTGGCTGTTGGTACAGTAGTTTATTTACTGTTATTTTATACTGTTTTAATAGGAAAATTAATTGTAATTTTTTGGTTACTCTCACATAGTCAAGCAAAATGATTATAGTTCTTCCAAAACTGAAAAATTATGAAATACGAGTATATTACTCTGCTTCCATTTTGCACCGAAATTTTTAAAGTTCTTTAGTTTCTACAATTTTTTTATTTTTCCCATTAATATACATAAATAAATAAAGAACACAGTGTTGGCAGAAAACATTTTATGTCATTTTTATTTAGCTAAACATAAAAAACAAGTAAGCAAGAAAGAACTCTGGGTCTTTTAATTTGACTAAGACCTAAGAGCTTTTTTGAAATGTATTTTTTGTTATACTGTATTATATAATATTGAATATTGATGTACATTATCAAAAGATAAATTCAATTATGTTTTTGTTATATACAGGTTTGACATTTTACTTCCGAGTTAACGGGGAGGCAATATTTGCTAAGGGGTCGAACTATATCCCGGCTCATATTTTGCCAGAACATAGTGCAGATTCAATCCAGGTATGTTTTATTTTGTATATAGTATATAGGGTGTTCATTAAAGTTAGAGACAAACTTCAAGGGGTGATAGTACTCATAAAAATAAACAAAAAATTACCTAAAACATATGCCAAAAAATCCTTCGTTTAGTCGCTAGACGCCATTCTTTTTTTGCTAAAATCATTATATCTAAAGAACAATTTAAGCTACAGAAACCAAATATTGCACACATTTTTATTGAATAAGAGAAAAATATTTTCAAAGTATTATTTTGTTTTCTTTTATATTTTCAAAGTGGCGGCGGTCAAAAATCTTTTAATTGAAATACCAACCAAACCATTAACTTTATAAAATTTTTACAAGATATAAAAAAGGAAGTGCGCTGGGTTAACTTGTAAATAAATAAATCTGTTTTAACTACATTCAGACATGCTCAATGTGGTCATGCCATGCGAGCTTAAAGTTTAAATAAATACGTAACAGCTTAACTTGTTGAACAACTTCAGTACATAATTCATGACTACATTTTTGGGAGAAAAGCATATGTTGTATTTTACTTTCATTCAAGTAGAACTTACTGTTTCAATACTAGTTACTACCTTTGACTGTCCATTATTAATAGACGTGTCATTCATGGTTAAATGTTGTCGCCAACAAAATGGCTGTGTAGTGCTGCTTCCTAGTGGTGACGGCTGTAAGCTCACTTGGCCCCGCCCTTAGGAGTGCGTGCACACTCGTAGTAACTTTGGTGATGAATGAGTTGACGTGGCGACGCGCACGGCGCACATCCCTTTCTTAAATTAATTGAATTTAAATTAAATCGGGGTCATCTCTTACCAATCGATTCAAAAGACATTAGAGATATTCTGATTCACAGCAATTGTTCAAAACGTATTATTACAGTAATTACAGTTAAATCATCAAATATTTATAAATTAATTCTGACCTCTCATTTTTTCTGATGGACGGTAGTTTAAAACCATTTAAGGACTAACTTAAGTGTTAGATTAATTTTATTTTTTCCTATTTACTGCTGCGAAATTGACTGTTTATGCTTTGTGTATCGAAAATAAGTCATATTGTTAATATTGTTATATTTCTTTCATATCGGTAATTATTTATTAATGTGTGGAAGACCAACCAGACACATTGTGGCACTGTAAAAAAATGTAATAAAAACTCATTTATTTACATCGGGCCTCTTATTTTAACTAAACAACTTTGACTTTGATAATAGTATCCGCCCAACTGTTAATATTGTCTTTATAGTCCTTTATAGTAACCCGGTGTGAGACGTGTTTACAAGAAATGACAGACCCAGCCAGCTCCTCAACTCCCGAGCTATCAGAGTTCTTGAGAATTCCGACCAATGAGACAACAAATGTCACCAAACTAATTTTGGACATTTTTGAAAAACAGTTTTCCAAGACCATTTTGGCTGTTGGGGTCAGGAAAAACATTAAGTTCAATTGTTGGCAGGCCATTTTCCACAACTTCAACAGCTGGATGAATGCAGTGAATGCTGCTACAGCCACCGTATTTTTTTTAGTAAAACATTAACTGTAAAGCTATTTTGTGTTGTCAAAGACATATACAAAGAAATTTAGTCAAATAATTGGCAACAGTGGGAGCACCTAACGTGCTGTAGAATAAATCGTATGGATTGACCCATAGCACGTTAGCGCTTCGTTGAATGAGATTTTGACGGACGACAGAAGACAGAAATTTATAATAATATATAATGAGCGCTTATCGGGCGATGGATGTATATTCATGTTAGGTATAAATAATTGAAAGGAAATGTATTGTTAACACCGACAAACCACGTTTTGGTTTCATACCGAAATTGGCAAAAAAGCTGCAGTGCAGTTTGGAAATTATGAATGGCTGGGGGAAGGGGGGTAGCCGACGGCAGCGCTCCTGTACGGGGAACCACGCACTAACTCCCCAAGCCCATTCGGGAACCACTCAAGCCACTACAGCTTGCTCATAAGAATGACACGTCTATTATAATGGGTAGTCAAAGATACTAGCCTGAACAAAGACAGCTTTTACAGCCGTATCAAAATCCAAAAACATTTCATAGGAAATACAAAAGTTACATCATCTGCAAACATGGTAGTTTTACAGTTGACATTTTCACTTAGGTCATTAACCCTATGATGGTTTATTGACGACGCATCAGCAGCATTAGTGCATTTGCTGTGGTTTATTGCCGATACGTAGTCAATTTCTTTCATTGATTTTTTCGGGCTAAAATCTTTTGCTAGATATAGTATATTTGGTATCATTAGAAACAGCAGATTTTAAGCTTTCTTTTTGTGAATGTACTATACAGCTAGACTGTGACTGGACAGAAAAAACAACTCATAAAGAACGAACAGCTGATCATGAGGCTTGTTTGCATTGTCAATTGCTTTTATTGATTTTTTTGCGCTAAAATCTTTTGCTGAACTTAGTATATTTAGTATTGTTAGAAACGGAAGATTTCACTCTTTCATTTAGTGAACATACTATACAGCTGTATTGTGACTGGATGAAAATTTCCTCATGAAGAGCGTACAGTTGATCTCGAGGCTTGTTTGTTTACGTTCCCATCGAATTGTTGTGTTCCAGGTTAATGTTGATGAATAAACAGTACAGTAAACAGTATATCATTACACACACACACACACACACACACATATATATATATATATATATATACATACATTATTACAAAGAAGGTTGGTAGAAAATGCAAATCACCAAGCAGTGAAAGTGATTCAGATTGAGGGATTCTTCCTTATGTGTTTTTCAAGATAAGTTAACTATGTAGTATTTTCTTATTCAGTATAAAAAAATGGACAAAACATATATTTCAAAATGTTTATTTAGTCACATTTAGTTTTTTTTTATATGAGTAAAAATAACAAACAGATTTTGGATTTAAAATTTTTTATATTATTAACCAGGGTTCTTCAAAAGTACTTAATAAACAATTTTATTACATTCTGAGATAGTATATTGTTTCTTTAATAAAATTATGTGTATTAATAAACACTTTCTTAACACGTTCGCTGCTGAAAATCAATAGCAAGGATCTCATAAAATGCCGGAAATTTTTTTTTTAATCTTAAATTAAAATGATGCCAATCCATGAATAACATCATAATTGAGTGGTTTGAGGCAGTATTTCCGGTGTAGCGGTGATGTTACATCCGGCACTCGGATCCGAGTGGGCTGCTCCTGGCACCAGTTTAGTACCGTGTCTCTTTTGCAACACTCGCACAAACTGTCCATAAAAACTAATTTTTTCCATAAAACACCACAATACTTTGTAACTATATTATAAAAGAGATCACACAGTGACCATCTAACCTACCCCATAGGGTAGGTTAGTAAATACAAGTATAAGTAGGTAAGTAAATACAATCATTTTTCAAGAGGATGTCATAACTAACGCAGTCAAAGGTGTTGGATAAATGACAAAGAATAGTTCCACATGATAAGTTGGATTTAAAATCATTGAGAATGTATGATATAAGTTCTCTGACTTATAAATTATAAGATTTATAAGTTCTCTCTTGTAACTAATTAAGCTGTATGTAGGTGCGCCACTTGTTGACCAGTGCCAGGGATGCCAATATGAACATGCTACGAGTCTGGGGTGGAGGCCTGTATGAGTCTGACATGTTTTATCAGGTGTGTAAATGATACTCTCAGAACCCTTTTATACTTGTGTTTTTGTACAGACTACAAGGAATTGGAGGTAAAATTTTGTGTTGTACGTTACCATGTATTTAGAATTTTGTGTCTTGCATTCACAGACACAGTTCTAGTGTTAGTCATGGATCCTGTTGTGTTTTATGCTGCTTACAGGCATTTTCAGAATAAATGTACCCCCGTCGCAGCAGACCTGCGTACTCAGCGAATTTCCAAATCAATAATATATGACAAGTTTTATAAAAATCTGTCTATAAAAGTGTGAATTATTTGCCTATTATCCATAAGATTAACATGGGAAAGAGTGTGCAGGTTTGCTGCTGTGAGGAACACTGGAATTTTTTATTTTTAACATTTATACTAACTTTCATCAACATCTGTCCATAATTAAAGGAGTTTGCCTATTCCCTATATGATTAACATGGGAAAAGAGTATGCAGATTTGCTGCCATGAACTATGATTTTTAAACATAAACGTATGGATCCCAACAACATGAAGATGGATACCAAGTTAAATCTAAGAAAACAATTAATATGGGAGATATTAATTTTTCCTTATAAAATTCAAAGCCCTCACTCACTCACTCATCACTAATTCTCCCACTTCCTGATTACCTAGAAGGCTGAAATTTGGTATACTGGTTCTTTAGGCCTAAAATAGGAAAGTCTAATAGTTTTTGTGATGATTTTCCCATAAAGTTCTACCCTATACACCTTCAAAGTTCCCATGCTAATCTTATGGGGAAATTATTTTGTTTTGGACTCCACCTTACCTTTCTTTTTCGTATATTACCTTTTAAGATCTAAACAGAAGCCTATTTATTTGAACCATTGAGCAAGCCAAATAAACAAGCATAAAATAGTAAGTAATCAATGGTATGTAATTACTGTATAAATATAATTTTTCTCAGAGGGAATTTTGTGATTGTGATTTGTGATTTTTTTGATGTTTTATGATTAAAAATCAAATGTTTATTATTATCGGTACGAAGTTCACCGGGTCAGCTTGTCCTCCATAAGATTAACATTGGAGCCCCAAAATACAACGTCCTGTGTTTAGACTTTTGAGTATCTCGGTAACCGTTGGAGATAGAGAAAAACTTTAAGGAACTTAATTATGTAGCTTTTTAAGGTGATTCTAATAGTGAAAGATAAAATTTGAAATTTTAAAAAATTACATAGGAAAATGAAAAAAAAATCATTTTTGGGGTACAAAACCCCCCCAAACTACCCCTTCCGATTGACCGATATGTCTGGATTACGAACTCGTCTGAGCAATTATAGAAATACATGTTTCTACCAAATTTGGTCTCGATCGGACGATTTTTACGAGAGTTATCGTGTTCATAAACTCACGCACACACACACACACACACACATATATATATATATATATACAGGGTGTTCATTTAAGTCCGGGACAAACTTTTAGGAGTGATAGTACTCATCAAAAGAAACAAAAAATTTCCTATAAACATATGTCGAAAAAAATCCTTCATTTAGCCGCCAGCCGCCATTTCTTATTTTATACAAAAACCGTTATATATATCAAGAACTATTTAAGGTACAAAAACCAAACTTTGCACACATGTTTATGGGCCAAGGAGAATAATTTTCTTAAAGTATCATTAACGTTGCTTTTATGTTTTCAAAATCTCAGCTTTAGTCTCCTTTTCAGAATCCCTATTAGAGTCAATGGACAAAAAATACAAAACAATTGGTCTTCATGGATTTATCAAAAGCCTTCGATAGCATATCGCATGACCTACTTTTGGAAAAATTACATACTTTAGGGATTAAAAACAATCATCTAAAATGGTTTCAATCATACTTCATAAATAGAGTACAATATGTAGAAATATCTTATACGTCTAATAATAGAATTTCAAAATTTAATTCTAAAACTCAAACCATAAGAAATGGAGTGCCACAAGGTTCAATTCTGGGCCCTTTGCTGGGGCTTGCTGGGCCCTGATATAACATATAAACATGTTATATCAGAGGAATGCCACAGTGTCTTAGTAGCACATGTGGCGTAAAGAGTCAGATGTGTTTATATGCAGATGATTCCAACATGATCATGGCTGCTGGGACAGAACAACAACTGGAAATAATGGATCATGTTGAAATTTCAAAACTAATTGATTATTTCATTAAAAATAAGCTAATATTAAATTAGGAAAAAACTAACTTTGTGGCTTTTTATACAAAACAAAATAGAACCGGTCTAGATCCTCTCATTCTGGGAGGCACTGAAGAGATAAATAAAATCAATGACACAAAATCCCTTGGATTGGTTATTGATAAAGACTTAAGCTGGGATTTACATGTTGAATTTTTCACTAAAAAAATTAGTACCGGTATTTTTGTGCTGAGAAGGCTTTCCAAAATTTGCAGTTTTTCAGTCGTAAAAATGCTTTTTATACCCATATTCAGTCCCACATAGCTCATGGAATAGGAGTGTAAGGAGGGACTTCAGGAAAAAATTTTAGTTTTACAAAAAAAGGCTCTAAGAATTTTTTTTAAATTGAACAGTGATGACTCTGTAAAACAACACTTTATGAACTTAAATATTTTAACAGTTCATAGTATATATATCTTTGAATGTATAATGTATATAAAAAAAATAATGAAAATTGTATAAAGAAAGAGAGAGAGAGCACCCCTATAACACAAGAAATAAAAAATAATTTACTATTCCCAAACATAATCTAGAATTATACTCCAAGAGAACTAGTTATGCTGGCATGAAATTTTTAAGGATGATTCCAAAAGATATAAAAATATAGAAAATATATCAGAGTTCAAAACATTATTGAAAAAATATCTGGTAGGGAAAGCGTATTATTCTGTTGATGAATTAAAAAATTAAATTAGTCCTGAAATAAATTAATTGTATTTTGTAGATCTTAAGATATGCTTTTTTCTTGTATAAAGAGTTAATGCTATTTATTGTACATTTGTGCAAATTTCAATAAAGATATTTTGATTGATTGATTGATTGATATCTTCTGTTCTTATAAATAATGGATCCTATACTTGTTTCTTTGTTCTAATTATTAAATGATGTTGTTGTTCAAATACTGTGATTATTCCATTTATAATTTTATTTCATAGATAAGTGTTCATACATAACAATACTGTTGATCTGTTGACAGATATGTGATGAGCTGGGCTTATTAATCTGGCAGGACTTAATGTTTGCATGCAGCATGTACCCTGCGGATGAAAAATTCCTTTCCTCTGTTGCTGAAGAGGTGACCCAACAGGTACTCAGGTTACAGCATCACCCAAGCATTGCCGTATGGGCTGGCAACAATGAAAATGAAGCTGCGCTGGCCGACAACTGGTTAGTGTTAGTGCATGTCACAGTCTTTACAATTTTCATTGATATTTTTGTTAAATTCTTTAAAAACTTTTAATCTAAATTGCTCACTCAGTCTTTTTAAACAAATGTTAAATACCGGTACACTATCATTTATGAGGAATTTATTTTACATGATTTATTCATTTATGAATTAATTGCAATTTTAAATACTGTAAAATTGCTAATATACAAGTAATTATGCAGTTAATTATGCAGTCAGGAGTTAATGTACATACACAGTTAATTTTTATTTAAGCCTAAAATCAAACCACATAATTAAATCTCAAGCACTGTCGGTCGTCACAATTTTCGATGACGCATATGCATCCACAGTGTCATCAACTCGTCACAAATTGTGACGATGTGCGTTTACTCATGATCCAATACTCATGTAATGCATACCTCAACCGATTCAGAATGTACACTCAAACAGAAAAGCTAAAGGCAACAATCAACGATATTCTTGATATAACTGCAAACAAGAATCAGAGAAGAATATCAAGAGTATCCCCCGAAAGATATGAAGCCATGTATAACTTCTGGACTAACTTGAGGATCTCATGCTCTTCCAAACACGTAAAGCCCTCCCTGACTGTCGGCAACATATAAAAAAAAACTATGTTTATAAAAGCAGCAATGCACAAGCAAATATAACTGTGGAAATCCAAGGAGAAAACCATTCTACAAGAACTCAACATGGTGTACAAAGAATATGAAATAAACCACCTTAGTGAAAAAGATATGATACAAGAGTTTATCGAAAAAAAAACAAATACACGATCATAAACCTACGTACTGGTGAACAACATAAAAACCAGGAACTTAAAAAACACTATCAATTTGGTTTTGACGGAGCCCGATTAATAGAACTTAAAGTAGATGAAAATGGCAAATACTCCATTGCTCCTAATAATACAGCTATAAACTCAAACATTCTTGCATCAGACAAAACTCAACTATTAAATGACCTGCCCCTTTTCACCAGTATTAAACACATAGACATTGACTCTACACCTGAAATAAACTTAAAACTTCATCCGAGGTGTACCAGGATGTGGGAAAACAACCTACGTTCTCAACAACTACAAAAACGGTGACCTTATCCTCTTCCCAACAAGAGACTCTGTTAAAGATTTCAGAAAAAGGTTTCGAGAGACGCACCCAAAAACATAAATAAATACCCCCGTCGCAGCAAAACTGCGTACTAAGCGAATTTCCACCTCAGTAATATGGCAATAATACATGTATATGACAAGATTGATCAATCAATACCTGTTGATAAATTAGGGTATTTTTCCTATTCTCCTTAACACTAACATGGGAAAGAGTATGCAGGTGTGCTTCTTTGAGGAACACTGAAAGTAGACATTTTTACTATAAACTATTTTTATTTTGACATATACCAAATTTTATCATGGATAAAGGAGTTTGCCTATTCTCCATAAGATTAACATGGGAAAGAGTATGCAGGTTTCCTGCTGTGAGGAATTCATAAACTATGATTTATTTATCATAAACGTATGGATCCCAACCACATGAAGCTAAGTATCAAGTTTAATCCAAAAATATTGGTTTATAAGGGAAATGTTAATTTTTCCTTATCCATCATAAGATTAGCATTGGAGCCCCTAAATACAATGTACTCTGTTGAAATGATTGAGAAAAACCTGAAGAAACTAAATTGTGTAGTTTTTTGAGCTGATTCTATTAGTGAAAGATAAAATTTGAATTTTTTTAAAACAACATGTGAAAAACACAAAAAAGCCATTTTTGGGGTAAAAAATCCCCCCAAACTACCAGTTCCGATTGACCGATATGTCTGGTTTACAAACTCGGCCGAGCAAATGTAGGAATACACGTATTTACCAAATTTAGTCTAGATCGGACCATTTTTATGAGAGTTATCGAGTTCACAGACACACATACATATATATATATAAATTTTAATGACTATTTTTTTGGTTTCTGGGCACCTAAAGAATAAAAAATAACATGATCCTTGCTTAATTCTTGCCATGAGACCTACAGTAATAGCTTCTTCCCTATGGGAAATTCGCTAAAACACAGTCAATGACACATTTCGAACTGTCCATTCATTTATCATAAACCTGACATATCATTTAAAGCAAGGAATGAAATATGAGAGGCTCATCATAGTAGACGAGGCCCTGATGATGCACGCTGGGGAAATTCTTTTTGCAGCTGTACTCTCAGGTGCAAACAAAATCATACTTGTTGGAGACATTAATCAAATTCCTTACATAAACAGAGCAGAATTACTAGAAGTTAGATTTCATAATATCGCAGAAATAGCAAACATATCTGAAATACTGAGCAAAACCCATAGATACACAATAAGCACTGCAGCAGTGATTGCAAGATTCTACCCTCAAAGAATTAACACAACCAGTCAAATCACAAACAAACTAATGCTACAACCTTTAGTAGGAATAGAAAGTCTTAAACAAAACCCAAAAAGCCCCTCACTCACCTACCTTGTCTTTAAACAATCTGAAAAACAAAAACTCATAAACCTAGGATTAAAAAACATCTCCACCATCCACGAATACCAAGGCAGACAGGCAGAAAATATAATTATGATCCGTACCTCTAGCAAACATGAAGACATCTACAGCTCGCTATCACACTGCATTGTCGCCATATCAAGGCACACTAAATCTTTTCTCTATATAACAGCATGTAAAAGTGAAACAATAAGCAAGTGGATCAAACGTGTGAACACCGTAGACAAAGAAGGCCTCCTGAAATACAAATCAAACTTCTGCATAACCAATTCACAACCACAAATAATACCAGCACCAACTACAGACAAACAATCAGATCAAAAGACACCTGAGCCCCATTTTTTCGCCCTATCTCAGCAAGCCAAATTGAGACACAAACTGAGAATAGAGCAAAAAACTAATTTGGAACTCTGCTCTCAAGAAAGTCAAACATATAGCCAAAAAATGGGATCAACTCCTCACTAAAATAACAAAGTACCCAAGAACATAAACTCACAATCGCTCACCAAAATATTAACTGGCTAGCAAAAAAGACCGATAGGCTGGCACACTTTTTTAATGAGACACTACCCGACTTAATAATAATTACAGAGCATGACCTAACCCAGGAAACAATTGAAGACACCTATAGAAGGCTACTCACTCATAGGGGTTTTCATACGTAAGAACCATAGGAATAAGGAAGGAGTCATAGGATATGCAAAAAAAGAACTAGAGGGATGCATAGAACTTCTAAAAGTAAGTGGGATATAGACTGAGATGATATGTGAAACTGCCCTATATGAAATACCCCCGTCGCAGCAGACCTGCGTACTCAGCGAATTTCAAAAAGCAATAATATAATAATAATAATATATGACACGTTTTACCAATATCTGTTGATAAACAACTGAATTATTTGCCTATTCTCTAAGATTAACATGGTAAAGAGTGTGCAGGTTAGCTGCTGTGAGGAACACTGACAGTAGTCATTTCTACCATGAATAATTTTTATCTTAACATTTATACCAACTGTCATGAACATCTGTCCATAAATAAAGGAGTTTGCCTATTCCCTATATGATTAATATGGGAAAAGAGTATGCAGGTTTGCTGCCATGATTAACACATAAACTATGATTTTTAAACATGAATGGATAGATCTCAACCACATGAAGCTAAATATCAACGTTTATCCAAAAATGTTGATTGATATGGGAAATATTAATTTTTCCTTATCCTCCATAAGATTAACATTGGAGCCCCACAATACAACGTACTGTGTTTAGATTTTTTCATATCTCGATAACCGTTGGAGATAGAGAAAAACTTTAAGGAACTTAATTGTGTAGTTTTTTTAAGCTGATTCTAATGGTAAAATATATAATTATAAATTTTTAAAAATTACATGTGAAAAATGCAAAAAACCCCATTTTGGGGTACAAAACCCCCCCAAACTACCCGTTCCCATTGACCGATATGTTTGGTTTATGAACTCGTCCGAGCATTTGTAGGAATACACGTCTCTACCAAATTTGGTCTCGATCGGACCATTTTTACGAGAGTTATCGTGTTAACAGACACATATATATATACATATATACATATATATATATATTTTATATATACATATATATATATATACATATATATACATATATATATAAAAATTTTAACGACTGTTGTTTTTGGACTCTGGGCACCTAAAGACAAAAAAATAACATGGTCCCGGGCTTAAGTCTTACCATGAGACCTACGGTAATAGCTTCTTCCCTATGGGAAATTCGCTAATAAAAATTAAGAAGAGCACAACTAGAGTGATGGGTGTCTATAGACTTCCTAATGCAAACCTAGACCAAGTAATAGACATTCTACATGATCAGCTACACAGCGCAATTGGCAATAATAAACCAACTATTATTATGGGGAACATAAATGTAAACAACCTTGAGGTTATAATATAAAGCTAGAAGAACCCCTGACATCTTTAAAAAGATTAACACTACCACCAACACAAATTACACCTACTTGAAGAAGATCAATAGACTTGATCTGCACCAACATAAACACCCAACAAACACAAACATCCTTCGTCTTGTCAGGTCTTTCAGACCACACAGCGCAAACAATCACAATAAAACTAACAGAAAACCCTAGAACAAGAAACCCTACTGGGATGATGAATGCACCAAACTTAAAAACCTGTATTCACAAGACCTCGAAAAAGAACTATGCTACGGGCTTCCAGAAGATAAAGTCGAAACTGTGTCAAAGAAAAAACAGTATAACCAAAGAATTAAAGCCCTGAAGAAAAAACAAACATCTGACTTCATTAATGACTCTGAAACAAGTCTAAGGCACTTTGGCAAATAATAAACAATGAGAGGAGGGAAAAGCCTGGGGCAGGGAACCAATGGAAGCTCCACACAGAACAGGAAACGATAGAAGAAGCCCACGTGATAGCCAACCACTTCAATAATTTCTTTGCTGCCATAGCCGAAAAACTCTCAAGGACAACAAAGTGCAAATAAATAACACAATAGCACCCACACCCCAATCAACTAACCAAGAGCTGCTTTTTCCAAATGCTGAAACAGCCGAAATACAAAAGGCAATAGACTCCTTAAAACCGAAAACATCATCTGGAATTGATGAAATATCAGGAAAATTAGTTAAAATATGCAAAAATGAACTAACCCACCCACTGACACACTTGGTAATCAAATCACTCCATCAAGGTATCTTCCCATCAAAATTAAAAACAGCAAAAGTATACCCAAAATATAAAAAAGGTCCAGTCACAGACACCAACAGCTATCGACCAATCTCCCTCATACCAACATTTTCAAAAATTTTGGAAAAAATCGTACTTCAAAGGCTTATTACCTTATTATTACTTACCTTACCTACCTTATTATTATTGGCTTAGGCTTATTATTACCTGGAAGAAAAAGAACTAATTACAAGCCAACAACACCGCTTTCTTAAAATCTGATCTACAACAACAGCCCTAGTCCAGCTCAAAGAACATATCATTGACCAACAAGAAGGAGGATGCTTAGTCACCAGCCTGTTTCTAGACTTTAGCAAGGAATTTGACTGCCTTAATCACAATCAGCTTCTCAACAAACTACAATCTTTAGGCATTAAGGGTAAAACAGCACAGTGGTTCAGCAGCTATCTTAACAACAGACAACAGATTGTGAAAATAGTAGATTTACAAAAGGGCACAAGAGCCTGCATAAGAAGAGGAGTACCGCAGGGTTCAGTACTCGGCCCAGTGTTATTCCTTCTTCTCACAAATGACCTCCCAGACCAGTTTCGACACTCTTGCAAAACTACCACGTATACAGACGACACAGTCATTACCATAGCAAGCAAATCAAAGGACACCCTGAAATTAAATGCCAACACAACCATTAATAAAACTAAAGAATATTGCAACAACAATAATGAACTAGCACTGAACGAAAGTAAAACTGTGCAAATTAACTATGCCACAAAAAACAAAGATGTAAATATAACTCTACAAGGCATACAAGCTGAATGCAGCACAGAGTATCTCGGTGTCATCATGGATGCAAAACTCACATGGCACCAACATGTTACAACTCTGTGCAAGAAACTATGCTCTGGTATCCATTTCATCAGAAGGATGATGCACATAAGTGATCTAAACACTGCAAAAACTGCCTATCATTCACTTTTCGAGAGTCACCTTCTATATGGCATAGTGGTATGGGGAGGAACCACCAACACTAACCTAGAGAGAGTACTAGTTCATCAAAAAAGGGCACTGAGATGCATGATAGGACTCAAAATGCAAGAAAGCTGTCGGGATAAATTTAAAGAACTAAAAATACTCACGTTGACATCTCTCTATATACGCGAGGCAGTGTTTCATGCTGTATTCACTCATCAAACAAGAGATGAAGACTTGCACCACAATTACATAAGACATGCCTTAAACTTCACCCTTTCAGTACACCGACTCAGCCTGTATGAAAAGAAGCCATCCTACAGAGGAGCGCTGTCCTACAACCATCTTCCAGACAACCTCAAGAAAGAACCAGTCAACAAACTAAAGAAAGCCCTGACAGCATGGCTACAGGACAGGCCCTACTTCACAGAAAAAGAATTTATACTAAACCAATTATAACTCAACAGAATCTGACGCATTGTACTGTTCTCAAAGAATATGTCAATAATGTATATTGTTTATTGTCTGGTTTTAAAAATTGTACCGATCGGAAAACCGGTCAAAGCCACTTAAAATTAATACCATTGGAAAGCCAATAAAATGACGAACACAAGTTATCTTTGCTTCTTCTGTGGTCTGTGTCTAGACGATACAATAATTATTGACTTTCTCGCTACTTATTCGGTGAGCATCCGCTTCGTGTCCGTTTTTTTTCAACTGCGCATACGATGTGTTTCACGATTACGTTTTGCTATTTAGACATTTTTACGAGTGTTAAATGTTTTATATTCATTATGGTTGATACCTGTAAGTCAAGTGATATTAGGGAACTTCTTTTCAATCTGATTTGAGTGAGTTACCTGATTCTGAGGCTGAATATGGGCAAGGTGAGAGTGACAATGAAAGTGTGTCTGGAGGTAATGTTTCAGATGTAAGTTGCAATTTTACTATGGACATTGGTAATATAAGTGACTCTTCTGATGAAGAATATGAACCAAATTTATCTGATTTGGAACAGGGTGAATTAGAGTAAGAACTTAGGCCCGTTTCACATGATCCGGCGTAGATGGGATATGTTTACACACGGTCCGGCGCGCACCGCATGGCGCTCCTGTATTTTGTCTGTCCAGTTGTGGATCAGCTATCGAAATGTTAACTTCACAAGAGAAGAAAGTTTTAGCGATGTACTTGCTGTGAAGACGGCGAAAAAGAAGAAGGAACAGGAGGTTTTGGATTCATCCACTGGCTCAAGATCGACAAACATCTGGGTCCTTCTCAGTTTTATTTAACTCATTGCGCCTGACAGATTTCTCTCCAAGCTTCTCTGTTCTTGTTTCTATCTTTGTATTCTTCCAGGGACTTTTCCCACAGCAGTGGTCTTTCTTCGACATGCATAATTAAATTTTCCACGTCAATGTCATTGTTGAATTCAGCTAACTCTGTGTCTTGTGTTTCACTCATTTTCACTCACACCAAAATTTTAAAACAAACAAACAACACACTTTATACAAACTTGCGTTCTTCACTGTCCAGTGGCAGCTCGTAGACTGACGGAACATGCGGCGCTCGCCGGACCGTGTGAATACACCAATAAGAACCAATAGCCCTTCACCAAGTCATCCGGCGTGGCTACCGCATGTGCGGGGTAGGGGAATCCGGCGGGAATCTCAGCGCCGGATGTCATGTGAAAAGACTGATATACTCCCATAGCCCAAAGCCGCATCAGGCGTACGCCGTACGGCACATGCCGGATCGTGTGAAACGGGCCTTAGGCCCTCCAATTTGAGCCTAGTCTCTGATTTTGACTTAGCAATAGCCCACCTGTAGATAGACCCTTAGAAACATCCCTCCATGTATCTACATCGGGAGATGTTTATTATCTTATCTTATGAATTATTATCTTCACTATCTTGTGAAGATAATAATTATGTTCCTGAACCACTAGCTAGGCCTAACAGTTTCTCTGAAACTAAATGGGTTAGAGTGTACCCACCGAAGACAATTTGAATGTTGAATCAAAATTTAGGGTTTCCAACCCTAAATTGGTGTAAAAAATTGTCCACCTAGTAACAGCCCTTCATTAGAATATTTCACATTGTTTTTTACTCAAGCCATTTGGAATATGTTGGTAAATGGAACCAACTCCTATGCTACTAAACTTACGGTATTGATTCTAGATGGTCATCAGATAGCATAAAACCCAAATCAAGAAGAGTGAAAAATAGGAATATTTCACTCAATATCAAAACATCTCTATAGATGAAAGTATAATTGGTATAATAGAGTTATATTCATACAGTACATGCCAAAGAAAAAACACGCCTGCTTCGGAATAAAAAAAAAACAAAAAATATGAAATTTGTGACAGCAAGACCAGTTATATTTTACATACAGCTCTGTACAGTGGGAAAGTTTTTTTAGAAGGAGGAGGTGATCCCTTAGCACACAATGTGGTTATGGAACTGATGAACAGGACTGGACTGCTTGACAAATTTGATCATTTATTCATCAATAACTTTTACACAAAACTGCCAATAGCCCAGACTCTACTAACAAGAAAAACATTTCTGACAGGTTCTGTACTAAATAAAATAACAACAAAAGGCTTATCAAAGAATGTTATTCAAGCCAAATTAGGAAAGAAAGAGAGTATTTATTACAGAAAGGGGTCTGTTCTGTTTGTTGGATACAAGCAAAAGAAGACTCGAAAGCCAGTGTATCTCTGACTACAGGTTGTCATGCACAGGATGAACTAATTATAAGCCGGAGTAAGCTATAAGTAGTGAATCCTGTTCTTATCCACAAGTACAACCTATCTATGGGGGGTGTTGACTTGAAAGATAAGTCAATTTCTCACCACACCTGCACCAGAGCGACACTCAAGTACTAGAAAAAGATATTTTACAATCTTTTGGACATGGCCTTATTTAATGCTAATGTTTTGTACCTAAATAATACAGACAATCCCATGCAAAGGAAAAGGTATATGAAAGAAATCATAATGGGATTAGTCAGAGACTGTGAGCCTGAACCGCCCAGACCTTCCACTTCAGAGGTTACTCAAAAGCATGAGCTCTCCCACCTCCCAGGGAACGAGACTCGTGTTTGTCCTGTTTGTGAAAAAAGGAGTCATTGGTGGTGTGTTGGGTGTAATTGTGGAGTGCATCCTAAGGGGTTTTCCGCCTTAGAGCTCTTAAAGAGGTCACTGAAAGGGGTGAAGAAGCCACACCCACCAGCTGAGTGATTCTGAATTAGCGTGCCAAGTTCATCGAACCCTAGGTAAATATTTTAGTGTTTTATAGTTTTGTGTATCAATGTGCAATGTCGACTAGGTGCATCAATTTTGTTTCAACACACTGGATTTGCTGAATACCAGTTAATTACTTACTAGTACATTTTTCATACTCATATTGATTGTGTTACTGGTTACCAAGTTATGCTATATTTTTTATTTTTTATGTGTAACTAATCCCAATAAAACTATATATTTTTGGATTCAGAATAAATTTTTTAAAATTTATGGGAATGGCTATTTTACTTTTGGACAATGGTAATTTTTACTTAGTAAGATAAATGTCAGACCTTCTATTTTCTATAAATAAAAAAAGTTTACAAATATTATTTTAAAAATGATTTCCTTATTTTTTTGTGTTTTTTTTACACTGTTCTACAAATAATTAGAAAGAAAATGGTATAAGGTATGTTTTCCTACTAAAATAATAAGACACTTTCCAGTGACTTTAAAAAAAACTCCTACACTATTGCCTAAAAATGCATGACACTGGTGAAAAAGTAATAGACAGTGCTAGGGTTGAATAAAAAATGTTTAAATAATAATAAGTGCATAGTAAAAATATCAAAATGTCAGGAAAAATTTTGAAACTCGTTTGTACCACATTGTTTTTAGGTATGGTACTCAGTCAAACTTCAGCCTCTATAAATCAGATTATATAAAACTATATGTTGACACAATAAAACCGATCATACAACAATTAGACAAGACTCGTAGCTACCTCTCATCCAGTCCCTCCAACGGACTAGAAACCGAGAAAGAAGGATATGTCGCAAAGAATCCATATGACAAGAGGTTTGGAGATGGTGAGATGTATTTTTTGTTTGTTAAACTTTATTCTCAAATTAATTACGTGAAAATGTTTTTTTTAGCATTCCCCTCATATTTATAAACTAATTTAGACCATTACCATATCAAAAGTGTTATTGATTTAGTATTTTGTAGTCAATTATATGATGGATTGAGAATAGATAGTTTAATAGTATTTTGATTTTGTACTATATTTGTTAAATATTTAATTTCGTTGAAATATTTTAACTATAGGCCAGTTTCAAACATGTTTAAAACAATACTAATAAACATTTAATGATGTGTAATATCAATTTTGCGTAATAGAATTGGTTCATTACATAAAATTATTTTTAAATGGTTTTCAACATACAAGAATATTAAGGTTTTATCCATTTTTGTCATTCCTTGATGATAAAAGAATTAAATTATCATGATTGAGATTCAATAAATTATAATACACCGGTTGCAGCAGACCTGCGTACTCAGTGAATTTACACCTCAATAATAATGGCAATAATAATAGAAGTATATGACAAGATTGATCAATCAATATCTGTTGATAAATAAGAGTATTTGTCTATTCTCCGTAACATTAACATGAGAAAGAGTATGCAGGTTTGCTGCTGTGAGGAACACATAAACTATGATTATTTTAGCATAAACGTATGGATCCCAACCACATGAACTATTGGTTAGTAAGGGAAATATTAGCAAACTTCCCATATGGAAGTAATCCATGCATATGTTTATGCTAAAAAAAATCATAGTTTATGTGTTCCTCACATCAGCAAACCTGCATATTCTTTCCCATATTAATTTTATGGAGAATAGGCAAATACTCTTATTTTTATTTATCAACAGGAATTGATTGATCAATCTTGTCATACACTTATATTATTATTGCCATATAATTGAGGTGGAAATTTGCTGAGCATGCAGGTCTGCTGCAACGGGGGTATTCATTTTGCCTTATGATCCGTAAGATTAGAATTGGAGCCTCTAAATACAATGTACTGTGTTTAGATTTTTAATTTCTCGGTAATAGTTGGAGATAGAGCAAAACTTTAAGCAACTAAATTGTGTAGTTTTTTGAGCTAATTCTAATATGGTGAAAGATTTAGAAAGAAATTTTTAAAAATTACATGAGAAAAACATAAAAAACCCATTTTTGAGGCACAAAACCCCCAAAACTACCCGTTCTGATTGACTGATATGTCTGGATTATGAAATCGTCCGAGCGAATGTTGGAATACACGTCTCTACCAAATTTGGTCTCAATCGGACCATTTTTAAGAGAGTTATTGTGTTCACAGACACACATATATATATCTATAAACTTTAACAACTATTGTTTTTGGCCTCTGGGCACCTAAAGACGAAAAAATAACATGGTCCCGGACTTAAGTCTTACCATGAGACCTACGGTAATAGCTTATTTTCTATGGGAAATTCGCTAATAAATCAAAATATTTAATTCAATAAGACAAAATAATAAATTAAATCAAATAAACAACAGTCTTAAGACTAAGAATAAGTTCCATCACCAAACTTCATGATGTGGTCCATTGGGTTAAAATAAGCAAAAAGGTCCTATAGGGTCATGTCCTAAAACGCATACGGTACTTGCTTACCCAGATATCTGCCATTTTGTTTTTTATAAAATTTTTTTATTTCAGTACTTTTCCATTGATTATTTAGAAACTTGGCATGTGTCTTTAAATAGTAAAGACCCAATTTAGTAAAAACTAGCCGTAAGCCCGTCCTTTGTACGGGTTGTAGGATTCAGTTTATAGAAGAAAGATTATCATACCAAAATGTAAATCTGAAATCAATACAAAGAAAATAAATCAATAACCAGCTTTATTATTTAGCATTACTTTACAATTAAATAGATTAGAATGTTTGTACCACTATTATAATTAGTTATACGTTAAAATAACTTTTTAATATAGTATGATTTCGAAATGGGTTTAAAATCAATGACCAATATAAACTAACTAATATTGATTTGACAGCTGTTTGTTTTTATTTCTATTAAATGTTTAAACTACAAAGACAGCTGATTATTAACAGTAGGTAGGTTATTCATTGAAAACTGGATCAAAATGTGACTCGTATTGCGTAAAAGTGGGTTTTTAAATGTTTGTTATTTACTTTTCGGACGGCGGGTGATTTAAAGCATTTATAAACCTTCTCTAGAATGTGAGAATACATGAAATAAGTTTCATTGTAATCAGTTCTCCCGTTTTTTTGGAGAAGACAGCGTAAAATGCCTCCTGGAGCATCATAGACAACAATTGACATATGACCGGTTTCGGCTTCTCTAACGCACGAAAAGTAAGAATAACTAAAAAATTAATAATTATGAGCAATGTACAGACAAAACTCTAATTTGATTTATATAGATATCAATGCAATTAAAATGTTTAATTTCAAAATGGCAGGCATTTAAAATTTTCAAATTAAAATACCTATAAAAGGGTTGATTGTTTAAAAAATTATTAAGAATAAAAGTTATATAAAATTTAATTCCTTAATGAAATCGAATCCAAAAAATTAATCGAATGAAATCAAAATTATGTAAGTCGTTCAATAAATACCGAAGATTCAGTAGGTAGTTTTACCAGTATTATGGGTGTATATGAATCTTTTTAGCGAATTTCCCATAGGGAAGAAGCTATTACCGTAGGTCTCATGGCAAGAATTAAGCCCGAGACTATGTTTTTTTTTTGTCTTTAGGTGTCCAGAGGCCTAAAACAATAGTAGTTAAAGTTTATAAATATATGTATATATATATATATATATATATATTTATTTATAAATAAATATATATATATGTGTGTGTTTGTTTTTGAGAACATGATAACTCTCATAAAAATGGGGATTTGGTAGAGACATGTATTCCTACATTGCTCGGACAAGTTCGTTAACCAGACATATCGGTCAATGAGAACGGGTAGTTTAGGGGGGTTTCATACTCAAAAATTAGTTTTTTTGCGTTTTTAATACGTAATTTAAAACAATTTTAGATTTTATCTTTCATCTTTAGAATAATCAGCTTAAAAAACTACATAATTTAGTTCCTTAAAGTTTTTTTCTATCTTCAACGTTACCGAGATATTAAAAAATCTAAACACAGTACATTGTATTTTGGGGTTCCAATGTTAATCTTATGGAGGGTAAGGAAAAGTAAATATTTCCCTCACTAACCAATAGTACTCTTTCCCATGTTAATCCTAAGGAGATTAGGCAAACTCCTTTATTTGTATCCAGTTATTGATAAAACTTGGTATATGGTCAAAATAAAAATAGTTTATGGTAAAAATGCCTACTCAATGCAGCTAACCTGCATACTCTTTCCCATGTTAATGGTAGATTACGGAGAATAGGCAAATACTCTAATTTATCAACAGGTAATGACACGTAATTGATCAATCTTGTCATATAATTATGTCATTTTATTGACTTGGAAATTCGCTGAGTACGCAGTTCTGCTGCTTAGGGGTATTTTTTATTGTTGAATGTAATTTATTCGTACAATTTTTATGTCAACTGCTAATTATCAGATGATTTTTAATGTAACTTTTTTGTGTTAATCTTCTCCACATTTTAAGTTAATTTTATTATTATTTGTCATTAAGGTTTTTAAAACCCAAACACTTTTGATACTATTCAAATATTTTTTCTACTGAATATGTGTTGTTTTTGTTTTTACATACCTGGAGGTAACCCTCTAAAGCGCCCTTTTATGTTTTGAAAATCCTTGGGCCTGACACATTACTTCCTTAGTTATTACTTGAAATATTGGAATTGAACTTGGTATACATCAGTTAACTTCTACTAATACGGTATGTCAAAAAATCTTAGTTGGAATATCTCTTATCACAGCAAACCTACTTACTCATTTATAATATTTTATATTATATTTTTTAGATCATTTTTATAATTACCAATTAAATTTATGGAATCCTGTGGTATTTCCGAAACCTCGTTTTGCCTCTGAATATGGAGTGATGGCAATGCCTTCTCTTGAATCATTCACTGATATCACCAATCCAGAAGATCTGTCATTAGATTCAGATTTTATGAAAAGCAGACAACACCATGCCTCAGGCTACAACGAAATGGCCCTCACTATAAAGTATAATTTGTATATGCCAAACAACAGTGACTTAGACACATTCATATATTTAAGCCAGGTCAGTATTTTTTTTGGTTAAGTTTGGTAAAGTAACAATAAAATAAGAGATAAATTATATCTAAATAAAGGTTATTATATTGAAAGATAATAAAAAAATAGTTGTTTTTGATAAAAATAAAATAAGAAAAAGAAATAACAATCCCCCCCCAAAATATATATATATATATATATATATATATATATATATATATATATATATATATAAAGCGAAATATAGTGATGAAACATAATTATTTCTAATTTTTTTAAATAAATAAATATATATATTTAAATTGTAAATGAAGACCATAGTACTCTTGCATTATTTAATTATATTTTAACACTACATGTTTTGGAGATTATTCCATTTTCAAGTAAACCTTCAACTAACAGATATAGTAAATCATTCAGCTGTTGAAAAGAAAATATGTAGTTATAATGTATATATGTTATAAGTTACTGGCTAAGTTATAAGTTCTGGTTCCATAGTTTGGGATCCTTTTTGGGCTTCTAGGTACCCAATTGAGCTACAAAAAAATTGATGATCCACAATCCTTCCCCATGAAATTTTATCTAAGAGTACCACTTTCCATGAGAAATTGTCCAACGGTGTCCGAGCACATAACTTCAAACATACAAATGTATATACAAACATCCTCTATTATAGATATAAGACAGATAGATTTACTGTAGGGAACTGGATTGCTTAAGTGAAATCGATAACCGTAACAGATTTAAGATTGTACTACTTAATATAAGAAGTTACAAGAAAATTTTGATGAATTAATTGCATACTTCAACCTCGCCAACGTAAATTGGGATGTTATTATACAGACAGAAACTTGGTTTGAAGAAGGGGACGAGAATTTATTTTTAACTTGAAGGGTACAAAATTGTTTGCAATAAAAATAAGTGACACCAGAACAATTTTTTTTTTTTTTTTTTGAGGGAGAGGCGGAAGAAATGCTTTATGCACACAGGTCGCCAGCCTGTAGTGTGGGACTCCCCTATGAAGCGGGGTTACCCACTAAAAAAAACCTCCTCTACTCTTTAGGTTTCCAACCTGGAACTGTTTGTCACATTACAACAGGCTAGGCCTAAATTTGGCTTACGCCCTTGGGGCTCACTCCATGTTCAGGCACTCATTTTAGGTGATCTGGGCCTCTTCGCGGTCCAGATCGCTTTTCTTCTCTAGAAGGACGCCCCGGACAAACCGTGACAAACAATCCCAGTTTCCCTCATCCTCAATGATTTTGTGGCAGACCGTGTCCACTGTGAAAACATCAAGTTTTCGTGCAGCCTCCAGTCAGGGCCTTTCCCAACGGGGACAGTGGAAGAAAGTGTGCTCCGCATCGTCGGTAACGCCCGGGCAGTAAGTGCAATCGGTGAACCGGTTTTGCCCATTCGATACAGGTACGACTTGAAATAGCCGTGGCCTGTCAGAAACTGAGTGAGGAAGTAATCCACCTTGCCATGCCCCTGTTCCACCCACAGTTGAACCTGCTGTATGAGTCGCGCAGTCCATCGTCCTCGGGCGTTGTGCTCCCAGCTGTGCTGCCACTGCTGGAAGGTTCGGGAGCGCTCTTCAGACCTTGAAGTATCCTTGTCGATCCCACCTTGCCTCCAATAAATCGCCTTCCTCTCCCCTGCCAAAAGTTTGACAGGAATGACTCCAGCGACAACCAGGACGGCAGGCTCGGATACTGTCCGATATGCAGAACACACCCGAAGCGCAGCTTGACGCTGAACCCGGGCGAGTCGCAACCGGTAGACGTCCTTGGTGAGTGCGTCTGCCCAGACCTCTGCCCCATAAAGGAGCACTGACTGGACTGCGGATATCAAGAGACGTCTTCTGCTCGACCGAGGACCCCCGACATTGGCCATCAGCCTACTAAGGTAAAAGACCACCTTAGAAGCTTTGTCCGCCGTACGGAAGATCTGGTCTCTCCAGCTTAGTCTGTTGTCCACCATGACTCCCAGGTACTTGGCGGCACGCATTGTTTGGACCACTTCCCTCCCTACTCGCAGCGGGACGATGGTGTTGATCCTCTTTTTAGTTAGTATCACGATCTCCGTCTTGCTCAGAGCAAGCGAAAGACCATGATCGGCTATCCAGGCGTTAACCACGCGCATGACCTGGTTCAACTTTAGTTGGGCCAGTTCAACGCTGCATGCAGCGATAAGAGCCGCAACATCATCGGTGTACCCAACTAAAATGGTCTCCTCTGGCATCTCGGATCTCAGAAGGCTGTCGTAAGCGACGTTCCAGAGATCCGGGCCGAGTATTGAACCTTGCGCGGCACCAGAGGTGACCTCCATCGTCCGTGCTCCTTCACGGGTATCGTAACTCAGGTGTCTGGAGCGGAGATAGTTCTCTATGAGCCGCAGTAGATATGATGGAATACGAAAGGTGTTACGAAGCGCATCCAACACATCGAGCCACTTCGCCGAGTTGAAAGCATTCTTGACATCAAGCGTAACAAGAAGCACCACTCGACGAGAGAAATGGTTGTGGCTCTTGGCCCTCTCTACGGCTCTCTGGACTTCAGTGATCGCGTCGATTGTTGATCGCGTCGATTGTTGATCGCGTCGATTGTTGATCGCCCCTTTCTGGAACCGTATTGCCGAGGGGACAGATCCCCAACAGCTACCAAGGCAGAAGTTAGACGGGAGCGAATCAACTTTTCAAACAATTATCCAGCCGTGTCCAACATACACAGAGGTCTGTGGGACGACGGCAGCTCTGGATCACCTTTTCCCTTACTGATAAGCACAAGCCTGGCGTTTTTCCAGGGTGTCGGGATTCTCCCGACGAATGGATGGATTCTTCCATTCTCAGCAGCAGTCCGGGATTGATTGCATAAATCTTCTTCAGAGCCTCGCTAGGAATCCCATCTGGACCAGGAGCCTTGTTGCTCTTCAAGGAAAGAACAGAGGCTTCCAACTCCTCAATCGTGAAGAGCGGAATGCCTTCTATTTGTCTGAAGTCAACCAGCGGACGCTGCGGATGTCTAGGAAACAGGGCATTGACGATCCTATCCATGGTGGCACCTTCCATGATGGAGGGTGGAGAGCGGGCGCGAAACTTTAGGGTCACGACTTTGTAACCCAATCCCCACGGATCGGAGTCGATGTCGTCCCGAAGTTTCCTCCAGCTGTTTGCCTTGCTCCTGTTGATGGCCCGTCGGAGAGCTTTTCTCGCAACCTTATACGGGCTCCGACTTACGAACTCTATCAGCGGGAATTCTCGCTCTAGTGGCGGCTCGCTTGGCCCTAAGACATGTTCTTCTGAGGTCCGCAATCTCTTCAGTCCACCAGTAGACGGGTTGCTTATCGCGTCGGATTCTCCTTCGTGGCATAGACTGATCGCAGGCCAAGGCAATTAGCTCCATCGTGGATGCTACTAATGCCTCGGCACCAGCCTCGCCAGGATTCTCCTGCGCTCCCCGTGAAATGACCTGAGTGAACTTGATCACGTCCAATTTGTTGGTATTCCAACGGCGTAGTTCTCCCCGAGATGCGGATACTCTGCGGTGCGTGTCGTGTATCTCAAACATTATATACTGGTGGTCACTGCCAGTATAATCCTCTAATACCCTCCAGCCAGAGATCCTCGGAAGAAGCGACTCAGACGCAAAGGTTACGTCGGGGATCATGCCTCTCTGCCCGGGGCGCCGGAAAGTAGGCGTGTCACCCTGGTTAAGGACGACCAGCCCTGGTAATGAAGTCCACGATGTATTTTCCCCGGGAGTTGGTAGAAGGCATTCCCCACTCGACGTCCCTAGCGTTGAAATCGCCTCCGACTACTACGTGCCCAGTGGTGCCAAGCACGCTCTCCTCCAGGCAGTCAATCTTGCCGCGGAAGTCCTGGATGGCCTCGTTGGGGGTGAGGTAGCAACTAAAGAAGGTTACGTCCCTACACCATACCCAGACGAATCCTCGGCCGCATCCGTGACTCCGCATCACAACCTCCTGTCGGTTACGCGCTCAAAAGGCGGCAGTACCGAGACTGTCTGAACTCCAGATGTTCGGGTCCCTGTCCCGATACTGTTCACTGATCAAGAGCTGTCAGCACCAAATTCTTGGGAAAGCTGGTCTAAAAGGTTATCAGCTCCCCATGATCTCTGTAGATTGGCCTGGAGGATGCGGATTACTGTTCCCCGCCTTTTGCCCGTTTAAGTGCGGCTCTGAAGGCATCGCACTGACCAGATCCGGGCATGTGACCAAGGGCGCTCTCCTTGGAGCCCTTTTCCTTACAAATAAAGCAGGGAAGTCTGGATGAGCAGTCCTTCTTCTTGTGGCCTTGGCCTCAGCACCGAAGGCAGTTAGCGCTTCGATCGGGCCCCTTGCAGTTGCGGGAGGAGTGACCGAACCCAAGACACCGGAAACATCTTTGGACGACCACCCTCCGTTTGATCCTGCAATTCACCCATCCGACCCTCAAGTGCTGAAGGCTGAGCAGCTTGTTAGCATACTTTTCACCCATGTGAGCAACTGCCATCCGCTGCTGTCTCTGGTTCGGTTTGGTCAACCAGACCTTCAGCCCCGGCAAATCTCCCTGAATCTCTGGGAACACCTCCCCTATTGCTCGAGTCACCTCGGCTTCTGTGGACAGCGCATCAAGGTCTCGAATCTCCACCGATCATCGCAGCTCTAGGGAACGAATAGTACCCTTGTCCCCAAGGGCAGACTTAAGGGAAGTGGCAAACCCGATTTTGTCTTTTGACTTCCCCAGTTCGAGGAGAACATCCACGTTCTGGGTTCGTCGAATGGACTTGATAACGGTCTCCGTCTCCTCCGGCTTCCGGCCGCTGACTCCGCTTCCGGAGTCAGCGGCCGGAACTGGACTGGTCTGCGAGGTCGCAGAAGCATAGGTCCGCATCAGCACCGGCTCCAAGTCCATCAGGTCAGGGCTGCCCGACTAGGAACCTCTCTGTCGCTTTGCACGCTTTCTGCCCTGGCTCTGGGACTCAGACAGATGAGCTTGTGCTTGGAGCGGGTCAGAGAGGACTCTATTGGTAACGTTTCGCTCCTGCCTTACCGCCTGCAGTCTAATCTTCCGGCACTCCGTGATTTCTCCGAGAAAATCCTGGAGTTTCGGAATGCCATCCTTGATCTCCTTTTTTACATTCCTTTGAACTAGAAGGGCCTTTGCCATCTCCTTCAAAAGAATGGTCATGTTCTCCAACATCGTCGTCTCCTCCTCATTGGCATCGTCCTGCTGCTGCCGAAGCGTTTGCACTTCGAACGCCGGGCGAAAAGGACTTCCTTTGGGAGGTATTCCCTTGATGTGACCTAGTAATGCCTCCGATGTCTCCATCACCAGGTCAACCTCCACGTTCTCTATGCCTGATCTGGCATCACCTACCGCCTTCAATGGTGCCGTTGGAGGGGAATTTTTAATTCCTCCCTTCAGCGTCCCTGGCGTCATGGTCAAAGTTGGAGACCTCAACACCATAGAGCTTCGCCTGAAGGCGGCTAGCTCCGTCTCATCATTTGTGTTTGTAGTGGGTTTTGTACACTCCATATGTTAAAAAAGCACCAGCGCATCGTGCAGCAAGGGGCGGCCCGGAATAGCCAGGAACGGGTATACCCTCGGGGACAAAGCCCCTACCTCAGTTCCCTGGGGCCCGACCTCCGTTTACCCAGCACCGGACACCTGACGTGCCAGGGGTCACCCGTTGCAATGCAGAGCCCGACCTCTGCATCCATGCCGCACTCCCTGACTAAGGACCGAAGTGGCTGGCCTCTGACGACACACCGAAGACACCCATCGGCAGTGCGAGGCACACATCAGCCCCTGCAACACAACAAGGGCACTCCCAGGGGTCCCCAGTGTGCGCCGGTCAAAGAGAAAGAGGAAATGACACCCATTTGGGGTCGGAAGAAGGAAGTGGAGGGCAAGTGAAGCCCAGAAAAGACCAAGAACATCGAGCTAGATCCTGAAAGAAAGGAAGAAAAGATCTAGCTCTAGGAAGAACTGTGAGTAGGGTCCCACAGCTTGGCTCAGGTACCCCGGGGTCACCAGCCCCCCAAAAGGAAAGGCAGGCCCTCCCGTGTAGTCGAAAGCCGACTACCCCTGAGGGAAGACACCAGAACAATGGAGTAATATACTATGTTAATAATAAAATTAATATGAATTGTCAAGAAGTCTTCCTATATGGAGCAACATCTTTGCAATTAAATCTGTTGTTTGGCGGTGTGAGGTTCACTATTCTGGCAGTGTACCGAAGCCCCTATGGTGATGGAGACCTTGAACTCTTTATCACAATAGAATATAATTATAAATAATAGGAGAGAAATATTCAACTGTTGAAGTGACAATGTTAAATTATGTTTCAAGTGTTTTTGTGAAATTTAAAAATTAATGTGCTCTTAGTCCAATATTCAGCTGCTGAGAGTTAAAATTGTCAATAGATAAATCAAGCTATGGCAATAAAGACGGAGACAGAGAGTTACCGGCAGGGCAGGAATCGGGTGGATGCCGTGGGGAAAGGCTATACAATGGGGGCCCTCTACTGGCAGCTGAATGACGTCTGGCAGGCTCCGTCATGGGCATCTATAGGTAACATAAGAATATCATTAATTTATTCAAATGTTCTTTGAACAAGTGTATCAATATATCTACAAACACTCAAGATACAGTAAAAATCATTCAGTAATCAAACTATTATGATGATAGTCAAATACTTAAATTTGTCAACAAAAATTTAAAAATAAATACTTCCGTCCCAGCAGACCCTTATGATGATAGTCAAATACTTAAATTTGTCAACAAAAATTTAAAAATAAATACTTCCGTCCCAGCAGACCTGAGCACTCAGTGAATTTCTAAATCAATAATAATATATGACAATATTTATCAATAACTTTTGATAAATAAAAGAGATATTTGCCTATTCTTCTTGAGATTAACGTGGTAATGAGTATGCAGGTTTTCTGGTGTGAGGAACATCAAAAGTAGGCATTTTTAGTATAAATAAATTTGATTTGAACCATTTTACTAAGTTTCATCAACATTTGTCCATAAATATAGGAGTTAGTCTATTCTCTATATGATTAGATTAGATTACCATTTGAAATGGCATACTACCAAGGTAGGTATTTTAAACCAAGAATGAATGAGACATGTGTTTAAGGATTGTGGCACAATCTTGTAGTCAATGGTACATCTAAGGAAAACGTGGAGTCTGAACCACTGCCTCTAAATTACGAAATTGTCTAATTATGAGGATGGTCTTTGAAGATTAACATAGTATCTACAATTTGTGACCTCCAACTAGCTGGATTACAGGACACGCCATGGTCCAATAGGGAATAGGCAAACTCCTTTATTTATGGACAGATGTTGATGAAAGTTGGTATAAATGTTAAAAAAAAAAATTGTTTATGGTATAAATGCCTACTTTCAGTGTTCCTCACAGCAGCAAACCTGCACACTCTTTCCCATGTTAATCTTATGGATATAGGCAAATAATTCTTATGTTTATGTACAGATAATTATAAAACTTATCACATATTATTATTATTGATTTGGATATTTGCTGAGTACGCTGACGGAGGTATTTATTCTTGGCATTTTTAACCCTAAATAATCAGGTGGTTGAGGAAGCTCTAATTCCACTGTTACTACAAGAATCAAGTGGTTGAAAGTCACTGCTGTCCAACTATATAAATAATTACACATGGTCTCTGTATACAGGAAAATTAAGTTTAAAACACCTCTAGTACCTGATTGGTTAGGTTTAAGAAAAAATTTTTAAGTATAAAAAGGTTTTAAAATCACGTTTTCTTTTTAAATTATAATAAAATGCAGGTGTCCCCAAAAAACAAAGTTTCTAGCCATATTGGAAAATAGTGGGAAATTTAAAAATACCCCCGTCGCAGCAGATCTGCATACTCAGCGAATTTCCAAATCAATAATATAATAATAA
The DNA here is from genome assembly GCA_023375725.1 of Nephotettix cincticeps. Lineage (NCBI taxonomy): Eukaryota > Metazoa > Arthropoda > Insecta > Hemiptera > Cicadellidae > Nephotettix > Nephotettix cincticeps. The sequence continues at coordinate 79,329,341 of CM041791.1, read as the reverse complement.
TAATATATGACAAGTTTTATAAAAATCTGTCCATAAACATGAGACTTATTTGCCTATTCTCCATAGAGAGATTAACATGGGAAAAAGTGTGCAGGTTAGCTGCTGTGAGGAACACTGAAAGTAGTCATTTCTACCATAAATAGTTTTTATCTTAACATTTATACCAACTTTAATCAACATCTGTCCATAAATAAAGGAGTTTGCCTATTCCCTATATGATTAACATGGGAAAAGAGTATGCAGGTTTGCTGCCATGATAAACACATAAACTATGATTTTTAAGTATAAATGGATAGATCTCAACCACATGAAGCTAAATATCAAGTTTTATCCAAAAATATTGATTAATATGGGAAATATTAATTTTTCCCTATCCTCCATAAGATTAACATTGGAGCCCCACAATACAATGTACTGTGTTTAGATTTTTAAATATCTCGGTAACCGTTGGAGATAGAGAAAAACTTTAAAGAACTTAATTGTGTAGTTTTTTAAGCTGATTCCAATGGTGAAATATAAAATTAGAAATATTTTAAAATTACATGTGAAAAAGGCAAAAAACCCCATTTTGGGGTACAAAACCCCCCCAAACTACCCGTTCCAATTGACCGATATGTCTGGTTTACGAACTCGTCCGAGCATTTGTAGGAATACACGTCTCTACCAAATTTGGTCTCGATCGGACCATTTTTACGAGAGTTATCGTGCTAACAGACACACACACATATATACAGGGTGATTCACGAGGATATGCGGTAACTTTGAGAGCTCATTCAATATGTAAAAATAATGAAAAAAACTTATATAAACATAGGTCCGGAAATGTTTCGTTAGCGAGTTATACAGGGTTAAAGATTTCGCCTGGATTTCAGTTCCGCTGAGTAAATGAAGACTCTCTGAAATTCTGGGAAGTTAAATTTAGGGGCAAATGCCATTGTTTCTTATGGTTTTTTACCTGAAAATTTGATTAGAACAGGTCCCAGAACTGTAAGATGAGTAGTTTTTGAGTAATCCAGTGTAAAATGCAAAAACATTGAGTAAAAAAACACAATTTTTACATTTGGCCAGCAATCGCTTTGTTATTTTACCAATAAACTGATCAAATTTCAGAACAAAACTTGTAGAAAATTTAATTCTAAACAAAACGGTATGATTAAAGTATACAGAAAGTGAACAGATAATCGATTAAAGGAAGTTTTATTTAAAACAGAACAACACACGTTTTTCATTTGGCCGACAATAACTCTGTTGATTTCTTATTAAAGATCTGTAAAAAGTTAATGATTTTTACTTAAATTTAACACCTTAATTTTTTTACTAAAATTTCAAAATAAAATAATATTAAAACACAGTTTTAAAATAAAGAAATAAACATAAACAACAAATATAAATAATAAAAAAATACACATGTTGAGTGGATAATTTGTTTTTCATAAGTTGGCACTACAATAACAGCTGATCAACAATGATGTGATTTGAATTGTAGAATTTTAATTCCTTGAGAGGTAACAACTGAGTTTTAGTCCACGTGTGTATTGTTCTGTTCGTCGTATTGAATTTTAGTCCGTGTTAGCATTGTTTTGTCCATAGTAATTATTAAATTGTTGGAGTAGTAATGCCATACTTATTTTCAACTGAAGAATACGCTGATATGGTGTTTATTTACGGTGTATGTGAAGGCAATGCTACAATCGCTGTGGAAGAATGCAGACAACGTTACCCTTATCGTAGAATTCCAAATGCTAGAACCATTATTTCTACATTTCGTACGTTACGGGAAACAGGATCACTTCCAAGCGTAAAGATCCAGTCTGACCGCCCTCGCCAACATGATGTTAATGTAGAAGAAAACATTATTGCTGCTGTTGAACGTAGTCCAGGTATTAGTACAAGACGTATTTCAAAGCGGTTTAGGGTTTCGAAAAGTAAAGTTTGGAGAACACTTAATAAGAACAACCTTTATCCCTACCATAAACAAAAAGTACAGCATTTACAACCAGGAGACAATGAACATCGCTTGGAGTACTGCAATTGGTTAGTCAATCATCGTCAACTCTTCAAATACATTTTATTTACCGATGAGTCACAGTTCACTCGTGATGGTATCAACAATTTACGAAACCAACATTCATGGGCAGAAGAGAACCCTCATGCAACAATTGAACGTAACTTTCAATACCGTTTTAACATTAATGTATGGTGTGGTGTTATTGATGATAAGCTAATTGGACCGTTTATTTTTCAAGAGCGCTTAACAGGTCAGGCGTACTTACAGTTTCTTCAAGAAGAATTACCGACATTGCTGGAAGATGTTCCTCTTGCAACGCGACGCAAGATGTACTTCCAGCATGATGGCGCACCGCCACATTTTTCAAATGATGTTTCCACCTATCTAAATCATCAGTTCCCAAATAAATGGATCGGTCGTGGTGGTCCTATACACTGGCCACCAAGGTCACCAGATCATACGCCATTGGACTTCTGCATATGGGGATGGATGAAAGATCATGTTTACGAGGTCAAAGTAAATTCCCGTGAGGCGTTACTTGATCGAATTAATGAAGCCTTTGTGCAGTTAAAGGAGAACCCCGTAGAACTACGAAAAGCAACAAGAGCAATTCTTAAACGAGCAGAAAGATGCATTGAAGTTAATGGCAACATTTTTGAGCATTTACTGTAATTTTATTGCATAACTTTACATTACAGTTTTCAATAAAACTTCCTTTAATCGATTATCTGTTCACTTTCTGTATACTTTAATCATACCGTTTAGTTTAGAATTAAATTTTCTACAAGTTTTGTTCTGAAATTTGATCAGTTTATTGGTAAAATAACAAAGCGATTGCTGGCCAAATGTAAAAATTGTGTTTTTTTACTCAATGTTTTTGCATTTTACACTGGATTACTCAAAAACTACTCATCTTACAGTTCTGGGACCTGTTCTAATCAATTTTTCAGGTAAAAAACCATAAGAAACAATGGCATTTGCCCCTAAATTTAACTTCCCAGAATTTCAGAGAGTCTTCATTTACTCAGCGGAACTGAAATCCAGGCGAAATCTTTAACCCTGTATAACTCGCTAACGAAACATTTCCGGACCTATGTTTGTATAAGTTTTTTTCATTATTTTTACATATAGAATGAGCTCTCAAAGTTACCGCATATCCTCGTGAATCACCCTGTATATACATATATATATATATATATACACATATATATATATATATATATATATATATAAATTTTAACGACTATTGTTTTTGGACTCTGGGCACCTAAAGACGAAAAAATAACATGGTCCCGGGCTTAAGTCTTACCATGAGACCTACGGTAATAGCTACTTCCCTATGGGAAATTCGCTAAAATGAAATACTTACCTAAAAGCAGCATTAAAATATAAGTGGGGTCTCCCATTAGAGGAAGTTTACTGTCAGACAAAATATAAAAGTTAGCTATTGGCCAATTAAAAATTACTTAAGGCTGGACACCCTGCCTTTTATATATATTTCATATATATTATTTAAAAATTCACAATCTAGGGCTACTTTTAGCAATATAATAAATAATAAAACAATTAGTACCCTTGTTTTATTATTTATTGGCAACATGTTTCGGCATTTATGCCATTTTCAAGCCATATTTACCTAACCTATATTTAAATTACAATTGTTTTAAAATTTTTTAAAATTGTTTTATATATATATATATATAAAACAATTTTAACAACTATTGTTTTTGGTCTATACCTCAAAACGTAACAAAAAAGTAACATGGTCCTGGGCTTAGGACCCACCAGTAGCAGTTGCTATGACACATACGGTAATAGCTTCTTCCCTATGGGAAATTTGCTAAAATTGTATGCCTCATTGGATAAACTACAGGATATTTCCAAAATTAAAAGCAGTATAAAAAATAAAGAGGTCTTCCAAAAGAAATTTATCCTCAGGTATGAAATAAAAAAGTTACACACCAGAATCCCGGTAATCCGAACTAATTGGAATGAATCCTGGTTGGATTACCAAGTTGTTCAAGATTATCCCGAAATGCAGTGTAAAGTTGCATTTAAAGTACTAATAAAATCCATTATTTTAGACACAAACTGTATATTTAGAAGAATTAACTTATCAAATTAATGTCTTATCACAGTTCATAATAGGTTTGTCCACTACATGTTTGCCCGAACGGCATCAAGTGTTCCTGCAGTGACGTTCTTTTTGTCATGTCTTCGTCAGTAGATTATAAAACACGACACACACCTTAACACATAAAAACTATAAATGATAAAACAGTGCCGTTTGTAGGCATACTTTTTACGCGATTGCGGTCATTGCTGAATGTAAAATCAAACTTTCAAAAAGTAGTTCGTCAAAAAGCGATAATAAAGAGTTATATTGTGAGATTTGAGTCTATTGTGATGAACTGTGAATGTAGCAGAACATTTTCCTATTCTATCTCAAGCAAAAGTGTACTGCTGCATTCACATACTTATGGTGCTTAATAGGATTTCTTTGTTACATCAAAAGACCATAACTGAATTCTTTTGTCCCAAAAAGTAAGTTGTTGTACGTAATTAACATTGTGTACGTAGTGCTGTATAATTAGTGATACCGTGCTGTAGATTAAAGTGTTATACTAATTGAGATTACATTGCTTCGTTTTAAATTTAAACTCAGTAACCTTTACCCATCAAATGGGTTGGATTAGCTGAACGTTCGGATTACCGGGACTCTGCTGTATGTTGGAAAACTGTAAGCACAATCCCCTGTATGTAACACATTATCTTTGTTCCAGAATTCAATGGAAAATGGAAAATGTTACACTATTTTGCAGTTGATTTTTTCTCTCCAGTCCTGGTCTCCCCGAGTAAAGATGTTTTCAATAATCTCCATGTATTTATGATCTCAGACCTAAAACTTCACATGGCCATAAACCTCCTCATGCGCATCACTATCTACAATTGGCAATCACTAACTCCTGTGTTTGTCCAGAATTATCCTTTTGTGATGGTAAGTTAGGTATATTTTTATGCTTAAAAATATTGCAAAAATAAATCATTGCCTAAAAATTAATATTGATGAAGTATAATTATTCAATATCTTTTATTGGACTTTTCCAGAGCGTCTGTGTTTTAACTATATAACGTTTCTGGAGTTAACACTTTATACTCCTGCGGCTGGTATTTTGCGGCTATGTATGTATGTATGTTTGTTATTTGCAGTTTGCAGCACTAATATTGCTGGTGCAGGTGCTATTCACAATCTCTGTCTACGCAACGTGGGCATCTATATCCTCTTATATTTTCAGATTATCCAGATTTTTGGCTTCCTAGATACAGATACAGATTCCTAATTGTAATGAGTCTGAAGTGTCGAACACTCAAATAGCATCCCTATTTCTTTAGAGCTTCAACTATGGCCCAAGCTTCCCTCTCAATGGCTTGGTGCCTTAGTTCACTTGGTGTCAAAGAGAAAAATGCAACTGGTCCTTGCTGTGAAAGGGTTGCCGCGATTGAGTGTTCAGATGCGTCTTCTACATCGAAGTGATGTTAATTAAATTAATCCATACATTTAATAATAACACTGATGAAACCTACCAAGAAATACAGGCATGTAGGAACATGTTTGTTATACAAATTCTTAAAAAACTAAAGAGAGTAAAACAGAAATAATAGCTGAAATTATCTCAATTAAAATCCAACAAAACGCCCAAGCTGAAGAAACAGCTAAATTAAATGATCAATTAATCATGGAAATTGAACTCAAAAACCCAAATGAGACAATTTGTACTCAATAGCGTAGCTCAACAATAGATTAACTCAGAAATTGAACATAAACATAACCAAAGTCAAATCATATGTGCAGTTAAAACCCAATTAATCTGATATTGAAAAAAAAATTAGAAAAATTCACAACTAATACCCAAATGGAAGTTGAGAGAAATTCCAAGGTAAACTTCACTACTTTACAAAACAAAGTCCTATCTAAAATCATTATACAGACAAAAATCATTGAAGCTCAACAGGTCAAAAATCAAAAATTAAATCAGAACTTAAGTAAATGTGAATCTGAAGTTAACAATCTGAAACGAGTCAATCGTCTAAGTAGACCAACTGGTACAATACAAGTTATATGCAGCGGTAACGGATACAATGACAGATGAATCCCTAAATTTAATGGAAGGAGTGGAAACCCGAAAGAATAATTATTTAAATTAAAAAGAACTACGAGAAAGGATTGGAGAGAAACCCAAGCTATGACCCAATTGAGTATTTGAAAGACACATTAGAGACCCGCATTGACCGTCATTTGAAGGACCCGCATCACGATGGTTACAACTGGTACGATCCAAAATTGTAGAATGGGAACATTGGGTACGGCTGTTCAAAGAGGAATAAGAGCCAAAATTGAAGTTGAAAAGTATAAGGACAACGGTACATTGAGCTGAACCGAATACCAACAGAATGAGTACTTTTATTACAATCAATGACACCCAGTCTGAGTGAAGAAGAAATCGTCACACTCTTGGCGGAAACATTTGATTCAATTATCCAAGACAGTGTCAGTGTACAGAAAATCAGGGCAATGGAAAGACTCCTCCAAAAAGAAGACATCAAGGACGGACCAAAGAAAGCAAAGAGTTTCAATAGTAACCCCCACCAAAACAGTAGACCACCTAATCCCAATACCCAGAATCAACCGAAATACAATGATTGATATGTGAACCAACAGGCATATCAACCAAAGATTAACCGTCAGTATCACCAACAAAACGAGGGATACAACCGAAACAATGGACACAATAATGGAAACAATAATACTAATTATCCCTACCACAGAACCCACAGAGATTATAAACCCTCTCAGAGAGAACAGTATTCTCAACGGAACTATGATCAGAACTATAAATCTGATCGTAACTATCCCACGAAAGAGCAAAATCAACTGTGTGCAATATACACCCAGAGTTCCAATCCACCAATTACCTAACCAACAACCGTTTACCAACAACCCAGAAACAGCCCCATCCCCTTAACAACAACAGCGGTCGGATACGACTCGGCGCTGTAAACAAAGGGCGAGAACGAGTTATGTTGACAGCTCGGTCATGTTATAAGTCCCTCAATAAGCTATATACAAACAAACAAATAACGTACTATGTGATAAAAACTTTTTTTTAGACACAGATGAAACCAATAATAATGTAAATGTAAACTATATACAAATTAGTTGTCCAGAAATTAATTTAACACTAAACTAGCCAAAGTACCCGTTCTTCGCACGGGTAAAAAAGGCTGAGAGGTGTAGGCTCTACAGATATATTTAAGTTATTGATAATTAATTCTTTATTGTTTACAAAATGAAAAAACACGTGTCTAAGTATACATCTAAACATAACAAAGTAACATATGTCAAATATTGGGAGAGGATAAGCATTAACGTAATAGAGGCAGGCATCGGGAGAAAATTAAAAATCTACCATTCCACTATTTCGAACTAATAATTCACTAATTTCGATCCAGCAGTTTATGTGTAAAAATTAACTTTATTTCTTTTTCTTCCCGAACTGTCCAAATGTAAAGTAAACGGATGTTGACATTAAAAACTGTAAACATTGAATCCCAGGGTATTTACAGCAACCATGTCTTCTGCTTCTCGAACTGTCAAATTTTAGTGTTCACAGCTGTTGACATTCAAGTAATTTTATGTTTTCATTTTCTAAAAATGTAAACATTGAAACTTAGGACGTTCACAGGGCGTAGCCCGAGAGGATTTTAAGGAAATGAGTATGCCTATGTGTTGCATGAGTTTAAGATCTGTCTTTGTGTAAAATTTCAAACTGTTTGGTTCAGTATTTTTTGCGTTCACTTGCCACAACAAACCCACAAACACACAAACCCACAAACACACAAACCCACAAACAAACATACAGAAACCACCTCTTCTTTATAATATTATAGATAATATCAGTACAAATGGATTGATTGATTCAGGATCATCAGTAACTTGTATAGCAGAATCTTGGTTCAATGAAAATAAAACTGAATTAAAACCGTTCAAAGAACTCCCAGTAAATAATAATGTTATAAAAACTGTAGTAGGAGAAAATGTAAACATGTTTCTCATACTATTTATGTTCCAACCTTAATCCATGGACATATTATGCTAACTGAATATTTAATAGTACTTAATATAATATAATATAATAATGTTATATAATATTATAATAGAATATAATATTTAATAGTATTTAATAGACTTAATAAAACCTATAATTCTGGGAGTCGATGTACTAACTTCCCTCAAAATGGATTTGAATTTAAATTCAAATGAGATAAATATGGAAATAAATAATAATAAGATTACAGTGAAGTTTAATATGTGTCATCATGAAGGACAATTATGTCAAATAATAATTAATAATAGCCATAGGCCAAATAATAATATAAATAATCAATATGATAATATTATGTACGATGAGTATAATGATAATATAATATATGATAACACAGAACACAGCTTCAACGATTAACAATAAGATCCACCAAAGGACAACACATTGACTCACAATAAAATTATTAATACGTTAGCACCAAACATGTACATTAATAAAGAAGAACAAACACTTTTAAGTGAATTGCTATACAAGTTCAAACAAAAACCCGGTATATGTAATAAATATTCTCTTGAGTTACAAGTAAATAATCCACAGTATTTCGAAAGTAATATGTATCCAGTACCACAACAATATCAAAATGCAGTGCAAGAAATTGATCGAATGGAATCCTTAGGAGTAATTGAGAGGAGTAAAAGTACTTTTATTAATCCAATAATCCCAGTCATCAAGAAAACGGGGGATATAAGATTATGTCTTGATGCCCGAAAAGCAAATAAAATTATTATATCAGATTTTGAATGTAACCATAGTGTAAGTTAAATTCTTAAACAATTAACACAGAGCAACCTTTTGAAACCACAGACCTATTGAAACCCACATATCTGCTCTAAAAAGATACAAAGAACTGTTCACAGAAGAGGACTTAACTAATAGTGAAGAAGACCCTGACGACATAAACTCTTACAGTGAAATAAATCATCATCATCCTGAAATCATTAATAAGCGTTATCATCATCACGTTTAGTGCGATTCATACTTAAATGAGGAAACCGTCATGAACCTTAACTGCGTGTGCGTAACCATGTCACCCCATTTACCAAAGAACTACCCTTGTGATAAATATCATAAAAGAAAGAAAAATTAACAATTACTGTGAGTTTTAAGTAATTCATATCACCAAAGAAGATTATAATCCCATTGAATCCCTCCCTTACCAGGTCATGAACTGTCTTAACCCCTCATTCATTATTTCCCCATGTTTTGTACCTTGTTCCTATGTTTATGTAGCTTTAGATTAAGAAGGATATCACCATCATCAATAATATCAATCATTTAATGTGACCCATACTTAGCTTTAATACGATTCATATTAAATAATTCATGTTTCCATTTCATACTTATTCAAAATCTGTCTTTATTTCATATCATCCAGATTTCTGTGGAGATAATTGTAGTATTTCATGAAACCATTCATTATATAACATTAAGTTTGTTAAAATGCTATAATATTATCCTTCGTATCTTTTGATACGGTAATTATTTCATATATTTGTGTTAAAATAACTATTAAACTACCCTTCTTCAGAAAATCATTATTATCATGATTGTAATATAATATTTATCATCTCCATATTAATAGCTATCAAATTATTCCTCATTTAATAAATACCAAAATCATACCTAACCTAGCCATAAACCAAATTAATTTTAATCAAAACACCTCTAATTAACTTAATTTATATATATATATATATGTGTGTGTGTGTGTGTGTGTGTGTGTGTGTGTGTGTGTGTGTGTGTGTGTGTGTATGTATGTGTGTGTGTGTGTGTGTGTGTGTGTACTGTGTGAGACTGTGGACTGTGGAGACAGTCCACAGTCTCCATTTGGGCCTGATGATGTTCGGTGTAACTGGACGAAATCGATCACCAATTTAACAACTTTTTTCCACCATCTTCAGTCAACAACTGTCAAACGGTTATAAACAGATGTTTTGATTTGTATTGTTTACATTTGATTCTCCATAAGCGTAATATTAATTTTTTAGCTTTTAAACTTAATATTACAAGGAAACTGGAATTTTCCTTAGACCTATCTAGAACTTATTTTCTACCTTTCGTTTTTAAAATCCATGTGCAAATATATGGGTACATATATACAAACCTTGCTCATATTATAGTATTGGATGGATAGCCAATTGGAACTTTCTGAACAATTTAAATTTTCTTTGTTCAAATTTTATATCAATTGAACTCATTATTGAAATTCAGTGTGAATTGGACTCACTTTAAGGACAATTCAAAGTTTCAGATTACAGTACCATTATAGGCCTAAGTTAAATTCAACCAATTGGATACTATTTAGACAATTTATTGTACTATGAGTAATGATAAAGGGTTTTTTGTTATTTAAATTAAAAGATTTTCAACCGCCGCCATTTTGAAAATATAAAAGCAAAGTTCATGATACTGTGAGAAAATTATTCTCCTTGACCCATAAACATGTGTGCAAAGTTTGGTTTTTGTATCTTAAATAGTTCTTGATATATAACGTTTTTTGTATATAATACAAAATGGCGGCTAGCGGCTAAACGATGGATTTTCCGACATATGTTTATAGGACATTTTTTGTTTATTTTGATGAGTACTATCACCCCTTGAAGTTTGTCCCCGACTTTAATGAACACCCTGTATATGTGTGTGTGTCTGTGAACACGATAACTCTCGTAAAAATGGTCCGATCAAGACCAAATTTGGTAGAGACGTGTATTCCTACAAATGCTCAGACGAGTTCGTAAACCAGACATATCGGTCAATGGAAACGGGTAGTTTGGGGGGTTTTGTACCCCACAATGGGGTTTTTGGCATTTTTCACATGTAATTTTTATAAATTTCTAATTTTATATTTCACCATTGGAATCAGCTTAAAAAACTACACAATTAAGTTTCTTAAAGTTTTTCTCTATCTCCAACGGTTACCGAGATATTAAAAAATCTAAACACAGTACGTTGTATTGTGGGGCTCCAATGTTAATGTTATGGAGGATAGGGAAAAATTAATATTTCCCATATTAATCAATATTTTTGGATAAAACTTGATATTTAGCTTCATGTGGTTGAGATCCATACATTTGTGCTAAAAAATCATAGTTTATGTGTTTATCATGGCAGCAAACCTGCATACTCTTTTCCCATATTAATCATATATAGGGAATAGGCAAACTCCTTTATTTATGGACATATGTTGATGAAAGTTGGTATAAATGTTAAAATAAAAATTATTTATGGTAGAAATGACTACTTTCAGTGTTCCTCACAGCAGCTAACCTGCACACTCTTTCCCATGTTAATCTTATGGAGAATAGGCAAATAATTCTAATGTTTATGGACAGATTTTTATAAAACTTGTCATATATTATTATTATATTATTGATTTGGAAATTCGCTGAGTACGCAGGTCTGCTGCGACGGGGGTATTTATTTAATTCCAACCTATTATAACCACTTTATGAAAGATTGCTCGGGAGGCGGGAAAAAATTAAATTAGCTAAATAGAAAGTTGATGTTGTTGTTATAGTTTTTGTTAATCTGGGGACGATAATTCCAGAGTTTATAGCAGATCTTGTTAAGTAACCATGAGAAATTTGGTTAAAATTAGTTTGCCGATTGTTTTGAAAATATAAAATTAATGTTCTTATGTACAACTGGCGGATGCTGAAAACTTTAAATTCCTCAAAAATAAGATTAGTAGGATAACGCCGATTTTTATTTAAAGCTGCTTTCATTATATATTTCTGGATTATTTCCAATTGCGATAGAATGCTTTGAAAACAGCTGCCCCAGGCCAAAATTCCAAACTGTAAAACTGATTGGACATACGCGTAATAGACAATTTTAATCAGATCGGGGGCAAGCACTTTATTAATGTTCCAAAAAATAAAAATGAATTTACGTAACTTATTCCTCAAATACTGTGTAACGGACCTAAAATTTGACCCCCCTGCAAAAATAATAAAACCTGACGTTGCCTTCCGCAGGTCGGCGTCGCCTTCCGCAACCCTCCTATACCCTCCACTTACCTGGCGTCGCCTTCCGCAACCCTCCTATACCCTCCACTTACCTGGCGTCGCCTCCCGTGACTCCACGTCGCCTTCCGCAGGTCGGCGTCGCCTTCCGCAACACTCCTATACCCTCCACTTACCTGGCGTCGCCTCCCATGACTCCACGTCGCCTTCCGCAGGTCGGCGTCGCCTTCCGCAACATTCCTATACCCTCCACTTACCTGGCGTCGCCTCCCGTGACTCCACGTCGTCTTCCGAAAGTGGGCGTCGCCTTCCGCAACATTCCTATACCCTCCACTTACCTGGCGTCGCCTCCCGTGACTCCACGTCGCCTTCCGCAAGTCGGCGTCGCCTTCTGCAACACTCCTATACCCTCCACTTACCTGGCGTCGCCTTCCGAAAGTCGGCGTCGCCTTCCGCAACATTCCTATACCCTCCACTTACCTGGCGTCGCCTCCCGTGACTCCACGTCGCCTTCCGCAAGTCGGCGTCGCCTTCTGCAACACTCCTATACCCTCCACTTACCTGGCGTCGCCACCCGTGACTCCACGTCGCCTTCCGCAGGTCGGCGTCGCCTTCCGCAACACTCCTATACCCTCCATTTACCTGGCGTCGCCTCCCATGACTCCACGTCGCCTTTTCAGTAAACCGACGCCGCCAAATCTTACCTGTCAACACCCGTTTCCTAATACCCTTTGTAGCACACTCTTAACCTCAAAAAACCCTTACCCATGCAAAAGGATTGTCCGATGTTACCTACTCGACGGCTCGATTGCGACTGGTAAAAACAGCACTACTGCGCATGCGCGGCCTGGAGGGTATAAGTACAGGTTGCTCAGAACGAGCCGCTCTCTTCCTTCGCTGGCAGCCGACCGGAGCAGTCGACCACCTCAGCCGCTTCGGGTAAGCAGTCTACGATTCCGCCAACATCCTGCTGGAGCAATCCTAGCACGACCCTACGTCCTAACCGCTTATCCTGCTGGAGCAATCCTAGCACGCCTTTACGTCCTATCCGCTAATCCTGCTGGAGCAATCCTAGCACGCCTCTACGTCCTTTCCGCTAATCCTGCTGGAGCAATCCTAGCACGACCGTAGTCCTATCCGTTAATCCTGCTGGAGCAATCCTAGCACGCCTTTACGTCCTATCCGCTAATCCTGCTGGAGCAATCCTAGCACGACCGTACGTCCTATCCGCTAATCCTGCTGGAGCAATCCTAGCACGTCCGTACGTCCTATCCTCTTATCCTGCTGGAGCAATCCTAGCACGACCCTACGTCCTTTCCGCTAATCCTGCTGGAGCAATCCTAGCACGACCGTACGTCCTATCCGCTTATCCTGCTGGAGCAATCCTAGCACGACCGTACGTCCTATCCGCTAATCCTGCTGGAGCAATCCTAGCACGACCGTACGTCCTTTCCGCTAATCCTGCTGGAGCAATCCTAGCACGACCGTACGTCCTATCCGCTAATCCTGCTGGAGCAATCCTAGCACGACCGTAGTCCTATCCGCTAATCCTGTTGGAGCAATCCTAGCACGACCGTAGTCCTATCCGCTAATCCTGCTGGAGCAATCCTAGCACGACCGTACGTCCTATCTGCTTATCCTGCTGGAGCAATCCTAGCACGACCCTACGTCCTTTCCGCTAACCCTGCTGGAGCAATCCTAGCACGACCCTACGTCCTATCCGCTTATCCTGCTGGAGCAATCCTAGCACGACCGTACGTCCTATCCGCTAATCCTGCTGGAGCAATCCTAGCACGACCCTACGTCCTATCCGCTAATCCTGCTGGAGCAATCCTAGCACGACCGTACGTCCTATCCGCTAATCCTGCTGGAGCAATCCTAGCACGACCCTACGTCCTATCCGCTTATCCTGCTGGAGCAATCCTAGCACGACCGTACGTCCTATCCGCTTATCCTGCTGGAGCAATCCTAGCACGACCGTACGTCCTATCCGCTAATCCTGCTGGAGCAATCCTAGCACGACCGTACGTCCTATCCGCTAATCCTGCTGGAGCAATCCTAGCACGACCCTACGTCCTATTTGCTAATCCTGCTGGAGCAATCCTAGCACGACCCTACGTCCTATCCGCTTATCCTGCTGGAGCAATCCTAGCACGACCGTACGTCCTATCCGCTTATCCTGCTGGAGCAATCCTAGCACGACCGTACGTCCTATCCGCTAATCCTGCTAGAGTAATCGTAGCATTTAATCCTAACCTAGTAAAACCTAACCATAAGTTATTTTGTTACACCTTCCGACGTCCTGCTAGTGCAAACCAAGCATATCCCTGTGGCTATGATGAGACCTATGGGAACTTATTTAGACATATAAAACCCATACTGAGCCACATTATTCCTAAATAAAACTCTGACCCCTGGATATAGACCCTGCCCCAACTGAAGCTACATCCGAGCACACCGGTGACGACAGGAACGTCACATATTTTGGCGCCCGAACAGGGACTCGAGTTTTATCATCAACGAGCGACATAACGACCCTTAGAACAATATGGTTGGTAAAAAGCAGACAATCGCCGGAGCCGCATTAAAGGAGACCGACTTCCCTGTTTTACCCACACCGAATCTTACCACTCTCACAACAACTACGACCACCACTACCTCCTCTTCCAGTCTTCGTCTACCCATCATGTCAATAGACCTGGAGAGACAAACAGAAAAAGGAACCGAAGGAACTGATGAACGTGTAGGATGGGTTTATACTTTGCCCAAAGTGCAATTGCAAGAGGAATGCCAACTTAGACATCTAGATGCTGCAGGAAGCTGCAAGGACTTGAGGAAAAGATTAGTGGATCACTTACGATCCCTGTCGGCTACCACTGAAGCCACTACCTTGGCTCAAACGAGTGAACAAGATCTGGAAAAACTACAAATGAATTTTCCTGCCAATCTTGGTGCTATACCAAAACATTTAACGCCGCCAACTAGTGTACCCATAAGAAATTCGGATTCTGAAATCATTGGAAACCTCAAAGAAATACTTGGATTACCGCCACAGGCTGACTTAAATAGTTTAACACGCAGAGTTGCTGATCTTACTAGATTGAAAGACATACATAGAGAACCCCGACGACAGGCCTCTCTCCGAGACGACTTTAATCCAGAAGAATTTGATTGTGACAGGTTAAATTTTTCTGAAAAGGAAGCTAGGAAGTTACATCCAACATTTGAAAGGTCCTTTGCAAGGAGTAATGAGGTTGACTTAAACACTGTTGAGATTTGTAATTTAGTGCGAAAATGGAGCATCAAATTTGATGGGAAAACCGACCCCGTCTCGTTTCTGGAAAGATTAAATGAAATGATGGAATCATATGAAATTCCGCCAAACCGAATGTTACGAGCTCTGCCCGAAATATTTAAGGGATACGCATTACTATGGTGGAGAAATAGTCGGGATATGTGGCGGAACTTTGATGATTTCTGGAATGATTTTGAGCTTCAATTCCTGCCACCGGGCTACTACCGAAACCTGGACAAAGAGATCCAAGAGAGAACACAAGGTGATAAGGAAACTTGTAGAGAGTTTGTAGTAGCAATCTCTACATTGATCCGCCGACGAGGGGGTTTCAGTAACGAAACGAAGCTACGGACCATTTATGATAACTTAAAACCGGACTACAAGTTCTATATACGACGACATGAGATAAACAGCTTGCCAGCTTTACTTACACGCGCTGAAGAATATGAGTCTATTCTTAGAGATAGAAGCACCTACAAACCACCACCTCACCCCGCACAAGCATTGACGCCAGAAACAGCTTACCAATCAAAAGGAAGACGGCGCACGGACTGGAATGAAACGGTCCACTTAGATGAAGTGTATCAAATATCCCCGTCTTCAGAGGCCCCAGGACCGATCCCAAACAGATCAAGACAACCATATAAAGATCACCGCTCAGTTCATTTCAAGGAAAATCGATTTATCTCACCAGACAATCGAGGAAATCGATCCCCAGGTAGATACAACCCCCCTCCACATCAGAGCCCGAGAATGCAAAACGTAAAGCCACTCATCTGTTGGAATTGCGATGACGAAGGACATCTATTTAGAGAATGCCCTAAGCCCCGGAAAATTAGGTGTTACAGGTGTAAGAAGGAAGGACAACTCACGACCACTTGCCCATGCCGTACGGGAAACGAGTAAAGGACTCTGAGGAAGGGAAGTCGTCAGAGTCTTTCAAGAAACAATCTTCCCAAGATTGGCAACAGTGGTTGAACAAGGTTAAAAATTTTGAAATAAGTACCCTTCCAATCCGAGGCAGCAAGGATCAGAGAATTTTTGTGGAGACTAAAATATATGGCAAAACCTTTGCAGCTTTGGTAGACACCGGTGCCATGCGCTCCTTTATATCTGATGAGGTCGCAATTCACGTAACAAATAGTGGAACACGCCCCATTGACTCTAAAACCGTAGTAAATCTAGCCGACAATAGAGAAGTGCAGTCAAATGAAAAATACATTTTCCCATGTCTAGTAGCGGACTTGAAAGTGACCATGGAAGCTGTATATCTACGAGGCCTGGCATCACAAGTAATTATAGGAATTGATTACATTCAGATATTAGGTCTTATACATGTCAATCTCCCTAAACGTCAGGGCCAACATTTCGGAACCCTAAGGACGAAACTGAACGCCATTCAAGATATCACCGAGAAACAGCAAGAAGAATTGCAAAACTTTCTCACTAAGGAGCTACCCCTTTTTGAAGAATCTACGGGACGAACTACGTTAGTTCAGCATAAGATTCATCTTAAATTCCCCGAACCTTTGAAACAACGATATTACCCACGAAACCCAGCAATCCAAGAGATTATGAGGACCGAGGTCGCAGAGATGCTCGAAAATGATATTATTGAACCTTCACAAAGTCCATGGAGCTCCCCGGTAGTTCTTATTAAGAAGCCTTCTGGAAAGTACAGATTTTGTATAGATTTTCGCAGAGTAAACGATGTGAGCATCAAGGATGCCTACCCACTCCCATACATCTGTGGTGTTCTCGATAAACTTAGGGAAGCAAACTACATAACGACCCTGGATTTGAAAAATGGTTACTGGCAAATTGAACTGCATCCAGACAGTAGGCCCATAACCGCATTTACGGTTCCTGGACTTGGTTTATATCAATTTAAGGTGATGCCTTTTGGATTACATTCTGCCCCTGCCACTTTTCAACGGCTCCTGGACACTATAATAGGACCCGAGCTTGAACCTAAAGCTTTCGCTTATCTCGATGACATAATAATTTTAGGAAAGACCTTTGAAGAGCATTTGGAACTTCTAAGAGAAGTTTTTACTCGACTGAGAGCTGCAGGCTTAAAATTAAATCCCAATAAATGTCAATTTGTAAAAAGAGAATTGCGTTATTTAGGACACATTGTAAGTAAAGATGGTATTCACACCGACCCTGAAAAAGTTAAATGCGTAGAGGAGTATCCAACTCCGACCAATGTAAAAAGTCTTAGAAGCTTCCTGGGACTAGCGTCCTGGTACAGACGTTTCATCAAGGATTTTGCCAAAACTACAGCTCCTCTCACCGCTCTGCTGAGAAAGAATGCTAGGTTTGATTGGACAGAGAAACAAACAGAAGCCTTCAAAACTCTGAAATTAAAGCTCAGTACTGCCCCAGTTCTGGCATGTCCCAATTTCAACTTAGAATTTACCCTCCAAGTCGATGCCTCCCAGTGTGGCTTGGGAGCCGCTCTAACCCAGAGACAAGAGGGGAGAGAATTGGCCATTGCATTCGCTAGTCGGCTCCTAACGGACCAAGAAAAAAGGTTCTGTACAACAGAGAAAGAATGTTTAGCTCTAGTGTGGGGAATTAAGACCTTCCGACCCTACTTGGAAGGCTACCATTTTAAGGCTATCACTGATCATCAATCACTTCGTTGGCTGTTATCTATCAAGGAACCCTCTGGGAGATTAGGGAGATGGGTACTCGAAATCCAACAGTATGACTTTGAAATTTGCTATCGTAAAGGAGTGAACAACCGACTTGCAGACGCTCTTTCCAGAATCCCGGAGTCCCAACATACCTTACTAAATTGTTTAGTAGTAGAAGAATCTCCAGACGACTCAAATAAAGATCCTTGGTATGATAACATGATGGCTGCTGTCTCAACGAACCCAGGAAAATACGCCCACTATGCTTTGCATAATGAAAAATTGTACAGGAAACCCTTCAAACATAAAAACCAACTACTCCACGGAACCACATGGATTCTCTGCGTAAGAAAATCTGACAGGAAACAAGTACTATACGAGAACCATGATGCACCCACAGCCGGTCACTTGGGAGTTCATAAAACAATAGCCCGGATCAGGAGTCGATACTATTGGCCTAGGTGGAAAAAGGATGTCGTAAATTATGTAAGAACTTGTGACAGTTGTCAGAAACAAAAACCCGAACAAAAACTTTCCATGGGTCAAATGAAGTTTCGTAGTCCAGTTGGACCCTGGTACAAAGTGGTAGCGGATATAATGGGACCCTTTCCACGATCAACCAAAGGCTTCCGTTATGTCTTAGTAATACAGGATGAATTTACGAAATGGATAGAGGTATCTCCGTTGAGAACGGCAACCGCAAAAGACGTCCGAGATAAATTCCGGGAGCTCATCATTTACCGTTACGGTTCCCCACTTTTGATTCTTACTGATAATGGAACCCAGTTTACTGCTAACATGTTTGCTGACCTAACTCAGGATTGGAAGATTAAACACCTCCGGACAGCGCCGTATTCTCCTCAATCAAATCCTACGGAGCGGAGCAATCGCGTGTTGAAAACCATGATCCGGCAATACGTGGAAGAAAATCATCGACATTGGGATAAACATCTCAACGAATTCCGTTTGGCCATGAATACTGCCACCCATGAGTCCACCGGATACACTCCGGCCCTCCTAAATTTCGGAAGAGAGCTACGCTTACCAGAAACTCTACATCAAGATTTAGTTCTTGAGGACAACGACACGGCCCCCGAGGAAAAACGACTGACCCTTATGAAAACTATACATGAAAGGGTGAAAGAAAACCTAAAGAAAGCATATGAACGACAAGCAAAATACTATAACCTTAGAAGACGACCTAACACACTAAAGATAGGACAAACCGTGTTATGTCGGACCCATGAACTGTCTGACGCCGCCAAAGCGTTCTCGGCAAAACTAGCCCCCAAGTATGAAGGGCCCTACACAATCACTGAAGCCGTTGGAACGAATATGTTCAAAATTACAGATGACCACGGACAAACAAAAACAGCCCACGTAAAAGACCTAAAACCGTACCTTAGCTAAGTCCCTTCCATTAGAAAGCCCGTACCGAAGGTGAATTATTATTTAGTTTTAGTTTTAAAGAGTTAAGTTTATCTTATGTTATTGTTAAAGAAGAGCCAGTATTATGAAAAGTGTGATTTTATTTCAAATTATTAAAAAAAAGAAAAGACTGAGTATTATTAAGTATACATTATACACTGTTTTCTTGTTAAGAGAAATTTTTTTTGTTATTACTTTTACAGTAAATAAATGGTTTTGTTTTAGTTAGAAGGTACAACTGTTTTTTTTTCTTTTCTCTTTTCTTTTTTTTATTTCAGGAAGTAAGGGGGGGATGTAACGGACCTAAAATTTGACCCCCCTGCAAAAATAATAAAACCTGACGATGTCTTCCGCAGGTCGGCGTCGCCTTCCGCAACCCTCCTATACCCTCCACTTACCTGGCGTCGCCTTCCGCAACCCTCCTATACCCTCCACTTACCTGGCGTCGCCTCCCGTGACTCCACGTCGCCTTCCGCAGGTCGGCGTCGCCTTCCGCAACACTCCTATACCCTCCACTTACCTGGCGTCGCCTCCCATGACTCCACGTCGCCTTCCGCAGGTCGGCGTCGCCTTCCGCAACATTCCTATACCCTCCACTTACCTGGCGTCGCCTTCCGAAAGTCGGCGTCGCCTTCCGCAACATTCCTATACCCTCCACTTACCTGGCGTCGCCTCCCGTGACTCCACGTCGCCTTCCGCAAGTCGGCGTCGCCTTCTGCAACACTCCTATACCCTCCACTTACCTGGCGTCGCCACCCGTGACTCCACGTCGCCTTCCGCAGGTCGGCGTCGCCTTCCGCAACACTCCTATACCCTCCATTTACCTGGCGTCGCCTCCCATGACTCCACGTCGCCTTTTCAGTAAACCGACGCCGCCAAATCTTACCTGTCAACACCCGTTTCCTAATACCCTTTGTAGCACACTCTTAACCTCAAAAAAAAACCTTTACCCATGCAAAAGGATTGTCCGATGTTACCTACTCGACGGCTCGATTGCGACTGCTAAAAACAGCACTACTGCGCATGCGCGGCCTGGAGGGTATAAGTACAGGTTGCTCAGAACGAGCCGCTCTCTTCCTTCGCTGGCAGCCGACCGGAGCAGTCGACCACCGCAGCCGCTTCGGGTAAGCAGTCTACGATTCCGCCTACATCCTGCTGGAGCAATCCTAGCACGACCCTACGTCCTATCCGCTTATCCTGCTGGAGCAATCCTAGCACGCCTTTACGTCCTATCCGCTAATCCTGCTGGAGCAATCCTAGCACGCCTCTACGTCCTTTCCGCTAATCCTGCTGGAGCAATCCTAGCACGACCGTAGTCCTATCCGTTAATCCTGCTGGAGCAATCCTAGCACGCCTTTACGTCCTATCCGCTAATCCTGCTGGAGCAATCCTAGCACGACCGTACGTCCTATCCGCTAATCCTGCTGGAGCAATCCTAGCACGTCCGTACGTCCTATCCTCTTATCCTGCTGGAGCAATCCTAGCACGCCTTTACGTCCTATCCGCTAATCCTGCTGGAGCAATCCTAGCACGACCGTACGTCCTATCCGCTTATCCTGCTGGAGCAATCCTAGCACGACCCTACGTCCTTTCCGCTAATCCTGCTGGAGCAATCCTAGCACGACCGTACGTCCTATCCGCTTATCCTGCTGGAGCAATCCTAGCACGACCGTACGTCCTATCCGCTAATCCTGCTGGAGCAATCCTAGCACGACCCTACGTCCTATCCACTAATCCTGCTGGAGCAATCCTAGCACGACCGTACGTCCTATCCGCTAATCCTGCTGGAGCAATCCTAGCACGACCGTACGTCCTATCCGCTTATCCTGCTGGAGCAATCCTAGCACGACCCTACGTCCTTTCCGCTAATCCTGCTGGAGCAATCCTAGCACGACCCTACGTCCTATCCGCTTATCCTGCTGGAGCAATCCTAGCACGACCGTACGTCCTATCCGCTTATCCTGCTGGAGCAATCCTAGCACGACCCTACGTCCTTTCCGCTAATCCTGCTGGAGCAATCCTAGCACGACCCTACGTCCTATCCGCTTATCCTGCTGGAGCAATCCTAGCACGACCGTACGTCCTATCCGCTAATCCTGCGGGAGCAATCCTAGCACGACCGTAGTCCTATCCGCTAATCCTGTTGGAGCAATCCTAGCACGACCGTACGTCCTATCCGCTAATCCTGCTGGAGCAATCCTAGCACGACCGTACGTCCTATCTGCTTATCCTGCTGGAGCAATCCTAGCACGACCCTACGTCCTTTCCGCTAATCCTGCTGGAGCAATCCTAGCACGACCCTACGTCCTATCCGCTTATCCTGCTGGAGCAATCCTAGCACGACCGTACGTCCTATCCGCTAATCCTGCGGGAGCAATCCTAGCACGACCCTACGTCCTATCCGCTAATCCTGCTGGAGCAATCCTATCACGACCGTACGTCCTATCCGCTAATCCTGCTGGAGCAATCCTAGCACGACCCTACGTCCTATCCGCTAATCCTGCTGGAGCAATCCTAGCACGACCCTACGTCCTATCCGCTTATCCTGCTGGAGCAATCCTAGCACGACCGTACGTCCTATCCGCTTATCCTGCTGGAGCAATCCTAGCACGACCGTACGTCCTATCCGCTAATCCTGCTGGAGCAATCCTAGCACGACCGTACGTCCTATCCGCTAATCCTGCTGGAGCAATCCTAGCACGACCCTACGTCCTATCCGCTAATCCTGCTGGAGCAATCCTAGCACGACCCTACGTCCTATCCGCTTATCCTGCTGGAGCAATCCTAGCACGACCGTACGTCCTATCCGCTTATCCTGCTGGAGCAATCGTAGCACGACCGTACGTCCTATCCGCTAATCCTGCTAGAGTAATCGTAGCATTTAATCCTAACCTAGTAAAACCTAACCATAAGTTATTTTGTTACACCTTCCGACGTCCTGCTAGTGCAAACCAAGCATATCCCTGTGGCTATGATGAGACCTATGGGAACTTATTTAGACATATAAAACCCATACTGAGCCACATTATTCCTAAATAAAACTCTGACCCCTGGATATAGACCCTGCCCCAACTGAAGCTACATCCGAGCACACCGGTGACGACAAGGAACGTCACAACTGAATGTGACCAGACCACCTTAAACGGTAATCAAAGATCACACCAAGGTATTTGTGCTCATTCACTCTTTCAATACATTCACACGTTAAACATTCATCAATCCTGTCACCCCCACATGTGTGTAAACGCAGATACAGGTTAACCGGATCGTGGTCAGCTCTCAAAGAAATTGCCATATATTCTGTTTTTGTGATATTAACCGAGAGCCGACTTTGATCGAACCATCGCCCGACAGTGTAGAGGCCGCGCGCCGCTAGACGGTACGCCTCCTCCCAGGTGTCGCCCTCAAACAGCAAGGCCGAGTCATTGGCGTAGAGGAACACTTGCCCCTTCTCCAACATAACCTGCCCCAAATTATTAATATAAATAAGAAATAAAAGGGGCCCCAGCGTACTACCCTGTAAAACTCCAAAATCACACTTAAGAGGAGCACTTGACTGACCAAGAATGAAAACTGATTGATAACGATCACATAAGTAACTCCTAAACCAATCAAGGGCAACTCCACGAATTCCAATGTGTTCCAATCTTTGTATTAAAATGTCCCTATCAACCATGTCAAAAGCTTTCGCCAGGTCAATGATATACAATGTCTCATCTCAAATTCAAAAATGTTGACAAAAACAATACTTTCTTCATATACAAGGAGACAGGTCAAATTACGTGTGTGATTTTTCCATATATTATTATTCATTTACATATCCATAGCATACTTATTTTTATAGTTAGGTGCTGGAGTTGTGGAAATAGGATCATGGAACATCGATCAGTTTCTACATTCTATCGAAGGATGCAAAGCTGAGGGAAAGCCAGAGAACAATTGTTTCTTCCATTTTTCGATCTTACCAAAAAGTGCTACTGGCTCTTTGGGTCCAGACAATTTCTTCTTTCCAGTACCACTGTACTTAGTCAACTCTCCTTCTAAAGCTAATGTTCAGGTATGTACCTGCATGGAACCTGGATCTTATAAAACAACTTTTATTTAACATATTCACTGAGTTATGAGATCCGAAAATCTCCTAAATCTAATCTCTAAATCTAACTTGGTAGCACAATATGACATTCCGTGTCAAATTCTGTTAGTACTAGTTTGATGTACAATCAACTTAGAGAAATTTAACAAAGACATACTTAAAGCTCTAGTATTGCTTTATCGATTTAATGACCAAAGAAATGAGATCCGTAGATTTCGTAGATCTCGTAATGTCTAGAAGGAATAAATGTTGATTTACATACAAAATGAGATCCCCATGTCTCACATCAAAAATGTTACTATTTAGCGTGTTTGTAGTAGGGGTCTGCGGTGCACCGAAAAAATCGGTACGGTACGGTTCCTTGTACCGAACCTCGGCACGGTACAAGAATTTTTTCGGTACAAGTTCGGTATGGTACAAATAAGGAAAAATTATGTCACTATCCAGTCTAGATTGCCATCAAATATAACTATAAAACATCTCCTGCCGAAAACATTGAATAAAACCCGGCCGTTAAAGGCTTTCTATTCTACAAGTAATATATTACAACACTGCCCAGATGTACGACAAATACTGAACGTAAGACTGACTCATAGCGTGTTGGTGAATGATCATTTAAAATAAAATAATTTCACCAGGACTTCAGGAAAATCGGGCAACCAACCATCTCCCTGCCGGCTCTAAATTATTCTGCATGCCCGGCTTATTATCGTATCCACGTGTAGCAGCTTACGCGATCAGGGAACCGTTCCTCCTTTTGACGCAATTAAATAGTCGTACCAGTATGAAGCTCGTATTAGTCGTGTTTCAAATAGCGATGGGAATACTTGTGATTTTTAAATCACGATGAAAATCTTTTAAACTGTGATTCATGATTCTTCAAATTGATTCGTTCTTTTTCCTCTGACAGCCTGTTGACGATGTTAAATGACCAATACAGAACTGTGATTTGCCGTATTGATCTCGCTCTTTTCGGGATTTTCACTCAAATAAAATAAAAAATCATAATGTTAAGGATATAATTGAATAAAGGAAATAAATAACTTTTATTTTTTTAACAATATGTTCTGTCTTTCCTCATTAGTGGAACCCCTCAAATCCGAACTAATTGGGACTGAAGCCTGTTCTTCCAGGGAAATAAATACTACACACTTATTTCGTCACTGTATTCGCGCGATAACCGACAGGTTATACAGGCTGTGTGTGACTCAATAAGTTCATAAGGGCAGTGACCTTGGCGGGTCGAGCCTATGCTAAAAATAAACCATTCTCCCCCTACCCTTACTAACAGTGATGCGTATCGCGCCTGTCTACTGTCTGTTTCTAGTTTAGTGAGCGTTTACCTGCTGATAATTTCGTATCTATAACAACCGACGTGGCTTGGAATTACGGTCGTGTGAAGATTTTCCTCATTTCAACAGTTAAAGAATTGATTTTATAATTACGAAGTATGTAAATTCAATGGTTAAAGATAACAGACTTTAAGCGAAAACCCCTGACTTTGTTAAACCTTGAAAAATAAGCTTATGTGATTATTTTTTTTAAATTTCCATGTATTTCTTTTTTTTGATTTCCCGAGAACATGTTCAGGTATGAGGGGTTCCACTGTAATTTTAAAATATTAACCACTTTATACTAAAAAAACTATTTTAGTCTAAAGAGTCCTTTGACATTTTATGAAAATGTTTGATTTAATTTGAACAATTATTGTGATTGGTTGAATTAAAAATAATAAACCAGGACAATATAAAACATAGGTCTTGGCTAGGGGGTATTGACTCAGTATATTTTCTGTATTTTTTGTTCTGCAATAAAATACGTTATAGTTTTTTTATTTTGTTTGTTCATCCTTAGTTTCATAGACTTGAGAAGATTATTCCCTCTTATTAATTAGTTATAACATAAATTATAATGTTTAAATAATTATTAATATGTTTAATGTGATATGTTTTTTTAAAGAATGGATTTAAAAATCATATTACAGTTTGAAAATTAGTACAGTAAAATATTTCTTTTGACATTGTATATCTTTTTTTAAATTCCTTTCTCAATGTTTTCACTAATTAAGTTCTGGAAAATACTTATGAATAAATGGATGAGATCAGTCAATGTTACTAGCGGCATTATTCTCATGTACCGTACCGTACCGAATTTGTACCGAGAACCGAGGTACAACAATTTGTACCGTACAGACCTCATAATCTCCTGTACCGCAGACCCCTAGTTTGTAGTTTTTTTTATTTACTTTAAGTGAAAGGTCCTCTCAAAATAGATTAAAATTTATTTTAATTCCATGTGTCTGACAGGAACAGTCTGAAATTTGTAGGGAACTTTTGTCCAGGTGTTGTGTGACACCACCATGAAACTCTTATGCAGTTACAATGATACAATCGGTAATTATGCTAGTTACTGTGGAGCTACCACACTGGCGATTGTGAAGTACGGAATGTTAATAATTTTTTAACTGCAAAAAAGTATGATTATGGATTGTGTCATGGCAAGGGCCTGGGTTTATCTTTGGGGCCAATCTGTGTCCTGAAGTGTCTTCATGTTTTACAATGTTCGGTTGCATGGAGTCAGTTGGGAGGAGTAAGTATTATCTCCATTGTATCTAGCTGATAATTACTGACAGTAACAGAATTACTGAGCGAAATAGGAATTTCTGGTACTGCATTGCTGCCAGGCACGCAGATATACAAAAAAATCTTGTAACCGACTTTTGACTTGGCGCTTGTAGTTTGTAGGTTCAAGGATAGGTATTTCTTTTAAAATACCTATTATTCAAACACAGTAAGCAATAGTTAACTTATCATTGTAATGAATATTACTTAGGAGTTTTGATTTAATCCATATACATTCATCTCAATGTATTCTTTCACTAATCAAGTAATAGCAAAAATTTTGTACATAAGTAAAACATGTACATAGATTAAAATATAACGGTTATAAACAATATCATTATTTATTTGCAGTATGAGTCTTCGGGAACTCGTACAAATACACTAGTTTAAGTAATTGAGAAGTTTGTAGGTTGATGAGAAAATGTTTATGGTAAAAAAATTCAAAACAATTGAAAAACAAGAATTTACTTACGGTACCTGAGGGAAATAGCTTCGATCATGGAAATGTTTGAAGGGGCAAGTTTACATTTCCTCCAAACAGCTGTTCTTATTACCATATGACGTCACTTCTGTAATACTTTTGCGTCCCGCAAAGTGCTAACACTTTCCCAGAGCTTAGATATGCAGGTATACATGTCAAAACTGTCTAAAAGAAAAAGTGGACTGTATAAATTGATGTTTACAAACAGGTTGAAAATAGAGATGTTTCCAAAAAACAAATTGTGATTGTGTGTATGTAAATACATACAGTATGTGTACATACAGTTTTCTATATATTCTTGCAAAAAGTGTCATATTTCAACTTAGATATCTTCATTTTCATGAGTTGGTAGAAGGGACAATCTGGAAATAGGAGAAGTCCTGTCATTTGTCCTCAATCTGACAACTCAAACTAAGATAAGGTCTTTTCCTAGGTGAAGTTCAACCACATCTTAACTGATAAGGTGGTACAGTGGAAACCCTCAAATCCAAACTAATTGGGGCTGAAGCCTGTTCGGATTTCCCGGGAAATAATATTACGGTACACACTTATTTCGTCATTGTATTCGCGGTAAGCGAGGGACACGTAGCGATTGGTGTTGTACAGGCTGGGTGAATTAGCATTTGAAAGGGCAGTGACCTTGCCGGGTGTAAGTCCGGTGACATGTTATTGTTGCTAGGCGAGTATATGCTAAAAATAAATCACTCTCCCTCTACCCTCACCCCTACTGTGATATGTAGCCTGTCTACTGTCTAGTGAGCATTTACCTGCTAATTAGTGTGTATAGCTAACAGCCGAAGGACGTAATGTTCATGCGACACTGGCTTGGAATTTGCATCCACGTGATTTTCTTCACATCGACAGTTAAAGTTAACAGAATTAGGTGAAAAACTTATGTTTATTTTTAATCTTTTATTATACTTTTTGTGTGTTAAACATTAAAATTTTTTTTTTAATTTTCAGCTATTTTATTTTTTTGTTTTCCCAAGAATGTTTTCGGATTTCCCAGGATTTCAGATTCTCAGGGTTTGGATTTGAGGGGTTCCACTGTATATACATTATTAGCCTAAATAAACAGTACTGAAATGGTAATACTTTATTCTACATATAAATTTTAACAACACATACAACTCAAAGGAAGCAAAATCGGTTAAACACGGGTAATAACATGTTCAATATGACCCCCGTTCAATTTGAGGCAACACTCGTACTGTTCTTGTAGGTTTTGCACCATTTTTATGAATAGGGGTTGTTCCATTCTCCTAATACACATGGTTATTTTTTCTTTGAGTTGAACGATGGTAGATGGTGGGTCCTCATGGAAGTTTGTATCCTATAGGGAAAACCACCAATATTTTTGAACATTCTTCTCATTGACGTATTGCTAATATTCAGTTTAAGAGAAGCTCGCATTAGGCTTCTTTTCGGTGACTGTAACACTTGCTGCAACACTCTCGTGTGGTTTTCGTTTCTACAGACAAATGAAAACCACCAATGAGGATTGTTAGGCGACCTGAAAAGCCCTTTCTCTGTGTCAAAACACTATCTGTTCTTCGAAATTTTTTAACAACACTAATAATCACAGCATTACTAGGCGGGTTTTTGTGGAAATGTTCCTGAAAACGTAAAGCAGTGTGTGACAAGCTTGGACCACCCGCACGTCCATTTCCGTATGAGCGAAAATAATGCTCTTCGATAAAAGATTTTTCTAGAGTTGTTAGCACCATGTTAACAAAAACTAATCTCAAATAAGAAAGAAGTAATGAACGCAAAGCCGTGGCAACAATCACCAATTGAATCAGCTGATCGAGAAAGCAACTACAGCTAATTCAGTTTCAGTACTGTTTATTTTGGCTGATACTGTATTTAATACAAATTTTTATGTTAGAAACTGTTTTGTTCCTCTTGGGACATGTTTTCAATTTGATGGAAAGATTCTATTTACTCCATCTCTTCTCATCCATAAAGTTTAAAAGGCAACTGTTATAACTTACATGATGCCAACAAGTTAGATGCTGGTTAGCAGACTACCTTTTCAAAACATTCACTCATAGCAGGTTTAACAAATTAAACCAAGCAATGACAATAAATTATTAAATAAATAAATATGTTTTAGGTATATGGAATCAAAAGCTTGAAGAGCAATACAGAATTTATTATAACATTGAGCACAGACACAATTGCCTTGTTTGTGTGGTTAGATTCACCTGGAGTCTTGGGCCATTTCTCTCACAACGGATTTCTGATGGTGACCAATCAGACACACCTTACATTTACCGCTCAACAGCCAGTTACAGCTGAGACTCTACGGTCAGTTCTTCAAGTACGATCACTAATCATGCATTAATTCCTTTAGCATTCCTATTCTTTAGATTGCAGTAGCTGCACTTTTTTACTCACTTCCCCTAAGATTAATGATAAATTTTAAAAAAGTGTTCTGGTTTTCTCTAGGAAAACCTTCTACTTTGTGTCATTCAAAGGAAGGTTTAAAATATCTAAGGTATCTAATATCTAAAATATCTAATATCCAAAATACCTATCTTATAACAATTTTTTTAATCAGCAACAAAAAAATAATGACAAATTCCAAAATATTTTATTAACCTTTCAATCACATAGATCACTGTCTTGACCACAAATGACAGTCAGTTGTTTTGATTTTTCTGTCTAACACATTTATGTGGATTTGGAAAAATACAGTGGAACCTCGATAAATCAAATCCCAAGGGAACGGGAAAACTTTGAATTATTGAGTATTTCCAATAAAAAAGTTTTCATTTATAGAGGTTCATTTCAGTGTGAGCTATGAATACAATCATCAATTTCAGTAGCTTCCAAATAATGTGTTTTGTAAAATGTGCATCAATATTAATTACATATTGTAATGGTTATTACAGTAATACACAATTACAGAATAAAATTTAATAATGCACGTACTTAAAAATTGAATAAATATTTCATTTAATTTATGTTCCTTCTTTATTGAACTAACTTTACTTTTAATGACCATTTTTCAGTGGACAGATTTTAGAGTGAGAAATTATGTAAACAAACCAAATGACTCATCCGTTGGAATGATCATTGATAGTTTTTGCCCCCAGCTACTTCCTGTCTTTTTTTAGACAGTCTTGTGTTCAATCAAAACGAATTTATTTCAATTTTGAATAATCAAGGGTTTTTTGCTTTTATCTCAGATTGCAGAGGTACAGCAATTGCATAATTCGATTCACAGAGGTTTTTGGGTAAAAACTTCGAATTATAGAGGCATTTTAACTGCAAACATACTGTTAAAATTTAAATTATCAAGGTATTTCTTGTGAACTGTTCGTTTTGTAGATGTAAAATTAAGATTGCAAAGATAGGGGAAGTTCACAGGCTTTAAAAAAAATTCAAATTAACAAGGATTTCAAATTATCAAATCAAATCAAAATCAACTTTATTCATCAATTTGTACAATTACAATTTCTCATAACAATACAAATGTGGAATGGTGTCAACATTTTCTTTTTTTTACTACGCTAAAGTATCTTATAGTTCCTCAAATCTATATAAGGCTTTTTTAGTAAGGTAAAAGTTTTAATTTTTGTCTAAATGAGGTGTCATTTGTTACTTTTAATAAATCTATTGGAATTTTATTTAAAAATTGAATACCGGCTATGAGTGGTTTCTTTTTATAGAATTCTAATGAATGTTGTGGGATTAACAATTGATTTTTATTACGTGTGTTGTAGTTGTGGTGAAAGCCTACTGTTTGTAACCTGCCACCATTCTGTCTAGCCAAAATAATTGTTTCAAAAACATACAAACCGTAAATTGTCAAAATACCAAGTTCCGAAAAAAAATGGCTTTGCTGATTGTTCGCTATCAAGATTCATTATTGTCCTGATAGCTTTTTTTTAAGCTGAAGGATACTATTAAGGTTGAAATTGCTGGTCGCCCCGTAAAGTGCAACACCAAAACATATATGGGAGTGAATGTGGGCAAAATTAATTGATTTCAATGTCTCAATCGAACAAAATCTTGACATTAATTTTAACGCAAATAGGCCTGAAGAGATTTTCTTTCATAATTGCAGAACCTGATTATCAAAACATAAATTTTCATCCAAAATTATTCCTAGAAATTTTATTTTGCCCGTTTGAAAAATTGTAGAGTTGTCAATTTTGATATCAGGTTTTATTTTATTTCGACTTTGTTTTGTTTGAAAACACATTACTATAGTTTTTTCAAGATTTAATAATAAATTTTTGCCACTTAAGTAATTATTTATCAAGTTAAGATTATTTATTGAATCAGTCTCGATATCAGTTTTTGATTGACCTGTTACTATCAGGTTTGAGTCATCTGCATAAAGACATAGTCTGCTCTGACTACTTGTTAATACTGAAGGTAAGCCTCTCAGGTAACAAAGCAAGAGAATTGGTCCCAGGATAGAACCTTGTGGTACACCATGCCAAATTGCTTGTAGAGATGATTTAGAGTGTCTAATTTGATTATAGTTTGTGTGCTCTACATACTTTTGTCTATTGTTTAGTAAGATGAAAACCATTTTAATGTTATACTAGAAATTCCAATTTTGTCTAATGATTTTAAAAGTGTATCATGGGAAACGCTGTCAAAAGCTTTAGATAGGTCCATAAATATGCCCACTGCCTGCTCTCCTTTATCAACAGCATCCAATAAATCTATTCCTGCAGTTACAACAGACTTCCCCCCCCCCCCTAAAGCCGTGCTGTTCTTTATCAAATAAGTTATTAGCCTCCAGGAAGTCAACCAGTTGTAAATACATTACACGTTCAAAGATTTTTGATATTGTTGGAGTAATTGAGATAGGTCGGTAATTTGCAGGATCACTATTTCCTTTTTTTTATAAGTGATTCGAGATTTTTAATTTTAGGATTCCGTACAAATGAAAATTAATATCATGAGCTAAAGGCTTAATTAGATTTCATGTTTCGAACAAATCTGACATTAATTTATCAAAAGAATTTTTTTTAAAAAATACGAAAAAACATATCAAAAAAAATAAATGTTTTTGAATTTTTCCTAGAAAAAATTGCGTATTTTGCATAACTCTGTGATAATTTATTTTTTTTTAATAATAATTTTTTTTTTTTTTTAAAATATATATTTTTTTTTTTGACTTAATCCTTTTTTTTTTATTTTTTTTTTAAGTTTTTTTTTGAATGTATCTTTGATTTTCTATTAATAAATTGAACTTGTTTTATACTTTTTGTTTTTCTTTTTTTTGTTTTTTTTTTTTTTTTTTTCTATGTTTTTTAATTTTTTCTTTTTTTTTTTTTTTAATTTTTTATTTTTTTAGTTTTTTTTATCTTTTATCAACATCCAATTATTTTTTTTTTTTCTTTTTTTATTAGCCTAGTTTTATTTTTTTTTTTTTTTTATTTTTAATTTGCAATCAGTTCTATTTTTTTTTTTTTTTTTTTTTAATTTGTATTTTTACAAATTTTTTTTTAATTTTTCTTTTTTATTACTGTTTATTTTTTATTAATTTTTGAAAGACATAATGATCTTCTCTAATTTGGCTTCAGTTATTGGATTTGGACGAAATTTTTTCCCCTGAAAATCATCTAATGAAAGTACTGGTGTGCATGGTGACAGCTTACATATGACTTCTTCATCAACTACATTGATAAAATAGTCATTAAAAACCTGACAAACACTTTCAGGTTCAAAATATTCATGACCCTCCCAAACCAATCTAACCTCTTCTCTAACCCTTTCTTTTTTGAGTTCCCTGTTAATGATGCCCCAAGTAGTTTTACTGACATTTTCAGATTTTTTTATCTTACTTTCTACAAAGAATTTTTTTGCAGATATTAGTTTTTTATTGTAATCTTTTTTTCTTTTGTTTTAACTGGTTTCTTAGACCCTTGTCTTTTGTTTGTCGTACAGTTTTACTTAAATCTATTATTTCAGTTTTGTCATTTTCTAAATTCAAATCAATCCAATTATCCTTATTTAAATTAACTAATTTTAACAACTGGAAAGCACATATTAAAATAATACATAAAAATATAAAAAAAATCAAACTTTTTTTCAACTGTTGCATTGAATAAATCATTCCATTGTTCACATTGAATAACTGAATTAAATGCTGTTAAATTTTCATTTGTGAACTTCCTACAACTTTTTTTCAAAATTTTGTTTTTGATATTAATTTTGTTCTCTACATTTATTTTTAATATTTGAGCATTATGGTCTGCTAGCTTAGTGATTACTCCTTCAATTGATAATACTGTATATCTCTTGGAAAATTGGTCATAATATTATCTATACCACTTTGGGTCTCTAATGTTACTCTTGTTGGAAAATTTACATGGTAATGAAAGTTATGCTGCTTTAATATAATAGATAATCTATCATGTATCCTTGAGGAGGTGAGAGTAGATACAAACCCACAATTTAACTTTAGAATCGACACGTTTTTCCCATGTTATTCTTACGGGGATTATTTTTGCACAGATTAAACAATTTATAAAAATTCCACCTTTATTTATTACCAAAGTAGTGTATGATGCTATACAACATAATTTTCATTAAAAATAAACAAATATTTCACAAAGCACGCATCTTACAGGGTCTGAAAATCGATGCGGTACATAACACTGATACACACTACAAGCTTGAACAATTTTGTAAAAATCCCACCTTTATTCATTACTAATCTATTGTATGATGCTATACAACATCATTTTCATTAAAAATAAACAAATATTTCACATAGCACGCACCTTACAGGGTCCCAAATCCTAGACTCCCGCGCAGCGGTTCAAAACACTGACACACACTACAAGATTAAACAATTTTATAAAACTCTCGCCCTTATTCATATCCAATCTACTGTCTGACAAATTGTTCAATCTTGTAGTGATCTCGATCTCAATCTGGGGTTGAGTTTCAATTCTGGTACTGTCCAATAGCGTGTGTCCGGTCGGACGCCAGTGTCTGCGGCAACAGAGTTCTGCCATATTCCTATGTCATTCTTGGTAGTTTTGTCCAAAGAAACATCCATAGCCAACCTCAGGATGTCCCGTGCAACTCGCTTCTTCCCACCTTTATTTAGATGTAGCCCGTGTCTTGTATGGTACCATCTTTGAAATACATGTATATCAAGAATCTTTACATGTGTAGTTTTATATGCCAGATTTCTAATTGAAACATTAATCTCCTTAATTAATTTATTTTCATCACTTTCTTCATTAAGGTCATATCTGAAAGGAATAGTTGCCATGATTAAGTTGGTGTGTTTAAACTCAGAAAATTTCTTCTCAATGTAGTTTGTAAAATTGCCAACAATATTCTGCCTAATTGATTTCCTGTACCTAGAGATATCGTTGGTTCCTCCAATAATAGCGACACAGTCAGTTTTAGAATATGTTTTAAGATTCTGTGAACTTGTTATGGAGTCGAAGAGAGGTTGAAGTGGTGCACCAGGTTTACATGTATTCAAAATTGTGAATTCTTTTTTGCATAGATTTTCCAAGTACGAAGCCAAGCCTCTGCCTTGACTGTCACTTGCCACTGTGAGTCTTCTCTTTGATGGAGAAGAGAGTCCCTTACTGTTACAATTGTTCTTTGAGCGATGTGTATTGCGCTTTGATCCTGGTTTTAGTTGGGGATTCCTATAGGATACAGGCACGGTTCTATTTGGTTCAACAGCTGTGTCAACCTGTTCACTATTAACAGAATGCAATGTCTCAAATCGGTTTTTGTTAATATAGCTCTGATTACCTGTCGTTTTTCCTGACTTACGTGATATTTTTTGTCTTACGTGAATATACTGCCAATTTGAATTATTATTTTGTATTACTATGTTCTGAGTACTTTCATCCTGGCTTTTGTTAACATTGCCAGCTTTATCCTTCAACGTGTACCATTGTATGAAAGGAGTGAATAAGCGGCTTTGACAGTACTGTTGTGCTATGTAGATTGCATTGGATATTACATGGATTCCACATTCGAATGTCCGCTTTTGTAGCAAGCATGGCATTTCTCTAACGTGATTATGTTGTATACCTAGGTTTTTGGCAATTACAAGAGCTGCTTGCTTGTTTACGGACTGCACTGAATCAAAATGATAGGCTGCGTTTTCTGCTTTATTTATAAACAGCAGGCTCCAGTGAGAACCACCATTAAATTTTTCAACATCTGTACAACTATTGACACTCATAAATAAAAATTTACAGTTCTGATAATCAGTAGTCTTCAGATATTCAAGAGTACTTGCCGGGGTGCTAAACTTAATCATCATTGTCACAGAGGGACGCAAGAAAACAGTGTCACTGCTATTCACGCTATCAGCTATAGTTGAGAAATATTCCGTAATAACTGTGTCGTCCACCCATTTGTCGTTTTCCCATGTTGACCTTTTAGTCTCAAGGTTTCTCAAATCATTAGTAATCGCATCTAGATTGACTTTCATGCCAGAAATCTTTATTTCTGGCATGAAGTCTCAATCTTTATTCTTGTTATCTTGCTTTAGCAACTCAGCTACATTTGTAAGTTGTTGAATTTCTTTTTGTAAAGCATTATTCTCACTCAACAATAACTTGCACCTTCCTATAAGGTCAGACATTTTATTTTCTAGTGGAACTTTTGTCTTGAGTTCCAATTTCTCTTCATTATCCGCTTCCTGAACATAAAAGCTCCTATTTAAATCGAGTTCCCTCTGCCTCTTCTCCGAGTCGAGTTTGCATGCTAAATACGCTGTTTCCCTTAGAGATGAGTCAAGTTTACTAGTCTTATCTTCGTTATCCTTTAGGATAGAGTCAAAATTATTTATTAACGAGAACAACTTAGATTCAAGTTCGGATAATTCGTCATCAGGTAAGTTAAATTCAAATCGGGTAATAAAAAAATTCAAATTAACAAGGATTTCAAATTATTAAGGTTTGATTTATCAAGGTTCCACTGTATATACTTTAAAGTCTAAACTTTAACTTTTTTTATAACATCTTATATATCTTCATTTTAATCTCTGTTGGTTACCCTTTCAATGTGATGATACTTTAAAAATAATACTGTACTGTAAATATATACATATCCTCTCCCGTTCTGGTTATCTCCGTGTCTAGGTTTTGACTAGGCCTCTCTCCATCTTCTTCTGTTCCTCTACAATTCCTCTTCCTCCACATATTGCCATTGCACTCATTTTGCTTCCACATCTCTTCTCACCACGTCGATTCAGCTCACTCATTTGTTTTGGGGTGGCTGAACCATCTCAATCTTGATTTCTCTACTCGTTTTATTAAACTTTCTTCAACTATTCCTCTTCTCAATTCTTCATTTCTAATTTTATTCAATCTTGTTTTACCTTCAATTCCTCTTAAACATCATTTCCCACTCCTGGACCCTACTCCTATTCCCTCTCTATATTATATTCAAAACTTTTGCACCATAGGTAGGTAAGTCAGTATATAATATGTTTTATACATGGTAACATTTGCTGCCTTTGGTATATCTTTATGCCAGACTAGATGTCTAATACTTTGATAAAATCCCACACTTTTCCCCAGTTTAGCCGGTACCTTATGCACTATTCTCCCATCGTTTGATAAGACTGCCAAAATATGTAAATTTCTCAACCAACTCAGGCGGTTTTCCTTCAATTTTTAAAGGTTGTTCCCACTTACAGAATATAAAATGATGTATTATTTTAGTATATTTTGTATTGTATAAATAATCCTGATGTAAAAAATTTGTAATGATATTGTACTTTCTATAAATTTAGTGTATGTATTGTGAATTGGGAAATACAGATTTATTATTTTTCAATGTCATGCGATTGTGTGTCCGTTTGAGTACTAATGCATTAGCCCACAAAAAACTTAAAAAATTACAAGAGATGTTAAGATTCCTACTCTCTTAAGACATATTCAAAAAAAGCTGACTCCCACAAGTGGGAATAATCCAAGTATATTTGTCTGAAGTTACCCTTAAACTCTATAGATATCTCTGATTTGAATCTCTATAAATATCTGAGTTTTGAAACTAAGGATATAACTGACTTATTAACTTCAGCTTCCATGAAATTTTAAGTCCTTTCACATAAAGCTCAATTAAATAGTCACTCCTATTGAATATGACTCTGTAATAGTCTAAAAACGGGGAAAATTCCCAAAAGTTCTCTATAACTGGGGACCCATGGCGCAAACCGGTATTTAAATTTATTTTCCTCATGAAATCCATCATGCTGGTGACTTTCATTGATTTATTACATATTATTACATTGATGGCCTGTAATTTGATTTAATTCTTATTTGCCATAAAACTTATGTCTTGCTAGCCTAGTGGTTATCGTCTTAGACTTCAGTGCAAGAGGTCACGGGTTCAAATCCCGGGATGCCCATTTGGGTTTGGACCACTTTCCCAAAAAGCATTTGTGTGATATTACTAATTGACTAGATTAAAAATGTCTCTGGCATAGATACAAAAAGAATATTTCCTTTAAATTTGGGAGTTAACAGAATCTTTTCTTATTAGTCTCGTTGAAGACAAAAAAATGGAAATTCTTCAGACTATACGTTTTAGCCATTATCTCAATTTTTTTAGACCGACACGTACCCATCGCTTCTTGTCTTGTAAATGTGGCTTCAAATTCTTTCGAAGTCTATTCTCCCTCCTCCTCGACCCTGGACGCTAGTAGGCTATATCACTTTCAGCTTTTTATAGATAATGTCAGCTTTTCAGATGCTTTACCAAAGAATTTAAATCCTATTGTAATTTCTAACAGGGTTAAGTTTTCAAGCTTCATTGAAAACTTATTTAGTGGTTTATGTATAGATTTATGTTATTCCTCTCCACATGGGATACAAACATGCAGAAATCTAAATCTAAATATGAAAAACTTATAAGAATAATAAACAGGAAAAAAAATCAAGTAGAGACATTTTCATGTTTAGCAGGGGAAAGTTGAAAATCCAACTGAGAACATGACTTTTTTGCTAAATGGGATAAGCAATTAGGGGTGTGCGATGCATCGAAAATGTATCGAAATTTCGATTCGATTCGATGCATCGAATCGCGATTCGATACAGAGCCGACTCCTGATGCGCGTGTAGATCCTAATGGCATAGCTTATACCGATTTTCAGGTTTTGAAACAAATTTATTTAATGTCTATGTTTGTGCAATTCAATTTTCCTTTTTATTTTGCTATTCAAACTGATTTTAAATCCTTTCTCAAAATTGACAAACAAGTCAGGGAAGTTTTTAACACGACAACAGCTTTTACGTGATGTGACGATTACAATTTTAATGGAAGTTGTTTATGGTTAGGCATTCCTCCGCTGGACACAACAGACATCAATAGTAACAAAAAATACATCAAAACATAATAAAAACCAAAATTGAATTGTATTTATTTAAATCATAGTTTGTTTAGTTTACTTTTAATAATGGCTCCTTTTTCATAGCAGTATCAATTGGCAGCTTCCATTACATTTCTTACGAAGCAAAAAAGTAGATCCATAATTTTTCAATAATATTTATTCAAAAAACTAAACCTTGAGTTTTTGACATTATTCTAAACTGTCTATTATAATGTACATATTAAATGTTTTATCAGTATGATGAATCATGAATAAAAACATTAAATTTGTGATTCTCAGTTAAATTGGGTGTAAGCTATTATTGTTAAGAGATAGCGAGGTGGACAGGTGGTCAGACAATAGCGGCAGTAGGTAATAAAAAATGACCTTGAGCCTTGCTCCGGGACAAGGGGGTTTGTTGGTATTTGAAACTTACTGAGCGACTTCATTATTTTTGTTTTTCGGTCAAATACTTACATTTCTCTACATAGTATGATCTAGTTAAAAATTGAGTTTTATGTTTTCTCTTTAAATAATCATTAATGTGAGGTGATTTAATAAATAAGCAATCAAATTAAGTTGTGTGTGTTTAATTAATTAAGAAATTTACTTTTAAATAAGAGTAATGATTAAATAGTTTTAAATAAATATGTAACCACAACTAACTTCATTTTAAAAGTTTTATACATTTTTAAATTTAAAATATGAATTTGATTAGAAACTAACAATTTGAAATGGATGATACTAAAACTATTTTTTTTAAATAACAGTTTACTCCTGTTTTTATATTTTCTATATTACTGTATTACTTTTTGAATTATTATTATTTTTATTTATAGTTTTCACTACAATACTACTCATTTCCTCTAGTAATATATTTTATTTTTCTCATTTCCAATTTTGTTAGATATGTTATTATTTTAAACCTATACAAAAGAATTTTGAATTGTATCAAAATTTTAAAACTAGAGATATATTTGTTTTTGTCATACAATAGTTTTTTATTTAATTTAGTAGTTTATAATAGATATATAATATATTTTTACTAATTGTAGACCTACATTATTTTTTTTAAATAATTCTTGTTTAGTCTCATCAAGGCTAGCTAGCTATACATATTCCAAGTTATTAAAAATTTTAACGAATCTTGGCAATCTTTTAGCGAACTTTGCTTTATTGATATAATATACATAGAAAAAAATACCTTAACACAAATCTTTGGAACTTGAAAGTTATCAAACTAAAAGTTATCAAACTAACTAAATTAATTATGAACTGTTAAATTTAATGAATAGTCTAATAATATTTTTTTGGCTTTAATTCCATGGTTTTTTTATTATCTTCTGTTATACGATTTCTGTTTTATAGGAAATTGATTTGTGTGTTTGACGTGTTGTATCGAATCGAATCGCATCGATTCGTATCGGAATTCTTCGTATCGCATCGTTGTATCGAATCGAAATTTTTTTGCTGCATCGCACACCCCTATAAACAATATTTAGTTTTATTTTTTTAAGAATATTTGCGACTTTAATATAACAATAATTTTGTACCGTAATGATCAGCATATTTAAATCCAATAAAAGTTTCCATGTACATAGAAACTGTCAATTTTAATTTTACTTCTATTAGATATATACAAATGTTGGGTGTTAATAATTTGAATAAAAACAAAATCATTATCTACAAACAAACATATCTTGTGGTTTAAGCATAAGAATTTAAAAATGGTGAAAAGATTAATTTTTTTATTCTGTGTAAAAAAAGTGTAAGAGAGAGTATAAATGAAGTGTATAAGTTGTAAATTTTATCAATCCAACTGATCAACATTCACGTAAGTTTTCATTTGAAAACAGCAGAATAATGCTCTATGTGAAATGTTAGGACCTTGATTCCTCTTCACCAGTTGACTTAAATGAATCACCTAATATCATTCTCATACATACATGTTTGGTAGAAGGAGAAATGTCTGTTATCACTGATGTTTTAGTCTTTATTTGAAAAAATAATCCCTTGATCAAGTAAACCTTCACCTTTGGGTTATAATTTTTAAGTTAATCATCAATCAAAGTAATTTGTGACAAATTAAAAAAAATTATGCATTGGAATTTTAAGTAGCTAACCAAAATTGAAACATGATTAAATTAGTTATTAAGTATAAACTTTGTAGAAAAGGACATAATTCTTTTTCAGTTTAAGCGAAATATTTTACATATAAAATATGAACTTTCCAATATCATACATTGTGATCTAAAAAAGTTCACTATCCCAATCCCAATAAACATAACCTATAGACTGACCAATGAATGGCACTTGTGGATTACTCATCACCATTATTAATGCTGAGTACAGTTTTGTGTACCAGCACTTGGCTGGCAAGGACTAAATATCAGATCTTAATGTAATTTATCTCTTGGTAATGTGTACCTTTAACTTGTATGGTATTTGTGTGACAGTATTAAGTGATACGGTATGACAGACAGTTTGAGGTATATTTAACATCCATACTGGGCGAGTGGGTGACAAAAACCCGTCTTCATTACTTGCATTAGCTGGGAAGTAAATTTTTACTACAGTTCCCTGTTAATATGCAATCCACCAATTGCAAATCCATAAAACGGAAATAATAATTAAGAATACACGCTTTTGCTTATTTACTGTGTTTACTTATATATACTGCCTATCTGTTTACCAGTAAATATGATCTAATGTTTATAATTCTATTTACCATTGCATATTCTATCAGAAATAAAATCTGTTGGAAAGATAAACTTTTTTCCAGTCTGGCTTACATCTGGAAGAAACCGATTGAAAAGTTTGCAACATTATTACATATATAACTTTAAGACATATTTCACTTCACTTGATTGAGTTAGATTGAATTAACCCGGCGTGCGCCGGCCGTCCGGCGTAAATGGGATGTGTTTACACACGGTCCGGAGCGCGCCGCACGGCGCTCCTGTATTGTATTCTTCCAGGGACTTGTCCCACAGCAGTGGTCTTTCTTCGACATGCATAATTATATTTTCCACGTCAATGTCATTGTTGAATTCAGCTAACTCTGTGTCTTGTGTTTCACTCATTTCCATTCACATAAAACAAACAAAACACTTACAAACTTGCGTTCTTCACTCTCCAGTGGCAGATCTGACTGACGGAACATACGGCGCTCGCCGGACCGTGTGAATACACCAATAAGAACCAATAGCCCTTCACCAATCGTCCAGCGTGGCCGCCGCATATGCGGCGTAGGGGAGTCCGGCGGGAATCTCAGCGCCGGACGTCGTGTGAAAAGACTGATATACTCCCATAGCCCAACGCCGCATCAGGCGTACGCCATACGGCGCACGCCGGATCGAGTGAAAGGGGCCTAAGCTTTTTACTTTTAACTGTATAAAAATAATTACTAATATCATTTTAGGTATAACTATTAAGTATAAACATAAAAAGCATAAAACAAGCTCCCCCTTATAACCCACTAACCACAAAAGCAAAAAAAAGTGTCCACTGCAATCCCAATTAAGACTACAAGCCGTCAACTTCCACACAAGCCGGCCACCGTTTATTTAAGGTGGGCCCCACTCCAATATACCACACATTTTCAAGCCAAATTGGGATTGCTCATAATCAGGATTCAAACCCTAGCACTTCCGAATGGCTAGAACATTACGCTCTTCAGCACAGCTCTTTACCCGGTTCAGCCACCAGTGCATAGGAGTAGAAAGCGCTTAATTGGTTATAAGACATGCCCGGTGGCAGTCTAGTGCTCTTCGTGAGCAGGTTCAGTTGCTTACCCCCAGAGTGCAACACGGTTACGTAGGCGCTAGTGTCTGACAAGTTCACTAAACTGTCGACAGATGCCTCCACCTGCCACTTCTTATTGAATTTGTAAATGCGTCGTAAATTACGACTTTGCCAGTTCTAGGGTTAAGAGAAATCTTAACATTTTTCCCCCATAAAGGAAAAACATAAGGTGACTGGTTGAAAGATAATAGTAGTAGTCTTTCAAACAAATTTTTAGTTCATCTGTCGTCAGTTTAGTGAACTTGTTAGACACTAACGCCTATGTGATGTGAAGTTGGTGGCAAGCAACTGAAACTGCTCTTGTAGTGCACTAGACTGCCACCGGACATGTCTTATAACCAAGTAAGCACTTTCTACTTCTATGCCCTAGTAGCTGAACCGGCCAAAGCGCTGCGCTGACGAGCGTAACGTTCTAGCCATTCGGAAGTGCTACAGTTCGAATCCCGACCATGAGCAATCCCAATTTGGCTTTCAAATGTGTGGTATAGCGGAGAGGGGGCCCACCTTAAATAAACTGTGGCCGGCTTGGGTGGAAGTTGACGGAATTTGTAGTCTTAAATGGGATTGCAGTGGACACCTGTTTTGCTTTTGTAGTTAGTGGTTATAAGGGGGGGCGTGTTTTTTTCTTTTTAGCGAATTTCCCATAGGGAATAAGCTATTACCGTAGGTCTCATGGTAAGACTTAAGCCCGGGACCATGTTATTTTTTCTTCTTTAGGTGCCCAGAGACCAAAAACAATAGTCGTCAAAATTTATATGTATATATATGTGTCTGTTAACACAATAACTTGTGTAAAAATGGTCCAATCAAGACCAAATTTGGTAGACGTGTATTCCTACAAATGCTCAGACATATCGGTCAATGGGAACGGGTAGTTAGGGGGGGGGGTTGTACCCCAAAATGGAGTTTTTCACATGTAATTTTTAAATATCTCTAATTTTATATTTTACCATTGGAATCAGCTTAAAAACTACACAGTTAAGTTCCTTAAAGTTTTTCTCTATCTCCAACGGTTACCGAGATATTAAAAAATCTAAACACAGTACGTTGTATTGTGGGGCTCCAATGTTAATCTTATGGAGGATAGGGAAAAATTAATATTTCCCATATTAATCAATATTTTTGGATAAAACTTGATATTTAGCTTCATGTGGTTGAGATCTATCCATTTTTACTTAAAAATCATAGGTTATGTGTTTATCATGGCAGCAAACCTGCAGACTCTTTTCCCATGTTAATCATATAGGGAATAGGCAAACTCCTTTAATTATGGACAGATGTTGATGAAAGTTGGTATAAATGTTAAGATAAAAATTATTTATGGTAGAGATGCCTACTTTCAGTGTTCCTCACAGCAGCTAACCTGCACACTCTTTCCCATGTTAATGTTATGGAGAATAGTCAAATTAATTCTTATGTTTATGGAGAGATTTTTATAAAACTTGTCATATATTATTATTACATACATTATTGATTTGGAAATTCGCTGAGTACGCAGGTCTGCTGCGACGGGGGTATTTTGTTTATACTTTGATATTTCAAGAATATATTAGTAATTATTTTTATGTTACAGTTAAAAGTAAAAAGCTTGCCACTTCTAGGGTTAAGGGAGTTCCATAAAAACACCTAAATTGTTCTCTTCAGAATATATTTTCCTACGTTTTCCAATGTTGAAATTGTTTCACATGCCTGAGAGACTTAATAAACAAAAAGTAATAGATTTACATCATAAAAATATAAATCATTTTTCACAGTGTGCTCTCAAGCAAAGAACTGGGGGGAAAATCTCAACATTAGAACAAATCACAACAATTTGCAAATGAGCTGAGGCAGTCCACTAGTGCCCAACCAAAATGTTTATTATAAGAAACACAGACCTAGTAATACCTTAAAACTTTTTGCATTGAAACTAATAAGCATGGAACAAAAAAGACTAATATCAAACACTATTTCTGACGTTGTTATAAAAGAGAAGTATAAATGGTTTTGTAGTTTTGTAAACACACATACTTTCTCTCCTAAAAGTCAACCCTAGCATACAAAAAACTCTTGTCTTCTTAAACGCTTATAACAATAGTATTTAACAAATTAATTTCTTAAAAAATACTTCAAGAATTTCTTTTATTCACTGTTTTACTTAACAGTGTAAAGATTTTGGTAAATAGCCAGACTTCCTTTTCATCCCTAAAGGTAAAATCAAAACAGGTTATACTATGTGTAATCAAATAAGTTGTATGTCAAATTT
The DNA here is from genome assembly GCA_023375725.1 of Nephotettix cincticeps. Taxonomy (NCBI): domain Eukaryota; kingdom Metazoa; phylum Arthropoda; class Insecta; order Hemiptera; family Cicadellidae; genus Nephotettix; species Nephotettix cincticeps. Next base: position 79,285,263 of record CM041791.1, on the reverse strand, counting down.
CAAGTAAAACTTGCTTGACAAATAAGGAACAAGGTTTTTTAGATTCAACATAAGAATAACATTAGGTGTTTTCAGGCAACGTGCTGAGTCTACCGAAAATAGTAAATTTCACTTTGCTCATCAATTATTTGATGGTGTCTAATATTAAAAAACTCATTTGTTTGGGGGTTTAACAGGTTTTAATGGTTATGGGAACATTATTTTATAAAATAATGTAACCAGAAAAACTGACTGATTTTTTTTGTCATTTAAATTTCTATATAATTTTGAACTGTAAGTTTTTACTTACATGTATTCAAAATAGATAACAGCCCTTTAGGATTTTAAACTTTTTTAAAGGGTAAACATTTGTTATAAATCAAAACTCCCTAAGAATGTAAATAACAAGATAGATATGTACCTACATACTAAATATCATATAAATGAGACCATTGTTGTAGGTTATGGCTCAAAATACATATATTTACAAACAGATTCACCCTGGAAACTATTTTTCGGGATTCAGGGGATTCTAAAATGAATGCATATCAAAAACTCAAATCCCAAATTTTGAGGAACACAATAATTTCACTTTAACCCATTCCTGTCTAATCACGTTCACGTTCTACCCGACGGGAATGAGTTAAAGTAAAATTGATAAAATTGTAAAGTCAATTAAGAGTAAGTAAGTAAGTAAGAGTAAGTAAATAAAGTCCTAAAGCAATAGATAATTGCAAAATTTTCAGGTTTGCTACTAAAGGTTATATTAAGGATATTTGGTGGTTTAACTATTCTTAACTAAACGTTAAAAACATGCCTGTAAAAAAGTTGTGGATACTTACCTATATATCCAATTTGATCAAACTCATACTAGTTTATTCTCATTCTCTAGCTCATTGTATACAATCATACACTGACTGACACACACAGTTCAACAGTCATCAAGCTTTAAAGAACCCTTTGTTTGTTCGAGGTATCCCAAAATTGATATATCCACTGATACTTCTATTTCAAAAACGTTTATCAAGCCAATCCTCTAACTTCAAATATTCTTCAATCATCAGATTAGGGGAGAGTGAAAAATTGTAGATAGTGATTTTAACATTTTCCAGGTTGAATAGTCTCTTTATACGTATACAAAATAATGTAATCTTTATAATAACATAAATTCATTGTTTTTAATTTTTTTCAATAAGTTTTTCAATTAGACGACATATTAGATAAAAAATGCCAGACCTAATAACATTTACAAGTAATTAGGTAAAAAAATTTAGAAATATAAAACTGTTATCTTATTCAGCGGTTACTGTTTATTATGTCTCAAAGACCTGTAGTACAAGTAATCACTGAAACTTCAAATTTTATTTAAATTTTATTTAATCGTTTATCATATTTGAAACTAATTTGATTAATAACCAATTATTGAATTATCCTGCACTGTAAAAAATATTAAATAACAGAAAATATAGCATATTTATTATAAAAACATTTTATATCCAATTTTACAATATAAAATTTATACTAATGCCAGTAATAAGAATGGGTATAACCCCTCCAATCGAGCCATGCGTCTGATGCAGTTTTTTATACAATAGCTGGTTTTCTATTTCACTACACTGTAACTGATTGCTACTAAATCTCAACACACCTAATCTTAAGAGCTGTGCTGCAAGTTCACTGCTTCGAGATCAAGTAATTCAAAGTACTGAAAGTACCTGAATTGATGTTTTTTTTTTAAGTACAGGCACTTAAAATTGGCCCACATAGGAAAGTTACACAGTCTTCAAACTACTGATCCCATGCTATGTTATTATTACAAATAATTCTTGATTGCTTGTCATTACTGTTTGAAATTGTATTTGGGATATTCTCATAAAAAATAACATATTTCAGACTAAAGAATAAAATTAAAAATTGAAATAAAATACAACTTAAAAATAAATATAAATTTTATCACATACATATACCTTAGTTTTACTCTGAATATATTACAATTAAATAATAAATACAAATCATTATTTAATAAACATGGCATACTTTTCCGAACAAAACAGGTTTTATCATGTTTAATTCTGACATTCACGAAAAAAGCATTATGTCAAATATTTGTGTGCGACATAGTATTTATATACATATTTTCAGATCTTTATTATTAAGAATCATACAAATATGTTCAGTTGATAGTCTTAACACGTAAGGGACATGTCAGGTGTCAGAGCAGAGAGCAACGTGACAGCCAGTTGGTAGGCTTGCGATGTGGCTCAGAAGGCTTGAGCTGGTGGCCTCCTTTGGGTGGATTGCTGGCCTCCTACAAACATGAAAAAATATATTGTTTGTCTTGTTAAATACTGTATATCTATAATAGCAAAAGCCTATACAAATTTGAATCTACAAAACAAGTTGAAGAGTTTTGTCTTTTCATTTTTTTAAAAAGCGGTATCTTACTTTCTACCGGTCTGACAGTATATGTAATGCTAAATAAGGCTTTTTTTGTGTTCGTCTACTCCAAGAAAACGAGAACACCCTTATAGTGACAAGTTTTCATTATGCTATGCGTTTTGAAGAAGGGGTTTGTTTACTTCAAACTGGTCCATTCTGTAATTACAATGTAGTGAGCCGTCAAATAACCATTTTCGAACAATATTAAATACATCTTTTTCTAAGTTATACTGTACATGAGATCTATTAAAGTGATTTAACAGAACTAAATAAAGAGTAATCACCCATAGCTACTAATAAATATAACTACTAATATGTTTGGATTTATTATTGATTTATACACAGATAAATTTTAGCAGACACAAACAAATTCAAGAAACTTGTGATATTTCAACTGAAAGAAAATCAAAACTATTGGGATTAACAATTGATGCCGAAATCTCCTGGACAGAACATATTAGTTTTTCCCCAATACTAGTTTATTACAAAATACAAATACAAATATGCTTTATTTTCTAAGCATATTAAGTTATTACTAATTTCATACCATAATAACATGTTTATTCCTACTACTGAGTCATATAACCTACACAAATCACATGCTGGTTAACAATAGAAAGCTTGAAACCATAATTGACCAACTGTTTAAGAAGATGTATGTTTCACCATATTCTCCAAAATAATGTAAAATGCTGAACACAAATTTGCATATATTGGACTATCTTCACAGTAACAGGTATGCCTATGGGGAGGTGCCAAAATGAGTGAACATAAAATCTTAAAAACATTCTTTAAATAATTTTAGACATTTAATGGAAAAGTAACTGGTGACCGAGCTTTGCTCGGATGGAATAAGACATGTATTTTACAAGTTAATTAGCAATTTAAAACACATTTATTACTCAATGAAAACATTTATGTGGTTTAAATAAAACCGATTTAATACACCTTAATTAATATAGCATAAACACTTTAGACGAACTTGCATGAACACTGAACAAAAGTGTAAAGTTCCCGGATGGGGATCGATCTCATTACCTTCAAGTTGTGAATCCTATGTGCTAGAATTGAGCTGCAGTGTCTGCCAAGTTTGCGACGTCGTTTAAATTCTTTTGTTTTACCTCAATTATTTTAGCTGATCATTTACTGTTCATTTAATTATCTATACATTTATTATTAGCCTGTGATTGACTGATTCTGTTAGAAACGGAATGAGAATTGAAAAGCAAAAGAGAAATTTAATTTACACCAATTAATTGGCTTGTTACAGTGGCTTCAAAAAATAAAATGAATACATTTTCTATCAAAACACGAATGATTTTGGAAATATCTTTCGCTGCTTTTATTTTGCACGGTTATTTTATCCTATAGTTTTTATAAATTGTTTAGTAATTTGATAATTTTTCATTTATACATAAAATAAATAACATAAAATTTATGCAAAACCTCAATTCACATATTGTTCACCACCATCCTCAATCAACAACTGTTATAAATAAATTTTTTGATTTGTATTGTTTACATTTGATTCTCCATAAGCGTAATGTTAATTTTATAGATTTAAAACTTAATATTACAAGAAAACCGGAATTTTCTTGGACATTAGACCTATCTAGAACTTATTTTATACTCGAAAATTAGTTATTTCCAAAATTTGTTAGAGTCATTTTCGAGATCTGTGTGCACACACATATATACAAACCTTATTCATATTATAGTACTGGATTTCTGAACCAAAATTAAAACATATCTACCAAAACTATAGATAAAATTAATGTTATGAATCAATAGCCTAATTTTCATTGACCTTACAGAAGGAATAGGTATAATGGAACTTCGATTTAACAAATTTTAAGTGACTAAGAAGTATATTTGTTATATAGTAGTATTCTTAAAAACAAGGTTCGTTACTTTGAGGTTAAATTCTGCCAAAATTCATAATATTGGGGTTAGTTATAATTTCCAAATAAAAAATATCAGACGCTTCCAATCTCTATTTAAAGTAAATTGTTTAAGCATATGTTATATTTGTTATTTGTTTTACTGCTACAGATTTATTAACAATATTCATTTCCTTTGGAATGTTCACTTTCTTCTTAGTGGGTTTTATTCTAGAGTTTTTAATACTTTATGTTGAATTTGACACTAGAATCTGTCTGCTACTTTTCCCAGCCATGATGAACCAACAAAAAACACACCAACTTTTCAATCACACATGAAAGACTGCTACAATATTATGTATCACAGTCCAAACACTGTGATAGATATGCATCTTCTGCAAATTTAATGGGCGGCAGGCGGAAAAAAGGAAATGAAAACTTTCACGAGTGATATTGTATGTAGTTAATTAATTATAACTCATTAAATTGTAGTATATTGGAATATGAAGTATTATTTTTATTGTTTCTTAATCTTGGAATACAAACATGCTAACAGCTGTAATAATTTTTTTAAATAATAATTACAGACTTATAGAACAAGATATAACAGTTCTCTCCACTTGACTTCAATGTTCAACATCCACATTTCTTAGATTTCTTTATCGTCGAAGATCACCTTAATTGATAAGCTGGAGGTTCTTCAATATTTTCATGATTATATGCTGCTGATAGTCCTTCAATGTTTTGTTGGTTAGCACTTCCAGGTGTCTGACATTGTGTAATACCTATTTAATCTAGATGTGGTTATCTCCTCTAGCGAATCCGATGGAGGCTGCGGTAAGATTCAAGAAGAAGAGGGACTTGATAGTGCAGTTTCTCCTGAAGAGGTGTTGAATGACAAAACATCTGGAGAGCTAGGAATACTTGTTTGACTTGGTAGGCTTGGTGTTACTTTTACTTCTTGGTATCTCTGGAAATATCTTGGTATTTATGATAACTTACTACCTTCAACCTGTGGTCTTTGTTGTTTCTTGTTTTGATTGTCTAATAAGATGATGTAATGAAGTTTTCCTAAACGTTGTAAAACTGTACAAAATTTCCATTGTGTAGATCCTACATAGTTTCTGGCTTGAACTCTATCTTCTGGTTCTAGTGATCTTATTTTGTCTGAGTAATCATAAGATATTTCTTTTGTTAAATTCCCCATAGGGCGTATGAGATGTAATCTAGTACGAATAGTCCTGTTCATGAACAGTTCTGCAGGTGTTTCACCATTGTTAAGAGGGCTTGAGCGATACTTAAATAAGAAAAGATTCAGCTTTTCCTTAAGAATTCCTGTATCTCCAGTCATTGCTTTGAGCTTCTGTTTTAAGTTTTGTACTGATCGCTCAGCCAGACCGTTTGTTGCAGGATGGTTTGGTGCACAGAAACGTTGTATTATCCCATTATCCTGACAGAATTTAGTGAATTCATCAGACTTGAATATAGAAGCGTTGTCAGAAACAATCATAAGATAGTCCATATCGAGAAAATGTGTTATCCAATGCATGAATCGTTGATATTGAAGTTGGGGCTTTCAAAGACATTATTACTTCCAGCCACTTTGATTTGGCATCTACAACCACAAAGAAATGGTGATTTTTGAAAGGGCCAGCATAATCTATGTGAATCCTTTGCCAGTTTTCTTGAGGTTCTTCCCAAATGTGAGGAGGAGCTTTGACTGGATTGTTTTTAACTTCAGCACAGCTTTTACATGATTTTACCAGTTTCGATTGCAGCATCTATGCCAGGCCAATAACATAATGATCTGGCAATACTCTTCATTTTTACAATCCTAAGGTGAGACGAATGTAATTCTTTTAGTACTGCTGGTTGAAGTATTTTAGGGATGTAAACCCTTGATCCTCACATAATAATAGCAGAATGAAGGGTGAATTCTGGACTTTTAATTACTCCTGCAAGAAGTTTTCATTTGATGCTTTGTAATTGATGGTCTCTGTTTGTTTCTAATCTTTTTGTATCCGCTGTAATATCTGAGTTGTCTGTAATCATGTCCAGAGTTGTCTGGTTTACCTTGTATGGATCTTCAAGGAAAAGGAACTGGTTCATCCCTAACACTAGGCCTAACAATCGATCAATTAACTAAAAACACTTATGGAGGTTGCACATGTCTAAAGGAATTAAATTTAAACATTTTTAAAATTCTAGTATTGATAGATGTAATTAGGTTACAGTATGTGTTGTCATCAATTCTTTATTCAGGTATCTAGCGGCTAGTTTCAGAAATATTATACAGTAGGATCTCGTTAATCCGGCCCTATATCAGGAGTAGTAGTGCCAGTTTACCGAAAATACTGGATAAGTGGGGGTACAAATAAAAATGATACAAGCAAACAGTAAAGAAGTGTAAATATAAATTATTATCACATAGGTTAATAAAGACAGAACTGTACATGTTTAAACAACAGAAAAATAGTTTTAAATAGTTTTTTTGTTTCTTGGCATTGAAAGAAAGTTTTAAAACATTTTCCTAAGGTCTCTTAAGTGTTAGTATGTCGGAAGAAGAGGCTCCGTCTTCTTCCGTCCAAGTTATTGCAGTGGCATAGGTGCTGAGAGCAGCGTCCGTGGTAACTGTGTGTGTAGCTGGCAGTACGAGACTGGCTCTGCCCTCCCTCCCCTCGTCATCATTGCTGTCGTCCACTACTTCTGCTATGATCTCGTTTTCATTCATGATTTGAGACTGTTCGTCATCTGTTCCTTCAAACCATGCATTTACGTCATCAATCGTCAGATCATCAGGATCGTCAACGTCTTTCAAATTAGTTTCCTTCAAAGCTTTAAAAACAATCCCTCTTTTGATAACACTCTGTACTATCAACTTTTTTGTAGCTTGATTTTATTGTTTGGATTACCTTTTAGTCCATTGGTTTGCCAATTTTCAACCTGGAGCTTTTCAGCACTATGCACAACTGTTTCTTTCGGCAAAAGACGTCAGAACAAACCACTCTTATCTGTGTTATAAATCTGGTCTGTGCCTAAACCCATTTCTTCAACAGTATGCTTAAATTTCTTAAAAAAGGCTCAACAGCCTGTACATCACTTGAAAGTTTTTTCCTTTTAGAGTTAGCAATTCAATTCAAAGCGCATTTTGAAATTCTCCAACCACCAAATACTGTGGAAATCATCCTTTTTTACAATTTTATTATAAAATAGTTTCCCTTTTCCATTAGTATCTCACCTGATTTTGGTGGGTGCCGGTTTCTTTCCTGCATAAACCAAGCATAAAGTGGGCCTTCTACTCGCGGGAATTCCTCTGCTTTTAAAGTCTTTCTTACTGTAGAAGATGACACATTTTTTATGATTTGATCTGCTCCTTTTTCTGCTTTATATCGTGTATGGTCACACGGCCATTATTATACTCCTTAGACAAATGGGTTGTGACAAACTTGTCACCCCTTTCTAAACGTTTTAACACTTCATACTTCTTATCTAATGTTAGACTTACATGCTTACGTTTTTGTCACATCACAAAACACTTCACTTACGTCACTAAACGTCTTCACTCAACACACTCATTATAGTCACACCGGCAACACACACAAACTACCAATGCACTGTCACACACTGCAGACGACACGAACCACAATTATGTAACCACAAAACATTAATAATTAAAAAGTAGGTTGAATTAGCAGTTATATAGATTTCTAAATGTTGTGTTGGTAACATGATTTAATAAATATATTTAGTCAAAAGATTGATAGTTATACCCCCATTGACTAGAACTAGATCTTTTGTTTTCACGCGACATCCTTTACACCAAAACGTTTTGAGTAATTATGAAATTTATTATAGAAATAATATCAGAGACAGTAAAAACATTGTATGAAGTCATTAAGCCTACACAATTTAAGAAAATAATTTCATTTTCAAACTATAAGTTATCATGGTAATGAATGAGAAGAATCTATCGATACATAACTCACAATAAATGCAAGATACTCACTCAGCACTAATATCTGAGAACACAATTCGCAAACAACTGAAAACATTGATATTTCACAATTAACATCAAAACAGTGAATAACTCGAGTAGTTTTAAGTCTTTGGAAGCCTTGTGCAATGATACTAGCTAATTTAAAATTTTTTTGTCTCTGTACTATATTAACACACAGTGTGTGACAGTGACACGGAGTGCATCAATGGCACTTTACACCTATGTTTCCGTCAAATATGTTATGCAGCACTTAAAGGGTGAAACAACTGCCCATTGCTGTTTCTTTTTAAGTATAAAAGGATTTACACAAATATGATTGTTAATGTGGCAGTGACTCATGCTTGGAGATACTGATAATAAAATACATGCATGTTAAAAAATAAAGAGTTATAATTCAACTGATAAAAAATTTATTAAACACACACCGACATAAGCAAAACTTAAAGAAATGTTACCTTCTTTTGTTTCCATACGATATGGCCAAAGCGGAAACATACAAAATACATTTTTAGTTTAAATATTTGTAACAACTTTGTGGTTAATTATTTTCACCGTAGAAACTTAAAATTAATTTCAAACACAGAAAATAATGCATAATTGAACTATACTTTGTCAAATTAAAGATTTATGACAAGTAAGATTATATGTAAGAATGTGTAATAATATTGTAGTTCTTATTTTTTTTAAATAGAAACTAAACTAAGTAGACAAAGTTGTGTTTTGTGATCCATCCTTTATAAATCATATCAGTTTATTTAATCCTTAAACTAAACTATTACAATTTTTTTTAACTAACGAGATTCTTGTTTTATTTTTTAATTTAAAATGAAGTTTTCAGATACAGTAGACATCCGATTATTCAAGGTAATTGGGACCTCGAATACAGGACAACTTGTATAGTACAGAGGTATTGCACTACAGTGTAAATAAACGGTATCAGTGGACTGACTCATACTTTCTCCCTTAAGTAAATTAAAATACCCCCGTTGCAGCAAACCAGCGTACTCAGCTAATTTCCAAATCAATAATATATATGACAAGTTTTATCAGTATCTGTCGATAAATATGAGAGTTATTTGCCTATTCTCCATAAGATAAACATGGGAAAAAGTATGCAGGTTTGCTGCTGTAAGGAACATAAAAAGTAGGCATTTTTAGCATAAATTATTTTTACTTTCACCATTTATACCAAGTTTCATAAAAATCTGTCCATAAATAAAGGAGTTTGCCTATTCTCCATATGATTAGCATGGGAAAAGAGTATGCAGGTTAGCTGCCTTGATAAAACACATAAACTATGATTTTTAAGCATAAATGGATGAATATCAACCACATAAGGTAAATACCAGGTTTAATCCAAAAATATTGATTGATAAGTGAAATATTAATTTTTCTTTATCCTCCATAAGATTAACATAGGAGCCCAAAAATACAACGTACTGTGTTTAGATATTTTGATATCTCGGTAACCGTTGGAGATAGAGAAAAACTTTAAGGATCTAAATTGTGTAGTTTTTTAAGCTGATTCCAGTGGTGAAAGATAAAATCTAAAAAGATTTTAAATTAGATACGAAAAACTCAAAAAAAACAGTTTTTGAGTACAAAACCCCCCTAAACTACCCGTTCTGATTGACCAATATGTCTGGTTTATAAACTCAAACTGGCAAATGTAAGAATACACGTCTCTACCAAATTTATTGCAAAATATATATATATATAAATTTTAACGACTATTGTTTTTGATCTCTGGGCACCTAAAGAAGAAAAAAAGACATGGTCCCAGGCTTAAGTCTTGCCATGAGACCTACGGTAATATATTCTTCTCTATGGGAAATTCGCTAAAAAAAGAACAATTTTTTTAAAAGATGTGGCATTCTCTTTTAAGGAAGGAAAGATAGGAGTGAGATGACACACACCACCTCACCACCTTGTACTTGAAGAATAGGAGTGATTAAAAGGTGGCCAGTACTCATAAAAACTGATTGGCAACTTTGGGATCCAAATCAAGGTTCAATAATTCTGAGTCCTTTCCGCTACTAGCTACACCACTGACTCACCTAAATTGCCGTTATTCTTGTCCTAATTACTTTCTATTCTTGTCCTCATTAAATAGTGTAATGATGATACAGTGCAACTTGGTTATTGCGACCTCGGCTTTAACGTCAATTCGGATATAACGTCATTTATTTTTAGGTCCTGCCAAACTATAGGTATTTACATAGGTAAAACCTCGGATATATCGTCATTAAATTCTAAACCTCGTATATAACGTCAAGAAAATCGGGCCGAGATGAAGGCAACATATAGCTAAATAGAGAAAGTTCGGTCGGTGGTGCCACATGAGGGCTGCGGCTATTGTTTAGCTACATTCTATTTTTAGAAACGGCATTTTATTGCTGTCTTACCGCTAACCACCCCAACCCCCTCCCTCTACCCTATATCCACTGTCGCCGTCATCAAGGTCAGTGTCAGTGACTCACGTCGCGTCAAAGCACTGTGATGCAATTCGTACGTACCTACAGTTCGTGCAGCTATCGTTAGTTCAGTGTATGTCTTTTAAAGTTTGTTTTTCGTTATTTTAATTTATGAATACAGTCTTGAAAAATAATGGAAAGTGTTAAGAGAAAGGTTTTGCTGAAGAAAATGTGTGAGTTATAAGAGCATGTGAGGAGGGACGTAAGATAGCAGACGTGTGTTCGGGCTTGTTTTTTAAAATCGAACCAACAGTTGAATTCACCATGCCAAACTTCATTGCAATAATTTCAAATTCGATTTTTTATATAGTATAGAGTAGTTCAGTCAGTCATAAACATAAAATTTTATGTGTATTTCAAATTACCTTCATTAAATGTCTTAATTTCATGTAAAAAATGTGTTTCTCTGTTTTTCCTCGGTTTTAAATTAAAATTATGTAACCTCTTTTATAGTGTCACTCTGATATAGCGTCATTAATTGTGTGGTCCCTTCAATGACGTTATAACCAAGTTCCACTGTATAATTAATAGTGTGTGATTCGTTTGCTCTTCTCTTTAATTTGTTATAGATTAGATTATCATTTGAAATGGCTATCTAGCCTGGGAGCCATGTAAAGGAATCGATACCGAGAAATACTGGAATCAGCCGATCACCCGTTAGAGAACTATATTACTTAAACTTACCAATTTTTTCTCTGTTTTAGTTTTGATGTCTCGAGCTAATGTGTAAAATGCTTCTTCAACATTGATTGAAGCTTTAGCACTTGTCTCCATGAATTTTATCCCATATTCAATTGCTAATGATTCTCCTCTTTCTCTGGAAACCTGTAAAATAATAGAAACTAGAACCTAATACTTTACCAAAAAATATATTAAGACCATTTTGTAACCTAAACTTTTGTAAAAAACACTTTTTTTTCGTTAAAATTCAGCATAGAGTATGATAAAATAAATTCAATATACTGAGTTTTTTAGATACTCTATAATTGCTCTGGATCAAACAGTTAGGTTGGATAGGTCATAGTCGAAGGTTAAATATCCTTGTGGAATATTTAGTGCACAAAAAACGAACAGCTAACGTGCCTAGGGACATATATTCCACCCCTTTGTCTAATAGTAATAAATGAAATATTTAGCCAACCTTATATCTCCTTAAGAAATATTATTTATTTGCTAGAGCTTACCAAACAGTTGGAATGGAATTAACTTTATTAACTTGACTTCTAAAACACCTAGTTGAGGAGCAATGATGTAATATTGAAATATTTTCAGTTACAGATGTTTATTTTAACTCCCACCCCTACCTACCTCGGGTAATGTGCAAATTTAGTAAATGTGAGACTACTAGAATCTAGAGTATTTTATTTTATTCTGTGTGTTTTTATTTTATTATTTTTGTTCTGTTTAGAATAAACAGTATCAGTGAAATTACATATTTTCTACGAAGAAATGAGAAATATAACCCTGGTACAGATAAGATACAGTAGTTTCTACAACAATCTGGCTATTTAATATTTTAGCATGTCCAGTGATCCGTCACTGTGTACCTGCTGATTTGTTAGAAAAATTATGTCAACTTATGGCATATTGAAATCTCAAGTCTCTCCAAAATAATTGTAGTAAATCAGTGTCTGCTATGTCCATTAAGAGTCATTTCACAATGCAGTACTGTTAATAATTTATTAGTTTTGTAATTTTTTTATATGTATTAACTTAGTACTGTATAGAATCAGATTAACAAAATCTACTGTAATTTTTCACTACAGCAAATTTGTGATTGGAAACAAATTAGCCATTTGTCAAAAATATTCACTAAATTTATTTCAACCTGCCCTCTTTCTACAAGTTTTAACATATAAGAAAGGGTTACCAAAATTGCTGCCCTAAACAACAAACAAATTTCTGCCCTATGCAATCGCAGCATATTTCAAGTTCGACTGCAAAACTAGATAACAAGTTTTGTGCAAAATATTTGGTAAGTAAGGGAGAAAATTTGTTCAGCCAATTTATCAAAGGCATTTGAGCTATAACCGAGGTCATCATGACTTGCAGCAAATAACAAATAAGGACAGATCTACACTCAGTCTACAGATCTTCAAACCACAGACTAATTTGTCTTTATTTTTAACTCCAACTAACAAGGCAGAAGTATTAAGTGAAATTTCTTCACTGAATAGTAAATTTTCTAGTGGATGGGGTGAACTTTCATCAAATATTTTGAAATTTTGTGGTTTAGAGCTTGCTTTTACCCTCACAATATAATCAACCAATCAATAGAACAGAGCAATTCCCCATCGAAGCTTAAGGTGTACTAAAGCACAGTTCAGCCCTTGCTTAGGAAAGAGTACTGTTCCGAATTAGCTAATTATCGGCCAGTTGCTTTAGTGTCCTCTTTATCTAAAGTATAGAGAGAAGAGTAGAGAAGAGTAGAGAAGAGAAGAGTAGAGAAGAGAAGAGTAGAGAAGAGAAGAGTAGAGAAGAGTAGAGAAAATCATACTCCACCATTTTTTAGATTATCTTTCAAGTTTCGATATTATCAATAAAAACCAATTCGGATTTCAGAAGGGGAGTTAAACACTGTCTGCACTACATAGATTCACAAACCAGATATTACTGTTTTTGGATGAGCCACAGAGGACGATGGGGGTCTTCTGCGACTTATCCAAAGTGTTTGACTCTGTGGATCACCAAATTCTTTTGACCAAATTATATTATTATCACAGCATTAAAGGCATTAATGACACTGTCTTGGTTTGAATCATTTCTCTCAAACTGACTTCAACAAGTTAAATTAAATTAAATAGTTCCTCTGGTCCTGTGTGTTCGTCTTTCAGGCTCATAAAGCAAGGAGTTCCGCAGGGCTGTATACTATCCCTAATTTTTTTCATTATACATCAATGATCTTCAGGCCAAAGAAAGTGGATGTCAAATTACAATGTTCACGGATGATGTATCAATTTTGCTAGCGATGGTAATTTGATGGAGATATGAAAGTTACATCTTCGATGAGTTCATTGAAAACAGGGTTTGATTGTAATAGTCTTCTTGTAAACACCAACAAAACAAAATATATATATTTCAGATTAAACAACAGAACTAATGAAGTAACCTTTGTTCCAAATCAGTCTCAATCATCTTCTAAATTCCTTGGTTCAAAACATTCACGGTACAGCATTGCAAATAAGTTGAGTTCAGCTCTGTTTGCCATCTGGATTCTAATATCAACTTGTGATAAAAATGTATTGATGGATGTGTATGGTGGATACGGTGAGAGCATTATTTGTTATGGGATTGCTGTTTGGATAAAATATTCATAATTCAAAACAATATCCTGAGAGTTATGTTTGGCCTGTCTCTCGTCATCCATGTAAAAATGTATTAATTGAATCTGGTGAATTTGGAACAACAAATATTGTACAAATCTTATGTGTAAATAAAGTACTTATGACTAGACCTAGATCTGGACCAAGTCTTTTACCATGTTGAGGTTCCCAAGTGCCAAAAAAACTGTTTGTTCGATACTGTATGTAGAAACTAACCTTTGTACTCTAAAAACCCACTAACTCGACATCCATTAACTCGACAGTCCATGTAACTTGACAGTCAATAGCTTATGGAATGCCTTTATCTTACAGGATTAGTGTGTACAACCTTTCAAGGTCGCGGAAAGGCTGAAACGAGCCAAGATTGACAGTTAGGGGCAGCTAACCCATCCCCAACTAAGCAATAGACAACATCGAGCTTGCTATTGTTTACTTATTTGCAGGATAAGTAAACAAAAAATGAACTTATGAATGAAATATAAACTTACGTAAAAGGAAATAAAATTAACGTATTATCATTGAAAAAAACAACAACTAGGCTAATTATCAATTAATATGTTCACTGCTGAAAAAAAACTGTAATAGTCCCAGAGTCCATGATGATGAGTGCTGATAGTTACTAGCATAAAATTGCCACGCTAACCGGCAACAGTCCTCCTCCAGTTAGAGCTGGGATAACACTGACAGTTTTGGTTGCTAAGCGACTAGAGGCGAAATCAACCGCGCAGGGTCTGCATGCAGCAACCATTGTGTACGCCTACAGCGAACGTGTTAAGCTTTTTTTCAGAACATCTAGTTTTAATTGTTGAATATTTGACATATCTTCAAAGGCTGTTTACTCAATATATACAGGTAACAATATTCACATGTTGTACTGTAATAAATTTATATGTGAAACCTACAATTTGTTATGTATTAATTAATTAAAACCCATGGAAAATTTAAATGTTCACTATAACTACTCGACAACCCCGTAACTCAACAACCTCTGGGTCCTCATAGTGTAGAGTTAGTGAGATTTTACTGTAATATAGTCCCGCCAATCCCATTCCTGTTAGTCAGGCTTATCACATAATACAAACTACCAAACAATAAAATAAATTATATTTTAAATTTTTTTCATGCCCAAAAAATCAAGACAAATGATCAGAGCCCAATAATCAGCTTTTTGAACTGGAAACAAGATTTACTCATCCATATTTTAACACTAATACCGTATGTGTTACAACATGACTTGTGGACATTTCAGCGGATCGCCATGAAATTGCTGAACCGATGGATTGCCGATTTGGCATTTTTAGCATGAGTGACAGATTTGAAACATCGGTATTCTATAGTGTACCATCCCGTCAGATTATCAATCAGCTGAAAAAATTTTTTATTTTGAGTATTTGCGTTATGTCAAGCAGTTAGATATAAGCAGACAGCAACAAACAAAATTGATGAACTCACGATTCTCTCTGAGGAAACCAAGCCTGACATATTTATTGTGTCAGAGCATGGTTTCCAACAAGAAAACATCCCTCTTTTCAAAATTAAAAATTATGAATTGGCAAATAACTTCCATCGAAAAAAATTTAAGGGTGGAGGTGTGGCAATTCTCGTAAAAAATTCAGTAAATTATGAAATATTTGAAATTGAGCAAAGTGCTGATCTTGATTTTGAAGCCAGCGGGATCAAAATGAATTTGGACGCTCCTGGCAAAATATTTGTCATTGGCGTCTATAAGTCACCCAATGGCTCAGATGACTCTTTTTTCAAAAAACTAGAACATCTTTTAAATTTTTTATTTTCAAACAAAAGTAAATTCATTTTTATGGGAGATTTTAATATTGATGTTCTAGACTCAAAGACGTGCTTTTGATGGCCTACTTTGGCCTAGTCTACCTCCATTTTGCCTATGGAATAAGGCTTTGGTTTGGCTAAGGTAGTTGTGCAAAATCGAGGCTAGATAGTCTTCATACTGCAAAAAAAGGCAGTTAGAATCATTTCCAAATTGCAACCAAGAGAGTCTTGCAGGAACGCTTTCAGGGAGCTTGGACTGCTAAAATTACCCAGCCTCTATGTCCTGGAGGCGGCACTGTACTGCAGGTTTAAATGGTCACTTGTACAGGGCAGTCAGTTGCACCAGTACAATACTAGGGGCAGGGACACTTATCGACTTATCGACTCGGACAACACAGAACAGTGGCGTTTGAGCATTTGCCGTCACAGGCTGGAGTCAAGTTCCTAAATAAGCTCCCTGACAGTGTCAAGCAGTCTCAAAACAAAAATCAATTCAAAACTCGACTGAAACGCCTCTTGGTGTCTAAAGTTCCGTACTCGGTTGAGGAGTTCATGATGAGCCGCTGGGATATCTAAATTTTAGGATTTTACGCGAAAATAAAAATTTGGCACTGAAGAAAATACCTAGTTCTATAAAAATGAACTCTTATATTACATGACCTTTGCAATGCAATGTATATTGTTCTACTGCAATAAAGAAATTTATTATTATTATATTATAGAAACTGCATAGAATTGGGTAAATTATTTCAATTTGCAGTAAAGGGAGTCTTTGAAAGAAATTTTGTGACAGCTCTTGTAACAGAAATTTAGTTAAATGAAGGCCTATTTGAAATTTTTTAAGTTTTGTAATACAGTAGAGTCTTGCAAACTCGGCCCTCGAAAACTCGGCAATCCGGATAACTCGGCCATACAGAGGATTAAAGAAAAAAATTTAAATGTAAAAAATTAAATTATTTTGACCTTGTAAAACGGAAATACTACACGAATGCGATAATATTAAATTTACGAGGGTATTCTCCGTGCGAACGGGCATTGACCTTGAGCGTCAATGACTGAAAACTGTTGAAAGTGCGTTGACGTATTTTAAGCAGCACGGTGCTTCGGCAATGGACATCCTGTTTCTCTGTCGTCTGCGTGACGATGCCGCTCGCAAAAGAACCAGGTGCGAAAAACAAAAAAACAATGACCAACTTTTTTACAAAACAATAATTTACAGGGTACAGAACTGTATTTGTTTTTCGTCTTATGTTTGCAATGTTTCTATGTAGAGTTGAAATCAATTTAACTTCAAATGTAATGCCTTCTGTGGTGTATTTGACGAATAATAACATGATACAGTACATATAACCTATCAAAGGACTTTTATTCGTTTAAACCTACTTTTTCCGATAACTCGGCATTTCGTTAACTCGGCCGCCATTGGGTCCACATTAGGCCGAGTTTGCAAGACTACTGTAATACAGTACACTAAAATTGTTAAAACAATAATATTATTACCTGTCTTTTCTCGTTCAATTCACACTTGTTACCTAACAGCATTTTTTCTACATCAGCAGATGCATTCTCTTCTATGTTGCGAATCCAGTTCTTAATATTTTCAAAACTTTTCTCATTGGTAATGTCATACACAAGCATTATTCCCATTGCCCCTCTGTAGTAGGCTGTTGTGATTGTTCTGAATCTTTCTTGACCTGCTGTGTCCCTATACAAATGACCAGTTCGAAAAAAGATAATTAAGCCTACCACACAATTAATTATATCTGACAATTAACAAGTAGCCTAATTACCTTGTTTTATATCAGAAAAATATAATTATCTCTCTAAATAACCACTGTAAGATAATTTAAATTTATAAGGAGTGATGACATAACTGAATGCAACAGATGGGTGTACCCTAAGTAGTAGTCTGGTATTACATAAAAATTAAATACCCCCGTCGCAGCAGACCTGCTACTCAGCAAATTTCTAAATCAATAACATAATAATAATAATATATGACAAGTTATATCATAATCTGTCAATAAATATGAGTATTATTTGCCTACTCTCCATAAGATTAACATAGGCAAGAGTATGCAGGTTTGCTGCTGTGAGGAATGCTGAAAGTAGGTGTTTTTAGCGTAAACAATTTAAATTTTGACCACTTATATCAAGTTTCATCAACATCTGTCCACAAATAAAGGAGATTACCTAAACTCTATATGATTAACATAGGAAAAGAGTAGGCCTAGGCAGATTAGCTGCCATGATAAACACATAAACTATGATTTTTAAGTTTACTGCAAACTGCTAAAAACTTTATTATATTTTTCTCTTCATTGTAGTCTTTTTCATTCATTGGAACTAGTAACAATCTATTTATTAAAGCGTGAAATGTTGACATTTTGTGAATCCAGGGGTGATTTGAATTAGCAGATATTATAAGATCTGTTTGAGTTTCTTTTCTATATATTTTAAAACAGTGTTTGCTGATATTTGAAATTTTTAAATCCAAGAAATTTATGCTTGAATTTTGTGTTTCCACTGTAAATTTAATTGTATTAGAAATTTTGTTTAAATACATTAGAAAATCGTTACACACACACATATATATATATATATAAAAATTTTAACGACTATTGTTTTTGGTCTCTGGGCACCTCAAAACAAAAAAGTAACATAGTCCCAAGCTTAAGTCTCGCCATGAGACCTTGAGAAGAAAGCTATTACCGTAACGGTAATAGCTTCTTCCCTATGGGAAATTCGCTAAAATTTTAACGACTATTGTTTTTGGTCTCTAGGCACCTAAAAAAGAAAAAAAAAACATGGTCCCGGGCTTAAGTCTTACCATGAGACCCACGGTAATAGCTTCTTCCCCATGGGAAATTCGCTGAAAATGACCTCAGGAAAAACCAGACTAAAAATGGGTTAATAGAGAGTATAATTGGTTACAAAATCAATAGTATTGATACAAAATACATATTTTGTGTTTTTAAATCAGTACAGAATCCTAAATTACTAGAAGTTCATGGTATATTACTAAAAGTAAGAAAGAAATTCATATGCAACACGTATATCGTTCGATCGATTTAAGTGTATTTTATAATTAACGTGGGTGTAACAAAGACAAAAATAATGTTTACAAACTGGAAAACTGGAGTGAGAAGTGTTCTAAACTTCATTTATACTACGGTATTTTTGGTGTTTGAGATCAATTTTACTCTTTTAAAATGTTATTCCCTAATAGAATATGACCATAGTGTAATAGTAATGTATTAATAACTTCTATTAAGTGACATTTTAGATCAATTATAGGGGTCTACTTTATAATTAATTTTGTCAAGTGACCATGGATTATACAATAATTACTAGTTATATAATTAGTATTGTAGTTATTATTGATCTTTTGAAAATAAAAACTCCTGTAATAAGCATATTCATAGCTTGGACATAGGTATCACAATGTTTCTATTTTGTTTTCTTAGTAAAATAGCCCTATACAGTTCCTTACAATTTTGTAAAACAATCACATTTAGGCTAAAGTGTCCATGGAACCAAAATTTAACCACTTTTTTAAACAAAATAAAGGTTTCATGTTGAAACTATGTATAATGTAGGCTTTTATATTTTTAAACTTCTTGTTGAATTGGAAATGAAAGAAGAATAATATTTTGTAAAATTCCTAAAAAAAGGAGTTTAGTCATTAGATTTTAGCGAATTTCCCATAGGCAAGAAGCTAGTACCGTAGGTCTCATGGCAAGACTTCAGCTTGGGACTATGTTACTTTTTTGTTTTGAGGTGCCTAAGAGACCAAACAAATAGTCGTTAAAATTTGTATATAGGCCTATATTTTTACAGGTGTGTTTGTGAGCATGATAAAATAACTCTCGTAAAAATGGTGTGATCAAGACCTTTGAAGAGACATATACTCCTACATTTACTTGGACAAGATTGTAATCCAGAAATATCAGTCAATTGGAACGGAGAGTTTAGGGGGGTTTTGTACCCCAATAATGGGTTTTTTCCATTATTCATACGTAGGAAAAAAAAAATAAAAAATAAATTAAATTAAATTAAATTTCAAAAAAATTAATCTTTCATTATTAAAATCATCTCAAAAAACTTCACAATTCTGTACTTTAATGTCTTGCTCTATCTCCAACAATTACCGAGGTATTAAAAAATCTAAACACAGAATGTTGTGTTTTGGGACTACAATGTTTGTTAATCTTAATGGAGGATAGTAAAAAATTAATATTTCACTTACTAACCAATATTTTTGGATGAAACTTTGTATTTAGATTCATGTGGTTGAGATCAATCCATTTATTCTTAAAAATCATAGTTTATGTGTTTATTATGGCAGCTAACCTGCTTACTCTTTTCCCATGTTAATGTAGAATAGGCATACTCCTTTATTTATGACGGATATTGATCAAACCTGTTATATATTTATATTGATTTGTAAATTTGCTGAGTACGCATGCCATCTGCAATGAGGGTATTTATACTTTCTCTTGGCTTGAATACCCTAATTGACCGGTCTAAATTTTCAAAACTTTTTATTGACTTTCTTGAACCGTAGACACTCTGAACTTTCTTGAGGTAAATAAATAAATTTATATTTTAAAATATATCCATCTTTATTAATATCTTAGGTCAAAATCTCAACTCACCAAATTTGTAGTTTAATTTTCTTTCCATCTAATTCAATTGTCCTTATTTTGAAGTCTATACCTTTAAAATAATAAAAGCATGATTATTTTTGAGCCATTGGGTACAAAAAAATCTATGGTTTGAAAACAAAAAATAGCAATAAGAAAGGTGAAATGGAAATTTTAACATGCCCTTGGTCGAGGTCAAATGCGTTATGCGAATCTTAGAGAGGTGATCACCATGCTCACCTTTTTAAATGCCTTGTTAATGTTTTATATTTCACGAATTTTGAACAAATTATATCATGCTACTTTTGGAAATCTATTTCTCTATCCTTTACTAATATAAAAATTTAAAAATGACTAGGCCCCTAATTTAAAAATAAAAAACCTCTCAAACTACACACTTTTTAATAAATTAATTTAACTATTTTTAATTAGCTTTTTAAAACAAGGGGCGCTATTAAAAGACATTTTGCTAATACTCAGTGTATTATAACAAGAAAAATATAATGAATATACAAAACACATAATTAATTACTAAATTATGAGGCCTTTAAAGGCTTTTTTAATTGTGCTTACCGCACTGTAACTCAACACAAAACAAAAATATAAGGCAGATTGAAGGTCATTTAACCTCATCACGGTATCCCCCTCACTACTAATAACCTAAACGAGCTTCAGGCCGATATACATACTAACCCCATGTTTTGTAGAAACTTAAAATGAAAAGTAAGCACTGCTCTAACCCCTCGACCAACCACAGGTTAATACAAAAATTAACTAACTACAAACTACAAATAAAATCCTGAGACCTATTGTCGCTAAAAATTATGATAAATCATACAAATTTGTTCAATTAGTATTTATTTAGACAGATTCCTAAAAGTTGTACAGGACTATTTCTTTAAATATAAAAATTAACTTACTACAAACTACAAATAAAATCCTGAGACCTATTGTCGCTAAAAATTATGATAAATAATACAAATTTGTTCAATTAGTAATTCTTTAGACAGATTCCTAAAAGTTGTACAGGACTATTTCTTGCACTCCACTGATTTTTTACTCAAGAATCAAGAAATTTATTTGCCATTAAATATTAAGATACAATAGGCATCGTCAAATGTTAAAATAAAATAAAGCTAAACATCAGTTACAGAGAATATTCAAATATTCACAGTTAAAATATTCATCCACAGTGTAGAAAGCTCTGTTCTTAAGCCACTTGGCAATAACATCAAAAAATTTGTTCTTTGGTAACAGCCTGACATCTAGTGGTAACTTATTAAAAATCAGAAGTTGCTGATATTTGTAGCTCTTGAAATATTTATCTAATCTAATATTAGGTTTAACAAGGTTTTCTCTATATCTTGTATTGTGATCATGTACAAGGCTTTGGTTACTGAAATCATTAATATTTCCTTTTACAAAAACAAGATTGCTGTAAATATATGTACAAGCAAGTGTCATAATACTGTAGTGAGGAAATATGAGTCTACATGAGTCTGTTGATTTCAGCCCAGCAATTACTCTGACAGCTTTTTTTTGCCACATAAAGGCTCTAACTGTTGAAGTTGAGTTACCCCAAAATCTCAAACCATAAGACATATGAGAATGGAACAGACCAAAGTAGACTAAAAGCATTACATCTAAATTTACACAGATTTTGAGTTTTCTTAAAAGACAAACAACATGAGACAGTTTTTTACACAGATTTTCAACATGCACTTCCCATGAGAGCTTAGAGTCTAAATATATACCTAATAATTTTACAGGTTTAAAAAGGTCTTCATCTACATCTAAATTTTTCCTCAAGGAAAATAATATATGTACAGTTTTGTCATTATTTAAAAGTAAATTGTTGGCAGCATACCATTTGTGAGCTTCCTCTAAAGATAAATTGTGTTTTGTCAAAACATTGTTTAAATGAAAATCAGAATGTGTAAGCGTAGTGTCATCCGCATAAAGTACAGATAAAGCAGAAACATTATATCTAAAGTCATTGATAAAGACTAAAAAAAGAAAAGGGCCAAGTACAGAGCCCTGTGGCACTCCGGCACAAATATCTGCATAATCTGAAAAATTATTACCTACACTTACAAGCTGTTTTCTATCACTAAGGTAACTTGCAATAAGTTTAAGCTCGATTTTTGAGACTCCATAAAATTTAAGTTTATCACATAGAATTTCATGAGATACTGTGTCGAATGCTTTGCTTAAATCTAAGAGACTAGAACATACCATTGCTTATCTTCAAAACAATTCAGAATATAATTTACAATGGTCTCAACAGCACCCTCAGTCGAGTGGTTTGGTCTAAATCCAAACTGATATTTGTACAACAAATTATTAGACATAAAGTATTCATAAAGCTGGGTAACAAGGCAGGATTCTATTATTTTACTAACAACAGGAACAATTGCAATTGGTCTATAGTTTTCACATTTGTTTTTATCACCCTTTTTAAAAATAAGGGTAACTTTAGTTACTTTAAGACAGTCAGGGAAACAACCCTAAGCAATTATCAGATTGACAAGATAGGTCAAGGGCTGTAGAATGACACTTATTAATTGCTTAAAAACATAATTAGATAGCCCATATAGATCTTCGCTGCGGGAGTTAGACATTTTACATAAAACAGATTCTGTTATTTTTTCATCTACAAGTTTCCATTTAAATATATTAGGCCTAGTTGATAGTTTATGTCTACATTTATCCAAGAGATCAGAGTAGGTTGTATTAACATTATTGACATATGAATGGATACCAACAGTGACATTAGCTGAAACATTTACAAAAAAGTTGTTCAAGACATCAGGAGAAATAGGTATTTGTGATTTATCTACACTAAGTTTACATTCATTCTTTGCAACTGCCCATGCAGCTTTGCAGTGGTTGGTCGATTTAACAATATAGCTGCCATTAGCTGATTTCTTAGCTTCAGAAATAGCCTGGTTGTACTGTTTTTTTTAAATTTTTGAAAGATTCTTTTTCATTGGGATTTTGTGTGTACTTCCAGATGTCATATAACAATAACAATCGATCTCGCATAATACCCAATTCAGGAGTGAACCAACTTACACCTACAGATTTTTTTTGTTTACTTTTGACACACTTTTTACGGCAATAGATATTAAAATACATGGTCAACTCATTTAAAAATACTGTTGCAGCAACACTAGCATCCTTACTACTATATAATTTGTACCAGTCATTGTTTTTTAAACATTCTTTAAGGTTACTTAACCTCTCCTCCCATATAAAGCGTTTCATATATGCTTGGTTATCTAACCTAGTTTTTTCTAAAGAGGGTTCATTTACAAATTTCCATTTAATCCACACACCTGCATGATCAGATATTAGATTTTGTTCTAATAGTGATACCTCTAAACAGTCAATTGATATATTGGTAGCTATATTATCCAGGCAAGCCTGGAGCCTAGTTGGAGAAGAGTTTACACAATAAATGTCAAAAGACCTTAATATATTTAAATATTCCTGAACCTCAGACTCATAGGTTTTCAAAATGTTTACATTATGATCACCTGCAAGGACAAGATACTTGGATTTAAATGGATTATTAGTTAGTAATGATAAGACATTCTCCAAACAATGCAAAAAATGATTAAAATTAGAATCTGGGGTGCGGTATACACATAAGACAATTACATCTAGATCATATAAAAACACAGCAGTAGCCTCAAACACAGATGACTGACAATGGGTAGAGATATCAATTGTTCGGAAGCCAACCCCATTTTTCACCAAGATTGAGGAACCGCCATAGGGAGTGTCTCTGCAGAAGGAACCCGCAGCCACAAAATTCTCCGGAACATAGAGAGGAACTTCTTCTTGGCGTAGCCAATGTTCATTTAAACAGATAATGTCACACGGTTTAAGCAACATTATTGACTCCAGCTGATGCAGTTTATGCCTCAAAGATTGTATATTTAATAGACATAAACTAAAATATTTATATTGACTAGGCTTATTAATAATCACAGATTTATTGTGTTGCAGCATTTTTCCTCCACTAAAACCTAGTTGCTCTAACATAAAAAATTGTCTTTAGATCTGCTTTTAATAGGGATTCTGGGTGGGTGGTATTACTCTGATCATATCCCAGTAAAAAAGTGGGAGGTGCTTTGATTTGATAGTAATTATTTGAGAAAATGGTCGAATTTCACTCACTAATCGCTAAATCTAATCCAAACTATTGATATTAGAAAAAATTAATACCAGTTAAAAGTGTTTAACCTCTGACCACATTAGATATTAAACGAGTTGCATTTAGTGTTATCGTCAAAAAACAAAACCCTCTGCATTTAGTGTTATCATCAAAAAACACAACCCTCTACATTTAGTGTTATCGTCAAAAAACAAAACCCTCTGCATTTAGTGTTTGTGTCAACCTTATCAACTGACTTGGACAAGTTCAAACTTATTGATAAGTCCAATTATTAGAAGGGTGGAAAGTAACAGTTTAAAATTCAAGTGAAATAAAAATCAAGCGGAAAATCCACGTCACATTGTAAAGTGTCCAGAGTGATGTTTATTAACAAAGCTAAAAATTAAAGGCTAAATTACACAAGTCTAAAGCATAACATAAAGTCCACCACATCACATCTATTGTATGTTATAGGAATTTTAATTTACAAACATAGCTATGAGTGGAGGTAGAAGAAACCATAACTTATCATTCTTACAATAATGTAGGCCAAAGTTTAATTTATTATGCAGTACTTTAACACATAAAGGATACACCAGGAGGCGACATTAAATATGATCTATTGGAGCTTTTTATCTTAGTAAATTACTATCTTGTCACATTTATTGTCCAGAAATATAGTTATATTTTAATATGTCATGGGCCTATTAATTTACACAACCTATCTAAATAGTAATGAATAATTTGAAGCTGAAAGCTTTTTAAGTAAACCAAGAGCTCTATAATCTATTCAATATCTACTTTACGTCTATGATAACTACTGTAATGAGAATACAGATCAAACAAAGACTAGAATGTGTCAAATACTTCAAGAGATAACACATATATTAAGGTTATCAAACTAAAACTGGACCGTTTGGATTACCTATTGTTGATATAAAAGTAGTATTGAAAGCATCTTCTGAAAATCTAAATAAAACACATGTTTTTCCAACGCCAGAATCTCCAATTAATAAAAGTTTGAAAAGATAATCGTAGGATTTAGCCATTTTAATGATTACAAAAATAATGCACAATCTGTTGCTTGATGACTGATCCTTAGGCCATCAGCCATCACATACCACGGCAAACTTGATCGAAACAAAATATCATCAAAACCAAATTCCTTTTAAATTGATATCGTCTATGTGTATGAAAGTTAAATTATAAAGTTAAGTTAAAGTTAGATTTATCAGTTCGACTGCAAGGCAATTGAAAAAGTATCCCTTATCTCCTTTGGTACTTATAATGATAATATTTTTTAACGCATAATGGCGGAGGATTTGTATTTAATTATTTAGACTTTTCCTTCCGCGTCAAGTGTTAGCGAATTTCCCATAGGGAAGAAGCTATTACCATAGATGAACGGATACTTATAATCCGTTCCTCTCTGCTATTACCGTAGGTCTCATGGTGAGACTTAAGCCCGAGACCATGTTATTTTTTCGTCTTTAGGTGCCCAGAGTCCAAAAACAATAGTCGTTAAAATTTATATATATATATATATATATATATATATATATATATATATATATATATATGTATATATGTATATATATATGTATATATGTGTCTGTTAACACGATAACTCTCGTAAAAATGGTCCGATCGAGACCAAATTTGGTAGAGACGTGTATTCCTACACATGCTTGGACGAGTTCGTAAACCAGACATATCGATCAATGGGAACGGATAGTTTGGGGGGGGTTTGTACCCCAAAATCAGGTTTTTTGCGCTTTTCACATGTAATTTTAAAAAATTTATAATTTTATATTTCACCATTAGAATCAGCTTAAAAAACTACACAGTTAAGTTCCTTAAAGTTTTTCTCTATCTCCAATGGTTACCGAGATATTAAAAAATCTAAACACAGTACATTGTATTGTGGGGCTCCAATGTTAATCTTATGGAGGATAGTTAAAAATTAATATTTCCCATATTAATCAATATTTTTGTATAAAACTTGATATTTACCTTAATGTGGTTGGGACCCATAAGTTTATGCTTAAAAATCATAGTTTATGTGTTTATCATGGTAGCAAACCTGCATACTCTTTTCCCATGTTAATCATATAGGGAATAGGCAAAGTCCTTTATTTATGGACAGATGTTGATGAAAGTTGGTATAAATATTAAGATAAAAATTATTCATGGTAGAAATGACTTATTTCAGTGTTCCTCACAGCAGCTAACCTGCACACTCTTTCCTATGTTAATCTTATGGAGAATAGGCAAATAATTCTCATGTTTATGGACATATTTTTATAAAACGTCATATATTAAATTATTGATTTGGAAATTCGCTGAGTACGCAGGTCTGCTGCGACGGGGGTATTTAACTACACTACGTTCCTGGAGGTAAGGAATCTCATCCCGTTATCAAGTGACCTTAATTAGAATCCACATTATTCTACTTAACCTACATTTTTAAGGGGTTTTATTTTTTCATTATTTTACATCATCCATCCATATATTCAAACACATGGAAAACTCGTACAAAAATTCAATTCACACAGTTACATATACTTATTTCGAATCTAAAAAACTTGGTAATAATTCACTCAAAATGAGAAACAAAACAAACATACAAACAAACATGTACAGTGACCTGGTAAGCAGGCGACGTTGCAAGTGCAAATGTACAGTTATATGTTTTGTTTAATATGCAGCAATGAAAGGCCTAGTGACAAAGATTTATGAAAGAGTGAATGTTTAGTTGTGACTGATGGATAATTTATAAAACTGTGTAGTGCCCCCAGATGGTAGAATAAATAATATTTCAGCAAGACGGTGTCACAGAGTATCATATCATGTTTGATAGGAGATAGCGACAAGATAGTTAGATCATACGCTGATTTCCCATTTATCAAAGATATTGTGTCGTAGGTAAGCGTGTCAAGCTTACAAGAACTAGGACATAGGATTGTAACCGTAGATGAGAGGATGTTAGGGAGAAGCAAACTGTGGTGATCACTCTTTTGGTTGTATTTATGACATACATTTAAATAAGATAAGATAGTTATTTCTTAATACCTTTAGTCTGAACACTTTGTATGTGACAAATAACCAAATTTTAATTTCTCTCTTGTTGTGTTTTTAAAGTTTGACTCTATGTTTAGATGCCTTGAGAAAGGTACAAATAATATTATAAGGTAAGTTAAAAACAAACACCATCAATACACATACTTGTTAGGATTCAACACTGCCATGAATTTGATCTAGGATCTGTTGCATTCAATATTTATAAAAATACAAGATTTTTTTAAAAGGTTTTTATTCTGGATCAATGTTAATGCACAGAATGTGTAAAAAAATACAGTAATAAGAACAATTATTGGGTTCGCTTCATTCGAAGACACCCTAAACTAATATTGGATCGGAACAATATAATAAATAACTTTGAACTGCCAACAGTTTTTTTTACAAAATGTCTTCCATCATATCTTCATTTAAATCCCCAAGTGCCAGAGAATCTTGAGGAAGTCTTGCTTTTAGTCGCCTTTCTATAGTCGGCATCCCCAGACCGAATGTTACTGCTCAAGGAACGTTGAACAAATTTAATAGAAATTTTCTTGTTGTTTTATTTATATAATTTTTAATTGTGTCTATTCCAAATTCTTTATGTATGTGTGCGTTACGAATATAGCATGGACATTTAGCAGCAATTCTTAGAATTTTGTTTTGAAAAATTAGAATTTTATTTAGCTTTCCTGATGAAATGCAGTTTCCCCAAACTAGAGAAGCGTACATAATTAATGGGCGAAGAATGGTTTTGTGTATTAAAAGGATGCATGTAGATTTTAAAGTTGACTTTCTATTGATTAAAGGAAATAATATTGACAAGCGTGCATATGCTTGTGTCAATTTAGTGTTAACATGTAGGTTCCAATTTAATTTTTTATCAAAAGGTGGACGCCTAAATATTTAATGCCCTGGTCATCAGGATTCCAATGAACTGTTGTGTCGTCAATATAGATTTCAGGTGGGACATTGTATTTTCTCTAGGAGAAAATTTTTGTTTCGCACTTCGATGGATTCAGAGCGATTCTCCACATTTTAAACCAGTTATTTATCATGGTTACACTCGTTTGAAGTAGTGTTGCAGCATTGTAAATGTCTGAATTTTGGGTTATGATGGCAGTGTCATCGGCGTAGAGAGCGAGAGTAACGTGTGGTAGATCCGGCAAGTCAGACATGAATATGTTGAATAAAATAGGTCCTAATATTGAGCCCTATGGAACACCTGCCTTTACTGGGCGAATCGTAGAGAACTTGGAATTTAGTTTAACGGCAAATGTTCTATTGGTTAAAAATGATTGCAAAATAACTCTTGAATAAAGAGGAAAGCCAAAATTGTAGATTATAATTTATATATATATTTATACAGTAATTTATAAAAATACAAGATGTTGACTAAGGGTCAAAAAACACCATACGTGATGATTCAGTTGAAATTAAATTCCATCAATAAAACATATCTTGCCTCTTGCACCACAAGGTGGTAAACTGTCATTTGAACTAAAATGAACTTGATCTAGGATCTGTTGGATTCAACATATAAAATATTTAATGTTAGAATTGAGTTAATAACAGTAAAAGGTTAAATAGTGACATTGGTTTTCGTAAAATATTGAAAATTGAGTAGATGCAAACCCACATAGAGCCAACCGAATCGACACGGTTTTCCCATGTTATTCTAATGGGGAGCATTTTTGCGCAGAGCAAACAATTTGTAAAAATCCCGCCTTTATTCATTACCAATCTACTGTATGATGCTATACAACATCATTTTCATTAAAAATAAACAAATATTTCACAAAGCATGCATCTTTCCTAGACTCGTGGTTCATAACACAAGAGCAAACAATTTGTAAAACCCCCACCTTTATTCATTTCCAATCTACTGTATGACGCTATACAACATCATTTTTATTAAAAATAAAACATATAGTCTCTCCGCAGTGGTTCATAGCACAATAAACAAGCCTTTATTCATATCTAATCTACTACCACAACATTTAATGAAACATACCTGACAGAAGCCCGACCGCAGACTGAGCGACCAAACTCACATGGTTGGCATTATCATAGTGATATTTAAATTATATATATATATATATATATATATATATATATATATATATATTACTATTTATTTCATCAAACAGGGCTACTAATATTATTATATTGAAATAATTCGACCAAGTACCCTTATAAAACATTTTTATTCTTTCTACATGTTTCGGGTAATAATCCCATTTTCAAGAAGTGTAAAATGTTACACTTTACACTTAACATTTTACACTTCTTGAAAATGGGATTATTACCCGAAACATGTAGAAAGAATAAAAATGTTTTATAAGGGTACTTGGTCGAATTATTTCAATATAATATATATATATATATATATATATATATATATATATATATATGTGAATTCTGAATTGCAGAGAATTGTAAAATTGAAAGGAGGTCAACCACTCTTTGGATTCTTAATCCTGTGAATTGTCAATGGCGAATTGTAAAATTGAAACAGGAGGTATATATACTCGCTCTATCGACCACAAGTCAGTATAGTCAGTGAATTGCAGCAGTTCCAGATCTTCAGCTCACAGGTTTTTATATATTTATAAAAATGAATAACTATTCTTGTTATCTTTGTAAAACACAATTTTCCTTGAAACGTAATTTAACTCGTCATTTTAAGTTTAAACATAAATCTAGTTGTGAAATTTGTTATCTAACTTTTCAAAACAGGGAGGAATTAAAATCTCACATGAGAAAACATAAGAATTATTGTCATTCATGTAAACGAAATATTAATAGAGATTTTAATAGACACGTTCCTTCCTGCAATAAGAATAAAGTTTTTATGAAACGTGAATTTCTTGGAGAGTCAATTAGAAATGAAATTACAACCTCACTACAAGAGACACTATTTCCGATAAAATGGATTTTGGTTAGAAAAGTAAAATTTGTAAAATATTCATCATCTTCAACTGGAAACTTAACTATTGATAAAAGCTGCTCGGCTATGTTTAGAAGTTTAACTAATCTATCCATTGAAAAAAGAGATTTACAATCATAAATTAATGAAGCTCTATTAAAAATCGAAAACTCAATGACTAAATTTCAAGCTGTTGGGAGCGGTTGGATTTATGATCATACTCTTAAATGGGAACTATTTATGAAAAAATACGCCCCGGTAAAACCTAAATCATACATTCCCTCTCCATATTACATCAAATCGAATCACGCTGTTTTGAATATTCAGAATTCCGATACCAAATGCTTTTTGTGGGCTGTCTTAGTAGCATTACACCCAATAAACTATGTAAATCAACCCCATCGAGTAGCTCACTATGTGCCATATATGAATCAGCTGAATATGAAAAATATTAGTT
Source organism: Nephotettix cincticeps (assembly GCA_023375725.1). NCBI lineage: Eukaryota > Metazoa > Arthropoda > Insecta > Hemiptera > Cicadellidae > Nephotettix > Nephotettix cincticeps. The sequence continues at coordinate 79,254,135 of CM041791.1, read as the reverse complement.
ATCCTGTTAAATTAGCTGATATAGACAAGTTTGAAAGACAAAATAACATAAGCATTAATGTGTTTGGAATAGAGAACAAAACTATATATCCAGTGAGAATGACCTAGTCTTACCTTCCTACACATGTCAATCTATTGCTATTAAAAAAAAGGACGCGTGACTCATTACTGTCTAATCCGTGACTTTAACAAATTGTTATTACGTACAACGAGAGACGATCACAATAGACACTATTGCTATTTATGTCTTCAAAGGTTTTATACCAAAGAAAATCTAAACAAGCACTTTGAAGATTGTAAAAACTTTAAACCTCAACGTGTTGAAATGTCTTCTAAAAATATATTAAAATTTACAAATTTCAAGTATCAAATTAAGGCGCCTTTCGTGATTTATTGTGACTTTGAGTGCTTTATCAATCCAACTACACAAGAACATTCCCATAGCGGATTCGCATTTGTGGTGGTTAGAGACAATGAAATAGTTTTTCAAGAAATGCATAGCGGTGAAAATGTTATGGATGTATTTTTCCAGAAACTATTTGAAGTTTATGACAACATTAAACCACAAATGAATGTGAAGGTACCGTTAATTATGAGCCATGAACAAGAAACATCATTTAGAATGGAAACAATTTGTCACATCTGCGAAAAACCACTAGTTAACAGTGTCAAAGTCCGTGACCATTGTCATATGACTGGTTTATACAGAGGTGCAGCCCACAACGCGTGTAATTTAAATTATAAAATAACAAACAAAATTCCAGTCTTATTTCACAACTTGAAGAATTATGACGCTTACTTGATAATTCAACATTTAGGGAAATATGATCAACGAACAATAAATGTAATCGCCAAAGACTTTGAACACTACATATCATTTTCAATTGACGATTTGGTATTTTTGGATTCGCACAGTTTCTTAGCCCTGCTGTTAAATAAACTAGCAGCAAACTTGGATAGTTTCAAATTTGTACATGAGCCACTACTACAACGGAAAGGTGTATTTCCATACGATTATATGACCGGCCCTGAAAAGTTTTCTGAAAATTGTCTCCCACCCATTGAAGCTTTTAGTAATAAATTTACAAAAGAAGATATTTCACCTCAAGATTATGAACATGCTCAAAATGAATGGTCTCATTTCAACATACAAAATTTGAAACAATATCATGATTTATACCTCAGAACCGATGTGCTGTTGTTGGCAGACGTGTTTGAAACCTTTAGAGACTTGTGTTTACAGTATTACAAACTTGACCCCGTTCACACGTATTCGCTACCTGGTTTAACATGGCAAGCCTGTCTTAGAATGACTAGGGTTGAGCTAGAAATTTTTAGTGATATTGACATGCATCTGTTTATAGAACAAGCGATTCGTGGTGGGGTGTCTATGGTTTCAACACGTTATGCAAAAAGCTAATAAAAAGTACATGGGTGAACATTATGATCCTAATAAAGAAAGTGTATACTTGATGTATTTAGATTGCAACTCATTATATTCTACAGCAATGTGTGAAAAATTACCAATCGACACATTTCATTGGACAGATAATTATGACCTGACTGATGAGCAGTTCGGATATATTCTAGAGGTGGATCTTAAATATGACAAAAGCTTACACGATTTACATAATGACTACCCACTAGCCCCAGAGAAGATGAAATCAAAATTAATTCCAAATTAACATGACAAGACCAAATACATCCTTCACTACTAAACTCTACAAAAATATGAAGAGTTAGGTTTAGTGGTTACTAAATATCAAAGAATGTTAAAATTTGACAGTCCAACTGGATGGCACCTTATGTTAATTTTAATATTGAGAAGAGAAAACAGGCTAGAAATGATTTTGAAAATGACTTTTACAAGCTTATGAACAACAGTCTGTTTGGTCTAACAATCATGAACCAAAGGAAGTTTCGAGATATTAAGCTTGTATTCGAGTCCAAACTAACAAAATATGTCAATATGACTAGGTTTGACTGTACAAATAATTTGAAAATAATCTCCATGCAGTTCATCTGAACAAGCTTGTTTTAAAACTCGACAAACCAATATATCTAGGAATGACAATTCTGGACTTGAGTAAGCGAATCATGTATGACGTTCACTATAGATACATGTCAAAATTTAATAAAAAGAACCTGTTACTTACTGATACTGATTCATTAATGTACAGTATATACGTTGAGGACTTTTACAGAGATATTGAAGCTGACTTGAAGCATTTTGACACATCCGGATATCCAAAAGACCACTTTCTTTACTCCAGAATGAATGCCAAAGTTACTGGTAAGTTTAAAGATGAACGTAATTCGTCAATAATGTTTGAGTTTTGTGGACTAAGACCAAAATTATACTCATATATTCCCCTAGAGTGGATTGAGTCTCATAATCCCAAACTCGAGATTAAAAAAGCAAAAGGCTGTGATCGGGCTACGGTTAAACATATACTAAGACATCAACACTATCTTAATTGTTTAAAGTCAGGAATAGATCATTTTGAAGACGTCACACGGATCCAGTCATCTAGTCATCATATTAAAACCACAACTTTAAACAAGAAGGTGCTTTCATACAACGACGACAAGATATTTATTCTTGAAGATGGCATAACCACCCTTGCCCTAGGTCATTGGCGAATCACTGGCTGCTGACCTTTCATCCTGGTGGTATAATTTGGAGCATTACACATTGTCATTATTCAATAAAAAATTTGTCAAACATATATCGATACCTTCCATTATTTTTTGTCTTTCCTTGTCAATTACTATGAAACCTTAATTATTGTTCTAACACTGATGACATATATTACGGAATTCTTTAAATATAAAGTCATTACCAACATGATTATTGTAAATGTGTTTTAAATTTAAATCATCTTGTTTAAAAATTATCAGAAAATTTACATTGTCTCGAATATATTTATTTACTTTACTATAAGACTGAGCCAAGTAAAAACAATAAATATTTCTATGTCTACCCATTGCAAAGAATTGTGTAATATTTGGACAATTTATATCATCAAACACTACAATTGAGTGTCGTTTCACATCATTTGGTGTAATTTCACATTCAGAGTAAGTGTGTAATTTTACATCTCTCTTTTTTATCATCTAATTTACTGTATTTTTCTTGTTCTAGAGTCTTTGATATAATGTAAATATTGCTGAATTTTAAACCATTTTTGTTGACTATTAAATTGTACACGACAATTGTTTTCCCACTACCAGAGCTCCCACAGATAATTGCACGAATATTATGAGGAAATAGTGTTTTGTTAACTTTCTTCTCTTTGTTATGTAATACAATTTTAAACTTGTTCTTTTGTTGAACAAATGACATGTTTTATATAAGAAAAATGAAAAAGAAATCTGGTGAAGGATTGTATCTTAAGCCTTATAGAGGACGTGGACTGTTAAATACTTTAATTAATCATCTACCTTATGAATTATCCTTGCCTGGAGGCTACAGGTGGTGTGGACCTGGGACCAACGTACGTCAAGACTTGGCTAATAATGTACCTTCAAAAAATAAACTAGACTCTAACTGTAAAGAACACGACATTTTTTATATGAATCATTCAGACGTAGCTTCTAGAAACAAGGCTGACTTGAAATTGGCTGACCAAGCTTGGACTCGTGTTACTTCCAAAGATGCAAGTTTAGCTGAAAAGGCTGCCGCATATTCTGTAACTAACCTAATGAAAGCAAAAGCAAAGATGGGAATGGGTTTAAAATTTAATAAAAAATATGGACAACTAGCAAATTCTATCACAGTTAAAAGGCATGCCCCTTCTTCGAGGAGTGTTCCTAAAAAACGAGCCAAAACCAAGAATAAAAGAATGCGGAATAATTAATTTAGATAATGACAAAGGCACACATTGGACAGCATATCGTAAAAACAAAGACATTGTAATATATTTTGACCCGTTTGGTATACAACCTCCTAAAGAGGTAATTGAGTATTTTAGGGGTAGTAAAATATATTATACTACCGAACAGATACAAGAATTAGGTAGTACAATATGTGGCGATCTGTGTATATTGTTTTTGAAAACTTTTAATTTATAATAAAAATGGAATCATTTACAATAACTTTTTCTGGTACTGAACCAGAGTTGAAATCAGTGTTCTTTCCACCAATCGAATTAAATAGTGACTATGTGATTGGACTTGTCGATTTTCAGAGTTACAACTCTATATTTAACGTAAAGAAACCCCTAAACACATTAACATACTACAAGGTAAAGCAGATTACAACTCCAAAGGGTCTAGTTAAAATAGAAGCTTTAAATCAAGCATTTAATGGTAAGATTACAATCATGTTTAATAAAGGTGAAATTTTAATTAATAGCAAAATTAAACTAATTCATTATAAAGGTTTGATACCTAAGCTAAGTAAACATAAAGATAAGGAATCTATCAGAATTGACGAAGGTGAAGATGTATTTTATTATGATAATAAAGAGCTTATCACAAATTAAATTCCAGAGGGAACGTATGGGGTATGAGGTACGTATGAGGTGTCTGAATTAGCTAGAGAAATTCAAAAACATATCCCTGACTTTTTGCTAACACCCGACAACATAACAATGAAAGCAAATTTACATAGCAAACACGTATTTGATTTCACAAAACCTTGTCTAGGTTCTGTGTTATTGGGATTTCGGGGTTTATCTACTCCCGGTGTAACGTTTAAATCTACAAATAAAATCAATATTAATAATATAAATGTAATACGTGTAAAGTGTAATATTGCAAATGGCTCGTGTTTAAATGGTGAATCAACCCATAGCATACATTCTTTCTATCCCGTTGCACCTCCTGGTTATAAGATAATAGAAGTTCCCAGAAATATTATATATTTTCCTGTAAATAAGAGGACTTTAGATGTCGTCACTATAACTTTTGCAGACCAACACGACAGACCAATAGACTTTAATACTGAAGAAACTACAATTACTTTACATATAAAAAATATATGAGAATATACAAGAGTGGGTCTTCTACATTAAGTGCGCAGAACGCACGTTTCTTGCAATCTATTGGACTAAAATTCAAAAATGTAAAAAATATATATATATATATAAATGGAAACAGGTTTTCTCGACGTTACAGGGAAATCCCAATTCGACGATAGTATAGCCAAGATTACAAACCATGCTTATACACCCCATAACACATTGGCTATAAATTACTCTGATGAAATTCGTATATGTATAAATAATCAAGACTTGATAACACTCCCATGTAAAAGCTATCTGTATATTAAAGGTAAAATTGAAAATCATAGCTCGGGTCATTTCATAAATAACGCGTTTAGCTTCTTATTCGATGAAATTCGATATGAAGTGGCCGGTAAGGAGATTGACATTGTTATGAATCCCAGAATTACAAGTTTAATGAAAATATTATGCTCCTATAAAAAGACATTGACCAATGTGGCTTTTGACACTGACGCTAACTTCCAGACAGACAGAGACAATAAACCTCGAAAGAGAAGTGACGAATTCGATCATTGCAAGTTGAAAAACTTGAAAGTATTTCTCAACTCTGAATACTATCCTTATAATGATTTAAATCTATATTTTGAAAGTGGCGATGTCTCTAAGGCATATGAAATGTTATTAAGGTTTAAAGAAACGTATTATAACACAAATATGGATCCCATGATAAGTCGAAGTGAATTTTTAAATAAATATCCCTTAATAGTAATAGACTGTTTTAGACAAAATGAATCCATCAAGGAAGGGGTTGTAGATATTAAATTAGAAATTGAGACAAGATGAAAATGACAGCGAGAACACGTCAGCATATTGTCTAATAATTCACGATAAATTATTTGAGTACAATCCTTTAACAAATGAAATAAACAAAGTATAATAAAAAGAAAAATGAATATTCAAAAAGAGTTAATAAACTCTGCCAACCAAATAAGAGAGAAATATAGAGCATTGAAACGTGGGAAATACTTGGAAACTGAGGAGCGAATAAATGCATTTCAACCATTAATAGAACCATTACAGGAATTGGTTAGTTCTAAAAATAATGAGGTTATTTCTAAGAGACCATTACCTATTGAATTCCAACCAATGACTCCGTCTAAAATACCAACCCCAGTAAAATCAATATTACCAACCCCTCTTAAATTAGATTTTGGTCTTTTGGCAAGTGAATATTTGGGGAAATTATCTCAATAAAAATAATATTACAGATTCTACTTATGGCATTAGGAGGGAGGGAAACAAGTTTTTTATTGGAGATAAATTGATAGAAATTGCAAATGATGACATTATGATTAGTGAGAAGGTATATAAAGGCACAAAGGGTCTTTGGGAATTGTTAACATTAAAAGAACCTGTAAATTATAATGAGAATGCTCTAGACAATTACAAAGAGATTCTTCAACTAACAAATGCTTATTTGAAAGGTTTTTTTTCTTTTTTCTTCGCTAGGGTCTTAAAAAAACCATGCAGCCTCGCAGTTCTCTATTTTGTGATTGCTTCAAAAATTATTAGGATTCTCATTTTGCGTTTTTCTTTAGATTTGTCTTTTAATTTCTCTAACGAAATTAGCTATTTCTTTATATGTTTCTATTTCATTACTTTTAAGAGCAGACACAAGATCCAGTTTAAATTTTACACAAGTGTTATTGAGTAATTTGCTTCTAAAGTAATTGTAGTGTGGGCATATAAAAATTAAATGTTCTAATGTTTCTTCTTGGTTTAAAGTGCAGTTTAAGCATAAAGGGGTAAAGTATTGTTTTTTGGAGTATAAATATTTATTAACTCTGGCATGTCCGAGACGTGTTCTACATAAGACAATTGTATCATGTCTATTTAATTGCTTATTGGAAAACCAAGGCTTAGTTTGGAAACAATTTTGAATTTTTCTGTGCCACAGTCCTTTAGGGGAGTTATTTATCTCCTCATTGTAGGAAAAAATAGCTTCTTTTTTCTGGAATTTAACAAAATCCTCAATTGGAATGAGAATGTCATCAACAGATTCTCCATCCTGAGTTGTTTCCTTCGCTAATTTGTCAACAACCTCATTGGGTTTAATTCCAATGTGAGAGGGAATCCAGTGGAAAGTGAAATGCTTGTTTTTATTATTTAAGTTTAATACAATCCTCAGAAACAGGTCATTATGTTGGTCTTTGGATTTTATATTTTCTATTGCTTTAACAGAAGATTGGGAATCAGTGAAAATAACTATTTCAGTCTCTTGCAGTTCATTGCAAAAAGTTATACTTTTATAAATTGCATACAGTTCAGCTGTATAATTTGAAACTATTTGCGATAGCTTGTATTTTTTGGAAATATTAAGTTGGGGGATATAAAAGGCTGCTCCTACCCCATCAGTTGTCTTGGATCCATCTGTATACACAATTAAACTGTTTTTATATCTTAGGTTTATGTTAGAATAATGGATTTGATTAAAAATTGATTCATTGTATTCACTTTTATTCAGCAACAAGTTCTCTTGATTTGCAACACAGGTGTAGTTGTAGTCCTCAAATTCTATAGGTTTATTTAAGTAACTTATGTTTATGTAAGATGGAATTTCAGTGAAGTTAAATAATGTATTATTAATGATTTTATTGGTGCTTAAAACATAGTTTGGTAAATTTTTCCTCTGCCAATATTGATGGTTGTTTGTAAGAAAAGTAAGATGTAATAGGAGGTGATTTGCAGGGTGTGATGGGTCTGTTATAACCTTATAAATTAGTTTATCTGTCATTAATTTTCTTCTAGTTTTTAGAGGAAGCATAGCAGTCTCTGAATGGAGTGACACAATAGGGGTGGATTTATGTGCACCAACAGCAATTCTCAAGGCCTGATTTTGGATCATGTCAAGTTTATTTAATGTTATTTGTGAAACATGAGCAAAAAGAAAGCTTGCATAATCTATCTTCGGGCGTATCAGCCCCTTGTATACACTAAGAATGAAATCAGGGTGTGCACCTTTATGTCCACAACTCATTACTTTCAAAATATTTAAGTCTTTTAGGCACCTTTGATGTAATTTATTGATATGCTCAGTAAATTTTAATTTATTATCAATTTCAACCCCAAGAAGTTTGATTGTCTCAACTATTGGTAATTCAACACCTTGAAGAGATAGTTTTATTACATTTGGATTTAAAGATTTTTTCCTACTAAAGTAGATTGCCTTACATTTTGAGGGATTGAATTCTAGATCATTGGCATGTGCATAAGTGTTAATCCTTCCTAAGGTTTCCTGAAGGTTATTTCGAGCGACCTCAATGTCCTTATGGGATGAAAAAATTAAAATGTCATCAGCATATATCAAAGTCTTTACAGAATTTGGTAGACTATAATCAATGTCTGCCAAATAAATGGCGAATAAAAGTGGACTAATAGCACTTCCTTGTGGTAATCCTCTGCTTGTTATCCTAGAGACTGATACTAATGGTTTCAAAGTAACCCGTCGGTCAACGAGCCAATTAAAACAGTGTCGTACAAATGTTTTCGGTATATTACAATTATATTACAACCTAATACCTAATATACTACAATTATTATTAAATTTAAATAAATGTTTGATATCTTTATCAGCAGCTGATTTTCACACAGTCTTGGGGTGTAGTTGTAAATTTTTTCAAATATAATATTTTTTGTATGTGTTTGCATTTTATTTATTAATCTGTTGGGTTGTGTTTTGTAGTTTTTGTAAATGTGTAATTGTTCTTTTTCGTCTAATTTAGTGTTCTTTGTTCAAAATTATATTATATTAAGGTCTTCTTCCAAACTTTTAAAATTGTGATGGTTCTTTATCATGTGTTCGGCTACATTTGATTTCATGTTTGTGTATTTTGTGTGGGTGTAAATGTTCGGCCGGTTTGTCCAATATAAAAACTATCACATTGTGGGCAGTTTATTTGGTGTATTCCTGTTTGTCAAAATTATTTATGTTTACGATATAACACAAAATTTAACAGAGCAATACGTAAAACATTTAGTAAAACTAACTACGGAATAAAATTCAAAACAAGAAATAACACCCTTGACCTTATCACTATAAAGATAAACAAAACCACTCACCACTCTACCAATGATTGTAACCAATAATTTTTTTTAGCTGCTGATAAATATATCAAACATTTATTTACATTTAATAATAAATTTAATATATTAGGTTAAGTGAACTTATGAAAATGTCCTTATGGTACGAAACATGTCAGTTTAATAGATTAAAAAAAAAGGGTACTGCGTTTTTAAATACATTTGCTTCGGATGAGTTCATAAACCAGACATATCGGTCAATCGGAACGGGTAGTTTGGAGGGGGGGTTTGTACCCCAAAATTGTGTTTTTTGCGTTTTCCCATGTAGTTTTAAAAAATTTCTAATCTTTTTCTTTCACTATTAGAATCAGCTCAAAAAACTACACAATTTGGTTCCTTAAAGTTTTTCTCTATCTCCAACGGTTACTGAGATATTAAAAAATCTAAACACAGCACATTGTATTTAGGGGCTCCAATGCTATTCTTATGGAGGATAAGGAAAAATTAATATTTCCCTTAGTAACTAATAGTTTTGGATAAAACTTGGTTTGGATAAAATTTAGTTTCAGGTGGTTAGGATTAATACGTTCATGCCAAAAAATCATAGTTTGTGTTCCTCACAGCAGCAAACCTGCATACTCTTTCCCATATCGCTGCGGCTCATGGACCGGCTATAAATAGACCACCCAGAGAGGAACTTCTCATTCCTTCTGTGATGGTCGCACCATAAACACATCTCCTGCCTCCACGGCGCACACCCCTATACCATTCACAGCTTCAATGGTTTGTAAGACCCATGGGAGCATACTTTCCAACAAACGAAGCTTAACTCGTCACTATAAACTAAAACAAAAAATGAATATTAAGGTTTGCAAAATGTGTTGTTTAGTGTTTAAAAACAAAGATGAATTAAAATCTCACATGAAATCTCTATATATAAAATTGAATGTATGTCTGTCTGTCCTTTATGCGTTGCAAAACTACCCATCCGATCGCCATGAAATTATAGGAAGTTGCTCTACATGTGTCCGGGAAGGTTTTAGTGAAAATATATTTTCAAAAACCCCATAAGTTTCCATTTTATGGCGTTTTAAATTTCTAATGTTAACCTTATGGAGGGTAAGTTTGTTTACAAAATGTCTACAATGAAAACATTTGATTTCTTAGCTACAGCTGATTGGTTTACTTTCCATTACCTTTACTATCCAATGCCATCTGAATCATTCATTAATGAAAAACTATGAAGTAAATGTGTACTGTAAAAAATGAACAGCTTTATTCACCACGTTAATAGTTTCGGTTTTGGGGGATTATGTATTTATATTTTTATTTTCTGTCTGATTAAAATCACGTGTTTATATGATAATTACAATGTTTATATTATTACGTTTATCATAATAATCAACTGTTGTATATCTTTCCTATAAAAGCCGTATTGCACTTAGGTTTGGTTTGGCTTGGATTTGAAAATTGTGAATTAATTCACTCAGATTTATTTGTTTTATGGTAATGTTATTAATATGTCATATCGTTTCAATATTGTTATTCACCATGCCGCGACCTAGAATATATAACCGTTCACAATGAAACCGTAATGCTATTCGACTTCAGAACATGGCCAATCTTAAAGTTAGTACGTATTTACTGTCAGGCGTTACGAAGTTCGCCGGGTCAGCTAGTACATAATAATTATTGTCATTCATGTAAACGAAATATTAATACACAATTTAATCGACACATTGCTTCCTGTGAGAAGGTATATGAAGGCACAAAGGGTCTTTGGGAATTGTTAACATTAAAAGAACCTGTAAATTATAATGAGAATTATCCAGACAATTATAAAGAGATCCTTGAACTAACAAAAGCTCATTTGAAAGGTTATAAGGCGGGTGCTTCGTTATCAGCCAACAGACACACAAAATACACCAATATAATTAAACCCATATTTACAAAAACAGTGGTCAGTGGGTTGAGACAGGTTACAGGCAATAAAATAGACTACATTTCTCATGACAATTTTAATGAGATTGTGGATATGTTGAGGTTGTTGTGGTTATCCAAACAGGCTGGAAACACAGGAGTGGATAATGAGATTGATTCAATATTAGAGGAGCTTAGAGAAAGTGGAATAATTTTTTAAATAAAAAGAAATGTTTATAGACAAGTTTTATCGAGTTTATAACCCTTATAAAACATACACACCTCAGACAAGAGAGTCAAAGGGTGAATTCTTAGAGCTAAGCGATAATGTTTGGGATGCTAAACAACATAAAATTATTAATGTAAGCAGGGCAGAGAAAAATAATGAGGTACCTGTGTTGGAACAGACACTGACACGACAGGGAGATTTTTTGTTCAGGGTGAAAATAAATTTGATTTTATGCAATCAGAAAATAATAGTTGGAATGGAAAAAACGCAAAATTAAAAATTTAGAAAAAGGAGAGGACATCTGTGATGCTGTTACTTTAGAACAAATACTTGTTAGGGATGGCGATGAGTTTGTACAAAATAATAAAAATATTAATTTATGGAACAGAAAGACCGTAAATGGGATTCTAATTTGACACGAATCGTAAACATACTTGCCGGTCAGGATGTTAATGACTGTCCAGCTATGCATCAAGTCTTATACAGAGATAAGACACATGCATTTAATGCTTTAAATGCTCGTATTAGAAATGTATTTCGTGCTCGTGAGAATCATGATGTCGTAATTAAAGATCAGGTTATTTGTTATGATAGGAAGAATAAAAACTTTGACGCAAAAAATGAGACCATATCTAACGTTAAAAATGGAGTTTTACCTTCTGATTGTGTAACACTGTCTCAAGCTGTTACTCTCGATGAAAAGGGTGTTTTTAAATGCGGTGATTTAAATTTTTCTAAATTATTGATTGCGGATCCTACAGTTCATCCTAGTGGTTTAAGAACGTTAGATGGTAGCCCTTACTTACCAAATAATGGTGTGTATATTAGGCAGGACGATGGATTAATAGTTAGTGCGTCTGGTAGTGAAATAAAAACCATGAATAGTGATTTGAATATAAAAGTAAATAAAAAATGAGAGAAGTTGCATACGAAATGCATAAGCCTGCCCGAAAAAACTTTCCAAGGAGGCATTTTAAATTAATCGGTATTAATGAAACTGTACAGATTGATTTATAATGATTTATTTATAATCGATATGCAGTCTTACTCGAGACAAAACACTGGATACAATTATATTTTAATTTTAATAGATACCTTTTCAAAGAAAGCATATGCAGCACCTGCTAAGAATAAGACTGGACCTATGGTAATGGAAGCGATAAAATCTATTCTTCCCGCTGGTGTAAAGAATATTCAATCTGATAATGGTAAAGAATTTTTCAATAAACATTTTCAAAGCCTAATGAAAGAGTTAAATATTAATCACTATCATACCTTTTCAAGTACGAAAGCTTCCATTGCTGAAAGATTTATTAAAACAATTTAACATTGGTTATTTAGAGAGTTTTCCGCTCAAATGGTTGAACATTTATCCAAAGTTAATTGCAGAATATAATAATCGCGTGCATAGAACAATTGGTATGAAATCAAACTCTGTGAATTAAAGGAATTCAAAGAAAATACATAGGAGGTTGAGTCAATTGTATAAATATAAATTTGAAAAGGCTAAATTTAAAGTTGAAGATGTTGTTAGGATATCAAAATTTAAGCATGTATTCAGTAAATCGTATACACCTAATTGGTCGGGTGAGTTGTTTACTATAGCAGAAGTAAAAAATACTAGACCTATTACTTATATATTGAAACATGATAGAGGTAATATAATTAGAGGAGGATTTTATAAGGAAGAATTGTTAAAGACAAAATATAAGGACATTTATTTAGTAGAGTAGGTAATTAAAAAATCTGGAGATCGTTATTTCGTAAAATGGTTGGGTTTTCCAAGCAGATCGTGGATTAATAAGAGCGATATCAAAAGTTAGTGTGAGGTGTTGATGGCTGTGGCGCGACACTGTACGCGGTTCGTGATTCGCGGCACATAAGCATATTGATCTCCAGTGAACAGTGGCTGTTGTAGTGTTGTTACACATGTGTGACACTGCGACGCGGTTTGCAGGACATGTGTGGTATGTGTGTGGTTAGGACGCGCAAGAGGTGTGTGGTAGGTGTGGTGTTCTAGGTCTCAGCGGGGGAGCCGTGCGAGTGTTACGAATGACGCAACGCTAGGTCCCGTTCAGACGGCGGTTGGGATGGGAGGGGGTCACCACTGTGTCGCGTCACAGCCACCAACACGGAGAGAAAGCTAAATAGAGACAGAGAGAGAGAGAGAGAGAGAGAGAGAGAGAGAGAGAGAGAGAGAGAGAGGTGGTTGGCCGAAGCCCAGCGGTCCCTCCTCCACCCCTGGTTTAAGTCGGAGACTTATTCACCAGGCCGCTTTCCTGAAAAACATCCACTTGTGTCTTCATATATGATTTTATCTCTTCCAGGCACTTTTCTAGTGCCCATCCAACACACCTCCCCCTCACCTAGCACCAATGCACTAGGATCATCGGAATTTTGATTTCATTTTCCTTTCGTATTTCCTTCCTTTCATTTGTTTCAATGCTCTCTTTCAAAGTCGGTTTTCGTACTTCCTATTCTTCGGCACATTTTCGAAAACTCCAACGCTGACTCTTTGCTCCGGAGAAAGTTTATCTTCTCCCACGTCCACGTCTTTTGTCGGAGGAACTCCCTCATTCCACTTCGTTCTTCTTCATAGAACCCGCACTCCATCAGCACGTGCTGCGATGTTTCGAGTTCTCCACAGTGGGTGCAGCGGTCATCCTCCACGAGATTAAAGCTCTTAAGCTTTGCCTTAAAGTTCCCGTGTCCACTAACAAACTGCGTTGTGTAGTGGTCAGTCTCCCAATGCACATTCTTTCTAACTCTCACATCCGGTACAAACGCGAATGTTTCCCTTCCTTTGGTACTGACTTCCCATCTTCTTTGCCACTCATTCAGCGTTTCTTCTCTCCTGACACACTTGCTTTCTTTACTGCCGATACCATCTTCCTTGTCTCTTCTTCGCTTGATCCTTTCTTCGATCATCAAGTCAAGTGGAATTACTCCTGCAATTACTCTTACTGCATCATGAGATATCGTACTGTATCCTTTAATTACTCCTAACAACATCTTTCGTTGAAGGCTCATCAGTTTCGATCTTTCTCCTCTTCCTTTCATCCTTTGACCCCACATCTCACATCCATATAACAACAGAGAGAGAGAGAGAGAGAGAGAGAGAGAGAGAGAGAGAGAGAGAGAGAGAGAGAGGTGGTTGGCCGAAGCCCAGCGGTCCCTCCTCCACCCCTGGTTTAAGTCGGAGACTTATTCACCAGGCCGCTTTCCTGAAAAACATCCACTTGTGTCTTCATATATGATTTTATCTCTTCCAGGCACTTTGCTAGTGCCCATCCAACACACCTCCCCCTCACCTAGTACCAATGCACTAGGATCATCGGAATTTTGATTTCATTTTCCTTTCGTATTTCCTTCCTTTCATTTGTTTCAATGCTCTCTTTCAAAGTCGGTTTTCGTACTTCCTATTCTTCGGCACATTTTCGAAAACTCCAACGCTGACTCTTTGCTCCGGAGAAAGTTTATCTTCTCCCACGTCCACGTCTTTTGTCGGAGGAACTCCCTCATTCCACTTCGTTCTTCTTCATAGAACCCGCACTCCATCAGCACGTGCTGCGATGTTTCGAGTTCTCCACAGTGGGTGCAGCGGTCATCCTCCACGAGATTAAAGCTCTTAAGCTTTGCCTTAAAGTTCCCGTGTCCACTAACAAACTGCGTTGTGTAGTGGTCAGTCTCCCAATGCACATTCTTTCTAACTCTCACATCCGGTACAAACGCGAATGTTTCCCTTCCTTTGGTACTGACTTCCCATCTTCTTTGCCACTCATTCAGCGTTTCTTCTCTCCTGACACACTTGCTTTCTTTACTGCCGATACCATCTTCCTTGTCTCTTCTTCGCTTTGAGAGAGAGAGAGAGAGAGAGAGAGAGAGAGAGAGAGAGAGAGAGAGAGAGAGAGAGAGAGAGAGAGAGAGAGAGAGAGAGAGAGAGAGAGAGACAATTTGACAATTTGACAATTTATTTATTTATCCTGGACTGGTTTGGACCAACGGTCCACTCTTACACCAGGCCAGGCCAAAAACATTTACAAAAATTTACATGAGTTGTGGCTTATGTCTAATCTAGTGTATATAAATGAATTATGAATTATAATAAAAGAAAATTAATTATTGCTAACACAAACTTATTTCCTACAATACGTTCGTAGTGATCAAAAGGATAAACCAATAATAACAGTTTTGTCTTACAATAATAAAGAGGTTTAAATTACAAAATCACTATTACAAACAAAATGGTTAATATCTTTGTAACAGATATGTTTTAAGTCTTCTGTTAAAAGAGGCACTCGATATTGAATTTTTCATCTCATCTTCTAATCTATTCACTAACCTAATTGTTTGAACATGAAACGACTTTCCATAAATGACTGTTCTATGAACAGGAAACTGCAACAAAGTATTACTAAATCTAGTATTTCTTGAATGTACTTGTCTCATTAGGGAATATTTTTCATACAAATAATCAGGTTTGTTATCTGAAAAGATTTTATACATTAGGCACAATATATTATACTCTACTCTCTCCTTTATCTTGAGCCATCCTAGTTCCTTATAATAAGGTGTTACATGTTCGTCAAGAGGTAAATTAAAAATATATCTTATACATGAGTTTTGAGCTCTCTGCATTTTCGATATTAAAGTTTCACTAATGTCACAGTAAGCCGCTAACGCATAATCAAATATTGGAAAAATTAAAGTAGATACAAGTAATTTTTTTACACGGAGAGGTGGTCTAAAACATAGTCTTTTTAACTGATATAAAATTGAATACACTTTTTTATGTACATGTTCTACTTGCTCTACCCACGATAAAGTTTGATTAAATCTTACTCCTAAATTAATTTAGGAGAGAGAGAGAGAGAGAGAGAGAGAGAGAGAGAGAGAGAGAGAGAGAGAGAGAGAGAGAGAGAGAGAGAGAGAGAGAGAGAGAGAGAGAGAGAGAGAGAGAGAGAGAGAGAGACATTTGACATTTTGACATTTGTTTATTTACCCCCTGCCGTAGTTTAGACCCAAGGTCCAATCTTCCACTACGACAGGTACAACAATACATATACAAATATATATACACAGTTGTGGTCAGCACTTAATTTCTAAAAAAAGTCTTTTGTTCTTCTTTTCACATAAAGTTTTTACAATCAAGATTATTATCCTAACTAATTGCTTACATCCTATAAAATAAAACTTATAAAACAACTTAAACATTATACCTATTTAATAAACTTCGTTTAAGTCTTTTTGCAAATATTGTTTCACTATTACAATTTTTAATTTCATCATTGAGGGAATTTAATAAGCGAACAGATTGAACATGGAATGAATTAGTATATATCACTGTCTTATGTATGGGAAATTGCAAAATGTTCTCACCAAAACGTGTCTCTCTAAGATGTACATCTCTTAAATACCTATATTTCTCAAATAAATACAATGGTTCTTGTCTTTGTAGAGTCTTATACGCTAAAGTAAGAATGTTATATTCAATACGCTCCTTGACTTTTAAAACACCTAATCTCTTGTAATATTCAGTTACATGTTCGTGTAGCTGTAGTCGAAATATAAATCTAATACACGCATTTTGTGCTCTTTGAAGTTTAGTCAACAATGTATTATTGATATCGCAAAAGGCTACACTAGCATAATCAAAAAAAGGAAAAACTAAAGATAAAATTAATGTTTTTCTCAATTTTTCAGAGGGATTAAAACACAAGCGTCTAAACTGGTACAAACACTGATATACCTTCTTATGAATATGATTAACTTGTTCAGACCATGATAAATTATTGACTATTCGTAAGCCCAAATTTTTAAACGAAGTTTCATATTCTAAATTCGTATTATCGATAACTACCTTGGGTAAAATTTCCATGTTTAAAGTATTTATTATTCTACTAGTGCCTAAAATCATTGGCTTACATTTATTTATATTTAACTTTAATCCATGTTCCCTACACCATTCAAGTAAAGTGCTCAAGTCAGTATTTAACATATCTATAGCATTATTTACATCTTTTACTGGAGCATGTATATATAGCTGTAAGTCATCAGCATAAAGCATAGACTTTGTAAATATAGGATTGTCACAAATTCTATTAACATATAATGAAAATAACAAAGCCGACAAGGTCGAACCTTGTGGCACACCTACTGAATTACATTTCCATTCTGAAACTGAACCTTTACCAGTTCTAAGCCTTTGATTTCTATCCATTAAATAAGACTGAAACCACTTAACAACGTCATAATGAAAAGAAAATGATCTTAAAATTGACAATAAAAGTACATGATTAATACTGTCGAAGGCACGACTAAAATCCAATAAAATCATTATTGTAAGTTCACGGTTATCCATTGCTTTCCTTACATCATCACTTATAGCTACTAGAGAGAGAGAGAGAGAGAGAGAGAGAGAGAGAGAGAGAGAGAGAGAGAGAGAGAGAGAGAGAGAGAGAGAGAGAGAGAGAGAGAGAGAGAGAGAGAGAGAGAGAGAGAGAGAGAGAGAGAGAGAGAGAGAGAGAGAGAGAGAGAGAGAGGTTCTTACCATATGTAGCGGAGTCAGCCAAGTGATCAGGAGACTGTGCACATTGGATACACTTCCTCGTATTTATAGTGCTCGCTGGTTAAATTGTGAATTCAGTGACCGACTTTCTCTTCTGATGCAATAGAATCTAGAAGAGTGGTTGACCTCCTTTCAATTTTACAATTTGCGATTCATATGTTTAAATATCACTATGATAATGCCAACCATGTGAGTTTGGTCGGTCAGTCGGGACGCGGGATTCTGTCAGGTATGTTTATTGTAAGGGCTTGTTTATTGTGTTGTGTGAAATATTTGTTCATTTTTAATGAAAATGATGTTGTATTACATCATACAATAGATTGGTAATGAATAAAGGTGGGATTTTTACAAATTGTTTGCTCTGCGCAAAAATGCTCCCCATTAGAATAACTTGGGAAAAACGTGTCGATTCGGTTGGCTCTATGTGGGTTTGCATCTACTAAATTGTTCATAGCTAAACGAAATATTTCTATCAATTAAAACTTCGGCAGTTTAAAACATGTTTGGTGCGCATTGCCTCAAACACAGAATGAAGAACTTCAACAAGAAGACTACAACATCAACCCTCCTCAGTGGCATAATTTTATTCATTTTCTTGTTGTATGTTTGAGTTAAGTCATAACACCCGAAAATTTATACGAGTACAAGTGATTCTAAGGACATAGGAACTCGAGTGAGTGTAGACGACTATCCTTAGGCGTATGTGCACGTTTACTGAGGTGTGATTTTGACTTCCTACAAAGTTACCAGCAGAGAGCATATAGTTTGAAACAACGCAATAAGATAGATCTCTATTTATTATAGCTAAGCTGGTGATGAACATGGACGTATAAAAATTTAATATTGACAGCAGTATAAAAACATTATTATATTAGTTTGACTTTATTCATGCAACTAAGCTCTTAAAACGCCATCAATACATATGCCTTGCCTCTTGTTCTTAAGATAGGGTTCAAAAAGTTGGACTGACACAACTTTACTTTTGTATATTTATATCACAGTCATAATGTTAAATATTTACATAAAGCAACTGTACAGATATGCAGTCTTACTCGGGACAAAATTCTGGATACAATTATATTTTTATTTTAATATGTACTTTTTCTAAGAAAGCTTGTGCAGTACCTGTTAAGAATAAACTGGGCGTTAAAATTAATTAATTCTTCCCGCTGGTGTCAAGATTATTCAGCTTGATAACGGTAAAGAATTTTTCAATCCCTCATGAAAGCGTAAATAGTAATCACTATCACACCTTTTCTACTACTAAAGCTACAATTGCAGAACTAATCGAGAGTTTTCTGCTCATGGTTCTAAATTTCTAAAAACATGCTTCTAAAGTTTGAAGTAATTGAAGGGTACATAAAGAACAATAGGTACGAAACCAAGTACCATGAATGAAAACAATTCTAACGCTATACATAGGAAGTTAACTCAATTGAACATAAACCAAAAGTTTAAAGTCGGAGATGTTGTAAGCATATAAACATGGGTTTAGTAGGGGGTAGGGTTTAGTATTAGGGTCTAGTAAAATTAACCTTGAGGTGGATTTTATACGGAAGAATTATTATTTAGTAGAGAAGGTAATTAAATAGAAACGAGAGTTGTATGGTTATGAATTAATGCTAGTGATGTAGTGAGATGGGTCATGCTAAGTGCAGGTGTGAGTCTTGCGGCAGTGGCATGAGCCGGTACGCGCGCGGTGCGGTGCGCAGTGCGCGTGACTTGGCGCGGACGGTATGCGGTATGCTTTTACGCACTTGGGATTTTAAATTCTGGAAGGTACGTAATGTGTTAAATTGTTCATTAAAATGATGTTGTATAGCATCAGGTAATAGATTGGATATAAATAAAGGTTTGGGCATTTTTTTCAAAAATTGTTTGCTCTGCGCAAAAATGCTCCCAAAATGATTTTGAGCTTAAAACGGGGTTTTTCTATTAAAATGGGAAAAATGAGCTGATTTTATGTTCAAAATGATGTTTTGTGCCCTATAATGTGCGAATAATGTGCCGATTTTGGCCTTAAAATGGTATATTTCAATAATTAAATATGGTGAAAATGCCGATTCTGTTGCAAAAACGGTATACTGCATCACTTCCATTGTTCATTTGCATTTATTCTGGTACCGGTACGATCATTTCGTTAATTCCAACTGTGGTTTTTTGCTAGTATATTTTGGTTAGGTTTTTTGACACAATATAACAATATTTGTGCTATATTCCGCAAGTGTTATTCTGTAGAAAATGTGGGTTTCCCATCTTGTAGAAAATAAAGGTGTCCTATTTTGTAGAAAAGTTAGAGTGTCCAAACGTGTAGAAATGCAAGTTATGTCAACTAAACAAAGAGAATCGCCAGCAAAACAAGGAGAAATTATACAATTCTTTACGATTGGAAACCTTTATTTTATACAAAATAGGATTCTACAAGATGGGTCCCCACGAGACATATCCATGTCAAAATTGCCAATAACCCCCTCCCCAAGAGCTAAGACATATCCAATATCCATGTCAAAATAATTGTAAACCCACCCCTCTAAGAGCTAAGACATATCCATGTCAAAATTAAAAACAAAACTGGCGTAACGTAACAGGCATTGTGTTGTCTGCCATGAAGAATGTTATTGTTAACATTTCAAAAATTTAACATCTAATGAGCTATTTCATCTTTCTATTTGCGATGCTAAGCTTGCCGTAGCAAGAGATAAAAAATCCTGCTAACGTTTATGTTTTGTCTTATTTCAACTTAACCTAATTTGTCAACACCTTGTGCTCATACTTGTGGTTTTAAATATTAGGTATTTTGTATTAACCTTTTTAATGAAGTTTTATTATAAAACACGCACAATAAGAAATATACTTCTATTTTTACTGAGAGCAGAGCATTATCTGTAATAAATTGTGTATTCATTGCACTTGTTTGCCGAGACACAATCGTGAATTTTACAAACAAACAAGTATGATCCAATAGATCAATTGACTATTTTTCAACATGAAGAGAATGAATTTATATCTAAAATGGTAGATACTTTGAATATATTGGAAGGTTTTCCATTTTTAATCCCATCAGATGATTGTAAAGAGTGGCATGGAATCATCATTGTTGAGGCAGGTTAACCCTGGAGCACTGGGGTCAAGTCTCATAATAGACAGGAGTATTGATTATTTTTAGTTTAGGAGACAAATTGAAAATGCATGTGATTCCCAATAGCCTTTCTATCCTAAAGCCACGCCCCAGTCCCCAGTATTAGTTGTTGTGTCATTACTGTTGCTTTTAGAGAGTGTCATTCATTTGGGTCTGTTAGACTTGGCGCCAGTGCTGATTTAAAACTTTTCTATGTATACCTATATTTATAATTGAGGATTTTGATTACATTAATAGGAATAGATAGTGCCAAACCAATGGCATATAAGTTGATTTATTAGATTATAAGTAAACATGGCCAGTGAGCCAGATCTTAAGCAAATAAAAAATATTTTGAGTGAGGTTGGTAGAAAAGTTTGGAGGAAGACTACAATGTTAAGGATTTTTTTAATTGACAATATGGATGTTTTTGAGGGATACATTGACACGAAACAATAGTGCAAAGGTTAAAAAAACAAAATACAGAACAAGAACAAAAACCAATACGGTAATACACTTGAGGTAATACACTCATGACCATAACACGTTCACTACAAGCCGACGTATATATGTGTCAGTCAGGCCGCTCCATCAGCCTATATTCAAAATAATGACCTTCCATGTTGACCGGTCCTAGTGGTTGTGACCTATGCCACAGACCATGAATGGTGTAACCTGTTGGTGGCAACTGTCTAGTGACATCAATGATCATCCTAGCCACAGACCAAGTGGTGCACACATGCGGCGGACAATCCTGTGGACCGTGCCTAAACAATATAACTTCCAAAATAGACTGACCCGAAAAATTTTGTAGGCCCTATTTAGTATCTAGGAACGATCGCTGCAGATCTGCAGTGGCAGTCTCTTTAATGAGCCCAGCTGCCGCAAATCTGCAGCTGTCGACTTAGGATGGAACTCGCCCGCCGCAAAACTGCGTTTTGTAGTTTTTTTAGCGAATTTCCCATGGGGAAGAAGCTATTATCGTAGGTCTTATGGTAAGACTTAAACCCCTTAATTTTTTCGTCTTTAAAAAGTCCAAAAACAATAGTTATATATATATTCTTCATAAATGCCAAATGACTATTATAAATACTTTTAACAAAATGTAGATTAGTGTACTAAATGAAATGAGTGTTGGTTTGCAAATTTTCGTTTTAATACAAAACGTTTTCAAGCAAATAGAAATAGAAGAAATAGTAACTATGTACATGAAAACAAAACATAAATAAATTCAAAGAAAAGTTTACAATACAAATTTTGAAATCATATGGTTTTAGGCAGTTGAGTTGAATCATTTATTTTTATAAGTAATAAACTATCTGAGATTCAATCCTGTAGGAAATTTTGATTTTGAAACCAACTAGTGAGCCAATTCTGAATTTCTTAAAATAAGTTTCATTTCAGGTTTTGATGTGGTGGAATTTTGTGGAGGGCTTTAAGTTCATAACAGCCCTCAAAATTTTGGTTGCGGTCAGCTGCGTAATTGAAAATTGGCTTTCGTAAATCTTTATGAACCACATCAAATTTATATCCAAATAATAATTTTTAATTTTACCCAATGAAATTAGATCTATTGAAACCCGTTCTCGGCTGACGGTGGTGTTGAAAAACTATTTCCTTAACTGGATGATCGTAGTGTGGAGGGATTGTGTGCGCTAGGCCTAGCTGTGGCATGTTTTTAATGTGTGTGTGCTTGCAAGTTTTTAAAGTATATAGATTTTTTATGTCATCTTTTAAATAAAATGAGATTTTTCTTTGTAAGTTTGATTTATAAAAAAATTAGTTTTCATTGTAAAAGATGTTAGCTGTAAGAAAGGACCATGAGGTCCTAATGTTCGCCTCAATAAAAAAGTATTTTCATTCATTCATTCATCAAAACGGTGGTCTGCCATTCTAACTTGTAAGGAGTTAGACGTTTGGCCTACATTTTCTTTTTGACAATGTTTGCATGATAGTTGGTAAACTACATTATGAATTTCACAAGTTGATCCACCAACTATCGGGTAAAGTTTATTTGTCCCACCACTCCACTTTTAAATTCAGTAGATTCACACATAATTTTACAAATACCACATCGATGTTTGTAGCATGGTTTACAACTATTCTTGACATTATAAAGTTCATTAGGCCTAGAATTTTGAATTTTGGGTATCATACATATATTTTTTAAATTTTGCGACCCTTTAAAAATAACACGAGATGGTCTGTAAAATAAATTTTCTGTTGTGGGAGAGGATTTTAAAATATTAAATGCTACTTTCATGATGCTGTTAACTTAATTTAGTCCTAGTTAGTAGTTTGTGATGAATTTAAAGTCACTTGAAAATTTTTTGTCTTGATTCACATTTTTTGCTTTCTTCAATTGGTTTGATAGTAACTTGAGTGGGTAGCCTCGATAAATGAAAGCAGTATTTAACATTGATATTTTTTTCAGTATATTTTTATATACCTATATATATATGTATGTATAAATTGTGTCTCTGTGAACACGGTAACTCGTAAAAATGGTCCGATCGCGACCAAATTTGGTAGCCGTGTTCCTACATTTGCTCAGATGAGTTCGTATACCAGATATTTTGGTCAATCAAAACGGGTAGTTTGGGGGGTTTTGTATTCAAAAATTGGGTTTATTGCGTTTTTCATATGTAAATAATTTTTTTTAATTTTATCTTCGACCATTAAAATCAGCTTTAAAAACTTCACAATTTAGTTTCTTAAAGTTTTTCTCTATCTTCAACGGTTACCAAGATATTAAAAATCTAAACACAGTAGGCTACATTGTATTTAGGGGCTCCAATGCTAATCTTATGGAGGATAAGGAAAAATTAATATTTCACTTATCAATTTATATTTTTGGATGAAACTTGATATTTAGCTTTATGTGGTATGTTCATCCATCCATTTATGCTTTAAAATCTTAGTTTATGTGTTTATCATCGCAGCTAACCTGCATACTCTTTTCCCATGTTAATCATATAGAGAATAGGCAAACTCCTTTGTTTATGGACAGATGTTTATGAAACCTGGTATACATGGTCAAAATAAACATTTGTTATGCTAGAAATTTTCAACTTTCAGAGTTCCTCACGGCAGAAACCTACATACCCTTTCTCATGTGAATCTAATGGAGGATAGATAAACTCATTTATTTATGGACAGATATTGTTAAAACTTGGTATGTTGTCAAAATAAAAATAGTTTATTGTAAAAATGCCTACTTTCAGCGTTTCAAACAGCAGCAAACCTGCATACCCTTTCCCATGTGAATCTAATGGAGAATAGGTAAAACTCTCTTATTTATTACGGGTATTGGTCAAACTTGTTATATATTATTATTGATTAAGAAATTCGCTGAGTACGCAGGTCTGCTGCGATGGGGGTATTTTAAAATTGTGGTAGCAAGCATGTTAAAATAAGGTGTGTTGTAATTTTTTCATAGTTTGGTTATAAAACAACATGATTTTGTAACACTTGTGATAATCTTGTAATTTATAATAGATTTTTCTTATAAAATTAAATTTCCCGTCGCAGCAGACCTGCGTACTCAGCGAATTTCCAAATCAATAATATAACAATAATATTATATGTCAAGTTTTATCAATATCTGTCGATAAATATTTATTTGCCTGTTCTTCATAAGATTAACATGGGAACGAGTATGCAGGTTAGCTGCTATGATAAATACATAAGTTTGCCGCCGTGAGAAACACTGAAAGTAGGCATTTCTAGCACAAACAATTTTTATTTTGACAATTTGTATAAATTTTCATCAACATCTGTCCATAAATAAAGGATTTTTCCTATTTTCTATATGATTAACATGGGAAAAGAGTATGCAGGGTAGCTGCTGTGAGGAACAGTAAAAGTAGGCATTTTTACCATAAACTGTTTTTATTCTGACCATATACCAAGTTTTATCATTATTTGAACATGAATAAAGGTGTTTGCCTATTCTTCATAAGATTAACATGGGGAAAGAGTATGCATGTTAGCTGCTATGATAAATACATAAACTTTGATTTTTAAGCATAAATGGATGGATCTCAACCACATGTAGCTAAATATCAAGTTTTATCCAAAAATATTGATTGATAAGTGAAATATTAATTTTTCCATAAGGTAATTTCTGTTGACTGATTTTCCATAAAACCATATTGATTTACGCTAAAAAAATTATTAATTTTTAAAAAGCTAACTAACCGTTTTTTAACGATTTTCTCAATGACTTTTGAAAAAATTGAAAGAAGAGATATTGGCCTATAATTTGAAAGACAATCCGGATCTCCTTTTTTGAACAATGGTAACACTACAGCTGTTTTAAGACATACTGGAAACTCTCCGCTCTCAAGACTTTTGTTAACAAGAAAAGTCAAAATGTCAATTATATCACTTAGTATAGATTTGAGTAAATAAGAAGTTATATTGTCACAACCAGGAGCTTTATTATTTTTAAGGCTAGTTACAATGCTTATTATTTCATCTGCAGTGGTGGGTGTTAAGAATAAAGATGATGGGTGTATTTGGTTTTAAAACAATCTCCGAAATCTGCATAGGTAAGGTATATATATAAATAAATTTTAATTACTATTGTTTTTGGCCTCGGGGCACCTAAAGACGAAAAACTAACACGCTCCTGGGCTTAAGTCTTGCCATGAGACCTACGGTTACTATGGTTTCTTCTAAACCCAGACTGTAATTTGGGCTGAATATTTTCTGAATTTAAGAAAGTTATAATTTGACAAATAGCAGCTTTCTCTAGTATCTTTGAAAAGGCAGACAGTTTTAGGAGTGGATGCACAATACTTTTCTTTCATCTTTCAGGAAATATCCCTTATCTCAGAGTTTTCTTCGTTCACTAGGTGTGTAACGTGTGAAATTACAAATTGGCTCGCAGACCTAATCATGTAGATGGAAATCTCAACACTACCCACAGCATTTGATTTAATTTCTTTCATTATTTTCATCACCTCGTTTTCTGTTACATCTCTAAAATTAAAGGTGCTCTCAGAACTAAAACTATTATTTCTGAAAAAAATAATGTTTTCTTGAGAAACCTTTAAATTAGAGCCTATTTTTTGAAAGTCAAAAGTACAGTAGCTGTTAATTTCATCTTGGGTAATTTCAGTTGGTAAATCTTTGTTATGGTTTTTCCCAAAACATCACATTGATTAAGGCAAGACCAGAATTCTTTGGGATTCTTGCTATTCAAAAGTTTATCTGAGAGATAATTTTTCTTCTCAATCCATACCAATCTGTTTAGCTCATTCCTTACTTTTTTTTAGTTTTGCCATTTACCATTCCACTGGTCTTCCAATATTTGTTTCTTAACTTATTTTTAACCATGGTTAGTCTTTTGATCTCATTTGTTCTCCAGGGTGCTCTTTTCTTAGTTACTTTCTTACAGACTATCGGTGCTTGCTCATCATATATTTTCTAATATTTAAAGTGTTCAACGTTTTCAGCCCCTTGTATTGCTAGTGCATTATTCCAACCAAATTCTAAAATCTGAGTAACAACACGATCCGGCTCAAAACTTGAATAATCTCTGTAAGTTATAAACTTGGCTTTACTCTTATCTTTTTGAAAGGCTATCTCACAATAAACAAGCTTGTAGTCAGTTATTTTAACTCCTCTGTGATATTTAATGTTTGCTGTATCTATTACACCTGTTATCATTATTTTGGCGCCCTTGCCCTCTATAATGTAGTCTAACAAGGTAGCAGAGTTTGCTGTTACTCTCGTCGGTTCACTGATTAATTGAACAGTGGTTGATGGTTTCTTTCAAAACTCAGTTCAGGAACTTTGTCTCATTAACCGCAACTCAACAAGTCAATATTGCTATCACCTAGATATTTCACTGAGTGTATCTCAATCTTATGGAGGATAAGAAAAAATTAATATTTCACTTATCCATCTATATTTTGGATTAAACTTGATATTTAGCCTCATGTGGTTGAGATCCATCCGTTTATGCTTAAAAATCATAGTTTTATGTATTTATCATGGCAGCTAACCTGCATACTCTTTTCCCATGTTAATCATATAGGGAATAGGTAAACTCCTTTATTTATGTACAGATGTGGATAAAACTTGTATAAATGGTTAAAATAAAAATTGTTTATGCTAGAAATTCCTACTTTCAGTGCTCCTCACAGCAACTCACTTGCATACTCTTTCCCCATGTTAATCTTGTGGAGAAAAGGCAAATAATTCTCATGTTAATGGACAGATTTTGATAAAACTTGTCATATATTATTATTATTAGGCTATATTATTGATTTTGAAATTCACTGAGTATGTAGGTCTGCTGCGATGCGGGTATTCAATATTGTGGAAGTGAACATGTTAAAATGAAAAAGAATGAAGGGTGTGTGTAATGGATTTCATTATTTTTATGTTTCAGGATGAAGAAGTATTAGTGAGGATTTCAGTGCCAAACTTTCCATCTTTAGACAATTTTAGCTTGAAGTGTCCGATGCATTGGGAAAGAAAACTGAAGCAGAGACTTCAAAAATATCAAAAAGAAGATAAACTTACAGATTTACTTCAATACTTAAAATGTTATGAAAATTCTACCCACTGTGATTTCAAGGTTGAGTAAAGACATTATTCGTCTCCTTTAACAATTTTACTAAAATACAATTTTTTGATTTTATATTTTTGGGTGATCATTGGTTTTTTTTTCAAAAGTGCATCCTGTACTGATCAATTCCATGAGGGGTTGTACAAAAAAATAAGATTTCATTTGTCCTTATGAAAATAAATTTAAATATGCTCTGAAAGAGATTTGATAATTTGTTCCCAGATACCCATTTATTTGTAAAATCATTGAATAAGTTACCATTCAATATCATAAAAACGTATTCTTAGTCTCATTATAACTTACGCCGGTCTAATCAGATTTGCATAGGTAGGTGTTAGGTGGATTGATGTGCCAATTCAATCATGCCGGTGGTCAGCGCTGTGCAGTGTCTTACCACTTTGCTGACAAACGTCATTGGTGGACTAATAGTGGTATTTTGACAAACTAAATGGACAAAGTACATCCCAGGGCTCATAGAATAGAATTTCGTAGTAGAATTTCGGTAGCTTTCTGATGCTTCAACATTGGGTCTCTACATTACTGGTCACTTTGGTTGAAAAATGTGGAACCAAATGGGAAGGAGAGGGTTGGACTGAATACAGTTTAGTTCGAAATCAGATGATGTAGCCCCATGAAATGACGCTACCACTAACGATGCAAAGTAAAATAATCATAAGTTTTAAAATTGTGCGATCATATCAGGTCCAGCGCTAATTTTTTATCGCAATATTTTCTAAAAATGTTCTGTACTAAACATATATCAGTCCCAATTTTTTCTTAGCAAAATATAGTACTTTTTAAGCAGAAGATTTGAAAAAACAACTAATGTACAATTTCTGTGTTCGTCCCTCTTGTAATACTGCAGACTTGTAATACTGGACATTTTATAGGTATTTTACCTAAATAGGCATGGCAGTGTTAAGGAAGCCCTATGTATAGGTAGTCCAGAAATTGCAGTACTGTACAGCTACATAAGTAGCTGAATGGTCAGAAAGTGGCTTTACAGGAGAGTTCAAGTTCAAAATATCTTTATTCAACAAATTTTCAATAATAATACAGTGTAATACAATTTTGTTCCCAATACACAGAAACAGCAGGAGTAGAGTTGATACCAGCAGTCCATTAGTCAATATTTTAACTGCACTTTTCAGTAAATTATTACAATGCTTTCTCCACATACATTATGCATTGCAGGTAAGGCAGGTGGGAGACAACGCTTTTTGGGTAACAGTGATGACCTTAGTAGAATGATATGTAACAGTGTGCATGGCCCATAGCAGGTAGAGGATGACACAGGTGACAACATGAGAACGCTCCAGTTCAATAGGAGAGTGTTGGAGGAACTGAGGCAGATGGAAGACAATGCTGTGTTGGGCTGCAGTGATGACCTGAGTAGAGTGACCTTACGTGTAATTGACAAGAGGGGAACACACCATCAACTGATTGTGGATCTACCACCTGATTATCCGTCCTCTCCTGCTGTCACTGTTGATGTAGACTTACCTGACATCGCCCTATCACAACTAGCTCAAGTACGTATTATTGTCAACCCTTAACTGGCGGCTGATAGCTTTAGCCGCAGCACAGTAGTGTCGCACGACGCTATAAACGTCTTTACCTGCGATCAATCATTTAGCAACATTTACTGCTCTGTAGTTCGTGAAATAACCAAAAAAGTGCATGCTGATGTTGCTTTAGCCTTAATGTACTCACAAAACCAATATGGCGGCTTTGTTTGAATATTAGTGACTGAAATTAGTTGTTAGGCGACTTTGGCCAGTATTCATTTGCTCCCGTACTGCTTTTAAAGTGTATATACGCGAGTCATTACGGCCAGTTGTTTACACTTTTGCTAACCTTGTTTGTTGACATTTGTCGATGTGTGTTTTAGCGAATTTCCCATAGGGAAGAAGCTATTACCGTAGGTCTCATGGCAAGAGTTAAGCCCGAGACCATGTTATTTTTTCTTCTTTAGGTGCCCAGAGACCAAAAACAATAGTCGTTAAAATTTTTATATATATATATATATATATATGTATATATATATATATATGTGTCTGTGAACACGATAACTCTCGTAAAAATGGTCCGATCGAGACCAAATTTGGTAGAGACGTGTATTCCTACAAATGCTCGGACGAGTTCGTAAACCAGACATATCGGTCAATGGGAACGGGTAGTTTGGGGGGGTTTTGTACCCCAAAATGGGGTTTATTGCGTTTTTCACATGTAATTTTTAAAAATTTCTAACTTTATATTTCACCATTGGAATCAGCTTAAAAAACTACACAATTAAGTTCCTTAAAGTTTTTCTCTATCTTAAACGGTTACCGAGATATAAAAAAATCTAAACACAGTACGTTGTATTTTGAGGCTCCAATGTTAATCTTATGGAGGATTAGGAAAAATTAATTTTTCACTTATTATCTAATATTTTTTGATGAAACCTGATATTTAGCTTCATGTGGTTGAGATCCATACATTTGTGCTAAAAAATCATAGTTTATGTGTTTATCATGGCAGCGAACCTGCATACTCTTTTCCCATGTTAATCATATGGAGATTAGGCAAACTCCTTTATTTATGGACAGATGTTGATAAAAGTTGGTATAAATGTTAAAAATAAAATTTTTGATGGTATACTTTCAGTGTTCCTCACAGCAGCAAACCTACTCACTCTTTCCTATTTTAATCTTATGGAG
The DNA here is from genome assembly GCA_023375725.1 of Nephotettix cincticeps. Lineage (NCBI taxonomy): Eukaryota > Metazoa > Arthropoda > Insecta > Hemiptera > Cicadellidae > Nephotettix > Nephotettix cincticeps. Next base: position 79,223,987 of record CM041791.1, on the reverse strand, counting down.
AATAGGCAAATAGTTCCCATGTTTATCGACAGATTTTGACCAAACTTGTCATATATTATAATTATTATATTATTGATTTGGAAATTCGCTGAGTACGCAGGTCTGCTGCGACGGGGGTATTTTCATCGTATTTTAGCAGTAAATAGTGTATATTGTTTGAATGTTTTTAATGTATCAGATTTATTAACTAATTATTGTTAACTGAAATGGCTCATCCCAATAAAAAAAATTACTTTTTTAATATCAAAAAAGTCTTAAAATCTTCAATAATTAAGAATGAAGCAAATTTCTGTTTCAACTTAAATCCAAAAAGATTCCTACTTAAGCTATCAAAATCCAAAAAGAACGTTGGGAAAATAATATTTTGATTTTTTAAAAACTTAATGAGCAGGGAGTGTAATTTGCAGTAGCGCTTTAAGGGTTAAACTGTTATTTACTCTCTTAGAATGTTTTGAGTGTTTTTCATATAATATATTAGACACCGACCGACTGTGATTAGTACATATTTTAAGGGGAATATGAATGGATTTAATAATGACACATTATACAGCTTTGTTACTCATAAAGACCAGCAGACAAGACAAGACAATTCTTTATTTAACATATTCTTTGAGAACAGTTATGAGTCAGAAATTAGATATATGTGTGTATACATTCACATGCAGTGTGCATTTACAATATTATTTAAATACCCCCGTCGCAGCAGACCTGCGTACTCAGCGAATTTCCAAATCAATAATTTAATATATGACAAGTTTTATAAAAATATATCTATAAACATGAGAATTATTTGCCTATTCCCCATGATAAACACATAAACTATGATTTTTAAGCATAAATGGATAGATCTCAACCACATGAAGCTAAATATCAAGTTATATCCAAAAATATTCATTAATATGGGAAATATTAATTTTTCCCTATCCTCCATAAGATTAACATTGGAGCCCCACAATACAAGGTACTGTGTTTAGATTTTTTAATATCTCGGTAACCGTTGGAGATAGAGAAAAACTTTAAGGAACTTAATTGTGTAGTTTTTTAAGCTGATTCCAGTGGTGAAATATAAAATTGGAAAAAACGCAAAAAACCCTATTTTTGGGTACAAAACCCCCCCAAACTACCCGTTCCCATTGACCGATATGTCTGGTTTATGAACTCGTCCGAGCATTTGTAGGAATAAACATCTCTACCAAATTTAGTCTCGATCGGACCATTGTTACGAGAGTTATCGTGCTAACAGACATATATATATATATATATATAAATTTTAACGACTATTGTTTTTGGACTCTGGGCACCTAAAGACGAAAAAATAACATGGTCCCGGGCTTAAGTCTTACCATGAGACCTACGGTAATAGCTTCTTCCCTATGGGAAATTCGTTAAAAGTACTACAGTCTTTGGGTTCAGGAACTCCCCCTCTGCGTAGAAAGGTCTATCCAGGAGCCACGCTGTCAGCTGTTTTTTGAAGCATTTCGGATCTTCTTTCTTGAGGTAATCCGGTAGCTTGTTGAAAAAGAGAGCTCCTTTGTAAGTAGGTTTTTGTTCAAAAAGGCTCAGGTGGTGTTGCGGAAGAGAGAAGTTGACTGCATTTCTGGTATTATGTTGATGGAGGTCGCTGTGTCTTGGTTGTGTAGTTGTGATTGTATGGATGATTGTTTGTTTTATATAAAGTGAGACCGCTGTAAGGATTTTGAGTTCTTTGAAAGATTCCCGGCAACTGTCCCTGTAGCCTAGGTTCGCCAGGCATCTAATAGCTCTTTTTTGCTTGAGAAGCACCCTTTCCAAGTTGTTTTTTGATGCTCCTCCCCAGGTTTCGATGCCATACCTGAGGTGCGATTCGAAGAGGGCAAAGTAGGCAACTCTGGTTGCATCTGGACTGCTTACCTGTTTTATCCTACGCATGACGTAGAGGCCAGAGCACAGCTTTTTGCAAAGTTGGTCACGTGGGGCTTCCAGGTGAGTTTGGAGTCTATTATGACGCCTAGGTATTTAGTGCTGTTTAGGGTGAGTAGTCCAGGTAGTGTTATGGCTGGATTGTTGTGTTTGGTTGTAAAAATGAGTTGTACTGTTTTACTATCATTAAGGACCAGGTCGTTGGAAGAGCATTATTGTTTTGTTCTGTTGAATTGTGTGATTGTGTTATCTTCTAGGATTTCCATTGATCTATCGGCAAACGTGAGGACTGTGTCGTCTGCAAACATGACGGTTTGTCCAGCTTCCGCTATCCACTCCGGCATGTCATTTGTGAGTAGGAGGAACAGGACTGGCCCCATTACTGATCCCTATGGTACTCCTCTTTGTATGTCAGCAGTTCTGGATTGGGCCTTGCATTTTATGTTGTTTTTTATGTATGTTGTTTCCACAAGTTGTTTTCTGTGGCTGAGGTAGCTGCTGAACCATTTTGATGCTTCCCCTCTCTTTCCCAGACTCCTCAGCTTGCGTAGTAGGAGATCGTGGTTTAGACAGTCAAAAGCCTTACTAAAATCGAGGAAAAGACTTGTCGCAGTGAAGCCTTCCTCTAGTTGGTCTAAGATGTATTCAGTTAGTTGTATTAAGGCTGTGGTTGTTGATCTGCCTTTAAGGAATCCATGTTGCTGTTATTGAGAAGATTGTGTTGTTCAAGGTGGTGTAGTAGTTGGTTGAGTACTAGCTTTTCTATTATTTTTGAGAACATTGATGTTAGAGATAATGGTCTGTAGCTATTTCTTTCTGTGGTTGGTCCGGATTTACATTTAGGGTAAACTTTAGAGATTTTTAATTTGTCAGGAAATACTCCCTGAGTAAGAGATTTGTTTAATAAGTATGTCAGCAGTAGAGTTAGTTCGTTTTTGCAGTTTTTTTACATTTTAGATGATTTTTCGTCGACACCAGCCGAGTTTTTCGGTTTTAAGGAATCGATGGCTTTGAGAACTTCTTCTTGTGTGGCTGGTCTGAACTGAAAAATGTGGTTTGTTGTTGGCAGTGGATCTGGTAATATGGTATTTCTTATGTTGTTACTGTTATGCAATGTTCTTTCTGCAATTGTTGAGAAGAAATCATTGATATGGTTTGAGACCTCCATTGGTTCATCTATTATTGTGTTGTTGATTTGGAGTTTGAGCTGGTTGTCAGTGCTTGTTTTAGCATTTTTCTCAGAGTTTATTGTTTCCCACTGCGCTTTCGATTTGTTCACTGCCCTGCTGATCTGGGCAGCAGCTTTTTCTCTCATGATCAGGCAGATACTTCTGCCTGATTCATTAATTAATAGATCTATGAACAATAGCAGCTTGATACAGGGTAGAACTATTGCATGGTTTTGTTTGGATTTTTATTAGGATTGAACCGGCAATAAACATTGAAAAATAAATATATCAATATAATTAGCATTTTCATGTGATGTTCACATAAAAGATATGAATTTTATCTCACGCTTCTTCAAAATTTCAGTTGCAACCTCAGTACCCTCCTGGACGCAGAAATTCGTGTTACTTATGACTAACATGATGAACACACACTCCGAATATATAGGGGGTGTTTCCAAGCGGAACACTACAAGCACGTAGCGCATGCGGGAGTAGTCACCGTTTTGACTTTTCATTACTGAACTAAAAGCTGTTTGATTTTGAGGTTAGATGTACAAGAACTTAGCGCATGCGCGAGCGGTCACTATTTAACATTTAAATACTGAACCGTCAAAGTGTAGGTATTTGAGGTTAGATGTACAGTGGTAGTTTCTTTCATATTTGTATTGTCAAAGTGCAAACTGAATCTGTAGTCATGATTGTTTTTAAAAGGAAGAAGGTTGTTTTATATCAGAAGAGCATTTTATTTCCTGCCTAAAACTAACAATAATAACTTTTTAAATTTTAATTAAATTAAAACCAATTTTTTAACTTGTTATACACTTGCGATATTTTGTGGCTATGTTGTTTTACAGAGGTTATATGCAGTCTACAGCATTAATTTTGGAGATGCTATTCATGATCATTGTCTATGTGACGTGGATATCTATAATGGTATATTTTAAGTACAGTTTTAGATAATCTGGATTTTCGGCTATCCTGATCGAAATCCTGCTACATTAATCCGGATAAACTAGACTTTAATAATGCACTTAGTACTTAAATCGAATAATTTTATTCATTGGATTGGATATAGTTAAATTAAATGAAGTCAACTTCTTTGCAAAATCTTAAGGATATATAAAATAGCTAAATTTCTTCTATTATGTTTAGGCAAAGAATATGAGGGATATTATGAGATCTTTTGAAAATATCATCGAATCATTACAAGATTTCTGGATTATTTATGAAGATCTCAAAAACAAAACCTGGATTATTGACCCAGAAAACCCACGCCATAAGGATACTCATTGTCGAATAATTATTGGTATGTGGATATTACTTTCTCACAATCCAGCTATCTTTCATTGTTTATATTGTGCTATAACATTTAGATTTGATGTTATATACCTTTTTTGAGGCCTAAGTATATTTTATTCAAATTACTGCAAAACCATTATTGTAAATATTAAGGTCTGGGGAAGAATAAAAATTAGCTCTATACCTAATATCCTTTAGTCCGTTTGAACCAGTTATAGTTCAACTGTTTCTAAAAAGAACAGGTTTTAAAAGTTATGGGCTATTTATTTAAAGTAAAAAAATATTTTTTTTTCTGTGATAACATAAAGGTAAAGAATAATTTTACTACCACCATTAAAACCAGCTTAAAAATTAAACAAATTAGTATTTAGAATCATTAGTCTATGACTAACCGTTCCAGAGAAAAGTTCAATTTAGTGTACGTGGTAAACTCATTACATTACATTATCTGAGAGCGCCCTATGTTGTTATTCTTAAGGAGAATATTGAAAAATCAATGTCTTCCTTATTTCCCAACCGTTTTCCCTGAAACTTGGTATGTAGCATAAGGTCACATCACCCAACAAAATCACTCTAAAAACTTTGGTATTATGGGGAAGAGGGTAGTCCCCCGATGAAATTTCAACAATTAATTTATTTTTGTTTCTCTTATGTTATTTTCAGAAATTGGATAGTTATGGTTGATATAGTAAATTATAAAATTATGTTTAGATAAACGTTAAAGAATATGATGGTTTTATCAAAGATGGTCTTTTAAATTGAATTATGGGAGAAAGAATGTGTCAATCCATTCATACCATATATTAACTTAAAGGACCACAAGTATTCTTATTTTCAGGTGAAAATATTTCCATGTTAGTGACATTAAATCCACAAGAAGTAAACAGCTGTCCTGATATAAAGTTCTTAGGTCCAGAAAATTTGGTTACACCTTTCATCAACTCAGTTGAAAACCAGTTAAAAGTAAGTAGTTATGTCTTAAACTATAGTAATCACTAAAAAAATCAGTAGAAGATTTAGCAGGACCATCTCGTAGATGTTATCAGGGGCCCCTTATCAATCCCGCAATGCTCATTGGCCCGTTGCAAAATGTTGCAGAGTTGTTAATGTCCCAAGGTCGGCCATTCTGCCGTTCGGGGAAAATAGATAGAAAATTGTAGCTAACCTTGCATACAGAGGCTATTCAAACCTTGCATACAGAGGCTATTCAATTTTGTATAATTATTTACTTCAGAAAAACTTTGCAAATAAAGTATATAAAGTGAAGGGTGTCAAACATGTATTTGTTTTATAAATGCTTACAACATAATATTCAAAGTTCAGTTATACATAGCCTTCAAAAATACATTTTTGTATGTCTACATCCTGGCATTATTTAAAAAAATCTGTATATTTACTTTTACTGAAGCACCCACTCACCCCATCCTGGGCGCCTGGGGTGTCCCCCAGTCCTAGGAGGGGAAATCCCTACAGGCCCACACAACAGCCCTGACTTTTGGAGGCTTAAGTTTGGGTAAGTATTAAACAATGTCCTAGTGAAATGTCCTCTACTGAAATACAATAAGAATCCCCAGATAATTGAATCTGGGGGCAGTTCAACCTAGCGTCTGACAAACTGGGGTCAAAAATATACATCATTAAATCAATTTAAATTAGTCAGTTTCCAGTTAAATTTGTGTGCCATTTAACGTGAGTTATGTGCTGTGATATATAAACTACCAACACGCAGATTGTTTGACAACTAAACATAATTCGTAGTGGAAACTATTAAAAGAGATTCTATCAAAACCAAAACTACCACATAAAATTGAACATACAAACAAAAAACAAAAATGAAGAGTAGAACCATGTAACAAACCAAGATGCCAAGTATGTAAATTAATCCATGCACATCAACATTCACAAGTAACACAGCTAATAAAACATACCCCATCAAAAATAACCTATACTGTGACTCATCAAACATAGTTTACCAAATTAAATGTAACAAATGTCCTAAAGAATACATTGGTTCCACAATTAACACACTAAGAACAAGGATCACAGGATATAGATTTGCTTACAAACACAACAAAATAGAACAACCACTAGTAAAACATGCAAATGAATACAAGGAAAGTTTCGAAAAATTATACCATGTCAAACCAATACGCCAATTACAAGAAAATTCCACTACACAAGAATTAAGATACATGGAACAAGCACACCACATGGTTTTGAAATCAAAAGTTCCTCATGGCCTAAATTTAAGATAAGAGTGATAACCAGCTGGAGCAAAATTATTATTGTTTATATCTACATTTTTATTTTTATTTCTGTGTTATGGGAGTCAGCTGTGATATAAAGTGTATAAGATGTTTGAAAATTAGTGCTCAAGTTTGTCTTAAAATCTAATCTATTTTTCGAACCCTGTGCTGCCTTGGGGTAAAAACGATCAATTTATTGTTTATTTCATACCTTTTCAGTATTACTCTAATGTTTATAGCTCTTAAAATGTTTTAATAATTAACTTTTCTAGCTAACCTCTTTCTTTGTTTTTGTTTTTGTTTACCTTTTAATTCAATTCCCAAATGGCATATACCGAAGTTTATCCAAACGAAATGGACACGATCACCCAACACAACATTGTTAATGAACATAACTATAGTCATAATAGGGAAACCTCGTCTTGCTTCGACAAAGACCAGCTAAACGGAACCTCTGACGTGAATGCATGGCAAACTGTTGCATTTAGTTCCCACAAGAGAGGTTCAAGCTCGACAGTTAATCAAAGTTCCAAAAAACCTCGTCAAAATATGCAAGGGTTTTCATTGAAAACCAATAACAGTTTCAATCCTCTGAGTACAATGTTAACGTCATTTGTTACTCCATTTGAACTTAACGTCTTTCTTTAGAAGTTGAGTTAATGGATGAATAATTGAAGATGGATTAGGAATAAACTTCGCATAGTACAGTGCTAGCCCAAGAAATGATCTAACTTCCTCCACATTAGTAGGACGAGGTGCTTTTGTAACAGCTTCTATTTTATTTTGACATTTAGTGACACCTTGACTTGTTATACGATGTCCGAGGTAATTTATTTCAGATTGAAATAATTTGCACTTTTTCATGTTTACATGTAAACCATATTTCCTCAATGTCTGGAGACACTTTTCTAGTCTTTGATAGCACTCTTCAAAAGAATGCCCTTGGATAAGAAAGTCGTCAAAATGTGCGATAGTTCCATCTAAGTTAGATACTACCTGATGAATGATTTTGTGAAACTTTTTTGGTGCATTTTTAATACCCATAAAGAGACGTTTTGCTTTGTAAGTTCCCCATGGAGTAGAAACTGCAGCATAGTTTTGACTTTCTTCTTCTAACTGTACATGTAAATAAGCCTTATGCAGATCTAAAACACAGAAGTATTTACCTCCATTTAATTTATTTAAAAGATCTTCGATTCTGGGAATAGGATATTTAGTATCTTCCAATTGGGGGTTTAGTGTAATTTTATAATCTGCACAGATCCTTACAGATTGATCTGGTTTTGGAACAATAACTAAAGGAGTACCCCATACCGAGTGATCAACTTTTTCTAGGACTCCTTGATCAACTAAGGATTGTATTTCTCTTTTAGTTTTGTCTAGCAGAGCATAAGGAATAGGTCTAGGCTTCATAAATATAGGTTTACTGGTTGCCTTAGACGAGATGAAATGCAGACTTTTTGATGTGGCCTTGCTTATCACAATATTTGCAACAAAGGTTCTTGGATCTACAATCTGTTGCTTTGTGGTTATTCTTCCCACAGCGTAAACATGTATTTTCTAATCCAATATCTGTAAGCAGATTTCTTCTTTTGAAATTTCCAGATGATTGTCGGCTTTTTGTAGCTTTATTTCTCGTATATTTGAAACTTGAAACATTTTTCGATATTCTGTATTTAGAAATTTGTTTAACATCCGTATCGGAACCGTATAACTTATTTTGATTCTTAGCAGTTTCAATTGCTAGTGAAATTTCAACTGATTTTTCGAAACTGATGTTGTTTCCTTGCTGGAGAATCTGTTCCCGAATTTCACTGTCACGAAGTCCACGGATAAACTGAGCTTGTAAAATACTATTTACTGGTTTCCCACAATTCTGTTCTTGGCAATTCCATTGTGATGATAGAGAGAGCTGTTTTAAAACTGTAATATATTGAGAAATAGATTCATTAGCTCCCTGTTCCCTTGATAAAAATTTATGTCTTTCTGTAAGAACATTCGTCTGTGGACAGAGTTGTTTTTCCAGTAAATCAGTCAATGTTTCATAGTCTTTTGAAGATGGAAGATCAGGTGCTGTTAAACTTGATAAAAGGGAATAATATTTTGCACCAAGTGCATTTATTAATATTCTTGCTTTTGTTTCCTTGATTTCGTTAGACTCTCCCTGTATTTTTTTTAGTTTAAAGAAGTTCTCCAATCTCTCTTTATACGATTTGAATGTTTCCACTTCTTGATCAAAAGATTCAAAGGCTATAGAAGAATTTAAGGTAGGTGTTGTGTCTTTATTGTTTTCTGGTTTATCAATTACAAGTTGTTTGACCAATTGAGCAAGAGCAGCAGTTTGAGCTTGTAATGTTTCCAATATTGCTTTGTTTTGTTCTGCCATTTCTTGATTATCCATTTTGAATTCCGGTTCTCTTCAAGCTTGTAAGTAATAGTCTAATATCTTAATTTTCACCTCTGAGTCGCCATTATTACGTATGTAGTTAATTAATTATAACTCATTAAATTGCAGTATATTGGAATATTAAGTATTGTTTTATTGTTTCTTAATCTTAGAATGCAAACATGATAACAGCTGTAATATTTTTAAAATAATAATTACAGACTTATAGAACAAGATATAACAAGAATCTTAACGAGGGCAAAAAGTAAGCAGTCTGTTTTTGGACATTTCTAAGGCTTTTGATAGTGTGCAACACTCAATTCTGCTGGACTTGTTTTACACCTGCGGCATAAGAGGTGTTGCACACAGGTGGTTCAAAACATATTTGACAGGTAGAAAGCAGTGTATAAAATTAAATAAATTTAGGAGTGATTGGAGTGTAATCAAACATGGAGTACCACAAGGGACAGTCTTAGGCCCAATCCTTTTCTTGATATATGTAAATAATCTCTGTAATGGTAATTTCAAAGGGAAGGTATTCTCATTTGCAGATGACACAGCTCTGACATATGTAGGTTCTAAGTTTGAAGATAATATTAGCAATAGAGGATGATTTAAGCAAGTTAAATGTTTGGTTTGCAAAAAATAAAATGTTCTTAAGTATTGAAAAAACTAATTTCATTAATTTCTCTTTAAGGATAAATGAAAACACCTTTGATGAAGTTGTTTACAGATGTAAAAATTGTATTATAAATTCAACTCGCTGTAATAGTTGTTTGTATATAAAAAAGGTCCAGAGTACAAAATATTTAGGATTATGTTTAGATGAGTTGTTTTCATGGAAAACTCATATATCACAACTACAAAAAAAATTAAACTCTACCCTGCGTATATTTTATTTTTTAAATAACTTTGTTCCCCTGCAAACATTAAGAAAACTATATTTTTCATTGGTACAGAGCAGACTTGAATATGCTATGATTTGTTGGGGAGCTGCTTATGCTACAAATGTAAATAAATGTTTGATTGTTATTCAAAAGAAATTCGTTAGATTAACCTTAAGAAAGAGTCGTTTTGAGAAGTCTTGGCCTTTATTTCAGAGTTTAAAACTGTTACCCTTAAGGCATTTGTATGTTTTTAAGGTGCTAAAGATGTTTTATCTTAGAAGCGGGAATATGCCACTAAGGAATAATAGAGATAATTTACGTTCGGGTTTAACTTTTTATGTTCCAAGATCTGCAAGAACTGGGTTTTCTTTTTCTTATATAGCACCTAGGGTTTTAAACAGTTTGCCTAGCCATATAAAGACAGCTAAGAGTGTGTTTGTTTTTTTTTTAAGAGTAAAAAATACGTTGTTTACTTTGGAAAATGTAAATAAGTTTCTTAGTTTTAATGTATAGAGTATTTTATTTCTTGTTCTGGGGGAATATTTATATTTATATTTTCATTTGTTTGGTCAATGGTTATGTTATTATTTATTTATTTATATTTCATATGATTATCTTATTGTATGAGCGATTCTAATGCTCGCAAATTTAAATTTAATTTCATGATAGATTTAGTGATTTAATTTGTTTTTAGGATTCATTAATTGCACTGCAAAGAACTTTGATTTTGAATTATATTTAAGAACGTGTTGGTAACCTCAACACAGGGTCAACCTACTGAGTACAGAGGTACCTATATTTTCCATTTTTATTGTAAATTTTTATGTAACTCTGATTTGTATGTAAATTTGGAAAATAAATACATTATTATTATTATTATTATTAATTCATAATGACTGTGGCGTCCCCACAGTCAAAGAAGAAATTAGATGATTCGGCACGAAATACCTCGAAAAGCTGGAAAAACATCCCAACTTCTTGGCGGTTAATCTATTGGACAATAGCAATGCTATTTATAGACTTAAGAGGACCCACTTCTTATATGTTCACCTACATTTTGTTTAGTTGTCATATATTTGTGTTCGTGTTTTTTGTTCTTAATCATTTGCGTTGTATAACGCAACCTTTACGTTAAATTCATTTTAAAATGAATTTTAACTCATGTTTTGTAAAGTTCCTCAAATTTGCTTAATGTTCTAATTTGTGAACAGATTGTAAATCTAAATAAAGTTATAATAAAAAAAATTCAAAAAATTTCTGTGTTATGTTAAGTTAATTTTAATTTTTTATAATTTTTTATTGTCACCTGAAGACGCGGAAAGGGAAATATAGTGATGAAACATAATTATTTCTAAATTTTTGATATATATATATATATATATATGTGTGTGTGTGTGTGTGTGTGTATGAGTACAATAAAAACTCAAAAGTGTACAGTACAAAGCAGTGACTTAATAATTAATCAAGACTATGCAAAGAAGAATATTAATAAATAACAATAAATAAATATACGAAAATAATAACAACAATAAACTATTTAAGATAGTTTTAACAAAGAAATATATTTATACGTCGGTAAATAAAGGCAAAAAATCTTAAGCATTGGTATTAGGCCATCTGGAGACTTCTGATAATAGAAACTGTAGAGAAGAAGAGATCAACTTCAGGAGGTAGATTAGATTATTAAGTAGATTATCTTTCATCTGAATGTAACTCAGATCAACTTCAGGAGGAGGTAGATTAGATTATTAAGTAGATTATCTTTCATCTGAATGTAACTCATTATGCTGTTTTGCTCATATCCAGTTCCATGATCCAGCAAGTTCCAGTCCCCATGTCTAGCAAACAGTTCAACAGATCTGGTACCAGAGGGTATGCAGAAGTCAACATGCTCCAGAATTACAGGATAGTCAATGAATCTGTTAACAATCCTGTGTTGAAAAATTAAATCTTTCTTAAAATGTTTTCTTTAAAAATATTTTATTGGTTATAGTAAGTCACTTTTGTAGAGCACAGGGTGGGATGAAGATGCAAGAGTGACTGAGAACTTGCTGAGGTTGCTCGGACTTCCAAAGTTTCCCCAGCGGAGTTCAGAGGCAGATGTAGACACCGAGCATGGCGAATGTTCCATCTGCTTCACTCTGCGCCCACATGACAACATGCCTCTGCCAGTCAAGGCCTGCAACAACACTCGTTGTCACTCCTACTTTCACATATCCTGTTTGGCACAGGTGCGTATCGAAAGTCGTCAGGTGCATCTTAACGAAAGAAACCATAACCTTATTATGGTTTCTTTTTTTACACCTTATAACGTTTTGACATAGTAAATTGGTTCATTTGATATTTCTCTCAATAATTGTTTTGTTCATTGACTCAGAAAATATCCTACAACTTGGGTATTGTATAGTGCACAGTATAGTCCAGATTATAGTTAGGTTAATGTTTTGGAATTTTAGAGGTGTCAAGATTTTGAAATGTTGTTATGAATTGGGTATCCAGCTCCTATCTGAATATTTTTAATCTGGTAAATCTTTTTAGCGAATTTCTCATAGGGAATTAGCTATTACCGTAGGTCTCATGGTAAGACTTAAGCCCGGGACCATGTTATTTTTTCTTCTTTAGGTGCCCAGAGACCAAAAACAATATTCGTTAAAATTTATATATATATGTGTCTGTTAGCACCATAATTCGCGAAAAAATGGTCCGATCAAGACCAAATATGGTAGAGACGTGTATTCCTACAAATGCTCGGACGAGTTTGTAAACCAAACATATCGGTCAATGGGAACGGCTAGTTTGGGGGGGTTTTGTACCCCAAAATGGGGTTTTTTGCGTTTTCACATGTAATTTTTAAATATTTCTAATTTTATATTTCACCATTAGAATCAGCTTAAAAAACTACACAATTAAGTTCCTTAAAGTTTTTCTCTATCTCAAACGGTTACCGAGATATTAAAAAATTTAAACACATGTTGTTTTGTGGGGCTCCAATGTCTTATGGAGGTCTTTTGGAGGATAGGGAAATATTAATATTTCCCATATGAATCAATATTTTTGGATAAAACTTGATATTTAGCTTCATGTGGTTGAGATCTATCCATTTATACTTAAAAATCATAGTTTATGTGTTTATCATGGCAGCAAACCGCATACTCTTTTCCCATATTAGTCATATAGGGAATAGGCAAACTCCTTTATTTATGGACAGATGTTGATGAAAGTTGGTATAAATGTTAAGATAAAAATTATTCATGGTAGAAATGACTACTTTCAGTGTTCCTCACAGCAGCTAACCTGCACACTCTTTCCCATGTTGAAGTCTGTATGGAGAATAGGCAAGTAAGTCTCATGTTTGTGGACAGATTTTTATAAAAATTGTCATATATTATTATTATTATATTATTGATTTGGATTTGCTCAGTACGCAGGTCTGCTGCGACGGGGGTATTTTAATGGTTAATTAATCTTTTCAGGTAGACAATAAGATGTGCTGTATAAACACACCAAAATCAATTGTAAAACCATTAAAACCAAAACTTTTTGATTGAGATTGTGCTAGCAGTATGGAACATCTTTGCCCAAACAAAAGTTTGTAGAGGTGATGAAATGATATTTACATATTCTGGGCATTCATAATGGCAAGAATGCTATTAACCATTGTGAGATGATTATATTTTACTTAAATAGTTACTGATAAACTTCAACTCGTTATTGGATTTAAAACCAAAAAACATATTGCCATTGACAGTTACATTTTTTATTATGGTTGGAGTATCAGCTCGCAATATTTTTAGTTATAAAACTACATATATACTCTTTAAAGTCAACGGTTTGTACTAAACCTGTTTTATCAACCCTACAGATTGGACCAGTGATAAGAATGGTGGTTTATATTTGCTAGTTAGCTAGTTATCAGTAGCAGAGTTCGTGCACGTGCTCGGTCGTTCGTGTGGCAGCGTGGTCGCGACGGATCCTTTTACGTCTTTTTATTGTTTAGTTTATGGTTGGGGCCTGTCTTGTATCTTGTATTTTGCATAACATAAGAGATTATTTCTGTATTTGTTTGTGTAAAATTGACTTAGCCTATCGCAGTGTCTACTAATATAATGGCAGAAAATAAATCTTATTGAATCTTATTATTGAAAAAATATATGAGTGAAAAAAAGTTATTGAGTTTTTCACAACTTCATCATCACAGATAAATAAACAGTCATGGAGTTCACCGGAGGGCATTGGAGCCCCTGAGAGAAGACCCTGCTTCTGCACATTGGGTAGTGAAAAGGTTGGTTACATGACCCGGAGACAGTTAACGGTTAGTTTAGATAAACTGTGGGATAACCAACTAATAGCCTTGGCAACAAAGGAAGAGCTTAATTTAGTTTCAAATTCAGTGGAGCAATTAAAAGAGGACATTATGAAACAAAGAGTGGAAATCCATAACCTAAAAGTGTAAAATGACACAGTAGTAGCGAAACTAAGGGATCTTGAGAGTAGATCTCGCAGGAACAACCTGATTTTTAAAGGATTGAAGTGACAGGGCAGTAAAGTAGACAGATATTGAAGGTGCAGATATTGACCTGTTAATGACAGGCTACACTGTATGTCATCCACCAAGGAGGTGAGGAGGAAGAGAAGCTACCTAATGGCAGTCAGGGCGGAGCTAGAGAGGGTGTCCGGTAGACAACACATTCCCCTCATATTTGATCACCTGATAGTGGACAATCTGTGATTGATGTGGGAAGATGGGATGCTGATGGCTGGTACAGAATATGGGAGGATTACAGTGAAAAGATAGTTGGGCACATGGCTCCATTCCTTAGTGACCTAGCATTTAGAGGTCCGTCAAAACGCCATGTTATAACCAGCAGCAGCAGCTCAACGACCAGGAGACGACCAAATCAACAGCGGAGGGCAAAGGCCAACACCGAGGACAGACAACAACCTATGCCAGTACCGCTGCTACACCCGGCCGGTCTGTGGGGACCACGAACACCAACACCGAGGTTAGAGGAGGCGACGCCAGTCATCCCGGGGAGAACGACGCTGGAAACAGACATAAATTCCAGCTTATAATGTATGTGGACTTAAAACCAAGGTTAGTGTAGTGAGGATAGTTACCAATTTTTTAAGTTGATACAAAAGTATGATATTGTTTTTTATTTGAAACTTCTATAACTGAATTAGATAGAGAGTATATTATTAGTTTTTCCTCATTATAAGTTAAGTTTTATTTTCCTATCAGAAATTCTAATTTTGGAAGAGCCAAGGAGGCTCTATTATTTGTATTAATTTAGGATCTAAGTTTGTGGATATTTTTAGTTTTGGTTTATTGAATGACATGCATACTATAGAGGTGAAGAGTTCAATAAGTGAGCAAATACTTTTACTTCCAATTTATTTAAATTTTAATAACTGGAAAAATAAATTCAAAATTTAAGGACTGTAATCATGAAAAATTGTCTTAAAAATATAATCGTCATAGGTGATTTAAATGGAAGAATTGGCTCAAATCAGTCAATAACTGATGCAGATTACTTAGGCAATATTTGTTTGGCTAAAAGGGTCTCTAAACACAGTGATAAATACTAAAAATCCAATAATTTGGATTGGATTTTTTAGGATACAGGGCATATAATTTTAAACGGTAGAAAGCCTGGGCATAAAGAAGGAGAATTCACATTTATAAGTACTACAGGTGCATCAGTTATTGACTTGGCGGCAGTTCCCATTAGTTGTATTGATACTGTAAATGATTTCAAAGTAATTTCTCACGTAGGTTCCCACCATATGCCAGTTAAAGTAGTTGTTAAAATTAGAGAAGTAGGAGATGAAAGAAATGGTGCGAACTTGTTATCAAAGCTCCCATGATTAAAATGGACTAGCCAAGATAAGGAAAGTTATAAGCAAAATATTGATAAAAATATTTTGCACCTTAGTGTTGCAGGATATAATGAGGATAAGGTAGATAAGATAGTATAAAGTACCTGTATAAAAGAATTGCCCTATACAAATTGTAATAGTAGTAGGGAATTTTTCAGTCAAAATCAGCCTTGGTTTGATGTTGAATGTTTTTTACTTAGAAATAAGGTTTTCAGACTATTAAATTTATTTAGTAAAACTAATTTATATTCAAATAAATTCCTGTATTTAGAAATAAGTAGAGATATAAGGTATTGTGTAAAACAAATAAACACACATTTAAGAGTAATGTTATAGATTGTGTAAATAATGCAAAGGATAGCAAAACAGTTTGGAAGGCAGCTAGTCCTGTAGTTTAAGGAGCTGCCACGAACCGCGCCACCGTCGGTGGTGGGGAAGGAGTGGGGAGTCCTGGAGACCAACGAGGACCGAGGGCAGTCCTCCAAGCGCGAGCGAAATTCGCTTGCCGGCTCTCGGGCCTGCAGGTTTTAGGCCACTTGCTTCCGATGGTATAGGAGACCAAGAGGTAGGCAACGTGGTCCGCAGCAAGTCAGGGATAGCCTCCTTGCTCATCTTTACCAACTTGTTTCGATTAATTGAAGAATAATTATAAATTTGATTAATAAAGAGATTTTGTTTTGTCTGAGAAAGGAACTTTTATTTAATTATTAAATTTGAGTTGATTTCTGTAGTAGACAATTTGAGTAAGCACCTAGGACGTGTATTAACTCAGTTAGAGTACAGGGCTGAAGTAAGCCTGGTGTTGGTTTAATATAATACAGCTAGGAGTACAGGGCTGAAATAAGCCTGGTGTTTATAAAATAATAAATACCGATAGTATAAGGCTGGAATAAGCCTGGTGTTTTATTAATAATTTAGTTAGAGTACAGGGCTGGAAGAAGCCTGGTGTTGTGAGACAGCTAGGATCCAGGCTGGAATAAGCCTGAGGAGAGAATTAAAGTAATCCAATTAATAATAAAAGAATAAAACCTTTTTCCAAATTGTTTAGGGGTTCGTGGGGCGAGAATGACTTCATTGTGGTCGCCTAGCTGTACATCTATGATTTCATTAATGATATATAAGGCACTTTTTTCAAAAATTTGCTAGTTGATTAATATGATTCAGTGTTGCCTAATATTTTACATTTGGCCAACTTTTTAGTTCCTTTGTTCACATTACACCAGAGTCCCAGTAATCTGAACGTCCAGCTAATCCGAACTACTTGATGGGGAAAAAGGTTACTGATTTTAATTAAAAACAAAGTAATGTAATCTGAATTATAACACTTAAGTCTACAGCAATGTTAATTAGACACAATAATTTACTTTTTGGGACAAAAGAATTCAGTTATCGTCTTTTGACGTAGCAAAGAAATCCTGTTAGCCTATACATGTCTAAATGATGTACATGTCGAGCTACACTCACAGTACAGTAGTCTCTATAATCCGGCCGTGTTGTACTCCAGCACGTCTTGTTATCCGGCACTGTGGTGGTGCCGATGACCTGGGATGTTTCAAGTCCCTACATGTCTGCGTAAAGAGCATTGTTCCGAGTAGAAAATAAGTTCTAGATAGGTCTAATGCCCAGGAAAATTCTTGTATTCTTGTAATATTAAGTTTGAAATCTAAAAATTTAACATTACGCTTATGGAGAATCAAAATGTAAACAATACAAATAAAAACATCTGTTTATAACCGTTTGACAGTTGTTGATTGAAGATTGTGGGGAACAATATGTGAATAGAGGTTTTTCAAAAATATTTATTTTATGTATGTAATTGATGCAAAATTATCAGGTTACTAACCAATTTGTAAAAACTTAAGGATAACATAACTGTACGAAATAAAAGCAGAAAAAAGTATTTCCAAAATCTTCCGTGTTTTGATAGAAAACGTATTCATTATATTGCTTGAAGCCACTGTAACAAACCAATTAATAGGTGTAAATTAAATTTCTCTTTTGCTTTTCAATCCTCATTCCGTTTATAACAAAATCAGTTGGTCACAGACTAATAATAACTGTATGGATAGTTAAACAGTAAATGATCGGCTAAAACAATTGAGGTTGGCTAAAAGACCTTAAACGGCGATACTCATTCGGCAGACGCCGTGGTCCAGCGGTAGCGTGTTGGCCTCGTATTAAGAAGGTTGCGTGTTCAAACCCCGCCAGGGGCAATACTTTTTGTTCAGCGCAATATTAATTATGGTTTATTAAATCGGTTTTATTTAAACCACATAAATGTTTTCATTGAGTAATAAATGTGTTTTAATTTTTCTAATTAATTTTTATAATACATGAATTATTCAGACTTAAGCCCGGGACCATGTTATTTCTTCGTCTTTAGGTGCCCAGAGTCCAAAAACAATAGTCGTTAACATTTAAATATATATATATATATATATATATAGATGTATATATATATATATGTGTGTGTGTGTGTGTGTGTGTGTGTGTCTGTGAACACGATAACTCTCGTAAAAATGGTCCGATTAAGACCAAATTTGGTAGAGATGTGTATTCCTACAAATGCTCGGACGAGTTCGTACACCAGACATATCGGTCAATGGGAACGGCTAGTTTGGGGGGGTTTTGTACCCCAAAATGTGGTTTTTTGCGTTTTTCATATGTAATTTTTAAAAACTTCTCCATTGGAATCAGCTTAAAAAACTACACAATTAAGTTCCTTAAAGTTTTTCTCAGAAATCAGAAATCACAGTTTATTGTCCTTCAACAAAATACAATTTTGTAATGGGCATGGTCACATTGTACATGAAATATTTACAGCATGTAAGCTCTAAGTTCTAGTAGACAAAAACTAAAAGTCAAGTTCTCAGTTAAAAGTTAAAAGACATACATAAAATATTCATCAATGCTATAAAAAGGATTTTTCGACAGCCATTCATAGAGTATCACAGAGAATTTCTTCAAAGGCAAGTCCTGCCAAGCTACAGGTAACTTATTGTACAATTATACTATTAATATTACAATATATATTAATTAATATTACAATTATACTTATACCTAAATATCTATGGTAACTCATTGTTTTACTTAACCTACATCTTGGTAAATCTAAATTATTTCTATTCCTTGTCTTATGATCATGAAAGGCACTTCTTTGGAACAAACATTTTACATTTAACTTCACATTTCGCAATACATCAAATATATACAAATTGAACACAGTTAAAATACCAGTTTTAATAAAAAGGGGTTTACAATGCTCTAAATAATCCGAACTAGTCAAAATCCTCACAGCCTTTTTCTGTAACAATAATACTTTTACTACATCAACACTATTTCCCCACACAATTAAACCATACCTTATGATACTTTCAAAAAAAGCATAATATGACATCTTTAAATACTTTTCTGTCACCTGTCTTTTCAAATTGGCTAATAAAAAAATTACCCTAGATAGTCTTTTACAAACATTTTCAATGTGTGTTTTCCAAGACAGATTGGAATCCACTGTGATACCCAGAAGCTTAACATTATCTTCAAGTACTATGTTATTTTTTAAAGAAACAAGCAAAGTCTGTGTCTTGTCAACATTTAAAAACAGGCCGTTAGTTTCAAACCACACATTTGCATTTGAAAGACAAGAGTCTGCTAAAACCCTCAACTCGGTAAAATCCTGATGAGACACCAACATTGACGCATCATCTGCATATAAAGTACTTAAACAATAATTATTTAAATTAAAACTTAAATCATTTATTACAATTAAAAACAGAATAGGTCCCAATACAGAGCCTTGCGGCACACCTAGCTTTATGTTTAAAACCTGTGAATGGACACCATTTATGTCAACTAATTGTTTTCTATCCTTGAGATATGACTCAAAAATGGCTAGATCCTTACCCTTGAAACCATAAAAATTTAACTTTCCAAGTAAAATGTCATGTTGAACAGTGTCAAAAGCTTTGCTTAAGTCACATAAGGTGACCTGAGCGGAGTGTTTCATTTCTAAAATTAGAAGTAAATCATGTACAAGAGAATCGATAGCTTGAACAGTGGATCTTCCTGAACGATAACCAAATTGTGATGGACTGAATAAGTTGTAAGATTCAAAATATTGACATATCTGTGACTTTAAAATCTTCTCGAGTACTTTTGCCATGGTAGGAATACAAGAAATAGGCCTGTAACTACTTGGATCATCTAAATTGCCCTTTTTAAAAATTGGCACAACTCTAGAAAATTTAAGACATTCAGGAAACACACCTTCTAAAATACATAAGTTTAAACAATAAGTTAAGGGTAAAAGAATTAAGTATATAATGTTCTTTAAAAAGTCATTTGACATACCATAGGCATCCTTTGTTGTTGAGGACTTCAATGACATCACAGTATTAAAAACATCTTCTGGAGTAATAGCTGTAAAAACACACCCAATTTCCGGTTTCACCACATGCACCACTTGTAATTTCTGTAAAGCCACATCTGTAGAGGAATTAACTTTGGCTCTAAATCTCCAAATCTCTCTCTAATATATAAATCTCTCTCTATCTCCAACGGTTACCAAGATATTAAAAAATCTAAACACAGTATGTTGTTTTGTGGGGCTCTAATGTCTTATGGAGGTCTTATGGATGATAGGGAAAAATTAATATTTACCATATTAATCAATAGTTTTGGATAAATCTTGATATTTAGCTTCATTTGGTTGAGATCTATCCATTTATGCTTAAAAATCATAGTTTATGTGTTTATCTTGGCAGCAAACCTGCGTACTCTTTTCCCATATTAAACATATAGGGAATAGGCAAACTCCTTTATGGACAGATATTGATGAAAGTTGGTATAATAATCGTATAGGGAATAGGCAAACTTCTTTATTTATGGACAGATGTTGATGAAAGTTGGTATAAATGTTAAGATAAAAATTATTTATGGTAGAAATGACTACTTTCAGTGTTCCTCACAGCAGCTAACCTGCACACTCTTTCCCATGTTAATCTTGTGGAAAATAGGCAAATAATTCTCATGTTTATGGACAGATTTTTATAAAACTTGTCATATATTATTATTTTGGGAATTCTCTGAGTACGCAGGTCTGCTGCGATGGTTGTATTATAAAAATCTGTCCATAAACATGAGAATTATGTGCCTATTCTCCATAAGATTAACATGGGAAAGAGTGTGCAGGTTTGCTGCTGTGAGGAACACTGAAAGTAGGCATTTCTACCATAAACAATTGTTATTTTTAACATGTATACCAACTTTCATCAACATCTGTCTATGAATGAAGGAGTTTGCCTTTTCCCTGTATGATTAACATGGAAAAAGAGTATGCAGGTTTGCTGCCATAATAAACGTATAAACTATGATTTTAAGCATAAACGGGTGGGTATCAACAACGTGAAGGTAAATACCAAGTTTTATCCAACAATATTGATTAATATGGGAAATATTAATTTTTCCATATCCTCCATAAGATTAACATTGGAGCCCCACAATACAACGTACTGTGACTAGATTTTTTTTAATCTCGGTAACTGTTGGAGATAGAGAAAAACTTTAAAAAACTTAATTGTGCAGTTTTGTAATTCTAGTGGTGAAAGATAAAATTTGAAATTTTTAAAAATTACATGGGGAAAATGCAAAAAACCCCTTTTTTGGGGTACAAAACCACCCCCAAACTACCCCTTCCGATTGACCGATATCTTTGACTATACATATTAATAGACGTGTCATTCTTATGAGCAAGCTGTAGTGGCTTGATTGGTCCTAGAATCGGCTTGGGGAGTTAGTGCGTGGTTCCCCGTACAGGAGCGCTGTCGTCTGCTACCCCCCTCCCCCCTTTCGGCCAACCTCCAACCAATCATAAGAGCGAGAAAGGGATGTGCGCCGTGCCCGCGCACTCCTGAGGGCGGGGCCAAGTGAGCTTACAGCCTTCGCCACTAGGAAGCAGTACTACACTCTCGGGCCTTCCGAAATTTTGTTGGCGACAACTTTTAACCATGAATGACACGTCTATTAATATGTATAGTCAAAGCCGATATGTCTGGATTACAAACTCGTCTAATCAAATGTAGGATTACACGTTTATACCAAATTTGGTCGCGATCGGACCATTTTTACGAGAGTTATCGTGTTCACAGACACATATATATATATATATACACAATATATAAAAATTTTAACGACTATTGTTTTTGGTCTCTAGGCACCTAAAGAAGAAAAAATAACATGATCCTGGACTTAAGTCTTGCCATGAGCAGTGGCGTAGATACGGGGGGGGATAAGGGGGATATATCCCCCCCCCATAGCGACCACCTTTACTAATAATTTCAAAACAAAAATATCCTGAAATACCGCTACGCAATAACAAACAAAAGAAAAAAGCAGTTCGTTGATGTTACTGTATGTTGTATGTCGAAATACAGTATATGCAATAAGCGATATTTCCCGACTGGTCTCCCGGTCATCCCTCCTACCATCAAGATCGCTTAGCTGCAAAATCTTATAACTTATACTGTAGGTCTAACCTAAACTGTTAAGATCTTGACGTTAGTGATGTATGACGTCTTATGTCATATATTTTCCGTACCCTCTGCGTTTTGTGTTCGGCGTTCATGTTTTTTGTCTGCTTTTCACTTGTTTCATTATGAAATAGCGTAAACTCGTAAAAAAAGTAATGTAAATCGCATCTAAAATAAACCTCCAAAATGATTAATTAAAGTCACGGTGACTTTGTTCGTGTCAAGACAGGACTAGATTATTGTGGTAGTATTGATAATGATATGAAAAAAAATGTTTGTACGGCCCACCCAGAGACAGCTAGAATATATTGTCTTTAGTTAAAATTGGACATCCAATAAGTAATAAAGCATTGAAAAATATCTATTCCATATAAATTAAATTATCAATGATATAAGGAAAAAATTTAATATTGTGAAAATGTTAACGGTGTTATAAATAAACCTTTTAACTACATGTCATAGTTATTTCGTCTGTTTGAAACAAATGAAGTTAGGGATCTTTGGCAAAAAAAATTGTATCATGATTAATTTTTTCCACGTAGCCGATTTAGAAATTTATTAACATTGAAATAAAATACTAACAGAAAATCTAATGAAATTTTCAGTATAGGCCTATTAGAATGCGCTACTAAACGAACTTTGATATCATTTTCGATTAACCTGAGAAATTTCCATCTCGATTTGGACAAAACGCCCTCCGTCGCAGTGTAGAAACTGCTCTAGACTACTTCACACTAAGTCCAAGATGGCAACGGAGGTATTGCATGATATTTATATGGTAATTAACTCATCGAAATGTCCCTTTTTTAACCTACAGTGCATACTCTAGAATAGGTTTTCACTCGGGGGGGGGGGTTATATCCCCTCCCATGAAAAAACTGTATCTACGCCACTGGCCATGAGACCTACGGTAATAGCTTCTTCCCTATGGGAAATACTAACATGTGACCACAACCACGATGATCTCAACAACACCGCCTATATTCACCACGCGAGAGTTAACTCAAGTTACAACTTCTATTAGCCAATTGATCCTTGCATCTCTGATTCAGTCCACTAAGAGTGATTAACAGGTGAGTTGGGTATATCAGTTGTTAAAACAACAGCTTTAGAATGAGTTGGAAATTCGGAATCTGGACGCAACTGGAAAGATGTATGAACTAGAACTCGACTTAAAGAACACATTCGGACCCCGTGCGCCTACTCTCTAGCGAAGCTAAAAAATTTATTTTCACTCTCAGTAATGACTTTGACAACGAGATGACGAGTCAAAAGCAAAACAAAATTGTCCTAGAAAATACGGTGATAATAGTTGGATTACCACCAAATGCAGTTGCCTATGTCTTGAGGAAAAGATTGACAGACCTCATCAACCACAGAATTTTATCTTTCACTATTAGAATCCCCTTAAAAAACTACACAATTTAGTTTCTTAAAGTTTTTCTCTATCTCCAACGGTTACCAAGATATTAAAAAATCTAAACACAGTACGTTGTATTTTGGTGTTCCAATGTTAATCTTATGGAGAACTAGCCAAAGTACCCGTTCTTCGCACAGGTAAAAAAGGCTGAGAGGTGTAGGCTCTACTGATACATTTAAGTTATTGATAATTAATTCTTTATTGTTTACAAAATGACAAAACTTGTGTCTTAGTATATCTATATCTAAAAATGACAAAGTAACATATGTCAAATATTGGGAGAGGATAAGCATTAACGTAATAGAGGCAGGCATCGGGAGAAAATTAAAAATCTACCATTCCACTATTTCGAACTAATAATTCACTACTTTCGATCCAGCAGTTTATGTGTAAAAATTAACTTTATTTCTTTTTCTTCCCGAACTGTAAAAATGTAAAGTAAACAGATGTTGACATTAAAAACTGTAAACATTGAATCCCAGGGTATTTACAGCAATCATGTCTTCTGCTTCTCGAACTGTCAAATTTTAGTGTTCACAGCTGTAGACATTCAAGTAATTTTATGTTTTCATTCTCTAAAAATGTAAACATTGAAACTTAGGACGTTCACAGGGCGTAGCCCGAGAGGATTTTAAGGAAATGAGTATGCCTATGTGTTGCATGAGTTTAAGATCTGTCTTTGTGTAAAATTTCAAACTGTTTGGTTCAGTATTTTTTGCGTTCACTTGCCACAACAAACCCACAAACATACAGAAACCACCTCTTCTTTATAATATTAGGCTATAGATAAGGAAAAAATAATGTTTCACTTATTATCTAATATTTTTGGATGAAACTTGATATTTAGCTTAATGTGGTTGAGATTTATGCATTTAAGCTTAAAAATCATAGATTATGTGTTTATCATGGCAGCTAACCTGCATACTCTTTTCCCATTTTAATCATATAGAGTTTAGGTAAACTCCTTTATTTGTGGACAGATGTTGATGAAACTTGATATAAATGGTCAAAATATAAATTGTTTACGCTAGAAACACCTACTTTCAGCGTATTGATCAAAATCAATAGTTCAAATTTAATTTTTAATTCACACATTTTTTTAAAATGTTTTTAATCACATGACTGACATTTGTTTATTTATTTATTAACATAAATTTAAGTAAAAGTACACTGTGAAAATGAACTAAGATTCTAAACACGTGTCGTGTATCATGAAAATCAAATGTTTAAAGGTAGCTCAAGTTCTTTTAATTTAATAATAACTACTTATATTGAACTACTTATAATAACTTATATTGAAACTCATTTTCAATATTATTAATTTGAAAAAAATATTTTTTAATTTTTCTTGATTGAAAAGATATTTACTTTGCATTATGTTTCACTTAAAAGTTTAAATGTGCAATATAATTTATTACAAACATGTTAACAACATTATGTTTTCCAGTGGTTTCAAGCTGTGCCAACTAATGAAGCAAGTTTTAATCTTATATCTGGTGGATGTCCTGCATGTGGAGAGGTAGAAGTCATTAAACTATTTTTCATATGATATTATTAAGCCCCCAGATTGTTAAGAATAAATTAAATGGTTTATATACCTCTCTATAACAATCTTAGTAGTTTTAGTGGCGCAACTATAGTTTCGGCCTAATTAGGCCATCATCAGGCACAAGGATAGTAATTTCTTGAATTTTCACTTCATTAAATAAAACTTGAACAAAAACATAATCCAAAAAGTAAATAAACAAAAATAAAAATAATTACACAACTGACACAATTTTAAAAAACAGCTGACATTTGACTACACAGGATATCAGCATGATAATTCGGTATGTAGTTCCCCTTTTCGCCTTCCAGTATTCTAATAGCGGTGTTATAAATAATATTAGATTGGAAGAAAAGTTGATCGTTTAGTACATTGTTCCTGTCAGATTTAAAAGCTCTGTAAATCTCGAATTCTTCGAGTGTGTTAATTTTGAATTTATTCTGTAAAAAGTGAAGTAGTTCCATATTTTCGTTAATACTATTTTAACTATGGTTGTGGGAAATTAAATGTTCTGCAAATGTTGACGTCTGTTTAGATGTTGTTTTCTTTGGTACAGTATGTGTTCTTTAAAACGTGTATTGAAGGAGCGGGAGGTTTGTCCTATATAATATCTATGGCAGTCTGAACAATTAATTTAGTATACACCTAATTTATCGTAATTCGTGGAGGATATATTAGGATTTTCTTTGAATAACATTCCCAAGTTATTTCTCGTTTTGAAAGACACGGCAACATTTTCTTTTTTCATTATTTGTTTAAACTTGTTGCTTAAGGAAGAACCATAATCAACCGACAGGAACTGTTTTGGTTTATTAACCCTAGAAGTGGCAAGCTTTTTACTCTTAACTGTAACATAAAAATAATTACTAATATCTTCTTGAAATATCAAAGTTTAAACAAAAAAAGCTTAAAACATGCCCCCCCCTTATAACCACTAACCACAAAAGCAAAACAGGTGTCCACTGCAATCCCAATTAAGCCTACAAATGCCGTCAACTTCCACCCAAGCCGGTCACCATTTATTTAAGGTGGGCCCTCCACTCCGCTGTACCGCACATTTGCAAGCCAAATTGGGATTGCTCATGGTCGGGATTCGAACCCTAGCACTTCCGAATGGCTAGAACGTTACGCTCGTCAGCGTAGCGCGTTAGCCACCTCGGCCATCCAGTGCCTAGGAAAAGAAAGCGCTTACTTGGTTATAAAACTGCCCGGTGGCAGGCTCGTGTACTACAAGAGCAGTTTTGGTTGTTGGCCCCCAGAGGGAAACACGGTCGCGTAGGCGATAGTGTCTAAAAATTCCACAAAACTGACGACAGATGCCTCCACCTGCCAATTCTTATTGAATAGGTAAATGCGTCGTAAATTACGACTTTGCCATTTCTAGGGTTAATAATTCTGTTGGTTTTGTTTTGGTGTTTATTTAACAGTTTATCAATTAATGTACTGCTGTATCCATTAGAAACAGCTATATATTTAATGACGTTAAGCTCTTCATTAAAATCATCTTTGTTCATTGGGATTGATATTAATCTATTAACAAAGCAATGATAAGCGGCCAATTTTTGTGAGTAAGGATGGTGTGAATCTGAATGGATTGTCTGATCAGTGCAGGTTGGTTTTCTGTAGATTTTAAATTTTAAACTGTCATCCTGTTTAGATATTGCGAGGTCCAGGAAGTTAATTGATTCATCTTTCTCTATTTCTAAAGTGAACTTAATATTTTTGTGAATATTGCATAAGTACCCACCATCCATGGTACCCTCCCATACCACAAAACTCAGGATTTACAAGACAATAATCAGACCAGTTCTCCTGTATGGTTCAGAAAATTGGATACTAAGCAAGAAGTCAGAAAGGAAAACTATTATATTTGAGAAAAAGATTTTGAGGAAAGTATACGGACCAATTTTTGAGGATGGGCAATGGAGATTGAGACATAATTGGGAACTAAGAGAATTATTTAAGGATCCGGATATTGTCGCTGAAGTACGGAGCAGAAGGTTGAGATGGGCAGGGCACATTCTAAGACGACAACTCCCTATCGAAGAACGTCTAAAAGAACAACCCAGAAGGTAGAAGACCCCCTTGGAAGACCGAAACTTAGATGGTTCGATCAAGTGGAGAAAGACCTAAGGAAGCTAGGGAGAAGGAAGGAAGATTCGAGAAGCAGAGATCTATGGAGGCAGTGTGTTGGAGGGGCCAAGTACCATCTAGGGTACCAATGGCCACAGCAGTAAGTAAGTAAGTATTGCATAAGTATGTGTTCAGTAAAGAGAGTTCTCTATTGTTGCCGTTGAAGAGAACAATGGTATCATCTACGTAGCGGAAGTAAAAAATTATTTTATTCTTATATTGGTTTGAATCAGTAAATAAATATTGGTTCTCAATATGATTTTAAAATATTTCAGATAGAATACCGGAGATAGGGGAACCCATGGCCAGGCCATCTTGTAAATAATATTTATCTTGAAATTGGATGTAATTTTGTTTTAAAATAACATTAATGAGTGAGATTAACTCATCTATGGCATTGGAAGATAACTTGGAATTCTTACGTAAATTTTGTTCCAGTATATGTGTAGTTTCCTTAATAAATTTAATATTTTATATAATGTATATATAATATAATGTATATATATAATATAATGTATGAATGTATATATATATATATATATATATATATATATATATATATATATATAATGTATAAATTTACTATATCAAAGGATGCCAATGTGTAATTTCTACTAATTTGTTGTTCTTTGATTTTCTCAACAAGGTCTATACTGTTTTTTATACTATGACTATTTTCTAGAACTATTTCTTTCCTTATGATTTTATCCAACTTTTTTGCTATTCTGTAAGCAGGTGATGGCATAAAATTCACTAATGGTCGGATTGGTACATCTGGCTTATGAATTTTTGGAAGACCTCTAAGGATCGGTGCTCGTGGGTTTGGTACTTTAGAAATAGATAAAGATGAATCAATTAACTTCCTGGACCTCACAATATCTAAACAGGATGACAGTTTAAAATTTAAAATCTACAGAAAACCAACCTGCACTGATCAGACAATCCATTCAGATTCACACCATCCTTACTCACAAAAATTGGCCGCTTATCATTGCTTTGTTAATAGATTAAGTACCTGGTGACCGAGCTTTGCTCGGATAGAATAAGACATGTATTTTACAAGTTAATTAGCAAAATTAAAACAAATTTACTGCTCAATGAAAACATTTATGTGGTTTAAATAAAACCGTTTTCATACCCCTTAATTAATATGGCATAAATACTGAACAAAAATATAGCCCACGGGTGGGGATCGATCACGCGACCTTGCGTACGTAAGTACTGAGCGCTACTAACAGCGTCGGACAAGTTCGCGTCGTCGTTTAAGAATTTTTGGCCAACCTCAATTGTTTTAGTTAATCTTGAATTTAAATGTCCATACAGTTTGTTATTATTATCCTGTGATCAACTGATTTTACTAGAAAAGGAATGAGGATTGAAAAGCAATAGAGAAATTTAATTTACACATATTAATTGGTTTGTTACAGTGGCTTCAAGCAATACAACAAATACGTTTTCTATCAAAACACGGAAGATTTTGGAAATACTCTTTCCTGCTTTTATTTCGCATAGTTATGGTACCCTTAAGTTTTTACAAATTGTTTAGTAACCTGATAATTATACATTTATTACATACATAAAATAAATATTTATGAAAAACCTCTATTCACATATTGTTCTTTGCCGTCTTCAATCAAGAACTGTCAAACGGTTATAAACAGCTGTTTTGGTTTGTATTGTTTACATTTTATTCTCCATAAGCGTAATGTTAAATTTTTAGATTTTAAACTTAATATTACAAGAAAACACGAATTTTCCTGGACATTAGACCTATCTAGAACTTATTTTCTACTTGGAAATTAGTTATTTCCAAAATTTAAAGAAATTCCTCGGTGCCGTTTTCGAGATCCGTGTGCAAATATATATATATATATATATATATATATATATATATATATACAAACCTTGCTCGTATTATAGTATTGGATATCAATCCCAATGAACAAAGATGATTTTAATGAAGAGCTTAACGTCATTAAATATATTGCTGTTTCTAATGGATACAGCAGTACATTAATTGATAAACTGTTAAATAAACACCAAAAAAAAAACCAACAGAATTATTAATAAACCAAAACAGTTCCTGTCGGTTGATTATGGTTCTTCCTTAAGCAACAAGTTTAAACAAATAATGAAAAAAGAAAATGTTGCCGTGTCTTTCAAAACGAGAAATAACTTGGGAATGTTATTCAAAGAAAAGCCTAGTATATCCTCCACGAATTACGATAAATTAGGTGTATACTAAATTAATTGTTCAGACTGCCATAGATATTATATAGGACAAACCTCCCGCTCCTTCAATACACGTTTTAAAGAACACATACTGTACCAAAGAAAACAACATCTAAACAGACGTCAACATTTGCAGAACATTTAATTTCCCACAACCATAGTTACAATAGTATTAATGAAAATATGGAACTACTTCACTTTTTACAGAATAAATTCAAAATTAACACACTCGAAGAATTCGAGATTTACAGAGCTTTTAAATCTGACAGGAACAATGTACTAAACGATAAACTTTTCTTCCAATCTAATATTATTTATAACACCGCTATTAGAATACTGGAAGGCGAAAAGGGGAACTACATACCGAATTATCATGCTGATATCCTGTGTAGTCAAATGTCAGCTGTTTTTTAAAATTGTGTCGGTTGTGTAATTATTTTTATTTTTGTTTATTTACTTTTTGGATTATGTTTTTGTTCAAGTTTTATTTAATGAAGTGAAAATTCAAGAAATTACTATCCTTGTGCCTGATGATGGCCTAATTAGGCCGAAACTATAGTTGCGCCACTTAAACTACTAAGATTGTTATAGAGAGGTATATAAACCATTTAGTTTATTTTTCATAGGCCTAAAAACTGATCTCATTTTTAGAGAAACGAATGTATAGTAAAAGAAAATTAATGTGCGTGAACAGTTCACACTTAAAAAAAATTATTATGGCCAAGAGCAAATCAAATACAAAAAGTTATTCAATACAATTTATTTATGTAAATGTGAAGTTTATTTTTGTCTAAAGTTTGAAATTTTACACTGATAAACAAAAATAATACAACAGAATTAGTTTTGTTAAATCCTTATGGGATTTTAATTTTCTAATTAAAAAAAAATAAAATATTTCTAAACCTTAGTTTTGGTAGTTTAAGACATCAATATGTTGATAAGGACCTATAAAATAATTTGTATTTGGTATTTTGTTTTTTTTTAAATAAATTTCCTTTACGAGCAAATAAAAGATAATTAAACCCATGCTATGTCAAGCGTGTGAGCGCCTGGACTGACTCCTGCCACCTCTTAAGAGCCCCCCTTACTCAATATTTGCCCTGAAGCCTAAATGTCTGGTTAAAACACTGGAATCTTCTATATTGACTAGAAAATTATAAAATAACAATTCTTATACATGTTAAAGAAAATAATTTCACTCTGTTTCATCGATTTTGTTTCAGAAAATTTTATGTCCTGTAACAGTGAGTTGAGAAGGAAAACTTTCTGACTGGTAATCTTCGGTATTCTAAGAACTTGTGAGCTACAACAAGTTAACATTACACTATTTTTGAAATAGATTTGTTTATATTTTATGATGTGTTTTATTTATATAAAATTGAAATTCAACTTCGTACATTCAGACTTTTAAGTACTTTAAATATAATTAACCCATTGGCAACTTAGTTTAATTTTGCCAGCAGCCTTGTACACATCCAACTAAATTTCACCAAAATGCAATGTTTCATCTTAACACCTATATTAGTGTTTCTTTTGTATAAAACTAATTAATGTTGTATATATTTTTATTAGAATTGTATTATTGTTGTAGAATTATATTCCACACACTTTACAAAGCTTTTAACGAAGATTTTGGTTGATAGGAATTAACATTCCTAACCACTATATTTTCCACATTGCAATAATTACTAACAACCATGCATTTCAACATTACAATACTTTTGACACTCTTGAAAGAAGTCTACTAAGTGTCAAACTAATGATGGTTTATTGTTTAACAAAATGACATGACAAAAATACTACAAGTACATTTAATTACAAATTAAGAGTTATATTCATGTAATAATGATTTTAAAATATTTTTTGTTTTACATTTTATTTTTTAAAGATTAAATTAGATTTTTGGAAAAAAAGGCAATGTATTCTGTCTTTTAAACAATTTGGCGTTATTAGTATTTTTTTTTATTGGTAACATTTCAGAAGCAAACAATAGTAAGTTTCATTACATACATTTATTTTATAACAAATACACACACTATACATGTTTATGTGGGGTTGGAATTATCCTCGTCATCAGGGAAGAGCATCTCGGCTGGAGCCAACCACCACTCAGACTTGAAAGGCAACCGCTCCAATGGGTCAGCAGTCCAATGGTGGATTATGCACCTCACCTTCACATTGTATTTCTTATTTATCTGTAATTAAAATTACATAGCTAAATTCATATATTAACATGTTATTAAATTCATTTTCATTCATAATTATTTAGCTAAATAAAACTACTGTCACTGAAGTTAAAAATTTAATTAGGGCTACTTAATAGAAAAGACGAATTTAGATTTTTGTGTTTAATAATGTCAAAGTTAATTATCGGGACTTTACATACTTTTCACTAATATTTCGAAGCTATTGTTATGGAATTTTAATATTCTTTTCTATTAACTAGATTCTTGACAAGTGACTCCTCTCCATAAGGCAGGGCATCTTAAGTACAGGGTCCATTTAAGCTTAGCGCCACCCCTAGGTCGCCATCCCCCATGGCATTGGAGCTAAGATATAATTCAGTTTGATTGTTGATCTGTTGATCAATTAATCAACGATAAAAGTCCACATTTATAACAGTGAATGGAATTAT
Organism: Nephotettix cincticeps; assembly: GCA_023375725.1. Taxonomy (NCBI): domain Eukaryota; kingdom Metazoa; phylum Arthropoda; class Insecta; order Hemiptera; family Cicadellidae; genus Nephotettix; species Nephotettix cincticeps. The sequence goes on along the minus strand of CM041791.1, from coordinate 79,191,728 downwards.
AAATTAATTAAAGTGGTAACACAAACTTTTAGGTTTTAGGCTAATACAGTGGAACCTCGATTTCACTAATTTCAAGGGACTAAGAAAGATATGGGTATTCTTAAAAATGAGGTTCGTTAAATCAAGGTTGAATTTTGCCGAAATTCATAATATAGGTCCGTCCATCTATTATTTTTCTCTAAAGTGTTCAATTCTTGAGCTATAGCATCTTTCCATTTAACAGCATAATCGCTCCTCATCGCCTCCTCCAGTGATTGAGGGTCTCCAGGATCAGTCAAACACATAAAATTCATTTCATAATTACAGAAACGCTCTGGTCTTTTGAACTGCTCACGATTTCGTAGATGTATTGTTTCCGTATCTTTATCACTTCTCTCTGTTTCAATTGCTTCCTCAGTTTCTTCGTCATTTTGAAGTGAACATATTTCTATTCGCTCATTATGTTCCGGTTCATCTTGTTCTTCTCTCCATTCTTCTCTCCCTTCCCCACCATTGTTTTCACCAGAGAGCTCATTTTTTTAATCTCCTTCAAATATGTTTATATAAACTGGTTTAGCCACTGTGGTTTCTGATGACGGGTTGAATACTACATTACAACTCACTTTTGACTGAATTTTTGACTTTAAATCTATATGACCAACTCCTGTTACAGGTAAAACTTTGTCATTGGCAAATCTGACAAATATTTCATCGGAGAAGTTACTGAGAGATGAAAATAAATCTCTATTGCTACACAAGGGTTCAGTTGCCCCTGTGTCCAAAAACCAAGTATTATCAGGCAAATCGCTACCAATTGAAAAAGCTGAACTGACATAATTTCCCACATTACTTTTATTAGTCCCATTTGCAACATCTTTCTTAAATTTATAACAATTTTTCTTGATGTGACCTGGTTTGTCGCAATAATGACAACGAAATGATTGTTTGAAGAAACCTCCTGGTTGTCTACCTTCACCTGATGGACAAGTGTCCTTCATGTGGCCTGACTTACCACAACTGAAGCACTTCCATAACGAATGGACTTTCATTGCTGCTTCACCTAAGTTAGTATGCCTATTGTTTGCATTCATCGTATTCATTCTTTCTTCTTCAATCAACAGCCTTGCATTCAACAAACTTACTGTCTGATTTTCAACAGGTACAGAGTCCCAAGCACTAATAAAGTAAGAATACGAAGATGGCAACGCCATCAAAACTTTGGTGATTATCATACTGTCACTAACCGCTTTGCTCTTATCCAACTGTTTAATCTGGTTCACTATATCTTATACTTTAGACAGAAAAACAGACATTTCTTCTCCAGAATAGCTCAGATTAAAGAATTTTTGTTGAAGTAAATAAATACTTACATCAGACTGTTTCTCATTAACGATGAGTAACTTACTCCATATCTTTTCAGCAGTGTCACAGCTTAGAAAATGTGACATTGGTCCCTCATCCAATCTTGACACTATAATGTCCTGAGCCTTGTAATCTTTTTCAAACCATTCTTTTAATTTTCTTTCATAGTTCTCTTCTTCAACACTGGGTTTAACAATATCTCCTGTTACAATACCATACAAACCTTTTGCTTGTAATGAAACTCTGGTTTGAAACTTCCATAAGTCCCAATTGTTTACAGATTTTAATTTGATAACTGTATTCTGCATTTCCATTTATAGAGATGTTAAGCCTCAATAAACAACTGATATTTCACAAAAAAATAACTATTTAGATTTCTACACACAAACTTTTCTTTCCACACTCAAAGGATGTTAAGCCTTTTCAGAAACTATGAGGATGTTAAGCCTCTCAGAAATAACAAACAACTGACATTACTTTAATTCACAAGTACAAAATACAACTCTAAATTAAAACAAGAAAATACTTCCAAGGGCCCTGGGCCCATAACCACTTGGCGCAGTGGCTGGATAAAAAAGTAATTCTGATTAATAAAACACAAATTTATTTAACTACACTCTCATCAGGAACCTCTGAGACACAATAACATAAACATAAACAAATACAACAATTATAAAAACACATGATTGCTTTCATTAAACTTAACACAATAACCTCCAAATAAAGAATATTGAACGTGTCCAACTCATATTTAAAGAAGATTTTTAGGCATACTGTATGTTTTACTGCTTCAGATTGGCTTAACCAGCCATTGTTTGCTCGAAAACCATTATGGCCCAATTGATCAGCCTTTCCTGAGGTACAGGCTACAGGTCATGAAACGGATACATTTTTGTCACGATATTGTTTCATCCATAACATTTAAAAATGCTGGGAGGCGTAGAAAGACACAAAACAAAACAAGATTTACATCTGTTGGGAGTTCCTTCAAGGCTACAAAGAATTACTCAAACTGCAGCAAATTTAAACTAATAATGATGTCTATTTTTCATCCCAATTCCGATATCGCAAAAATTTATTTTATTTTTTCCGCTAAATAAAATAAAGAATTTTTAAAGAAAAAAACAGAACATTTTATTGGAAAAAATAAAAGTAAAATATATCTCTACAAAACAACTGCAATTATTAATTTTGAAATTTAATCAATCTTTCTTAATCTATTCCTGTCTAATGACGTACATTGTACGTCAGCGTATTTCACTAGACAGATGTCTAATGACGTGCGCTGTGCGTCCCGCGGCACGGGGCCGCAGGGTGGTTATGAGCAAACAATGTGTGTTGCCTGCTTATATTTCGACGTAGTTCTTTTTCCGCCTTTAGGTGTTCTAGTTCATTTCTCATCCGATAGATGGTGTTGGCATCCTCTTTTATCATCTTATTTAGTGTCAAATGTTCCGTATTGACAGTATATTATTTTCTCATTCGCACAATTCGTTCAGCGATTGTATTTATTGATGATAATACAGTTATAATGATTATTATTTGAAGATTTATCATTAACTACTTATTACTGCAGGTAACTGAAAGTAGATCTGCCAAGTGAAATAAAGGAATCTTTTGAAAATAAAATAAGATTTGACGAAGTACCTACAAAGTACTTACTTGTTTCTAAGTTTACAGTTTGAAACTGGTTAATAAGTACAGTAACAATTTTTTTCATGCTAAAAGTGATTGTACATGCAGTTAAAGGGTATAAGAAACAGGGCAAAGAAATCAAAACATATAATTCATGAAGTTACTGTTAATTCTTTCACGCTAATAGTGACGTGCAGTCGTAGTGAACGAGGCTCGATTTTCGTTCAGCCCGGGTGGCCTCAAGCGTCGACGGGAATGGGTTAAAGGCTAATAAAAATATATCTTAAAACACAACTCACAGTAACAGTGATAAAGAATTCCTTTCCTTCTAGAGCCATATCTGGCCCCCTGATAGGTATTTCTGGGAGTCGAATACAATCATCAGAGAGAATATGGATGCCAGCTTTGCGAGCACTGGTCCGAACATGCCAACGTTCAATAGTCCATTCTTTGTGCTGATTCATTACGATGGATATTCTACTTTTTTCCAGGTATTTCATACACTGAAACATGAAATATTTTAAATAAAATTATTAGTATAAATAAAAATACCCCTGTCGCAGCACACCTGCTTACTCAGCGAATTTCCACCTCAATAATATGGCAATAATAATGCAAGTATATGACAAGATTGATCAATCAGTACCTGTTGATAAATTGGCATATTTTGCCTATTCTACGTAACATTAATATGGGAAAGAGTATGCAGGTTTGCTGGTTTGAGAAAGAAACACTGAAAGTAGGCATTATTACCACAAGCTATTTTTATTTTTGTTTTTACCATATACCAAGTTTAAGCCACTAGGGCTGAAGTGCCTTGGGAGTAATCCGCTCCTTCAAATGAATGAATACTGAGTTTTATCATAAACGAGTTTGCCTATTCTCCATAAGATTAACATGGGAAATAGTATGCAGGTTTGCTGCTGTGAGGAACACATAAACTGCAATTTTTTTAGCATAAAGGTATGGATCCCAACCAAATGAAGCTAAATACAAAGTTTCATCCAAAACTACTGGTTAATAAAGGAAATACAGTGGAACTTGGTTATATCGTCATTGAAGGGACCACACAATTAATGACACTATATCATAGTGACACTATAAAAGAGGTTTCATAATTTTAATTTAAAACCGAGGAAAAATAGAAAAAAACATTTTTTTACATGAAATTACCACTTTTATGAAAGTAATTTGAAATACACATAAAATTTTATGTTTATTACTGACTGAACTACTCTATACTGTATAAAAAATCAATTTTAAAAATATCGCAATGAGGTTTGGCTTGGTGAATTCAACTTTTGGTTCCATTTTATAAAACAAGTCTGCTATCTTACGTCCTTCCTCACACGCTCTTATAACTCACACTTTTTCTTTAATCGGCAAAACCTTTCTCTTAACACTTGCCATTATTTTTCAATACTGTATTCTTAAATTAAAATAACGAAATTAAACTGTAAAAGACGTATACTGAACTAACGATAGCTGCACAAACTGTGAGTAAGTCATAAGTACTTTATAAGATTATACATAAGATTTGAACAATAGTTTTTGTTACAAATATCGTGTATTGTCATAAATATTATATAATATGGTAACTAGACATAAATTAACCTAATATAATACATAAATGTAAATAATCTGTCTCAAAACAAGTTAAGTGTTTAAAAATTCTGCAATAGAATAAAAAGCTTTTGATAGGAGAAATTTCTTAACTTCTTTTTTAAAATGGTTCAGAGAGGTGATTGATTTTATTGCAGCAGGCAATTTATTGAAAAATTTGATCCCTCTATATGCTGGGCTCTTTTCATAACTATTGGTTCTGTGGAGAGGATATGCCAGGTTTGTCCCATGTCTGTTATTGTGAGCAATACCGTGGATGTGACTTTGCCACTTCATAGTTTGATCAAAAGTTAAACCCAAGAATTTAGAAGATGATAGAGGCTGATTTGGAACAAAGTTTACTTCATCATTGGCTCTGTTATTTAATTTGAAATGTATATATTGTGTTTTGATAGTGTTTAAAAAAAGGCCGTTACAATCGAACCATTCTTTCAATGAACTCATCGAAGACGTAACTTTCTCTTTCATATCTTCCAATTCATCACCTCTTATCAAAACTGACACATCATCCGCAATCATTGTAATTTGGCATCCACCATCCTTGGCCTGAAGATCATTAAGGTATAGTAAAAATAAAATTGGAGATAGTATACAGCCCTGCGGAACTCCTCGCTTTATGAGCCTGAAAGACGAACACACAGGACCAGAGAGACTATTTAATTTAACTTGCTGAAATCGGTTTGAGAGAAACGACTCAAACCAAGACAAAGTCATTCCTCTAATGCCATAATGACACAATTTGTTCAAAAGAATCTTGTGATCCACCGAGTCCAAAAGCCCCCCAAAAGGATAAGTCCGCAGAAGGACCCCCCCCCCCACACCTCCCCCCCTCCCCCCCCCGCCTCCCCGCCAGAAGACCCCCATCGTCCTCCGTGATTCATCCAAAGACTGTAATATCTGGTTTGTGAATCTATATAGTAAATATTATATAATATGGTAACTAGACATAAATTAACCTAATATACATAAATGTAAATAATCTGTCTCAAAACAAGTTAAGTGTTTAAAAATTCTGCAATAGAATAAAAAGCTTTTGATAGGAGAAATTTCTTAACTTCTTTTTTAAAATGGTTCAGAGAGGTGATTGATTTTATTGCAGCAGGCAATTTATTGAAAAATTTGATCCCTCTATATGCTGGGCTCTTTTCATAACTATTGGTTCTGTGGAGAGGATATGCCAGGTTTGTCCCATGTCTGTTATTGTGAGCAATACCGTGGATGTGACTTTGCCACTTCATAGTTTGATCAAAAGTTAAACCCAAGAATTTAGAAGATGATAGAGGCTGATTTGGAACAAAGTTTACTTCATCATTGGCTCTGTTATTTAATTTGAAATGTATATATTGTGTTTTGATAGTGTTTAAAAAAAGGCCGTTACAATCGAACCATTCTTTCAATGAACTCATCGAAGACGTAACTTTCTCTTTCATATCTTCCAATTCATCACCTCTTATCAAAACTGACACATCATCCGCAATCATTGTAATTTGGCATCCACCATCCTTGGCCTGAAGATCATTAAGGTATAGTAAAAATAAAATTGGAGATAGTATACAGCCCTGCGGAACTCCTCGCTTTATGAGCCTGAAAGACGAACACACAGGACCAGAGAGACTATTTAATTTAACTTGCTGAAATCGGTTTGAGAGAAACGACTCAAACCAAGACAAAGTCATTCCTCTAATGCCATAATGACACAATTTGTTCAAAAGAATCTTGTGATCCACCGAGTCAAAAGCCCCCCCAAAAGGATAAGTCGCAGAAGACCCCCATCGTCCTCCGTGATTCATCCAAAGACTGTAATATCTGGTTTGTGAATCTATATAGGGCAGAAAGTGTTGAATTTCCCTTCTGAAATCCGAATTGGTTTTTATTGATAATACCAAACCTTGAAAGATAATCTAAAAGACGGCGGAGTATGATTTTCTCGTATACTTTAGATAAAGAGGACACTAAAGCAACTGGCCGATAATTAGCTACTTCAGAACGGTCATCTTTCTTATGCATGGGATGAACTGTAGTGTACTTAAGCTTTGATGGGAATTTGTTTTGCTCTATTGATTGGTTAATTAGAATTGTGAGGGGAAAAGCAAGCTCTGAACCACAAAATTGCAATATATTTAAAGAAAGTTCATCCCATCCACTAGAAAATTTATTATTCAGTGAAGAGATTGCACTTAATACTTCTACCTCATTAGTTGGAGTTAAAAATAAAGAAGAAGTAGTCTCTATATATCTATATATTGCGTGTAGATCTTTCCTCATTTGCTGCAGATGCTAAAGCTAAAGATTCCTCGACAAAGTATCCATTAAATTGTTCTGTGATTATCTCCTTATTAAACGATCTCTAGCTTACGTAAAATCTTTACATATGTTTTATAAAACGAAATAAAATTAGGATTCTGTGAACTTTTTACTATTATACTCATATTTCTTTTGTTTTCCAGCGACTTTTTTAGCCCTGGAGTAAGCCAAGGTTTTTCCTGAGCTCTAGATTTAGTTAATCTTTTTGGAATAGTCTCTTCAAAGTTTAACAATAAAACCCTCATAAAACAATTAAATGCATCGTCCACATCAGCATTCACATTTATAACCTCACTCCATTTAACTAGAGACAAAGATTCTTTGAATTTTAGTTTGTTATGTCTAGTTAATACTCTTTTTGGCACATTTAATTGATTAAAATTATCATCTGAAGGTAATTTACATGGTAACTTCAAAAGCTGAGCACAATGATCTGACAACCCTAATTCTACAATTTTTGTAATTTCTTTTTCCTGAGATGTAACAATGTAATCTATGCATGTTTCAGTTACACTAGTTACTCTAGTTGGCTTTAGAATGTGTGAGGTTAATCCATAAGATTTAAAAATACAGAATAATTCTTGCTTATGATTGGTGTCCGTTAATGCATTTATATTAAAATCACCACAGATTACAATGCTTTTCTGCTTTAGTTCCTTAGAAATAACGTTTAAAATAGTTTCAAACTGATTAAGGAATACATTATTTCCCCTAGAAGGGGGGTGATACAATGCCAATACTAATATAGGGCGTTGCTTATTATTACTAATAATTTCCACGGCTGCTTATTTCCCCTAGAAGGGGGGTGATACAATGCCAATACTAATATAGGGCGTTGCTTATTATTACTAATAATTTCCACGGCTGCACACTCCAATACATTTTCAATTGATAGATCGACGATATCTTTTCTTTCAGAAGCTAAAATATGATTTCTGATAGCCACAAAAGCTCCACCCCAGCACATTTTGATCTACCAAAAAATGACACTACGTCCCACCCTTCTAAACGATTCAGTATTTCTGAGTTTTCTTTCTTTAACCAATGTTCTGTCACACATAAAATTTCTACTTCTTCTTCTATCATATTGAGATAAGCTAACAATTCATCTAACTTATTTACCACAATTCTTATGTTAATATGAAATAACCATGAAAAATCCTGAGCTAATTTATTTCTAGTTTTTTGTGAGTTTAATTGTTTGTTAATTACCTTATTAGTTGAAAAACATTGGGAATTACTAAAAAAGACTTACTATTAACAGAACTTAAAGGCTGAGTTTGAAGCACAAAATTATTCTCTTTTAACTTAATACTATTTGACCCTATGTCTAATGTCTGAGGCGTCATGGTTGAGGTATCACAGAGCTTTGACGCGACGTGAGTCACTGACACTGACCTTGATGACGGCGACAGCGGATAGGGGAAGGGGGTTGGGGTGGTTAGCGGTAAGACAGCAATAAAATGCCGTTTCTAAAAATAGAATTGGGTATCTAGCTAAACAATAGCCGCAGCTCTCACGTTGCACCACCGACCGAAATTTCTCTCTTTAGCTATACGTTGCCTTCATTTCGGCCCGATTTTCTTGACGTTATATACGAGGTTTTAGAATTTACTGACGATATATCCGAGGTTTTACCTATGTAAATACCCATAGTTTGGCGGGACCTAAAAATAAATAACGTTACATCCGAGTTGACGTTATGGCCGAGGCCGCAATAACCAAGTTGCACTGTATTAATTTTTCCTTATCCTCCATAAGATTAGCATTGGAGCCCCTAAATACAATTTACTGTGTTTAGATTTTTTAATATCTCAGTAACCGTTGAAGATTGAGAAAACTTTAAGGAACTAAATTTTGTAGTTTTTTGAGCTAGTCTAAAGGTGAAAGATAAAATTTGAAATTTTTAAAAATTACATGGGAAAACGCAAAAACACATTTTTGGGGTACAAACCCCCCCCCCCAAACTACCCGTTCCCATTGACCGATATGTCTGGTTTACGAACTCATCCTACATTCCTACACATTTGTTCCTACATTCGTAGGAATACACGTCTCTACGAAATTTGGTCTTGATTGGACCATTTTTATGAGAGTTATCGTGTTCACAGACATATATATATATATATATATATATATATATATAAATTTTAACGACTATTGTTTTTGGACTCTGGGCCCTAAAACAGAAAAATTACATGGTCCCGGGCTTAAGTCTTACCATGAGAACTACGGTAATAGCTTCTTCCCTATGGGAAATTCGCTAAAAGATTAAATTTAAGAATATTAAGGCCTACATCCCATATTCTACATTCAGAGACAGTGAGCTATGTACAGTCAAACCGGCCACACTTTTAAGTAAAGAGAAAGGGTCAGATTCAGAAACTCTTTATTCATACTTATTATTAATTTCATAAAGAAATGTAAAGCGTAAATGTCTCATCGTATGGGTGTTTGACCTCGCTTTTAAAGAATAAAGAATGACACATAAAATAGTTTTAAAATTTAAAGAGGATGAAAAATATGGAACTTAACTGAATTTTCTTTTATACTTATTCATTCTTTCTTTTATTATTCAGGAATTCTTTTATACTTTAAATCCAGTTTTTAGTACATATAAGAAAATCCCGGTTATAATAAACTTTTAAAATTTAATCAAATAAATAATCTTAAATATAGACACTTTCCTAATAAAATAAAATAGCTCTTTAATTAGTGAAAAATGAATTAAATATCTCTTCATTCATAATAAATTTTGGATCAATTTAAATAAGGCCAAAAACTAATTACATCTCATTATTATACATCTCATTATAACAAAAGAATTTAAATTAATATACAAACTACCATTTGAACTACCAATAGGCTAAGGAAAAATTATAGCTAAATCAGTACGGAGACGTTATAAGGGCTCCATTCAAAGAAAAGAAAAGCACTGGAAGTGGTAGAACACTTCCACGATTAATCCATGGTGGCTAAAGACATACAACATCTGTCCTGACTTTTGCAAGAATTTTTGGTGGGTAGTCTTTGGAATATAACCTTTGATTTTAGCAGGCTATTATCTGTGTTTGTTTGCTTATATTTTTGATGTTACTAACCTTAACCGTAATGAAATAATATTAGAATCTGATTTATTGATATTGTGCAGAAAAAATATAACATAAGTGTGTTAAATTATAAAACTATTAGTTTATGGAGTATTTTTTCTAAACTAAGTGTTATTTTACTAACAAAATTACCTGTACGTAACCTTGGTCCTGACATGAATAGCACTCATAACTCAAAATAAAACAAATTACTTTATAAGGTGATTCAGGAATAAATCCACTTAGCTAATATATTAAAATAAATAATAATCTAAAATAATATCTTAAAATTATTATAAATCTAAATCTATTAACTATTATAAGTAATCTAACAGAACGTTTTGTTATAAATGTATTTTTAGGAACTATTTTTGATTTAACCATGTACAGTATAAAAATTAGTGTGTTAGGACTAAGTAACTAGGGCTGGTTGAATAATGGCCTCTCAAAATAAATCGGCCCAGGGAGAACATTTTACTTTCAAAATCCCCCGTCGCAGTAGACCAGTGTACTCAGTGAATTTCCAAATCAATAATATAATAATAATATTATATGACAAGTTTCATAAAAATCTGTCCATAAACATGAGAATTATTTGCCTATTCTCCATAAGATTAACATGGGAAAGAGTGTGCAGGTTTTCTGCTGTAAGGAACACTGAAAGTAGACATTTCTACCTACAATAAATAATTTTTATTTTTAACATTTATACCAACTTTCATCAACATCTGTCCATAAATAAAGGAGTTTGCCTATTCCCTATATGATTAACATGGGAAAAGAGTATGCAGGTTTTCTGCCAAGATAAACACATAAACTATGATTTTTAAACATAAACGGGTGGGTATCAACAACATGAAGGTAAAAACCAAGTTTAATCCAAAAATACTGATTGATATGGGAAATATTAATTTTTCCTTATCCTCCATAAGATTAACATTGGAGCCCCGAAATACAACGTACTGTGTTTAGAATTTTTAATATCTCAGTAACCATTGGAGATAGAGAAAAACTTAAAGAAACTTAATTGTGCAGTTTTTTAAGCTGATTCTAAGGGTGACCGATAAAATTTGAAATTTTTAAAAATTACATGGGAAAAATTCAAAAATCCCATTTTTGGGGTACAAAAACCGCCCCAAACTACCTGTTCCGATTGTCCGATATGTCTGAATTACAAACTCGTCCGAGCAAATGTAGGAATACGCGTTTCTACCAAATTTGGTTTTGATCGGACTATTTTTACGAGTTATCGTGTTCACACACCCACATATATATTAAAATTTTAATGACTATTGTTTTTGGTCTCTGTGCATCTAAAGAAGAAAAAATAACATGGTCCCGGGCTTAAGTCTCGCCATGAGACCTACGGTAATAGTATCTTCCCTATGGGAAATTCGCTAAAATTGGACCTGAATGGGTTACAAATGCACTTAATGGAAAACTAAGTAGTTTGGAAATACTATTTTTAGTTTTGAGTGAATCTCTCTTCATGCCAACCTACAAACATTTCAGATTAATTTTCATGTAATTATAGGTACTATAAAGTCCGGCTTATCCGGATTAATGTTGAGGGATTCCGGTCCGGATAGCCGAAAATCCAGATGATCTGAAACTATACTGAAGATATACCATTATATACATCGACGTCGCATAGACAATAGCGCCTGCAATATTAGTACTGCAGACTGCATATAACCTCTTTACATTGACATAGCTGCAAAATATTGCATGCGTTTTAAAACGTGTTAAAAAAATAGTTTATTTTAATAAAAGTTAAGAAGTTATTATTATTAGTTTTAGGGAGGAAATAAACACTCTTCTGGCGTTAAAACAACCTTCTTCCTTTTACAACCTCTCATGACCACAAATTCAGTATGCACTTTGACCGCAGAAATCCGGAACAAACAACCACTGTACATCTTACCTCAAACGCCTACTCGTTTAGCAGTTCAGTATAAGTTCAGTTAAGTCAAATAGTGACCACTCGCCCCTGAGCTAAGAACAGCTTTACTTGGACAGTTCAGTATTGAAATGTCAAACGGTGACCGCTCTTGCATGCGTTAAATAGGCCTACGTGTAGCATTCCTCTTGAAAACACCCCCAATATACAGAGTGTGTGTTTATCATGTTTCACATTCATTGTTATTAACACTTGCCGCATCCAGCAAGGTACTGCGGTTGTGTCTAAAATTTTGAAGAAGTTTGTGATAAACTCAGTAGTGGTCTGATGGTGAGTGATCTACTAATCAGTAGTGGTCTGACCTTTGTGTTGTGTGGTCATACTTGTTCTGCATCCGCTAGCTCGGAAGTGGAGTGTTAGTGTCATTAGGTTGCCATTTTCCAAATGTACATAATAGGCTAAATAAATTGTTTTATATACTATTTAACTCTCTCGCTTATATTTTTTTGCTTTTTCTGACCGGTTTCTTTCTTTTTTGTATATAAATAAACCTTTTTTTGTAGACATGTAAATATCGTTAGGCACTTGAAAACTTGAGTAGTTTAACCAACTCTCAAAACTTCGTGTAGATTTTAAACACAAGACACATTGGAAAAAGTTCAACTAAATATTAATTTTAAAAATGTCAATGTCAGATAGTGTTGACACAGACCCTGTCTATCGCTCTAGCTTTCTAGCTACACCACTGTCATCAGCTACTGCCCCAGCCCCTCCTCGTATACTCTAGTCCATCAGAACATTCGTGCTTTGTCCGATAATCTACCACTCTCTATACTACATGACCTATTTGTCAATTAAGGTCCATTCGAATTATCTGTCAAGTAGTTATATTGGAATCGGTATCGAAATTAGAATCAACAAACTCAAATCTAAAAAGTCAATAAATTATGGAAGTGGTCTATCATTATTATATACAACGTCTAACGTAAAATAATTGTTTTTATATGGGTACCCCAAAATTATATATTAAGCCAAATTAAAAAAAATATTTTCAGTTTGTGAGAATAAAAGGAAAATGACCTACCCTTTCAATTGAAACTGGTACTAGCTTCTCTTGAAGCTGAGCATCAGCTTTCAAATTCTTGGAGAAATCAATCATTTCTGTTGTTGCATACTCAGCCAATCCAGGCATCAAGAGTTTATTGTAAGCAGTGGATCTCTTCATTGAAATGAGATCTCCAACATTTCCAACACCTTGTCCAGCCCAAACACATTACAAAAAGGTTAATGATACCATCTAAATGACAATTTACAATGATGATTAACTTAAAACAATTTAAGATTATTTTAAATGTTTGTTTGACGATTTTATAGCCAAATTAAATAGAGAATAATACCCCGTATTCAGCGAATTTCCAAATCAATAATATATAATTTTATCAATATCTGTCGATAAATATGAGTTATTTGGCTATTCTCCAAGAGATTAACAAGGGAAAGAGTGTGCAGGTTTGCTGCTATGATAAACACATAAACTAATATTTTTAAGCATAAATGAATGGATCTCAACCACATGAAGCTAAATGGCAAGTTTCATCCAAAAATATAGATTGATAAGTGAAATATTATTTTTTCTTTATCCTCCATAAGATTAACCCAAGAAGTGGCAAGCTTTTTACTTTTAACTGTAACATAAAAAAGCATAAAACATGCCCCCCCCCTTATAAACACTAACCACAAAAGCAAAACAGGTGTCCACTGCAATCCCAATTAAGCCTAAAAATGCCGTCAACTTCCACCCAAGCCGGCCACCGTTTATTTAAGATGGGCCTCCACTCCGCTATGCCACACTTTTGCAAGCCAAATTGGGGGATTGCTCATGGTCGGGATTCGAACCCTAGCACTTCCGAATGGCTAGAACGTTACGCTCGTCGGCACAGCGCTTTAGCCGGTTCAGCCACCAGTGCATAGGAGTAGAAAGCGCTTACTTGGTTTTAAGACATGCCCTGTGGCAGTGTAGTGCACTTCGTGAGCAGGTTCAGTTGCTTGCCCCCAGAGAACAACACGGTCACAAAGCTGATAAGTTCACTAAAATTGACAACAGATATCTCCACCTGCCACTTCTTATTGAATTTGTAAACACATCTTGAATTACGGCTAATACAAATCACACACATAATCAGATCGGCGCATCAGCTGTGGATGTAATTTTTATTAAGAAATGGCGTGATTATGTGTTCAAGAAAACAGTTAAGGTGAAAAAGCAGAAAAAATAACAGATTCTTATAATACTAACATTATTGTAAAGCCAAGATTTTTATTGTGCCTTGGCTTGGGTGGAAGTTGATGGCATTTGTAGGCTTAATTAGGATTGCAATGGACACCTGTTTTGCTTTTGTGGTTAGTGGTTATAAGGAGGAGGCATGTTTTATGTTTTTTTTTTGCTTATGCTTAATATTTCAAGAAGATATTAGTAATTATTTTTATGTTACAGTTAAAAGTAAAAAGCTTACCACTTCTAGGGTTAAGCTACAGCTGTTTGGTTAAGAGTTATATTGTGATAAAAAATTATTAGGGTTCTCTCACCTTGTTTTATAGTTTTTTCCAACGGGGATTGTCACTAAAAAACCACCTATAGCACCCCAGGAAGCCTCTTACGTTTCACAGGACCAAAGAAACGTCCACGCATCTCACGCACACGGCCTAGTCCAGCTGATCACTTTTGTTATTGTTGTTGTTGTTTGTTCTATCATAATCAGCTAATTGCCAATCCTGTAGAAAATGCAGGTTTCCCATCTTGTAGAAAATGAAAGTTTCCTATTTTGTAGAAAAAAGTTAGGGTGTCCAAATGTGTAGAAATTCAAGTTATGCCAACTAAACAAGAAGAATTGCCAACAAAACAAGGAGAAACTAACACAATTCTACACGACTGGAAACCTTCATTTTCAACAAAATAGGAATGAATTTTAGAATGTAAAAATATCACTTGATCATCCAGACTAATGTGGCAGACGTCCGGTCAGGATTACTAGAAATCCTGACTATCGGGAGTCGAGCAAATATTTGTAAATTTTGCTGTTACGGCGAGTGATCTCGTAAAAACACACGCTAATACGAATGAGAGTGTATAAAACTAGTTAAAACTCATGGTTAGAACTCAATAAATTACAGTCGGCTACTGTACTGTATTTTACAATAGCACTATTGTAGAGTATTGATAATAATGTATCCTATTGAGGAGGAAATGTAAAAAAGCAATTTACCATATTGTAAATATAAATTATTACCAGTACAGTACTGCAATGAACAAACATCACAGGAGTAAAATAATTAGTTCACAAAATGAAAATTAAATTGTTTTATTGCAACAAAAACATATACATACTGTACAGTATTCAAATAAGTACAATTTTCTTTAATAGAGTAAAGCAAAAAATGAAAACTTTAGTTTTATACTTTAAGGAAGTTAACGGTCATAAAAAACAATAAGTTACAATTGGGAAATTTAAATGTTACAAACTGGACCTAAATAACTTCAGACAGTTATTACTCTATAAGTTATAAATATATATATATATATATATATATATATATATATATTTTTTTTTTTAAATATAAAAAAATGTTTAAAGGATACTCAGTTAATTATTTTAACTTTACATAATATATATATATATATATATGTATGTATTGTATGTATGTAACATATTTTATAACTGACGTAACTTACAGTTTACTACGACTTATGTTTTGAATAAGTCTTTATCATGTCCTACTTTACCATCTAGGCTTGTTGTTTTGTCAGTGTGGTATGACTGCCAATCCGGATTAGCGAGAGTCTACTATACTCTTTAGATCTCTTTTTCCGACTAATTATTTTAAGCGTTTATTTTTTTAAGCAATTAGCCGATTATGATAGGTTGCAACAAAATTGATCAGCTGGATTAAAGAAAATGATTATTCACTTTATATGACGATTTGAATATTTGGTAGTTATTGCAGTCATTGAACTAAATATGAATTAACTACTATCATTTAAGAAACTCCAAGTCTTGAAACTTTGGAACTCTTACTTCAAAACCCTTTCTTATTTCCTACAGAAAATAAAGCTATTACCGTGGCCATCATAGCAAGAGATACAAAATAAGAGATAGGCTACGTATACAAATTTTTAGCTTTAACACTCCGGTGCTCACGTGGTATACTGAAACGAAGCGGTCGCGTGGAGTGCCCCTGCACTCCACTTGTTTTTGTTGTTTCTCTTAATTAGTATGAATTATCTTTACGATTTATTGGCATTTTATGTTAAATATAAAGATATAACACATAACTGATGTGGTTGGTGATGTTATAAAACACATAATTTAGACCAAAAAAATATTTTGCAAATTTTTAATACAATAAATAAATATTGGTGCATAGAAAAATTATTTTAAAAAACGGTTAGGAATAATTTTTTAAACAACGCAATTGAAGCCCAAAACCAACTATGATAACATACTTTGACAAATGAACCTAATTAGCACATTCTACACACACACTTTTCAAATTATCAAGGTAGACCCAGCTGTTACACTTAAATATTTAGCAAATTTTACAAAACAATAAATCAATATTGCTGCATTGAAGAATTATTTTTTAAATGGTAAAGAATAATTGTTTAAATAACGCAATACAGTAAAACCTCGTTAATCCGGACCCCATTAATACGGACTTCGCTTAATCCGGACAGCCATTGGATCGCAGATTTAATGCGCAGAACGCTGATTAGTAGCATGTGATCGTCACTGTACGACTGCGCCCGGCGATGTGAGTGTGCGTGTGCCGAGTGCGGGCGGTCACAGCGCAAGGTGTATGTGCCGTTACCATGGTTACTGTCAGCCAATAGTAGCTCAGTCACACGATTGTGTTTCTCCTGCTCGTGTCAGTTCGTCAGTTGCTCCACAGAGGTCAATTGAATTGCACGTTAAAGTTGCGTTGTTTAATTGTGTAATTAACACAAAAGAGAGGCAAATGAAGTTCAACTCCTTCTTCAAACCAGTTCAGTCACTTGAGGACGAACCTCAACCCTCATGTTCAAAGTAATTTTGTCTTTTTTCGTTGTCTCATTTTTTGTATGGACGTAAATACCAAGTGTATATTTTTGTTCAAATGTAACTACTGTATGTACTGTTTGTACAATATGTATTTTTATATTCAGAATATACATACTATTAAAGTTTATGTGCAAAAGGTGTTTCATTATATACAAGGGGTACCCAAAAATCACTGTCTTTCTTCGTTTAGGATTATTTGTTTTAATCCGGACGACTTGGAGCCCCAATTAGTCCGGATTAACGAGGTTTTACTGAATTATCTACCTATGTCAGGTTATCAGGGTCTTCATCACCGATGACACTATCATCATCTTCCGTTTTAGCTAGCCAACACCATAACAACTGTTCTTGGTTGTCCATTATCTATTCATTATTCAATACATGCACACAGTATGAGGTTTTCATAAAAAAATAATGTTAACTACGTGAAATAAAATCCACAACATATGTCACTCAGTGGAAAAACGGAACACAGATACTTGCGTGGAGTGCACCTGCACTCCAATACTGCAGCACCTCGGGGAAAAAAACAATAAAAAATTTGTTTAGCCCGATTTGGTTGCTGTCACTATACTAACAGGTTCCAGGATTGTCAGAGGGAAAGTAAATGACTGTGCAAGGTCACACATGCAGTCAACTGCGTTTTATGAGCAAAACAACATGACTGGAGTGCCACCACACTCCGCGCGAGCACCGTAGTGTTAAAAAAACTGATGTATCTGAAAAAAATCACTCGTACAAATCTTTGATTGGATCAATAACTCACCTTGAACATAAGATGACAAAATAACATCAATTAAAGGATCTGGTCTGTTATTTGTATCTTCAGCAAAGTCAAAATAAAAAGTTCTTTTGCGTAATCTGGGTTTATTTCCATCCTTATACAAAGTTGGTGGAAATGGTCGTTTCACAATTATGGAAGTCTGAAACATGTTTTTCATATAGCCTATAATATAGCCTAATTGATTAAAAAAATTTGGTTGTAATATCTAATATATACCCACTATGAGAAAAAGGGAATTTTGAAGGCTTGTCAAACAGTCTAATAATCATTTTATAATGTTTAAAAATATAAACAAATTTTTAGGCCCTTTGGTATATGTTCAGGAAAAATTCTAATTCTAAAAGACTCTAAATTGTGAAAATATTAATAACGCTTCTTGGAGTGTGGTCATATCTGAAAAGGGTAGTAAGCAATCTGATAAAAATTTTCCAGATATACAGTGGAACTTGGATAATTCGAACTTCTGTAATTCGAAAACTTCTTTGTTTCGAAGTTTTGTCTTGGTCCCTAGAATTTTATATAAAAACAATGTTAAAATATCTTGGTTAATTCGAATAATATTTTGGATAATTCGAAGTTTTTACAGCGGAAATCTATAGTGTGTGTATAACTGAACTAGTCATTGTGTGCGATTTTCCAGGAAACGACGTTCGGGCTTCCTGTCCTCAGACTATTTTTAGCTAGATCAACGCGCCCACCCCACTCACTAGTCCAGTACTGCTCATAAATCACAACATTGACATCTGTGTGTATCATCGGTGGTGGTTTGTTCCGATATTCGTCGTCTGCTTTCATGTTAACACGTCGTGTGTATGATGGCTTCGTCAAAGCGAACCTACAAATCTCTGACGTTGCAAGAATAAATAGCGGCGATCAAGGAGGTAGAGAAGGGATTTGAAAAAGTTTGTAATAGCTAGTTTCGGGATCCCTCCAAACACATTATTGACATTTAACAAAAATTAGGATTTTTAATCTATAATATCTTCATTAACCTAACTTTTTTAATATATACAATGTTAAAACATGATGTTTGATTGTTTATTTCAACCACTTGCATAAACTTTTCTAATTCGAATTTTTGGATAGTTTGAATTTTTTTCTGGTCCCTTGAGGTTCGAATTATCCAAGTTCTACTGTATTATTATAACACGTTCGATGCGAATCACACGTAAACTTACAGTTCACGACGCTCCCATATGCGGACGACACATAAGTGTGTTACAGAACGCCCAATATTCACTGGTTATGGAGGCATGAACCAGTTGAAGGTTATGTTTGACTGTGAATGTTGTCTGTAGTTGTTCCTTCACCATGTAACGCTTCGTTCACGATTTTAATTTTGAAGAAAATTAAAAAAAAAAGAGTATTGTAATTTAACATGTTAATTAATAGCACTGTAACTGATGCTGGAACTGGAAATTGCTGAATAATTTAACAAAAATTCACCAATGTGTTGCGTTGCGTTGCGAATTCATTTTCTCCCTCTGAGCATGATGCATTAAAGCAGAAAAATTACAATGTCAGTATTCTACATTAATTCACTTTTAACTTAAACATTTAAATTATTTTTGAATTATACCTTGACGAAACTTAAATTGCAACTTTCATTTGTAGAAAGTTACAATTTGAATATTTGCTCAATGTCGAAATATATGGTAAAACCTTGCTAATTACAACTTTGGATCATCCAAAAAACCTTTACAATTCGTAGATTTTGTCTTTTCCCTTGAGATAACATCTAATTAAAATGAAAATATTCCGATAATTCCAAGTTTTTTTCTTATAATTAGCCTCAAAATTTGAATTTGTTTGTACTTAAGCGAGGTTCGACTGTACAGTACTAGGCAGAGTACAACAGAGTACGCCTATGTTCTTTCCAACTAAGATAATAGTATTCTTGGTATTTGGTAACATCCGTTTTTAGAAGTGTATAAAACTGTCAATAACTGCAAGCCTCTGTTCTAAGGTTTTAATAAGATACAGTCTAAAACTAAAACTCTTTATCTCAAAAATTTCTTTGTATCTATTGCAGGCAGACTTAATATAAACACACGGACATAGTAGCCTAAAAATAAAAATAGTTCTTACCCTTAAAGGTATTAACACTGAAAGTCCAGTACTCAGAAAAGTATTTTTAATGTAATTAATTTGAGAAAAAGACTTATTTTTTAGATTAGTGGACCTAAATAAACAAAGCATTGATTCCAACATATTCTTCTACTCCTGAAATACTACTTGAGAAACAGAAAGAGCATAAATGAGGGAATAGGCTTTTTAAACATGCGTTCCGGCAACAATAATTAAAAATTTTCAACAAATTTGTAAACTTGAGTAAAGATAAATCTTAATTTCAACATTATATATGTTCTCAAAATAGAAAGATAACAATTTCATGGAATATAACATTTACAATAACAATTGTTGACAAGGGTGGTGATGACATAACCTGTAAAAGTATAAATGATTTTTTTGTTCTTCTTTTAGGCTAGGTTTATTAGCTTCAGCCTGGTGTTTTGGAGACAATGCAGCCGCGTAGAACAGTTTTCTTGGTATCAGCTGGTGATTTTTTACAGTGACTGTGTGTTTATTTTTCTTAGTGAATTTTATTGTTAAAACGCGTATATTTTAAGTACTTTTGATAAACTTACTGTCAAATATTATTTATTTCTAATCGTTTTTCTTACTCATATCAAATTCTTATAGTTATTGCAAAATTTAACAAGACTTCTTTGTTAAAAAGGAACACTAACCTAAGAGTGTCTTTATTCGGTGGAATGTCAACAACTGTTGTAAACAAAGTTAAGTTTAAATGCAATATGAAACAAAATACCATGTCTGATTCAACAAATGAATACCGTGAGAGCAGCGACAAGGCTATAGACAGTTTTATTGTTCCGAATAAACGAAAACTTCTACCAAGCTCAGTTTCTCAGCCTAAACGTTATGTTTTAGACGCGAGTCAGTTATGTAGAGACAATAAATACCAAGTTCTCTCGGATCATTCTTATGCTTCCCAAAATATTGATACAAATTGCACTGAAGATATGGATGATACTAATCCTGATGATCTAGCAAACGAAAATAAGCTTAAAATCCCTCCCATTTTTCTGCACGATGTCAACAACCACCAGGAAATTATAAAAGATGTACGCAATGTAGCGAAAGCTACCTTTTCAACGCAACTGCGGGGACAATCTCTCAAGGTTAATTTGTCCAGCATATCCGATTTTAGAAACTTAACCGCATTCTACGATGCATCCGGCATTAAATACCATACATTTCAACCGCTCCACGACAAAAAGCTCGAAGTAGTTATAAGGAACGTCCCAACTTCTTTATCGGAGGGTGATATTAAAAATGAACTTACAGACCATAACTATCCCGTACTCAGAGTAACTCGGCTACTGAATAAGAGCAAACTGCCTTTGCCTCTATGTGCAGTCGAGGTAGAGAACAATGAAGACGGCAAAGCCATTTTTAAATTAAAAACTCTTTGTTTTGCTATTGTTGAAGTTGAAGTTAAAAGAAAATCAAGACAAATACCCCAGTGCACCCGCTGTCAAAGGTACGGTCACACTAAAAATGTTTGTAAACTTGATCCTAGATGTGTAAGGTGCACTGGGCAGCACCATTATACTGAGTGCCCAAAGCAAAAAACGAAAACCCCTCATTGTGTAAACTGTGGAGAAGATCACACCGCTAATTACAGAGGTTGTCAGGCGTATCGGCAAATAATTAAAAATAAAGACAAAACCAAAAGAAGTTCTTTTCGAAAACCAAATTCTAACAGTTTATCCGAGACTTCTAGCTCATCCCCTCCTGACCTTAATTCCCCTTCTCATTTTCCTAATATTGGTAATGATGACCCGCCTCAAGCTTTTCCAAAGTTAAAAATCCCATTTGCTAAAGTCATGTCTTCCACACAACGCAGTACAAGCAATGCTTCTTAAGAGTCAACTGGTATCAATCTAGCTGAGGGTTCTCTATCACACAGTTTAGAACAAATCATTTTAGAAGTAGTCAGATCTTTTATTCCTGCACTCAAAAAAATAATAAGTAACGTTATTTCATCTGTCATTGCTAATGGATCAGTTTAATCGCCAATTAATAGGTAACTTAACCTTCCTAAACTGGAACGCAAATGGTCTAAGAAATAAAAGGGGGACTTTTATCTCCTTTCTTGCTCGACACAATATTGACATAGCATGTGTTTCTGAAACACATTTAATAGAAACTGAACGCTTCAAAATTAGTGGTTACGTATCGTATAGGGAAGACCGCCGAGATCCAATAGGCTCTGGAGGTGTTGCGATTTTTGTCAAGAGAAATATCGCTCACAATCATATATTTTTACAACCACTTACCACAATAGAAGCCGTCGGTATAAAGATTGGACTTAATAACGGAATCCACATGCGCGTTATATCGGTTTACAAGTCCCCAAACCGCGACGTTTGCACAACCAAGATTTGCAAATCCTTTTACCTCACGACTGTTCAACCATTGTTATGGGCGATCTCAATTGTAAAAATCGTTCTTGGGGTTGTCGTAATACAAACCCTAACGGGAACCGACTTTTACAATACGTAAACAGTTCCAATGCCATCATTGCGGCTCCTGATGAGCCAACACATTACCCATGGCAACTAGTGTACGAACCAGACATCCTGGATTTAGTCTTACATATAAATGTATCTGCTCCTATTATGCAGCAAGTTTTACCTGAACTTGATTCAGACCATTCACCAATAGTAGTGACCCTCTATAACCACCCTCAGATAAATCCACCCCCTCCAAAACTAATTGACGGAAAAATTAATTGGGTTGTGTTTTATTCAGAACTTGATGATAAACTAGAAATTCAAGAATTTTTAAATTCTCCTGCTGATATTGACATAGCAATAGATGAGTTCACACGGATTATCCAAAGTTGTGTTAAAGCTTCAATTTCTCAATCTTACAGGCACAAATTAAACTGTTACTCTCAGCCACCACTGAATATATTGAGACTAATTAATGAGAAAAACCAAGTGCGGCGGCGCTGGCAGAGGCTCAGACTGCCGTTCCTCAAAAGACAAATGAATGAACTTTCTAGGCGTGTAAAACGTGAATTGGATGAATACAGAATAGAAAATTACAGAAAATATGTTTCGGACATTCATCCTAACGATTCAAATATGTGGCAAGCTACGAAACGCCTTTTGCGAACTCGCCCCCTCATCCCTACATTGACTCAAAATAACTCAGTTTTTGAAAGTGACTCTCAAAAGTGTGACGTATTTGCTGATCATTTTCAATCTGCTTTTAAGCCAAATGATAGTTTAGATTCTGATTTTGTTAAAAGTGTTCAAGAAACCATCAACTGGACGTTTATGTCAACAGAACTACCAATACGATTTGCCACAAAAAGTGAATTGAGATCAATTATTAAGGATCTGCCCCCACGTAAAACTCCAGGCCACGATCTCATTCCCAACTTGGTTTTAAAAAATCTTACAGATAAGGCCCTTTCTATTTTGACTCGCATACTAAATTCTTGTTTGTATTTATCCTACTTTCCATCAAAATGGAAACATGCTGGTTATTGTTATTCATAAACCTGGAAAACCACAAAAATCTCCATCAAGTTATCGGCCAATAAGTCTGTTATGCACCATTTCGAAAGTTTTTGAAAAAGTCATTTTGAAAAGGATAATAAGTCATGTTGATAGCTCGGAAGTTATTCCTTCACACCAGTTTGGGTTCAGGAAAAACACTCGACTGTGCATCAACCCCTTAACTGAAACAATTGTGGGTGGGTTTGAAAGAAAACAACATTCGGTTGCTGGTTTCCTAGATATCGCACAAGCATTCGACACCGTATGGCATGATGGACTTATTCTTAAATTGATAAACCATAGTTTCCCTCTCCACTTAATAAATATCATTAAATCTTTTTTACTCAACAGAACATTTTCTGTCAAAATTAATTCTTCTACTTCCTCAATTAGACCAATTAAAGCTGGAGTGCCACAGGGATCGATACTTGGTCCTGTGCTTTTCAACATTTATTTGTCGGATATGCCGGAACTTCAAGACGCAACTTTGGCACTTTATGCGGATGACACTGCCGTTATCTGTCAAAATTCAAATATTGACATAGCTGCCGAAACATTGCAAACATCTATTGACACTCTTATTGATTGGTTTTTGAAGTGGCGGTTTAACCTTAATCCAAGTAAATGTGAAACAAAAATATTTTCTTTGAAAAAGTATCTTCAGCCTCATGAAATTCATATATACGGAACGTTTTTACCTTGGATGATCATGGAGTAAAATATCTTGGTGTATGGCTTGACAAAAAACTTAATTGGAATCTACATATCAACAATAAATTGACTCAAGGTTATGCCCGCCTAGCAATAACCCTCTTCCCGTTAATTAACAGAAAATCAAAATTGAAACCTGAGTGCACCATTTTGATGTATAAATCAATCATAAGACCATTATTAATGTATGCTTCCCCCGTTTGGGGGTTATCAGCTTCAGAATCAAAAATTAAAAGAATTCAAATTTTTCAGAACAAAATTCTCCGTATTAGTGTTAACGCTCCATGGTTTATTAGGAATAAACATCTCCATGAAGAACTTTGTGTGAGCCCCATTGAATATTTTATAAGAAAAAGTTCAACAAAATTTATCCATACATTGGATCAAGTGCATGGGGCAGTGCAATTCAATATCGGTCAACTGACTCTTAATAGACGATTAAAGCCTAGACTCGTCCAGGATTTTCTTGATCTAGAATAACAACAAAATTATAAAATCGTAGTTTCAATAAGTTTTACTTTCTTTTGTTAAAAAATGTGTCATTTATGTTCCCGGGTGACTCAAAAAAGGGCGAACCCACTCGATGTTTTTATTATTAAAGTTAAGCCGAATTATTGTTAAATATTCTGTGTAAAATATTGTATATTGATCCGGAAATAAATAATTGTTAAAAAACAGTTTTCTTGGTTGCTTCCACCAAAGACAATTTTATTCTAATACTAAATTGTCTTTGCTTCCACTGATTTTATCTGGAATTAATGGTTTTGTTAGTCACAGTGAACATACATGTTGACATTTAATTTACGGAATTTTATTAGTTGGCTGGTTAGTACTAGTGACACTTTTACATTTACATTAAATTTTCCTATCAATGTTTCAAGAACGGATTTCTAAGGTTCCTGGAAAGTAGAGGAGGGATGGGAAGGTATCTTCTTTGCCAGGGGCAGGGGCCCACCTGACTGACCTAACTCCCTAGAACCCTAGAAGTGGGGAGGGGGCCGCGGATGACGAAACCAGGAATGGACAACAAAAATGTGCATAAGTTGTGTGTGTATCGGTTTGTTTAGCCCTTAACGTCTTCGGTGAACTTTTTGTTACACTCAGTCATCAGTCACAGACCGCCTTTCTTAAAACAAATAAGATTTTTTTACTGTTGGAAATCATTTTAACGATCTAATAAGCTATTTGAAATGTTTACCACAAGAATAATATTAAATTAGGTTTATTGAGTACATATAATAGATGTATAAAATTAAAAATAATATATAGCGAAATCTGATGAAAAATGTAAACATTTTCTATAAAACCATAAAAACGTGATGATAAATATAACAAAATGTTTAGTTATTGGTATTTTTCCATTCCATAGGATATGATGAATATAAAAAAATAATGATACTTATAAGAAAAACCTATTATCATTAAAATAATTGATACAGTCGCTTTACAGCTAATTTCAGCTTATAACATAGATCTACATCAATTGCAATACTTTGCTGTACACTTGAGGCGAACATTTTTTTACATCAATAGCTTTTCAATCATAAATAGTTTTTCTTATATTTTTCGGATCACATGTGTAGTATGTCTTTCTTCTATTCAGCCTATCACCAACAGCGTCGGGTTTTGGTTCCTCTACTCTCAGTGGTACTCGACGGATGCATGCTTGAAAGTTGATACGTCAGGCCATCCTTTATAAATAGAATTTCTGCTATCATCTATGGTCAGCCGCGTGTTCTGAAAACGTCGCTACCAAACACACACACACACACACACACACAAGACAATGGGCCGGGTCGTGATTCGTGAAACTAATCTATTGCGTACCGTTCTGGGTCCGGGCTCACCGGGTGGGTTCCCATCTTGTAGAATCCTATTTTGTAGAAAATGAAGGTTTCCAATTTATTTATTTGACGAAAACCCCTTTTTACATTGAAATAGTAAACTATGATATATATAAGAATTTAAGTACAATAAGCACATAGTGTACAATACAAGGCAGTTGCTTAATAATTGATAAAGACAATGCAAGCATGGACATCAATAGCAATAGATAAAATATATGGGAATAACAACAACAATAACCTATAAATTATTAAAGAATGTTTGTAACAAATATAATATATATACATATATACAGCTAGCTTAACAAACACAAACACATATTGTTATACAAATAAATAGTGAAAGTAATGTATTATATAAAAAAGTTATCATAATCATTGGTGTTGGTCATCAGGAGACTTCGTCTGATAGTTGAGGCAGTAAAGAAGAAATCAACTTCACGAGGGAGCAAGTTAGCCTTCATCTGAATGCGAGACATTAGGCCATTTTGTTCATATCTAGTTCCATGATGGTGTCTAGCGAACAGCTCAACAGATCTGGTACGAGAGGGTACGCGAAAGTCGACACGCTCCAGAATTGCAGGGCAGTCAATGAAACCGTTAACGATTTTTTATAGGAAAATGACATCTTGTATGTCTCTTCTGGTCTCCTAGGAAGGAAGGCGTAGTTGAGCGGCCAACATGTCAACTGGGACTTCAAGTGCGGTACCATTCTGTAGAAAATTTGGGTTTCCAATCGTGACGAAAAGTAAGCTCGTAAAATTATTTATAAATATTTAAAATCGTCTTAAATAGTAGAAAATTAAGGTGTCCAATTCTGTAGAAAATGAAGGTTTCCC
Source organism: Nephotettix cincticeps (assembly GCA_023375725.1). Taxonomy (NCBI): domain Eukaryota; kingdom Metazoa; phylum Arthropoda; class Insecta; order Hemiptera; family Cicadellidae; genus Nephotettix; species Nephotettix cincticeps. Next base: position 79,164,965 of record CM041791.1, on the reverse strand, counting down.
ATTTTGTAGAAACATAAGGTCGTCCAATTCTGTAGAATTTCTTTTACTGTATGGAACAAATAGACAGGGTTGTCATGTGTTTGATAATAATTATTTTGAAGACAGTTGTAGCTGACGAGTAAAAGCTAACGTTTTCTCTTCTAATTCGCGGTGTATAGCAAAGCAAGACTTGTTTCAAAGAAGAATTAACCATCTGTTAACACTTTCAGGCTGTGCTTCTACTAGAGTGGTCTTAAAATTCTTTATACTTTTAACTGAAATTCTAGTGTAGTTGCTGACCTTAACCTTTTATACAATTTCGTTCAAAGTATCCAATCCTTTGGTAGCATGTAAGTTCTATGTTTAGCTCCTAGCTACAAATTTCTCCCTCACTAAAAAATTAAGAGTTTAGTAATCTTTTCCAAAAAATAACCACTAACTGTCCCAAATTATATACAGTGCTGGACCTGTCAGCACAGGTCTAACCATGTCGCCTACAGGCATGTCAGAAACAGAAAAGGCTATTGCATCCACGATTCCAAATTTATCTACAGAAACTCCCAATAATGACGAGAATAACTTATTAAATAAAAAAACCACATGAACCAGCAGAATTCTCTGGTAGGGATCTGAAACCTCCTGAGAAAAAAAAACTATTTTGTCTTCCCCAAAATATACCTCCAACAATCAAGGCCCATTTGAAGTTGTGGTTTAAAGTACAGACTCCCAGAAAATTAGTCCTTTCCAAGTCAGAAAAATTCTTAAAACAAACGGGATCAAATTTATCAAAAAATCTGGCAAAAATGTAACAATTACTTGTACAGATTACTTATTTCCTAACAACTTGGTTGAAAATCCCCAACTCCAAAAACTTTCCCTACTTTTCCCTACTATTTCCCAACTTTGAGTGTACAATCAACAGCCATAGTCTATATAGACCCTGATATTACAGAAAATGAAGTCACAACCAATGCAGTATGTGACTGTTTGATATTAAATGTAATTAGGCTAAAAAAAGAATACTAACCAAAGATAAAGAAAACAAAAAAAGCGTACTTGTTGACACACATTATATGAAAATCAATTTTGACTCTGATAAATTACCTGATGAAATCAAACTAAACTATGTCCTTATGAAAGAAGAACCATACATGATACCGGTCAGGCAATGCTACAGGTGTTTCTCCTACGGTCAAGTAGCTAACTCACCATGTAATAATCCTAGAATCTGCAGGAACTGTGCAGAACATTACCACAATGGTGAATGCAGTAAAATCCTCAAATGTATACACTGTCACAGTGAGCACAGCAGTAATTCTAGGTCATACCTTTAATACATAAGGCAGAAGAACGTCAAGGACAGAATGAGTTTATAGGCTACAGAGAATCTTTTTTTACAGCCAGCCAATTTTTCCCCATCAATTACAAACCAAATATGCAACATAATAACACAAGGAATAAAACCACACACTCCTATGCTGCTGCTGTTCAAAGACCAATAGTAAATTCCCAAATGCCAACCAACAACAAATTTGAGATACTAAACGATTTAAGAGAACAATCTAACACCCAGTATGTAAATGAAAATCGCATGCAGAAATGTTTAAGAAACGTCAATAGGAGGGAACAAAATTGACAAAGAACATACACAGATCATACATATTCTACTAATAATGACCATACAAACAGAAATAGACCGAAATAGAACGCGTTCAACTCACCCGACCCTGTCTCCATCTCCTGTGACATAACAACAACGTTAGTTGATAGCTGAGATTTGCCCTCCCCAGAATCCGCGGGCATGTCCTCCGAAGAGGAGTGGGATTGACTGCCGGAGCAGCGACCCACCTGGGGTAGATCCGTTTGTTTATCATCAGCCATTTTCTAACCTAAAAACATCACAAGTTAGCAGTATGACGATGTCACTATCCATGCTGGACCCGTTCAAGGTTGCACCTCTCCTTGTCTCCGGCACGGTACTGTAACAGCTGCACACATGCTGTTACAAAGCAGTGCGGTGGCCGGTCTAACGTACACCTACATCTCGCCCACCGCTAAACCAACCCGGGCCGATCTGTGTACACCTACACTACGCCCCATGGTCGGTACGTGAAACTGCTGCAACCCAGTCCACGAGCACTTTATCGACCGCCGGGTCTAGATCCGCTGCCTTTAGCAAAACAGAGGCACCCCGTGTAGGCTGTGCGCATGGCACACAGTGGGCCAGCCGATAGACGGACAGGCCACTTCACAGCGGTCTTGCAGTCCCCTCACGCAAGCGTGAGGCATACACTTCTGCCTGGGGCGCTCTCGCTAACCCCTCACCTACATATATATATATATATATATATATATTTTATAAGATTATAGCTTGAATTGACTTATTATGAAACCTGGGATGGTGTTTAAAAATAATACCCCCGTCGCAGCAGACCTGCGTACTCAGCGAATTTCAAAATCAATAATATAATAATAATAATAATATATGACAAGTTTGGTCAAAATCTGTCGATAAACGTGAGAATCATTTGCCTATTCTCCATAAGATTAACATGGGAAAGAGTGAGCAGGTTTGCTGCTATGAGGAGCATTGAGAGTAGGCATTTATACCATCAAAAAATTTTATTTTTAACATTTATATCAACTTTCATCAACATCTGTCCATAAATAAAGGAGTTTGGCTATTCTCCATATGATTAACATAGGAAAAGAGTATGCAGGTTTGCTGCCATGATGAACACATAAACTGTGATTTTTTAGCATAAACATATGGGTCCCAACCACATAAAGCTAAGTATAAAGTTTTATCCAAAATATTAGTTAATAAGTAAAAAATTAATTTTTCCTTAACCTCCATAAGATTAACATTGGAGCCTCAAAATACAACGTACTGTGTTTAGATTTTTTTATATCTCGGTAACCGTTGGAGATAGAGAAAAACTTTAAGGAACTTAATTATGTAGTTTTTTAAGTAGATTCTAATGGTGAAAGATAAAATCTAAAAATGTTTTAAATTACATGTGAAAAACGCAAAAAACCCAATTTTGGGGTACAAAACCCCCCCAAACTACCCGTTCCCATTGACCGATATGTCTGGATTACGAACTCGTCCGAGCTATTGCAGAAATACACGTTTCTACCAAATTTGGTCTCGATCCGACCACTTTTACGAGAGTTATCGTGTTCACAGACATATATATATATATATATATATATATATATATATATATATATATATATATAAATTTTAACGACTATTGTTTTTGGTCTCTGGGCACCTAAAGAAGAAAAAATAACATGGTCCCGGGCTTAAGTCTCGCCATGAGACCTACGGTAATAGCTTCTTCCCTATGGGAAATTCGCTAATATTAAAGATAAGGAAATTCACTAAGCACACAGGTGCTGTGACTATTTGGCAATTGTAGCTATTATATATTTTTGGGCATTCATAATATGTCTCTTACTTACAGATGCAAGCCAATTCCTCTTGCATTAAGTGTTGTGGTAGAAAAGCCTGGAACAAAAATTATTGTTGACTAATATATATACATATATATATATATATATATATATATATATATATATATATATATATATATAAATGTTTGTCAAGGATACTCAGTTAATTATTTTAACTTTACTTAATATAACAGTAATCCTTAAAAGTGAACTATATAGATCAAATATATATATATATATAATATTTACATGAATACTTTATAATGGTTAAAAGATAGAAAAGTTATTGAAATGCCCTTTATTTATCAGAGGAAAAATATTTTACCCTGATTCTTGCAGAAACCTTTTAAGGGGAATTATTTTTGTCGTTATTAATTTTTTTGTTTTCTATTTTCTCATAAAACACTCATAAATTGACTACTTTCTTCATGAATTCTTTTAAGATATAAAATTTCATTGACAAATTAAAATGTTATGTAACTAATTAATAATTAAATTAGTTATACTTTATAGCATTTATCAAAATTATACAAAGAAATAAACCTAAGACAGTTTCATTGTAATTACACTACTTTAATTTTTAAAAAGTTTCAAAGTGGTACATAGAGGAGGAAGGGGGTAAATAAGAGTTTTTATGTAAATTTGTAGCGTTTTGCTCTAATTCACCCATATTCAACCCCCAAAAAACTACCCTTAGAGAAGTTTAATCAAGTTCTCACTGTGTACACTATAAAGTGTATATTTATGTATATATGTATTTTTTTAATATTTAGGAATATACAAATATAATAATAATATAATAATAAAATAATAATAATAATAAATAATATACAAATATAATATATGTATAAGCCTTTATTATGCAAATTATTAGACATCCGCGGTGGACACCCAAAACCGGTAGTCGCACTCAGCGTTTTGATCAGCAAGACTGCAAGGGGGACTGACCGGACGTTCGACCAAGGCCAGACCGAATCACGACAAAACAACAAAGCAGACATGTGCTTTAACGGTTGGTCATTATTAAAAATTAGAGGGGGGAGAAAGAAAAGTTTTGGGGGGAAACGAAGAGGCAAGCAGTGTGGAAGGAACCCTGGTGAGGAAAGGACTGGATTGGGGAGTGGACCGATTAGCTCCACGTTATATCCAGAACCATCATCCGACTTCCCGACCCATCCGTTACAGCATTGAGAACCTAGCAAGAGGCCAAAAACGAGTGGGAGGAGCGGATCCCGACACCACCGGTAGAAGACCACTCAACGTCCATCGAGAGCAACCTCACCCTCCTCAAAGAGAAAATCTACTGACTTTATAAAAGGTTAGCTCTTTATAAATTTTTAAAAGGTTGTAGACCTTCAAGCTTGTAATCAACCATTCAAAACAATTTAATCAAATTTTCTAATTCAATTTCGTTTTATGTGAATTTATTAAACCTTGCTTTGTATTTGATGGACTTTTTATATATAGTGGAATGTTTTCATATATATTTAAATTATATTGATATATTGATAGTAATAAATAAGTAGAAGTGGGCCTCCATTAATCCATTGCTTTATATGTATATATTACTCTTTATTGTTTATGTATATATATATATATATATATATATTAATTCGTATTGCATGTTTCATAAGAAATAAACATATGATCATTCCGCTGAAGTTGGTGCAATTGGTATCCTGGTCATCCTTACCTAATAAGCGAGTCAAAAACACTATCTCAGTGGAAAAGACTTTACAACACATAACAAAGTAATATGTATACTTTAATTTAAAATAGTTTCAAAGTGGTACATAGGGTGAAAGGGGTAAATAAGAGTTTTTATGTAAGTTTTCAGTGTTATGCTCTAATTCAGCCATATTTCACCCCCTAAAACCTTATTTATGTAATTTCTCGAAGGGTAGTTTTTTGGCAGTGAAATATGGCTGAAACTTTACATAAAATATCTTATTCACCCCCATCCTCCCATATGTACCTTTTTTGAAACAGGCTGGGCTTAAATTTGGCTTACGCCCTTGGGGCTCACTCCATGTCCAGGCACTTGTTTAGGTGATCTGGGCCTCATCGCGGTCCAGATTGCTTTTCTTCTCTAGAAGGACACTCCAGAAGACCTGTGACTGTGGGTTTTATATATAGAGATAAACATTATTTTAGAATTAATTAATAGAAAAACAACAGAAACAGATCTCTCCAGGTCTTTCCTGGAAACAAGATATCAGAATTCACCAAACGATTGACAGACTATCCCAATGTACAATTTTGAAAAAGAAAAATATAATCAAACAAATTACAGCAAAGAATGGATACAAATAGAAAATGATCGAAAAATTAATAAAGAGATGAAAGAAAAATAGAGAATAATTTAATGTAATAGAAAAAACAGAAGTAAACGGATATTATCAGTGTTCCACAATTCAAAATTAAACTATGCCATCCAGAAAACATTAACACAACCAAAATTTAAGATTAGCTAATAAATATTTCATTGGACAACAAGCAGAAATTTCCAAACAAGATTCAAAGAACGTATACAAGCATTAAAATCGAATGACAAAACAACACAAAAATCAGCATTTGTCGACTATATTATTTTCACAACTACAATTACACTGATATCAAAATCAAATTTATTAAAAAGAATACAAAATAAATTATACACATTTTACAACAAAAATAAATTCAAGCAAAAAAACAGAAACAATCCAAAGATAAACATAATTAGTAAATAATACCCCTGTCACAGCAGACCTGCTTACTCAGCAAATTTCCAAATCAATAGTATAATAATAGTATATGACAAGTTTGGCCAAAATCTGTCGATAAACATGAGAATTATTTGCCTATTCTCCTGTGTAGCTAAAAAGCGGAGATCAGCTGGCAAAACGCGGCTTCTTTGCCACGGCCGCGCTGCGGTGGTGCATGGGCCCTGTAATGTAACATAAACTACATTTTCTCGATTATCCGTGAACGGATTTCGTTCACCAAAGTATCGATCGATTTGAAATTAAAATTCCAATCTTTTTTGTACCTTGTAAAAACTTTATAACGTTAATGGGTTTTTTAATATTTTAATTAAAAGATTTTTAACCACCACCATTTTGAAAATATAAAAGCAAATTAAATGATACTTTTAAAATAATTTTCTCTTTGACCAATAAATATGTGTGCAAAGTTTGGTTTCTGTATCTTAAATAGTTCTAGATATATAACGTTTGTAAAAAAATACAAAATGGCGGCTAGCGGCTAACAAAGAAAAATAAAGGGCTAAATTTTTCGACAAATGGTTATAGGCAATTTTTTGTTTATTTTGATGAGTACCAACACCCCTCAAAGTTTGTTCCCGACTTTAATGAATACCCTGTATATTAGTTAAAAATATAAAATCCAGAAAACCAAACCTGTTAATAACATCTAGTGATATAACAAATATAGCTATAAACGTGTAAACATATTTTCTAACAAATTAAAAGGAGAATGTAATACTGAAAAAATGCAATACAGTAGAACCTCGATTAAACGTCACCCTTTGAACCGTCAGTCTCTATTAACCGCCATCCCGCTAGCGCAGAAAAATTATGTTTCCGCGTTAGCGCCGAGTCGGATCGTCTGTTGAGGCTCTATGATGAGTATTGACGACTGTACTGTACAACTGCACTGTGCGTGAATCATTGGCGGCAAGGGTAGTGATCCAGCTGGTTAATAATCCCTTACACTGTCTTCTGCAACGCCAAACACTGTCTAGATGCTAAGTTGCATTGGCGCTATTATTATTTCTGTTATCCGTCTATTCGGTTATCCGTCATGGTCTCGGTCCCGAGGGTGACGGTTAATCGAGGTTCTACTGTAAAACAATTGGAATCAAGACTTGGGGATGTATGTTATGGCTAGGTATGAAGGCAGTAACAGCGTTAACTGACTAGCTACCATTTTTAAAAATACTGAAAAAGGAAATTAAAGCGGAATAATAACTTAAAAATATAAATGCAAATTAAATGATATTTTGAAAATATTTGTATCTTTAACCAATAAATATGAGTGCAAAGTTTGGTTTCTGTATCTTAAATAGTTATATATATATAAATATACACCAGTAAACTCTCTCATATCCGGACTAATGCGGCGACGGCCGATCCGGATGGGAAAAAATCCAGATATGAGAAGGGAATAAAGCATCTGGATATTAAATAAAAATACCCCTGTCGCAGTAGAGCTGCGTACTCAGCGAATTTCCAAATCAATAACATGACAATAATAGTACAAGTATGTAACAAGATTGATCAATCAATACCTGTTGATAAATTATCAAAATTAGGAGTATTTGCTTATTCTCTGTAACATTAACATGGAAAAGCGTGTGCTGATTTGCTGCTTTGAGGAACAGTAAAAGTAGGCATTTTTACCATAAACTATTTTTAATCTGACCATATATATTGATCTGATCTGGACATAAATAAAGGAGTTAACCTAGCTATAAAAAGTTAGCTATATAGCTATATGGGAGTTAAAGAAGCTATTTTTTCCTACAATGAGGAGATAAATAACTCCCCTAAAGGACTGTGGCACAGAAAAATTCAAAATTGTTTCCAAACTAAGCCTTGGTTTTCCAATAAGCAATTAAATAGACATGATACAATTGTCTTATGTAGAACACGTCTCGGACATGCCAGAGTTAATAAATATTTATACTCCAAAAAACAATACTTTACCCCTTTATGCTTAAACTGCACTTTAAACCAAGAAGAAACATTAGAACATTTAATTTTTATATGCCCACACTACAATTACTTTAGAAGCAAATTACTCAATAACACTTGTGTAAAATTTAAACTGGATCTTGTGTCTGCTCTTAAAAGTAATGAAATAGAAACATATAAAGAAATAGCTAATTTCGTTAGAGAAATTAAAAGACAAATCTAAAGAAAAACGCAAAATGAGAATCCTAATAATTTTTGAAGCAATCACAAAATAGAGAACTGCGAGGCTGCATGGTTTTTTTAAGACCCTAGCCAAGAAAAAAGAAAAAAAAAAGGAGTTAACCTATTCTCCAGAAGAGTAACATGGGAAAGAGCATGCAGGTTTGCTGCTGTGAGGAAATCATAAACTATGATTTTTTAGCATAAAACTTATGGATCCCAACCACATGAAGCTAAATACAAAGTTTCATCCAAAACTATTGATTGGTAAGGGAAATATTAATTTTTCCTTATCCTCCATAAGATTAGCATTGGAGCCCCTAAATACAATGTACTGTGTTTAGATTTTTTAATATCTCGGTAACCGTTAGAGATAGAGAAAAACTTTACAGAACTAAATTGTGTATTTTTTGAGCTGATTCCATTGGTAAAAAATTATACCCCCATCGCAGCAGACCTGCGTACTCAGCGAATTTCCAAATCAATAGTATAATAATAATAATATATGACAAGTTTTATAAAAATCTGTCCATAAACATGAGAATTATTTGCCTATTCTCCATAAGATTAACATGGGAAAGAGTGTGCAGGTTATAGCTGCTGTGAGGAACACTGTAAGTAGTAATTTCTACCACAAATAATTTTTATCTTAACATTTATACCAACTTTCATCAACATCTGTCCATAAATAAAGGAGTTTGCCTATTCCCTATATGATTAACATGGGAAAAGAGTATGCAAGTTTGCTGCCATGATAAACACATAAACTATGATTTTTAAGCATAAATGGATAGATCTCGACTACATGAAGCTAAATATCAAGTTTTATCCAAAAATATTGATTAATATGGGAAATATTATTTTTTCCATATCCTCCATAAGAGTAACATTGGAGCCCCACAATACACAACGTACTGTGTTTAGAATTTTAATATCTCGGTAACCGTTGGAGATAGAGAAAAACTTTTACTAACTTAAGTATGTAGTTTTTAAGCTGATTCCAATGGTGAAATATAAAATTAGAAATTTTTAAAAATTACATGTGAAAAACGCAACAAAACCCATTTTAGGGTACAAATCCCCCCCAACTACCCGTTCTCATAGACCGATATATCTGGTTTACGAACTCGTCCGAGCATTTGTAGGAATACACGTCTCTACCAAATTTGGTCTTGATCGGACCATTTTTATGAGAGTTATCGTGTTCACAGACACACAAATATATATATTTCAAAAAATTCGAAATAATTATGTAACTTAACATAGCACAGAAATAAAATATATAAATTTTATCGACTATTTTTTTTGGCCTCTGGGCACCTAAAGACAAATAAACGGTACCAGTCGTATACTTTCTCCCTTAAGTAAATTAAAAAAAAAAACAATCTGTAATAAATTTATCATGTTCTAAAAAGTTATTCTGAATATCATTTAATAATTTATTGTTCAAATTGTATGGGGGAAACCCCCCCCCCCCCGGTAATACATACGGTAATATATATATATATATATATATATATATATATATATTTCAAAAAATTCTGTATAATTCTTGAAATAATTATGTAACTTAACACAGCACAGAAATAAAATTTATATATATATATATATATATATATATATAAAAATTTTATCGACTATTGTTTTTGGCCTCTGGGCACCTAAAGACAAATAAACGGTACCAGTCGTACTTTCTCTCTTAAGTAAATAAAAAAAAAACAATCTGTAATAAAACTATCATGTTCTACAAAGTTATTCTGAATATCATTTAATAATTTATTGTTCAAATTGTATGGGGGGAAACCCCCCCCCCCCCCCGGTAATACCAAGCTTTTTTGAGCTGGTTTTGTTTGGTGATTTAACCTTATACTTCATACCAAGTTTCATGAAAAACGGTTGGAAAGTAAGGAAGAAATTGATTTTTTATATTCTCCATAAGAATAATATTGGGTGCTTTCAGACAACGTACTGCGTTTATCGTGGACAGTAAATTTAATTTTTCTTTGGAACCGTTAGTCGTAGACAGATAATTCAAAATACTAATTTGTTTAGTTTTTAAGCTGGTTTCAATGGGACCAGTCAAGTTATACTTTACTTTTATTGTTTTTGCTGAAAATTTAAAAATGTGATTTTTTGACATTTAAAAGCCCATAACTTTTGAACCGTCATTTTTACAGACATGCGGGTGGTGTCAAATTATTTAGTACTCTGTGCACTATAAACTATCAAATTTTAATCAAAATCGTTAGAGCCGTTTTTGAGAAAATTGGATTTTTCACGGTTTTTAAGGGTTTTTAGGGGTGAACTACCCTTAAAAAGCAAAAATTCAAAAAAATGAAAAAAAACGCCTGGAGATACGGTGACTATATACATGCCAAATTTCATCTAAATCGGACCAATGGGGTAGGCTGTGGCACTGTACACTATCGCCTACGTGACCGTGTTTCCCTCTCGGGGCCAACAACCGAAACTGCTCTTGTAGTACACGAGCCTGCCACCGGGCAGGTTTGTAACCAAGTAAGCGCTTTCTTTTCCTAGGCACTGGATGGCCGAGGTGGCTAACGCGCTACGCTGACGAGCGTAACGTTCTAGCCATTCGGAAGTGCTAGGGTTCAAATCCCGACCATGAGCAATCCCAATTTGGCTTGCAAATGTGCGGTATAGCGGAGTGGAGGGCCCACCTTAAATAAACGGTGACCGGCTTGGGTGGAAGTTGATGGCATTTGTAGGCTGAATTGGGATTGCAGTGGACACCTGTTTTGCTTTTGTGGTTAGTGGTTATAAGGGGGGGGCATGTTTTAAGCTTTTTTTGTTTAAACTTTGATATTTCAAGAAGATATTAGTAATTATTTTTATGTTACTGTTAAGAGTAAAAAGCTTATCACTTCTAGGGTTAAGTAAATTAAAAAAAAACAATCTTAATATATAAAATTCAAAGCCCTGACTCACTCATCACTAATTCTCCCACTTCCCGATTACCTAGGAGGCTGAAATTTGGTATACTGATTCTTTAGGCCTAAAATAGGAAAGTTTAATAGTTTTTGTGACGATTTTCCCATAAATCTCCACCCTATACGCCTTCAAAGTTCCCATGTTAATCTTATGGGGAAATAATTTTGTTTTGGATTCCAACAATGTATCTTACCTTTTAAGATCTAAACAGCAGCTGTTTTTATTTGAACCATTGAGCAAGCCAAAGAAGAAAGCATAAAATATTAAGTACTCAATGGTATCTAATTACTGTATAAATGTAATATTTCTCAGAATGAATTTTTGTGACTATGTTTTATGATTAAAAATCAAATGTTTATTTGTTGGCGGAATTATAAATAATGACAATGTTTATACAAATTACGTTTATAATAATAATAATAATAATCAGCTGTTGTATATTTTTATATTTTCCTTTTGCTATCTGATATGTCTAAAAGGTTGATACCTTATTTTGTATTATTATAGAATATTTGATTGTGTGTGTGTGTGTGTGTGTGTGTGTGCGCGCGCGCACGTGTGTGTGCGTCAAAGCTCACACTCACTCATCACTAATAATTCTCTCACATCCCGTCTAGCTAGAGAGGTGAAACTTTGGATGTACACGTATATATTCTTTAGATTAAAAATAGGAAAGTGTAATAGTTTTTGTGACGATTTTCCCATAAATCTCTACCCTAAACGTCTTTAAAGTTACCATATTAAAAAGCAAGTGTTTGAACTTTACCGTTGAGTCAAGCCAAAGAAGCAAGCAAAACATACAGAAAACACTAACCCAAAGACATCTAAATACTTTATGAATATAATATTAATTTATTTAATAAAACATAGTAATAATAATAATTTAACTATGTAATTTTAAAGTCAAATTAGATTGTACTTTGAGCTATTAAAAAAATCACTTTATAATGGACTAGGTATAAAAAGTCATTCATATAGAAAAATTGTAAGAAGATAATCTATTCTATTTATTACTGTCAAACTTCAGCATACAGCTGGTTTTGTTGGTTTGTTTATGTTTTTTATTTACTGTGATACGTTTTCAGTTTGAATTGTGATCTTTGATCTTAAATCATTTTAGTTATTTTCGTAGTGTTCTTCTCTTATTTTTTATACAATATTTGATTAAAATCTTTTGAAATGGACAGTTAGTATTTTACAGAGGAAACAATTCTCTGTTTAGTGTTGTTGTAATGCCCCCAGATGGGTCATGTCTTTCACGCAACATGCTATCTACTTCATGGAAATAATCTGTTCACAAATGAATTCAGGGGAAAAATTGTAACCTACGTTTCGGCTAATTGGCATAAATTTTAAATTTTAAATCATGTTGCAAAAGGAGAAAATTATACCTCACCTGAACACTATCGGATTGAGATGCTAAAACCAACCACATATTGTTCAGCATGCGAGTTAATTGCAGCATCTGACATTTACCACTGTGTATTCAGAGTGCACCACAATGGTATTTTACTCCAGAGCTTTGGAAGAGAAGGTTCAGCTTGAGAGTACCATATTACCATATACTGTTTAGTGGAAGTCTTAGTAATGGGAACTTTGACGTTCTCGAGGCAACACCTGTCAAAATGACTGGAAGATTACCAAGCAATGGAAGTGAGATGGTAAACTTTGATGAACACGGCACCTAACAAACAGTGCAACTAACACCTGAGAGATTAAAATGAAAACCTTCTTCACAACCTGAAGAACCTCCCTATGAAACACATAAGGAAGACAATGTAGATGTAAACAAGAAAATAACCAAGCGGAGAGGGCGATTCTCGAATTTGCCACGTTTAAAACAACTACGTGAGTCTGCAGCTAAGTATAAAAAGACACATCCAGAAGTCAACCGAGCTGCAGTTAAGAAGAACACGCAAGAAAACCCTGAGGTAAATTGAGTGGCTGTTAAAAGATACACACTCAAAAATCCAGAAGTAAACAGGGTTGCAGTTTCAAAATATGACAGAAATAACGAAAAACGCCAGCATCGTAAAAACAAACTGTGGACTGCAAACACCACTCTGGATTTAAATATGACCATGACATCTGTTATGAATCAGATAAGACTATTGCGATTGGAGCCCAGAATAATGTATGCATTTATTGTAAGGCATTAAAATGGAAACACGAGTCAAAGGGGTTGTGTTGCAGCAGTGGGAGGGTTTGCGTAAGACATCTTGAAAAGCGACCTGAACCACTTCATAGCCTCATTGTTGGTGACCATCCCGAAAGTGAGCATTTCCGTAACAACTCCAGAAAATACAATAGCGCTTTTCAAATGATATCTCTTGGAGCTAAGCAAATCGTTGAAAGTGGGTTTAGCCAACATTTAAAGTACAAGGTCAAATATACCATTTAATTGGTAGCTTATTGCCGTCATCCAACAATGACGACCATCAGTTTTTTAACTGTATTTTATCGGTGATGACAGCAAGTAAACAACGGCACGTTGTAAGTATATACCAAAAAACGTTGTAAGTATATACCAGGCAGGAGTCAAACCAGCATTGGTCCAACAATTGCAGTATATGCTTCACAATTATAACAACTATATTATGGATTTTGAATGTGCCATTGAAAGTGAGACAGAACCAGGTAGACAGTTCAAAATGGTCATTCATGCGGATAAAAAGTCTGTCAATGCCCATAGAGGCAGGTATAATGAACCAGTAACAGGAGAAGTTGGTGCAGTTATTGTAGGCCAAGAATTTGAAAAAAGAGACATTATAATGAAGAGTAGATCGGATAGACTGCAGCGTATTAGTGAAACTCACAGATCGTATGATGATTTGCAGTATCCTCTGATGTTTTGCTATGGTGAGGATGGTTACTCCATTTTCATCCCTCAAACTGACCCAATTACAAAGCCCCCTTTTTCGAAAACAATTTCTGCAATAATGTTCTACTGTTACTATAAGTTGATTCAGGCTACTAGAATAGAATTGAAATTAATATACCAAAGGGCTCCGACCCAGAGGGCAAAAAATGGTGCAGTGTCAGGTTTTATAATTTTAGTGTTTACAAAATTATAAGGTGTGATGAAATGATTTGAAAGGTTCTATAAAATTGTATACATTAGTTTTAGGCGGTACGAAGTTCGCCGGGTAACACTAGTCTGTAATAAAACTATCATGCTCTACAAAGTTATTCTGAATATCATTTAATAATTTATTGATCAAATTGTATGGGGGGAAACCCCCCCCCCCCCGGTAATACCAAGCTTTTTTGAGCTGGTTTTGTTTGGTGATTTAACCTTATACTTCATACCAAGTTTCATGAAAAACGGTTGGAAAGTAAGGAAGAAATTGATTTTTTATATTCTCCATAAGAATAATATTGGGCGCTTTCAGACAACGTACTGCGTTTATCGTGGACAGTAAATTTAATTTTTCTTTGGAACCGTTAGTCGTAGACAGATAATTCAAAATACTAATTTGTTTAGTTTTTAAGCTGGTTTCTATGGGACCAGTCAAGTTATACTTTACTTTATTGTTTTTGCTGAAAATTTAAAAATGTGATTTTTTGACATTTGAAAGCCCATAACTTTTGAACCGTCATTTTTACAGACATGCGGGTGGTGTCAAATTATTTAGTACTCTGTGCACTATAAACTATCAAATTTTAATCAAAATCGTTAGAGCCGTTTTTGAGAAAATTGGATTTTTCACGGTTTTTAAGGGTTTTTAGGGGTGAACTACCCTTAAAAAGCAAAAATTCAAAAAAATGAAAAAAACGCCTGGAGATACGGTGACTATATACATGCCAAATTTCATCTAAATCGGACCAATGGGGTAGGCTGTGGCACTGTACACATCCAGACACACACACACACACACACACACACAGACACACGGACGGACAGACATCACGTCAACACCCACTTTTTTGGATTCAGGGGACCCCAAAATGGATATATCCACCCTCAACTCAAATTTTGACGAAAACAATACTTTCTCCATATACTATGTATAAGGGGAGAAAGTAAAAATAACATGGTCTCGGGCTTAAGTCTTACCATGAAACCTAGGATAATAGCTTCTTCCCTATGGGAAATTTGCTAAAAATACGTAATCTATATAAATAAAATTAGAGTTTTGTCTGTACATTGCTCAGAATTATTAATTTTTTAGTTATTTTTACTTTTTGTGCGTTAGAGAAGCCGAAACCGGTCTTATCTCAATTTTTGTCTGTTTGTCTGTGACGCTCCAGGAGGCATTTTACGCCGTCTTCTTCTTCGAAAAAACGGGAGAGCTGATTACAATGAAACTTATTTCCTGTATTCTTTACATTCAAGAGAAGGTTTATAAATGCTTGAAATCGCCCGCCGCCTCTTGAAAAGTAAATAACGAGCATTTAAAAACTCACTTTTATGCAATATTACTCGCATTTTGATTCAGTTTTCAATGAATAACCTACTGATAATAATCAGCTGTCTTTGTAGTTTGAAGATTTAATAGAAATAAAAACAATCAGCTGTCAAATCAATATTAGTTTATATTTGTCATTGATTTTAAACCCATTTCGAAATCATACTATATTAAAAAGTAATTTTAACGCATAACTAATTAGTACCTAGTGACCGAGCTTTGCTCGAATATAATATAACATGTATTATAAAAATTAATTAGAAAAATTAAAACACATGTATTACTCAATGAAAACATTTATGTGGTTTATGTAAAACCGATTTAATACACCATATAGGATAGCACTGAACAAAAAGTATCGCACCTGGTGGGGATAGAACTCGCGACCTACAGTTTTTGAGGCCGACACGCTACCAATCGGCTACGCCGTTTACCGTCTTTTAGCCAAAGCCGATCATTTACTGTTTAATTATTCATACAGTTATTATTAGCCTGTGATCAACTGATTTTGTTATAAACGGAATGAGGATTGAAAAGCAAAAGAGAAATTAAATTTACATCAATTAATTGTTTGTTATAGTGGCTTCAAGCAATACAACAAATACGTTTTCTATCAAAACACGGAAGATTTGGGAAATATTTTTTCTGCTTTTATTTCGCACAGTTATGTTACTCTTAAGTTTTTACAAATTTTTAAGTAACCTGCTAATTTTGCATTTATTACATAAATAAAATAAATATATTTATGCATAACCTCTATATTGTTCCCCGCCGTCTTCAATCAAGAACTGTCAAACGGTTATAAACAGATGTTTTGGTTTGTTTTGTTTACATTTGATTCTCCATAAGCGTAATGTTAAATTTTTAGATTTTAAACTTAATATTACACGAAAACACGAATTTTCCTGGACATTAGAGCTATCTAGAACTTATTTTCTACTCGGAAATTAGTTATTTCCAAAATTTAAAGAAATTCCTTAGTGCCGTTTTCGAGATCCGTGTGCATATATATATATATATATATATATATATATATATATATATATATATATATATATATTCTTCATAAGTGCCAAATGACTTTTATAACTACTTTAAAAATTGTATAGTTGTGTACTGAATGAATGAGTGTTGGTTTTGCAAATTTTCGTTTTAATTATAAAAAACGTTTTCAAGCAAATAGAAATAGTGACTGTGAATAACATGAAAACACAATAAAACATAAATAAATTCAAGGAAAAGTTTACAATAAAAATTTTTTAAAAATTTTTTAAAATCATATGGTTTTAGGCAGTTGAGTTGAATCATTTGTTTTATATTTTTATATTAGTAATAACCTATCTGAGATTTAATCCTGTAGGAAATTTTGATTTTAAAACCAACTGGTGTGCCAATTCTGAATTTCTTAAAATAAGTTGGTTTCTTTTAAGGTTTTGATGTGGTGGAATTTTGTGGAGGGCTTTAAGTTCATAACAGCCCTCAAAATTTTGGTTGTGGTGAGCTGCATGATTGAAAATTGGCTTTCTTAAATCTTTATGAACCACATCAAAACGGTGGCCTGTCATTCTAACTCGTAAGGAGTTAGATGTTTGTCCTATATATTCTTTTTGACAATGTTTGCACGATAGTTGGTAAACCACATTATGGGTTTCACAAGTTGATCCACCAACTATCGGGTAAACTTTATTTGTCACTCTACTTTTAAATTCAGTAGATTCACACATAATTTTGCAAATACCACATCGAGGTTTGTGGCATGGTTTACAACTATTCTTGACATTACAAAGTTCATTAGGCCTAGAATTTTGAATTTTGGGTCTCACCAACAAATTTTTTAAATTTTGTGGCCTTTTAAAAATAACACGAGGTGGTCTGGAAAATAAATTTTCTGTTGTGGGAGAGGATTTTAAAATATTGAATGCTACTTTCATGATGCTGTTAACTTTATGTAGTCCTGGATAGTAGTTTGTGATGAATTTAGGGTCACTTGAAAATTTTTTGTCTTGATTCACATTTTTTGGTTTCTTCAATTGGTTTGATAGTAACTTTTGTGGGTAGCCTCGTTCAATGAAAGCAGTATTCAACTTTGATATATATTTTTCAAAATCAGAGTTATCACTACAAAGGGATTTAGCGCGTATCGATAAGCTTTTTGGGATTGATTTTTTCATGTACAAAGGATGACAACTCTGGTAATGCAAATATTGCATTTTATTAGTGTTTTTAATGTGAATTTTACTTTTTAATTTACCATTGTCAATGAATACATCAACATCTAAGAATGTGACAATTTTGTTGGAAAACTGCCAAGTAAATTTCAAACAACTGAATTGATTTAATTTTTGTAAAAAGTTTTGTAAAGAGCTAATACCGTGCTGCCAAACAATGAAAATATCGTCAATGAATCTTAACCAAATAAGAGGAGTTAAAGGATTTTGAGATAAGAAATTTTGCTCAACTAGACCCATGAACAAATTAGCATATGATGGAGCCATTCGAGTACCCATTGCTGTTCCTCTGATTTGGAGGTAATTTTTGTCCATAAATTTAAAGTTATTCATTGTTAAAATCATTTGAATAAGAACGGCTAAAAAATTAGTAGAAGGTAAAGAATTTGTTGGTCTAGAATTAAGAAAGTGTTTAGCAGCCTTCAGACCATCTACGTGGGGAATATTTGTATATAATGATTCAACGTCAACTGTTACAAGCATTAATTCAGAATTTTGAGGTAAGTTGATACCAGAAATTTTAGCGAGGAAGTCACTTGTATCCTTTATGTAGGATGGCAGAGATTTAACCAAAGGTTGTAAATGTTCATCTACAAAAGCAGAAATTCGTTCTGTAGGTGACCCGATGCTGGATACAATTGGTCTTCCTGGAGGTGGTCTTGCAGACTTGTGAATTTTGGGAAGTGTGTAAAACACTGGAGTTTTAGGTACACTTGGAGTCAGCAGTTGAATTGTTTTTACTGAAAGATGTTCAAAATTCCACCACATCAAAACCTTAAAAGAAACCAACTTATTTTAAGAAATTCAGAATTGGCACACCAGTTGGTTTTAAAATCAAAATTTCCTACAGGATTAAATCTCAGATAGGTTATTACTAATATAAAAATATAAAACAAATGATTCAACTCAACTGCCTAAAACCATATGATTTTAAAAAATTTTTATTGTAAACTTTTCCTTGAATTTATTTATGTTTTATTGTGTTTTCATGTTATTCACAGTCACTATTTCTATTTGCTTGAAAACGTTTTTTATAATTAAAACGAAAATTTGCAAAACCAACACTCATTCATTCAGTACACAACTATACAATTTTTAAAGTAGTTATATATATATATATATATATATATATATATACACAAACAAATACAAATATATATATATATATAGTACCTGGCGACCGAGCTTTGCTCGGATAGAATAAGACATGTTTTTACAAGTTAATTAGCAAAATTAAAACAAATTTACTGCTCAATGAAAACATTTATGTGGTTTAAATAAAACCGTTTTCATACTTCTTAATTAATATGGCATAAATACTGAACAAAAATATATAGTCCAGGAAATGAAGCATTTCACCTCGCAATTTTTTCGTCCTGCATGGATTGACTTGAAATTTTAACAGAAGATAGGTGATAGCCCAAGGATCAAAATCTATATTGAACCAAAGGGTGCTAAAGCCTGGGGGTGGTTGCCACCCCATCTCGGGGGTGGGAATTTTTTGTCACATTTCAACCACAGGAATCGATTGAAAAAGTGATTCTAAGCAAAAAATGTTTTATACATTTTTTTTTGTAAAATCAATATTCTCGAAGTTATTCGTGATTGAAAGGAACACTTTTAGAGGAAAAATCGACGTTTTTGATCGGTTTTTTGCGGATAACTCAAAAATTATACATTTTATAAAAAAAATTGTAGACAACAAATTTGTAGCTATTAAAAAAACAAACAAAACGTTTATTTTACAATTTTTCTACGACCAATAGGAACCGAGATACGACCTATCCATAATTAGGTTTAATTTTCAAATACAAAGACTGATAGATTCAAAGTCAAATACCGGAAAAATAATGCTCTTTTCGTAGAAAATTCATAGAATGTTTTTTGAAGAGCATACTTAGATCTTTCTTAAAAAAAGGTCTGTAGCATCAAAATTGACTGAGTTATGACAAAAATAAGGTCAATACCAAGTTTTTTATAAAAAAAAATTCCCACCCCCGAGATGGGGTGGCAACCACCCCCAAGGCTTTAGCGCCCTTCGGTTCAATATAGATTTTGAACCTTGGGCTATCTATCACCTACCTTCATTTAAAATTTCAAGTCAATCCATGCAGGACGAAAAAATTGCGAGGTTTTACCTTTTTTCGAGCTTCATTTCCTGGACTAATAGCCCTCGGGTGGGGATCGATCACGCGACCTTGCGTACGTGAGACCTGAGCGCTACTAACTGAGCTACGGCGTAGGCCAAGTTGTAGTCGTCGTTTAAGAGTTTTTGGCCAACCTCAA
The DNA here is from genome assembly GCA_023375725.1 of Nephotettix cincticeps. Classification (NCBI taxonomy): domain Eukaryota; kingdom Metazoa; phylum Arthropoda; class Insecta; order Hemiptera; family Cicadellidae; genus Nephotettix; species Nephotettix cincticeps. Next base: position 79,144,739 of record CM041791.1, on the reverse strand, counting down.
TTGTTTTAGCTAATCTTATACTGAATTTAAATGTCCATACAGTTTGTTATTACTTTCCTGTGATCAACTGATTTTGCTAGAAAAGGAATGAGGATTTAAAAGCAAAAGATAAATTTAATTTACACCCATTAATTGGTTTGTTACAGTGGCTTCAAGCAATAGAATAAATACGTTTTCTTTCAAAACACAAAAGATTTTGGAAATAATTGTCTTTGCTTTTATTTCGCACAGTTATTTTACCCTAAGTTTTTACAAATTGTTTAGTAATTTGATAATTTTTCATTTATTACATACATATAACAAATATTAATGCAAAACCTCTATTCACATATTTGCTTGCCACCATCTTCAATTAACAACTGTCAAACGGTTATAAACAGCTGTTTTGATTTGTATGGTTTACATTTGATTCTCCATAAGCGTAATGTTAAATTTTTAGATTTTAAATTTAATATTACAAGAAAACAAGAATTTTACTGGACATTAGACCTATCTAGAACTTATTTTCTACTCAGAAATTAGTTATTCCAAAATTTAAAGAAAATCGTTAGTGCCATTTTCGAGATCCGTGTGCAAATATATATATATATATATACATATATATATATATATATACAAACCTTGCTCGTACTATAGTATTGGATGGATACAAACCTTGCTCGTATGATAGTATTGGATAATAATTGTATAAATGTTTCTAAATCTATTTAATTGTAAAGAAATGCTAAATAATAAAGCTGGTTATCGATTTATTTTCTTTGTATTGATTTGTTTAGGATTTCAGGTTTACATTTTGGTATGATTATCTTTCTTCATTAAACTGAATCCTGCAACCCGTACAAAGGACGGGCTTACTGCTAGTACAGTATAAAGCGGTACAGTATGAAGAGTAATAAAAACTAAAAGAACATTGCAAGAAAGAGTAGGTCACTCAAGCAAAACAAAGGCGACAATGACCACTGACGGGGGTGTTGTCACTACAGTACATGTGATGCGTTGGCTAATGGGGTGGGTAGGGACAGGTGGGATGGGGAGGTTTATTGTTTTGTGAGTCAGTGACCTTGTTTGCACCAGATAGCACAGACTCACCAGATAGTGCTCAAGACTCTGGCGCTCGGGACAAGGGTGACTCATCGTTCCCTCTACTCTGCTTTTGAACATTACTGCTGTCCAGATCGCTTGAATCCCGCATTCGGCAACCGGCGCGCTACTAACCAGCCTACAAACATCGTTCGCGAGCACTGGCCTCCTAGAATGTTTTCAAATTTTTGTATTCTTTCAAAATCATGTCCGGATATGAGAGGGTTTACCGTATATACATTATATATATATATATATTATTTTCGATAATTCCCCTTTAGGAGAGCGTAAAAACACAATCAACTATCATGGTCCCTTTTTCTTTATTTTCCTTCTTTCTTCCCAAAAACCTCTCATGTATTCACTGTGTTCTCTCTTCATTTCTCCTGTCCACTTCTTTCCAATTCTTTTCCTTCTAGGTGTCTCTGTGATCTTCTGTTTTCTGATTTTTTCTCTGTACTCGCTCCTGTTTAATATATCTTCTTCAGAGATGCTCAGCTTTACAAGATCTTCCATGGTTTCCTTCATCCAAGGAGTTTTTATTTTACTGTTCTTCGCTATATTAAATATTTTCTTGGTGAGTCTGCCGTCGTTCATCCTAAAAATGTGCCCATAAAATCTTGCTCGCCTTTTCCTAAAGTTGTCTGTAATGGTGTCCGTCTGCTTGTATAACTCTACTGTAGGTCTCTTTCTCCATATTCCCTCTCTGTGGACTGGCCCATAGATTTTCCTTAATATTTTTCTTTCTTGTTTTTCTAAGTCTTTTATCTTTGTTCTTCCTTTAATTAACAATGTTTCTGAGGCATATAGGGCTTCCGGCAACACTACTGTGTTGTAGTGTCTTAGTTTAGCATTAGTGGAGATGTTTTTCTCGTAGTTGTTCCATGTAAGTCGGTATGCTTTTTGTAGTTTCATAATCCTTTCTTCGTTTGATGTTGTATTCAGTCCTGTTTTATGCTTCCGTACTTAGTTTCCAGTGGGAGTCTGTCAACGGATTTAGTATCCATATATTGTGTTTTTTCATATGATATGTGTAATCCTGTTTTAGCTGAAATTTCATGTAATGATTCTAGAGCTTCCTTTGCTTCTTTTCTGTTATTTGTTATAATCGCTATATCATCAGCGAATGCTAGACATTTAACTTTGACGGCTCTATCCTTGTGCTTTCCCAATTGTATTCCCTTGATTCCTATTTCCCACGTTCTATATATCTTCTCTAAAATTGTGTTAAATAAAATTGGCGAAAGACCATCTCATTGCCTTACACCTGTATTAATTCTGAACGATTCCGATAACTCCCCCATAAATTTTATTTTTGATGTCGTATCTGTAAGTGTTTCCTGGATAAGTTCTCTAGTTTTAACATCAACTTTCATTTCTTCTAGTGTGTTAAAAAGGGTCTCTCTATCTACAGAGTCGTAGGCTTTTTTAAAATCGACAAATGTTACCGTGGTGTTTCTGTACTTCCTTATTGATAAAATTGTTTTAAGGTTCCAAATTTGTTCGCTGCACGATCTTCCCTTCCTGAATCCTCCTTGGTATTCTCCTATCTGTGGATCTATTTGAGGTTCTAGTCGATTTAACAATGTTTTTGATAAAATCTTATATGCGATAGGCAGTAATGAAATTCCTCTGTAATTGTTTGGGTCTGCTTTATCACCTTTCTTGTGGAGTGGTTGTATTAGGGCTGATTTCCATTCTACTGGTATTTTACCTGGAGTCCATATATTTTCAATGATTTTGTGTATTTTGGGTGTAATATATTTGTGGTCAAATTTCCATATTTCAGGTATCAATCCATCCTCTCCAGGTGCTCTGTTATTTTTCAATGATTTTATTATTTTCACAATTTCTTCTTTTGTTGGTGGTATTGAGTCCGGATTGGGCGTGGGCTTTACAAACTGTAGCTTTTCTATTGGCATTTCGCAATTGAGAAGATTTTCAAAATATTTAGCTAGTATTTCACAATTCTTTTTAGGATTAGTTTCCAATGTTCCATCTTGTCTTTTGAAACATAGACTTTGGGGTTGATATCCTGTAATATTTTCCCTAAATGTTTGGTAGAAGTTGCGTGTGTTGTTTTTAGTAAAATCCTCTTCTATCTCCTTCAACCTGTTATTTTCATATATTCTTTTTTCTTCCCTTATTATTTTTGATGTTATTTTCTGTATCCTTTTGAGTTCTTCCCATTTTTCAGGTGTTTTGCGACTGTTAAATTTTTTCCAAAATTTTATTCTGGCTTCTATAGCTTCATCACATTTTCTGTTCCACCATCTGTGCTTTCTTTTTCTCGGGGGTTGCCCCAATTTCATCATTTCACGTATCTTCCCTGACAGTTCCGTCCAGTCGTCACTCTCAATCTTCTTAATTTCTTCTATTATTTTGTTCTTATTTAATTGTAAATATTCTGGGTCAGTTCTGAATAATCTGTTGGCTCTTTTATTTTGTCTGTTGGGTATAAATCTAGCTTTAATTTGGAGGAGGTGATGATCCGATTCAAAAAATCCTTTCCTTGTTCTCACGTTCATTATTTCGCTAGTATTTTTCTTTGATATTGCTACGTGGTCTATTTGAAATTCACCTAAAGCATTATTTGGGGATTTCCAAGTCCATATGTGTATTTATTATATATTATATGTGTGTGCAGTACCTGTAGTTTTAAATTCATTAATACATTTAGGTGGGTCTCTACATACTATATTAAGTCAAAGAAACATACAAATGGTATTTAGAGTATCTCGAAAGACCAAAAATCGAAATAAAGAGATCTTGTGTTTAGATCTTCTCTCAACAATTACAGAAATAGCTTTACTATTCTATAATAGGTTCATATCGCCTTCCTAGTGAATTATTGATTGCTCAACAATAAAAGGAACCACTGTAGGTTCTTGTGGTGAATTATAACATTTCAGAAAATAAAAAGTATGCAGTAAATTCATGTTTTGAATTACTTTACTTCAAATAGGACTTTTAAGGTTTACAGGAAATCTAAAATAATTCCCAAAGTTCTAAATTTAGAAATAAGTATAATTTAACAATTTGTGCTTTAATTGATAGCATACAATGAAAGCAGCAATTATAGTACTGATAAAAGTAAATGCACCATACACATATGTATGTATTATTTCATGGTGTTTCAAGTGCAAATCTCTGGACCGGCTATATTATATTATTCCTCGAACCAAGACAAACACATTTTATAATATGAACATGTGTCTTCATCATCTATAGTTTCTAGTTTTTGTATGCATGTATGTTCATATTTTTAAAAATGGTTATCTTGGCCCAAATAAGTTTGTCCAGAGAGTTACACAGGACAACCGTTATGAATAACAGGGGATTTGAATAAATAAATATCATATGATTACTGTAAAATAAAATTCATATGGTAAAAAGATCAGTCTGAGTTAGACTACAGTAGCAGCAGAAATAATATATCAAAGCAATATAGTTTGGTTTGCAAACATTACGGTAGACCCTCTTAATCATTACCAACATATGTACAAGAACAGAGAAATGCCTGGTTATTTGGAATCCCATACACAATCAATAAAAATATTCTTTATTCATAGTATAAACTTAGTACATGTTTTGAAGAGGATAAACAAATCTATTTTAAAAGACATCTTTTATTCTGACATTTGATTTAGCCTAAGCCTTCAATTTTTTTCATAGTCTGAGAAACCGGTAACAGAGTTAGTAGTTGTGAAAGTAGCAAATTGGTTAAATGAAGGCACAAGGAAAATCATTCACCTGATTTGAATGATATTTTGTAATACTCAGCCTTAAAATTAGCTTATTATTATGATTACATATTTTTTACAGATTTTAAATTAAAAATTTACCTAAAAACTTAATATTTAATTTTTTGTGTTTAAAATATGTCATTTCAGTGGTTTAAAATGCAATATGAAATGAAAGTTGTTTATTATTTTCTGTTAGGCCTATGAACATCTCCCTACGTTAAAAAATTCCTCCTTTCGCAGTGTAGGTAGCCACTCCAATCCGCTTAATGTGTAGAATACTCAGAAAGCAACATCAAATTAGTAGGTTAGAGTATATTTTATGTTCCAGAATTTATAAATTTAAACATACAGAATTATATACATGAAAAATTTGTTTTTGGATGAATATTTAAAAAAATACCCAATTGTCTTCCTACATGCTCGTGTTTGGAACTAAGGACTAGCCTGCCGGCCAAAGAGCCTTATACAACACTGATTTTAAGTGTGCCAGTGGGTTGGAACCTGGATAATTATGATTTCAAACACAAATAAATTTCCACAATACTGAGACAAGGAGATAATATTAGTTATCTGATGTTATAGGAAAAGGGTGTATGGGTTTACATTATAAGTATAAATCACTTTATAAAACTCATCAAATTATGATAATTGCAGTGTGGTTTTTAAAACAACTTTTTTAACCATACAATCCTAATAAATGGTGACCCTAAATACAACGGATACACTCTATTCCGCAAGTTTTTTATGGCCAAGCAACTAATCTTTTAAAAGTAATTCAAGGTGTAGCATGAATTCTAGGCACCTATTGGACAACTACAGACTATAATACGATATTGAAAAATGTATCTATTCTAAAGCACCAATCATATACTACAACATTCGAAACGAAAATATAGAACTTTCTGTTCTTTATTTCCGTTTCTTTAAACATCTAATAAAAACAAGGTTAAAAGATCTCTTTGACAAATTTAAGTTGTTTTTAATTTGGCATAACAGTTTATTTTATTAAATCAAATTACAATAAAGTCCGGTTTATCGAGATCAGGATAAAAATAAAAAATAAATCACTAAAATTTTTTAAGTTTTATTTCAAGCGCCTTCAAAATTTGAGATGCAACAGCAGAACCTTGCTTTATGCAGCAAGTATCAATGATGAATGCGTAACATATGATGTACACATCCTCCTACATTGCATATTTTGCCAAGCGAAGCAATTTTTTTCCTTTATTTTTTTGTGTGAGGCGGAAGGAATGCTATATGCACACAGGTGGCCAGCCTGTAGTGTAGGACTCCCCTACCTAAAAAACGGTGTTACCCACTAAAAAAAATCTCCCCTACTCTTTTGGTCCCTAACCTGAGACTGTTTTCACATTCTAACAGGCTAGGCCTAAAATTGGCTTACGCCCTTGGGGGTCACTTCACGTCCAGACACTTGTTTAGGGGATATGGGCCACTTTGCGGTCCAGATCACTTTTATTCTCTGTGACAAAAAATCCTAATTTCCCTCGTGCTTAATCATGTTGTGGCAGACTGTGTCTACCAAAAAAACACCAAGTTTTCTTGCAGCCTCCAGGCGGGGCCTTTTCCCAACGGGGCAGCGGATGAAAGTGTGCTCCGCATGGTCAGGAACGCCCAGACAGTAAGTGCAATCCGGAGAACCAATTTTTCCCATCCGCTGCAGGTACAATTTGAAATAAGCGTGGCCTGTCAGAAAGTGAGTGAGGCAGTAATCTACCTCGCCATCCCGCCATTCCACCCACGGTTGGACCTGTTTGATGAGTCGTGCAGTCTATCGTCCTCGGGCGTTTTGCTCCTAGCTATGTTGCCACTTCTGGAAGGTTCGGGAGTGCTCTTCAGATCTTGCAACATCCTTGCCTTGCTGCCGATCTCGCTTTGTCTCTGATAAATCGCCTTCATCTCCCCTGCCAAAAATTTGACCAGAATGACTCCAGCGACCACAAGTATGGCAGACTATCGGATACTGTCCGATAGGCAGAACACACCCGGAGCACAGCTTGACGCTGAACCTGGGCGAGTCGCAACTGTTATATATGTCCTTGGTGAGAGCATTTGTCCACACCTTTGCCTCATAAAGGAGCATGGACTGGACAGCGGACATCAAGAGACGTCTTCTGCTCGACGAGGACCCCCGACATTGGCCAAGCGAAGCACTACAAGGCATGATCACCATTTGATATTTTTATGTTCCACCACAGTATTCATGTCATCACATTTCATTTCTTTATTACATCACAGTTGAATTGAATTGATGAGTTAAACGCTAACTATAAGGATGTACTGGGTGAGCTCTCCCTTTCAAGTAACGTTTTTACAACTATTCAACACCACCAGTGACAGTAAACCTTACGTAGACATCTTAAAGTGTAAACAAGTTCTAATATCAAATAAATACAAGAATGTCATTGTGAAACTCAACCTCAATGAGTTGCAGTAAGTTTTACCAAGACAGAAACTAGTGTAGGAATTAGTGCACATAGTGGTGTTGCTGGATTTTGCCTAGGACCAAGTTTGGAAAACTTAGGGGCTGGTAACCTTACTTTTACATCTGCAAATGGCTATTCTGATGTTGGGTAGTTATATGCAGTTTGTAGCACTAATATTGCAGGCCATTCACGATTGTTTCTATTTGTCGTGGACGTCAAACCTGTTATATTTTTAGATTATCCAGATTTCCGGCTATTCGGTTCGGGACTCTTGCCACATTAATCTCGATAAACCAGATTTTACCGTAATTTTTAAAAAGAAAGCTGGTAATTATAGAATATTATAAAAGATTGTAAAGAGTCTCTACCAATAGCTATGATTTTCATGAGAATACTGTGGATTGATGAATCATGAATCTAAAGAAAATTAATTCGAGTATAGAAGTCTTTAATCTGTCACAAAAAAATATTAATAATTGTTTTTGAAAATTAAAAAAAAATATTGGAGTTTAAACCACACCAAAGAATATGGCAATCACAGTTTATAAATAACATGTTTTGATTTTGACAGATAAAAGATACCTATAACATTAATTCTTATAACTTTTAAGTGTAGTAATTATTACATAATAACTATGATTACAATGATTCTCCTTTAGAAAATAAATTTTAAAGTGGATAGAATCTTTATACCACTATACACTAGTGGTTTTGTGATACACAGGTAAAAAGTACTAATACTTAATATTATATATAAGCTAACAACTTTTAAATTCTTTAATATCTCTTTCTGTTTTATAAATATTAAATTCTTCTAAATAGATAAATTTATCATAGACTATACACAACTTACAATTAAAAAGCAATTTTAAAATTGCACTAGAATTTAAAACAACCTTTATGTAAGTAGTAAGTAAGCTTACTTACTAAACAAATTTGTTAGTAATGGGCTGATCCCAGAAGTACTCAATTTTGATTTTAAAATTTGGCTTTCAATTCTCATTTAAATGTGGAAGTAATTACTTCCCTTAGAGGGATAGCTTACATCATGGATATGTCTAAAGGTAGTGTTTTCTGTTCCTCTTAACAGCTGTCCTTACAACCATATCACGTCACTTCCGTTTCAAATTTTGGTCTGACAGATTGCTGATACCCCTCCAGAGCTAAGACATATCCATGCCAATGTAAACAAATGAATGAATGAATGAGTCAATCAAAAGTGAACCACTCCTTTTTTTAATCTATAATATTAAAAAGAAGAGGTGGTTTCTGTATGTTTGTTTGTGGGTTTGTTCGTGGGTTTGTTGTGGCAAGTAAATGCGAAAAATACTGAACCGACCGGTTTGAAATTTTACACAAAGGTAGATCTCAAACTCATGCAACACATAGGCATACTCATTTCCTTAAAATCCTCTCGGACTATGCCCTGTGAACGTCCTAAGTTTCAATGTTTACATTTTTAGAGAATGAAAACATAAAATTACTTGAATGTCAACAGCTGTGAATACTAAAATTTGACAGTTCGAGAAGAAGAAGAAAGAGCTGCCGTGACCGTCCTAGGTTTCAATGTTTACATTTTCTAATGACAACATCCGTTTGCACTATATTTTGACAGTTCGGGAAGAAGAAGAAATAAGGTTGATTTTTCAGATAAACTGCTGGATCAAAATTAGTGAATTATTTGAAATAGCGGAGTGGTAGATTTTAAGTTTTTTTCCGACGACTGTCTCTATTACATTAATCCTTATCCTCTCCCAATATTTGACATATGTTACTTTGAAATGTTGTAGACACTCCTGTTTTGTCATTTTGTAAACAATGAAGAATTAATTAACAATAGCTTAAATGTATCAGTAGAGCCTACACCTTTCAGCTTTTTTAGCCCATGCCAAGAACGGGTACTTTGGCTAGTAGTAGATAAAATTCACAGTTATTCCAATTTTGAATCTAAACTTACAACCATTACACATCTGTTTTAAATGACAGCACTAGAAAATTATGAAATATACAAAAACAAAGCTACAAAATTTCAGCCTCCCCCAAAAAAGTAAATAAAAAATGATTAAATGAAAAATGTATTCTCCAGTCAAACACATTATTTGAAACCCCCATTGCTTTTGAGAACAATTGACAGCGACAGTGATTCAAGATGGCACGAGGAAAAAGTCCATCTGATAAGTTTAAGGATTTAACAATGACACTACAAAAAATAAATAAAATAAAGTGTCGAAACGAACACTATTCACTAAGAACAACGTTTGGATCACAAGGCAACAAAAAGGTATTTAATCTATTATTTTATTTTATTACAGTGGAAGCTCAATTAACCGTCACCCTTTTAACCGTCAGTCTCTATTAACCCCGCTAGTGCAAAAAAATGTAGGTTTCAGCATCAGCGCCGAGCCGAATCGTCTGTCGAGGCTATATGATGAGAAGTGACGGTGTACTGCACACTTGAACTGTGTGTGAATCATTGGCGACAAGGGCAGTGACCCAGCTGGTTAATCCCTTACACTGTCTTCTGCATTCCACTGCTACTGTTTCAGTTCAGTTCAGTACAATCTATGGCTTACTGCTGTGAACTGAAGATTTTGAAACAATTTTGAGTGCAGTGCCAAGTAGTCTTCGTGCTTTATCGTTTATTGTTTTCTTAATAAAATATTTTAATAAAGTATTTTCACTTGAACTGGTGTAGGCTACTTTAGTTTTTTCTCTTTTAAAATCATTTCACATTAAGTACTGACTGCATAGCAGTCATGACAATTAGCACTTACAATGGCACTGTTATAACATGCAAGGCAGTGAATTGCGATGATGCAACGCCAAACACTGTCAAGGTGCTAAGTTGTAGAGGCGCTATTATTATTTCTGTTATCTGTCTGTCTATTTGGTTATCCGTCATGGTCCCTGATACATATTTCCCAATTCACAGTCATATGTTTATTTCCTCATTTACAATCATATGTTTATTATTATTATTGTTCAGTTTCATGTTATTGTTTACACACAGTTCTTTCATAATAAAATGGTGATTTTGTAGTTAAATATTATTTTTGTGTTATTTCTTTAAGATTTAGCAATGGCGACGAGGACAATGTAAGAAATTGATAAAATTATAGATATGCCAACTAAACTGAAAAAGTTGAAATCCATTCGCAAAGGTGTTAAGTTTCAAATTACAAATGCTAGAAAGTGTATTCAGTCTGGAACATCACTTTCTCAAAATGAGATTAAAACCAGGTTAAATATTTTGGATGATCTAAAAGTGAAATACGATCTTGTTCTAGATAGAATTGATATACTAACTGAAGAAGATGGTTTAACAGATGAATTTACATATAGAGAAGACATTGAAAATATTACAATTGAGACAAAAGCCAAGCTGTTGGATGGTCTAAAGACATATACAAACAATGGTATTGATTTTAGTGTACAAAATTCTACAGAAGATAGTTTACAGTCAAGCCAAAAACCTGCAACAAGACTACCAATACTTCCAACATCCAATTTTGAATTTTACACCTTTTGATGAGAGAGAGAAATTTTCTAATTTTGCCAGAAGACTTGAGGTTTTTATGACCTTAAAAGGTATCAACGAACCTAAAATGAAAACATTTACTCTATTACATGCTTTAACACTTCTTCATCAGAAACTATATGACCTTTGCAATCCGGATAATCCATTAAACATGGAATATGAAGATCTTGTTGAGATACTGAACAACTACTTGGATCCTAAAGCAAGTGTTTTGGGCGTACAACACTTGTTTATAATTCAAACACAGCAAGATGATGAATCAGTTTTTGATTTTTCAACAGAACTGAAAAGGCTTTCCACAAACTGTGAATTTCAATGTAGCGCTTGTGGAAAATCAGTGTGTGATGTACTCTTACACCTTCAGTTTATCCGTGGACTAAGAGATAATGAAATTAAAACCAGATTATTACAAGATCATGATATCAAACCTTTTAATGAAATTGTTAATACTGCTACTACCATCGAGCTTTCAAAAAGTGAAAGTACCATAATAACCCATAAGAATATTACTCAAAACATTCATCAAGTGAGATCCAACATAACAGATAAAAAAAGCCAGTACAAGATGGAAAACTCGATTCAAGAAATACGTGTTCTGTTACAACTGGAGCACCTACTACTTCCACGACTAAAACCTTAGACTTGGAATTTTGACAGTTACCTCTTTGTATATTTTAGATTGTTTGTTATATGTTAAAATGAATGTAGATAATTTTGCGACTAATGATTCAGTACATAGTCATTTCACTAGAAATAGTCACAACCTTCGACCAGCTCAATGTAACTTTCAAACCACTATTACCAGTTTTTCTGAATTTGGCAAAAAGCTTTATAATATGTTACCTTACTGTATTAAATGTTTAAATGTTAAAACTTTTAAAAATAGAATAAGAGCTATATTATGTGATCTTTGTATTTATGATGTAAAAGAGTTTATTGAGTACTTATCTTCTAAAAGTAATGGTAATGGAAATGATAGGCTATATTAGAATGAAATACTTAGTGGAATAAAATATAATAGTCAAATGTAGTACTGGACGATGCCATGCATGTATTGTGTTTATACTGCAATAAAGAATTTCTGAATTTCTGAATTTCTTCCACCGATTAAAAGGTAAATGTTATCGTTGCGGAAACATTAATCACCGAGCTAATACCTGTCCAATGATTAATGAAACATGCCATGCTTGTGGCAAATTGGACATATATCAAGAGTTTGTCTAAGTAAATCTAAACTTTGTAAATCTGCTGAAAAAGTACATTGTACTGATAATATTGAATCTGGTAAGGAGAACATCCATGAAATCAATATACTATCTGAAGTAAAGAAAACTGAAAAATTCTACATTGAGGTAAAAGTTGAAGGAAAGAATGTCAAATTTGAACTAGATACAGGAGCGTCACTCACTTCTATATCTTACCAAGACTACAAAACATTGATACCCAATAAAAGACTTTATAAGACTGGAGTAGAATTGAGAACGTACACTGGGGAAATAATAAGGCCAAAGGGAGTAACGTACGTGAAATGCAAATACAAGGACCAGTATTTCTCAGGAAAATTGTATGTCATCAATCAAGCAGTTGACAGAATATTTGTAAGATAATTGATGAGAGAAATACAACTTGACTGGGCTGAAATCAAATCCCTGAGCATGACAAATCATGTAGGATCTAACCTTGACTCCTTACTTACAAAATATGAAGAGTTATTTGATAAGAATATTGGTTGCATCCCAAATTTCGAAGCAAAGTTAAACTTGAAGGAAAATTCAAATCCAATTTATGTGAAGGCTAGGCAGGTTCTGTATGCTTTAAAAGCAAAACTTGAAAAAGAACTTGAACGCTTAGAAAAACAAAACATTATTACCAAGGTGGATAATGCAGATTGGGGCACACCAATTGTACCTGTTGTAAAACCTAATGGAGACATACGTAACTGTGCTGATTTTAAGGTTACTTTAAATAAGGTTGTAAAGGATGAGAGATACCCGATTCCAAGAATAGAGGACATTTTTTCTACAATGACTGGGGGTAAATATTTCTGCACGCTTGACATCAGCAATCTGCACATGAAGATGGACGATGAGAGTAGCAAGCTACAAACTCTCAGTACTCACAAAGGATTTTTTTAAGTAAATAGACTAATGTTTGGCGTAAAGGTTGCTCCTTTATTATGGCAAAAATTCATGGACTCTATACTACAGGGAATGGATGGAGTCCAATGCTTTTTTGACGACATTCTTGTTCAAGGATCAACATATGAAGAAACGATTTTAAGATTGGAGAAGGTACTGGAAGTTTTAAATAAATACAACTTACACTTGAACAGATAAATGCAAGTTTTTTGAGAAAAGTATAAAATACCTCGGTCACATCATTGATGAAAGGGGTTTACACAAGAGTACAGAGAAAACTGAAGCAATAAGAAAAACTAAAAGGCCATCAAATGTGAGTGAATTGAAAACATTTTTGGGATTGGCTACATACTACAGTAAATGTATACCTAATTATTCCACAATATTGCATCCTTTGACAAGATTACTCAGAAAAAATGTCAAGTTTATTTGGAGTTCAGAGTGTGAACAATGTTTTAATAAGGTGAAGGAAGAAATAACTAGTGAGCGAACCTTGGCTCATTTTGATCCTGCTCTGACTCTAACCCTTGCTACCGATGCATCACCGGTTGGCCTCGGAGCGGTCCTTTCTAACAGGCTAGACAATGGTACAGAGAAACCTATTTTATTTGCATCTCGTACTCTGACAGTAAGTGAAGTGAAATACAGTCAGATCGACAAGGAAGCAGCAGCCATCTATTTCGGACTTAAGAAATTCTTTCCATACATATATGGTCGAAAGTTTGTGTTAATCACTGACCATAAGCCACTTGTGTCCACCTTCGATCCTCATAGGACACTACCTGCAATGGCTGCAACCAGGATATTTAATTATGCCCATTTCCTATCTGGGTTTGACTACACTGTTGAATTTAGAAGAACAGAAAAACATGGTAATGCAGACTATTTGTCGAGGTTTCCTTTTGAAAAAACCTCACAAACAAAAGTAGATGAGCATTTATGAGCATTTACCAGACTAATCAACTAGAAACACTGCCAATAACAAAAGAACTAATTGCTACTGAGTCACAAAAGGAGGAAGGCTTGAAAGATATAATTCACTTTTTGGAAACAGGAAGAAGTCTCGAACAATTAGGCTACAAAGACTATGAATTTAATTTACAAGATGGTTGTTTATTGAAAGGCAACAAGGTTGTTATCCCACAAAATTTTAAGCAAAGGGTATTGGCAGAATTACACATTGGTCACTTAGGGATCGTAAAAATGAAAGCATTGGCAAGAAGTCACTGTTATTGGCAAGGTATCGATTATGATATAGAAAACTTAGCAAAGACTTGTAAACAATGTAGCCTCAAACAAAACAAGCCACCTCAGACTTTTACACATCCGTGGCAAATACCTGGAGGTCCATGGCAACGATTGCACATAGATTTTGCTGGACCATGTCTTGGAAACAACTACTTCTTCATTGTAGTAGATGCCTATAGTAAATGGGTTGAGGTTTTTCAAACAAAAACAATCACGTCTGAATGGTGCGTCAAGAAACTTAGAGAACTTTTCACCACCTTCGGAATTCCGTACACAATCGTATCTGACAACGGAAGACAATTTACTGGGCGTACATTCCAAATGTTTTTAGAAAATTACAATGTTACACATAAAACTAGAGCTCCTTACCATCCTTCCTCTAATGGACAGGCAGAAAGGTTTGTTCCAACAGTGAAGAAGGGACTAGTGGCTATGCAAGAAGAAAAGGGAGATATGAACACAAAACTACAACTATTTCTAATGCAAATAAGAAAATCAAAGAATTCAACTGGGACAGATGCTTACTCTTTGATGTTTCAGTGAAATATACACAAAGATACAAAGATATCAAATACAAGATTGGATATAATGAATTCTGAAAAACCTAAAACACAAGTACAACCACCCTCTAAAGTTGTTCATAGATTTCATGTGGGTGACAGAGTGAAGGCGTATAATTTCAGAGAGAGGGAAGGAAAGTGGAGTTTTGGCCGTATAATTGGTACAGGTGATGTCGTCTACACTTTGAAAATGGATGATGGTACCATATGGAGGCGACATGTTGACCATGTTCTTTCTTCAAGATTCGAGGGGGAAGATTGATACATATTTCCCAATTCACAGTCATATGTTTATTTCCTCATTTACAATCATATGTTTATTATTATTGTTGTTCAGTTTCATGTTATTGTTTACACACAGTTCTTTCATAATAAAATGGTGATTTTGTAGTTAAATATTATTTTTGTGTTATTTCTTTAAGATTTAGCAGTCCCGGTCCCGAGGGTGACGGTTAATTGAGGTTCTACTGTATAGAAGTGAACAACCAAATTTTTAAATGTGTAAAATACAAATAAAAATTATAAAAATCAATATAAATAAAAGTGATAATTTCATAAGTTTCTTTTAATCTTATAAGAACATTAATCAAGTATAAGGTCAAAATAAAAGTAAAACATTTCATTCATAAATTTTAGTCTCAAGAAAACCAAATATAAAAATATGGTTATACCTGATGTATTACAAATTGCCGATATCTGTGAATGTATTACATTATACATTCACAGAACTTTTTCAAAATATAGACTGGAGGATTTTGTTTTTTTATATAAAAATAAGACTAAAAGAAATCAGGGTTTTCTGAAGAAGTATGTTTCAAAACATGGCATCGAATTAGTATCAAGCGTAAAGACTTAAACGACATGTTCATTCCTTTATAACATTGAAATAAAAAATCGGCCCATTACTAATTTTTTTCTCGTAACAAATAATATTTCATTCCCACTACCAGAGTAAGGTACATTAAATCGCTTAAGCCTAAACCTATGACTTTGTGTGACTAGAAGATGTGACCAGCACCCTTGTGTGTGTGTGTGTGTTAATGCTTGCTTGCAGGGTCAGAGAATACCAACTGCTGGCTCTCTTCACTTGATCTGGAATGAAGACGACGGACATCCGTGAGTGAGCGAAGAGGGGCTGGTGTCAATAAAGAAAAACTGCGATCTGAAACGGAACCAATCACCATAGAATAAAACAAAGTACTCAAAATTGATAAGTAACTGCTATTTACCATTCAAGTAAGATAAATGGTAGTAGGCAACTACAATAATAATAACATAAATAGAGAATTTGTAAACTGATTGTTATTTCAGTTATTTCAATGACAAAAACGATATCAGCATGATATCCTGGGTTATTAAAGCAAGGGCTGAGTTACTTTATTTAAATGATAGGCCACGGTCAACTGGAAACAAATTGTGTTCTCTTTGAAATCTGAGAGAAAATGAAACCACGTTCCACTTTGCGGCTATTTGTCCAGTTTTAAATTACATGCTTAGGCCATGATCTCATCAAGAATAAACTGTCATCACTTGGAATAGAAGGCTTGGCAAAATACTAAATGACCAGATACTTGAAAGGACGAAGTCAAATTGTGAAAATTCAACAAAATGATAATGGGAGAAAATGTGTATATACATCAGAGCAATCTACAGTGAGCGAAGGGTGTACCACAAGAATCAGTCCTGGATCCCTTTTTATTCATCCTCTTTACAAATGATCTCCCCAGTGTCATCAATCACAGCCATGTCCAAACCATAACGTATGCAAATCATACAACCCTTCTATTTTGCAGGCGACACTGCTCAACAATTACACTCAGACATCCTAATATCAATAGATAAAGCTCTTCATTACTCCATGCAAAACGACCTGGCTATAAATCTATACAAAACTACACAGATAAATTTTAGCAGACGACATGAACAAATGCAAGAAATTCCCGATATTTCAACTGATATTATTAATTATTATTATATTATTCAACTTCAATATTTTCAATCACTCCATTTTCCAATCTCTATTGGTTGATATTCCATCACAGCCAATAGTTTCTCCCTCATCTAAATCAAGTTCATTATCTTCAAGATATGTGAGGATGCTTTCTGCAATCCCTTTTGCAGTTGAGCTTTCTGGGCTTACATGACCCATGTATTGGTCTCCTGGTTCTTGAACAATACTTATGTGTTCTTCTTTCTTAACTCTACACTGCATTATACTTTTTATCCAGAACAAAGTATTGCCTTTCCTCCCATCAAAGTAGATCCCCTTTAAGTCTGCACCTTCAATGTCTTTATGTTTAATAACCTGTCTTGCCTTTGCTTTTCTCTTCACTTTTTATTTTTGTCAATTACTGGGGAAGTATCTGACTCTGATATTATTCCAAGATCGAATAGTACACTGAACAGCAGCATACATCCTTTAATTCTGCCAAAGAAACACCACGTGGTAAATATTATAATTTATTTTTATCATAAGAGATATTAAAATTTAGGGCCTCAATTAACTCAATCCTTGCTTCCTCAAAGCGTTTGGATCCTCTTTGCCTGAAGTGTCAAGCATAGCATAGCTTCAGTGTCTAGTTTGCTTCAGACAGAAATCTCAACTAAGTTCCACTGATGGGTGATCTCCTGAAAGTTTGTGTGACGCCTTCTCATCTATTTCTTAATAGAGGGTTGGACTATGGTAGTCCTTTCAACATAAAAGTACATAATCTACGTTCCATACGCTTGACAAAAGCGAATATCTACATCTTTTATTTATTTATTTATTTTCAAATGCAACAATACAGACATAAGTCCAATTACATTGCAGCATTAATATAATTACAAATACAAAATGAATATAAAATACAAAACTAGCATACTACGTCCACTGACGCCAACCGACAAAAATGATAAGAATAATAAAAATAGAACATAAAATAACAATCCCAACAAATCAATACTAAAATGATAAACCTGACGCTCTGAAGACGTGTATATATAACTATAAAAATAAAATTTACCTCTTTAAAAAAAATATATGATATTTTAACAAAATTTAACAATAATTTATAATAATAATATGAAATTAAATGGCTGTTAAAACCACAGTTATAGTTAATAGCCTACAAATAAGTATTAGCAATTGATTTTTTAAAAAAGGTTAAGGTCGATGAAAAAATATCTATACCATCAGGCAATGAATTATATAAACGCATCATAACATTTATTGATGATTGAGTCCCAAGATTGGAGTAGCCAAAATGCGGAGCAAAAAGATGTCGAACTCTGGACGTGTGTCGGGGTATAAGGAAGCAGAGCCGCGACAGCAACTCACCATCATCAATGACCCCGTTAGCAAGTTTGTGCAAAAATACCAACATACTCACATCACGACGCCAGCTCAGACTCTCCATTCCAAAAATCAACAAATGTGCATGATAGGGAACAATAAATGAGTTAATTTGAAATATAAAAATCTTAAAAACTTTATTTGAAGTTGTTCAATCAATTCTTTTAAATAATTTTGATAAGGATACCATATGATACTTCTAAATTCCAATTTAGATCTTACAAAAGAAAAGTAAAGTAATTTTAAAGACTCAATTTTTTGAAGAAAACTGCCAGATCTCATTATGAATCCCAAAACCCTATAAGCGGATTTACAAATATCAGTTATATGCCCAGAAAACAAAAACTTTTCATCAAATAAGATTCCAAGATCTCGAATATTAGACCTTACTTTTAGAACAGAACTACCTATAAGATTCCGAGTTTTCCTTGAATATCTAACAGTAACACATTTATCGGCATTAAACTTGAGACCAGAATGACTCCAAGGAACAATGCGGTTTAAATCATCCTGAAGCAATCTACAGTCATCAATACAGTTTATATGGCGAAATATTTTCATATCATCAGCGTATAACAAAACATTACTATTTTTTATGCATTGAACAATGTCATTAATATAAATGATGAATAAAAGAGGACCAAGGTTCGAGCCCTGTGGAACACCAGATTGAACAGGAAATTGGCCAGATGAAAACCCATTATAATTTACTAACTGTCTTCTATTGTAAAGATAAGATGCAAAAAGCCTAATGGCATTATCCGACAAGCCAAAAAAAATTTAATTTCTT
The DNA here is from genome assembly GCA_023375725.1 of Nephotettix cincticeps. Classification (NCBI taxonomy): domain Eukaryota; kingdom Metazoa; phylum Arthropoda; class Insecta; order Hemiptera; family Cicadellidae; genus Nephotettix; species Nephotettix cincticeps. The sequence goes on along the minus strand of CM041791.1, from coordinate 79,125,861 downwards.
CAACAACTGTAAATGATTCACTTTATCAAAGGCTTTGGAAAAGTCTGTGTAAATAACATCAACCTGCCCTCCCTTATCAATAGAAGAAATGCAGTAATCTGAAAATTGAAGATTTGTATTTATTGATCTTACTGGGAAAAACCCATGCTGATAAGGTGTGATTGATGACTTAAAGTGTCTGAAAAGTCTATCGTATAGAATACTCTCAAATAGTTTAGCAGGAGTAGATAAGATAGCAACCGGTCTGTAATTTTTAATGTCCGTTCTCAGTCCTTTCTTGAATACAGGAACTACCTTTGTTAGTTTCCAGTAATCAGGAAAACAGTTAAATTTGATGGATAAATTAAATAAATGAAGAAGAGGCTTAGTAATTAAGTCAAAGCAACCATTAAAGATAAAAGATGGAATACCATCAGGACCAAAAGATCTTTTGGATTTAAGTTTCTTCATTGCAAAAAACAATTCATCCTCAGTAATATATTCCATCCTGAGACAGTCAATAGTTTGAGAGGGTGAGTTGAGGGCGCGTTGTGTCAGCTGTTCACAGCTGAGAGTGGAAGGTTCGTACACAGATTGGAAATAAGCGGCAAATGCCTCCGCTATCTCATCGCCCCCCTCCACCCCAACACCGTCCAGGCTCATAGACGGCATGCGAACTTGACTCGACCTTAATCTCTTTACAACAATCCAAAATGATAAGGTATTCCTCACTACATTATCCTCCAAACACTTGGTATAATTCAAATAATCCTGCTTAATTAAATATTTAGTCTCAGATCGTAACATTTTATATGCATTAAAATAGAACTCAGTATTAAACTTTTTGTATTTTCTACATGCTTTATCTTTCTTTCGAATTAATTTAATAGTAGCATAAGAAAACCAGACAGTATATTTATTTTTAAAACTACGTTTCATAGGAATATGTATATCAAGCTTAGAATATAATAACCTATAAAACTCTATAACACAGTTATCTATATCATGATTACTCATCAAATTCACCCAATCAATATTCCTTATTGAATTATACAAATCAAAATAATTGCCCTTACTAAAATTATAAGATACAACAGATTCGCTCAAATCATGCTTCTGATTATTAGATTTAATCGTGATATTAAAATCAATACCCAATGCTGGATGGTATCGGTCAAGTGGCACAAAGTGAGCTTCCTCATAAAATCTCAGATCTGATATGTCAGTTAAAACCAAATCCAAATTTTTACCCTTAAAATTGAGAACATTATTTTTCAGTTGTAAATTAAACATTTCATTGAAAAAACATAATTTTTTACATATGGATCCTCCTTCTACCAAATTAAAAGTAGAACCAGTTATTTGCAAATTGAAATCACCTAATATTAATACCTTTTCATTAGTAAATTTAAACTTCTCTAAAGCTTCAAAAAAGAATTTGTACTGTGAAATTGGTGAATTAGGTGGGAAATAGACTAAGCCCAATACGACAGAAAAATATTTGGAAAAACTTATTCTCAGCCATATATTTTCTCCTTCTGTTTCCAAATCAGATAATCTAATTGATTTTATACAATTTTTTATTGCCACCAAAACTCCTCCACCCATACTACCTGGGCCAGATCTATCTTTTCTATAAACAACATAATCATTCGTAAACAATTCATTGTTACTGATGGAATCGTTTAACCACGTTTCAGTGATAGCACATATTTGATAGTTTCCCTCAATCACCCCCAATCTAAAAGGCAACAACTTTGTTCTAAGCCCCCTAACATTCTGATAAAATAAATTTACATTATCATTATCAAATTTCATAGTTTAATAAACATAATAAAATAAATAAGCGAACCAACATCCTCGGACAAAATTATCCGTATATAAAATAAACAGAACAAATTTAAGGTTGAAAAGAAAATCATTAAACAGTCCACAATGTAGAACAATGTCCATGTGAAGGTTAACTGCCTGGCGACGAGCAAATCCACTACAGCAACTAACGAGTCGCTTGTGACAGCGGCCGCTCAGCAGAGACACCTGCAGATTTGGTCTGATTTGCTCCTGGGGGATGCTGAGAAGATGACTGGAAACGCTTGAGGTCAGACTGATCTTCAATCAGAATGGGTGGATCACCTTCAGTTTTACGGACGAATATTTTCCCAGAACTCGTAACCCAGCAAAACTGAATCTTGCACTCAAGTTTACATTTGCAAGCCTCAGCCCACAATGGTCGAGTTTCTCGAGTCATAGACAAACTTACATACACAGTGTGATCACTTGGAAGTCCAATATTAGAAACAGAGAACCCTCTCTTACGTATAGCAAGACACCTCATTTCTTCCATGTCTATCCTGCGACAAAATTTAACAATAATACCCCGAGGGATATTAGGTCTACTACGCAAAGGAGAAAGGCGATGCGCAGCATCCACCATGGAATCATCAAATTTGAAACCCAAAAACAAGGTAACTCTACTGATTATATTAAGGACATTTTCAGACGTTGATTCCGGAACACCCTGAATTTCCAGACAGTTACTGCGGGAATACTGGGCTCCAAAGTTTATCCTCTTCTTTAAAACACAAATTTCATTTTTGAGTGAAATATTTTCACACTTTAATTGATCAATCTCGTGGCTCTGAGTTTGAACCCTATCATTAGTTTCAGCTAAGGAGTTTTTAAATTCGTTACACTGTTCAAAACACATGTCCAGTGTTTTTGTGATATCGTCTTTAAATTGTTTATTATCATTTTTTATTAACTTAATGTCCTCTTTAACTGATTCATTATCAGACTTAATTTTAGCCATTTTAGAAAGAATTAAATCCAATTTGTCTTCAATAGGTTGTAAATCAGGAGTACTTTGAGAACGGGTACGTACACTTTTATCAGTTGGCGGAGCAGGCGGCAGTGGTGGCAACGGTGACATGATGATTCACTCGCTTCACTTTGACCTTCACTGACCTTGACTCTGACGACAACTCACATAACCTCACTACTAAGTAGTGATAATCATATATTTACGAGATTAAACTTTAACCCTAGAAGTGGCAAGCTTTTTACTCTTAACTGTAACATAAAAACAATTACTAATGTCTTCTTGAAATATCAAAGTTTAAACAAAAAAAGCATAAAACATGCCCCCCCCCTTATAACCACTAACCACAAAAGCAAAACAAGTGTCCACTGCAATCCCAATTAAGCTTACAAATGCCGTCAACTTCCACCCAAGCCCGTCACCGTTTATTTAAGGTGGGCCCCCCTCTCCGCTTTACCACACATTTGCAAGCCAAATTAGGATTGCTCATGGTCAGGATTCGAACCCTAGCACTTCCGAATGGCTAGAACGTTACGCTCGTCAGCGTAGCGCGTTAGCCGCCTCAGCCATCAGTGCCTAGGAAAAGAAAGCGCTTACTTGGTTATAGACCTGCCCGGTGGCTGGCTCGTGTACTACGAGAGCAGTTTCGGTTGTTTGCCCCCAGAGGGAAACACGGTCGCGTAGGCAATAGTGTCTAACAAGTACACTAAACTGACGACAGATGCCTCCACCTGCCAATTCTTATTGAATATGTAAATGCGTCGTAAATTACGACTTTGCCATTTCTAGGGTTAAAATGTCAATACAAAATCACACAAGAAGAAACTTAATACCTTAAATAAAAACACCTGACATAAGATAATCCATAAACTCCTACTTTAAAACTCGTTAAACACTTAAAAATGCAGAGCCGAGGCGACGTGCGTCTACACCACAAGCATGCTAGCGCTCCCCTCTCCTTCTTATAAATGTACATCAATGTATGACTTCTTTTCTTCTAATGACATCTTTGTATGACTTGTAACAAAAGCCGTTCACATTGAGGTGGCCACTGATTTATCCACTAATACTTTCATTCATGCACTAACCCGTTTTGTGTCAAGACATGGTCTCTGCAGCAATATATTTTCTGACTGTGGAACTAACTTTGTAGGGGCTAATAAAGTTTTTCAAGCTCTTTTTATGTCAACTAGTCGAATATCACTTTCCATTTCAATCCCCCAGCTGCTCCTCACCAAGGGGGTCTCTGGGAAGGAGCCATTAAGAGTGCAAAGCATCACCTCTGCCATGTCATTGGTGAACTTGTCCTAACTCTTTTTGAGTTCATGACTAACTACTTAAGTGGAGGTAATATTAAACTCAAGACCTCTCTCACCAATGTCTAACAATCCTTCAGACCTCACTGCGCTAACCCCAGGACATTTCTTGATTGGAGCTCCACTTGTCGCTGTTCCTGAAGAAAATCTTAAAGACATTCCTGATAACTGTCTCAAGCGATGGCATTTGGTCAAGGCCCTTAACCAGCACCTCTGGAAAAGGTGGCATTTAGAATACATTCATACCCTTAAGCAATGTGTGAAACCAGCTTAAAATAAAAAACTAAACAAATTAGTATTTTGAAATATAAGTCTACGACTAACGGTTCCAGAGAAAAGTTAAATTTATGGTCCATGATAAACGGAGTACGTTGTCTGAAAGCACCCAATGTTATTCTTAGGGAGAATAAAAAAAATAAATTTCCTCCTATTACGTATGTAGTTAATTAATTATAACTCATTAAATTGTAGTATATTGGAATATTAAGTAATGTTTTATTGTTTCTTAATCTTAGAATGCAAACATGATAACAGCTGTAATATTTTTAAAATAATAATTACAGACTTATAGAACAAGATATAACAGTTCTCCCCCACTTGACTTCAATGTTAATTCAACATTCACTTGCAACATCCACATTTCTTAGATTTCTTTAACCTCGAAGATCGCCTTAATTGATAAGCTGGTGGTTCTTCAATATTTTCATGATTATATGCTGCTGATGTTCCTTGAATGTTTTGTTGATTAGTACTTTCAGGTGTCTTTGACATTGCATAATTCCAATTTGATCTAGATGTGGTTATCTCCTCTGGTGAATCCAATGGAGGCTGCGGTAAGATTCGAGGAGAAGAGATACTTGATAGTGCAGTATCTCCTGAAGAAGTGTTCAATGACAAAACATCTGGAGAGCTAGGAATACTTGTTTGACTTGGTAGGCTTGGTGTTGGGTTTTCTTCTTGGTATCTCTGGAAATATTTTGGTATTTTTGATAACTTACTACCTTCAACCTGTGTTTTTCTGAGCTGGTTAATATGTCTTTTTATCTTGTTTTGATTGTCTAATAAGATGATGTAATGAAGTTTTCCCAAACGTTGTAAAACTGTACCAAATTTCCATTGTGTAGATCCTACATAGTTTCTGGCTTGAACTCTATCTCCTGGTTCTAGTGATCTTATTTTGTCTGAGTAATCATCAGATATTCCTCTTGTTAAATTTTGCATAGGGCGTATGAGATGTAATCTAGTACGTATAGTCCTGTTCATAAAAAGTTCTGCAGGCGTTTTACCATTGTTAAGAGGGCTTGAGCGATACTTAAATAAGAAAAGATTAAGCTTTTCCTTAAGACTTCCTGTATCTTCAGTCATTGCTTTGAGCTTCTGTTTTAAGTTTTGTACAGATCGCTCAGCCAGACCGTTTGTTGCAGGATGGTTCGGTGCACAGAAACGTTGTATTATCCCGTTATCCTGACAGAATTTAGTGAATTCATCAGACTTAAATATAGAAGCGTTGTCAGAAACAATCATGTAAGGTAGTCCATATCGAGAAAATATGTCATCTAATGCATGAATCGTTGATATTGAAGTTGGGGCTTTTGAAGACATTATTACTTCCAGCCACTTTGATTTGGCATCTACAACCACAAAGAAATGGTGATTTTTGAAAGGGCCGGCATAATCTATGTGAATCCTTTGCCAGTTTTCTTGAGGTTCTTCCCAAATGTGAGGTGGAGCTTTGGCTGGATTGTTTTTAACTTCAGCACAGCTTTTACATGATTTTACCATTTTTTCGATTGCAGCATCAATGCCAGGCCAATAACATAATGATCTAGCAATGCTCTTCATTTTTACTATTCCAAGGTGAGACGAATGTAATTCTTTTAGTACTGCTGGTTGAAGTATTTTAGGGATGTAAACCCTTGATCCTCGCATAATAATACCAGAATGAAGGGTGAATTCTGGACTTTTTATTGCTCCTGTAAGAAGTTTTCTTTTCAGGCTTTGTAATTCTTGGTCTCCGTTTGTTTCTAATCTTATTGTATCCGCTGTAATAGCTGAGGTGTCTGTAATCGTGTCCAGAGTTGTCTGGTTTACCTTGTATGAGTCTTCAAGGAAGTCCACCAACTTAACATCCAGAGGAATTGGATTTCGAGAAAAGTAGTCTGCATTCGTATGTTCTTTTGATGGTCTCTGTTTGATTTCATAATCGAATGCACTTAAGAATTGAGCGTACCTTAATAAGCGATGGGCTGAGATGACTGGCATGGCTTTCCTTGGATTGAATATTTGTTGAAGTGGTTTGTTATCTACAATCAATAGAAATTTTCTGCCATAAAGATACTGGTAAAATCTCTTTATACCCCAATATACAGCAGTAGCTTCTTTATCAAGTTGGCTGTAGGCTGATTCACTTTTAGTTAAGGACCTGGAAACAAATGCGATAGGTTTTTCTTTACCATTTATTACATGGGACAGTACTGCTGAAAGACCAGTAGGTCCTGCATCCGTAGCTATGGTAACAGGATAGTCTGGATTGAATGGAGTCAACACTCTATCACTTGTAATTTCCTCTTTGATTTGATTGAAAGCGTTTTCACATTTGTTACTCCATTTGAACTTAACGTCTTTCTTTAGAAGTTGAGTTAATGGATGAATAATTGAAGATGCATTAGGAATAAACTTCGCATAGTACAGTGCTAGCCCAAGAAATGATCTAACTTCCTCCACATTAGTAGGACGAGGTGCTTTTGTAACAGCCTCTATTTTATTTTGACATTTAGTGACGCCTTGACTTGTTATACGATGTCCGAGGTAATTTATTTCAGATTGAAATAATTTGCACTTTTTCATGTTTACATGTAAACCATATTTCCTCAACGTCTGGAGACACTTTTCTAGTCTTTGATAGCACTCTTCAAAAGAATGCCCTTGGATAAGAAAGTCGTCAAAATATGCGATAGTTCCATCTAAGTTAGATACTACCTGGTCAATGATTTTGTGAAACTCTTTTGGTGCATTTGTAATACCCATAAAGAGACGTTTTGCTTTGTAAGTTCCCCATGGAGTAGAAACTGCAGCAAAGTTTTGACTTTCTTCTTCTAACTGTACATGTAAATAAGCCTTATGCAGATCTAAAACACAGAAGTATTTACCTCCATTTAATTTATTTAAAAGATCTTCGATTCTGGGAATAGGATATTTAGTATCTTCCAATTGGGGGTTTAGTGTAATTTTATAATCTGCACAGATCCTTACAGATTGATCTGGTTTTGGAACAATAACTAAAGGAGTACCCCATACCGAGTGATCCACTTTTTCTAGGACCCCTTGATCAACTAAGGATTGTATTTCTCTTTTAGTTTTGTCTAGCAGAGCATAAGGAATAGGTCTAGGCTTCATAAATATGGGTTTTGCATTTTCTTTAAGTTTCAAAGAACATTTGAAATTTGGAATAACACCTATATTTGATTGAAATACATCTTTGTACTTGTTTAAAAGATCAGTTTTGATTGAATCGATAGTATTCTTGTCTGGATCCAAACCGTTACGGGTATTTACTAAATTAACCGCTGCTACTTGTACGTTTAGTTTTCTAATCCAGTCTCTACCTAATATAGGAGTGTAGTTCCCCTTTACAACATATAAATTGCCGTGAGTTTTAATTTGTTTAAATGAAATTGGTACCCTTGCTACACCTATTGGTGAAAAATATTGATTTGTATATGAACGAAACCTTACATTTGATGGCTTCAGCTCACAATTAAGTTTCAAACTTTGAAAATCAGTTAATGATACTATAGTAACTTGACTGCCAGAATCAATTTCAAACTGTTTTGAGCCTCTACCAACCTTGACTGTGACTACAAAAGGAGAATCTCGAGATTCACCTAGATTGAAATAAATAGGCACAGATTTTACCTGATTGCAGTCATAATCAGAATCCACGTCACTTCTTTCCGATTCTGATCCTTGTACTAGGTTCACTGGCTGCCTTAGACGAGATGAAATGCAGACTTTTTCGATGTGGCCTTGCTTATCACAATATTTGCAATAAAGGTTCTTGGATCTACAATCTGCTGCTTTGTGGTTATTCTTCCCACAGCGTAAACATGTATTTTCTAATCCAATATCTGTAAGCAGATTTCTTCTTTTGAAATTTCCAGATGATTGTCGGCTTTTTGTAGCTTTATTTCTTGTATATTTAAAACTTGAAATATTTTTCGATATTCCGTATTTAGAAATTTGTTTAACATCCGTATCGGAACCGTATAACTTATTTTGATTCTTAGCAGCTTCAATTGCTAGTGAAATTTCAACTGATTTTTCGAAACTGATGTTATTTCCTTGCTGGAGAATCTGTTCCCGAATTTCACTGTCTCGAAGTCCACGGATAAACTGAGCTTGTAAAATACTATTTACTGGTTTCCCACAATTCTGTTCTTGGCAATTCCATTGTGATGATAGAGAGAGCTGTTTTAAAACTGTAATATATTGAGAAATAGATTCATTAGCTCCCTGTTCCCTTGATAAAAATTTGTGTCTTTCTGTAAGAACATTCGTCTGTGGACAGAGTTGTTTTTCCAGTAAATCGGTCAATGTTTCATAGTCTTTTGAAGATGGAAGATCAGGTGCTGTTAAACTTGATAAAAGGGAATAATATTTTGCACCAAGTGCATTTATTAATATTCTTGCTTTTGTTTCCTTGATTTCGTTAGACTCTCCATGTATTTTTTTTAGTTTAAAGAAGTTTTCCAATCTCTCTTTATACGATTTGAATGTTTCCACTTCTTGATCAAAAGATTCAAAGGCTATAGAAGAATTTAAGGTAGGTGTTGTGTCTTTATTGTTTTCTGGTTTATCAATTACAAGTTGTTTGACCAATTGAGCAAGAGCAGCAGTTTGAGCTTGTAATGTTTCCAATATTGCTTTGTTTTGTTCTGCCATTTCTTGATTATCCATTTTGAATTCCGGTTCTCTTCAAGCTTGTAAGTAATAGTCTAATATCTTAATTTTCACCTCTGAGTCGCCATTATTACGTATGTAGTTAATTAATTATAACTCATTAAATTGTAGTATATTGGAATATTAAGTAATGTTTTATTGTTTCTTAATCTTAGAATGCAAACATGATAACAGCTGTAATATTTTTAAAATAATAATTACAGACTTATAGAACAAGATATAACACCTCCTTAATTTTCCAATTGTTTTCCATGAAACTTGTTATAAAGCGTAAGGTCAAATCACCCAAATAAAACCAACTCAAAAAAGCTTGGTATTACTGGTGGAGGGGGTTTCTCCCCCATACAATTCAAACAATTAATTTAACTTTCTCTCTTGTTTTTATTTTCAGAAGTGGCATAGTTATTTTTGAAACTATAAATTAGTAGATGGTATTTAGATAAACTTTGAAGAACATGATAGTTTTATTACAGATTATCTTTTTTAAATTTACCTAAGAGAGAAAGTATGTGTCAGTCCACTGATACCGTTTATTTGAGTGTGTTTTAACCCTAGAAGTGGCAAGCTTTTTACTCTTAACTGTAACATAAAAATAATTACTAATATCTTCTTGAAATATCAAAGTTTAAACAAAAAAAGCTTAAAACATGCCCCCCCTTATAACCACTAACCACAAAAGCAAAACAGGTGTCCACTGCAATCCCAATTAAGCCTACAAATGCCGTCAACTTCCACCCAAGCCGGTCACCGTTTATTTAAGGTGGGCCCTCCACTCCGCTACACCACACATTTGCAAGCCAAATTGGGATTGCTCATGGTCGGGATTCGAACCCTAGCACTTCCGAGTGGCTAGAACGTTACGCTCGTCAGCGTAGCGCGTTAGCCGCCTCGGCCATCTAGTGCCTAGGTGAAGAAAGCGCTTACTTGGTTATAGACCTGCCCGGTGGCAGGCTCGTGTACTACAAGAGCAGTTTCGGTTGTTGGCCCCCAGAGGGAAACACGGTCGCGTAGGCGATAGTGTCTAACAATTCCACAAAACTGACGACAGATGCCTCCACCTGCCAATTCTTATTGAATATGTAAATGCGTCGTAAATTACGACTTTGCCATTTCTAGGGTTAATGGATGATGTGACATTACCTTGGATACCAAACTTCATGGAAAACAGTTGGAAATAAAAAAGAAATTGATATATAATTTGTTAATATTCTCCTTAAGAATAACATTGGGCACTCTCAGACAATGTACTGTGTTTATCATAGATGGTAAATTAATTTTCTCTGGAACCTTTAGTCGTAAAAAATAATTCAAAATACTAATTTGTTTAGTTTTTCAAGTTGGTTTCAATAGTAGTAATAAAATTATACCTATTTAACCTTTATTGTTTTTGCATAAAACTTAAAAAATATTTTATTTTTATTTTAAAGCCTACAACTTTTGAACTGTAATTTTTACAGATATGCGGGTGGTTACGTATTATATAGTACTCTATGCACTATAAAATATCAAATTTTGATTTAAATCGTTAGTCATTTTTAGGAAATTTGGGTTTTTCACGGATTATTTTCTGTGCATAAAAATGCACAGAAAATAATAATTTTACAATCAAAAGTACAGTACAGTCTTAACTTATTTTTTTACATAATCACCAAAATGGTTGAGGCACTAGTCATACCGTGACACAAGCTTTTTGATGCCTTCCTCAAAGAATGTTGCTGTCAATGAGGACAGCTAAGTCTTGACGGCGTCCTGAAGTTTTCCGATAGTACCGAAGTACTGCCCACCTAACCATAACTTCAGTTCTCAGTAAAGGTGATAATCACTTGGTGCTAGGTTTGATCTGTACGGTGGATATTCAAAAACTTCCCATTTAAACATTTTGAGGATGTATTTTGTCACTTTAGCACTGTGTGTTCGGGCGTTGTCTCTACATTTTTCTTGAACATTAGCCCAGCTCTTGAGTCACAAGTATGTACAAAGCAGACATTGAAATGTCTGGAAATTCAACAGAAAGTTTGCTAATTATAATCCTTTGTTTGTGTCCCAGACTTGCGACCTTGTCTAACTTCATCACATCTTTAAATTTTTAACACCATTTCTGCAAAAGAGAAGCTTTAAATATCAGTGGAAGTATGCTTACCTTTACCGTCTCCACTGTTGGACCTCTGATGTGGTCTCAGGTTGATACTAAGCCTTGGCGAAACTGCACAGCTGACAGACCCTCTACTACTGTCCTCTGGTGGAAATACGCAAAATAATTAGAGTCAAATTAGGTTTAACTACTACTCAGATGTGGCCTTAGGTTAATATGAAGCTTTGACGAGACTGCACAGCTAATTGACCGCTTACTGCTTTCCTGAACGACAAAAACGGCAGAACGGAAGAAGGCAGCATATAGCTAAATGGAGAAAGTTTGGTCAGTAGTGCCAGAGGGTGTGGACAAACATAACTTGTACTGGAAATCAGAAGCTTTTGTTATTGGTAAAAGTGTAAAACCTAGATGTTTCAAGAATGTAAAAAAATTTCGAGTGAATTACCCCACCAACAAAAAAGCTTGGATGACCTCTGCAATTTTCCAGAATGAACTGAGAAAGCATCATAAGAAGTCTTAAGTGCCACTACTATAAGCAACTTTTGAACGAAATTGTTCAACCATACACACAATTGCTGTGTGTTGCTGTTGTTGTGCATGGACACTGCACAGAAGAGATGTAAACATTCATTATGACTATATTAATCAACTTAATGTTATTAGTATAAATTATTGTTTTAAAAATAGGTTGGTTTGTCTGGCCAAATTTTTAACCAGACAAGGGCTCAGTTGAGCAGCGACAGCCTTGCGGTTTGGTCCTTTCTTATCTGTGCTCCAATACCTAACCTTAACTACCATGAGTGAGTGTGCAACATGTTCTGATCCACTACCTGAAGAGGAACTTTCATTTTCAGTTTGTACTGTTTGTAATTTTAAATATCATTTTGATTGCTGTTCTATTAAAGAAGAAACGTGGAACCGTATGGGACAGGCAAGCAAGACAAATGGAAGTGTAAAAACTGTTGTGGTGGAGGTAAGTCTGTTACCAATAAGGACAGTATAATGTCAAAGGATTTAGAGAAAATGCATGATAGTTTATTAGCGAAAATTGAGAACAAATTTGAGGAGCAATTTGCCAAACTCTGTGAATCTATTAATGTACAGGTAAATGAATTTAAAGAATCTGTTGATTTTTGTAGCAATAAAATTGATGAATATGAGAAGTCGATTAAAGAGTATCAGGGAAAGGTTAAATGTTTGGAGGAGAATAATGCTAAGCTTATGCATAAGAATTCAATGTTAGAGAATGATATAGCTACATTAAATGTTAATATGGAAAATCTGGACCAGTATAACAGGAACCTTCGATTGGATGGTATTCTAGAATTGGATGGTGAGAAAATGTCGGACATTGTTGCTAACTTGGCTAGTGCTGTTGGCGTGCCAATTAATTTTGACAATGATATTCAAGCAATTTACCGAATCCCTACAAAAAATAAAAATAATCAAAGGCCAATCATTGTCCAGTTTACTAACAGACAAAAACGTGATTGTTTATTAAAGAAATGTAAGCAGGTTGTGAAGGATAACAAGTGATTGAAATCAACACTTATTATTTAAAATGCACCCTAAGTTAATGTGTATGTGAATGAGCACTTGACACCCTGCTATAAGAACTTACTTTATCAAACAAAATAACTTAAAAAGCAAGGGTTTAAGTATGTATGGGTAGCTGAAGGGAATATATATATATATATAAATCTGAGGAAGACCGTAGAGTGCATGTGACATCTGCTGGTGACTTAAATAAGCTACTTGTTTCTGTGAAATAAATTAATCCACCAAACTAATTAAATAACTGTTGGTTATAAAGTTAATGGACAGTAGGGAATATTCTTATAGTGATTTAAGTATTTTTTGTCTAAACATTTGAAGTTTGAGGAAGCATACGATGAACTAAATCAATACTTAAATCCAACATGTGGAATGGATGGTTTAAATATTTTACCCATTAAGGATAACATAAATGTTTTCGCTCCTGTTCTAAGTAACATATTTAAAGTCTCTCTATCCCTGAGATTTGTCCCTGACACATTCAAGACTGGTTTAGTAGTTCCAGTATTCAAATCTGGGGATAATAGGGAAGTATCCTCATACATACCAATGACGCTAGTTGGTTCTGTGGCTAAGATATTAGAAACTATTGTAAAGAAAAAGTTATTATGTTATTTTCAGGAGAGATCTTTCTTTTCTTTACATCAGTATGGTTTTATTCCAGGTAAAGACACTGATCTTGCTGTAAATAACCATATTAGCCATATTACTTCTGAGCATGATAAACAGAAATATACACTTGCACTTTATTTAGACCTTCAAAAAGCATTTGATGTGTTAGATATAGATATTTTATTATATAAATTTAAGAAGTGTGGCATTGGAGGTCTTGCTCTCTCTTGGCTAGCATCGTTTTGTAGGGACAGGAAACAAATTGTAAAGATCTATGGTATAAAAAGCAATACAGGAGTATTAAATAATGGGAAAGCACAAGGAGGGATCCTTGGTCCATTGACTTTTTTAGTTTATTTATGAATAAATGATTTATTTCCTTTCAAGAAATTACAAAAAATATACATGATATAAACAGGAAATATACTGTCCACTTAAATCCAGTTGTGTGGCCAGTGAAGAAAATGAAAATAAAAACAAGTAAAAATATTAACAAAATTCAGTCTAGCTCTAACATAAAAAAATGCTCCCTGTGATGTTAAACATAATTAAATTAAAGTCTGGATGTTTCACTGTCACTTAAATTATTTAAAACAAAAAAAAAACAATAAACAGTTGCTTCTATAGAACAGTAAATAATAAACTAACAAACATAAAATAAATCAAAAGTTATTATATTAATGATTTGTTAAATTTAGATCTAAACTCATCTTATATATGCATATGCTGATGACACAGCTTTTGTGTGTTCTGCATACAATAGGGTGGCACTTAATACCAAAATGAATAAGGATTTAAGAAAGATATCAGATTGGTTCATCCAAAACAAACTTCTAGTTAATAGTGCAAAATCTAAATGTGTTATGTTTTTTTACTGTGATAAGCCTAAATCATGTATATATAATAATTTTAGTTTATATTGTCATAAATATCAATGTATTTATTAGGGGTCTGCGGTACAGGAAATTATGAGGTCGGTACGGTACGGTAAAAATTGTTGTACCTCGGTATCATTGACTGATCTCATCCTTTTATTCATAAGTTTTTCCAGAACTTAATTAGTGAAAACGTAGAGAAAGGAGTTTAAAAAAAGATATACAATGTCAAAAGAAATATTTTACCGTACTAATTTTCAAACTGTAATATGATTTTTTAAATCCATTCTTTAAAAAACATATTATATCACATTAAACATATTAATAATTATTTAAACATTATAACTTATGTTGTAACTAATTAATAAGGGGAAATGATCTTCTCAAGTATATATGAAACTAAGGATGAACAAACAAAATGAAAAACTATAATGTATTTTGATGCAGAACAAAAAATACAGAAAATATACTGAGTCAATACCCTTAGCCAAGGGTTCAATAGACCTATGTCTTATATTTTCCTGGTTTATTATTTTTAATTCAACCAATCACAATCATTGTTCAAATTAAATAAAACACTTTCAAAAAATGTCAAAGGGCTCTTTAGACTAAAATAGTTATTTAAGTTTAAAGTGGTTAATAGTTTAATATTACAGTGGAACACCTCAAATCTGAACAGTTCTTAGGAAATAAAAAAAAAAGGGGGGGGGAGAGTGATTTAATTTTACCAGAGGCTTGACTAGAAATGGGACATACACCCACCCGCCAAGGTCACTGCCCTTATGAACTTATTGAGTCAAACACAGCCTGTTTGACCCCAATCACTGCGTCTCCCATTGCTTACATACAGTGACGAAATAAGTGTGTAATATTATTCCCCAGGAAGAACAGGCTTCGGTCCCAGTTAGTTTGGATTTGAGGGGTTCCACTAATGAGGAAATCCAGAACATATTAAAAAAATAAAACGGTTTATTTATTTCCTTTATTCAGTTATATCCTCAACATTATGATTTTTTGTTTTATTTGAGTGAAAATTCCGAAATATCGAGATCATTACGGCAAATCACAGTTCTGTATTGGTCATATAACATCGTCAACAGGCTGTCAGAGTAAAAAGAAAGAATGCCTCGAAAAAATCAGGAATCTCAGTTTAAAAGGTTTTCACAGTGATTGAAAAATCACAGGTAATCCCATCACTATTTGAAACACGACAAATATGAGCTTCATATTGGTACGACTATTTTGTTGCGTCAAAAGAAGGAATGGTTCCCTGATCGCGAAGCTGCTACACGTGGATACGATAATAAGCTGCGAATGCACAATAATTTAGAACCGGCAGGGAGATGGCTGATTGCCTGATTTTCCTGAAGTCCTGGTGAGGTTGTTTTAAATGATAATTCATCAACACGCTATGAGTCAGTCTTACGTTCAGTATTTGCCGTACATCTGGGCAGTGTTGTAATTCAATATTACTTGTAGAGTATAAAGCCTTTAACGGTCGGGTTTTATTCAATGTTTTCGGCAGGAGATGTTCCATAGTTATATTTGATGGCAACCTAGACTGGATTGTGACTTAACTTTTACTTATTTCTACCGTACCGAACTTGTACCGAAAAAATACTTGTACCGTACCGAGGTTCGGTACAAGGCTTGGAACCGTACCGTACCGATTTTTTCGGTGCACTGCAGACCCCTAGTACTTATGAATGTTATTGTTCTGCTATAGAAGTTGTAGAGTCAGTAAGGTATATCGGTATAGTGGTTGACCAGCACCTTAAATGGAAAGAGCATATTCAAAACCTTGTAAAAAAATTGCGGAAGATAGTATTACACTCCTTGTATTATATGAGAAATTTAATTGGCAGGAAACACTTGTTACGGCTTTATGCATATTGGTTTGAGAGCACTATGAGATTTGGCCTTATACACTATGGTGGAACTTATCCGTCCTTATTGAACCTGGTTATTATGTGTCAGAGGCATGCGTTAAGATGAATTTTTAGGATTAGGAGAATGGATAGGTTGAGTTATGTGTTTTCAGAAAATACTTTATTTACTATTAAAGAATTGCATGTTTATGTGTGTTGATGTATGTAAACAAATATTTATATAATTATGAGATAAGAGAGATAGGTAGGGTGACTCGGTCCACTCTTTGGACAACTCTTGTGGTGCCAAACCTTGTCAAGGAAAACTAGCAGACATCAGCTATGCTATCTGGCTCAAAAAATATATATTGAACTTAAAGATACTATGGCAATGAGGTGCTATCTGATAAAAAAACCAAAATTCAAAATGAAGGCAACACAGTTTGTTTTAAACCAATATGTGTAGGTTAAATGTAAAATCCACTGGTTATAGTGTAGTTGGTATCATTGATTTATTACTACCTATTTATTATTAATATTATTTATTAATTATCTATATTCATTGTTGTGTCTTATTTCAGAGATTTATTTGTATATTTATTAATCTGTATCCATTATTGGCTTATTCACTGAATGAGTCTTATGACTCCATATTTTTGTTATTCTGTATTTTTTCTATTGTTATAAACTGCACGGTAAATTCTTTGTTGTTAAAACTTTTGGTAGTATCTAGCTAATATTTCTTATGAGCTGTTGTATAAATATGTTTTTGGTGCCCTCCCCTGGACTTTGGTGAGAATAGCTTAGACTGAGAATGGACTGAACTGGCTGCTGCTTGGGTATTATTGTAATATATAGTTGATAAAAGTATGTGATCCCACGTGCATCTTACATGATGCTCAGGACTTGTTTATAGAAATTTTTATAAGGGCTCGGTCCCAATATGAGGGGTCCTACTACAAATACACTAAATGGAGTTCTACACAGTTTTTACAATAACAATTTTCAGGATAATTTTTTAAGGAACAAATATATATTTTATACAATAAAATTAAATTTAAAAATATTTGCCGACTCAATAACAACACATTTGCAGTCATGTTCCGCACTGTCACAATGTTTTCACGTAAGTTTCAGAGCTGTCAAAATGTTGAAATACCTGGTGACGAATATCAGAAGAAAGATCAGACTCTGCTGTTTACACTGATACCAATTTTAATCTAATTGGAACGAACAGGAGTGAAATTCTTAGCGACTACGACATCTACTTGGGCGAGTCGATCGGTAGTCTGAGGGTTCATTAACTAACTATGCAAAATGAAAAAAATACTAAAATACAATGTAAAGACTCATTCATTTTTGTTTCTATAGATTCAAAAATATAATTTAAAATATATTCACGATTAATGACTGATAAATAAGCAATTTGCTTATTATGAATGTTCTGTTTATACAAACTTTTTTATCAATACATTTTACAACTGTTTTCTTGATTTCTGAGAGGAAAACTTTATCATAGTGCAGACAAATGTATGACTCACCTTGAAGGAATTCATTTGATTTGTCATATCTGGGAGATACAGATGATAGTCTTGAAGGACTCTTCCTACTTGGGCTCTCCTGAAATTAAGTTTCTCTATGAAAATTAAAGATTTCCAGAAATAGGAAAATAAATTTGTATATTTAAAAGTGATAATGAAGGTATAAATATGCTTTGACTTGCCAATAACAAATATTTAAAATCCCAGAGAAAAGTAGACCATGCTTGATTTTGGTAGACCATTCGTACCTGCAAATACGTGGACACAAATTAGGTTGTCCATAATAACTTGATATTGGTTTCTAATTAATTAAATTTTGCAACACAGAGAATAAAATAAGATGCTTTTAATATTTTTTGAAGTTGCTTTCTTGAGGTAGCGCTGCATGACCAAAATGCTCAAAATCTTAAAATAATCAGTAATCAAAAACAAAAATCTAAAGATAAAGTTCAGAAATCTAATATTTTTCTGTGGTTGAAAAATATCGCTTTCGAGATGTTCAAACTATAAGTTATTAAGTTTAGTAGAGGATTTTTTGTTGATTTTCATATTTATTTTATTTTACAAGTGGAGAAATAAAATAATTTCCAAACATCTTTTTTAGACATTTAGAATTTCCTGATTAGCGCTGATGGTTATTTCACCGCCAATCTCAAATTCTGTTGAACCATCTTGCTTCAGACAATCAATTTTAACACTATACGACATTATGCCTAAACGATCTAAAGTATCCACACCTAAGACCACGTCACTCGTAAGAGAAGATAGGTGGACAGCGCCTAAATTATTGGTTTGGTTGTCCAGGGTTGCTTCAAACTCAAAAATATCGGTTTGCCTGGTTTTTGTACCATCTGCTAACTGTATTACCATCGATACTGGTTTAGGTTTAATCCCACTTTCCAACAAATGTTAAGTGAACTTATCACCTTAGTGACCGTGTTGCCCTCTGGGCGCAAGCAACCGATCCTGCTCACAAAGTGCACTAGACTGCCACCGGGCATGTCTTATAACCAAATAAGTGCTTTCTACTCCTATGCACTGGTGGCTGAACGTTGCAGTTAAAAGTAAATACCCCCGTCGCAGCAGACCTGCAAACTCAGCGAATTTCCAAATCAATAATTTAATATATGACAAGTTTAAAAAAAATCTGTCCATAAACATGAGAATTATTTGCCTATTCTCCATAAAATTAACATAACAAAGAGTGTGCAGGTTTGCTGCTGTGAGGAACACTGAAATTAGGCATTTATACCATAAATAATTTTTATCTTAACATTTATACCAACTTTCATCAACATCTGTCCATAAACAAAGGAGTTTGGCTATTCCCTATATAATTATTATGGGAAAAGAGTATGCAGGTTTGCTGCCATGATAAACACATATACTATGATTTTTTAGCACAAATGTATGGATCTCAACCACATGAAGCTAAATATCAAGTTTCATCCAAAAATATTAGATAATAAGTGAAAAATTAATCTTTCCTAATCCTCCATAAGATTAACATTGGATCCCCACAATACAACGTACTGTGTTTAGATTTTTTAATATCTCGGTAACCGTTGGAGATAGAGAAAAACTTTAAGGAACTTAATTGTGTAGTTTTTTAAGCTGATTCTAATGGTGAAATATAAAATTAGAAATTTTTTTAAATTACATGTGAAAACGCAAAAAAAACCCATTTTGGGGTACAAAACCCCCCAAACTACCCGTTCCCATTGACCGATATGTCTGGTTTACAAACTCGTCCGAGCACTTGTAGGAATACACGTCTCTACCAAATTTGGTCTTGATTGGACCATTTTTACGAGAGTTATCGTGTTCACAGACACACATATATACATATTTATATATATATATACATTTTAACGACTATTGTTTTTGGACTCTGGGCACCTAAAGAAGAAAAAATAACATGGTCCCGGGCTTAAGTCTCACCATGAGACCTACGGTAATAGCTTCTTCCCTATGGGAAATTCGCTAAAAGCTTACCACTACTAGGGCTAAAAAATACTCCCGTCGCAGCAGATCTGCGTACTCAGCGAATTTCCAAATCAATAATATAATAATAATAATAATAAAATATGACAAGTTTTATAAAAATCTGTCCATAAACATGAGAATTATTTGCCTATTCTCCATAAGATTAACATGGGAAAGAGTGTGCAGGTTAGCTGCCATGATAAACACATAAACTATGATTTTTAAGCATAAAAGGATAGATCTCAACCACATGAAGCTAAATATCAAGTTTCATAAAAAATATTGATTAATATGGGAAATATTAATTTTTCCCTATCCTCCATAAGATTAACTTTGGAGCCCCACAATACAACGTACTGTGTTTAGATTTTTTAATATCTCGGTAACCGTTGGAGATAGAGAAAAACTTTAAGGAACTTAATTGTGTAGTTTTTTAAGCTGATTCCAATCGTGAAATATAAAATTAGATATTTTTTAAAATTACATGTGAAAAACGCAAAAAACCCCATTTTGAGGTACAAAACCCCCCCAAACTACCCGTTCCTATTGACCGATATGTCTGGTTTACGACCTCGTCCGAGCATTTGTCTCTACCAAATTTGGTCTCGATCGGACAATTTTTACGAGAGTTATCGTGTTAACAGACACATATATATATATAAATAAAAATTTTAACGACTATTGTTTTTGGACTCTGGGCACCTAAAGACGAAAAATAACATGGTCCCAGGCTTAAGTCTTGCCATGAGACCTACGGTAATAGCATCTTCTAAATGGGAAATTCGCTAAAATTAAGAAGACCTACATAAAAATAATTTTTATTTAACCCTAGAATTGGCAAAGTCGTAATTTACAACGCATTTACATATTCAATAAGATGTGGCAGGTGGAGGCATCTGTCGTCAGTTTAGTGAACTTGTTAGACACTAGCGGCTACGTGACCGTGTTGCCCTCTGGGGGCAAACAACCGAACCTGTTCTCGTAGTGCACTAGACTGCCACCGGGCAGGTCTTATAACCAAGTAAGCGCTTTCAACTCCTATGCACTGGTAGCCTAACCGGCTAAAGCACTGCGCTGACGAGCGTAAAGTTCTAGCCATTCGGAAGTGCTAGGGATCGAAACCCGACCATGAGCAATCCCAATTTGGCTTGCAAATGTGTGGTGGAGCGGAGTGGAGGGCCCACCTTAAATAAACGGTGACCAGCTTGGGTGGAAGTTGACAGCATTTGTAGGCTTAATTGGGATTGCGGTGGACACCTGTTTTCCTTTTGTGGTTAGTGTTTATAAGGGGGGGGGATGTTTTATGTTTTTTTTGTTTAAACTTTGATATTTCAAGAAGATATTGGTAATTATTTTTATATACAGTTAAGAGTAAAAAGCTTGCCACTTCTAGGGTTAAATGGCTTTAGTCCTCAAAGTCTGATAAAAATTGATTATCTAACCTAGAGGTCTATTGCTTTTGGTTCAGTTACCTGATAAGATTCTTGATCACTATCGTTGGGAAACCTGAACATTTTGTAGTTTGGAGACCTTGGCCAGGAAGTCGGAGGGGGGGATCGAATCATGTGTTGATGAACCTCCGGCAAAGAGAACGGATCTGTTCCCAAATCTCCGGAGAATTCCTGATAAAATATCTAGGTAATTAATAAATATAGGACTAAAAAATGGACCAGTAACTTAAAGATTAGCCTTCCATAAGCTTAACATGTTCGCTGCAGGCGGTAACGATAGTTGCCACGCCGGCCTCCCCAGGGGCATGCGTATACGATCGTTGCCGCCATTATATTGTTACTTAAATACGTCAGTAAGCTGCTAGCTGTTTGTTATTTTGCTTGTATTGAGGTACATCTCTTTCATTTTTGTCTGCGTCAGTTTTTGATTCATACGTTTCTATGGAAACTGGAAACATGTTGGTGTAAATTTTTTATATTTCTAAAAATAGTAAATACTGTTTTGATAAATCCCCAAAAAGACCTGTTACGGCAAAATATAAAAGAGTAAAATTAAGAGTAAAATACAAAAGACGCCGCGAATGCAGCAAGAGAAATATCTATAAAAGGGTCGTTAGATTAGATTAGATTAGATAATTGAAATGGCGACTCTACCATAAGGTAGGTATTACTTATTCAAAGATTAAATCTGGAAGTTATTTCAATTTACTTATTCTGCATAAAAAACAAGTAAAAAGAGTAAGTAGGATGGCAGCTATAAGAAACAAAATAACTTGGATTTTTCAACATACAGTAATAGACCTTTACTAGATAACCTGTATACCAAGTTAAACCAAATTATTTCAAATAATATGAAGTTTTATGAATTTGCTTATTCTCCATAAGAATATCTTGGGGAATGATGAAGTAGGTTTGCTGCCGTGTTGCCCAGGTTTATCGCCTGAAGGAATATTAAGGCCGACATATTATAAAGGTAATATTAATCATGAATTTATACATAAACAGCTACACAGATACTTCCCATTTTTTAACTTACTGCCATCCTTCCGATATTTCTTACTCATTCCCCATGTAATATCATGGAGAATAAGTAAGTAGATTTGCTGCCATAAAGAAAATAAACAAAGAAATATGAAGTTTATGGGCATATACTTACATAAAATATAGCTCAACAATATTATTTTGCATAGTCCACAAAAAAAACACGTTTTAACATAAGGGTGTTAGCTGTATCCTTTTAGTTAGGCCCAGATGGAACAGTCTTCTGGTTTAATGGCTGACACAAGGATTTCTATTCTAATGAAAGCTCGCTCACAACAAGGAAGAATGAGTTCAAGGAAACCTAGACATTGTCCAGCTGATAGGCCTCATAATGCCTTAAGCTGGAGGGATAAACATGTGCCAATGAAGATCTCGCAGGTCGAAGGATGGAGGGTAGCTATACCTCAGCCCAAATCTCTCCCCCAAAAAAATTGGTTCTAGTAAAAATTTACTTTTTCAATAAATTATGTGTAAAAACCCCCTTTTGGATAGACTGATTTGGCTGGATATCAAACTTGATTGAATAATTACAAACAAATTTACACATCTGTACCAAATTACATTGAAATTGGAGTTTTTCTTAAGTGAGTTATTGTGTTTACGGAAAAAACACACATACAGAGCTTATTTTCCCGCACAAAATCCCCTAAAATCCTTTAGTGACTACGGTCCAGTTTAAGACTTTAAGATGAATACGAGTAAATATGGTTTAGCACATTAGTGCCTACACCTAAGAATATGAGTCACCCTTACTAACAGAAGCATCAAACATATACCTGGGACATAAGATTTATGTCATCTGACTCAGATTCTTCTAAACTGTCAGCTAAGCTTTCACGACTTGCAAGAACATTCTGAAAAATAAAATGTTGTCTTTCAATAAATTATAACAAACTTCTTAAGTAATTTTTACAAATTCTTAACTGAGATTCTTTTTGTTCATTAGATAATATATTTTTTGAACAGACAACAACTTAATTATCAAATGAGTAAAAACTAATTCTGAAAAAATCAAAAAAGCAAGAAGGCTTTAAGGTCAAATGGCTTACATATACATATGAGCAATATCATTTTTAACACCTCCTGCGAGAGTAAATAATTCAGAAGTCTCACAAGTTCTACACAAAATTTTGAGTTTTGTTTCTTATTATATACAGGCTATACAGTAAGCAACTAATATTTTCATCCGACATGCTAGGCGTGCATCAAACATGCACTAACAACAACAAAATTATTTGTCGGCTTGGTGACTGTCCAACAGTTACAGTGGAAGTGATGTTGTGCAGCCTATTATAAAGACATTGTATAAGAACATATATATATATATATATTTCTAAATTTTCAAAAACAGGGAATATTTATTAATACTATAAATTAGAATATTTATAAAATACTTAAAGTAAAATATACAAGCAAAAGGTGTGCGAAGAAAGCACGTCCGTCGCCAGAAGTCTTGACGTCTCGGGTAACATTCCAGGCGTACAGAATTACGGCGGCACAGCCGCAGGCGAAATTTAATAACAAAGAATTGTAAAAATCACTCTCTCCCACGGGAATAACCTGGAGTTAACCACGGGTTTACTCATGGTCAGCACCACGCCCTTTCACATGAATTGAAGATCCAAGCGGAAGGGGTAGTACCAATGAGGCTTCGATCACCAAGACCAAAGATTGGGATTGGTAGAGAGGCGTGGCCGGGGTAGCTGACGGGGAGAAGGGATTTGGAAGCTAAGGAGGAGTGTGTAGAGAGAAGTCTTAGGGAGAGTGACGGTTGGGAAGCCCTGGATCGAGTAGGGGCAAATATCAGCAGAGTCATAGTAAGCGCCTGTTGGAGCCCTACAACATCAAGAAGACGACCCAGCCTACCACATCCGGAGGACCTCACCGTCTGCCCTGCCGACACCGAAGAAGACGACAGCTAAGACCAACGACCCTGACGGTACGAGGACCCACATCCTAAGCAGAGGACGTACGGAAGCGGTTCAAAGGACCTGGGCCGAGGGAGTAGGCGGCTGGGCTACGTCGGCAATGACCGGTAGGTCAGCTACTCTCGTGATATAAAGATTTCCCAAAAGAGGACTTTTGATATCAATATAAATACGATATAAAATATACCCCCGTCACAGCAGACCTGCGTACTCAGCGAATTTCCAAGTAAAAAAAAAATATAATAATAATAATATATGACAAGTTTGGTCAAAATCTGTCGATAAACATAAGAATTATTTGCCTATTCTCCATAAGATTAAAATGGGAAAGAGTGAGTAGGTTTGCTGCTGTGAGGAACACTGAAAGTATTTTTAACATTTATACCAACTTTCATCAACATCTGTCCATAAATAAAGGAGTTTGCCTAATCTCCATATGATTAACATGGGAAAAGAGTATGCAGGTTTGCTGCCATTATAAACACATATACTATGATTTTTTAGCACAAATGTATGGATCTCAACCACATGAAGCTAAATATCAAGTTTCATCCAAAAATATTAGATAATAAGTGAAAAATTAATTTTTCCTAATCCTCCATAAGATTAACATTGGAGCCTCAAAATACAACGTACTGTGTTTAGATTTTTTTATATCTCGGTAACCGTTGAAGATAGAGAAAAACTTTAAGGAACTTAATTGTGTAGTTTTTTAAGCTGATTCCAATGGTGAAATATAAAATTAGAAGTTTTTAAAAAAAAACCCCATTTTGGGATACAAAACCCCCCCAAACTACCCGTTCCCATTGACCGATATGTCTGGTTAACGAACTCGTCCGAGCATCTGTAGGAATACACGTCTCTACTAAATTTGGTCTCGATCGGACCATTTTTACGAGAGTTATCGTGTTCACAGACACACACAAACACACACATATATATATATATATATATATATATATATATATATATATATATATATATATTAAATAATTATGCTTATAACTTAATACCTTTTTTTTGGGTAAGAAATTATTTTATTTAAAACATACACAACATGTTTCAGAACTCAGTCCATTATCAAGTGGTGTATTAATAAGAACATAACCTTGATGTAAATAAAATTTATAAATGTCATATGGTTAATTTTGAAAAGTAAAGAAGACAGGAGATGGATGTTGTATGTATATGTGTTTATGTTTTTTTGTTTCTTATTTTTTCTATTTGATCGTAGATTGGGTGAATATGTGGTGGTAACATTGAATTTAAATTATTTGTTGGATCTTTTTTCCGATGTATGTAGATGTTCAATTCTTCTTTAACATTTAATTTGTCACGTTGTTTTTCGAACTCCAGTACTGATAAATTTTCTGTAATGTTTTTGTAATTATTGTGTCCTGATGTTATTAAATGTTCTGCAAAGTTTGATTTACATGTAGTTTTGTTGTTGGATTTAAGTGCTTGAATGTGTTCTTTAAATCTTGTTTTAAATGTTCGATGAGTTTGTCAATGTAATATCTGTCACAATCACTGCATTTGATTTTGTAAATACCAGGTTTGTTGAAATTATCATTGTCTATTTTTTCAGGGTTCGTTTTTTTATTTATCAAATGAAAAATATTATGTTTTGTAGCTTAGTTTAAGATTTGTATTTTTGAGTGCTCTTCTTATGGCTTTGTCCATGTAATTGTTGTATGGTACACACATATATTTATCTTTTATTTCATTAGATTTTTGTGTTGTGGGTTGAATCTTCTTTTTTAGTTTTTTCTTTATCATGTTGTCTATCATTTTTGTTCTGTATCCATTTTATTCTGCTATATATTTTATGGTGTTTGATTCTTTGATGAAGTTTTCTGTTGAGAGTGGAATATTTACGAGTCTGTGAATTAGTGAGTGAAATGTTGCTGGAATGAGTGTTTTGTTCCAATTTTTGTAATTTTGATGTCAAGGAAGTTTATATCTTTTTCCTGGATTTCTTCTGTAAATTTTATCGTTGGTGATAATGTATTAATGTGTTTCAAAAATTTGTCAGCTTCAATTTTAGTACCTTCAAATAGGCAGATGATGTCATCTACATATCTGTACCAATAATTTATTTTGTTTTTGAATGGATTAACATCATTTATTATTTTTGTTTTCTCTAATTCTGTTATATATATGTTTGCAATTAGTCCTGATAGGGGTGATCAGGAGAACTTTCTTCTTGGAGATAGAAAGTTTTATTATAACTGAAATAGTTTTGTTTGAGAGTTATCTGAGTCAGATTGATGATATCATCTATTTCCTTTTTATTCATCATCTTATTTTCTGTTAGGTTTCTTCTTAAAATTTGAATGGTTTATTTAATAGGGATATTCGAATACATGTTTGTTATATCAAAGGATATTAGTAATGAATTGTTCGGAATATTTATATCTTTAATTTTATTTATTATGTCATATGTATTTTTCACATTATATCCATCGTCTAAATTTAGCCCAGTTTTGATTTTCCTATCTAGAAATTTTGAAATTTTGTAGGTTGGTGTATTAATAAAGTTTACAACAGGGCGTATAGGAATGTTATTATTATGTGTTTTGGGCTGTTCTCTTAAGACCGGAGCTTTTGAATTTGTTGATTTCAGTTGAGTTTTTTCTTGTTTTGTTAAACTTTTACAATTCATTATTTTAGTGTTCAAGGATTTGGAAAATTGGTCGGTTGGATCTTTTGTTAAAATACTATATTGGTTGTTTTTAATAAAGGTTTCAACTTTTTCACTCTAATCATCTTTCTTGATTATAACTATTGCATTGCTTTTATCTGCTTTAGTAAGAATTGAATCATCTTCTTTCAATTTGTCAGCAATAGAATTTATTAGTTTGAGGACTGTTTTTGTTTTCTCTTGCACATTTCGATTTATTTTAGTATTTTTAATCTTGATTAGTTCATGAATAAAGTTATACCTTATGGGATCTTTTATGTTTTTTTCAGCATTACTTCTTATTGATACTTCCAAATCGATTAAATCTTTTTCTATAATTTTTTCCTTGTGATCCATAGAAATGTTGTACTTTAAAGAATTCTGTAAAAGATTAGTTTCTACTTCTGTAAATTCTATGTTTGTTAAGTTTTGAACAGCATGATTGAATTGTTTTGCTATTTCATTATATTTTATGTGATATTTACCTTTTTGTAATTCAATTAGTTTTACATTTTTTATACATATATAAATATATATATATATATATATATATATATATAAATTTTAACGACTATTGTTTTTGGTCTCTGGGCACCTAAAGAAGAAAAAATAACATGGTCTCGGGCTTAACTCTTGCCATGAGACCTACGGTAATAGCTTCTTCCCTATGGGAAATTCGCTAAAAAAAAAAAATTATAAAAAAAATAGGAGAAGCCTTTCGATTGAAGTATATTCCCTTTTAAATTATCACAAGTTAAAGCAATATAAATAAAATGATATGATAGTAAAACATGGTTAAGTTATAATCTCAATTAAATAATAATCTATAGAAAAAGTTCAAACTTGTAAATATATATAATTGATTCACTTTAGTAATGATATAGATGTGTATCGGCAAACAGACATATTTTTTTCAGACCTGCTGATGTGACAAATGTCCGTGGTGAACTGAGCGATGAAGGACAGCTGATGTCGGAAATGCTGGACAGCAAGGTAGACAGCGTGCAGTTCTCTGTAGTAGGCTGGCCATTATAATTCACGAGGATTTAGTTTTCTCGAAAACAGTGCTAGTGACTGCCAAGCTCCGTTGACAAACTGTTGAAGGCAAGCACCTACTGAATGAGCGCTTGCAGCCGTGAACAAACCGGCAAGCACCTACTGAATGAGCGCTTGCAGCCGTGAACAAACCGAGAGTTGCAGATGGTTCTGGGTGTGTCAGCATGATGGCCTTGGTGAGGTTGTCCTTGCAACCGCCTGGAACGTGACTTCCAACTCGGCTGTCCACGGAAAAGGCTGATATCCTTGCAGACCAGATCGTGCTGTATTGAGGGCTGCTTGATATTCCACAGTGCATGGCAAAAACCGGAGATAGAAATTGATCATGCCAAAGAAACAGGCTATGCCTTTCACTGTCGACAGTCTGGCGTAGGAACGGAGGTCTGCGATGCGGTGTGGAATGGGCCGTGAACCCTGAGCAGATATTTCGTAGCCCAGGAAGGAAACTTTATCAGCCCAGAGGGTACTCTTCTGTGCGTTTACATGCAATCCGTTGTCATCTAGGCGCTTGAGCAGGACACAAGAGATTCTGACAATGTACTCGAGAATACTAAGATATCGTCAATGTACACATAACAGAAATCGAGGCCAGTCAATATTTGGTCGATAAATCTTTGGAATGTCTGCCCGGCATTCCGAAGTCCAAAAGACATCAAAGGAAATTTGAATAGACCAAATGGTGTTGTTATGGCCGTCTTCTCAATGTTTGCCCCGAATTTGAGTGTACGCCTTGACGAGGTCGATGGTGGAGAAGATCTTTTAGCCACGGATATGATGGCCAAAATCATGGATATGTCATACCGGATACTTGTCAGGTATTGTTCTAGTGTTCAGCGCCCGATAGTCACCACAAGGACGCCAGCTATCCGGTTTCTTAGGAGCCATGGGAAGGGGTGAGGACCAAGTTCCGTCTGAACGGCGCGCTATTCCTTCCTTTATCATAGTTTCGAATTCTCTCTTAGCAATTCGTAAGCGATCTGGAGCAAGGTGACGTGGGCGACTGGTAACTGGTGGTCCCTGAGTTGTCTTGATGTAATGAAGGGTACCGTGCTTAACCGCGTGGCATATCCCTCTGGGGCGAGTCAGGTTAGGGAATTCGTTCAGGATGATGCTGAGGGTGGAAGGCACAGCTGGCTGCATGAGTTTATAGCATCCCATGTGAATGAGATAGAGAATACATAGGAGAAACAAAACGTCCACTTAAAGTTAGGTTAAATGAACAAAAATACAACACAATGAAAGGAGACACAGCAAACTCTAAATTAGCTAAGCATGCATGGGAAAATGATCACCAATTTTAATGGCAAGAGGCAAAAATATTACATAGGGAATCACACACAGGTAAAAGAAAATTTGTAGAAGCTGCTTTAATAAAAGTAAATAAAGACCCCATAAGTCAAAGCAGTATTGAAGTTAGGGCCCTATGGTTTCCCTTTTTGAATAAGTATTTTTAAGCTAAAACTGCATAGAACATACTCTTTCGGATAGGCCCACCAGACACCACCAGATGAAGCTACGCTGCCAGCGTTCCTAGCAGTCCTTGGCACGGTCGAGGGAGAAGACACTGTGTCTAAACCTTCGTACTGTGAATTTGTTGCCAGGTTCCCGTCCAGCTAGCATGGAGGCGGGAGTGTAGTGGTATTCCCCACATATTTGTAATAGCTGTTCCCTGCTTGTTTTGTTGGTTCTTTGAAGTTAGGTCATCCAACGCTACGCTACCAGCACCCGTAGCGGTTCATGGAGGAAGTATCGCTCTGCATGGTTGAAGGAGGGACTTCGTGTTCCAGCCTTCGGACCGTGTATTTGTTACCAGGTTCCTAGCCGACTACTTAAATGCAATGGTCTGCTCCTTAATAAAAATAAAACGCAATGTATCAATTTTGGTCTTATTGATTCGTCCCACAAAAGTCAAATTAGTCCTGTAATACAGCTCACGAATCTCTCTTTAACCACCAAATTTCTTGGTATTACTTTCGATCCCTCCTTAAAATGGCATGATCAGAACATCGCTCAACGTACATGTTCTGCTCTGTTTGCCATTCGCATTCTTAGACCAACTTGTAGCACGGAAGTTCTCATGGACGTCCATTGTGGATATTGCGAAAGCATTCTACTTTATGGAATTGCTGTTTGGGGAAGTTCTTCGGAGCTGGAAAGAATTCTCAAGCTCCAAAAAAAATTCTGAGACTCATTTTTGGCCTCTGCCCTCGCCATCCTTGTAGAGAAATCTTCAAAGAGGCGGGCATCCTTACAGTACATTCACTGTACATTCAGCAGATCCTCATTCTGACCTTTGTAAATAGGAACAAATTCTACATCTGGGACATTTCCATGACCACCGGACGAGAAATGGAAAAAATCTTTGCTATCTGAGGCATAGAACTGCGGCCTTTGAGAGGAGTTCGTTTTACAGGGGTATAACATTTTTTAACAAATTGCCCAAGTCAGTAAAATCCCAAGGCTCTCTTTCCCTATTTAAAAGACACTTAAAGAGTTTTCTTGTGTCGAGTGCCTTTTACTCTATGTCGGAATTTTTAAATCTCTGAGGAGTTTTAAAGGGCACTATACTCATTAAAGGTTCCCATGTCATATGTTTAGTTTTATTATGTTAAATATTGACAATGCATGATATTTGTTACATGATATTGTATATAAATCTAATGTGCAAATAAATGATTTGATTTGAATAGATTGGATAGAATAAGTCCGCAACGATGAAGCGCCAGGTGTGTGTATCCAAGTCTGAGGTCCATATTGAAGAGCACGGGGCCAAAAGTTTTGATGCATGAGTCGTTTGCAGTTTTTAGATCATAAGAGGCGTAAAGATGGCGACCTGGAAGGAGCTTCGAGGATAGCAGCTTACGTCAGACCCGGAGTCTGCGAGTATCTTTTTAACACTGACCTTGACGA
Organism: Nephotettix cincticeps; assembly: GCA_023375725.1. Lineage (NCBI taxonomy): Eukaryota > Metazoa > Arthropoda > Insecta > Hemiptera > Cicadellidae > Nephotettix > Nephotettix cincticeps. The sequence continues at coordinate 79,095,192 of CM041791.1, read as the reverse complement.
TTGTGAAAACATGGTGATTGAGTGGAGTTTGGCAACCAACCGCCGCTAGTATCGGCTGCCTCTGGAGTTTGACAGAAAGGTGCAAGGAGCCGAGCATTTCTTAGGCTTGTGGCCAAATTTTTTATGGTACAAGCATTCGCTAGTGTCGGAACTGGAAAATTCAACGGAAGCGTTTCTATTGGAATGCGGTTTTGGATTACCACGGGATTGTGGGTACCAGAGCGGATTTGAAGCATGGACTTTAATTCACTAACCTGGTCTGCTAGCGTGTCCACACATGCTGATATTGTATTATTTGAAGTGACGGCGGCCGATGTCGGAGTTGCGGCGAATCCTGATGATTTGTTGGCAACAGACATGTTTGAGGTTCATGCTAAAGGATTGAAGTGGGCAGGAACTGAGGCTGTCACGTCCATAATTTTGTCGGCGATGGTGGCAAGCTGGTCTGTAGTGGACGTTTGGGTGAACTACTTGAGGCTGTATAATCGCCTGAACATGAACAGGTAGACGTTGTGTCCAGAGTATGCGAAGAAGTTGGTCGGGCATAATGTTAGATAAGGATCGGAGATATTGGAGGAGCTGCGATGGTGATCAATCACCGAGTTTTTTTCCTTGTAGCAATTGTTTCATCCGGTGGTGCTCAGACACGGCCACACCATTCACTGGTTCCATTTTTAGAGCTGTGTATGGCACGTCGGCAGGCGGAGTTTGTATAACATCCTTGAATTCTTTACCCACTTGTACATCAAGTTGACCAACGACGTGAAGGTGCCTGGATACCTCATCGGTAACATGGTGAAGATTAAATTGGGCTTCAATTAGTGCAAACCAAAGTTGTGGGTGGTCGCGGGAAAATGGAGGAAGTTATACGTGACCAGATCAATTCTCTTGCTCCATCTGGACGTCGGTTGTTGTTTGCTGATTAATGTGCTGTCAATTTGATGTCGGTGAAGGTTGTCGGCGTCGGGTATCACCAAGATGAGGTGTAATAAAAACTCATAAATAGTTTGAGTGAATGTATTTCAATAACTTAACCTCTCATACCAAAACAAAACATCTTTAAATAACAATTTTAGACGTTGCCTAGCAACGTGTCAGCTAGGCGCCGCACTTCCAAACAGCCGTTTAGCGAATCAAAGAAAATTTGAAGATCATCTACCCTATTATTTGCTGGTCTATAAATAGCAATAACTAGCAAGTAAGATATATTTAGAATACTTTTTGAAGCAGCAATTTCACAAATTCCCTCAGTGCAAAAACTGGATACATCAAGTGATTTAAAAGACAAGGATTTTTTTATCATAATACATACTGCCCCTTTCTAACTTGGAGCGACAGAAGGAGGAGATCACACGGTAATCAAGAGTACAAACCATATCTAACTCTTCCTGCCTTAGAAAATTTTCAGAGGCACAGAATATATCTGGATTTTCAAGTTCTAGTAAGAATTCTACCTGACTGAGTTTAGGTAACATGCCTTGGACATTTTTATGAATAAGCTTGATTACATTCGGAGGATCCGCTGAAACATTATCCATTATATCCTAGTGAGTGATGGAGGTGACTGGTTTGGATTCAGCCCATTTATCACCTCCCATATGGCCTTAGATCTATTTTTGAAACCTCTCACATGTTTCAAAACTGCCTTAGATTTTGCTGCACGGACACCTGTCCTAAACAGTCATGTTTAAGGGGCACACTACTAAAATACCCCCGTCGCAGCAGACCTTTTAGAGAGTCTTGGAAATGTTTAATATATTTGTGTGACTGAAGATGCATCATAAATGATGTGAAACTCATCTTGCAACAAGTGAGCAATACAGTACATTGACACCTTAGGCTACTAAAAAGGTAAATAATTTAACTATTTGAATAGGTGTCGAGTCCAATATCTACAAAAAAAAATATTGTTTTTTCTTTATGATTATAAAACGAGATTGCATGCAGCACACTGGTGTAAGTAGAGCAAATTTCGTAGAATTTATATTATTCACATCATAGTAACTGAATAGTACTGAGTATGCAGATTTGATGCAATAAGAAACATTAAATTTGGGGTTTTATGGCTATATCGGGTATATGGGCATACCAAATTTTGGAAGAATATTTATTCCATATATATATATATATATATATATATATTAAACTGGTTCGACAGGATAAATAAAACACATTTTCAAGCAATTGAGAAAATAGAAATGAAAGAACAATAAACAATAATAAACAGTGAGTAAATGTTTTAGCATAAGATTGTCTTGACAGTAAATTTTAAATATTGAACATATGATTTGGTACATTTTATAATAAATATAGTGGTTTATACATGTAATCGTTAAATGTTATTTTCAATTGAGTTGAATCGTTTTGTATCAATTTATCTCAAATTTAAACCAGATGGAAATTTTGATTTTAGAACCAACTGGTGAGCCAATTCAGAATTTCTCAAATTAGTTGGTTGTTTTTTGCATTTTGATGTGGTTTCATTTTGTGAAGGGCTTTAAGCTCATAGCAGCCTTCAAAATTTTGGTTGTGGTGAGAAACATGATTATAAAAAGGTTTCCTTTGATCTTCATTTACCACATCAAAACGATGGCCAGTCATATGAACTCGAAGTGAATTTGATGTTTGACCAATATAATCTTTTGGACAATGTTTACATGATAGTTGGTAAATCACATTGTGGGTTACACACTTTGATTTTCCAACTATTGGATAAATCTTGTCCGTCACTCTGCTTTTAAATTCAGTGGAATTACACATAATTTTGCAAATGCCACAACAAGGCTTGTGGCATAGGTAACAGCTATGACCTAATTCTTTAGGTCGGGAATTTTGAATTTTGGGTCTCACCAACAAGTTTTTTTTTTTTAATTTTGTGGCCTAAAAAACAACACCAGGTGGTCTGGTATATATATTTAGAGTTACAGGGAATATTTTAATTTTTTTTTTTAATTAATTTTAGATTCCCCCAAAGGTATCCTTGCCTTGATGTGGCGGTGGGGCTTGCGTGCTCTGACAACCTCGAGAGCTATGCCGGCGATAGCGTAGCTACTGGTAGGGCCTCCCTTGCCGGACAGGTCTTCGTGAGGTAGGAGCCAGACAAGAAGGGATACCCTGGTTCTCCAGGTTGGGCGTAAGGCTGACAACCTGATCCCGTAAAAAAACCTCTGTTACAAATCGCCAAAGAAACGCCTCGGAACAGGATGGAATCATTGGAAAACGGACCCGGCTCAGTACAAAGGACTTACGATTTGGAACTTGGAATATAAGAACCCTGGCAGTGCCAGGAGAAATAGATAAAGTATCTGAAGAACTTGAAAAGTATAACATGGATGTAGATGCTCTGCAAGAGACTAAATGGCCCTTTTGTGGCAAAATAAACACAAAAGGTTACCAAGTACTATACAGCGGCTGTGATGATGGTAGACACTATGCAGGCGTAGGGTTTGTCATCAAAAAACGAATTTTGGAGGCTGTGATAAAGTTTGAACCAATTAGTGAGAGAATATGTACCATTAGGATTAAGAGTAAATTTAAGAATATCTCTTTGGTTAGCTTTTATGCACCAACTGAAGAAAGTGATGAAGATGATAAAGATGATTTCTATGCTCAATTAGAAGATGTAGTGTCAAACCTTCCTAGTTATGATATAAAGTTACTAATAGGAGATGCCAATGCAAAAATTGGCAAAGAGTCTACGTGGTCACTAGTAGCTGGAAAGCACAGTTTACATGATGAATCAAATGAAAATGGGGTACGTCTATTGAGTTTTGCTAATGCTCTAAACCTTTTTGTTGCGAGTACAAAATATCCCCACAAAGACATTCACAAAGAAACATGGAATTCCCCAAATGGAATTACAAAAAACCAAATTGACCATGTTATTATAGATAAAAGACACTTATCGACAGTGACAGATGTCAGAAGCCTTAGAGGAGCGTGCTGCAGCACGGATCACAACCTAGTGTTAGTCAAATTGAGACAAAGATTAAAGATTGAAAAGAAAACGCACAAAGAGGTTGAAACTCAGTTACTGTTCGATGAAAAAAGGCCAAAGAATTTAGGTTAGAACTGTCAAACAGAGTTGCAATACTGGAAGAAGAGAATAATGATGACGAAGAAGAAGTAGAAAATATGTGGACGAATTTTAAAACTGCATTGAAGGAATCAGCCACTAAAGTCTTTAGTAAGAAAAGAAAACCAAATAAACCATGGTTTAATGAGGAATGCAGGAAACTCGTAGAACAGAGAAGAGAAGCAAAACAAAAATTATTGACACATGAAACACAAGAAACAAGAGAAAAATATAATAGTCTTAATAGAGAAGTCACAAGATTTCTTAGATCAGAAAAGAGGAAGTACATAAAAAATCTATTGCTAACAGCAGAAGAAGACAGAACTAAAAACAACTCCAAAGATTTCTATAGGTCAGTAAGGTTTTTCAGAAAAGGCTACCAACCGAAATCTTTCGGGATCAAAGATGAGTCAGAGTCAATGGTGGGGGAAAGAACGGCTGTACTGAATGTTTGGAAATACTATTTTTGTAACCTATTAAATGGGGACTTAATTGATGAAGATGAAGATAGTAGGATGGAAACAGTTGAAGTACCAGAAGATGTGATTGTGCCTGAACCAACCTCCGAGGAAGTTATAGTACGTATAAAGCCATTTAAAAATGGCAAAGCCCCAGGGGAGAGTTCAATCACAATGGACATGGTAAAACATGGAGGCGGAAGAATACAGCAAGATTTGCACAAAATGTTAGTCAAAATTTGGAGGACAGAGAGGATGCCAGATGACTGGAAAGAAGCAGTGGTTATACCAGTTCATAAGAAAGGAGATAAATTAGATTGTAAGAATTATAGAGGAATATCTTTATTGGAAGCAGCGTACAAAATACTCTCTAAAATCCTGTTGAACAGTTTGAGGAAGTATATTGAAGAAATAGTTGGAGACCACCAAGCAGGTTTCATGAAGGGAAGGTCAATCACAGATCAAATATTTGTTCTAAAAGATATTATAAGTAAATACTGGGAATTTAATAAGAATATTTATATATTATTTGTTGACTTCAGTAAAGCCTATGACAGTATTAAGGTAAGTATCAGCAATCTAGGTATTACATTTGTGATGCATGTGTTTCGTTTTTAACTAAATATCTAGTTTTCCTTATAAACTTTGAATAATAAATACTATACTCTTGGTCTTATGGATCGGCTTAATTTGGACTCTCAATTATATGGATAAATGATATTGAAAAAACCTTTTTTTGTTGCGATATTTTGTAAATAAAGATGACTTAAATACCTAACTTAACATTTTAGCGCCTTAATTTTTCGCGCGGATGTCCCTGCAATACACTACTGTTGTTCGTTTTGCAAACATAAGAAGTTCTTAACAAAAAACATGTTCGCAATGATTACCTCCTCTAGACAACAAACACTCACTCAAACACTTCTAAAATTCGCGAGCTTTGTTAATGTAGAAGCATTGTTTTCTGTACACAGTTAACTTACTGTTAACTGTGTAACAAAACTACACTACTTAGGTAGATCAACACAAACATAACCTCTGTTACATACAAAAACAAACAGACAACCGGCGCGAGGCCATCAACTGTAAACTCGCCACAAATGTTACTCTGCGCTTGCGCGGACGGCGTCCCAAGACTACCATAAGAGATAGGCATAGCACAAGCCACCCCCACCACTACCTCTCTTCATATAAATGCATTGTGGTGGATTCGGACGTTCTGGCGAGCGCCCCACGGCTACAAATACGAACTTTTCGCGCTATTTTTGTATGTTTTCCCGCTATTATTTCGTTGTATACGACTGTTAAAACATTTTGGTTAGTTGTATCTATGGTTATAACTAAATAAGTATTTAATTATTTTTTCCATTTTCGAATCTTTGGGAGGGCGGCGTCCGAGAGTCCTTACAGGCGAGCCGCCACTGAGACAGACTATATCATCTTACACCAGGGCACCTTTGATCATTTTACAGCGTGGTAAATACACACTCACTCACACACAAACACACACACACATGCAAAAACACACACCCACACCCACACTAAATCAAATATTCGATAATAATACATTTAGATTATATTAGATCATTGAAAAATGGAACCCATACTACAATGTAGGTATTTTAAGCCAAGTATGAATGAGGATTGAGTGCAAGATGATTGTGGCGCTATCTTTTAGTTTTTTACTGACAAGGCTGACATGCTCCTTATACAGGACTGTTAATTAATAGCCCAACAGCCAATGGCAACTAATGAACCAACAGTTTAACGTATATTTATAAATTTCAGATAGCAAAAGGAAAATATAATAAACGGTATCAGTGGACTGACACATACTTTCTCCCTTGAGTAAATATAAATACCCACGTTGCAGCAGACCTGTGTACTCAGTGAATTTCCAAATCAATAATATGACAATAATAGTACAAGTATGTGACAAGATTGATCAATCAATACCTGTTGATAAATTATAGTATTTGCCTATTCTCTGTAACATTAACATGGGAAAGAGTATGCAGGTTTGCTGCTGTGAGGAACACATAAACTATGATTTTTTAGCATAAACGTATGGATCCCAACCACATGAAGCTAAATACAAAGTTTCATCCAAAACTATTAATTGGTAAGGGAGATATTAATTTTTCCTTATCCTCCATAAGATTAGCATTGGAGTCCCTAAATACAATGTACTGTGTTTAGATTTTTTAATATCTCGGTAACCGTTAGAGATAGAGAAAAACTTTGAGTAACTAAATTTTGTATTTTTTTTAAGCTGATTCTAATGGTAAAAGATCAAATTTTAAAATTTTAAAAATTACATGAAAAACACAATAAACCCATTTTTGGGGTACAAAGTCACTCCCAAACTACATGTCCCGATTGACCGATATGTCTGGATTATGAACTCACCCGAGCAAATGTAAAAATAAACGTTTCTACCAAATTTGGTCTCGATTGGATCATTTTTACGAGAGTTATAAAGTTCATAGCCACACACACACACACACACATATATATATACAGTAAATTCTCGTTACTAATTGGGGCTCCAAGTCGTCCGGATTAACGAAAGTCCGGATTAAAACAAATAATCCTGAACGAAGAAAGACAGTGATTTTTGGGTACCCCTTGTATATAATGAAACACCTTTTGCAGATAAACTTAAATAGTATGTATATTCTGAATATAAAAATATATATTGTACAAACAGTACATACAGTAGTTACATTTGAACAAAAATATACACTTGGTATTTACGTCCATACAAAAAATGAGACAACGAAAAAAGACAAAATTACTTTGAACATGAGGGTTGAGGTTCGTCCTCAAGTGACTGAACTGGTTTGAAGAAGGAGTTGAACTTCATTTGCCTTTCTTTTGTTAGGAAGCTATACAAAGCTATACATATTATATATAGCTATACATAAGCTATACATATGTATTGTATAGCTAAAATACATTAATATATTTTAATTGTTACCAAGTTCATAAACATTTGAAACGCAGTACCCTTTTTTTAAATATTGATTAAAATTCAGGATATACAGGGGCCTGCTTTGGAGCATACAATCATCTCCAGAGAATAGTAATCTCCAGAAAATTTTCTTTTATCAATAACTTATAGCTTGTTATTGTGATAAGTTCTATTATTTACAGGCAAAAAAAAACTGAATTGTTCTAAATACAAAATCGTTCTTATAAAAAATCTAATTTTTCTCTGCTTTGGAGCATACAATTATTTTCGTTTACTATTTTCTATAATTTTCTTTTTAACATTCATCCATGGACAAATTTATTTTTGTATAATATATTAAAACAGTATAAAGTAGCTCAAGGTATTAGATCAATAATGTCATTTACACAGATTTCAGGCTGTGAATGCCTTCAAAGCGCATGATACTGCGCGTTGTTGGCCTGCCGGCCGACGTGCTCTTGGTGCGAACTCACTTCTAGAGCAGACGGTACCCAGCCCCTTACTCGGTTTTGTGAAACTCGGTTTAGTGAAACAGTTGAATATTATAACATACTCGGTTTTGTGAAACCTCGGCGTAGTGAAATTTTGATATTTATTTAATTTTTAGCTTTACTCGGCGTAGTGAAAACTCGGTTTTGTGAAACCCACCCTAACAAATTAATGGTTCCTCACAGGGCCGGATAAATTGAATTTAATCTATGAACTATCAGTCTTACTACTGCACAATTCATTCTCATTTTAATTTTTGTGTTTGATAATACAACATGCCAATCACACGCAGTGAGGAGTTCAAGCCATCTACCTTTTTAAGGTCAATAATGATTTTCAAGGCTAGGTTGGACTCAATCAATATTGTTTTAACTTCATTGCAATCTCAGACGGAAATTTCACCGGTTCAATATAAAAACCTAAACCAATATTTGACCGAAATACAAAAGAAACATGCGGACTTTGAACTCAATTTCTAGTGTGCATTGGCGTATGAAGGTGATAATCCTATTCCCGACGATCTATTGATTACAGAACAAAGTTCCATTTGCAATCTTTTACTGACCTAGTATCATCTGTCCAAATACTAATTGATGAAAATGTACCTAATCAAACTCAAACTCAACTTAGCTCGCAATCCAATACTTCCAACAGTATGGATCAATGTATGGTACGGCTTCCCAAATTAGAACTCACCAAATTTAATGGTGACTGTGCTAAATGGACTACGTTTAAAAATCTAATCAACACAGCTATACATGAAAACCTGTCATTGAGTAAAACACTCAAGTTTCAGTATCTCCTGAGCGTATTAGAAGACAAACCTCTAAATTTAATTCGTAACTTAAGCATAACTGATGCAACCTATGATGTGGCATACAAAATTCTGTCAGATCGTTACCAAAATGATCGTAGATTGCAGTTATTGCACATCAACCATGTTCTTGACTTGCCTGAAGTTTCAGCTAGTAACATCACTGGGATAAGGCAGTTCCTTAACATATACAATGAAAATATGCAAGCTCTAACAGCGATCGGTTGTCTGCAATACTGTTACGAAAATTAGATGTAGATTTGTGTAAACGACTTGAAAGCAAGCGTGACGTTACCGGTGGACGTTACCCATTGTGGATGAAATCATTATTTTTCTCAATCAGGAATAGAACCGTTATGAAGACGCATTATGTTCATTTGACACACGTTTGCAAGAAATGAATCTCGACCCTAACACACAGAATAGGTCAATTCAGCGACGAGATGGTAAATTAAAAAATGTAGTCGCATCATCCACTCCCAAAAACCATTCCTCATCATGCGCTATCTGTGATACTATCAATCACAAAACCTTTGTATGCCAAAGGTTTCTGGCTAAAAGTCCACCTGAACGTTACCACATTGTAAAAAACTCCCATCATTGTATATCATGTTTAGGTGCTCACAGTGTGAAGGCATGCAAATCAAAATCATCTTGCAAGGTCTGCCACAAAAAGCACAATACCTTGCTACATTTTCCTGCGTCACCTTCATCATCAATTAGTCTTCCTAACAATTCCGAAGTAAAGGAGTTTACGTGTCAGTCAAATAATTCTGTTACACTCACTGCACAACATAATAGACTATCATCATCAGTTGATAAGGCTGTTATGGTATTCAACAGAAAAAAATCAACATATTTCCCGCAACAAGGGTCAAATTTATGGTAATTTAGAGACACCTTCAGGTGTAACCATCGCCAAGGATCATCCGATGGTTATTCTGGACAAACTCACTGTTAATCTGCCTCGTACACCAGTATCACCAGATGTCATTCATCTTACTAAGCACTATGATCTTGCTGATCCCACTTATCATGTACCAAACCGCATTGATATCATTCTAAATGCAGCTTTATTCCCGCAACTCTTCTCAGGTTCTACAATCCACTTAGGCCTTGATTTGCCATATTTAATCAATTCACCACTTGGACATATTGTAATGTACAACGCCTTCTTTGTCTACATCTTCACTTCATGCTTCGCAACATTCAAGTACCTCGAGTATATGTTGTCACTCTCTTCCTCTTGATGAATTGCACAATTGCATTCAACAATTTTGGGTGCAAGAAGATGTTCCAGCACATCATTTTGGACCAAAAAAATAACGTTGCGTGTGAAAACTTGTTTAAAACGACCCATACTAGAGATGAAACCGGGCGTTATATCGTCAGGCTTCCAATCAAAAATACTAACGTGTCGCTAGAACATTCCCACACTGCGGCAAAGCAACGCCTTTTAGCCATGGAGCGTAAGTTTAACAAGGACTCACGCTTTGCAAAACTATATCGTGACTTCATGTCAGAATATATCACTCTTGGGCACATAAATGAATGTGACAAACCTACACAAGATACAGTTCATTATTATTTGCCACACCATGGTATTCTAAAGGAATCCAGTTCCACAACCAAGTTGAGGACTGTTTTCGATGCAAGCTGCAAATTCAGCTCTGGATTGTCACTAAACGATATACTCATGGCCGGGACTAAGCTTCAAAATAATATTGCTGACATATTGATGCAATTCCGCAAACACAACATTGTCATTTGTTGTGACATCAAACAGATGTACCGACAGATTTTGATTCATCCTGATGATAGGAATCTTCTACTCATTTTATGGAGATCTGACTCCTCTCAAGACTTCAAAACATTTCAATTGAACACAGTAACATACGGTGTCAACAGCTCCTCTTATCTTGCAATTCGTACCTTACATCAATTAGCTCGAGATGAAGGTCATGACTTCCCTAAAGCGGCTTATGCTCTGCTTAATCATACCTACATTGATGACATCATCACTGGAGCAGATTCATTATCATCTGCTATGGACTTACAAAGTCAGTTACAACAACTACTTCTTCGTGGTTGTTTTGAACTACGCAAATGGGTTTCAAACTCTGACCAGCTTCTCCAATAACTGCTGGAATCTCACCGAGAGTCACCAAAGTTCCTAAACGGCTCTCCTGTACCACATTTTGCAGTCTTGGGTCTCCATCTACTGATTCATTCATGTTTAAGTCACATGGCTTCAATTTATCATTGCATCCCACTAAACGCAGCATACTTAGAGCAATTGCTAGTATATGATCCATGTGGGTTTCTAACACCTTTTGTCATGCTTGTGAAATGCTTTATGCAATTGGTTTGAACGTTAGGATTGGATTGGGACACAACATTGCCCTCTGACACATTAACACACTGGACTCATTTAGTAGAAGATACTTCTAGTTTATCACAAATAAGCATACCCCGTTCTCTCAACTTATGCTACGCTCAAACTATTGAACTACATGGTTTTTGTGATGCATTCTGATGCACATTCTCGTTATACGAGTGTTATCGTATATATATGTGTATATAAATATAAATGTGTGTATATATATGTGTGTAATACACATATATACATATATATGTGTATATATAAATAAACATTTTAACGACTATTGTTTTTGGTCTCTGGGCACCTAAAGAAGAAAAAATAACGTGGTCCCGGGCTTAAGTCTCGCCATGAGACCTACGGTAATAGCTTCTTCCCTATGGGAAATTCGCTAAAACACCTGGAGATACGGTGAAATCGGACCCACAGGGTAGGCTGTGGCTCTGTACACATCCAGAGACACACAGACACACACACACACGGACAGACATCACGTCGAAACCCACTTTTTTGGATTCAGGGGACCCCAATTAAAACTTTTACAGTACTTGTACAGTACTTTGTACAGTATATACTTGCTTCTTAGTTTTACATTAATGAATGATGGCATTGGATAGTAAAGCTAATTACTAATTATTTATATTATTTGAACAAATTACAGTTTAAGAAACTTTCAAATTATTTATCCCTGCTGATAACTTTTGTAGCAATTTTTTGTAACATTGTAATTGTTATTTTGAATTTGGCCAACATATAAACCTTTGATTTTTAATCATAAAACATAATCACCAAAATCTGTAATGAGAAAAATTCTATTTACACAGTAATTGGATGCCATTGAGTACTATTTTATTCTTGCTTCTTTGGCTTGCCCAAAGATTCAAATAAAAACAGCTGCTGTTTATACCTTAAGAGTAAAGACAACATATGTTGGAATCCAAAAAAAATTATTTCCCCATAAGATTAACATGGGAACTTTAGTATTGAGTGAGTCAGTGAGGGCTTTGACGTTTATATGTACAGATATATATATAAAATTTTGAATGACTCCCCAAAGGCGTGTTCAGGGGGTTGAGTTACAAACTTTTATCATGGTCCTGGGCTTAACTGTCACCATACGGGTAATGTGAATAGCTCACCTTTCCATATAAGATCCACCAATAAAAGCTGAAATAGTTTACATCCTATTAAGATTTCCTAAAAATAATCTTAATAATGAAGTGAAAACTATCGTGTTGCAATTTTTTTAAATAATACTACACCACAGTTCCGGTAATACGAAATAATTGGGATCGAACCCTGTTCAGATTATCAAGTTGTTTGAATTATCCGAAATGCAGTGTAAAGTTTCATTAAAAGTAATAATAAAATTTATTATTTTAGACCCAAACTCTTTATTAACTTAACTTACATCTTATCACAGTTCACATATAGGTTTGACGAAGTTTTGCCTCAACGACATCGAGTGTTCCTATAGAGACCATTCTCTCCGTTAAGGACTCATCATAAAAAATACAACACAAGACACCCACATTGGCATATAAAATGAACAAAGATAAAACTGTACCATCTGTAGGCCTACTTTTTATATAATCGGGGTTATTGCTACAGAAGAACTCAAATGTTCGACAAGTAGTTCGCCGAAAAGCGATGATAGTCGGATTGTGAGAATCATATCTATTGTGATGTACTGTGAGTGTAGTTAGATATAACCCTACACTATCTCGGGCAACAGTGTACTGCTACATCCGATTGCTCCATGTTTATGAGACTATGGCACAATTTTACATTGGCTAACACGATTTTTTTGTTACGTCAAAAGATGATAACTGAATTCTTATGTTATAAAAAGTAAGTCATTGTATTAAATTAACAATGTGTACGTAGTAATATATAATTAGTTATACCATGCTGTATATTAATGTGTTATAATTGAGATTAAATTGCTTCGTTCTTATTTTAAACTCGGTTACCTTTTTCCCCAACGGATAGTACAGATTAGCCGGACGTTCAGATTACCGGGATTTGGATTACCGGTACTGTGGTGTACTTTACAAGTGTAAAAGGTGTTTAAAAACAGGACATCTGATATAGGCCTAGGCTAAAAACTGTTTCACCTTCAGAAATGGGTTGTCTTGACGGGAGATTCGTAAGGCCTCCATGTCAGTATCAATGTCCCTTACTCGGGCAGGAGTGGTGGGAAATGGGGAGGGGGCACATGGAACCACCAATACATCCCGTACAGACAAAGTTGAAGGAACCCGTGCCACACCAACACCTGGTTAGTCATAAAAAGTAAATCATAGCATTAAGCTGCATGCTGTTAAGCTCATAGGACATGCACAATTAATATTTTGGGACCTGGGAACTGAGCATTTCTTGGTGAAATATGTTAACATGTATTAGGAAAATAACTTAAACAATAGATTACTTTCAATAATTTTATATTTTACAAGACAACTGAGATTTCCCTGGTCATGATACCAATCTATAACTTATTTTTAACTAAGAAATTAGTTATTTCCAGAATGAAAAGAAATTCTATAGAGTAGTTTTTGAAATCTTAGTACAATATATATATATATATATATATATATATATATATATATTTCTTCCTGACACTGAATCCTACAACCCGTATTAAAAGGACGGGTTTACTGCTAGAATATGTATCAATCCTAAGCTTAATCATTTAGCATTAATTTACAATTAATTAGATAAATTAGGAAAATTGCATCAATATTACAATTTCTTATAGGTTAAGACAACATTTTATGGTATAATTATTGTGAAATAGGTTTAAAACCAATGACCAATGTGAACAAACAAATATTATCTTAGTTTGACAGCTGGTGGTTATTTATTTCTATTAAACTAATTAATTAATAAATTGAATTATTAATTCTTCTTACCATTGTAGGTTGCTTTAAAACAAAGAATACTTTTACAATATATTTTCTTAATTATATAAATGATTGTATTAGAATACTTATTACTTTCACTTAATTTTAAGATAGGCTCTATTTTCACTATTATTCAAGTTATACATCAAAATAATATACCTGATACGTTATCTCCTTGGTCCATTCTTGGAAGAATTGATCCTTTAGTTTTAACACATATCTCTTCAGTAATATTTTTCCTACGCTTAAACAGTTTTGAGATGATACATGATTTCTTCCTCCCACTAAAACTATGTCTTTCAGTACAATTTGCTGAAATTTGAAGTATGGCTGGAAAAATTTATAAACTTAATATTTATTGTTCACAAGCAAAAGTGAAAAAGTATGGCGATTGACTTAGATGATCACTCAGGAGCTAAGTTACTGATATATTGAAAATGCTCTGATTTTGGCTGACTGCAGAAGAGTAAAGATGGAGTCAACGTAATGGCTCATCAAAAATTAAATTGAAAAGTGTGATAGAATACTGGCCTAATTTTAACACTGTTCCGATTGGAAGTTGACAGTCCTATTACCTATTTTTTTACAATTTTTATCTGATCAGTAACTTAGATTTAATAATTAATGACATATCAAAGGGAAACATGAGTCTATTAAGACATTTTTTATGACATATGTTTCAGCACAGAGGAATGTCTGACTGCTTATTGTGATGTATTTGGTAGGCCTAACTTAGTACCGTACAGGATAAATAAACAAATTGTATATTGATCTCCAGTAACTTAAAAGCAGAAACCGATACAACAAACTGATAATAAGTTATGTTTTTACTGAAGGTTGAACACCAATAATTTGGTACAGCTTTCTTAAAAAGCCCAAGTTAAAAATCAAATTTATTTGTTGGTGATTAAAAAAGACACATTGCAATCATTCATTGACAGTCGAAAATTAAACCAGGCAATAGTAAAACGAAAACGATTTAAGAAACTAAGCTTGAAACTGCCAGCTCAAATGTCAATAAAATTTTACATACAAATTAGATTAGATTAGATTAGATTAGAATTAGATGCCAAATAATCACTGCTTTGCCAAGTTGAAAACAGACCTATCAATTTCTAAATTTAAATTCATAAGATACTCACGTATTTGTTTTAATAGCGTCGCCCTGTCCTGATGTTCTGATCATCGTTAATGATTACACTAAAATATCTCTATTCTAATATATCTTTTGATGTTTATCACTGTAATTTAAACAGAAAAAGCATTATTAAATCGACAACCAACTTTGCTATCTAATTCTTTGCGGTTATATCTGTATTAAATAAAGTAAACAACCATTGCAAAAAAAAACTTTTGAGTATTGACATATTTTTTAGACCAGGCTTCATGTTAAAACTATGCAATCACGTAGTACACTATTTCCGCTGATCTTAATATGTTCAGTTAAAAGTATGTTAGTTTGGATTAGTTCGGTACATAATGGTGCGGTACCATCCTGTAGAAAATGAGAAAATCTATAGAAAATGAGGGTTTCCAATAAAATCGAAAAGTGGGCTAGTACAATTATTTAGAAATATATAAAATCGTCTTAAATTGTAGAAAATGAAGGTTTCCAATTCTGCAGAAAATGAAGGTTTCCAATTTTGTAGAAACATAAGGTCGTCCAATTATATAGAATTTCTTTTATTCAATGGAACAAATAGACAGGGTTGCCATGTGTACGATAATAATTTTGAAGGGTTAACAGCTGTAGATGACAAGTAAAGTAACGTTTTTTCTTCTTATTCGCTGTCTCTAGAAATACTTGTTTCAAAGAATGCTAACCTAACGGTTAGCGTCTTTGACTTCGGAGCAAGAGGTGACGGGGTCGATCCCCGGGATGGCCACAGTTTACCCATCCAGTGCTCAAGGCTGAGCAGCTAGTTGGCATGCTTTTCGCTCATTTCAGCTACTACAATCCGTTGCTTACTCTGGCTCGGTTCGGTCAACCAGACCATCAGCCCTCCAGTCTCTCCCAGCAACTCTGGGATCGCCTCCTTTATTGCTCGGGTCAACTAGGACTCTGTGAAGAGCGCATCAAGGTCTCGAATCTCCACTGAGTATCGTGGCTCCAAGGCATGAATAGGACCCTTGCCCCCAAGAGAACAAGGGGACTTAGGGAAAGTGGAAAACCTGACCTTGTCTTTTGATCCTAGTTCGAGGAGAGCATCCCCATTCTGGTTTGGTCGGATAGACTTGATAACAGTCTCTGTCTCTTCCGGCTTGGCCTGAGATTCTATATGTCCCAGGACCTCGGCGAAAGATCGCCCTAGGCTTTTTGGGCCTTGTCAGACAGGCTTCCTGGCAGGCTTGCCACAGGCCTCCTAAGCCGGCTTTGAGATTTCTGCCTTCTTCCCTTTTGTTGGAGTTTTCTTCAGGGCTCCTTCGGCACTTTTCAGCTGTTTCTTTTCCTTTTTCGTCAGCCGACTCTACCTATTCCTAATGGTGTTGACGGAGTGACAGCCTCAGGAGGATGTGGCGTCAGTGGAATTTGGGTATCCTTGAGGGGAGCAGCTGCTGGAGCGGAATCAGTGACCGGAACGGGGCTGGTCTGAGAGGTCGCAGAAGCATAAGTCCGCCTCGGCACCGGCTCCATATCCCTCAGGTCAGGGCTGCCCGACGAAGAACTCCTCTGTCCCTTCGCTCGTTTTCTGGCCTGGGTCTGAGACTTAGACAGATGAGCTTGTGCCTGGGATAGGTCAGAGAGGACTCTGTTGGTGACATTGCGCTCTTGCCCCACCCGCCTACAGTCTTATCTTCCTACACTCCATGATTTCACCCAGAAAATCCTGGAGTTTCGGAATATCCTCCTTGATCGCTTTGTTCACATTTTTTAGAACAAGAAGGGCCTTTGCCATCTCCTTCAAAGGAATGGACATATTCGTTAGCTTCGATGCCTCCTTCTCGTTAGCGTCATCCTGTTGCTGCTAAAGCGTTTGCAGTTTCAAATTAAATCAATTCAAATCAGTTTATCGACACAGATAAACGATACATTAGGTGCTTATAGCAGTAACTGGTGTCTCGTCAATTACATAAATCTTTGTAATAAAATACAATGGAAAAAACATTTATTCATAAAAAATTACAATAACCACAATAATGTACAATGACTAACCCAAGGAGGTGTCTGCTACAGTCCGGGATGGAATAATAAACCTTATCCAGTAGAATTGCTTAATTTTAACTTTAAAAACATTTACTGTCAATTGTTTGAATTCATTCAGCAAATGGTTGTACAGCTTTAGGCCTGTGTACAAAGGACATTTTTCAAATTTTTGTGTCCGGTGGATTGGGTAACTGTAATGGTTCTTGTTTCTCGTGTTGTATTTATTTTTTATTAAGAACTTTTCGAAATCTGTCTTATTTTCATTGATATAATTAAGGCTTTCATAAATAAACAGGCTGGGGAAAGTTAGTAAGGACTGATTTTTGAAACGTTTTTTACAGGAAGCTCTAATATGAGCGTTAACTATATTTCTGATGAATCTTTTTTGCATTGAAAGTATCTTTTTACTATTTGTTGAATTTCCCCATAAGGTAATGCCATACCTCAAAAATTGATTCTACATGCGAAAAATAAACTATTCTGGTAACATTTTTGATGCAAACAAAAGGAAAAAAAGAATGATCTTAATTTGTTTAACAAATAATCAATATTTTCCTTCCAATTTAATTTTTGGTCAATGGTGACTCTGAGAAATTTTTTTTGTAAAATATCTGTTATGTTTAGTTTTTGAAAAAATAAGATATTTGTTTTACCACTGTTTAGTGCCAGGCCATAAGCTGTAAACCATTCACGAAGATCTCCCAAAGTTTTGTTTACTGAAATTTGCAATTCAAACATTGAGTTATTCATATAGATGATGAATAATAAGGGCCTCAGAATTGAGCCTTGAGAAATTCCACATTCTATATTTATCTAGTCTGAATAGTACTTTATTCCCTTTTTTATGATGAGAGTTCTTTGTTTACAGTTTGCCAAATATGATCTAAACCATTTAAGAAAATGTTATCTGTAATTCCAATTTTATTAAGTTTGTGAATTAAAAGTTCATGATTGACACAGTCATGCTTTAGATAAATCACAGAAAACACCAGCTGCATACTGTGATTCATCCAAGACCATCAGGGTTTTATTGACAACATTTGAAAGAGCTGTTTGAGTGTTCATATTTTTTATAGCACCAAATTGGTAATTGTGAAAGAAAGAATTATTTTCAAGTAATCTACTTAGGTAACCACACATAAAATTTAAAAAAAATTTGATATGTTTGAAAGCAAGGTGATTGGTCGATAATTATTTATGTTTACTTTTGATCCCTTCTTAAAAACAGGAATGACATCACCATATTTAAGTTTTTCTGAGAAAACCCCACTGCTAATGGATGCTTTAATGATGTTACTCAATGTTGGTGCCAGTATTTATGAATTTTGCTTCAATAACTGGACAGTTATTCCATCCCAGCCTGTCAAAGGTTTATTTTTCAGACCTTTTATTATTTTGCTAATGTAATCATCAGAAAAATTCTCAATATAAAAATCAGACACTTTAATGAAATTGTTGTTGGCCTGCTGCTTAGCTGCTTTGACAACCTTGTTAAAAGTAGATTTATATCTCTTAACATAATTCTTAAAATCAATGTTACAACTTTTTTAGCCAACATGTGCAATAGTCTTTTCTTTTTTGCCAATATTTTTAAACCAGGTGTGATCCACATTTTGTTACATTTACTTGGATTACTACAACTTATTTTAACAGATTGATCAAATTTCAGAAGGAGCTCTCTAAGAAAATTATTATAAATATGATCAGCATTGCCACTGGTCAAATTAAATTCTACACCAAGGATACTTTTTGAGAACTGTGCGATTAATTGCTTATCAAAAAAATTTTTAATGTCGCACGAAGAGGACTTCTTCTGGGAGGGATTGATGTGACCTAGTGATGTCTCCTCACCAGGTCAACCTCAATGTTTTCGATGCCTGATCTGGCATCACATACCGCCCTGAACTGTGCTGTTGGAGGGGAGGTTTCAATTCCTCCTTCGGTGTCCCTGGCGTTGGTGATGGAGACCCCATCGCCTTAGAGCTTTGTCTGAAGGCAGCTAGCTCCGTCTCATCATTATGGACACGCCATTTTGAAAAGCACCAGCGCATCGTGTGGCAAGGGGGCAGCCAGAATAGCCATGAATGGGTATACCCTCTGGGACAAAGCCCCTACCCCAGTTACCATGGCCTGACCTCCGTTTACCCAGCACTGGAAACCTAATGTGCCAGGGGTCACCCGTTACAATGCAGAGCCCGACCTCTACATCCATACCATCTCCCTGACCAAGGACCGAGGTGGCTGGCCTCTGATGACACACTGAAAATACCCATCATCAGTGCGAGGTACACATCAGCAAGGGCACTCCCAGGGATCCCTATTGCATGCCAGTCGAAAAGAAGAAGGAAATGACCACCCATTTGGGATCGGAAGAAGGAAGAGGAAGGCAAGTGTAGCCCAGTAAAGAATAGAAACATCGAGCTAGGACCTGAAATTTGGAAGAAAGGCCCTAGCTCTAAGAAGATCTGTGAGTAGAGTCCCACAGAATGACTCAGGCAACCCGGGGTCGCCAGCCCCCTCGAAAGGAAGGGGAGGCCTTCTGTGTAGTCGAAAGCTGATTACCTTTGAGGAGGATATATAAGCCCACTTTGTTCGTCCATTAATTATATTATAATGAAATTCACTAAAACCTTCTTTAATAATTTTGAATCGGATGTACTCATACGATTACACTCAATTCAAATATTTATATATACTTAAATATTATCACATAAATCATAATTACATTTTAGCTAGATTCTAATCCTTTATTGTTCTTACCCTTATCCTTAAAGGGATAGGAAGGATGAGATATTTAGGTGTAAGTTATTTTATCATTGAATTTTTGCAATCCCATAACGCCAAATTATTAGTAAAAAAATTAAACTAAATCAAAAATAAAGAAATTTAGTTGATAAATTAAAGAAATAAAACTTTAAGTAAAACAAAATAAAGGCTACTAAACACATTATTGAGTTACTGCTTGTAAAAAATACCATGAGAGATAATATTGCCAATTAATAGATTATGATTGGTCATCAGTTTTTAATAAGTTCAGAAGAAAATTGAGGAACTTATTTGTATGTTTTTTTACCCTAGATTACTAACCTTCTTAAAACTTCTGATGTTACTAGCCATTCGTAAATATTACTACTTTATTTATTTCTTACTCTTATCAAGTAATTTATCAACTTAACCACATTATTGTAATTGTGGAAAGTATATAAACTAATATTAAAGTGTTTAATAGTATATTTTTATGCAAAGCTATATAAATAAAAAATATAGAGGCCAGCCAAAGCACACTTCAACTGCTGATATTTTACAATTAGCATAACATCCTTGTTTCTTTGCCAATAATTTTAGTTTTCATTTCATCTTGTTTTATTTCCTAAAGCTTCTCTTTTTCATAAACTACAGGCATAATATTTTTCTCATTATGATATTATGAAGCCTCTGTTTGCATGCAGAGAATGGTCGGTGCAGCATGGGGACTGAAACTGGGGTTGATGCACTGGCTTGGTAATTAGACCAAACAACCATGACGTGGAGCTGGAGCAAGATGGACTCAGGAGTTGCTTTGAAGAGGCTGGCGTGTCTCCTGATGATGAGGACGATCAGCAACACTCCTGAGGCCACTCTTGACTGTTTGCTTGACCCCTTACCCATAGATATTCACATCAGTATAACTGCCAGAATGGGTGCACAATGCACATACAGTAAAGAAGACGAGAGGGGGGAAGGACATGCCGATTGAACATGCTGATATTCTGTGTAGTCAAATCTCAGCTGTTTGAAAATTGTGTCAATTGCATGATTATTTTTATTCGTGTTTGTTTACCTTTTGGATCATGTTTTTGCTTTAGTTTAGTTTATGACGTGATAAATCAAGAAATAAATATCCTTGTGCCTGATGATGGCCTTATGCATGCCGAAACTATAGTTGCAACTACTTCAACTACTTAGGATTGCTACAGATACAGGTATTTAAACCATTTAATAATATTTGAACTAAAACTTTTTTGTTGTTATTGAACTGCCATTGTAAAATCACATAAGAAAATAGTTTTAAAAAGTTACTATTATTACTAACAATTCGTACAATTTACTACTGTTATATTTATTTTACGTGCAAAGAGGGCTCAGGAATATGTTTCAGTCACCCTTCTCTGTTAAACACCCAGAGGCTATACCCCTACTGGAATTTTAGCTGAAAATATAAAAAAGTCTTCAAATTACGTTGAAAAAACAAAACTTTGTTGTGAAAATTACAAATGGTTAGTAGTTTAGGGTTAAATATGTTTGGAGGGAATGCATTTTAAAACCACCATGAAAAACTTCAATCTCTGTAATGTATACAACAACAATGTATGAATTAGTATAATTATCCATGCTAAATGGATTACAGGTCTATAATTGTACATTATAATTTTTTTTAATAATATCACATTTAATAAATAAATTTTAAAAATAAATAAATTACATTCATAATAATATTTAAATATTGCTACATAAATATGCATAATCATTCATAAGCATATAAAAATATTAACGGAATAATCAACTTCCATTAAATACATAAATACATTGAAATCATAATCTTTCGATAAAATATAATTATAACAGTCTAAAAAAAACGGTTAACTTATTCAACTTGATTAACACTTTAAGTATATATTTCACTAGTAAACATTTTCCTGCAGTAGTTATCTTAATCTAGAGGCAGGGGGTGCAGAGCAGGCCCTCGATTCTCGGAAAGGATGTTCAGTGTACTGAGCGCGATACTCACTAGTCCATACACTGTGATACGGCGGGTCTCAGCTATGCCGCCAAGCCATGGGTCGGGCGGCAGGAGGTGCCGATACAGGGCGTGATCTTGCACTGAACTTCTCCTGGTACTCACTCATCCATATGCTGCTGGAATTAGAACACACCTGAAACACAAAGAAAGATTATATTAATAAAAGGTAGTGCAAGTTGAATAAGTAATTTACTTTTTGGACGGGATCAATAATAGTGGGCACCTTGAATGAAATGAAACAAAAAATTAAGTGTCTCATTAATCTCAGTAGAAATATAATATTACAATTCGATAATAAAACACCCACTCGTAACAAACCATTCTTCAGAGCGAATTTTAAATTTTAAATTTTTATAATGATACTTATCAAAGACTAATTATTCACTCCTCTCAAGAATAAAATACAAAACACTTGCTATTTCACTCGAGTATAGTATTTATCTATCCTTGTATGCCTTAAAAGGAACAAATGAAAATTAGTCATGAACCAGGGCTTAACGGGGAGGGTTGTGTTATGACTGACTGCTCCCATTTTTATGTGATAACACCCCTTTTGTCAGTAGATGTTTTTAGTGAATTTCCTATAGGGAAAAGGCTATTACCGTAGGTCTCGTGGCAAGACCTAAGCCCGGGACCGTATTAATTTTTTGTTTTTATATATATATTATAAGTAGAATTAAAATAATTAACTGAGTAATCTTTGATAACATTTTTTTAAATAATTAATTTAGTATTCTTTGATAACATTTTTAAATACTAGGGCTATTCAGAAAGTAACAAACAAGACAAGTTTTGAAAGTAAGAAAGTTTTGTATTAAAATCAAAAATTTAATGAGACAATAATTGTAATATATACATTTTTAAAAGCAAAAAAATACTATTTTTCTACATAGTCAACAAACATATTGAGTCACTTATCATAACTTTGGATGAGTTTTGAAATTCCTTCGTCATAGAATTCAACTGTTTGTGACTTCAGTCACCTGGTGACACACAACTTTCATTCATAACATCGTTTCCGTACACTTTGCACAATTGGTAATAAATTTCAATAGGTTTTAAGTTTTTGGCTAACAAAAAGCGTATCACTGATCTGACCTCACAACTGCGGGATTTTCAATAGCAGCACATATTTTAAACTTGAATGGAGCAACAATGCGCAACGCAACGTCACTTTCGCTGGTACAGCTGGAAAGGCACTGAACAAAAGAACACGTCTGTACTTGTAAGTATGTGATTGGCACACACATTTCTTCAGGAAGGGTGACCCCTCCGAACCCTGTAACTATCGGCCTATCTCTATCTTGCCAGTCTTCTCGAAGGTGCTGGAAACGGTTATTAAAAGGCAGCTTGTGGCATATTTGGAGGGCAATAACCTATTCTCGGATGCTCAGCATGGTTTCAGAGGAGGACGCTCCACATTCACTGCGCTGATGACCCTTGTGGATTTTTTCACGAACGCCTTTGAAAATAATGAGTCGGTCCTTCTGAGACTATGTGACCTTAGTAAGGCTTTTGATGTCGTATCGCATAACATCCTTCTGGCCAAGCTGAGGAAATATGGAATTGGGGGTGTGGTGTGGAATACGTTGAGAGGATATCTGGATAACAGGAGGCAGTTGGTGTCAGTGAGTGGAGCGTCCTCAGGCGTTCATATCGTTCCCTACGGAGTGCCCCAGGGCTCGGTGGTAGGTCCTTTACTCTTCAGCATCATGATCAATGACCTGTACTTGGACGGATGCACCCTACTGTTTGCTGATGACACCACCTTGTTTAATAGAGGGAAGGATACCGTGCTGCTGAGGTCTGAGGCGGATGAGTTGCTGAGAGAGGCCAAGGAATGGTTTGCATGTAACCGCCTCAAGGTTAATGAGGACAAGACGCAATCCGTACTTTGCACCCTTCAGCCAAGAGCGGGACAAGAGGAGGCAGTGAAGCTGTTGGGATTTTGGGTAGATAGAGGACTAAAATGGAACATCCACGTTGAAAAGGTATGCGTAAAGCTATCCAGAGTTCTTTACCTACTAAGGAAGCTCACGGAGAGCATAAGTAAGCCTTACCTGGTAACAGTATATCATGCCTTGTTCCATAGCCATCTGTTATATGGTATTGTGTTGTGGGGACACTCTCCAGCGGCTCACGACATACTGTTGCTCCAGAAGAGGGCTGTTAGGATTATAACTTCATCCGGTCCAAGGGAACACTGTCGCCCCCTGTTTTCAGACCTGGGAATTCTTACAGTCTTCAGCCAGTATGTGCTGAATAGCCTGGTTCTGTTGAAAGAGACTCTGAGCAGATTTGATAGCAGAAGCGCTCAGCACAGCTACGACACACGCAAAGCAAAAGACCTGGACATGCCTCGTGGCCGTCTCAGTCACACAATGAAAAGCTACCCGCGCTCGGCTAACAGAATCTTCAACACCTTGCCAGATAGAATAAGAAATCTTGAGCCAGCAGCCTTCAAAGAGGAAATCCGCAGCTCCCTTCTACTGAGGCCCCTTTACAGCCTCCAGGAGTTGGTAGTCTCCTCTTGTGCCAAAATAATGTAGGACGCCCGCCACAGCCAGGTGTTAGGTTTCTAGTTTTAAGTATATGTTTGATTTTATGTTGTTGAATGTTATATAATGATGCTATCTATCCGGGAATCCCCGGTCAAAGATACAGGATTCAAGTATCAAGTAAGTAAGTAAGATGTACGGCGGTATCAATCTTTGTTTGCAATGTTTGCATCAGGTTTGTTGCAATCATATCGATTGATGTTTCGGAATGAGAGGTGATCCTTGTTAGTGGCAGAGGGATTCTAATTATGTCATGGCTCATGAGAACTTCATTCAGGAGCTTACTGTCTGCTTCATCAGCTAGTATGTCCACATTACTTCCCCAGTTATACTGACTGGGTAGTTCCAGGTGAGAATTTCATCAAGAATTTTTGACAGTTTTTCAAGGGCTAGTTCAAGATTTTGATGGGCTGGAGGCCTATATATTCCTAGGATATAGAGCTTTGTATTCTGGATTTTGATTTTTACTAGCTATGTTTCCAGTTTTGAATATTAGACAACTTTATTTGAAAACGTTGATACTTTACATTAGAGAAAATAAATATCATATTTTTTTAAGCAACTGAACACAGGTATGAAACTAGAAACAAATCAAATCACGTCATAAATTTTCCTAGGCTAACCTATAGGTCAAATTTATTTAGTTCTTTCTACTTAGCACACCAGTTATACAGAAATCTACCCATCGAAATTACTTCTTCTGATGAGGTCATTCTCTATTTACAAGCGGAGGGTTGAGGACTGGCTACTCCGGATTGGCCCTGCCGCAGCTGACATGCTCCTTCTTTCCCCTTATAATGTCTAACTTCAAAATTTATTTCATGTTTCATTTAATTTGGAACCGGTAATTGTGACTTCGAGTGTTCTGACGATTAATGCTTTTGTTCTGATGATTTATAATTTTATTCTGTTTATGATCTGTTTTATTTTTCTTGCATTCCTTCAATTAATTTTATATAGTAGTACTGTATATCACAATTAGTTTATTTTCTGTGAGTGTTGCCGCTGATTTGTGGGACTCTATTAATACATATTAGATGTTAGACTCTTCCTCACACACAGGCTCAATAGTCTTGTGAGGAATAGATTTCCTTTACTTAAAAAAAATATACTCAAATGTATTTTTATTTTTTATGGAAATAAATGAATCTTGAATCTTGCGTTTCACAGACAAGTTCTATTTGTTTTTTTGCAGTATATACAAGAAACTTTTGTTGCCAACAAACAGTTGTTGCAAACAAAAGCCTTTTTAGAAAGGCTTTTGTTTGCATATATTGCCACTCCTCCTTTTCGATGTTCAGCTCTTGAGAAACCTCCAATAAGAATATAATTATCAAGCCGGGTGTTAACAGTTTTTCGCTTGATAGTCCATGTTCTGTGAGTACAACTATTCTCGGATCTATTTAATTTAAACGGTGGTTTAGTCTGTCAATTTTTTTCCCAAGGCCTTCTATATTTTGGTGAAAGACTGTGAAGTTAGGTGGTGAGGACAATCTGTTTTGCTTTTGGTTGGTTAAGTTGTTATTTGTATTTCCATCGGGGGTCCTAAAAAACATGTTTGTGTTTTGTCACTAGTTGCGTGAGAGATTTTGTTGAAATAGTTTGCATTAATGGTTTTGTAATGCTTTAAGTTATTTTAAAAAAAGTCTTCCCAGCTTCCTCCTTCCTTCAACTGCATTGCAGTGATTGGTGAATTTTTTGACTTGGTTATTTTTGGCATTGGTAGGTTAGTCTGTCGGGAATCAGGGGAGTTTGAGCGTTCTATCAACTTTGATGCTACATTTGTCTTTTATCTAAGTTTGCTTTTCCCGCAGATTTGATTTTCACTGTTGTATTGGTTGGGTGAGAGTCTGTTTATAAATTTAATTACTTGTAGAGAGACATTAGATACATTAGTTTTGGTATTTTGAATTTGAATTTGTATTGTCAACATTTGTTCTGGCCTGTTTATAATGACTAGTGGTCTTGGGTGTATTTACTAACTGAGATACACAAACACAGGATTTTATTTTCTTTGCATTTAGTACAGACATGGTTTTGGGCTTAGTTGTCTGATTGAGCTGTGTCTCTAGGTTATTTACAGTTCTCTCAATCTTTTCCTGTCTCATCTTTAGCTGAATCAGCTCGCTGAGTAGAAAAGGGACTCAGGGATTGTGGAGTCTTTGTGAGTTTTTGTTTCTATGTCGTGGCATTTATTAGAAGATGTCGGCATTATTTTGTCAACATTTTCAACACTTACATTATCAGTTTCTTCATTATTCTTTTAAGGACTTAATTATTTGTTCTTGGTGTTTGTTTTTTCCTAAATACTCATTTTATAGAAGCTGAATTTCCTTATCGTGTTCTTCCATTTTTGGGGTACAAAACCCCCTAAACTACCCGTTCCGATTGTTCGATATATCTGGTTTACAAACTCGTCCGAGCAAATGTAGGAATTTACGTCTCTACCAAATTTGGTCTCGATCAGACGGTTTTTACAAAAGTTATTTGTGTTCATCCACACACACATATACAGAGTGTTCATTTAAGTAGGGGACGAACTTCAAGGGGTGATAGTACTCATCAAAATAAACACAAAATTTCTTATAAACATATGTCGTAAAATCCTTTGTTTAGCCACTAGCTGCCATTTTATATTTTGTACAAAAACTGTTATATATCAAGAACTGTTTAAGATACAGAAACCAAACTTTGCACACATATTTAATGGCCAAAGAGAAAAATATTCTTAAAGTATCATTTAGTTTGCTTTTATATTTTCAAAATGGCGGCGTTTAAAAATCAACAAATTTAAATAACAAAAAAACATTAACACTTTGCACACTAAAAAATTTTGAAGCAGTTCGTCATGTAAGGAATCATCACTGATATCAAGTCCTACATTACTTGAAAATGAACAGTTTAATACAGCACTAATAAAGTGATCAAAATTAGGATCGTCCAGGTTTTTTTTTCATTTTGATCAGGTTTACGCTAAACAAATATAGAAATAATAACCAAGCACAAAATAAAACTGTCAAATACACTGCTAAAAATGCTTCTGTTTGTGTAACAATAACAAAAACAACCTTTTCATAGAAGTATAACCTCAACAGTCAACACACAAGAACATCTGCTATTCACAACAGATCAGCTGACTGAGTCAGAGGGCTACAGCCGCTATACGCGTAGGCTGTTGTTAAAAGTTTTTACAGCAAAAAGTATTCGATTGTTTAAACTATCGAATAATGTAGGTAGCATCATTTGGACATAATTTTATATTCGATTCATATCGAAAGAAGACAATGTACTATTAGAACGACATTTGAAACGTAATACCGAACGTTACAATCAAATTAATAGATTCACGGCTAAATTCATGCTATACACACATTACACAATGGAAATATCCATGGCTTGAGCCACTATACGTGTGGAAAAGGTTAACTTTATAAAGTTTTTTCAAGATATAAAATACCCCGTCACAGCAGACCTGCATACTCAGCGAATTTCCACCTCAATAATATGGCAATAATAGTACAAGTATATAACAAGATTGATCAATCAATACCTGATGATAAATTACACTATTTGCCTATTCTACATAACATTAACAAGGGAGAGAGTATGTAAATTGGTTGCTTAGAGGAACACTGGAAGTAGGCATTTTTCCAATAAGCGTCCAAGTTTTAGCGAATTTTCTATAGGCAAGAATCTATTACCGTAGGTCTCGTGGCAAGACCTAAGCCCGGAATCATGTTATTTTTTCGTCTTTAGGTGCCCAGAGGCCAAAAACATTAGTAGTTAAAATTTATATATATATGTGTGTGTGTGTCTGTGAACACGATAACTCTCGTAAAAATGGTCCGATCGAGACCAAATTGGTAGAGATTCCTAGATTTGCTCGGACGAGTTTGTAAACCAGACATAACGCCCAATCGGTACGGGTAGTTTGGGAGGGTTTTGTACTCAAAAATTGTTTTTTTTTTGCATTTTACATGAGTAATTTAAAAGATTTTTAAATTTTATCTTTCACCATTAGAATCAGCTTAAAAAACTACACAATTTAGTTTTAAAGTTTTCAAGTCCTTAAAGTTTTTCTCTATCTCCAACGGTTTCCGAGATATTAAAAAATCTAATCACAGTACGTTGTATTTTGGGGCTCCAATGTTAATCTTATGGAGGATAAGGAAAAATTTTACTTATAATATTTTTGGACGACACTTTGTATTTACCTTCATGTGGTTCATCTTATGCTTCAAATTCTTAAAAATCATAGTTTATGTGTTTATCATAGATGGCAGCACACTCTTTTCCCATGTTAATCATGTAGAGAATAGGCAAACTCCTTTATTTATGGAAAGATTTTTATAAAACTTTGTATAAATGGTCAAAGTAAAAATGTTTATGCTAGAAATTCCTACTTACAATGTTCCTCACAGCAGCAAACCTGCATACTCTTTCCCATGTTAATCTTATATAGAATAGGAAAATAACTCTCATATTTATCGACAGATATTGATTAAACTTGTCATATACCATTATTATTACATTGATTTGGAAATTCCCTGAGTACGCAGGTCAGCTGCGACGGAGGTATTTATATATATATATAATTATTCAACTTGTTTGATAGAATAAATGAAAAATGAAAAGTTTGCGAATTTTCGTTTAATAAATATATAAACGTTTTCAAGCATTTGAAAAAATAGAAATGAGAACAATAAACAATAATAAACAGAGACTAAATAATTAAACAGGTGATTGATTGTCTTAACAGTAAATTTAAATATAGAACACATGATTTTGTTGCATTTTAAAATATAATTATATATATATATATATAATTATATATATATATATATATACATAAATATAATGTGTGTGTCTATGAACACAATAACTCTCATAAAAATGGTCCGATTGAGACCAAATTAGGTAGAAATGTATATTGGTCCATCAGAACGGGTAGTTTGGGGGGGTTTGCATTTGCATAAAAATTTTTACTTTTACTATTAGAATCAGCTAAAAACTACACAATATAGTGATTTAAAGTGTTGCTTTATCTCCAATGGTTACAGATATTTTAACAAATCTAAACACAGTACATTGTATTTGGGGGCTTTAATGCTAATCTTATGGAGGATAAAGAAATATTAATATTTCCTTTATTAACCAATAGTTTTAGATGAAACTTTGTATTTAGCTTCATGTCGTTTGGATCCATACCTTTATGCTAAAAGATAATAGTTTATGTGTTCCTCACAGCAGCAAACCTGCATACTCTTCCCATGTTAATGTTACGGAGAATGGGCAAATTTATCAACAGGTATTGATTGTTCAATCTTGTCATATACTTGTATTGCCATATCATTGAGGTGGAAATTCACTGAGTATGCAGGTCTGCTGCGAGGGGGTATTAAATTGACATTTGAATGGAATGTATTCATTGTCCACAAAATAAATCACTATTAAATATTATTTTTAGAGACGGTCCATCAATAGGGGTTTTATCACTGCGTAAAGGAATGAAGGTTTTAAAATAATAACCGTAAAGAGCAAAGACTAATGTACTTTTAAATATAGTATTTAAAATATTAAATATTCATAATTTAGAATTTACCCTTTTCCTTGACGTCCTAACAAGTTGTTTTGAACCTGTTTCTTCCACTAGAAACTCGTCCACCTTAGCCCTACGTCTCTTAGATGCTTGGAGTGCTGAATCATGCACCTACAGGATTGAATACAATTTAAATAAAGAATATCAGCAAACTGAAATATACATAAAATAGATTAGAAATAGGTTAGAATAGATCGATGAAATAGATCTTTTTAAATTTGTTTATAATATCTAGGGGTCTGCGGTACAGGAAATTATGAGGTCTGTACGGTACGGTAAGGTACAAATTGTTGTACCTCGGTTCTCGGTACAAATTCGGTACGGTACACGAGAATAATGCCGCTAGTGACATTGACTGATCTCATCCTTTTATTCATAACTATATTCCAGAACTTATTTAGTAAAAACATAAGAAAAGGAGTTTAAAAAAGATATACAATGTCAGAAGAAATATTTTACTGTACTAATTTTCAAACTGTAATATGATTTTTTAAATCCATTCTGTAAAAAATATATCACATTAAACATAATAATAATTATTTAAACATTATAATATATGCTGTAACAAATTAATAAGGGGTAATAATCTTCTCAAGTCTCAAACTAAGGATGAACAAACAAAATAAAAAAATATAATGTATTTTATTGCAGAACAAAAAATACAGAAAATATACTGAGTCAATACCATTAGCCTAGGGTTCATTAGACCTATGTTTTATATTGTCCTGGTTTATTATTTTTAATTCAACCAATCACAACCAATGTTCAAATTAAATCAAACACTTTCATAAAATGTCAAAGGGCTCTATAGACTAAAATAGTTATTTTAGTATAAAGTGGTTAATAGTTTAATATTACAGTGGAACCCCTCAAATCTAAACAGTTCTCAAGAAATAAAAAAAAGAAATAGCTGGAAATTTAAAAAACATTAATCACATAAACTTATTTTTCAAGGTTTTAAGGTTTAAGTCTGTTATCTTTAACTGTTGAAGTGAAGAAAATCTTCACACGAACGTAATCCCAAGCCTTGTCTGTTAGTGATACACACTTATCAGCAGGTAAAAGCTCACTAAACTAGACACAGACAGTAGACAGACGCGATACGCATCCCTGTTAGTAAGGGCGAGGGTAGGGGGAGAGTGGTTTATTTTTAGCACAGACTCGACCCGCCAAGGTCACTGCCCTTATGAATTAATTGAGTCACACACAGCCTGTATAACCCCAATCACCGCGTCTCCCGTCGCTTACCGCGCAAATACAGTGACGAAATAAGTGCATAATATTATTTCCCGGGAAGAAAAGGCTTCAGTCCCAATAAGTTCGGATTTAAGGGGTTCCTCTAATTAGGAAACACAGAACGTATTAAAAAAATAAAACGGTTTATTTATTTTTTTTTAATTTTTTTTTGTGTATTTCACGCCAATGGCATTTTTAACGTTTTGATGGGGAACGGTCCAAACCCTTATTTATTTATATAATATATAATTTATTTCCCTTATCCAGTTATATCCTTAACATTATGATTTTTTGTTTTATTTGAGTGAAAATCCCGAAATAGCGAGATCATTACGGCAAGTCACAGTTCTGTATTGGTCATATAACATCGTCAACAGGCTGTCAGAGCAAAAAGAAAGAATGACTTGAAAAAATCACGAATCTCGGTATAAAAGGTTTTCACAGTGATTGTAAAATCACAGGTAATCCCATCTCTATTTGAAACACGACAAATACGAGCTTTTATATTGGTACGACTATTTTGTTGCATCAAAAGAAGGAACGGTTCCCTGATCGCATAAGCTGCTATACGTGGATACGATAATAAACTGTGAATGCACAATAATTTAGAGCCGGCAGGGAGATGGCTGGTTGCCTGTTTTCCTGGTGAGGCTGTTTTAAATGATCATTCACCAACACGCTATCAGTCAGTCTTACGTTCAGTATTTGCCGTACATCTGGGCAGTGTTGTAACTCTATATTACAGTACTTGTAGAATATAAAGCCTTTAACGGTCGGGTTTTATTTAATGTTTTTGGCGGGAGTTGTTCCACAGTTATATTTGATGGCAACCTAGACTGGATAGTGACTTAATTTTTACTTATTTGTACCGTACCGAACTTGTACCGAAAAAATTCTTGTACCGTACCAAGGTTCGGTACAAGGCTGAAACCGTACCGTACCGATTTTTTCGGTGCACCGCAGACCCCTAATAATATCTAACATTTGAAAAATGTGCAAAATGTATTTATTTTGTAATATATTTTGTTTTTTTGGAATAAATCAGATTTTAACTTGATTTGATTTTAAAAATAAAACTAAATAATTATTTTAAATGCTTCTAAACAGAACATACATTCCATATATATATATATATATATATATATATATATATATATATATATATATATATATATGGAATAATTTTCATGGATAATATATATATATATATATATATATATATATATATTATTTAAAAGTTCACAATCTAGGGCTACTTTTAGTAATATAATAAATAATAAAACAATTAGTACCCTTTTTTTAAACTTTAATGGCAATATGTTTCGGCATTTATGCCATTTTCAAGCCATATTTACCTAACCTATATTTAAATTACAAATTTTTATCAAATGTCCACTGATTAGACATTTGATAAAAATTTGTAATTTAAATATAGGTTAGGTAAATATGGCTTGAAAATGGCATAAATGCCGAAACATGTTGCCAAAAAATTAAAAAAGGGTACTAATTGTTTTATTATATATATATATATATATATAGGTTAGGTCAATATGGCTTGAAAATGGCATAAATGTCGAAACATGTTGCCAAAAAAATTAAAATACCCCCGTCGCAGCAGACCTGCGTACTCAGCGAATTTCCAAATCAATAATATAAAAATAATATATGAAATGTTTAAAAAAAATCTGTCCACAAACATGAAAATTATTTCCCTATTCTTCATAAGATTAACATGGCAAAGAGTGTGCAGGTTTGCTGCTGTGAGGAACACTGAAATTAGGCATTTCTACCATAAATAATTTTTATCTTATCATTTATACCAACTTTCATCAACATCTGTCCATAAATAAAGGAGTTTGCCTATTCCCTGTATGATTAATATGGGAAAAGAGTATGCAGGTTTGCTGCCATGATAAACACGTAAACTATGATTTTTAAGCATAAATGGATAGATCTCAACTACATGAAGCTAAATATCAAGTTTTAACCAAAAATATTCATTAATATGGGAAATATTAATTTTTCCTTATCCTCCATAAGATTAACATTGGAGCCCCACAATACAACGTACTGTGTTTAGATTTTTTAATATCTCGGTAACCGTTGGAGATAGAGAAAAACTTTAAGGAACTTAATTATGTAGTTTTTTAAGCTGATTCTAATGGTGAAACATAAAATTAGAAATTTTTAAAAATTACATGTGAAAAACGCAAAAAAACCCCATTTTGGGGTACAAAACCCCCCTAAACTACCCGTTCCCATTGACCGATATGTCTGGTTTACGAACTCGTCCGAGCAGTTGTAGGAATACACCTCTCTACCAAATTTGGTCTCGATCGGACCATTTTTACGAGAGTTATCGTGCTAACAGACACATATATATATATACATACATATATATATATATATATATATAAATTTTAACGACTATTGTTTTTGGACTCTGGGCACCTAAAGAAGAAAAAATAACATGGTCCCGGACTTAAGTCTCACCATGAGACCTACGGTAATAGCTTCTTTCCTATGGGAAATTCGTTTTATTATTTATTATATATATATATATATATATATATATGTATATATATCAATAGATTTATTTATATATCACATATGTTTGTTTCACTGATGAAGTGATTACTTCATCAGAAACTAATTCACTAAATTAGTTAAACTTATTCACTTGTTTACAAAGAAATACAGGAGGAGCAAACAATACCCCCGTCGCAGCAGACCTGCGTACTCAGCGAATTTCCAAATCAATACTATAATAATAATAATATATGACAAGTTTTATAAAAATCTGTCCATAAACATGAGAATTATTTGCCTATTCTCCATAAGATTAACATGGCAAAGAGTGTGCAGGTTTGCTGCTGTGAGGAACACTGAAATTAGACATTTCTACCATAAATAATTTTTATCTCAAGATTTGTACCAACTTTCATCAACATCTGTCCATAAATAAAGGAGTTTGCCTATTCCCTATATGATTATTATGGGAAAAGAGTATGCAGGTTTGCTGCCATGATAAACACATAAACTATGATTTTTAAGCATAAATGGGTAGATCTCAACCACATGAAGCTAAATATCAAGTTTTATCCAAAAATATTCATTAATATGGGAAATATTAATTTTTCCTTATCCTCCATAAGATTAACATTGGAGCCCCACAATACAACGTACTGTGTTTAGTTTTTTTAATATCTCGGTAACCGTTGGAGATAGAGAAAAACTTTAAGGAACTTAATTGTGTAGTTTTTTAAGCTGATTCCAATGGTGAAATATAAAATTAGAAATTTTTAAAAACTACATGTGAAAAACGCAAAAAACCCCATTTTGGGGTACAAAACCCCCCCAAACTACCCGTTCCCATTGACCGATATGTCTGGTTAACGAACTCGTCCGAGCACTTGTAGGAATACACGTTTCTACCAAATTTGGTCTTGATTGGACCATTTTTACGAGAGTTATCGTGCTAACAGACACATATATATACATATATATATATATATAAATTTTAACGACTGTTGTTTTTGGACTCTGGGCACCTAAAGAAGAAAAAATAACATGGTCCCGGGCTTAAGTCTCGCCATGAGACCTACGGTAATAGCTTCTTCCCTATGGGAAATTCGCTAAAATTACAATAATAATACAAAAATAATCAATTACAGGCCAACAGAGCTGATACAGTATACAAACAAAGAGACTAAATATAATAAATTATATTTATATTACAAAAAAACATCTAGGAGACACAATTTTATTTATCATTTTGTACAGAAAAATTGCAATAATATTTTTTTTTTAAAGATGTGATGTTTAAATTATTAATATCAGTGGTTAATGGTAAAGAGATTAACAACTGACACATTGTATTAATTTGGGTCTGAGCCCCTAAACAACGCACAGGCTCTGGACGAATAAGGAACTAGGGGAACAAGGGACGCTAAACGAGATAAGAGCCTGAAGTCATCTACCCTCCCATTACCCAGTTTATCAAGCATGCCCACGTCACAGTGACTTTTCAAGCTGCTTGTTACAAAACAAGCAATGCTTGTTATAAAACTCCCAAAGGAAGATAAAACCTAGAGTGTGATACGCCGACCTACAAAAATTAACAATATTTTCAGAAAAATAAAATTTACAATCTATTGTTGACACCAAGATCACTAACTTCACTCCGATTATCCAAGAAAGTACCATCCATCGAATATTGGAAGACCACGCCATTTTGAGTGTACTTGCTGTATCTGACAACAAAGCATTTGTCCGAATGAAACTTTAATCCAGTATTAATCCAAGCATTATTTAATGTTTATCTAAATATAATTTAAAAATTTATTGTTTAAAAAATAATCATCAAATTTCTTAAACTGAGACAAGAGAAAAAACCAAGATAATTGCTAGAATTTTTTAAGACATAATCCCCCCTCCCAGGTAATATCAAACTTTTTTGCACGGTTTTGTTGGATAATGTGACCCTAAAATGCATATCCAGTTTCATGCAAAACGGTTGTTGATAAAATCTCAAACCTATTGTGTATAGGTTTAAAAATATTTATAAATTTAAAACATTAGGAAATAAGAACCATACATACATATATTAATTATTTTTTATATTAAAGTATATTATATATTGGTTAAATTCTCTTAAAATATATTAATTAGCTATTTCTAGAGAGCATTGATTACTATTGTGGTCAAAACTATTGATAAAAAATTCAAAAAGTAATAAAATAAAAAGTTAAACAGAAGCAAGTTAAACAGTTAGGCCCTGTTTAAAAAATCTAATTTTGGTATCATTTCAAATGGTTAGCTTTTAATGAAGTTCATATTTATAAAATAACATATAACTTTTAAAAATTAACGTAGTTACAACTACAGTAGAAACTCGATTAACCGTCATCCTTTTAACTGTTAGTCTCTATTAACCGCCTCCCTGCTAGTGCAAAAAAAATCACGTTTCCGCATCAGCGCCGAGCCGGATCGTCTGTTGAGGCTCTATGATGAGTAGTGACAACTTACTGCACACCTGCAATGTGCGTGAATCATTGGCAGTAAGGGTAGTGACCCAGCTGGTTAAGCCCTTACACTGTCTTCTGCATTGTACTGCTACTGTTTCATTTTGGTTCAGTATGGTGCTTGGCTACAGTGAATTGAAGTTATTGCCGATTTGGAGTGCAATGCCTACTAGTGTTTTACGTGCTTTACCGTTTATTGTGTATAGTGTTGTTTATAAGTAGTGTGTAATGTTCTTCTGTTATGGCTGAGAAACGGAAATGTGTAGTTTTGGAACTCGACAATAAACAATAAATTATTAAATGCTGGTGCTTCATCTCAGAAAAATTAGAAACATGACCACCTGAAAAGCTCGACGAGGAGAGAAATAAAAGAAAATGACTGATTATTTTAAAAACTAAATACCGGTAATACCGGTATGATGAGAGTAAAACTACGTACGTACATGTACAGTTGATATTTCATTGTTTTCTTAATAAAATATTTTAATAAAGTATTTTTCACTTGAACGGACGTAGTTTTGTTTTTTTATTTAAAATAAATTCACATTAAGTACTGCGCAGTAATCATGAAAATTAATTAGGACTTACAATGGCGCTGTTATAACATGCAAGGCTGAATTTCGATGTTGCCACGCCAAACACTATGTAGGTTCTAAGTTGTATCGGCACTATTATTATTTCTGTTATCCATCTATTCGGTTATCCGTCACGGTCACAGTCCAGAGGGTGACGGTTAATCGAGGTTCTACTGCACAATATTTTTTAAAAATTATTCAATCATTACTCTTTATTGCTTACTTACTCCATCCCCTCCGATTAATGATTATTAAAGAGAAAACATAAAACTTAATTTTTAACTAGATAAATAATACGTAGAGAAATGAGAGTATTTGACTGTAAAATAAAATAGTGAAGTTCCACCCGCAGTCAGTTCCAAACATCAACAAACCCCTCTCTTCCCCTACCCCTGAGCAAGGCTCAAGGTTGTATTTTTTTTCACAATTACTGCTATTGTAACAAGAAAGAAGTACTGGATTTATGGAATAAATATTTTGAAGCACTCCTTAATGGAGAAGAGTTCTTAAATAGAAAAGAAACAGAGGAGCTAGAAAACAGAGGCCATGTGCAAACAGAAGAAACAGAAGAAATAGAGCCGTGCATAAATGAAGTAGAAGAAGCACTGAAGTCCCTAAAAAATAACAAAGCTCCTGGAGAGGATGGTTTATATACAGAACTTTTAAAAGCTGGGGGGCAGGACCTTCTTAAGAGAATACACAAATTAATATGTGTCATATGAAGAAAATAAAGGTGTTAAAAAGAAGAAATACCTGAGGATTGGAAAACTGCAGTGGTAATACTTTTACAAAAAAGGGGAGAAACTAGATTGCAATAATTATTGAGGAATATCAATGATAAACACCACTTGATAAACACTGTCAAAAATATTGAATAACAGACAAGAGCAATACTCATAAAACACCATTGCAGATCATCAGGCAGGTTTTAGAAAGCAAAGATCAACAACAGATCAGCTCTTTATCTTAAAGCAGAGAGATACTATCAAAATACAGGGAATTTAATATACCCCTGTCGCAGCAGACCTGCGTACTCAGCAAATTTACAAATCAATAATGTGAAAATAATAGTACAAGTATGTAACAAGATTGATCAATCAATACCTGTTGATAAGATAAGAGTATTTGCTTATTCTCCGTAAAATTAACATGGGAAAGAGTATGCAGGTTTTCTTCTGTGAGGAACACGGCAGAAAACTGTGGTTCGGATTCCACGTTATACTGTAGGTCCACTAGTTGCCATCGGCTACTGGGCTATTAATTAACAGATTAATTAATTAAGATTACAAGATCGCGCCACAATCATCCTACAAACATTCCTCATTCATACTTGGCTAAAATACCTACCTGAGTAAAAAGTGTAAAGTATAAAAGTATAAAGTATTAAAGGAAAAAGTATAAAAGTACACATAAACTATGATTTTTTTTAGCATAAACGTATGGATCCCAACCACAAAGCTAAATACATAGTTTCATCCAAAACTATTGGTTAATAAGGGAAATATTAATTTTTCCTTATCCTCCATAAGGTTAACATAGGAGCCCCAAAATACAACGTACTGTGTTTAGAATTTTTAATATCTCGGTAACCGTTGGAGATGGAACAAAACTTTAAGTATACACGTCCCTACCAAATTTGGTCTCAATCGGACTTTTACAAGAGTTACATATGTATATATACATATATACCTATATATATATATTTATATACATATACAGTATATATATATATAAATTTTAATGACTATTGTTTTTGGTCTCTAGGCACCTAAAGAAGAAAAATAACATGGTCCTGGGCTTAAGTCTTACAATGAGACCTACGGTAATAGCTTCTTCCCTATGGGAAATTCACTAAAAAGTGTACATGTTTATTTGTAGACTTAAAAATGCATATGATAGTATTAATATAAGTAAGATGTGGAAGCTATTGAAGGATTTTGGGATCCCAGCAATACTAATAAATTTAGCAAAAGCTTGCATAAATGTCTCAAAAGGAAAAGACCTATTTTAGGGGTACAAAACCCCCCCAAACTACCCGTTCCGATTGACCGATATGTCTGGATTACGAACTCGTTCGAGCAAATGTAGGAATACACGTTTCTACCAAATTTGGTCTCGATCGGATCATTTTCCAAGAGTTATCATGTTCACAAATACATACATACATACATATATATATATATATATATAAATTTTAACGACTATTATTTTTGGCTTCTGGTCACATAATACAAAAAACACATGGTCCCGGGCTTACGTCTTGCCACGAGACCTAGGGTAATAGCTTCTTCCCTATAGGGAAATTCGCTAAAATAGGTCTCAGTACAAACCTTTTTATAAACCATTACAAAATGCTGAATTCACATGGTTTTTTTTCACGTAGCCTACCTAAAATGTCTCTGGTCCTCAAAGGATTAAAAATCAGCTAACCTGCATAATCTTTCCCTTGTTCAAATAGAGAACAGGCAAATTTCTTAATTAATTGACAGATGTTAGTAAAACTTGGTAATATGATAAAATAAAAATTGTTTATGCTAAAAATGCTTACTTTCAGTGTTCCACACAGCAAACCTGCATTCTCTTTGCCATGTTAATATTATGGAGAATAGGCAAATGCTCTTATTTCTTAATGGTTATAATTTATAAAAATATTGATTTTTGTCCCTGTAGACAATATATAAGTTAAATATTTATTTCATTTTGGAAGAAGTATAAAAGTGTTTCTAAATTTGTTATTCATTTTAATACTACCAGCATAGTATTGATTTAAAAATTTGCTGAGCATGCAGGCCTACTGCAACAGGGGTATTTTGGTTTCAGGTAGCCTCAAAATTGATAAATCCACTCAACTCAAATTAAAAAACAATTTTTTTCACATACTATGTATAAGGGGAGAAAGAAAAAATACCTCTTTCCTGGGAGCACAAACATTATAAGTTTGTTTCTGACCCACGTTTTCAGTTTTTTCATTCCACCCAAAGGGAACAAAATGTGTTATCTTGGGCTCGGTGGCAAGCTTTCTTGTGGTTCGTGAAAGGGACCTTGCTGTGCGAGTTCGACTCGAAGTGGTGGATGGTCGACATCGTACTTCTTTAGCTTCTGGTAGTGCCAGTCTGTTCATACGCTTCAGAAGCTCTTCTTCATTTGACGTTTCCAGTCTGTGTTACAAAGTGTTAGTAAATACACATGTTATCAACACCAAGGGTGGTCAAAAACTTTAGGGATGGAGGATGAGTAGCAAAAAGGTGTGAAAAACGTGTTTAACCCTAGAAGTGGTAAGCTTTTTACTTTTAACTGTAACATAAAAATAATTACTGATATCTTCTTGAAATATTAATATTAAGTATAAACAAAAAAAAGCATAAAACATGCCCCCCCCCTTATAACCACTAACCACAAAAGCAAAACAGGTGTTCACTGCAATCCCAATTAAGCCTACAAGTGACATCAACCCCAACCCGGCCACCGTTTATTTAAGGTGGGCTCCCTCTCTGCTATACCCTACATTTGCAAGTCAAATTGGGATTGCTCATGGTTGGGATTCGGACCCTAGCATTTCTGAATGGCTGGAACATTACACTCGCCAGCGCAGCGCTTTAGCCGGTTCAGCTACCAGTGCATAGGAGTAGAAAGCGCTTACTTGGTTATAAGACAAGCCTGGTGGCAGTCTAGTGCACTCCGTGAGCAGGTTCGGTTGTTTGCCCCCAGAGGGAAACATGGTCACGAAGTTGATAAGTTCACTAAATTGACGATAGATGCCTCCACCTGCCACTTCTTATTGAATTTGTGAATGCGTCGTAAATTACGACTTTACCACTTCTAGGGTTAAGAAAAATGCTTGTATTGTATGTAAATAATTTTGGCATCAAGACTTTTTTTTATTTTGATGATGTGTAAGGAGGGTCACAGATCCCCTAGTTTTGTACTTTTTATGGTTTTTTTAGTTATAGAGAGGGGACAGTCTTTGTAACAGCCCAAAAGCATGTATATCTTACACACATGCTATACTGTATGTCTTACATACATGCAATATCTATTTATTTCACAGTAATTTGATTTGTAGCAATTGCGATTTTTTTTGGAACCTAGTGAATTTATGCTGTGATAAAACAGCTGACATCTGTACATATTCCGGTCACCACAAAACTTGCGAATGGGAAACAAAGCCAAATCAGTGCTGGTATCTGGGACGAAAAGCGGAAAATCCAGAGCTCATTATCAACACCAATGCCAACATCTGCCGCCACCGTCACCGCTAGTGCCAACCTGTCTTCTGCAGCCACAACATGCGCCATTCAAAGCATCACCTAGCCACAATCGCCGTAATATAAATACCCAAGTGCACATATGAAACTGTATATAGTGTAGTTAGTGATAATAAACTTTTATGCCACACACCAGAGGGTAATGTTTCGCTGGATACTAACGCCCCTTGTATTTCAATAGACACACCCATCAAGTTAACGTTGTGAGGCGCCTCGCATTCAATCGTTGATGTTGACCACATAAGAGCACAGTACTCTTTTGTTGAAGAAGAGGGACTGGCTGCTCTACCTGGGGATCTTGCAAACTACCTTGAAGGTACTTTCGAGTGCAGCGTTGATGTCTTTGGAAGGTGATACTAAACCTCCTCCAGGTAAATCTTCAACACATTAAGACTGCAACGGCAGTCCTATACTAGGCCACAGCTCTAGGAGGTATGGATTTTTATCAAATTCAGGAGCCGTGGGTCTGGAATGGGAGTGTTTTGGGATTAGGTTATCTTGTGGGGGCATCTAATTTTAGGCTTTGTTCTCAACTAGCAAGCTTGTGTGTGGGTCAGGAATGGTCTGGTCCATATGCCAGCTCTCCAGTTTTGTTGCCGCTCCTCCTAGTGTACGTAAACATATTCGGGGATGGGGATGCGGTTCCTCCAGCTGGACTTGTGGTGCTGGTGGAGCACGCTGCGTCGGTGCGGGTGGACCTGCTGGTGGGGTGCGACTCCAACTCGCAGAAATGGGCAGCTTTTAAACTTCATAGCATTTAGTGTTTGTCTACAGCCAATACCATCGCTGAGCCAACCTTTTCTAGTCGTATTGGTTTCTCTGTGACTGATTTAACGCTTTATTCTGAGGGGCTCCAGGACAGAATCATGGGTTGGCATGTCTCCTGAACCACCGTAATATTCTCTATGCGATTGGAGGTTTTGTGCCTGCTTTGATTGAATTCCTAGGGCAAGTTTTTCCCTAGGAAATGTCCCGGCTGTCTGGAGGACTTCCAGGATAGTTTTCATCCCCAAACCGGGTAAGGATAGATACACGGACCAGAAATCCTTTTGGCCGATTTCACTGTATTCCTTCTTGCTGAAGATTCTGGAGAAACTGTTGATTAGGCACACCTGGGACTTTTCCAAATCAGCATGCCTACATTCAGGGTAGGTCCTGTGAGTCAGCCCTACACCAAGTGGTAGGTAGGATTGAAAAAGCCATTGACCAAAAAGAGGTGGTGCTTGGAGCATTCCTAGATATTCAGGAAGCTTTTGATATCACGGCGACCGATACCATATTAAATGCTGCCAGATGTAGGGGATTTAGCAATATCACCTGTCGATGGATTGAGGCACTGTTACATAATAGGTATGTTAAACTTTCTCTACATTGAGTAGAGGTTGAGGCCAAGTCAACGAGGGGAGGGGTTCTCTCATCCCTCCTATGGAATCTGATGGTTGACATCCTCATTAGAAGGCTTAATGACAGTGGTGTCTTTTCTTAGGGACATGCTGATGACATTGCTATACTTCTGGTAGGAAAATTGAACAACAAAACTCTTCACTAAGGCTTATGGATGGCTGGTGCATGGAGGTTGATCTCTCGGTGAATCCCTCTAAAGAGATGGCCGTACCCTTTACCAGAAGGAGAAAGCTGGCCAGGATTGGCCAGTTGAGACTGCAGGGGAGTGCTATCAGCCTGCAGGATCAGATGAAGTATCTTGGGATCACTTTGGATCAGACACTCTGTTGGGAACCTCACTTACAACGGGTTATTGACCGGGGTAAGTGGTCTCTGTTTGCATGCAGACGAATGATTGCTGCAGCATGGAGACTGAAACCGGGTTAATGTACTGGCTCTATGTTTTGGTTGTAAGACCAACCATGACGTATGTGTCCTTGGTTTGGTGGACTCAGGAGTTTCTGTGAAGAGGCTGGTAGTCGTGCAGTGGCCAGCTTGTCTCCTGATCACGGGCATGATCAGTAGGACTCCTCGGGCCACTCTTGACTGTTTGCTTGATCTCTTGCCCATAGACATTCACATCAGGATAATGGGTACCTACTGCCTCTGTGAAGAGGGTCTCTGCAATAGGCCATGTGATTTACGTGGGCATACCAGAATTGTAGGGATAACTCGGAGTGATATCTTAGATATGCCCTGTGACTATCTTCTGAAAACTTCGACGGGTTGTTCCGAGTTCATATTCCAC
Organism: Nephotettix cincticeps; assembly: GCA_023375725.1. NCBI lineage: Eukaryota > Metazoa > Arthropoda > Insecta > Hemiptera > Cicadellidae > Nephotettix > Nephotettix cincticeps. Next base: position 79,051,726 of record CM041791.1, on the reverse strand, counting down.
TGTGGGATGACTGGAAGAGGGAATGGGTCAAAGAGTTTCTGAGGCTCAGGAGCAGGTATCTTCAGGGTGCAGAATAACTTTTATATATAGCATTGCGCTACACACCGGTGAGAGCTACTTTCAAAATGGCGGCTGATGACGAATAAGTTATTGGAACTACATTTCATGACATCAGGTGGACTTCTGACACCAAAAGGAATGATTTTACGCACATCAAATTTTCAGGGATGTGGATAGGTTATATTTTGAGTATAGCGACAGCGAACGTTTTAATGAAATCACTACAATTTCTTATTGGTTTAATTTTTTAGCCAATTTCCCATAGGGAATAAGCTATTACTGTAGGTCTCATGGCAAGACTTAAGCCTGGGACCATGTTATTTTTTTGAATTTAAGTGCCCAGAGACCAAAAACAATATTCGTTAAAATTTATATAAGTATATAAAAATAAATATGTATGTATATATATATATATATATATATATGTATGTGTATATACATATATATATATATATATATATTTATATATATATATGTGTGTGTGTCTGTGAACGTGATAACTCTCGTAAAAATGGTCCGATCAAGACCAAATTTAGTAGAAACGTGTATTCCTACATTTGCTCGGACGAGTTTGTAATCCAGACATATCGGTCAATCGGAACAGATAGTTTGGAGGGGTTTTGTACCCCGAAAATGGGTTTTGTGCGTTTTTTCAAAAAACTACCCCGATTTGGTTTCTTAAAATTTTTCTCTATCTCCAACGGTTACCGTGATATTAAAAAATCTAAACACAGTACATTGTATTTAGGAGCTCCAACGCTAATCTTATGGAGGATAAGGAAAAATTAATATTTCCCTTGTTAACCGATAGTTTTGTATTTAGTTAAAACTTTGTATTTAGCTTCATGTGGTTGGAATCCATACGTTTATGCTAAAAAATCACAGTTCAAGTGTTTCTCACAGCAGCAAACCTGCATACTCTTTCCCATGTTAATATTATGGAGAATAAGCTAACTCCTTTATTTATGTTCAGATAATGATAAAGCTTGGTATAAGGTCAGAATAAACATAGTTTATGGTAAAAATGCCTACTTTTACTGTTCCTCAAAGTAGCAAACCTGCATACTCTTTCCTATGTTAATTTTATGGACAGTAGGCAAATATTCTAATTTATCAACGGGTATTGATTGATCAATCTTGTAACATACTTGTATTATTATTGTCATATTATTGATTTGGAAATTCGCTGAGTACGCAGGTCTGCTGCAACGGGAGTACAACCGTCACCCTCGGGACCGTGACCATGACGGATAACCGAATAGATGGATAACAGAAATAATAATAGCACCAATACAACTTAGCACCTAGACAGAGTTTGGCGTGGCAACATCTCAATTCACTGCCTTGCATGTTATAACGGCGCCATTGTAAGTCCTAATTAATTTTCATGATTTACTTAATGTGAATTTATTTTAAATGAGAAAAAACAAAACTAAGTCAGTTCAAGTGAAAAATACTTTATTAAAATATTTATTAAGAAAACTATGAAATACCAACTGTACATGTTCGTACTTTTACTCTCATCATACCGTTATTACCGGTATATCGTTTTTAAAATAATCCGTCATTTTCTTTTGTTTCTTTCCCCGTCGAGCTTTTCAGGGGGTCATGTTTCTATTTTTTTGCTCTCGAAATCGTCAATAACATCAGTTCACTGTAGCTAAGCACCATACTGAACTGAAATGCAACAGTAGCAGTAGAATGCAGAAGTCAGTGTAAGGGATTAACCAGCTGGGTCACTACTCTTGCCGCCAATGATTCACGTATATTGCAGGTGTGCAGTACACTTGTCACTACTCATCATAAAGCTTCAAAAAAACGATCCGGCTCGGCGCTGATGTGGAAACATAATTTGTTTTGCGTTAGCGGGGTGGCGGTTAACAGAGACTGACGGTTAAAAGGGTGACGGTTAATTGAGGTTCTACTGTATTATTAAACCTTAAAGCGCTACTGAAAATCACACTCCCTGCTCATTTAGGTTGAAAAAATCAAAATTATGTTTTCCCAATGTTCTTTTTGGATGTAGATAGCTTGAATAAAGTAGAAAACAGAAGTATGCTTCATTTTTATTTATTGAACATTTAAGGATGAAGACGGTACATCGTACCGCCAATTGACGTAGTAGATACCGCCATCCTCAGACAGCGCTAGTGTCGCTAATGATTAAATATACACCTGACGGTGTCACAGACATTTTAACACTATTTTTCAGGTATCTAAAAAAGTTATTTTTGCAAAAAATTCTGAGTGCTTGAAATAAAACTTGTAGGCTTACATAAATGAAAAATTACTGATTCTAAACATGAAAACTGTGAGAAGAAACGTGTAAATGAAGTAAAAAGATATTATGTACATTACCACTAAACATAGTTTTGCATTGTATGATACGCCTCAAAAAAGTGATAGGTCCATTCACGACCTCATCAAATTCCGGATCGTCTGGATGAGCCATGTTTCACTTTTTATTTTATTTTTTAGATTCACAAACATTCACACTACATTATCTGTTTACTTCTCAAACACAACAGAAATAATCACACGTCAATGGATGTCAACAAACAACGATTGGAACAGTGAATACAGCTGGTTGTAGTGGCACGTTAATTTTCTCGTCAAAAGCAGTACGGGAGCACTGGAATACAGGCCAAAGTTGCATAACATCTAATTTCAGTCACTAGAAATTCCAACAAAGCCGCCATATTGGTTTTGTGAGTTCATAGAGGTTAAAGCAACATTACCATGCACTCTATTGGTTGTTTCGCAAACTACAGCACAGTAAGTGTGACAAAATGGCTGAAAGTAAAAAAACTGGGTTTCTGCACCGTGGGACCCTACTGTGCCGCGAGAAATCTCGTCAGCCGCCCGGTAATGGTTAAACATGGTGGCAATTTAGGTTAAACATTTATTTTTACAATTTTAGTAGAGTAGGAAAAATTCAAGAACTCAAAGATAAGTTGATTGATTGGGCAATTGTTTCGCTACATAGAAAATTATACAAAATGATGACACAAAATGCCATTTTTACCTTCCATTTGGCTCACCACCAGACCACTCTGGTGTCTGGACAGAAGCTTCTCTGGAGTCTCTGGTTCCTGAAGTCCCAGCTGTTCTACTCAAGTGCTGTTGATATTGTTCTCTTAATTCCTTATGCTTTTTCCTGAAAATCACAGGAAAATCTTTATTCATGGCCAAATCCAGAATTCTAAATGTTACCCATGTATATTAGGTGGTTTATCTTTGTGAATAGCCAATGATCAAAATGAGCGTTGAATTTTCACTGGTGTGTATTTTTCACTTCAGTCCAAGGGCCTAAGCAGAGAGTTTAAGACAGCAGCTTTTAAAATTTTTTTAAATAGGTTTTTTGTATCAGTATATGCTAGCCACAAGTGATCGCTCATGATCTGACAGGAGTCACCAGCCACTGGTTTCAAGCGTCCCCTGAGCGACCTTACAGGTATACTATGTATAATGTATTTTTTATAAATAATGTGTTTTACTTTGTATAATGGCTACAACCTTACCAGTACTGACTGCACCACAGCTAAAATTAACTTAATACTTAAAACTATGGCATTTGGGTGTAGTGTGTTAATAACAACTGTTTAAATTACATGACATTACAGGTTTCCTCTGCAGGTCAGGAATGAAGAATGTGTGAATGAATGAATTGTTAGCTAACAGCATTGTTTAATTTGACCATTTGATTATCTTCCTCAAAAAAGTTATGACCAACGATGAATCCTTTTGTCGAAGATGGTTGGATTTAAGTATCTACAAAACATGGAGTTTGTAATACATCGGCCTGAAACTCAGAGTACCTGTTTTTGGGGTGTTATTAGTGGAAGGGGATAAGGTAGGGGTGGTTAAGTGACATTGAGTCTGTCTCACACCTGTATTTTGTGACAAGTTACAGTGCAGTGAGTTCAACTGCAAATACCGTTTATTTAGTAATAAATTATGTGGACCTACAGTTTAGCGTGGAATCCGAACCACAGCCTATGAATTACGAATTGGTCTAATTATGAGGATTGTCTTTGCGGATTAACGAGGTATTCAATAGTGCGGACGTTAATCCACACAAGAGAACACTACACCCACCGACCATCTCTCACAACTATCCACAACTCGTGACCTCCAAGTAGCTGAATTACAGGACGTCGCCACCGTCCCAGTCAAACTCTTTATACAAAAAAATAAAGTATATCTGAAGATCTACAAAATACAATTAATTTATTTCAGGACTATTTTAATTTAGCTACAGTTCATCAACAGAATAACACGCTTTCCCTACCAGATATTTTTTCAATAATGTTTTGAACTTTGATATATTTTCTACATTGTAGCGAATTTCCCATAGGGAAGAAGCTACATTACCGTAGGTCTCATGGTAAGACTTAAGCCCGAGACCATGTTATTATTTTTGGTCTCTGGGTACCTTATATATATATATATATATATATATATATATGTATATATATATGGGTATATATATATACCCATATATATGGGTATGTATATATATATATATATATATATATATATATATACATATATATATATGTCTGTGAACACAATAACTCTCGTAAAAATGGTCCGATCAAGACCAAATTTGGTAGAGACGGGTATTCCTTTATTTGCTCGGATGAGTTTGTAAACCAGACACATCGGTCAATGGGAACGGGTAGTTTGGGGGGGAGTTTTGTACCCTGAAAATGGGTTATTTATGTTTTTACCATGTAATTTTTAAAAACTTCAAATTTTATCTTTCACTATTAGAATCAGCTTAAAAACTACACAGTTTTGTTCCTTAACCCTAGAACACAAAGGCGTCGTCTGAGAGACGACGCGCAAGGTGTCATTTTTACCCCTTACTCACTTCCACTCCACTAAAATTCACAAAACTCCGTGTAGCTGTCGGTCTTGGCCTAATATTAAAAGGGTCTGGTTGGTGTTCGCTTGCGTCCTTTGTTTAGCGAGATTTTAAAGTTTTTTAAGTTTGCGTCGTCAGGTTGACTACCTATGCCTTTGTAACAACGCACAGTTCGCGGCAGACTCGCAACGTGTACGGATCGTGGTGTCTTGTTGAAAAGTATAGCATACCTTCGCTTTTTCGCGTGTTTTGGTGTTAGTTAAACATTATATTGGAAATATATGTTGTATATAGTGTAAATATTTATTTGACTTGGATCAAATGTGCAATAACACTTCCTGCAGTCGTAAGACAAGGAGGTGGCCCCTATGCATGTTTATAACATCATTAACATCACTTTAAATGATATATACGTATTATATGTAGAAAATGATGTCTGAGCCAATCGTTTAAGCCCCTAAGTCGGCAAAATCTTTTAGAGAAACACACATAGAGCTCCTGAAGCACTGGCTTCAGGCCACAATTTTGCCACGAACTCTCGTCCGGCAATCTATTACTTATATTTTAAATGTAAGTGTGCCAAATGAAGCTCCACAACCAGTCCAACAAGGTAGGAAGGTTTGTGCCTTCTTACCTCCAAGATTACGGCGCATGACAAAACATTTTTGTGGACGTTGCGCAAATGTCATGTGTGGCGAACACCGGACAATCTGCTGCCAGTGCCAGAACAATTAAGATTTGGAGATTAAACTCTTATAAAACATTAATTCAATGTTCACTTTAAGTGTTTTTATAATTTAAAAAATTTCCCTGTCATTAAAAGTATTTTTTATTTATTTTTAAAAAAAAGTAGACTGAGAGACTACGCCTTTGTAACAACGCTTGGCTCAGGGAGACTTTGTGTTCTAGGGTTAAAGTTTTTCTCTATCTCCAACAGTTACCGAGATATTAAAAAATCTAAACACAGTAGACTAAACACAGTAGGTTGTATTTTGGGGCTCCAATGTTAATCTTATGAAGAATAAAGAAAAATTAATGTTTCACTTATTAACCAATATTTTTGGATGACACTTAATATTTAGCTTCATATGGTTGAGATCTATCCATTTATGCTTAAAAATCATAGTTTATGTGTTTATTATAGCAGCTAACCTGCATACTGTTTTCCCATGTTAATCATATATAGAGATTAGGTAAACTGCTTTATTTGTGGACAGATGTTAATGAAACTTGGTATATATGATGAAACTATGGTCAAAAAAAGTTTTACGCTGGAAACACCTACTTTCAGTGTTCCTCACAGCAGAAAACCTGCATACTCTTTCCCACGTTAATCTTATAGAGAATAGGCAAATAACTCATATTTATCGACAGATAATGATAAAACTTTGTCAAATATTATTATTATTATGTTATCGATTTGGAAATTCGCTGAGTACGCAGGTCTGCTGCGACAGGGGTATTTTATATCTTTTGGAATCATCCGTAAAATTAAATCCGTAATTTAAATATCATTCATGTCAACATTCGGTCTTTAAGAAATAAATTGCCTGAATTATCGATAGTTTTACAGGAAACAGAATGTAACATTGCGCTTTTAAATGAGCATTGGTTGCAAAAAAATGAAATAGACTTCTATGTTCCAAAAAGCTTCACCCTTGCTGCATCCTTCTGCAGACGGGATGACCCCCATGGAGGCGTATCCATTCTGGTTAATGAAGGTATTTTGTTTGATGAAATTGATATTTCTCATATCACCCACACAAGTTCATTTGAAGCTGCATGTATTTATGTCAGTAGATTTAATATTGTTTTCATTTCACTGTACAGAACACCTGACTCAGATTGTAATATTTTTTTTGACCTTTTAGAAAATCTTATGGTATTTATTTTATCAAAAAAACCTTCTAGTAAAATTGTACTAGGGGCCGATTTTAATATTGACTTTTTAAAGAATAACACCTGTAGTGAGTCATTAGTAAGCATTATGAAGTCCTTTAATTTATATCATGTTTTTAAATACCCGACCAAAGGAGATAAATGTATTGACAACATTGCAACAAATATTAATCAAAATGAATGTGAATACAAGATTTGGAATGGCAAAATATCTGATCATCCGATTTTATTTTTTAAACTTTTACTCAAAGATCCTGCACTGAATTTGTTTAAGGAAATTTCTTTTAGGAAACTTAATCAAGAAAACCTTGATATGTTTGCGTTGAGTTTATGTAACACAGATTGGGAACCTGTTTTTAATTATTCTGATGTCAACATTGCTTTTGAATTTTTCCTTGACACTGTGGTTTATTTGTTTAATTTAACCTGTCCTAGAATATCTATGAAAATACGACATGATTTTAAAAGTAAAATAAAAAATAAATGGTTTGACGAGTCTTTAAACAAAATGCGAAATACTATTATTTTTCTTGCAGATTTAATAAAAGTACCTGATTTAGATTGTCATGATGAATTAAAGAAAACACTGTCATTGTATAGGAAAGATTATAAACATAAAATTAGAGAGGCCAAAATAAAACATAATGAGAAATTTATTAATAGTTCAGATAATATGTGTAAGGCTGCTTGGCAAGTAATAAAATCAGAAAGTGGTTCATTACTCAAAAACAATAACACTGTTCCACCATTTTCAGTAGACGAATTTAACAACCATTATATAAATTTTGGTAAAAAAGTCGCAGAAAAGGCTCTTAATGAACAGAGTAGTGAGTTAGATTTCTCTAAATTTTTAAACAATGCTGTTCATTCTCAGGATAAATTTTTGTGGAAATTGGTAACTATGGATGATGTGATAAAAATAATAAGATCTTAACTCATCAAACAGTGAAGATGCCTATGGGCTGTCAAACAAAATCATAAAATTCATTGCTCCTTACATTATTGAACCGCTAACACATCTAATAAATATGATGCTACTCAGCTCAACTTTTCCAAATTGCTTAAAAGTCAGTAAAACTATTCCCCTTTATAAAAAGGGAGACAAATTTCTCATTTCAAATTATAGACCTATTTCAATGGTCCCAGTTTTTTCAAAGGTGTTTGAATCTTGTGTGAAAGTGCAGTTGTTTGATTTTCTGAATTTAAATAATATTTTAAACAATAGCCAGTTTGGATTTAGGCCTGGCCTTTCAACAACTTTGGCTGTGGAGTCTGTGGTTTCAGATATTTTGGATACTTTTGAGTCTGGTGGTTATCTTAGTGTGGCACTTCTGGATCTCAGTAAGGCCTTTGATTCTGTATTGCATAACATTTTATTGCAGAAATTAGAGTTTTATGGAATAAAAGGACATGAGCTAAATTTATTTAAAACATACCTCAATGGAAGACAACAATTTGTAGCGTTAGGTAAACAAATTTCAAATCCTAAAGAGGTCCTTGCTGGGGTTCCACAAGGGTCTGTGTTGGGGCCGCTGTTGTTCATTCTTTATATTAATGATTTACCTAGTTCTATGCCATGTAAAACAATTCTTTATGCAGATGACACATCTTTCATTTTATCTGCTAATGACTTTGATTCAGCAAACCAAGGCATAAATAAGGTCATTGAATCCGGGAAACTATGGTTCAAAAGTAATTTTCTTGAAATAAATGATGAAAAAACTGAGAAAATATGTTTTACTTTATGCAGTCTTCAAGAACAAAATGCCAATTCTGTCAAACTACTTGGAATTACTCTGGACCCTAAACTTACTTGGGAAATACATTCTAACAATATAATTTCAAAATTATCACGAGTTAGCTTTTTATTAAGAAAACTTAAAGATTGTGTCTCAAAACCTACTCTTTTAATGACTTACCATAGTTTATTCCATTCCCACTTGCTTTATGGCAATATATTGTGGGGTAACAGTTCTGGAGCCAACTGTATTTTTAAATGGCAAAAAAAGGCTCTCAGAGTTATGTTTCAAATCCCCAATAGGGTTAGTTGTAGGCCTTTTTTTATTGAAAATGAAATTATGACTCTTCCTAGTATTTTTATTTATCAAAATTTAGTTTATGTTAAAGAAAATTTAAATAAATTTGTTCCTTGCAACTCAATTCATGGGTATATCACCAGGCATTCGGAGGACCTACGGATTCCACAAGCTAGGTTGACAAAATTTATCAAAAGCCACAAATTTTTACAAATAAAACTTTTTAATAGGCTTCCAGTATCCTTTAGAAAACAGGAAAATATTAACAAATACAAATCAAAATTATCAAAATGGTTAATAAGTCGTTCATTTTATTCAACTGAGGAATTTTTTGATTGTTCTGATTTTTCATTACTTGAAGATAATGCCAGGCAGTCTACATAACATGTTAGTTATATAAGATCTATATTGTTTTTTCTTTTAATTATCTTTCAATAATCGACTCTAACTTGCATAATTCATCTAGTTTTGGTTTTTTGAATTTGCAACTGCATTGAGAATATTTAATGACTTTGTCTATTTTACTATGTGCTATTTGTCTATTTTGTCTATTTGCTATTGTTTGTCTATTTGCTATATTTGCTATTTGTCTATGTGTATTTGTCTATTGTACTATTTAAATTTGCAACTGCATTGAGAATATTTAATGACTTTGTCTATTGTACTATGTGTTACCTAATGACAATAAAGATTTATTATTATTATTATTATTAAAAATTTCATGCCAGCATATCTAGTTATCTTGTAGTCAATCATCTGCATAAACACATCTGACTCTTTACACCACATGTGCTACTTAGACACTGGGCATTCCTCTGATATAACATATAAACAGCAAAGGGCCTTGGATTGAACCTTGTGGCACCCCATTTCTTATGGTTTGAGTTTCAGAATTAAATTCTGAAATTCTATTATTATATGTATAAGATATTTCTAGTCTATTTATGAGGTACGATTGAAACCATTTTAGATGATTGTCTTTAACCCTAGAAGTGTCAAGCTTTTTACTCATAACTGTAACGTAAAAATAATTACTAATATCTTCTTGAAATATAAAAGTTTAAACAAAAAAAAACATAAAACATGCCCCCCACCCCTTATAACCTCTAACCACAAAAGCAAAACAGGTGTCCACAGCAATCCCAATTAAACATACAAATGCCGTCAACTTCCACCCAAGCCGACCACCGTTTATTTAAGGTGGGGCCTCCTCTCCGCTATACCACACATTTACAAGCCAAATTGGGATTGCTCATGGTCGGGATTCGAACCCTAGCACTTCCGAATGGCTAGAATGTTATGATTGTCAGCGTAGCGTGTTAGCCAGTTCAGCCACTTAGTGTATAGGAGTAGAAAGCGCTTACTTGGTTATAGACATGCCCGGTGGCAGTCTTAGTGCACGAGACCAGCTTCGGTTGCTTGCCCCCAGAGGGCAACACGGTCACATAGGCGCTAGTGTCTAAGAAGTTCACTAAACAGACGACAGATGCCTCCACCTGCCACTTCTTATTGAATACTAGCCAAAGTACCCGTTCTTCGCACGGGCTAAAAGGCTGAAAGATGTAGGCTCCACTGATACATTTAAGGTATTGTTAATTAATTCTTCATTGTTTACAAAATGACAAAACACGAGTGTCTACAACATTTCAAAGTAACATCTGTCAAATATTGGGAGAGGATAAGGATTAATGTAAAAGAGACAGTCGTCGTAAAAAACTTAAAATCTACCATTCCGCTATTTCAAATAATTCACTAATTTCGATCCAGCAGTTTATCTGAAAAATCAACTTTATTTCTTCTTCTTCCCGAACTGTCAAAATATAGTGCAAACGGATGTTGTTATTGAAAAATGTAAACATTGAAACCTAGGACGGTCACGGCAGCTCTTTCTTCTTCTTCTCCTTCTTCTCGAACTGTCAAATTGTAATATTCACAGCGTTTGACTTTCAAGTAATTTTATGTTTTCATTCTCTAAAAATGTAAACATTGAAACTTAGGACGTTCACAAGGCGTAGCCCGAGAGGATTTTAAGGAAATGAGTATGCCTATGTGTTGCATGAGTTTAAGATCTACCTTTGTGTAAAATTTCAAACCGGTTGGTTCAGTATTTTTCGCATTTATTTGCCACAACAAACCCACAAACAAACATACAGAAACCACCTCTTCTTTATAATATTATAGATGTAAATGCGTCGTGAATTACGACTTTGCCAGTTCTAGGGTTAATCCCTAAATTATGCAATTTTTCCAAAAGTAGGTCATCCAATATTCTATCGAAGGCTTTTGATAAATCCATAAAGACACCAATTGTTTTGTCCATTGACTCTACTAATAGGGATTCTGTAAAGGAGACTAAAGCTGAGATAATGGATTTATTTGTCCGTATTGTTCTTCATCCAAAAGGTTATTTAGTTCAATGTGATTGACCAATCTGCTTTTCATTGCCTTCTTATAAACTTTTGAAATGGAAGGGAGGATTGATACAGGCCTATAATTTTAAATTCCTGTCTTCTACCCCTTTTTTAAAATCTGAATAACCTTTGATATTTTAAGTTTGTCCGGGAATATGCCTGGTATAAAAGAGGAATTTATTAGGCGTGGAATTGGTTTAATTAATGCATTTATGGAACGTCATCGTAACCACTGGACCATTTACTTTGTAGAGTCGAAAATTTTGCCCAGCTTTTTTTCATAGACCGGCGGGCACCTAAAATTTTGAATAAATTGATCTGCAGAATTGTTTAGACCATCAGTTTGTATTTGTGCTGGAGAGAGTTCATCTAAAATTTCATCTTTTATATAGACAAAATAATTGTTGAAATAATTACAAACTGAGTCTTTTACAGTAACGTCATTGATTTAAAATTTAATATTGCCTACCTGTGTCTCATTTCTATTGCAATTCAGTTCCTCATTTACAATTTTCCATTTTTCTTTCTGGTATTCCAGAATTAATTTTTCCATCCATATACTTTTTTTACATTCAGCCAGTTTTTCATTATATATCTTATGTCTAACTTTAAATAATTCTTTAAGGTTCTGAGATTTAGTTTGTCTTACCATATTACCATTTTCTGCCATGTTTTGCTCAGTCAAAACTACTATTTCCCGGTTGATTTCTGATAAAATAACTTCCAATGATTCCAAACGTGTCCTCAAATCCATTATGTTTTGGTGAAAAATTTTTAAATTTGTTGTGATTTTATTATTTTTCTTATTAGTAATTTTTTTTCTTAAATTTAGGTAATGGACTTTTACTTTTAGGGAAACTTTATTTAGTTTTTTTTTTCAACTGGTATTTTGTTTATGAAAGGTAGTTTAAAGGCATAGCATTAGACTGTACATTATGAACTTCGGCGGACTCCTTACAAACTAACACATCACTCAACTCGCTTGAAGCACTGCTCTACTTTTTTATTTCACTAACACTAATCTGGTGGGAGTTGCAGGCTGTTTCAGGTGATGTCTCGATACGCTGTTGTCTCGCCTCTGGTGTGGACCAGCCCCTCCATGGTGAACTGGATGTCACTGATGATTCCAATTGATTGATTCAAAATTCTGTCCAAGGCCGGTTCTCTTCATTAGCTGGTTGTAAACTGATCTCGACACCCTGAAGCTTCCTCAATGTATTTAAAAACTGTTCATAGCTCAAACCATTATTTAGGATTTTTTCTGATGTTTTCTTATAGGCAACAATTTCAATTTTCGCTCCATTTTCCTCTTGGAACTGTACTATTCTTTTAACAAAGTGTTTCAGAGGGATTTTGTCCCTGACACAACCTAATGGTGAGCAGACTAAATGCTTGAAATTTTTATTTTCAAATCTTGTTGTCAGTTGTTTAAGGGCAATGTCGTAATCTCTTGGAAACGGTTTACCATTGTAAATCAATTTTGTAACCATATCATACACACCCGCCCCCTTCCCACGTTGTTGAAAGGTCAAATGGTCTTCAATGCAGTTCCAAATATTTGGTTTACCACATTCTTTTTTGAATTTCACCGCTACCCCAACTGACATTTGCCTTTCATGTCCCAAGTCTCCTGATATACAATGGGCAAATGCAACAGAACTAGTGTGACGATTTTTATTCATGACAACTGTCATGTATTTTCTATAACAAGCTGGAATCTATCTTGAAAAGTTTTACTTTTAAATTCTGCAAAAGTGTAATTTTTATGTGAGGTTTCATTACACGCAAAACATGGTACTTGTGTTGGATTATTATTCTGAAATGATTGAGTGGCTCTTACGACAATAAGGGGTTTCTTATTGAAAAAGTTTTTTATTTTTTTAAAGTTTTTATTGAAAAAGAGTTTTGGTTGCAAGTTTACCAGCATCCTCAAGGTGTGTATATTAAAAAGTCAAGAATTCTATAATTTCTTTAGTAGTAGACAAAGTATGTTTAGATGCAGAAGTGATAACATATAAAAATTATTATTTTATGTGCATTTATTTTTCTTTTATTTACAGCCAATCGGAATGAAAAAAATAGACCTCGTAACTCCAGATATAGAATTATTATTATAAATTGTAAAATAGAACAGATTAATAAAAGAGGTCCATGTTGACATGTTACTAGAGAACTTAGTTAGTTAAAACTTTGGTGAACAGACATTCTTGTACATATAAGATGTAAGTGTAATAGATACATTGTTGATGCTTTTACCGTCACCGCTACTTTGTGGTTCATTAACTGAAATCAAGGATTCGATATGGCCAGAAAGTAAACATACAACTGGATTATGTCTTGAACAGTAGACAAAGATTCAAGAGATATGGTATCTTCATCCTAAACATTAAGTACATGTTTAAAATTTAAGTCAAAATCATCTTTTTTCCTTTGCAACTCTATTTTGTAAGAATTAACGACTGACTTAATTTGAGTAACCGCCTAGACTGAATCAGTCTAGGCGGTGAGACGATGATAGGTCCCCATCTTAAATTCATTACTTCGTGGAGGTGCGTTTTATTATATTTAATTTCTTCGTAAGAGTAATTAATTATTTTAGTTAATTAAGAGTTACCTACAAATAGCAGAGAGAGATACAGACACAGAGGGGAAACAGATAAAACATGGAATAATGTAGGAAATCAGACATATAAGGTAAATTAATTAGTATAGGAAAATAACTGTAAAAAAAGGTTTCAATTCTATTCAGGCCCATATTGACCAGGAAAATGTAAGGGAGTATTTATGAGTATGTAAAGAAATTAGAAATTAAATTAAGGAATCGGAGGACCATGAATAACTAGTGTATTTTTCTGCACATGTATACATATATTATTGAAAACGGAAAAAAAGAAATTTACATAAACACACTGTTCCAATAAGTTCACTTTTCAGTGTTCACTACTCACCACAGGATTAGAAAGTACATCTTCATACACAGATTATATTTTACAAAGGAACCCAATTAATATGTTCAAAAACAAGAAAAATCCACATTATGAAATACCCCCGTCGCAGCAGACCTGCGTACTCAGCGAATTTCCAAATCAATAATATATAACAAGTTTAAAAAAAAACTGTCCATAAACATGAGAATTATTTGCCTATTCTCCATAAGATTAACATGGAAAAGAGTGTGCAGGTTTGCTGCTGTGAGGAACACTGAAATTAGGCATTTCTACCATAAATAATTTTTTTCTTAACATTTATACCAACTTTCATCAACATCTGTCCATAAATAAAGGAGTTTGCCTATTCCCTATATGATTATTATGGGAAAAGAGTATGCAGGTTTGCTGCCATGATAAACACATAAACTATGATTTTTAAGCATAAATGGATAGATCTTAACCACATGAAGCTAAATATCAAGTTTTATCCAAAAATATTCATTAATATGGGAAATATTAATTTTTCCCTATCCTCCATAAGATTAACATTGGAGCCCCACAATACAATGTACTGTGTTTAGATTTTTTAATATCTCTGTAACCGTTGGAGATAGAGAAAAACTTTAAGGAACTTAATTGTGTAGTTTTTTAAGCTGATTCTAATGTAATATAAAATTTGAAATTTTAAAAAATTACATGTGAAAAACGCAAAAAACCCCATTTTGGGGTACAAAACCCCCCCAAACTACCCGTTCCCATTGACCGATATGTCTGGTTTACGAACTCGTCCGAGCACTTGTAGGAATACACGTCTCTACCAAATTTGGTCTTGATTGGACCATTTTTACGAGAGTTATCGTGTTCACAGACACATATTACATATATACATATATATATATAAAAATTTTAACGACTATTGTTTTTGGACTCTGGGCACCTAAAGAAGAAAAAATAACATGGTCCCGGGCTTAAGTCTCACCATGAGACCTACGGTAATAGCTTATTCCCTATGGGAAATTCGCTAAAAACATTGTTCATAGAAAAACCGAAAAGATAAACAAAAACAATTGTAAAAAACATTTGGTACAAAGAAATGTTAATTGTTTTTTAATAACTGAAAGGAGGTAAAAAATTGTGTTAAACATTTGAAAAAGTAATATGTATGCATGATATCTAAAGAGGATGTTTGTATATTTGAAGTTTATGAGCTCGGACACCATTGGACTATTTGCAATGAAAAGTGGTACACTTAAGTAACATTTCATGGAGAAGGTTTGTGGATCACTAATTTTGGGTTTCTCCGTAGAAGCCCAAAAAGGATCCCATACTATGGAACCAGAAATTTGTTTTCATTATAGTTATTTTCTTTTCAACAGGTAAAGATAGCCCTCTGACCCAGTAAAAAATACCTCTGATATGCCTCTTTGAAAAATATTCAAAACTATACATCATAAAACTAACCTCTGAAATTGAATGATATTCATGGTATGTACCTGTGAGGTGGCACTGGTCCATCATCACTGTCTTCTTCATTTCCAAGCCTATCTTCACAATCACAAGGGTTATCTCTCAACTGATATTCCCAATAGTGAGTGGCCTGGTTTGATAAAAGTCTTGACTTCCTAAAATGATAATAAACTATTAGGAAAAGGAATAGAATTTTGTAACAAGTAAAAAAAAATCCGATTACAGCAATCAAAGTGAGCAATTAGTAAATTGTCACGGCTTTAATAATTATTTGTGGTGATAAAAACCCAGTAATAAACTGTATATTCTCTACTAAACTGTATATAAAAATTCCAAAATATATATTTTCAAAATTTTATAGTGATGAAGAAAATATATAGTTTATATCGCTTAAAACCATTATTTACAAAAAAAACTTAAAAATTCCAAAGCGTTTACTTGAAAAATGAAATTGTTGGAATAACCTTCAGTCAGTTTACTGCATTTAACCTGGAAATTATTTTATTGTAAAATTATCAGCTGATGTTGTTTTGTTTACGTTCACGTTTTGTTTTCGTAGTTTTGGAGAAGTCAAATTAAAATGGTGTTATATTTTACAGTGTATGTTTTCATTTTCTAAAAATGTAAACATTGAAACTTAGGACGATATTGGTCATTGATTGTAAAAAGTTAGACACAATTACTTTCTTTGCTTCAAAAATTATACTTTTTAAGTGTTTTACTAAGCCTACACGCTTTCTTGTGTTTGTTTGATTATTTTTCGCGATGTGATAATTAGTGTTAGTTTAATTTTGTGCGTCTATTAATAATTTACACCTGAAAAACTTTATACCAAAACTGCTGGTAGCTTTGTTTACGTTTTGGGTTAGGTGTGTTTACCTATCATGACATTTCATCAATCACCTAGTATGACAAATATGAAACCTGTTTTCATTCACAGTGATCATAATCCTAGTGAAACATATTTGTCCAAAACCGGGACGGACGAAAATGATGAAATGAATCCTCCAACCAAATCAAATGTCACACCAAGTGTTAGCGAATGGCAGAATGTTCCTTTGTCGGCGACAACCCTCAAGAAACGGAGTAGTGGAGTCCCTAACGATGACTCTGCGTACAAGAGAACGCGTAAAGAACATAGTTACTGTAGAGAGTCTGTTCGTACCCAAAACAGATACACTATTCTCGGTGAATCAGAAGAGATGAACTGTGAAGAAGTGAGAACATCGCATGATGTACCGAAGCCTCCTCCTATCTTTATTCCCGACATTGCTGATGTTAACAAAATGGTGAAAGCTATTGAAACTGTAATAACCAAAGATGAATATGTTTTCAAATGTTTGAACAAGAATAAAATAAAACTTAATCCCACTTCCATTGATGCATACAGCAAGATAGTGCATAAATTAACAGAGCTGAAAGTAAATTTTCACACTTTTCAGATAAAACAAGAGAGGGCATACCGGGTCGTATTGAAAAATATACATTACTCTACTGATCTAAACGACTTGAAAGAAGCTTTGGAGGCAGAAGGACACAAGATTCGGAATATTGTAAACGCTAGGCATTTTAAAACTAAGGACCCTCTTTCAATGTTCTTTGTGGACCTTGAACCTAGCAAAAATAACAAAGAAGTATACAATATTCAATACCTGCTGAACGCCAAAATTGTTCTTGAACCCCCCCGGAAAAAAAGGGAAATTGTTCAGTGCAAAAAGTGCCAAAACTATGGACATACCAAAACCTACTGCTGGCATTCATATCGTTGTGTAATGTGTGGAGAAAATCATGACACTTTTAAATGTACAAAGCCACAAAATGAACCACCTAAGTGTGCTTTGTGGAAAGGTGAGCACCCAGCGAACTACAGAGGATGCTCAATCTATAAGGACCTGAAAAATAAATCTTTTCCTCCACTGAGAGAAAAGGTAAGCTCAAGCTCAAGTAGACAGTTTCGCCATTCTGAAAATGAAGTACAGGTAAACAATACAAGGACAATACCCACATCAAAGAGAAATGGTGAGACGTATGCGCAGGTTGCTGGAAACAATCAAAAGGAAGAAAACGTCAATGTTAACAGCTTTGAAAAAAATATGGAATCATTCTTCAATAAGTTTGAAAAGTTATTCTCACAACAAGCACAACAAATAGGTTCACTATTAAACCTACTGACCACTGTGTTAACAAAATTAAAATGAGTTTTAAAATACTTAAAATCGCTCTCTGGAATGCTAACGGCTTGGCTAATCACAACCAAGAACTCCAAACATTTATAAATATTCATAAAATAGACATAATTTTGATTTCAGAAACTCATTTTACAGATGCTAGTTACTTCAAAATTCCTTTTTTTACTCTTTATCAGTGTAACCATCCGGATAACACTGTTCATGGTGGTAGTGCAATTTTAATAACAAACAATATAAAACACTATCCTTTACCTTCTTATCGGTTCAATCACATTCAAGCTACAAGTGTTGTGATAGAAGACTGGTCTGATCCTCTTACGGTCTCTGCCTTGTATAGTCCCCCACGCCATAATATATCACAGTAACAATTCTGGGACTTTTTTAACACCTTGGGATGTAGATTCTTAGCAGGAGGTGATTTCAATGCGAAACACACTGCTTGGGGCTCTCGCTTATGTAACCCTAGAGGCCGTCAATTACTGTCTACAATTATTAATAACAATCTTCAACATATGTCAACAGGAGAACCTACATACTAGCCTAGTGACCGGCAAAAGGTTCCAGACCTGTTAAGACTTCTTAGTGTCAAAAGGTATTCCACATATGTATGCTCAGGTAGATTCTTCGCTCGATTTGTCATCCGACCATTCACCAGTGATCTGCACATTAAGCTCAAATATAATCATTGTGGAACATCCTCCTCGTCTGCATTGCAAATTTACAAACTGGGAACTTTTCCGAAAACTCTTAAATGACAAATTGTCATTGAATGTTTCTTTAAAAACTCGAGAAGAGCTAGATGATGCTGTTGAACTTTTCAACAATACTATACATGACTGTGCATGGCAATCTTCACCAGATTTTCAGAAAACAATATTGAACCCAATGTGCCTAATTCCTGTTGATATCAAGAGAAAAATTGCAGAAAAAAGGAGATTTTGCAGAATTTGGCAGAACACAAGAAGTCCTCAAGATAAGACAAATTTCAATAGAGCCACCCAACAGTTGAAGCGAATGTTATATAAGCTAAAAAATGAACGTTTTGGTATTTTTACATTCAAATTTTCACCAACTGAAGATACAAACTATTCTCTTTGGAAGATAACTAAATCATTAAATCAACCAAAGACGCCAATACCTCCAATTGCACTGCCTACTGGGTCATGGGCCGGAGACAACAAGAGTAAGGCGGAGGGAGACCTTTGCTAGCTCAACACTTGTATGATGTTTTTAAACCAAATGATTCAGTTCAAGATCCAAATCCTAAAATATTAGAGTTCCTGAATTCCCCTAATCAGTTATCCCTACCCATTCAACTATTTACTCCTGCAGAAGTAACTAAAATTATAAAGTCTGAACGAAAACCCTTCAAAGCTCCAGGCTACGACCTCATTACAGGCAAGATTTTAAAGGAACTTCCAAGGAAGGGTTTCATGTTCCTTACCTTCATCTTTAATGCTACTCTTCGATTAGAATATTTTCCGTCTCAGTGGAAAGTTTCTGAAATAGTAATGTTGGCCAGGGAAACCGCCGCACCAAGTTACGTCTTACAGGCCAATTAGCCTTCTACCAATATCATCAAAAGTTTTTGAAAAACTATTCCTAGGACGTCTACAAACGATAATTGAGGGGAACGACTTGATTCCTAACCATCAATTTGGTTTTCGAAAAAAACACTCCACCATTGAACAGGTTCATAGAGTTGTCGATATTATTAAAGAAGACTTGGAAACTAAAAGTATTGCTCTGCGGCTTTTCTGGACCCAAGTCAAGCTTTTGACAAGGTGTGGCACGAGGGCCTTCTGTATAAACTTAAATTGAAGGTCCCTCATACTTACTTTAATATTATAAAGTCCTACCTTACAGATAGGTTTTTCAGAGTCAAGTTTAAAGATTTCTACACACAACTTTTTGAAATTAGAGCAGGCGTTCCACAAGGAAGTGTCTTAGGGCCAATTCTGTACACCTTATACACCTCTGATATACCCTTGGATCCCAATGTGTTTGTGGCCACATTTGCTGATGATACCGCTATATTGGCATCACATGAAAATCCACAAACTGCTTCACATTTGCTCCAGTTGGAGTTAGATGTATTGTCAGAGTGGCTAGTAAGCTGGAGAGTAAAAGTAAATAAAAACAAGTCTGCTCATGTTACATTTACAACTAGACATGAAACTTGCCCTCCAGTCTCTTTGAACAATGTGCTACTCCCACAGGTCGAAGAAGTCAAATATCTTGGCATGCATCTCGATCGCAGATTAACATGGCGCTCTCATGTATGGAATAAAAGAATGGCTCTAAATTTGAAATTTAAAAAACTTTCTTGGCTTCTCAATCGAAAATCAAAACTATCCATCAACAACAAATTACTACTGTACAAGATTTTATTAAAACCATTGTGGACTTATGGTATTCAGCTTTGGGGCACCACAAGTAATTCCAACATTGAAATTATACAACGCTTTCAATCCAAATTTATATGAAGTATTCTGAATGCCCCCTGGTACATAAATAATGAAATTCTACATAGAGATACAAACATTTTAACAGTGAAACAAGAGATAACTAAATTTAGCAACCGCTACCAAAAGAAGTTAGCAACTCACCCAAACCACCTAGCGCTAAGCCTGTTGGACAACAGCAACGCTGTGTATAGACTTAAAAGGTGCTCTGTGCTAGACCTGCCTCATAGATTCTAAATGTTGATTTCCTTTTGTAATTTGTTAATCCTTGTGCTGACTAGGGACTAACCCATGTGATTTATTTTGTTATTTTGATTTACTAAATGTTCTACTAACTTGAATAGATTGTAAATAAAAATGGTTGATAAAAAAATATATATTTTACGGTGTTTTAATAATACTTTATTGGCAACAATGAATAGAAGGAGAAAACCCCAAAACAGTAAATTTGTAGAACAAATCAACCATCAAAAGATAAGATAGATTTTGTATAGATCCCTATGATGAAAAATTAAATTGGGAGGATTATGAAACACGTTTTCTTTTGATGAGTCAGGTGAAGGGTTTAGGAGAGGACAGCGAATAATTAGAAGAGCCAGAAGAAATCTTTTGTTGGCATATGTTGGGCCAATACCACTGAAGAAAGTGTGAATGTTTTACCTAAAAGAATTCATGATATCTCTTGGAAGGAGTTAATTGATACATTCAGATATGTGTATAGACCTAGTAAAACTGTTTTTGCAGCATGTCTAGAGTTTGAAAAGTGTTTAAGAGTAACGGATGAAAGTTTTCCCAGTTTTGTATTACAACTAAAAGAATTAGCATGTTTTTGTAAATACGACAGAAATTTTGAAGAAAGAGTTAGAGATTGATTTGCTGGAGGTGTTATATTTCCACAGTTTGAGGTTGAAATGAGGCCAAGATGGCCTGATGGTGTAAATAGAGATGGTTCATGTCTAACGTTGGATGAACTTTGTATTTAGCAGATGGTCTCGAAAGTGTACTTATGCACAAATTTGAAGACGGATTTGAAAAACCAATTGCTTATGCCAGCAGAACACTATCAGAGACTGAGAAGAGATACTTAATATTGATAGGGAAGCTCTAGCGATTATATTTAGTGTGAGGAAGTTTCATCAGTATGTATATGGATGAACCTTTACACTCGTAACTGATCACAAACCTCTCCAAAGAATATTTGGAGAAACCAGAAACCTGCCACAAGTCATGAACAACAGACTCGTTAGATAGGCACTTTTGAAACACGGATGAAACAAAAGGGATAAGGTTTTTGAATATGGATAAAGTGAAAACGATATTGTCATACAAAGAGGTCAAACGAAACAGCAGTTTGGACGAAAAAATATATTTTGCTTGTTTTTCTGACCAGGATACATTGTCAATTATGGCAAGCTAATAAGGCTTTATTGAGTTTGGTTACCATGTTGAGTCTGATTTCTATATAATTTTTGTTTTTAAGAGATACAATATTGCTACATTTTCTTTGGAACATGAATACATGATTTTATATTTTTAATAACACTATTAACTCATCAATCAATCAAGATACTTATCTATTGTTAAACCAAGAAATTTTGTATGGTTGACCCCGGGACTGTCATGTTCCGGCACTTTCCTGGTGACTCATCCAGCAGGCCTTTCCGATGTATTTTGTTGAGCACTTTCATGGCCATGTTGTACATGATGTTTAATTGAAATTATTGTTTTTTGTTGAGTATGTGGTCTTGATTTTGTTTGGATGCTTAATATATTTTGAATTCTTCTACTATGTTTAGGTAGTTTCCTTTGGTGAATAAATATTGAATTTTTAGATTTTGTTGAGAATTTGTGTAGTTGCAGTTGTTATTATTGAGATGATTGGCATATGCGGATTTGGTAGAATTCTCTGGTAGGTGCTCTTTGAACCGTGTGGCGAAGGATCTTTACGTTTGGCCGATGTAGCAATCTGGGCAGTCGTCACATGTTAGCTTGTAAACTCCGGTGCGGTTCATATTGTCTTGGGTTTGCCTTTATTCGTTGAGTAATGAAGACAATTATTTATTGGTGGTTTTATAGGATACAATTATGTTATTTTTTGACATTTCTTTCTTTTAAGTGCTGTTTAATGTGATGTCATATTCTTATGATGTAGTATATGAACAGAAGTGGGCCTGATATTGAACCTTGTGGAACACCGTATGTAATTAACTTGACATTTTGATTGAAATTTTTGGGCTGCACTATTGTTATTAATGTGAGAGACCTCAACGTATTGCTTCCTTTCGAAAATATATGAGAAAAAAATTGCATACTGATGTTAGATATCCCTATATTGTACAATTTTTGGATAAGCAATTCATGTGAAAGGCTGTCCAAGGCTTTAGAGAGATCCATGAAAACACCAATTGTGTTATTTTTTTTAATAGACTCCAACAATAATTCTATAAAATTTATAATACCCCCGTCGCAGCAGACCTGCGTACTCAGCGAATTTCCAAATCAATAATATAATAATAATATATGACAAGTTTTATAAAAATCTGTCCATAAACATGCATATTATTTGCCTATTCTCCATAAGATTAACATGGGAAAGAGTGTGCAGGTTTGCTGCTGTGAGTTGAAAGTAGGATACTGTAGTCAGAATATTTACCCTTCCGCGGATAGAAACATTGTTAAAAGGTGATTAGAAAGTGTAAAAAGTAAGTCTAAGGTCGATTTGATATAGATTGGTAGGATACTGTGTAGTCGGAATATTTACCATATTATGACCATATATAGCAAGTTTCATCAACATCTGTCCACAAATAAAGGAGAATCTCTATATGATTAACTTTGTAAAAGAGTATGCAGGTTAGGTGATTTGACCTTACACTTTATACCAAGTTTCATGGAAAACGGGTGGAAAGTAAGGAAGAAATTGATTTGTTTATATTTTCCATAAGAATAACATTGGGCGCTTTCAGACAACGTACTGCGTTTATCGTGGACAGTAAATTTAACTTTTCTCTGGAACCGTTAGTCGTAGACAAATAATTCAAAATACTAATTTGTTTAGTTTTTTAAGGGTTTTTAGGCGTGAACTACCCTTAAAAATCAAAAATTCAAAAAAATGAAAAAAACGCCTGGAGATACGGTGACTATATATATACATGCCAAATTTCATCTAAATCGGACAAACGGGGTAGGCTGTGGCACTGTACACATCCAGACACACACACACACACAGACAGACACACGGATGGACAGACATCACGCCAAAACCCACTTTTTTGGATTCAGGGGACCCCAAAACGGATATATCCACCCTCAACTCAAATTCGAAAATTTTGACGAAAACAATACTTTCTTTATATACTATGTATAAGGGGAGAAAGTAAAAATGGTCCAGATTTTTTAATTCAGAATTTGCTATGGTTTTTAAGTCCTCCTTAGTTTTTCCAGAGATTTTTAAATTAGAGTCATCGGCATAGAGACAGAGTCCAGAGGCAGGGGAATAGTTTAAAACCTTTCCTATCCCTTTAAGGTAGCATACAAATAGAAGAGGTCCCAAATTGGATCCTTGAGAAACCCCATATTTTACTTCATTTACATTTGAACTGTATTTTTGTATGTGCTTCATTTTTGAAATATGTGTGATTTCTACATATTTCTTTCTGTTGAGAATGTATGATTTAAGCCAGTCAAGAGCTAATCATTTTATTCCTAATTCTTTTAATTTAATTATTAATTGATTATGACAAACACTGTCGATGGCTTTTGATAGGTCCATAAAGATTCCAATGGCCTTTTCACCTTTATTTAATGTATTTATTATAGACTCCATGAAATTTATGACCCCACTAATTGTTGATTTATTTTTTCTAAAACCATGCTGGATGCCTTCTAATTTGTTATTATTTTCTAGAAAAAATTCAAGTCTGCTGTAAGCTATTTTCTAAAATATTTTTGCCATTGAGGGTAGTAAAGACACAGGTCTGTAGTTACTAAACCGTGATAATTTTAGATATTTGAAGTTTATTTTGAAAACAACCACTAATAAAGGGTGAATTTACTATATGAGATAAAACACTAGATAGCTATTTGTTTGAAATTCATTATTAGTGATGGTGGATTGATGTTATTTAGATTTTTACTGCGGACATTTTCCATCACGATTTTATGTAAAACAAATGTTTTGTTTTTTGTGTTTTTTTTGTGTTTTGTTTTACATAAAATTGTGATAGAAAATGTCCGCAATAAAAATCTAAATAACTAGATAGCTCTTCACCTACTAATTTAATAATTATGTTTGGAATTCCATCAATTCCACAAGAAAGATTTATTTATAAGACATTTAATTATTTTTAATACTTCCTCTGGATCTGTCTCTGTGAATCTTGATAGTTCTCCAGAGCTACAAAAAGTGAATCCTCCAAATTCCGATTGAGATCCAAAGTTTAGAGACTTGATATTTACTAGGCAATTGGCAAAAAATCATTAAAAACTGTACATATTTTGTTAGGATCCCTAACTAACTTATTTCGTACTTTTATAATCATACTATCCCTAGCACATTGTTTTCTTAAGCCAATTTCAGAGTTAATAGTCTTCCAAACAGTTTTACTAACATTGTCAGATTTTTTGATCAAAATATTGCTTTTTACACCTAAATATTTCCTCTCTATACATCTTATTTCTATTACTTATCAATTTTGACACAGCAGAGCTCTTAATTTTATTATTTTTTACTAGGTTTATAATTTCTTCCTTTTCTTTTTTTAAAGCTTCCGTAATCCATGCCCGATGTGGCACTACTGTTAACGTTAAATCCGGAAATGACAGATTAAAGTAGTACGTAAAAAATGTTGTGGAATACATCATTTTTTTTTCCAACTCGTGCAAAATATACATCATTCCAAGTTTGTTTACTTATTGAGTTCTTGAAAAATTTATTGTGATTAGAAAAATCTCTTTATAAAGAACTAAGTTTTCCTTCTGTGAGTACTGTTTTATTAATACTCATCTTTAAATTCCAGGATTTGCCCATCATGGTCAGACAGCATTTTTATTACTCCACTAACATAAAAACGGTCCCAACTTAAATTTGTTAAAAAACTATCTATGGATGTAACTGAATCATTAAATACTCTTGTGGGAAAGTTTACCAAATATGACATATTGAAACATTTTAAAACATTTTCCAATTTTGTTACTTTATAATCCTTACTCAAAACATTTATATTTGAATCTCCAGCTAGAATAATATTAGATGATAGTTTCGATATTTTTACAATCAGGAGGCTTATCTAAAAATACATTGACATTGGTGCTGGCTGATCTGTACAAACCCACCTATATAAATTTTATTTTTACCACATAAAACTTGTTTATACAATATTCAAAGACTTTTTCTTATCTTAATTCTTCTTCCATGGATATATTAACAGATCCCCATTTAAAATCATTACACCACCACCTTTTGCTGATGTACAGCAAAAAAAGAGGAAACTTTAAAATTGGCTATATTAAGTCTTTCGACTTCATTATCCTTCATATTGTGTTCAGTTAGGACAAAAATACTGGGTATAATCTCTTCTGAAATAATTTCCAATGGATCAATTCTTACTGCTAAATTTTGAATGTTCTGGTGAAATATTCTAATATTTTCTAATTTTTTATTTTGATTCATTAAGTTGTTACCATTATTCTGTGTTTGGATCAGTTTAAAGCGGAGGCTGTGTTACTTAAATTAGATGATGAATTCACCATTACACTCACATCACTAACACCATTACTCTACTTTATCATTTACTGTAGCTAAGGTTGCCGGGTGCCACATATTCTGTTATTGGCAACGTGCCGAGTTGGTCATCTAAACTGGTGATGCTTCAATTGCTGTTTCTGTTAGTTCTGATATAACTTGACAGGGCTCCTTATACTTAATGCTGTGAGTTTCAACCACCTTTATTGGACCATTAGGACACTCTGACTTAGAAAATTTAGCTTTATAGATTTTGTTCCTTTGTTCGTAAAGGTTCATAAATATTCCTTATAACATCTGTAATTAAATAAGCTAATTTCTTCTTCCCCCTTTGATTGAAGTGAAGGGCATGCTTACTATAGTGGAAATGTTTGAAATTATTTCTATCTAGATCAATAAGATAAACATTATTAATTCTTACTGTCAATTCTGTAATGTATTTATTGAGCTGTTCAATTCTCTCATGCACTGGATCGAACATCTCTGCATCACACGGCTATTTAAGATATATTTCCCATAAATATTCAGGATGCCGAGCTCAACAAAATTTGGCCTACAGTAGTCACGGTACTCAGAGCTTGTTATGATCCCCTCAATGTTCTTTCTAGAGGAAGAGGATATCATGTGCTGCATGCAGAGGATGAGGCCATAGGCGATGTGGCTATGGAACAGCGCTAAGTAAATGCTGACAAGGTAAGGCCTAGAAATGACAGGCACAAGTCTTTGCAGAAGGAATAGCACTCTGGACAGCTTAACACTCACCCCACTAATGTGGTGTTTCCAGCTTAGCCTCTGTCGATCCAAAATCCGAGGAGTTTCACTGCCTCTTCGTCTCCTGTATTAGTTTTTAAGGAGCATGGCAGAAATTGCATTTTTTCCTAGTTTATTTTTAATTTGTTTGTCCGGAACCATTCTTTGGCCTGGTTTAAAGATCTTCCGCCTCTGCTAGGAGTCGTGTCATTTCGCTTCCCCTAGCTACCAGGGTGGTGTCTTTGGCGAATAGCAGTGTTTTGCCATTCAGGGTTAGGTCATTCACCATTATAGTGAAGAGAAGCAGGCCAAGCACTGATCCATGTGGTACTCCATGTTCCTAAGTTTAGATGAGGCTCCCTCCAGCGAAACAATCTGTTTGCAGTCAGCCAGGTACGACGCAACAGTTTATAGGATCGGCCATCTGCTCCAAAATGATAAAGACCTTACACATTTTGGATACATTATTTTAGGCCTACTACAAAAGTTATGACAATTTAAATCCACACTCATAGTTGTAGTACTGGTGTTTAACATACAACTGTTTTTATTTTTGCGTACAAATATTAAAAGTTATTGAACAGATGATTATAAAAGGTTCATTACAATCAATTTGAATGATAATCATGATCACAAATTTTCATCTTTAATGAAACATTATTTCATTTAGTATAAAAAAAGAACACAATAACTACAAGGTCAAATAAAAGCTAAGCCAGCGCTCGTACAGTCGATATTTTGGACTAAAAGGATGTTACTGCGACTGTGATTTTGATGCTTGCTCCTTTCCTCAAGACTGCTAATTAAGCTATCAGAATTACCTAAGCTGTGACTCAAAAATATCGGTGACAAATCACCGACTGTGATTTATCACTCACAGAGATGAGTGAGTTGGTAGGGACCTACTTTAAGTATTACCCAACACTTTTAATTATCTCTAACATTAGACCTGCAAACTAAAGGAATTTCAATTGATTTAGAAATTACTTGTCATCATATAAATATTCATCATCAAAGGTTGAATAGTTGTGCCACATAAGGAAGTTGAATGGATTTGCTTTACTCCTTAACAATAACATCCGGATTGATTAAAGAAGGTTTGCTGCCACAAGTAACAAAAAAATATATTTTATTTTAGGGCCTATAATAATTATTAGACCCTAAGTATATGAAAGCAATTTATACAATGTTTAAATAAGATTAAGTTTATATTATTTCTAATAGTAGGAAAGAAATAAGTCAATTATTTAAACCTAAATATGAGGGTAATGATTTCAAAACAATGTAAATAAATAATATCATGAAAACATTGGGATCTCAATTAATACACCATAGTGGGACATTCATTCTATAGGGTTGTAAAAATTAAATTTATTATTTATATTAAGTAAATACCCCCGTCGCAGCAGACATGCGTACTCAGCGAATTTCCAAATCAATAATATATAAAAAGTTTTATAAAAGTCTATCCATAAACATGAGAATTATTAGTCTATTCTCCATAAGATTAACATGGGAAAGAGTGTGCAGGTTTGCTGCTGTGAGGAACATGGAAAGTAGGCATTTATACCATAAATAATTTTTATTTTTAACATTTATACCAACTTTCATCAACATCTGTCCATAAATAAAGGAGTTTGCCTATTCCCTATATGATTAACATGGGAAAAGAGTATGCAGGTTTGCTGCCATGATAAAGACATAAACTATGATTTTTAAGCATAAAAGGGTGGGTATCAACGACATGAAGGTAAATACCAAGTTTAATCTAAAAATATTGATTGATATGGGGAATATTAATTTTTTCTCATCCTCGATAAGATTTACATTGGAGCGCCAAAATACAACGTATTGTGTTTCGATTTTTAATATCTCCATAACCGTTGGAGATAGAGAAAAACTTTAAGAAACTTAACTATGCAGTTTTTTTAAGCTGATTCTATGGTAAAATATATAATATCTCCGTCGCAGCAGACCTGCGTACTCAGCGAATTTCCAAATCAGTAATATAATAATAATATATGACAGGTTTTAAAAAAATCTGTCCGTAAACATGAGAATTATTTGCCTACTCTCCATATGATTAACATGGGAAAGAGTGTGCAGGTTAGCTGCTGTGAGGAACACTGAAAGTAGTCATTTCTATCATAAATAATTTTTATCTTAACATTTTACCAACTTTCATAAACATCTGTCCATAAATAAAGGAGTTTGCCTATTCCCTATATGAATAACATGGGAAAAAAGTATGCAGGTTTGCTGCCATGATAAACACATAAACTATGTTTTTTAAACATAAATGGATAGATCTCAACCACATGAAGCTAAATATCAAGTTTTATCCAAAAATATTGATTAATATGGGACATATTAATTTTTCCTTATCCTCCATAAGATTAACATTGGAGCCCCACAATACAACATACTGTGTTTAGATTTTTTAATATCTCGGTAACCGTTGGAGATTGTGTAGTTTTTAAGCTAATTCCAATGGTGAAATATAAAATTAGAAATTTTTAAAAATTACATGTGAAAAACACAAAAAAACCAATTTTTGTTTACAAAACCCCCCTAAACCACCCGTTCCGATTGACCGATATGTCTGGTTTACGAACTCGTCCAGGCAAATGTAGGAATACACATCTCTACCTGTTCAGTGTTTTTTGTTTATACAACCCATTTAAAAAATTGTTTATAAAACCCATTTTGGGGTACAAACCCCCTCCAAACTACCCGTTCC
This sequence comes from Nephotettix cincticeps, assembly GCA_023375725.1. NCBI lineage: Eukaryota > Metazoa > Arthropoda > Insecta > Hemiptera > Cicadellidae > Nephotettix > Nephotettix cincticeps. The sequence continues at coordinate 79,022,166 of CM041791.1, read as the reverse complement.
TATTGACCAATATGTCTGATTACGATCTCGTCTGAGCATTTGTAGGAATACACGTCTCTACCAAATTTGGTCTCGATCAGACCATTTTTACGAGAGTTATCGTGTTCACAGACACACACACATTTATATATATATATATATATATATAAAGTAAAGTTAAAATAATTAACTGAGTATCCTTGACAAACATTATTTTAAACATATATATAAACATATACATAAACATTATTATCGGATACTCAGTTAATTATTTTAACTTTACTTTATATAACAGTAATCCTTAAAGGTGAACTATATAGATCAAATATATATACAGTATATATAAATTTTAACGACTATTGTTTTTGGACTCTGGGCACCTAAAGAAGAAAAAATAACATGGTCCCGGGCTTAAGTCTTGCCATGAGACCTACGGTACCGGTAATAGCTGTGGCGTAGGGGTTGGCGATCCCACCGCCCAGTGGCGCTGTCACTGCAATCAGCCTCCCTGACTCTCTACTCTCCTCTTGAGCAGGGTCTTTTCTATCTACCCACGTTTCTTCTCCCCTCCAATGCGTGGATAGACTGTCTTCATCTATCTGTACAAACCCATTCTCGTCTTCTTCTCCCACCTTCTCCCCTGCTTTTCCGCTTTGTTTCAGGCCAACTCAAGGTGTCACGTGGACCGTGCCGAGGAGTGGATGGCACCAGGCCTTATATATGGTGTCTAGAACGGTACCTGCAGGATACCGGGCGACCTCCTGCAGTAAGTAGCCTTACCTGGACATGCGGGGCTCTGTTCAGGCGGACGGATATTTCCCTAGCTAGAGGGAAGAGAAGGAAGCCAGAGGGAAAGCCTGGACCGTTCATCCGGGATGCCGACAGGCTAAGGAAATGCTTGGAGTGCATAATATAAGAAGGTCTGAGACCATGATCAGGCTTAAGAAAAACTATTTAAGGATACTGACGGGATTTCTAACCGGACACTGTAGGCTCAGGGGTCATCTGAGCAAGATGGGCATTGTCCAAGAGGGTGAATGCCGCTTCTGCCAATCTGGGGAGGAAACACCTAGACACCTATTGGCTGAGTGTGACGCGATAGGTCAGAAGAGAGCCAGAAGCTTGGGAACACACCAGGTGGCGGTGGAGGATTTTCCAAAGTTAGAACCCCTCGTTATACTAAACTTTATTAAGGCATTAGGACTAGAGGGGGTTCTCTAGGCAAGAACTAGAGACTAGTCTGGGGGGCACAATAGATCTCATAGGTCGCGGTGCAATCTTTCCCCTAGATTTTATCAAGTATCAAGTACGGTAATAGCTTCTTCCCTATGGGAAATTCGCTAAAATGACCCAATTGATACTGAATTTGATAAAGATGTGTATTCCTACATTTGCTCGGATGAGTTCGTAAACCAGACATATCGGTCAATCGGAACGGGTAGTTTAGGGGTATAATGGTGATGTGGTATAAATGTTAAAATACCCCCGTCGCAGCAGACCTGCGTACTCAGCGAATTTCCAAATCAACAATATAATAATAATAATATTTGACAAGTTTTATAAAAATCTGTCCATAAACATGAGAATTATTTGCCTATTCTCCATAAGATTAACATGGGAAAGAGTGTGCAGGTTTGCTGCTGTGAGCTACACTGAATGTAGGGATTTCTACCATAAACAATTTTTATTTTTAACATTTACACCAACTTTCATCAACATCTGTCCATAAATAAAGGAGTTTGCCTATACCCTATATGATTAATATGGGAAAAGAGTATGCAGGTTTGCTGCCATGATAAAAACATAAACTATGATTTTTAAGCATAAATGGATAGATCTCAATCACATAAAGCTAAAAATCAAGTTTTATCCAAAAATATTGATTAATATGGGAAATATTAATTTTTCCCTATCCTCCATAAGATTAACATTGGAGCCCCACAATACAACGTACTGTGTTTAGATTTTTAAATATCTCGGTAACCGTTTAAGATAGAGAAAAACTTTAAGGAACTTAATTGTGTAGTTTTTTAAGCTGATTCCAATGGTGAAATATAAAATTTGAAATTTTTAAAAATTACATGTGAAAAACGCAAAAAACCCCATTTTGGGGTACAAAACCCCCCCAAAGTACCCGTTCCCGTTGACCGATATGTCTGGTTTACGAACTCGTCCGAGCAGTTGTAGGAATACACCTCTCTACCAAATTTGGTCTCGATCGGACCATTTTTACGAGAGTTATCGTGCTAACAGACACATATATATATATATATATATATACATATATACATATATATATATATATATATATATAAATTTTAATGACTATTGTTTTTGGTCTCTGGGCACCTAAAGAAGAAAAAATAACATGGTCTCGGGCTTAAGTCTTACCATGAGACCTACGGTAATAGCTTCTTCCCTATGGGAAATTCGCTAAAATAAAGTTTTTGATGGTTTAAATGCCTACTCTGTGTTCCTCACAGCAGCAAACCTGCACACTCTTTCCCATGTTAATCTTATGGAGGAAAGGTAATTCTCATGATTATCGACAGATTTTGACCATAATTGTCATAAATTATTATTATTTTTGTATAATTAATTTGGAAATTCGCTGAGTACGCAGGTCTGCTGCGACGGGGGTATATATATATATATATATATATATGTGTGTGTGTGTGTGTGTGTCTGTGAACACGATAACTCTCGCAAAAATGGTCCGATCGAGCCCAATTTTGGTATTGAGGTGTATTCTCAAATTTGATCGATTGAGTTTGTAAACCAGACATTTTGGCTAACGGGAACGGATAGTTTGGGGGGGTTTTGAACCCCCAAAATGTGGTTTTTGCGTTTTTCCCATGTATTATTTGAAAATTTCAAATTTTATGTTTCACCAATAAAATCAGGTACATAATTTAGTTCTTTGAAGTTTCTCTCTATCTTCAACGGTAACCGAGATATTAAAAATATAAAGACCCTACGTTGTATTTTGGGGCTCCAATGTTAATCTTATGGAGGATATGGAAAACTTAATATCTCCCATATTAATCAATATTTTTGGATTAAACTTGGTATTTACCTTCATGTGGTTGAGATCTATCCATTTATGCTTAAAAATCGTAGTTTATGTGTTTATCATGGCACCAAACCTGCATACCTACTCTTTTCCCATGTTAATCATACAGGGAATAGGCAAACTCCTTTATTTATGGACAGATGTTGATGAAAGTTGGTATAAATGTTAGAAATAAAAATTATTTTTATGGTAGAAATGACTACTTTCAGTGTTCCTCACAGCAGCTAACCTGCACACTCTTTCCCAAGTAAATCTTATAGAGAATAGGTAAATAATTCTTATGTTTACACACATATTTTTTCAAAACTTGTCATATATTAATATTATTATATTATTGATTTGGAAATTCGCTGAATACGCAGGTCTGCTGTGACGGGGGTATTTGTGATTATCATGGTAGCTAACCTGCATACTCTTTTACAAAGTTAATCATATAGAGATTCTCCTTTATTTGTGGACAGATGTTGATGAAACTTGCTATATATGGTCATAATATGGTAAATATTCCGACTACACAGTATCCTACCAATCATCAAATCGACCTTTGACTTACTTTTTACACTTTGTAATAACCTTTTAACAATGTTTCTGTCCGCGGAAGGGTAAATATTCCGACTACAGTATCCTACTTTCAACTCACAGCAGCAATCCTGCACACTCTTTCCCATGTTAATCTTATGCAGAATAGGCAAATAACTCACATTTTTCAACAGATAATGATAAAACTTGTCATATAATATTATTGATTTGGAAATTCGCTGAGTACGCAGGTCTGCTACGACGGGGGTATTAAATTTAGTATTAGTAAGATGTAGATAGATAAACTAACCTTAAAACTACATTGTCCTGCCAAATTTGCCTCCTCAAATCTTCGCTGAGTTTACTATACTGTAGTCTATATTCAGATTTTTTATGTAGCATATTATAGAGCAGGAATAAACGTTCCTTAAATAAAGCTTGAACAATATTAGGTCACCGTAACACAAAACACATTCATATACAATTTAACTCAATAATACCATTTTTTTACTATTAACTAAGCAGTAAGCAAACTAGCAAAGCAACAAAGCTGGAATAAAATAAAATGCACCAAGTCGACCCGAAATGAGACGAAGACTACCGGAGATATCCGAATCCGAAATTGTTAAATTTTTAAAAGTTATGTTTTTGCTTCAAAATTATGTAAAATTGTTATTTTCGGAGAGGTTTTTAATTCATGTAAAAATTAGGAAATATAGTTATTTTTTAAATTATCTATATCTATAATATTCTATAATATTATAAAGAAGAGGTGGTTTCTGTATGTTTGTTTGTGTGTTTGTGGGTTTGTTGTGGCAAGTGAACGCAAAAAATACTGAACCAAACAGTTTGAAATTTTACACAAAGACAGATCTTAAACTCATGCAACACATAGGCATACTCATTTCCTTAAAATCCTCTCGGGCTACGCCCTGTGAACGTCCTAAGTTTCAATGTTTACATTTTTAGAGAATGAAAACATAAAATTACTTGAATGTCAACAGCTGTGAACACTAAAATTTGACAGTTCGAGAAGCAGAAGACACGGTTGCTGTAAATACCCTGGGATTCAATGTTTACAGTTTTTAATGTCAACATCCGTTTACTTTACATTTTGACAGTTCGGTAAGAAAAAGAAATAAAGTTAATTTTTACACATAAACTGCTGGATCGAAATTAGTGAATAGTGTATTATTTGAAATAGTGGAATGGAAGATTTTAAGTTTCTTCCGACGACTGTCTCTATTACATAAATCCTTATCCTCTCCCAATATTTGACAGATGTTACTTTGACAAGTTGTAGACATTCGTGTTTTGTCATTTTGTAAACAATAAAGAATTAATTAACAATAACTTAAATGTATCAGCAGAGCCTACACCTTTCAGCATTTTTAACCCGTGCGAAGAACGGGTACTTTGGCTAGTCACTGATATTAGGATTTGCCAAAAAATTTCAGATGTTGGCCCGCAAACATGACTACCAACCATTTCCCTTCCATGCCGACAATAATCAGACGTTGGGCCAACGGGTGCGATACCATCCTGTAGAATCCTATTTCGTAGAAAATGAGATTTTCCAATCGTGTAGAAATTTAAGGGTTTCCAATCGTGCAGAAAGTGAGCTCTTACAATTCTTTAGAAATATTTAAAATCGTCTTAAATTTTAGAAAATGAAGGTTTCCCATTCTGTAGAAAATGAAGGTTTCCCATTTTGTAGAAACATAAGGTCGTCCAATTTTGTAGAATTTCTCTTACTCTATGGAACAAATAGACAGGGTTGCCATGTGCACGATAATAATTTTGAGGACGGTTAACAGCTGTCACTGCCAAGTAAGCTAACGTGTAGCTAACGTTATTTCTTCTTTTTAGCTGTTCCTAGCAAGACTAGTTTCAAAAAAGAATAAACCCTTATAAATTTGATTGATATGTATTATCAGAGAGGAACGGATTATAAGTTCTTTACTATCCGTTCATCTATGGTATTTTCATCATTCATAATATACGTAACTATAAGAAATAAACGTTTATAATTAATAACTGATTTAAGTCTTGTAAGATATCTACTAATAATAATTAATTGACAAAGTGAAGTAACTAACCAGGATGTTTATAGAATTAGTTAGTATGAATAGCTAAAACAATAAAAGTACATATAGTGGTAATATATTGGTTTGGTATACGTTTGGTCTCGGTTATTGAGTTATTTGGTGAGTATAACATATAAATACAAATTTAAAACGTTTCTTTTATTGTTTAAATAAAAAATATCCATTTAAAAATATTAGCGATAGGAAAAAGAGTGTATCATTTTGAATTTCAAGTTTTAAATGTTGCCATTATGGTAATTATTTTTCAAATGAATAGCCATGTTATTTGACGAATTACTGATTACTGGTTTAAGCTCTTCTGAGGGACGACCATTCATCTGTTGTGATGGAACTGTAACCAGCCTTTTATCTATAGAAAATAATAGTTTCGTTGGAGATTACGTTACTATTCATTATATACTACAGTACTACTTACTTACTAGTCAAGCTTACTATTCATTAGAATACAGTACCTGGTGACCGAGCTTTACTCGGATTAATCAGAGTGAAACTGATTTTCTAGCGGTGGTTGCCATTATTCGCATATCGCGTTAATATACCCTGAGCTTTTAAGTTGATCCTCAGGTAAATTTTTAAAAGATCTCCAAATAAAGTTATTTTCTACGATATATTATTTTTGTTTTTGTTTCATATGTTATATAACACTATTTATGGGCCATTCAAATACTCATAGCTCCAAAGTAATGCAGGATGGAAGCCCTGTATTAAAATGTTAAAAGTCTATTAATATCTATGTCTGCAATTTCTATTGAAATGTTCAAAGAAGAGAAAACACTCGTAGTGGTGTGATATAGACCTCCTTCAGGATGCGTCAACACTTTCCTCGATAATTTGTACGAGTGTTTGAATAAGCACTTTAAAGAGCACACCAAAGTTTTTATCCTGGGAGACTTCAATGTTGACCTCTCTATTGTTAGCTTGGATTGTATTAAATTCACGTCAGAAATGTCATCATTCGGATTGACTAATATAATCTCCTCATACACGAGAGAAGCCCTGGGCTCTAAAACCTTAATTGACCACATATTTACTAACGATACGCTTGCAAAAGGTGAAGTACTAAAATCCATTCTCTCTGACCACTATGCACAAACGGTGAGATTCGAAATATCCCCTGAAAGTAATCAAGCTGAGTCTAGGTTCAAATACGTCAGAAATTTCAGTAAGTCTAATATTGAAATACTCAGGTCTTTATTGAAAATTGAGGATTGGAACGACGTTTACAGAGTTAAAGGCGTGGAAGAAAAATTCAATGAATTCAGCTGCCAACTTAAACACTATCTTGAAATAGCATTCCCAAAAACATGTAAAAAAATAAAAACCAAGAATAAAAATAAAATAAAAATTTCGGATGAGCTATTAAATTTGAAAGAACAATGCTTTATATACTACGAGAAAACAAAAAACCTAAACTCAGACAATTTTTTAAAACAATACCTCAAACTAAAACATAGATATAGGAAAATGATTCAAAAAGCAAAATCTGATGCAATTATCAAAACCATTGACAATTCCGATAACAAAACTAAAGCCGTGTGGAAAATAATTAATGATTACAGGCCAAAAACTAAAGGTGAACAAAAAAATATTCAACTAATAAACGGTGACGGAAAGTTAATAACAGAACCCAAGGAAGTGTGCAACACCCTAAACTCATATTTTACAGAAAATCAAGATAACACGAGTAAACGACTCCACCATAAAGAACGCAGTAATAGTAAGACCAACAGTGCATCATTTTTTTTCACCCCTGTCGTCGAAGATGAAATTAAAAAAATTATCAATTCTATGAAAAGTAAAAGTTCAGCAGGAGTGGATGAAATCTCTCCCAAACTTTAAAAAAATATCTGCAGTTTTGTAGCTGAACCCCTGTGTCACTTGCTGAACGCCTCGTTTGCCGAAGGAAAATTCCCATCTGCACTTAAATTAAGTATGGTAAGGCCTATTTTCAAAAAAGGCAATGAAAAATCCTGCGATAACTATAGACCTATTAGTTTAATATCAACTCTATCTAAAGTATTTGAAAAGGCCGTGATGGACAGATTGTGTAACTTCCTAGAATTTCATAAAATACTATTCTATAACCAGCATGGCTTCATTAAGAATAGATCGACGACGAGTGCTATTTTAAGCCTTATAAATGATATTGTAAATAAAATGGATAATGGACAGTTTGTTGCTGGCCTATTTTTTGACCTTAGTAAGGCCTTCGATATGGTCAATCATGACTTACTCTTGGAAAAACTGGAAGAACTAGGGATCCGAGGGGTTGCACTGGACTGGTTCGATTCATTCCTGAGAAAAAGAAAACAATTTGTTATGATACCTGAGACGGATGGAGGTGGATTTGAAAGACATCATGTCTCCTCAGAAGCCATAGTCAGGAGAGGGGTTCCCCAGGGATCAGTTTTGGGGCCTATTCTCTTCTTACTCTTCATCAATGAACTTCCCACAAGTGTAAAGTCAGCCAAAACCTGCCTATTTGCCGATGACACATCCATTGCTATTTCTAGTCCCTGTAGAGAATCTTTGGAACAGATTGCCTTCCGGGAGTCAAATACTTCTTCAATGGTGTCAAAACAATTATCTAGTCCTTAATGCAGACAAAACTCAACTGTTGGATTTTCATATTTCTAATAGAGGTTCTGTAACGAGCAGTTTCGGGTTGCATATTCTTTTGGACGATGCCACAATAGACCCCTCCCAAAACGTGAAGTTCCTTGGTCTGTTGCTCGATGAAAATCTCAACTATCACCAACACATCGAACATGTAAATAATAAGGTTTCAATAGGGATATTTGTTCTTCGAACGCTTAAACAGGTGGCGAGTCACGATGTTTTGTTGTCAGCATACTATGGTATAATTTTTCCATACCTAACTTATGCTGTGCCCGTCTGGGGAAGTGAATGTCAACGGACCCTGTATCTGTTCCGCCTGAAAAGAAAGGCTATTCGTTTAATATTCTCACTCCCAAAAACACAGTCATGTAAGGGAACCTTTAGAACATTCAAAATACTAACTTTTCCGTCCATTTACATCCTTGAAACACTGTTGTTTGCAAAAAAAAACCCTTTCAATGTTTCGTTTTCCTTCTTCCCTTAGGTATCCCTTCCGCAATTCTAGTAACATTTCCATTCCGAAGCATTCCACATCTTTTTACAAAAAACAGTACCAATACAACGCTATCAAACTTTACAACAGTCTTCCATTATACTTAAAGGCCGAACAAGATTTAGTTAAATTTAAGGGAGGATTAAAGAAGTTACTCTTAAATGAAGCTAACTACAGCGTCCGGGATTTTCTGAGTGGTAGTCGTTGAAGGTGTAATGGTATTTTCCTGTAAAAAAAAAAAATCTTTTATAAGATCTTGCTCAGGTAGCAATTAATTTTCATTTAATTTAATTTTCATTGTTGACTTGGCTAATGCAATTGTATACTTTGTTAATTTGGCTGAATAAAGACTTATGACTTATAATATGTATATTAAGCAGATTTTTATTATTAAAATTCCGTTTTGTTACTGTTGTCATGTGATATTGACTTGCAATGTAGGTACTTGGAGCTGACAGTCTGTTGTCAATATAATTTTCCATAGCAGATTGCATATGCACTACCAAGAATGGAAACTAAATTGCTCTTCAGTTAATATATTATTATATTGAAGCCTACCGTTTGGTATTTCCATGCTGTCTCTGATGAACTAATACCAGCTCCATTTAAGAAAGACGATAATTATTGAACTAACAACTAATTGAATGCAGTTGTTACACAAAGCTAATGCAAAACACATTAGTAATTAGTTTCATCTATAAATTTACAAAATTCTGGTCAAAGTAGGCTAACTACTCATTGACAACAATTCATATAGCTTTATCTTCTGTAACTAAATAAGATTACATTGATATTTTTCCAGTCTCAGTTACAAATCATAAATTAAATATCATACAAACTTTTCGAAGTTATTTCTTTTGGGTCGACGATTATGGGAAAATACGTGGAAAAGGTATTGTATACATAAAAACTAATTCCAGTTCGGAGGCTTAACATAATGAGTTATATTGTTTTCATTACGAGCCAGTAAAATTAGTCAATAATAGTTTCTAGTCACTGTTGATAAATAGGCATTGATGAATAAATAATTATTATATACTCATGTGCAGCTTAATTGGACCTCTGAGACAGAATTTATAAAATATCATATCATCTCTTTTACTTTCTCCCCTTATACATAGTATATGGAGAAAGTATTGTTTTCGTCAAAATTTTCGAATTTGAGTTGAGGGTGGATATATCCGTTTTAGGGTCCCCTGAATCCAAAAAAGTGGGTTTTGGCGTGATGTCTGTCCGTCCGTGTGTGTGTGTGTGTGTGTGTGTGTCTGGATGTGTACAGTGCCACAGCCTACCCCGTTTGTCCGATTTGGATGAAATTTGGCATGTATATATATAGTCACCGTATCTCCAGGCGTTTTTTTTCATTTTTTTGAATTTTTGATTTTTAAGGGTAGTTCACCCTCAAAAACCCTTAAAAAACGTGAAAAATCCAATTTTCTCAAAAACGGCTCTAACGATTTTGATTAAAATTTGATAGTTTATAGTGCACAGAACACTAAATAATTTGACACCACCCGCATGTCTGTAAAAATGACGGTTCAAAAGTTATGGGCTTTTAAATGTCAAAAAAATCAATTTTTTAAATTTTCAGCGAAAACAATAAAAGTAAAGTATAACTTGACTGGTACCATTGAAACCAGCTTAAAAAACTAAACAAATTAGTATTTTGAATTATTTGTCTACGACTAACGGTTCCAGAGAAAAGTTAAATTTAGTGTCCAAGATAAATGCAGTACGTTGTCTGAAAGCGCCCAATGTTATTCTTATGGAAAATATAAAAAAATCAATTTCTTCCTTATTTTCCACCCGTTTTCCATGAAACTTGGTATGAAGTGTAAGGTCAAATCACCGAACAAAACCAGCTCAAAAAATCTTGGTATTAACGGGGGGGGGGGGTTCCCCCCATATAATTTGAACAATAAATTATTAAATGATATTTAGAATTACTTTGTAGAACATGATAGTTTTATTACAGATTCTATTTTTTAAATTTAATATATACTATAAAGGGAGAAAGTATGTGTCAGTCCACTGGTACCGTTTATTTAGTTTCAAATACAAAATATAATCCATTGAGAGCTTTAATTTACTTAACTTTGATAGATCTAAGCCTAATTATTGAAGGTCGTAGTCTTTAATTATTTATCTATTTTAATGTTTGAGTTTAAAATGCATTTTATATAATGTACACCTTCCTCCTAACAGCAATATGATCGTTAGCTAAAGTAGATACGGTATAAGAAAGAGCCAACATAATCGGCATTTTCACCATTTTTAATTATTGAAAAATACCATTTTAAGCCCAAAATTGTCACATTTTTCGCACATTATAGGACATAAACCATCATTTTTAACCCAAAATCAGCACATTTTCCCCATTTTAATAGAAAAAACCCCGTTTTTAGCTCAAAATAATTTTGGGAGCATTTTTGGACGGAGCAAAATTAAGAGCATTTTTGCGCAGATTAAAAATCCCTAAACCTTTATTCATATCAAATCTATTGCTTGATACTATACAACAACACGTAAATAAACAATTTCACACATCACATACCTTCAGAATTTAAAAATTCCAAGTGGCGCTTACCGCGCACCGGACCGCGTATGTCATAGTGTCGCGCTCGCCCGGGGCATGTCCTGCGCACCGCACCGCGTCGCGTACCGGCTCATGGTACTGCCGCAAGACTCGCACCTGCACTTAGCATGACCATCTCACTACATCACTAGCATTAATTCATAACCGTACAACTATCGCTTCTCTACTAAATAAATGTCCTTATGAAATCCACCTCTAGGTCCTGTATTCTTTATTTCTGCACCTGTTATATATCTCCTACTTATTTTTTTTGGTTTTCATACAATAGACTCAACCTCTTATGTAATAGCGTTTCGTAGTATTTGATATCATGCCTATTGTTCTATGTACCTTCCAATCAACTTTGCAAAAGGTGTAATAGTTAATAATACTTCACAAAGGATTGAGTAATCTTGACACCAGCAGGAAGATTTCCAGTTTTATTCCTTACTTACTTAGAAGAAGTATATATTAAAATAAGTATTTTTTTGTCTCGAGTAAGACTGCATCTCTGTACAGTTGCATTACCTATGTCAAATATGTAACAGTATGACTGTGAGTACATTTTGTGTCAGTCCAACTTGTTGAAGAACAATAGGAAAAAGACATATTGATGGTGTTTTAAGAGCTTAGTTGCATCTAATCGGTATTACTTTTCTCAATGTCAAACATAACAATACAATAAATGGTTATCTGTTGAATAAAAGTTTTATACTGCTGTCAATGTTAAATTTTTATATTTTTGTATTCATCACCAGATTGTTTATAATAAAATAGAGATCTAAACCATTGTGTTGTTTCAAACATGCTCTCTGCTGATAACTTTGTATGAAGTCAAAATCAAACCTCAGTAACGTGTACATGCACCCAAGGATAGTCATCCACACTCACTCGAGATCCTCACTTGTACTCAGCTATTGACTTAACTAAAACATACAACAAGAAAATGAATAAAATGGTTCATGTTGTAGTCAAGTTCTTCATTCTTTGACGGCAATGCGCACCAAACATGTTTTATATTGCTTAATTTTTAAACGATTGCAAGAGTCTGTTTAGCTATGTGCAATTTACAATATTTTATAAAAAACTAATGTAACTATGTAACTTTTTAATGTTATTTTCTCAATTCATGGATTAAAAAATATTTGTAATTATTTCGTCTTGTTTAAAAATTAAAATTTTTTTGTTGTATCAGTAATTTAAGTATTGAATCCAGTATATCCTAGATCAAGTTCATTTTAGTTCAAATGACAACGTGGTGGAACAAGATGCAAGATATGTTTAATTTCAACTGAATCATCCGACCTGTAGTGTTTTAGACCACTTACAATAAGTATTTTGTATTTTTAAAAATATTGAATGCAACAGATCCTAGATCAAATTCATGACAGTTTAAAGACATATCAACTTTTGAATCCTAACAAGTGCGTGTATTGATGGTGTTTGTTTCTAACTTACCTTATAATATTATTTGTACCTTTCTTAAGGCATCTAAACATATTGTCAAACTTTAAAAACACAACAAGAGAGAAATTAAAATCTGGTTATTTGATACATACAAAGTGTTCAGACAATCTCATATGATATTTAAATGTATGTCATAAATACAACCAAAAGAGTGGTCGCCACAGTTTGCTTCTCCCTAACATCCCCTCATCAACAGTTACAATCCAGGTCCTAGTTCTTGTAAGCTTTACACGCTTACCTACTACACAATACCTTTGATAAATGGGAAAATCAGGGTATAATATTATTTATTCTACCATTTGAGGTACTCCACAATTTTATAAACTTTCCGATGGTTATCCATCAGTTGCAACTAAACATTATTCACTCTTTCATAAAGCTTTATCACTAGGCCTTTCATTGTTGAAAATTATGATTTGAACAGGGAAAGGATGTGGAGTTTTAGTGTGGTTGTTATAGGACTATGTCCTTTGTGTTTTGTTTGTTGCGAGTGTTTTGGGTTATGGTTGGTGCATGGAGAGTTTCAGAGAGCAGGTTGTTCCCGACCGAAAGAGTGTCTGGCTTTGGGTTAGGGTTAAGGATAGATTAATTTATTTATCTATTTTCTGCAGGTCTAGGTAGAAGGGGATGGAGTCAAAGACCAGAATAAAGCAGGTCCAAACGAATATCTAGCTCTGTTTGTCCATAGTCGTGAACCAGACCAGGTGTATGTGCCCTGATTCGAACGAACGTCTGGACTATGGTCAGGCGATTGATTAAGTGTGCTGGGCTGTGGGTTTTATGGGTATTAACAGTAAAGCTCAAACTAGTATCTGAAACATAATTAATTGACATTAAATACAAAAACAGTGGCATTAAAGCTGTGTTGGGAAGTGGGGAAGCCATAGTGCCCTGACCCGAACGAACATAGTCCATACCATGGTCGGGTGGTGAGTAATGTAATGATGGTTGCACTAGGCTATGGGGCGTAAAATCTGTTATTGCTGTCATATCTGATATGATTTTAAGGAATGTTGCAAGCCAACATCTCACTTCACGATCACTCAGTTGATAAAGTAGACAAATCGTATATGCATGAAATTTGAGCCTTTTATGTAAAATGCTGTACTATACTACAAGACAAAATTGGATTTATGTAATTGGGGGGCTTAATTAAACATATTTTTCCACATTATTAATTGATTGTACACTAACTTATATTTTGTGTGCTTTGTGATTGTGCTAGTTTTTTTGTCATCAAACTTGCATTAGCCTAATGTAGATTGACTTTGAACATAGTGGACTCTTATCAAGTCCCAGGGTTATATAAGACACTATATAGGTCGGTGAAATCCATCCTGCAACACGATTGATTAAATATCATCATTTAATTCACTGGTGTCTTTTGTTTCATGTTTCCTTGAACCTGTGTCTTCTCTAGTAACCACAACAAGTCCAAAGTTGAACGTTAGTTATGTTTTAAGTGTTTTATCATATACATTCAATACACTAGTGTCATTTTTTATGCTTACTTGTACCATGTGTATTTTCTAGTAACCATGTTGAACGTCGGTTATAGGAGAACTGTAGAATACTATATTTACATTTATTTTACTGATGTCAGTACTTTATGTTTATGTTTTAAGATGTGAAATGTTACACACTAAATTACTATGTTTCAGGAGTAATATGTGAGATGTTTATAGGTGAACTGTAAATAATATATCTACATTTCAATTAACTAGTGTCTTTCATTTTATGTTTACATGTACCATATATCTTCTCTAGTAATCATGACATACCCAATGTGGAACGTGAGCTATAGGAGAACTATCAAGTACCACATTTACATTAAATTAACTGTTGTTATTTTGTTTAATATGTACCTGTGCTGTGTATTACAATAGTCTAGTGTTAAGATGTGGACTCTCATCAAGTCCCAGGCATATTAGAAGACAGAAATCAAAATGTCCTACAACTGTCTCAACTACATTTAATTCACTGGCGTTTTTGCTTCATTTTTACTTATACCCCTGTCTTCTCTACTGAATGTTGTAAAAGAATTATAGGAGAACTGTAAAAATACTATATTCACTGGTGTCATTAGTTTATACCTGTACTGTGTGACTTCTCCAGTAACCATATCAAATGTGAGTTAAAGAAGCTGTAAGATGCTGTACTATTCTACAAGAAAAATTGTCTAGTGTTAAGATTGACTTTGAACATAGTTGACTCTCAACAAGTCCCAGGCTTATTAGAAGACTGATATCGAATGTAAATAATCCATTCTACAACTGCCTCAATTAACTGTAAATACGATATCTATGTACAATTAGCCAGTACTATACATATTCTCTAGTGTGAGTTAAAGGAGAACTGACATGTATCATATTTACATTTAATTCACTGTTGTCATTTGTTTAATGTGTACTTATACTCTGTGTCTTCTCTATTAACCATGTTGAATATGAGTTAAAGGATAACTGTAAAAATACTATATTTACATTCAATTGACTTGTTTTATTATTATTAAATTACACAATTCCACACATCCATTTTACAGAAATATGTGAAATGAACATGTAAAGATGTAAAGCTCGTGTGAAACGTGACATAAACGTTTTCACATCTTCGAGTGAAACTACATACTTACTCTGAATGTGAAAGTATACCACACACTGTTCAGTGTTTCCAGTCCAGTTCACTGTTTCTATGTGATCAATCTGAATCAGTTCTGACTGAGTAAGTTAGAAACAAACACCATCAATACACGCACTTGTTAGGATTCAAAAGTTGATATGTCTTTAAACTGTCATGAATTTTATCTAGGATCTGTTGCATTCAATATTTTTAAAAATACAAAATACTTATTGTAAGTGGTCTAAAACACTACAGGTCGGATGATTCAGTTGAAATTAAACATATCTTGCATCTTGTTCCACCACGTTGTCATTTGAACTAAAATGAACTTGATCTAGGATATACTGGATTCAATACTTAAATTACTGATACAACAAAAAAATTATAATTTTTCAAACAAGACGAAATAATTACAAATATTTTTTAATCCATGAATTGAGAAAATAACATTAAAAAGTTACATAGTTACATTAGTTTTTTATAAAATATTGTAAATTGCACATAGCTAAACAGACTCTTGCAATCGTTTAAAAATTAAGCAATATAAAACATGTTTGGTGCGCATTGCCGTCAAAGAATGAAGAACTTGACTACAACATGAACCATTTTATTCATTTTCTTGTTGTATGTTTTAGTTAAGTCAATAGCTGAGTACAAGTGAGGATCTCGAGTGAGTGTGGATGACTATCCTTGGGTGCATGTACACGTTACTGAGGTTTGATTTTGACTTCATACAAAGTTATCAGCAGAGAGCATGTTTGAAACAACACAATGGTTTAGATCTCTATTTTATTATAAACAATCTGGTGATGAATACAAAAATATAAAAATTTAACATTGACAGCAGTATAAAACTTTTATTCAACAGATAACCATTTATTGTATTGTTATGTTTGACATTGAGAAAAGTAATACCGATTAGATGCAACTAAGCTCTTAAAACACCATCAATATGTCTTTTTCCTATTGTTCTTCAACAAGTTGGACTGACACAAAATGTACTCACAGTCATACTGTTACATATTGACATAGGTAATGCAACTGTACAGAGATGCAGTCTTACTCGAGACAAAAAAATACTTATTTTAATATATACTTCTTCTAAGTAAGTAAGGAATAAAACTGGAAATCTTCCTGCTGGTGTCAAGATTACTCAATCCTTTGTGAAGTATTATTAACTATTACACCTTTTGCAAAGTTGATTGGAAGGTACATAGAACAATAGGCATGATATCAAATACTACGAAACGCTATTACATAAGAGGTTGAGTCTATTGTATGAAAACCAAAAAAAGTTTAAAGTAGGAGAACAGGTGCAGAAATAAAGAATATAGGACCTAGAGGTGGATTTTATAAGGAAGAATTTATTTAGTAGAGAAACGAGAGTTGTATGGTTATGAATTAATGCTAGTGATGTAGTGAGATGGTCATGCTAAGTACAGGTGTGAGTCTTGCGGCAGTACCATGAGCCGGTACGCGACGCGGTGCGGTGCGCAGGACATGCCCCGGGCGAGCGCGACACTATGACATACGCGGTCCGGTGCGCGGTAAGCGCCACTTGGAATTTTTAAATTCTGAAGGTATGTGATGTGTGAAATTGTTTATTTACGTGTTGTTGTATAGTATCAAGCAATAGATTTGATATGAATAAAGGTTTAGGGATTTTTAATCTGCGCAAAAATGCTCTTAATTTTGCTCCGTCCAAAAATGCTCCCAAAATTATTTTGAGCTAAAAACGGGGTTTTTTCTATTAAAATGGGGAAAATGTGCTGATTTTGGGTTAAAAATGATGGTTTATGTCCTATAATGTGCGAAAAATGTGACAATTTTGGGCTTAAAATGGTATTTTTCAATAATTAAAAATGGTGAAAATGCCGATTATGTTGGCTCTTTCTTATACCGTATCTACTAGCTAATATTAGCTTTCTCCATTGTTCATTTGCATTTCAATATGATCGTTAGCTAACAATAGCTTTCTCCATTGTTCATTTGCATTTATTTAATTTGCATTTATTCTGATACCAATACGATAATTTTGTTAATCCCAACTGCGCTTTTTTCTGGTATAATTTGGTTAGGATTTTTTGACATAATATAACAATATCAGTGCTATATTACGAAAATGGATGAGTGTTATTTTGTAGAAAATGCGGGTTTCCCATCTCGTAGAAAATGGAGGTTTCCTATTTTGTAGAAAAGTTAGGGTGTCCAAACGTCTAGAAATGCAAGCTATGCCAACTAAACAAGGAGAATTGCCAACAAAACAGGGAAAAACTATACATTTCTACACGATTGGACACCTTCATTTTCTACAGAATGGGAAACCCTCATTTTCTACGAAATAGGATTCTACGAGATGGGAACCCACGGGGCCAACGATGTGTGCTACTGGGGTATGATGCAGCGAGCATATAATACAATAGAGAGGACACGGCGTTTTATTCAAATGCATTGCTAGTGAAGCCAGATCCACCATCTTGGTTCGATCCATCGCCTCGAATCCGCGCAGCAGTGAGCTCGGTTCACATTAAAACGCCGCGACAAATACACAATCATAAACTATATTATTAATTGAATGAAGTTGCTGAAATTTTGAAAACTTGTAGTTTAGATACTGAGGATAGTGATAGTGTTGATTTAAAGATCATAATAATTATAATAACTTATTAATTAAATTATATATTTAACACTTGTCGTTCCATTTTCTAGATCTAGACATGAAAAGGTTGTATAGCGAGGATATTTAATTATACAATTCACAAATATTTTTTATCATGTTTGGTTTTCTCGCAAAGTTAGGTATAATACCGGTGGGAATTACATCCGTCACATCGCGCCGCGCCCAACTCCGCGACGGGTCGGCCGCGGCCAAATGTGAGTCAATGATACCCTCATGTGATGTTATTTATTACACTTTAAATTAAATTTTCACAATGGATTCCACAATTATAATTAAATACATTTTTACAAATATTTATTAATATAAATGAATGATGAAAGATTTTATTTCCAGAAATTACACAAAAAATACAAATAATTTACAATAAGAATGAGGAGGAACTGTATTTAAAGAAATACTTTTTTTTTAAATTTATTTGTTTTTTTAAGAAATTAAATTATTTTTTCCCAGTTAATGTGCCAGGAAAAAAATTTAACAGCACTACATTTTAATAAGGACTAATCTGTATAAAAATTTTAAATGCTGACACTACAGAATTGTTCTCATTCATACAAAAGATTCTGTAAAGGTTAAAATAAAAACAATAATTACGCTTTATAAAAAATGCACGCGAAACAACGAAATGACAGCCGACTGAGCGCGAGGTAGACGCTCAGGAGTAGGCTTGCGCCGCCACCTTGGTATGATCCGCTGCTCGCCAGATGGCTTCACTTCGGCGTTCCAAGTAGCGCTTCTATTTTGTTATGTGTTCGCTGGTATGATGATGTGCCGAAAATTGAGGAAATTCCTTAAGCCTGGTAATAACAGATGTAGCAGTCATTAGATTAGATTATAGAAATGCGACCATATTACAAGATAGGTATTTTAAGCCAAGTATGAATGAGAATTAAATATAAGATAATTGTGACGCGATCTTGTAGTATTTTAAGCAAATGGAAATCGAGAGTATTTATATGAGCAAATATCGATTTTTTTAGATGAAATGGACCTAAAATATTTGAGTCCCAAGTTTGCTGATTAGATGACCTTGTTTTTTAGATGAGGCACTTCTGAAAAATCTGATGAAATTATCTTTCTTATCTTGTCAATTATTCCTTCTTTTAGAAAGATTGGACCTCAATTTGAATAAATTTAAAATCAAAACAATCTTGACTTTTTTAAGTCGATAAAAGTATGATGAATTATCCAGATGATGTCACGATTAATTTGAGCGTTGGCTGTATGCTTGTGGGATTACTGCCGAACTAGTGAATACTACGTAAATTCACAAAGAACATATTCATAATTATTAGAAATATTCAGAGAACGTGTTGGAATTTAAAACTGTAGGTCAATGTCATGTCTGAATTTATTCAATCGATGGACAAAATGTGCGCTGTCAAGAAAGACAATCTGTACCAATAATATGTTTAGAAATAAGTTTGATTTTCCCAACGATCATTTTGTTATGTTTTGGTTTTATGCAAATAAAAAATTGATTTATCCACGAAATGGTGTCTTCATTAATGAAAAAAGTAACCATGTTTAACTGTCTCATTTGATTAGTTTATTAACCACTTCCTATAAACAGCTGACTCGACCGTCGGTGTTATCCATATTAAGTTATAAAAATCGCGACTTTGAATTATTTTCATGACGGAATTTTCAATTTTTTTTTTAAATTGATGGCAAAACTACATGCTGAAAAAATTCTGGTGTTGTAGCAACGTAACTTATCACTATAGTGATTAAATTATTATAAGATCCTGACATGTGTTGATTTGTAATTACAAGACTAGATTGCACAACAATCATTTTAATCTTCATTCAATGAAAAATTACGTTTATTACCTTTCAATGATAATTAATTTTAGAGATATTTTAATAAAGAAAATCAAAAAGGTAAATTTCAATTTTTAATTGATGCCGCTACATAAATGTTTAACGAACCTCTTAAATTGTCAGTTTGTATGCACATAAACTATTAAGAATGTACACAATAACACCAGAACATATTTAAGACCTTAGGAAAATCTTGATTACATTTAAGATCAACTTACAGTACTAATTGTTGCACATGTGGTAGAATTAAACTGTTTTACATGGTTAAAATCTTAAATTATGGCTGCATTTTTATTGGTAATCTAATCTTGTCTATGAGCAATCTTTCATAAAGGTTAGAAAAAGACTAGGTTTTACATAATACTAATGATTAGGTCTAAACATCCAAATCTCAATTTCTACACAAATTTATTCAAATATAGTGTCTTGTATAATCTTCTCGGAAGATAATATTAAGAATCACCAGAACATATTTGGAAGAACATTCAAAAATTGTTGTAGGTAGACATTAGTTTAATCAGTTTTAACCTTAAATTTGTAACGTAAAAATTTGTTGTTGGTTTTTCAGAGGACTATTTGCTTTAAACGGTTAAAAGGGACCGTTTTACTCAGGGTAAATTCCTGGACTTCCTAACAAATGGAACAAAATTTACATGGATGCATGACTGATGAAAACATATAATGATGCGTCTTAGACTTCAAAATGCAAATTTAATCTCAGATAACTATAATGACTGAATGAAATGTCATTGTAGTGATATGGTTAAAATGTAAAATAAAAATTAAGACAGTTAAATTTTTGAATGTAAATGTTGAATTTTGTTGTTTTGATGTAAATATTTTGTTTGATTTTTGTTTTTTTTTTTGAATGATAAAATTGTTTGTGAGTTTTTCTGATAAAGATTTGTGAATTTTAAATTTGTACATAAAGTTCTTCAGGTATGGTTTTTATAATTTTAGTTTTTTAAACAGTTCTTTTATTCATTCAATTGAACATTGAAACATCTTTTTCACATTTAACTTTTATTTTTTTAATTTTATCTTTCTTTTAACTTTGTTTTAATTTAATTTTGTAGTTTGATGGGTAGGTAAAATCGTAAAATGTATATTTTTACTACACTCAACCACTCAAGGTAAAACATCATCCTGCTATTTTGACATGGATATGTCTTAGCTCTGGGGGTGTTGGTGATTTGTAAAGATGGAAAATATGTAAATATATATATCCGATTTCCATAGAAACTACCAGAGCTAATGTATTGAATCTCTATATATAAAATTGAATGTGTGTATGTATGTCCTTTATGTGTTGTCAAACAACTCATCCGATTGCCATGAAATAGGCCTATTGGGAAGTTGCTCTATTTGTGTCCTGGAAGGTTTTAGTGAAAAATATTTTTGAGAACCCCACACATTTCCATTTTATGGTGTTCTAAATTTCTAATTTTAACCTGGAGAGTAAGTTTGTCTACAAATTTTCTACATTGAAAAAATTGGATTTCTTAGCTACAGCTGGTTGGTTTACTTTCCATTAGCAATATGCTTTACTATCCAAAGTCATCTGAATCATTCATTAATGTAAAACTATGAAGTAAATAATGTGCTGTACAAAATAAAATAAAAAAATGATAACAATGTTCATATATTACGTTTATTATAATAATCAGCTGTTGTATATCTTTCCTATAAAAGCCGTATTACAGTTAGATTTGGTTTGGGTTTGGATTGTATTTGAAAATTGTGAATTAATCCACTCAGATTTATTTGTTTTATGGGAATGTTATTAATATGTCTTATCGTTTTATTTGTGTTATTCACTATGCAACCCACAATATATACCTTTCACTATGAAGCCGTAATAGTATTCGACTTCAGAACATGGCTAATCTTAAGAGTCTGCATCAGTGGTAGTCATCTTTGATTTTAGTCCCGTAAGAGCAATGTTAAATTCTGGCGCCTATATCCCCTTGACCTATTGTCATAAATTAACGGAAGAGGTGTCAAATTAAAGGTATTACAGACCTCCAGGGCACCACCTTACAGAACTTCTTATTTTCGCTCTCAATAAAAAAAAAATAATGATTTATTTTGTAAAATATTCTTGGATTTTTGTTTTTATATCAAGTTAAATTTTTTAACATATTAAAAAGTCGCCTTTGAGCCACAACACATCAATGTACTTCCAAAGTTTTACATTGATACTTTGATAATTAACACCACTACAGACGCCAAAGTTAAGGTATGTTCCGCCAGAATTTAACATCGCTCTTACGGGTCTAAAATTCAAGATGGCTACCACTGATGCAGACTCTCAAAGTTAACATGTATTTACTGTCAGGCGTTACGAAGTTCGCCAGGTCAGCTAGTTTTTAATATAAAAGAATAAGAACAGCTGTTTACGTTAACTGAAAACATTCCCTTTAGACATATCCATGATCTAACCTATTTTCCACAGGGAAGTAATACAAACATTTTTTACCAACTAGATCCGGTTTGCGGAAGAGCCTAATTTTGTTGTTTTCATATGATTGTAGATACTGTCTAAAATGAGATTAAAAATAGTAGGAAACTATGTTCGAAATATTCACCCTGTTGGTAAGTTTGAGGTGTAAAGGAAATCGCCTTGGTTAGCTTTGTCACTTTAAGGGTTTATATTTTCAGAATTATTTTTCAGCTTTTGATAAGTCTTGATTTAAGTAAATGTTTCCCTTTAAGATTGAAACTGAGCAATAAAAGTTTGTGAGGAAGTAATATGCATAGAGTATATGCACAAATTTACTTACACATTTGGTGCTTGGAGATATCGCACTAGTAGCACAACTGTGACGTGGTCTCATCGGTTTATTTGTCTTCTAAATATTCCTGTGAGGAATGATATGGCCTTTTCAGCAAATGTTTCTTAAACTTGTCCTTGAATTTATCAAGATCTTCTATTCTTTTAACTTCAGGTGGTTCTGAGTTGACAATTTTTCTACACAAATATCTTGGGCCACTTTTTGCCAGGTTTGAACTTATTTGGGGCATGTGGACATTTTTTTCTGCCAAAGAATACGTCTGGACTGGAAATATTTTTACTAGTAGTAGTTTTTTAGTATGGTATGTTTAAAGAAGGACGGTGAATTTTTACACAGATAACAGTATAGGCCTAGACTATTATAATAATAATAAATTGTCTTTTATTTAGAGCGGTTTTCATCATACAATATAATGGTTTTCAAAACAACTCGTGTCACACAAAATTCACAAAATTATAAAAAACAAGAAAATTTACAGAAAGCCTTATAAATACCGTACTTAATAAAATAAAACACTGTATATTACAAGGTTAAGTTCTATTCTATTGGTCTTATATTAGGTTTTAAAACACCGCTCAGCAATCTTTCACGCACATTTTTTTTAAATTTGTTTTTTGACATTCTATCATGCCCGATACTGGACCCCAATGAATTTAAAATTTTTGGCGTGAAATAGGAAAATCCTCTCCGGTCAGACTCAGAGCGCACACGAGGCACCTCCATCATGTCGTCCTGCCTGGTACTCCGAGATCTAAGGTCAGAACGGGGCCTGAGCCTCTCTCTCAGATATTGAGGTTTCCCCTCAGTCAAAACATTATGAACGAGGCATGAAGTGCGAAGAAAACATAATTCATTGATTGGCAGTAAGCCAAGAGATTTCCTCTCAAGAGAAATATGGTCAAATTTTCTCGGTCCACAAACATACCTGATACACATGTTCTGCACCCTCTGCATACGTTTCATGTCCCCAAGTGATATGACATTTCCATACACCGGGAGACAATACTCAAACACAGAGAGTATTAAAGCCTGAACAAGACGAAGCTTAGTGGAGGATGAAAACAGGTTGCGATGCCTATATAATATTCTAAGGTGAGTGACAGCCTTCTGACAAGCATAGCTAATGTGTTCAGAGAATGAGAGATTGGCATCAAGCATAAGCCCAAGGAGTTTCGGGGAGCTGCATTCCTGCAGAAAAACACCGTCGAGACACACCCCAGATAAGGACTGATATGGTCGTGCCTTACCAGATGGAAAAGTTAGAACTGAACACTTACTTTTGTTCAGCCTGACGCCGTGATTTACAGACCAAACATTAATTGCGTCTAGATCTGAATTGAGATTAGATACGGCAAGGTCAGCCTCGCTAATGCTGTATTGAAGAGCGAGTTGGGCATCGTCAGCATAAGAATACAGACGACAATGCTGAAGATCTCCCCCCATAGTAGCAGCAAACAAGGTAAACAAAACAGGCCCAAGACAGCTTCCTTGTGGAACTCCCAGTAACTTCATTAGAGGGGCAGAAAACTCTGAGCCAACCTTGGATCGCTGGCTCCTTCCATCCAGATAGGATTGAAACCACAAAATTACAAGTTGGTCAAATTTATAAAATTTCTTAATAGCTAACAACAGACGGTGATCAATGGAATCGAAAGCCTGAGAAAAGTCCAACATTGCAAGGGTAGTATTTTTCCTCTCAGCTCGAGCTTTGAAGATATCATCACAAAGCAGTAACAGAGCCGATGCTGTACTAAAGCCCCTTCGAAAACCAGACTGCATTGATGGAAGTATTGACTCAGACTCCAAGAAATCAACCAACTGTGATACCACAATTTTCTCCAGGACCTTGGACAGGACAGGTAAAATAGAGATGGGACGGAAATCAGACACAGACAAAGGGGTTTTGATCTTTGGAAGAGGAATAACAATTGCCTCTTTCCAATCATCAGGAAACACCCCAGCAGCTAAAGAAGCATTAAGGAGATGGGTGATGGCCCCAGCACAGTAAGGACCCACCATTTTAATCATGTTTATTGATATTCCATCTGTACCAACTGCAACTGTGGTAATCATGTTAATCGCAGTTTTTACCTCTCTTTCACTCACAGCGTTAAATGAGAACTCACGTTGAACGTGTTCAGAGTAGTTTTCCAGATAAAACTCAATGCACTCAGGTTTCACTTCACAACCTGCACCCATCGTTGCAAAGTGTGAGTTTATTTCATCAGGTTTTTTGAGGAATTGCGGAATGTCATAATCTTTACCTTGAAATACTCCACTTTTCTTAATTTTCGCCCAGAATTGTTTAGAGCTTTTGCAACCTGTAAGTTCTTTTTGAAAATAACTCTGCTTAGCTTTCCTAATTGCACTATTCAGAGCATTTCTCGTTTTACAATATTGTTCCCTATAAACATCACTTCTATTAACTAAAAATTTTTTCTTCAAACAATTTTTCTTATGAGTGAGCATAGTTATGAATTGATTTCTCCAAGGAGCATTTTTCCTCGTGACTCTTTTTCTTACTAATGGTGCACACTGATCAAATATACTCGTTAGTGATGAGTTTATAAATCTCGCCATTTCATTGACATCGACCATGTTTTTAATGGTATTCCACTGAACACTAGAAGCGCAACCAATCATGTCCTCCACATTTAATCTTGAGAAATCTCTATAAGTAATGTATTTTACTTGTTTTAGTCTCACTTTTTCTTTAACAATTATATCGCAGAACGTCAACTTGTGATCTGAAACTCTGATTCCTCGACTGTCATAAATGGAAGACATGTCAATAGCGTCACATCCAGTGGAGTCAACATGTTTGTTGATTAAAATGTGATCGATTAGTGTAGAGGAGGTTGCAGTGACTCTCGTGGGATCCTTTACCAACTGTGTCAGACCATGGGCATCGTATTGGTTTATGAGGAAGCGACAATCTGGCTGAGTAATATCTAAAAGATTAACATTAAAATCTCCCATAACAACAATCTTCTCAGTATACTCACACATGTAATAAAATACTGAGGAAAAAAATGGTTCAAAACAAGTGTATGAAACATCGCCAGGCCTGTACACCACACAAATACAAAACTTGTCTCCCCTAACACCAACTATACCACAAATGCACTCAAGACCCTTTTGTACTTCAATTGTCTTAGGAGTGAAATTCAGCTCATTTTTCACATACAAAGCAACTCCACCTCCTCTCTTGACTATTCCATTGTTACATCTATCATTTCTGATCAAGAAATATCCAGGTAACTTAACTATCACTGCTCACATATTCGGTTAACCAGGTTTCAGTTACGCCAAAAATATCAAAAAAAATGATGATGAAAGTATTAATTTTTTAAGATGAATAGGTAGTGAAAAAATTCTGTTAATTTTTAGTTGGAAAAGCGACCTTATTTAAAAAACACCCCTCAAGCATTCTTATTTGATATGTTTAAATGACCGTGGTTTTTAATTTGTACATTAGAACAAGCTTAAAAATGTTAACAAGTTAAATTTTATGCTTTTTAATTTGTTATTTATTGTAATGGATCCCTAACAAAAAATTATTAAGATTAATACTTTTTGAAAAAAAATATATATATTTTTGGGAAAAAGGTGGATTTTTTAGTAACTGAGGAATATAGGACAAATTAAATGTGATATTTAAACTCTTTATTGACCCAGTAACAATACATCAAAAGGTTTTTATTTATATCTAAACACCTTGTAGGCTACATGCTTAAGTCATTTATACGTTCAAACCTTTTCAGGTTATATGAGACCTTACCTTATTATTAACCTTACTGTATAACTAATTATTCAATATCTTTAATTAGACTTTATCTTATTGTATATTACAATAAGATCGTTAATATTACATTAAGTATTCCTATTGTTATTAATAGTTTTATAATGTATATTAGTAGGACCTATTTATTTTCAAGAAATGTTTTACATATATTCTAGTTAACTTATTTTATTTTAACAGTGGAAGAATGCGGATACGTCGGTTGGCTGGCATAGGAGCTATTTTCCTTCTCATTGGATACTTGACCTTATATTTATTATTAGACCTGTCATTTCCCTTAGAGACTCAAAAGGTAAGAATTGAAATAGCTTTTGTCTCAGCATATATTAAGTGTACTTATTTCATTACTTAAGCTACGGTTGGTGTGCTATCATACCATACCAATGCCTTTATACTATTCTGCCTCTGTAATGTGTAGTAAAACAGTCTTGGATCTTCGGTTATCTGATCCATTTCATTTGGGATCAATAACCACGTGTTGCCTGCATAAATACAATAGTCTACTGTTGCCGGCAAGTCAAACTTCTTTGACCTCTCCTGACACTTATGCTATCAGTGGACTTTCATGGACCTTCAAGCACCACACCTCATCATGACCTTATCAAAGATTAGTGGACTTAGCAAACTAGTCTTTCTAGAACTTACTGAGAAAGAAGCATAAATTAGATTTTTATGTAAATAAAATTTTATTTACACTCTTTCACTGTTTTTGTGTCTCTCTACACATAGTGTATGGAGAAAGTATTGTGTTTGTATTAAATCCTGAGAGTAGAAATACCCATTTTAAAGCAGAATAGCAGACAATGCAATCAACGTGTAGTTGATTTCCATTAACCCTGCAAGTGGCAAGCTTTTTAATCTTAATTGTAACATAAAAATAACTACTAATATCTTCTTCAAATATTAAAGTGTAAGCAAAAAAAAGCATAAAACAAGCCCCTTCTTATAACCACTAACCACAAAAGCAAAACAGGTGTCCACTGCAATCCCAATTAAGCCTACAAATGCCATCAACTTCCACCCAAGCCAGCCACCGTATATTTAAGGTGGGCCCCCACTCCGCTATACCACACATTTGCAAGCCAAATTGGGATTGCTCATGGTCGGGATTCGAACCCTAGCACATCCAAATAGCTAGAACATTACGCTCGTCAGCGCAGCGCGTTAGCCGGTTCAGCCACTCAGTGCATAGGAGTAGAAAGCGCTTACTTGGTTATAAGACATGCCCGGTGCAGTCTAGTGCCCTACAAGAGCAGGTTCGGTTGCTTGCCCCTCAACACGGTCACGTAGGCGCTAGTGTCTAAAAGTTCACTAAACTGAAGACCGATGCCTCCACCTGACACTTCTTATTGAATTTGTAAATGTGTTGTGAATTACGACTTTACCAGTTCTAGGGAGGGTTAGTTTATGTTTTATTCGAAATGGTAGAAACTAAGCTTAATCATAGGTTAATCTGTATACCAAACATTATCACAGTATGTTTTTAAATAAGGGAGCTATATAAATTCATGTTTAATCCATGAGAATAACATAGGAAATGAGTAAGTACATTTGCTGCAGTGAAAAATATTAAAGTATTTAATATTAAGTCTTTTATTACATCCAGCAGCTCAGGGACAAAAAACATTTATTTTATGTAATACAGTTGGCACTTGATAATCCGACACTTGACAGTACGACACACTCGGTAGTCCGACGCCGCGCCAAATTAGTCATCACCGCGATGGGCGTCTGTACAGTACAGAAATTTTATTCGTGTTGTGACAGGAGTCTTGCGTATTCCGGTCCGTTAGTTCCTTACCTTGTTCAATATCAATTAGTGTGTAGTAAAGAGTGTTGCTTACTTTGTTGCTGACAGTATTCAATTCAGAATTTAACTGCAAAGTGTTAGTTCAGTGCTAGTTACGAGAGTTTTGTTCTATTAAGTGTGTTGTGCGATGGCGAGTACAAGTGGAACCAAGAAACGTAAGCATAAAACCTTAACTCTTTCAGAAAAATGGGAAATTATTAAACGATATGACCGTGGTGAAACCCCTACAGTTATTTCTCAGGTTTATTGCATTGGACGACCTACGGTCTATGACATTTTGAAAAGTAGAGAAATATCCTTAATAGTAGCGAATATCCTTAAGTGACGAAGCCGTGTCGGCTGCAAATACTTTAATACGCTGGTGTGAAGAACGAGAGCTTGATTGTAACAATATTTTGATGTTGAAAGCAATACAAGAAGAAGCCATGACAGACAGTCTACAGAAGAAAAACAGAAGACAATCACAGACTTTTTTAATGTTTAAACTTGTGTTCAGTACTGTATTGCAGGTAGGCCTTATTTCATTTAGAATAGAATGTAGACTATGTTTCACGTTATGCCTATACGTTATAACTGTTTTATAGTTATGCTATGTGTGTGTTGTGTATTAGTTATGTTTATAGATAAATTTCATACAGTATTTTGTATTTATTAAGTAGTTTTCTGTAAAAAAGGCTTTGTAAATTGTTTATTTGAAACATTAATAGAATTAAGGTACTTAATAATGAACATCAGTATACTTTTCTTAGATCTACAGTTAGGTTTTGTGCAAGAAATATAAGATTTGAGTAATCCGACGTTTCCAGTAATCCGACACACTCCCGGTCCCATAAGTGTCAGATTATCAAGTGCCAACTGTATTAAATGCTTTAAAATCTAAAATTTTGTTCCTTGTGGCAGCAAACCTAATTACTCATTCTTCATCGTAAGGAGAATGATAAGTAAACTTGTTATGTTATAATTTCCGTATTTATAAACATATAGTGGATAACATTATTGGTATACACAGCTGCGATCAAGCTTGGTTTTTATCAGATGTAAATAACAAATAATGGAAATTTGCTGAGTAAGGGGATCTGCTTTTATAGGGATATTTTTAATTTTAAAGGGTGTATACTACATACACAGTATACTACATTTCACTTGTTAAACCTCTTAAAATCAAAACTTCACAAAAACTGGTCTAACAGTTTTGATTAAAATTTCTTGGTTTATAGTGGAAGGGTCTTAAATAATATCTACATTAACTTCATGTCTAGAAAAATAATTATTCTATTCTAGTTATTGTTTTGCAAAAATTCGTGATTCGTAATTGAAATTCTTAATTATTACTAATTCCTGGCAAAACAATAATACCCCCGTCGCAGCAGACCTTCGTACTCAGCGAATTTCCAAATCAATAATATAATAATAATAAAAATAATATGACAAGTTTTATAAAAATCTGTCCATAAACGTGAGAATTATTTGCCTATTCTCCATAAGATTAACATGGGAAAGAGTGTGCAGGTTAGCTGCTGTGAGGAACACTGAAAGTAGTCATTTCTACCATAAATAAATTTTATCTTAACATTTATACCAACTTTCATCAACATCTGTCCATAAATAAAGGAGTTTGCCTATTCCCTATATGATTAATATGGGAAAAGAGTATGCAGGTTTGCTGCCATGATAAACACATAAACTATGATTTTTAAGCATAAATGGATAGATCTCAACCACATGAAGCTAAATATCAAGTTTTATCCAAAAATATTGATAATATGGGAAATATAAATTTTTCCCTATTCTCTATAAACATTGGAGCCCCACAATACAACGTACTGTGTTTAGATTTTTTAATATCTCTGTAACCGTTGAAGATAGAGAAAAACTTAAAGGAACTTAATTGTGTATTTTTTTAAGCTGATTCTAATGGTGAAATATAAAATTAGAAATTTTTAAAAATTACATGTGAAAAACGCAATAACGCGTTTTGTACCCCAAACCCCCCAAACTACCCGTTCCCATTGACCGATATGTCTGGTTTACAAACTCGTCCGAGCATTTGTAGGAATACACGTCTCTACCAAATTTGGTCTCGATCGGACCATTTTTACGAGAGACACATATATAAGCTGTATACATATACAGTATATATATATATATATATATAAATTTTAACGACTATTGTTTTTGGACTCTGGGCACCTAAAGACGAAAAAATAACATGGTCCCGGGCTTAAGTCTTACCATGAGACCTACGGTAATAGCTTCTTCCCTATGGGAAATTCGCTAAAATATAAAATAACTTAAATATCACTGTTAAAACCAGTCCAGGAAACTAAACACTTTAGTACAGTATTTGAATTATCAGTCTATGACTAATGGTTCCATAGATAAGTTAAATTTTCTGTCTGAAGTAAACACAGTTCGCTCAATGTTACTCAATGCACTCAATGTTATTCTCATAGAGGTCCCTTAAAATTAATTTCATTTTTATTTCTTACACTATTTGATAAAATGAGAAAAGTTTGTTACTACCTTGGTGGGAGTCGTTAGTACAACCTCCTCAAAATATAACTATTATTAGTATACCCATCATAGTAATTGAATAGTAATGGGTATGCAGGTTTGCTGCAGTAAGGGTTGTTTTGCATGGTAATGTTCTTATATTAAGGCTGTTCACTAAGTAAAAACACATACAACATTTGATCAAGTTTTGGCAATAACTAAGCGAGCTATACCAATAAATCTACTCTACCTAAGAATTACATGGGAAATGACAATGGTTGGCAGGCCTGGCCTGTACTTGTGAACAGGCCTCCGTAACTTTCAGTTTTTAAAGTTGACGATTTACTTGTTTTAAACTATTAATGTGTAATCAGAGGCTGCGATTCATTTCTGTGGATATTGACGCTGTTGCACTGTTGTCACTGTTGCATTCAAAGACGTCAGTCATTTTCTCACTGTTTAATCATTTAGTGATAATCTCGGATAAGAGACGACATAAGAGAGGTGATAGCATGGTGTGGCCACGTGTTTACAACAGTTGCGCATTGAAGGTCGCACACTACCTGCCAGGCTTGTAGCTGCGGGGAGGATTTCCCTAACATTATTGTTGGGCCTGCATCTGCTGTGACGCAACCCCAACATCCACAACAGTTGAGGCTGCGTTACAGGGCCTACAGGCGCTAAACAAATCTGCACGCCAAGGAGCTGAAATGTCAAAGCCAATGACACGCTGTCTGGCCGAAATTTGTTGCGTGAGGCTGAAAAAGAGCTTGGAAACATGAAAAGTGACTTAATTAATGATGAAGTCATAGAATTAGCTATACTTTTACGAGGGTCACTGTCAGTTATCTCAGACACTCGTGCAGAGGAATCTTTCGTTCTCTTAACATGCTAACTTTGTCTTCAATTTTTATTCTCTAGGTAATAAAGATGACTGTGGCTGGCTCTCAAAACATTTCAGCTGCTGGTTCTAGTCATAGAAGAAACATTGAATTTGGGGGTTTCATCTCTCCCGTGGTTTACTGCGCACTTGCAATAGTACCTGCCGCCCGCCGATAGTTCATTGTCGCAGTTGCGTCAGTTTGTAAGCTTTTATTTAATGCGCTTTAGGGCGCCTTAATATTACACAGATTGTTTTGTATGTAGTATCGATGTAATTGGCAATCTTCACGCTTTCTGCCGTTGCCCGCCTGCAAATGTTTATTCTATTCTCTGGTCGACAACAATCGATACATCAGCTGTCTACTTTTGAGTCGTTTTGGTCATGTTATTGTTGACATCATTTCATCTGATAGTGTTTTTATCCAATACTATAATACGAGCAAGGTTTGTATATATATATATATATATATATATATTTGCACACGGATCTCGAAAACGGCACTAAGGATTTTCTTTAAATTTTGGAAATAACTAATTTCTGAGTAGAAACTAAGTTCTAGATAGGTCTAATGTCCAGGAAAATTCTTGTTTTCTTGTAATATTAAGTTTAAAATCTAAAAATTTAACATTACGCTTATGGAGAATTAAATGTAAACAATACAAATCAAAACATCTGTTTCACACCGTTTGACAGTTGTTGATTCAAGATGGTGGCAAACAATATGTGAATTAGAGGTTTTGCATTAATATTTATTTTATGTATGTAAATGAACAATTATCAAATTTCTAAACAATTTGTAAAAACTAAAGGGTAAAATAACTGTGCGAAATAAAAGCAGAGACTGCTTTATAAAAAAGACTGCTGCGAAATAAAAGACTGAGAGGTCTGAATTGGTTCAGAAGTTTGCTGCCAGAGGCCACCAAAGTGCAGCTAGTGCAGTCACTGATTCTTTCAGTATTCAATTACTGGTTTCCTGATTATGGCAACAGCCTTTCTAGGGAGGATTTGGGTCGGATCCAAAAGCTTCAAAACTCTGCTGTGCATTTTATTTTCTTGTAATATTAAGTTTGAAATCTAAAAAATTAACATTAGGCTTATAGAGAATCAAAATGTAAACAATACAAATCAAAACATCTGTTTATAACCGTTGACAGTTGTTGATTGAAGATGGTGGTGAACAATATGTGAATAGAGGTTTTGCATAAATATTTATTTTATGTATAAATTAAAAATTATCAAATTACTAAACGATTTGTAAAAACTAAAGGGTAAAATAACTGTGGGAAATAAAAGCAGAGAATGGCATTTCCAAAATCTTACGTGTTTTCATAGAAAAGTATTCATTATATTGCTTGAAGCCATTTTAACAAACCAATTAACTGGTGTAAATTAAATTTATCTTTTGCTTTTCATTCCTCATTCCTTTTCTAACAAAATCAGTTGATCACAGGCTAATAATAACTGTATAAATAATTAAATACAGTACAAGATCAGCTAAAACAATCGAGGTTTGCCGAAAACCCTTAAACGACGGCCCAAACTTGGCCCAGGCCGTAGCATAGAGGCTAGCGCTAAGGTCTCATGTGAGGGAGGTAGTGAGATCGATCCTCACCCAGGGACTATATTTTTGTTCAGTGTTTATACTTACTTACTCTCACTCCTGTGGCCATGTAAACCCAAGATGGTTTTAAGCCTCGCTGTTTTTATTCTATTAACCTATTACTACTAACTATTGTTACTCCTAAATATTTAAGTTCTTTGGTTAAATTAAAGCTATAGTTCAGCACTTTTAATGGTGTTGCTTCATTCACCTCTTTCCTACATATCTTCATATACTGAGTTTTATCTTCGTTTACTACCAGTCCAACTTTCCTGGCTTCTATTAATAGAGTTTCCGCTAAGTGTTTTAAGTCTTCTCTATTCTCTGCAATAATTGCCACATCATCTGCATAGGCTAATATATTTATTTTTTCATCAATATAGGCACCACCTGCTGTCTCTTTCACTTTTCTTAGGGCTTCCTCTAAAACTAAATTGAATAATAGGGGAGATAAGCCATCTCCCTGCCTAACCCCTGTGCTAACTTCAAAACTGTCTTGTGTAATCTCGTTCTATCCTTACGTGATCCGTGCTGCAGCACGCTCCTCTAACGCTTCTGACATCTGTCACTGTCGATAAGTGACTTTTATCTATAATAACATGGTCAATTTGGTTTTTTGTAATTCCATTTGGGGAATTCCATGTTTCTTTGTGAGGATATTTTGTACTCGCAAGAAAAAGGTTTAGAGCATTAGCAAAACTCAATAGACGTACCCCATTTTCATTTGATTCATCATGTAAACTGTGCTTTCCAGCTACTAGTGACCACATAGACTCTTTACCAATTTTTGCATTGGCATCCCCTATTAGTAACTTTATATCATAACTAGGAAGGTTTGACACTACATCTTCTAATTGAGCATAGAAATCATCTTTATCATCTTCATCACTTTCTTCAGTTGGTGCATAAAAGCTAACCAAAGAGATATTCTTAAATTTACTCTTAATCCTAATGGTACATATTCTCTCACTAATTGGTTCAAACTTTATCACAGCCTCCAAAATTCTTTTTTTGATGGCAAACCCTACGCCTGCATAGTGTCTACCATCATCACAGCCGCTGTATAGTACTTGGTAACTTTTTGTGTTTATTTTGCCACAAAAGGGCCATTTAGTCTCTTGCAGAGCAACTACATCCATGTTATACTTTTCAAGTTCTTCAGATACTATATCTATTTTCCCTGGCACTGCCAGGGTTCTTATATTCCAAGTTCCAAATCGTAAGTCCTTTGTACTGAGCCGGGTCCGTTTTCCAATGATTCCATCCTGTTCCAAGGCGTTTCTTTGGAGATTCGTAACAGAGGTTTTTTTACGGGATCAGGCAGTCAGCCTTACGCCACCCCCCAACCTGGAGGATCAGGGTATCCCTTCTCGTCTGGCTCCTACCTCACGAAGACCTATCCGGCAAGGGAGACCCTACCAGTCTACGCTACCGCCGGCATAGCTCTCGAGGTTGTCAGAGCACGCAAGCCCCACCGCCACATCAAGGCAAGGACACCTTCGGGGGGGGGGTTCAGTGTTTATGCTATATTAATTAAGAATATGAAATCGGGTATATTTAAACCACATAAATGTTTTCATTGGGTAATAAATGTGTTTTAAATTTACTAATTAACTTGCTATATTACATGTCTTATTCTATCCGAGCAAAGCTCGGTCACCAGGTACTTTTTATTTGTTTACTGTGTTTACCATTTTAAATATCTCAGAAGCCAAATGACCTAGAGTCATAATCACATATTTTATACATATATTTATATTAAGAATATTAATGTACGTGTGTTCTTGAAGAAGTTGGTTGAAAAAATTTGTTTGAGCTTTCTAATTTAAAAATAAAATTAGATTGTTAATATATATATATATATATATATATATTATGACTACTGTTTTTGGCCTCTGGGCACTTAAACACGAAAAAATAACACTGTCCCGGCCTTAAGTCTTGCAATGAGACCAACGGTAATAGCTTCTTCCTTAAGGTAAATTTGCCAAAACAATCTAATTTTATTTTTAAATTAGAAAGCTCAAACAAATTTTTTCAACCAACTTCTTCAAGAACACATGTACATTAATATTCTTAATATAAATATATGTATAAAATATGTGATTATGACTCTAGGTCATTTGGCTTCTGAGATATTTAAAATGGTAAACACAGTAAACAAATAAAAAGTACCTGGTGACCGAGCTTTGCTCGGATAGAATAAGACATGTAATATAGCAAGTTAATTAGTAAATTTAAAACACATTTATTACCCAATGAAAACATTTATGTGGTTTAAATATACCCGATTTCATATTCTTAATTAATATAGCATAAACACTGAACCCCCCCCCGAAGGTGTCCTTGCCTTGATGTGGCGGTGGGGCTTGCGTGCTCTGACAACCTCGAGAGCTATGCCGGCGGTAGCGTAGACTGGTAGGGTCTCCCTTGCCGGATAGGTCTTCGTGAGGTAGGAGCCAGACGAGAAGGGATACCCTGGTCCTCCAGGTTGGGGGGTGGCGTAAGGCTGACTGCCTGATCCCGTAAAAAAACCTCTGTTACGAATCTCCAAAGAAACGCCTTGGAACAGGATGGAATCATTGGAAAACGGACCCGGCTCAGTACAAAGGACTTACGATTTGGAACTTGGAATATAAGAACCCTGGCAGTGCCAGGGAAAATAGATATAGTATCTGAAGAACTTGAAAAGTATAACATGGATGTAGTTGCTCTGCAAGAGACTAAATGGCCCTTTTGTGGCAAAATAAACACAAAAAGTTACCAAGTACTATACAGCGGCTGTGATGATGGTAGACACTATGCAGGCGTAGGGTTTGCCATCAAAAAAAGAATTTTGGAGGCTGTGATAAAGTTTGAACCAATTAGTGAGAGAATATGTACCATTAGGATTAAGAGTAAATTTAAGAATATCTCTTTGGTTAGCTTTTATGCACCAACTGAAGAAAGTGATGAAGATGATAAAGATGATTTCTATGCTCAATTAGAAGATGTAGTGTCAAACCTTCCTAGTTATGATATAAAGTTACTAATAGGGGATGCCAATGCAAAAATTGGTAAAGAGTCTATGTGGTCACTAGTAGCTGGAAAGCACAGTTTACATGATGAATCAAATGAAAATGGGGTACGTCTATTGAGTTTTGCTAATGCTCTAAACCTTTTTCTTGCGAGTACAAAATATCCTCACAAAGAAACATGGAATTCCCCAAATGGAATTACAAAAAACCAAATTGACCATGTTATTATAGATAAAAGTCACTTATCGACAGTGACAGATGTCAGAAGCGTTAGAGGAGCGTGCTGCAGCACGGATCACGTAAGGATAGAACGAGATTACACAAGACAGTTTTGAAGTTAGCACAGGGGTTAGGCAGGGAGATGGCTTATCTCCCCTATTATTCAATTTAGTTTTAGAGGAAGCCCTAAGAAAAGTGAAAGAGACAGCAGGTGGTGCCTATATTGATGAAAAAATAAATATATTAGCCTATGCAGATGATGTGGCAATTATTGCAGAGAATAGAGAAGACTTAAAACACTTAGCGGAAACTCTATTAATAGAAGCCAGGAAAGTTGGACTGGTAGTAAACGAAGATAAAACTCAGTATATGAAGATATGTAGGAAAGAGGTGAATGAAGCAACACCATTAAAAGTGCTGAACTATAGCTTTAATTTAACCAAAGAACTTAAATATTTAGGAGTAACAATAGTTAGTAGTAATAGGGAAGAAAATGAAATTCTTAATAGAATAAAAACAGCGAGGCTTAAAACCATCTTGGGTTTACATGGCCACAGGAGTAAGAGTAAGTAAGTATAAACACTGAACAAAAATATAGTCCCTGGGTGAGGATCGATCTCACTACCTCCCTCACATGAGACCTGAGCGCTAGCCTCTATGCTACGGCGTGGGCCAAGTTTGGGCCGTCGTTTAAGGGTTTTCGGCAAACCTCGATTGTTTTAGCTGATCTTGTACTGTATTTAATTATTTATACAGTTATTATTAGCCTGTGATCAACTGATTTTGTTAGAAAAGGAATGAGGAATGAAAAGCAAAAGATAAATTTAATTTACACCAGTTAATTGGTTTGTTAAAATGGCTTCAAGCAATATAATGAATACTTTTCTATGAAAACACGTAAGATTTTGGAAATGCCATTCTCTGCTTTTATTTCCCACAGTTATTTTATATATTAAGTTATATATATAGGTTTTATATAAGTTTTATATATTTAGTTAATTTATATTTTATATTTCTTTATTATATTTTTCCCACAGTTTTATATATAATATATATATATTTACTTAATATATATATATATATTTTTTTAATGACTACTGTTTTTGGCCTCTGGGCACCTTATATATATATATATATATATATCTTTAAATAAGTCAACCGAGTACCCTTAGAAAACATTTTAATTATTTCTTCGACATTTTTCGGGAATCATCCCATCTTAAAGAAGTACAAATATTTAACCTAATTTAATAATCTTAATTTATAAATGTAAATAAATGTCATATGATAATTTAAATATACATATATATATATATATATTTTTTAATGACTTGTTTTTGGCCTCTGGGCACCTAAACACGAAAAAATAACACACACATATATATATGTGTGTGTGTGTGTGTGTGTGTGTCTGTGAACACGATAACTCTCGTAAAAGTGGTCTGATCAAGACCAAATTTGGTAGAGACATGTATTCCTACATTTGCTCGGACGAGTTCGTAAACCAGACATATCCGTCAATCGGAACGGGTAGTTTGGAGGGGTTTTGTACTCAAAAATTGTTTTTTTGCGTTTTTCATATTTAATTGTAAAAATTTAAATTTTATGTTTCGTCATTAGAATCAACTTAAAAAACAAAACAATTAAGTTCCTTAAAGTTTCTCTCTATCTCCAACGGTTACCGAGATATTAAAAAATCTAAACACAGTACGTTGTATTTTTGGGCTCAAATCCAATACTATAATACGAGCAAGGTTTGTATATATATTTGCACACGGATCTCGAAAACGGCACTGAGGAATTTCTTTAAATTTTGGAAATAACTAATTTCCGAGTAGAAAATAAGTTCTAGATAGGTCTAATGTCCAGGAAAATTCGTGCTTTACTGTAATATTAAGTTTAAAATCTAAAAATTTAACATTACGCTTATGGAGAATAAAATGTAAACAATACAAATCAAAACAGCTGTTTATAACCGTTTGACATTTCTTGATTGAAGACTGCGGGGAACAATATAGAGGCTATGCCTGGTTGGTAACACAAAGTTCAATAAGTGGAAAGGTGATATAAAAATAACATCAGTGATGCATACTTTAGCTTTTAAAAGTAAATTATCACGTTATTAGCGAATTTCCTATGGAAAAGTGAGCTGTTTCACATAACTTGCATGGTAACAGCTAAGACCGGGACCATGATAGAATTCCATAACTCAACCCCTGAACACGTTTTGGGGGGTAAAACATAAACATGGGGGGACAACAATAAAACAAAAAAACCCCATCGCAGCAGACCTGAGTACTCAGCGAATTTCCAAATCAATAATATAATAATAATAATATATGACAAGTTTTATCAATATCTGTCGATAAATATGCATTACCATTACCATTACCAAATCCTTGATCGTGGCCCAGTTAACTGGTTGATCGCGTCAAAAATACATAAGAAGTGAAAAACTAACACACACATTATAACATATACTTTGGCAACTAAATCTTTGGTCGCAAGGGGCTCTCAAATATTCACAGATATCTTGGCAAAGTACTCCTCAATTGAGTACAGACTATTTTGTTTAAGCCAAGTCCCCACACGTAGCTTAAAAAGGCTGACCGGGAGGCACCTAACCACCACAGGCAACCGGTTGTACATTTTCAGAGAGAGAACCAGATTACTGTTCGCCGTCAAGCTCAGGCGACAACGAGGTACATGGACATCCGCACTGCTTCTAATATTGTGGTGGGTAAAAAAAATTAATACTTCACTTATCAATCAATATTTTTGGATTAAACTTAATATTTAGCTTCACGTAGTTAAGATCTATCCATTTAGGCTTAAAAATCATTGTTTATGTGTTTTACCATGGAAGCTAACCTGCATACTCTTTTACCATTTTAATCATAAAGAGATTTATGAACAGATGTTTATGAAACTTGGCATAAATGATCAAAATAAAAATTGTTTATGCTAGAAATGCCTACTTTCAGTGTTCCTCACAGCAGCAAACCTGCATACTCTTTCCCATGTTAATCTTATGGAGAATAGGCTAATAACTATCATAACAACTAGGCCAAAATACTAGAGTCTATTATCAACAAACAACTGCACAGCTACTTTGAGTCTAACAATCTTTTTAGTGGCATGCAACATGGTTTTAGGAAAAATAGAGCTACTGTGACGGCAGTTGAATCGCTGGTTAGTACTT
Organism: Nephotettix cincticeps; assembly: GCA_023375725.1. Lineage (NCBI taxonomy): Eukaryota > Metazoa > Arthropoda > Insecta > Hemiptera > Cicadellidae > Nephotettix > Nephotettix cincticeps. Next base: position 78,982,392 of record CM041791.1, on the reverse strand, counting down.
TGCATGAAACATTTGAAGCCAAAGACTCTGCACAGTTGACCTTGTGCGATTTCAGTAAAGCGTTCGACTGTGTGTCGCATAGAATACTCTTGGAGAAGGCGTCACGTTATGGGCTTTGTGGTGTGGCGTTGAGGATGCTTAGTTCCTACCTATCTGGAAGGCAACAGCTGGTGTCGGTGCATGGTGCAGTATCTAAGGTGGCCCAAACTCAGCATGGTGTGTGCCTCAAGGCTCAACTCTTGGGCCTTTACTTTTTTTAGTCACAATAAATGACTTTAATGTTAATAGAGCAAACTCATCTTGTCCTCTTTATGCTGATGACACTTCAATTACATAAATTATAATCTACTGCACAAGGTGCAGTAACATTGAGGACCTGATGATGAGGGCGGCAGAAGACCTGGAAGAGACCATGAGCTGGTTCCAATGTAATAGGCTCCAACTTAACGCTGACAATACTCAAATGCTCATCTGCAGTTTGAAAAAAGAAACATGCGGAGATAACCAGCTCCCCGTCAAGCTTTTAGGCCTAAATATAGATAGTAGGCTGTCTTGGTCTGCCCACATCGATTATGTGTGTAAAAAGTTGGCGAGAGTCAATTTCCTCCTGAGGAAACTAAAGAATCTGGTTACATCAACTTACCTGCTGTCTGAATACTATGCTCTTTTCCATAGTCACCTTTTATATGGCCTCATTCTGTGGGGTCACTCGCGGCGATGAGGATCCTGACCTCCAGTGGTTTTAGGGATCACTGTAGGCCCCTGTTTGCTGAGCTCGGTGACTGACTGTATATGGACAATTTGTACTCGACTCTCTCCAGACCAAAGTTGTAGATCTTGCAAAGTCCGTGGCACAAGAAGCCCTCCGTTTTTCGATAGGACCTTTCGTTAAAAAGATATAGCCGAAAAACGAAGATTTTTTTCCTAATTTTAAAATTTTTTTTAGGGTAGTAAAAATTTTAAATTAAAAATTCCGATGACTCTATTAATTAGAGTAGACTCTTAGGAACGTCCATAAAAAATTTCAAGTCTCTAGCTCATCAGGAAGTTGTAATTTCGAGCAAAAAAGTGAAACCTTGCATTTCACGAAATAAACCCAACGCATTTTATATGGGAAAATTTTAACATTTTTTTTCTCAGTCCGTAATGAAAAATTGTAAGATTTGGCAATTTTCCTGTCGGTTGTGGACCCTAAGGAAGGTCTGTGCAAAATTTAAAGTCTCCAGCATTTCTAGAAGTGGGTTAGAGTTTGTATCACCAGTGAGTCAGTGAGTTACACATGGCATCGTATATACTCGTATATTAGATTTGTACTCGACTCTCTCCTGCTCGTCAGGAAGAATATAGACACGCTTACCAAACGTGACCAGCTTCACCACCACAATATTAGAAGCAGTGCGGATGTCCATGTACCTCGTTGTCGCCTGAGCTTGACGGCGAACAGTAATCTGGTTCTCTCTCTCTGAAAATGTACAACCGGTTGCCTGTGGTGGTTAGGTGCCTCCCGGTCAGCCTTTTTAAGCTACGTGTGGGGACTTGGCTTAAACAAAATAGTCTGTACTCAATTGAGGAGTACTTTGCCAAGATATCTGTGAATATTTGAGAGCCCCTTGCGACCAAAGATTTAGTTGCCAAAGTATATGTTATAATGTGTATGTGTTAGTTTTTCACTTCTCATGTATTTTTGACGCGATCAACCAGTTAACTGGGCCACGATCAAGGATTTGGTAATGGTAATTTGAATAATGATAGATTTGGTAAGGGATGGTCGGTGGATCTGAAATTCTCTGGTGTAAATTAACGTTCCCAGTATTAAATGCTACATTAAATGATACGGAAAGTCCATCCTCATAATTAAACCGGTTTGTCATTTAGAGGCAAGAGTGGTTCGGATTACATGTTAAACTGTAGGTCCCTTTGATGCCAATGCCTTTAGCGCTGTTGATTAAGAGTCCTGTCTAAGGAAGATGTCAGCCTTAGTCAGTAACAAGATTGAAGATCGCACCACAATTCTCTTACTCTCTCTTATTCATAATTGGCTTAAAATACTTACCTGCGTAGGTCCCATTTCATAAGATAATCTAATAAGTGTAAGTTTTTTCATTTATATGTTTTTGTTTAGCATGAGTAAAAATAATAAGGGCGCAATAATTTTAAAATGGACTAAATGACCATTTATCGTAATAAAAAAATTAGGCATTTTTCAATCTTCTTACTATTTTATTTCTCATGTTCGGCAGTAGTGTGATCTTGTGAGGTACCACCTGAATTTGTTTACTCTTTAACATTTAGGATGGTGTTTTCTAACCATACTGTCTAGTACTTTAGAGACGGATGTTGGGGCATCAGAAAACTACCACAGCGTAATGTACGAATGTACCTTGTTTATTTAGTTTGTCACTATTACTCCACCAGATAGCATTTTGAAGACCGCAGGCCCATTTTGGTCGGCGTATCGATTTGCCCGGCCTATCAATGCCAGCCAGTTAAGACCGGCATGGCAGTTAACACATTAAAATTTAAATCAATGACTCAATTCAAACATCAAACATACATAGACTGTACGTACATATATAAAGACATCAATCAAATCAAAATACACTTTATTCATTTTATACAGAGAGTACAGAATGGCATCAAATTATTTACAGTATGTTGTATAATGAATCTAAAGATATAATTTTAATTATTTAGGTGGCATAAATACAATTGAGATGTAAAGTTCTATTGAAAAACACCTCTAAACAGTACAAAAGCTTATTAATCATTAAAGTTTTTTTTAAATTTATTGTAATCTGTTATATTTTTAGATCTAATGGTAATGAATTAAACAATCTAATTCCTGCGCAAGACGGTTTTTAATAAAGTTTCAAGTTGTAGTTATCATATCCCAAACATAAACTATTGTTCAATATAAATAATTGAACAATGATTAAGATATTGGTTGAGTTTCAGTCCAGATATGTTCAAATTTGTATAATGAAATTTGTACCTAATTTAAAAGTTAAATTTGTAATGACATTACTCACGAAAATACTCAAAACTATTTTTACTTTGTTATAATTTTGGGATGTGGTTATTACAAAACTGGTTACTTCCATGAGTTGGTTTCCTTTCAAAAATATTTCTAAGGTACTTACTCCTTTTAGTTCTCTTTAGTTGCTTAGACCTACCGGTACTAAGTTTCCTAGTTAAAAGACTAAGCCTTTAAAAAAATATATATTTAAATTTATACTTAATATATTCAAGAAATTTGTTAGATCAAGCTATAGAAATTTAAATTTACAACTTATATGGTGTTACTTCTGTATTATCAATGTACTAACATTTGTACTACATTTATCAATGTACAGGCATTAACATGTGTAACTTATGGAAGCCTAAAAATGAAGTATTAATGTAAAACTGAATAATTTTGATTTTAAAGCAATGATTAGTATCAAACTAGGAGATATAAGATAAAGATAAAGATATAAAGATAGTTAACGTTTAAATGGTGCTTAAATGACTGCTGTGTATTGAACTCGTGGTTTAGTTATAATAATCCATTTTATGTTAGGTATTTTAGTTCCAATATATGCCTAGGTATAGTTTCCAATAATTACAAAACCAGCCAGAAAGTTGTAATGAGATATAATTATCTCATATTGATATTGAGATATTGATATATTAGGTATTGTATCTTAATATAAGTGAATTATTGTGAAACAAGCTTAATTTCTTTTATAGGAAACTGTACAGGTTTCTAGAAGACAGTCAAACTACATCATCAGTAATAACCTAAACTTTAATGATAGCAATGATATTGTTTACGAGGTAAGTTACAAACCTGGAAATATATAAACTTTGGCATAACGAAATGAATTTGTATGCTTCTTAGACTGTCTTTTTGTTGCAGAATTTCATATACATTGTAATTATTTTTTACTCACTATACTCAGCAGCACAGGAAGTTTGTTTTTGGATGTACAGTATTACAGAATATATATGAATGAATGTATTTATTTGATGTATTAACACATACCTCATTCTATAAAAATCTCCTCTTAGGGCCTGCTTATGCAGCTTGATCACCAAGGGCATTTGCTTGTTTGATTTTAATAAATATTGATGAAGACTGTCTATAGAACTCTTGCTCTAGAAGCATTCACGGTACACAAATGATCTCTTTTGAAATGAATGAATGATGAAATCACAAGGATACCTGGGACTTTTTAAACACTCCTATCTAACTTGCACGGTAATAAAAAATAAAATGCACGAGATACAGCCTAGGTGGGCATCTGTATTGCAAAAACAGGGTCTTATTTTTTCATATATTTTAAGTGTTTTGATCTTTTCATAGCACTTTACATTATTCGAAAGTAATCATATCATTTTTTAGTGTAGACTATTTTATAATGCCAATTAGATTTAGTTTTTAAATTGGTCTTGCAGCTCACTGATTGAAATTATTCTTAAAAAAATAAAAAATGCCAAAATTTTAAAATTATGACTAAGCTATATTGTGTTTGAGTTTGTGACAGAGTACTACTTAATTCAAATTATTAAAAACTATTAATTCTTACGTGTTTTTATTAAAACTTAATAAACATTTTAGGGCCACACTCTTGACCTAAATTTATAATTTGGCCAAATTAAACGTATTTTGTGTATCAATATTTCAAGTAAGTGTTTTGAAGACGACTCATCACTACGTCAGTGTTGAGGATAAATTTTATTATTATAATTTGTCCTTTCTTTTCAAACTCTAAAATTTTTAAATCTTCTTTAATTCCTTTATACTTTTGGTCACTTTTCAAAATGTGTTCTGCAAAAGATGATTTTTGACTCGTTAAATTGTTAGATTTCACAGCTTGTATATGTTCATTGTATCTTGATTTAAATGTTCCTCCAGTTTGGCCAATATAGTATTTGTTACATTCATTGCAATTTATTTTATATATTTCTGATCTTTCATAGTGTTATCAGTTTGTTGCTTTTTGAAATGTGTTAATTCGTCTATCATATTGTACGTATTGTTTCTTGTTTTGTTGAATGTTTTTCTTATTGCTATATTTATTGTGGAACTGTATGGTAAACTTATAAATTCAGCTTTTAATTTTTGGTTTGTGGAAGGTCCGTGTATTTTTATTTCTTTTTCTTATTAATTATTTTGTCAATCAAATTATGTTTGTAACCATTTTTCTTTGCTAAAAATTTTATTATATTTTTCTCTTCATTTTATTCTTTTTCATTCATAATGTTGTTGTATCATACACAAAAAAATGTTATTTATCAAGAACTATTTAAGATTCAGAAACCAAACTTTGCATACATATTTAATGGCCAAAAAGAAACATACTGTATTCTCAAAGTATCGTTTAGTTTGCTTTTATATTTTCAAAATGGCGGCGATGGCGAAACGGTGGATTTTCGAAAATCTTTTAATTTAAACAACAAAAAAACATTAACTTTATAAAATTTTTACAAGAAAGAAAAAAGATTGCAATTTTAATGTCAAATCGAACGTAAATTTGGTATGTAAACTGAACGGTACTTTGGTGAACGAAATCCGTCCACGGATAAGCAAGAAAATGCACTTTCAATGTTAGATTACAGGACCCATGCACCACCGCGCATAGGTATTATCGCCGGGAAAACTTGCAGTATATATCGACAGGTGAGCCACCTTATTGGCCCACATACCCTCGGAAAATTCCTGACCTGCTGGACTTTTTCATTGCAAAGGGCATTTCTCATAGCTCATTTACGTGTCTGGAAGCCTGGATTTGTCTTCAGATCATTCTCCAATTATTTCTACCTTAAGTTCTTCTGTTGTACTCAAAGAGAAACCATTGAAACTTTTAATAAATCAACTGATTGGAATGTTTTTCGTGCAACAGTAAATGAGGACTTGTCTCTCAATATACCCCCCTTGAAGACTCCAGACGACATAGATAATGCTGTCAAGCATTTCAATTGTGTCATTCAAAATTCTTGTTGACAATCGACCCCTGTTGCAAAATAAAATATGCTTAATAAAATTGCATGCAACTATCCTTTGCATATTAAACATAAAATTGCTGAAAAAGAAGACTTAGAAGAATTTGCCAGCGATCAAGAAATGTACAAGACAAAACCAACTTCAACAGAGCATCACAAAATCTCAAGTGGGAGCTGAAGAACTTAAAAAAATGAATGGTTCTTTAACAACACAGAAAATGTATCTTCAATTGAAGCAATAGATTATTCTCTGTAGAAATCGACTAGAGGAATGAAACAACCAACAACTCCACTACCTTCTATCGCTAAGCCATATGGTTTGTGGGCCAGAAGCAATACCGAAAAATCTGAAGTATTTGCGAGCCATTTATCGGCAGTGTTTACTCCCAACCCAAGCCCTAACCACCATGACAAAATCCAGGAATTCATAGACTATCCAAACCAACTGTCACCACGAAAAGTTGCTTTTACTCCCTATGAGATTACTGGATGTAACACTTAAGCCTAGAAGTGTTAAAGTCTTAATGTACGACACATTTACAAATTCAATAAGAAGTGGCAGGTGGAGGCATCTGTCGTCAATTTAGCGAATTTTAGGCACAAAGGGGGCAAGCAACCAACCTGTTCACACGGTTCACTAAACTGCCAATAAGGTATGTCTTGTAGCCAAGTAAGCGCTCTCTACTCCTAAGCATGGTGGCTGTATTGGCTAAAGTGTTACACTGACGAGTGTAACGTTTTAGCACTACTCCTATGCACTAAGTGGCTGGACCGGCTAACACGCTACGCTGACAAGCATAATGTTCTAGCCATTCGGAAGTGCTAAGGGTTCAAATCCCAACCATGAGCAATCCCAATTTGGCTTGCAAATGTGTGGTATAGCGGAGGGGGGCCCACCTTAAATAAACGGTGGCCGGCTTGGGTGGAAGTTGACGGCATTTGTAGGATTAATTGGGATTGCAGTGGACAGCTGTTTTGCTTTTGTGGTTAGTGGTTATAAGGGGGGGGGGGCATGTTTTGTTTTTGTTTATACTTAATATTTTCAGAAGATATAAGCAATTATTTTATGTTATATTTAAAAGTAAAAAGCTTGCCACTTCTTGGGTTAAAACTGTTTAAAGCTCCTGGTTACGACTTGATCACAGGAAAAGTGTTAAAGGAGCTCCCTAGAAAAGCTGTTGTGTATTTAACTGTGATTTTTAATCCAACCCTACGAGTCGAGTATTTTTCAGCTCAATGGAAGATTTCAGAGATTATAATGATTGCTAAGCCAGGAAAACTGCCCAATCAAGCAAGCTCTTATAGGTCAATTAGTCTTCTTCCGATTGTGTCAAAACTCTTTGAGAGGTTTTTTTTTAATTGTCTTCTTGTTTAAGTAGAAGAAAGAGACCTAATCCAAAATTATCAATTTAGATTATGGAGGGAACATTCTACTATCGAACAAGTGCACCGAGTAACTAACGTCATTAAAGAAGACCTTAAGACCAAGAAATATTGCTCTGCTGTTTTTATAGATGTTAGTCAAGCCTTCGACAGAGTTTGGCATCTTGGCCTATTATACAAACACAAATTTCATCTTCCTCATTCATACCACATGTTGATGAAGTCATACTTAACTGAGCGATATTTCAGAGTAAACAAATCTATATCCCATCCAAGCAGGAGTCCCCGAAAGAAGCGTGCTAAATCCTGTGTTATACACTCTGTTCACCGCGGATCTACCTGAAAATCCTAATGTTTGCAGATGTCACAGCCATATTATCATCTCATCAAGATGCCATAATGGCCCCTGTGAATCTTCAAGGTGCTCTAAATGACCTATCTGAATGGCCACAGAAATGGAAGGGTTAAAGTCAAATGAAACAAAAGCTGTTCGCAAAGTATTTACCACCAGTGACACTAAATAACATTAATATTCCTCAATCACATGAAGTAAAATATCTAGGCGTAACTCTTAATGAGAGACGTACTTGGAAGAAGCAAATTTGGAATAAAAGAATGTCCCTAGATACAAAATAAAGAAATCTCTCCTGGCTTTTAAACAAAAAATCTAAATTAAAAGTTGGGAATAAATTGTTACTATATAAAGTCATTCTTAAACCTTTATGGACCTAAGGAGTTCAACTGTGGAGGGCTTCCAATATAGAGGGTGTTTCCAATATAGTAATCATCCAAAGATTTCAATCTAAAATGATTCGACAAATCCTCCAAACCCCATTGTTTGTTAGCAATAAAACCATTCACAATGACTGCCACAGTCATTGTGTTGGGACGCCACGTCCCCACAGTCAAAGCTAGAAAAACATTACAACTTCTTGGCTGTGAATCTATTGGACAATAGCAATGCCACTTATAGACTTAAGAGGACCCATGTCTTAGATGTTCACTTACGTTTTGTTTAGGTATCTAATCTTTTGAGTGTGTGTGTTTTTTTAGCGAATTTCCCATAGGGAAGAAGCTATTACCGTAAGTCTCATGGCGAGACTTAAGCCCGAACCCATGTTATTAGCGAATTTCCCATAGGGAAGAAGCTATTACCGTAGGTCTCATGGCAAGAGTTAAGCCCGAGACCATGTTATTTTTTCTTCTTTAGGTGCCCAGAGACCAAAAACAATAGTCGTTAAAATTTATATATATATATATATATATATATATATATATATGTGTCTATGAACACGATAACTCTGGTAAAAATGGTCCGATCGAGACCAAATTTGGTAGAGACGTGTATTCCTACAAATGCTCGGACGAGTTCGTAAACCAGACATATCGGTCAATGGGAACGGGTAGTTTGGGGGGGTTTTGTACCCCAAAATGAGGTTTTTTGCAATTTTCACATGTAATTTTTAAACATTTCTGATTTTATATTACACCATTGGAATCAGCTTAAAAAACTACACAATTAAGTTCCTTAAAGTTTTTCTCTATCTTCAACGGTTACCGAGATATAAAAAAATCTAAACACAGTACGTTGTATTTTGAGGCTCCAATGTTAATCTTACGGAGGATTAGGAAAAATTAATTTTTCACTTATTATCTAATATTTTTGGATGAAACTTGATATTTAGCTTCATGTGGTTGAGATCTATCCATTTATGCTTAAAAATCATAGTTTATGTGTTTATCATGGCAGCAAACCTGCATACTCTTTTCCCATGTTAATCATAAGGAGATTAGGCAAACTCCTTTATTTATGGACAGATGTTGATGAGAGTTAGTATATATGTTAAAAATAAAATTTTTGATGGTATAAATGGCTACTTTCAGTGTTCCTCACAGCAGCAAACCTACTCACTCTTTCCCATTTTAATCTTATGGAGAATAGGCAAATAATTCTCATTCTTTATCAACAGATTTTGACCAAACTTGTCATATATTATTATTATTATATTATTGATTTGGAAATTCGCTGAGTACGCAGGTCTGCTGCGACGGGGGTATTTTTTCTTCTTTAGGTGCCCAGAGACCAAAAACAATAGTCGTTAAAATTTATATATATATATATATATATATATATATATATATATATATATATATTTATATATATTTATATATATTCGTTTAGGCTAGGGTTTGAAAACCATGCAGCCTCGCAGTACACTTTTCTTGGATGTGTATTGTTTTCTTTAAATATTTCTTTTAGACTCCTTCAAAAAATTGTTTATTTCTCTATAAATATTTTCTTCATTAGACTTCAATGCTTCTACTATATTTGTTTTATACAATTTATATGTATGAGACAAGTATTTCTCCAATAATCATATTTTGGGCATATCCAGAATAGATGTTATATAGTCTCAGTTTGTCCTAAGGTGCAATTTAAACAGATAGGGGTGAAATACATATTCTTTGAAAACAAGTACTTATTGACCCTGGCATGACCAAATCTTAATTTACATATGTTTGTAACCTCCCATCTTGTCAATTTTGTCTGTTGAAACCAAGGCTTATTAGGAACTCTCTCCTGTATTGCCTTATACTATTGTGCCTTTGGTGAATTGATTACTACCTTGTTATATTGCTCCTTATGCCACTTGTTCCTACTTTCTTTAAAATCTAGTAATGGAATATGGAAATCTTTGCTAGTCTCTCCAACTGAGATTGCCTCCCTAGCAAGTTTGTCCACTCTTTCATTGTTATAAATGCCCACATGGCTTGGTACCCAATGCAGGATAAAACACTTATCTACTTTCTGTATATTTTGCACTATTTTAGAAACTAAATCACTCTCATTACTGTTATACTTAAAGCCTTCAACTGCTTTAATAGCCGATTGTGAGTCTGAGAATATTATGATATTATTATGTGGCTGGTTCATAACATAAACCTCTAAATATAATTACATAATAAATTTAATTTTTGGTTGAAGAAACATGTGTTGATTTTTTCATGCAGTGTGATAGAAAAGATATGTATATTAATATTATAGTTTCTTAATTTTTTTAAAATATGGGGTTGATATTATCTAATTGCATTATGTTCAATATGTTCAAACATGAACCAGAAAACATTATGTCTGGCTGAAAACACGATAACTCTCGTAAAAATGGTACGATCGAGACCAAATTTGGTAGAAACGTGTATTCCTACTTTTAACGTGTATTGTCCCCCCAAAATGGGTTTTTTGCATTTTTCCCATGTAATTTTAAAAAATTTCAAATTTTATCTTACACCATTAGAATCAGCTTTAAAAACTGCACAATTAAGTTTTTGTTATAGTTTTTCTCTATCTCCAACGGTTACCGAGATATTAAAAATCAAAACACAATACGTTGTATTTTGGGGCTCCAATGTTAATCTTAACGAGGATAAGGAAAAATTAATATTTCCCATATCAATCAATATTTTTGGATTAAACTTGGTATTTACCTTCATGTTGTTGATACCCATCCGTTTATGCTTAAAAATCATAGTTTGTGTTTTTATCATGGCAGCTAACATACATAACTCTTTTTCCCTGTTAATCATATAGAGAATAGGCAAACTCCCTTATTTATGGACATATATTGATAAAACTTGGTATATGGTCAAAATAAAAATAGTTTATTCTAAAAATGTCTACCTTCAGTGTTCATCACAGCAGCAAATCAGCATACTCTTGCACATGTTAATCTTATGGAGAATAGGCTAACTCATATAATCATGACAGATATCGATCAAAGCTGTTATACATTATTATTGATTTGGAAATTAGCTGAGTACATAGGTCTGCTACGACGGGGGGTATTTTGTTCCTCTTACATATAAATTATTAAAACTGTTTGAATCAAACTGTATGTAGAATGTATTCTTCATGCCACTCTATACAACATTTCTAAGTTCATACATCCATTCCTGCTCATCACTAATTTCACCATTCTGTTTTTGCCATGAGCACTTGTACATAATGCAGAACTTTTGAAAACCAGCAAATCAAAGGGTTATAAGAAAAGGTTCTTATGAAAGATCACCAAACACATAGGGCTGTTACTTACGTAATATTTTTTCCTGGACTTTTTGGTTGAAATTTAAAATGTGATAACAGTTTGTTGACCTGTTTCTCTTGATTGTAAAATATCTTGCCTTCAGTATTTCGATATTAGATGTTTCATACAATATATCACAGCTGAACAGCTGAACCTCGCTAATTAAAATCCAAGGAAAAGCCAATTTACATCAAGTTAAAAGAAGTTTGAATTATTGGGAGTTTGAATTATAAAGGTTAGTGTTATTAAAATTCAAACTGTGGAGGTTCAATTTGTAAGTTTCAATTTTAGAGGTTAGTGAGGGTAAAATTCAAATTATACTTGTACTTCTTTGAACTCATTCTAAAAAATATCCACTAGAGAAAAAATAAATCTGGTTGCACACAAAAAATTGAACTGTTTACTACACGATAACTGTAATCATTGATATTTATATTGCTGTAATGAAGCAAAGAAAACAATACCACTCTTGATCCCAATATGGTTGAATTTTAAAACATACTGGTTCATGTTTCGACTGGTTTGTTTTATAAATTACTTTCAACTCCAGAGGCTTATGGGAACTGACTTCGAATTTTAGAGGTAGAGTTTTTTCGAATAAAGGAACATAATTCAATTCTAGAGGCTCAATTGCTAACAAACTAGAATTTTAGAGGCTAAATTATGTGTCAAAAATACTTTAAGTTATCGGAATATATATTGTTTAATATTTAAGGTTTTCTCAAAGGCACAGACAAAATCTATGAATTTTTGAAGTTTTTGTAATATTGAGGTTCGAAAAGTATTGTTTCCATAAAATTTTTTTAAATTTTAGTTTCATTTAATGTATATATATTTTGGTATCACCTGAACCCCAAAAAAGTAGTTTACGAAGTTTTGTGTATGTGTGGGTTTTTGTTCTCATACGTAGGCGTGTGAGTGTATTATTTGTGTATGCACGTACTTGCGTGTGGGTGGGAATGTAAGGAAGTATGCACATCACTATCCACTGTATCTTCCTTGCAAGATATTTTTATCTATTCTGACATTCCTGTATTTTACAAAGGATTTTTATATATTTTTGTTTCAGAAACATGGATCTAGACCTACATTAGATCTCCTGTCATCAGTTTATTGTTCAAACCAACCTCAACCATTTTCTCAAGTTGATATTCAGGTAATAGTTTACAATGTAAGAGTATTTTATTCATATTTTTAAAACCCTTCCATCTCAGGACGGGTAAAACTAATTGATAAATTACCAAAAGAATTAATAAAGCATGAAAATTTCGCAACATTTAAAGAAAATTAAAAAAAAATAATTTTACCACCAATGTAATGTTCTATAGAGTTGATGAATTCATGGATCATACTCTAAATTATAATGACTAATACATTTTTACCTTCAAATCTATATTTTTAGCTCCTGTACTGCTACTTTGGCTAAAATTAATTAATTTTACAATCATCAAACAGCTCATAAGGACATAAAAGATGTTACGGCCGTTTTCGGTATCACTGTGCCATCTTCAGACAAAAATGTTCGGCCATAAGGCGTTATTAATACACAAAAACATTACATAAAATACACCCAATATAAACGAAAAACAGGCCTGTTCGGGAACGCACATCTCAAACTCAAGTTAGGAGCTGATATTTTTATCAAGTTACACAAGTTTTTTATCAAGTGTCTTTTATCAAATTTTCTACATATATTTATATATATATATATTCATTTTGGTGTGAAAAAATTAAACTAGGTTAACATGTCTGTAATCTTCTTGTTTGCAAAAGTCAGTTTGAACAAATTGTTTTCTTTTTTGTTTTCTTTCTTCTTTTTTTTATCATTAGTAGTATTATTATAACTTTTTTTACACAGCGACTTTTTCAAGTATATAGAGTGAATAGGAGGGTGAACTTGAACTCCCAATTTTACAGTTGACCCATTCCGGTCCAAAGACAGACTATACCCATCTAGTTAAATTACATTAATTGATTAATTTTAAAAACAGTTTTAAAATCCTTGCCCCACTAGTAATAAACACTAACCATAAAAGCAAAATAGATGTCCACTGCAATCACAAGTAAGCCCACAAATGCCATCAACTTCCACCCAAGCCCGTCACCATTTATTTAAGGTGGGCCCTCCCACCACTGTACCACACATTCTCGAGCTAAATTGGGATTGTTCATAGTTGGGATTCAAATATGAGCATTTCCGAAACCGAACCACAGCACGTAGTTCATATTTGATTGTGACGTAGACTGTAACGTCCATCGCCGATGACTGTCAGGCCGGCATTGAGCACCACGGAGACATGCTCAACGCAGGAATTGGTAGTGGGGGAAATAACCTACACTGCAGTGTTATCAGATTTTTACGCAGCACGTGAAAATGCCCGTTGGTTGGTAATAACGTTGGGAAAGTTATTTTATCGACAGCCTCTTAAATAAAGAGGTAAGTAATGAGTGATGAATGACATTTCGTCATCAGTATAAGAGAAAAGTATTGTTTTTGAAAAACATTTTCAATTTGAGTTTTCAGTAAATATATCCATTTTGGGCTCGCATTGTTTTAAAAGTGTTCTGTTCGTCTATGTATGTGTACAGAGCCACAGCCTTCACTATTGATCCAATTCAGATGTATGTGATATTATGTACACATCCACCACATCTCGGGATGGAACGGTTCCAGGGAAAAGTTAAATGATCATTGTAAACACAGTACCACAATCATCTTACACTCATTTCTCAGTCACAATTGACTTAACCCTAGAAATGGCAAAGTCGTAATTTACGACACATTTACATATTCAATAAGAATTGGCAGGTGGAGGCATCTGTGGTCAGTTTAGTGAATTTGTTAGACACTATCGCCTACGTGACTGTCTTGCCATCTGGGGGCAAACAACCGAAACTGCTCTTGTAGTACATGAGCCTGCCACCGGGCAGGTCTATAACCAAGTAAGCGCTTTCTTTTCCTAGGCACTGGATGGCCGTGGTGGCTAACGCGCTACGCTGACGAGCGTAACGTTCTAGCCATTCGGAAGTGCTAGGGTTCGAATCCCGACCATGAGCAATCCCAATTTGGCTTGCAAATGTGTGGTGTAGCGGAGTGGAGGGCCCACCTTAAATAAACGGTGACCGGCTTGGGTGGAAGTTGACGGCATTTTTAGGCTTAATTGGGATTGCAGTGGACACCTGTTTTGCTTTTGTGGTTAGTGGTTATAAGGGGGGGGGGGCATGTTTTAAGCTTTTTTTGTTTAAACTTTGATATTTCATGAAGATATTAGTAATTATATTTATGTTACAGTTAAGAGTAAAAAGCTTGCCACTTCTAGGGTTAAAATACCTACTTGGGTAGGTCGCCATTTCACTAATACACTAACCTACGATGTCTAAGTACATCCTTTTTTTATTTTTATTCTCACAAAAAAATCCTTCTTTATTCTCAACAGTTTTTAATTTGGTATATACCATAAGGTCACAATAAAACCCACTGGAGTAAAGAAGGTTTGTGGAACAAACTTTTAGATGTGTTGAATGTTATTTTAATAAGCATCTAAGAAGAGGATGATGTTATCAAAGGTTTGTAGTTTTTTAGTTTACTTTTAAAAATAGAAAGTATGTGTCAGTTAACTGACACTGTTTATTTTATATTTATTCTGAGATATTCACAAGTTTTACTTGGATGCATCTATTTATATTTCTCAGACTGGGCTTTTGTGAAATAAGCCTTTGCACCCTATAACTTGTGATGTTGGATTAAGAATTGCATATCATCAGTACTTGTACTACTACTGTACAGGTGTTTCAACAAGAAGTAAAGAAGTTTGTGCATAGGAAGGGGAGCAAGCACTGTATGTTTTTATACCATACTAGTGTCACCTGTGCGGCCTCTCAGTTCACCATTCGGGATAGGCAAAAGCCCCGAATCTTAGATTTGATTAAATTCTTAAATTTTTGAATAAGGAGGCTTTCCTAAGTATAACTTAAAATTTTCTTTAAATTCATAAATGTTTTACTGTATAGTTTAGAATTAAGTAATAATTGATTAATTGCAGAGTAGTTAGTAGATAGTAGATTTAATAACATTATTTTCTAACATATAATCACTTTTTCCCCATTCTTATAAGGTTTTAACCTTTTTTCAGCTGATCCATCCAGGTTTTAAACTTGAAATTAAATTTGTATCATGACAAAATTTGAGTACTATGTTTTATAAATAATGTTTTGAAATTTTAAAATCTCACTTCCACCTCAATTAGAGGTTATTTGTAGCAAGCAAACCACAAAAGTAAGCTGCCGCTGCACTGTTCGTTGGGTACCCTTTATATGTTGTTTTAACATTATTCATATATATTTATATGGTTTTAGATGCTACGAGTGTACGATGAGCTAAAATTTGAGAATATAGATGGAGGTGCGTGGAAGCAAGGCTGGAATGTGGTTTACAATGAAGACCAATGGAGCCCAGACAAAAAATTGAAGGTATTCGTTGTTCCTCATTCCCACAATGATCCAGGTAAATTAGCTATTGTCTCTAATGTATTCCTTAAACTAAATGTCACACTGTTTCAACACGATTAAATATATATTTAATATATTTTTAGTCTGTGTTGATTGAATATTATATTCTAATGGTCAGAATAATAGTCTATGCCCTTGTTTATTAGGTATTTTGAATAATAACACTGGAACTAAACATTGATAAAACAGTCTATGAAGGTTGCCGAAATGAAAGTTTACATACGTTTGCTTGAACGTTGTCTGTATATTTGTTATCATCTCTTATAGAGAAGGTTTTATTTAGGAGTCAGTTGCTTTTATTCATTATGCTAATTATTATTAATACTGTCATAACAAGTTTGCTGTATTTTGTCAATTGAAAAGCTTTGCAAGTCATTTCATCCATCCTTCAATGAATATTTCATTAATAGGTATCTTTTAATAAATTCTTCATTTTAATCAAATGAATGATCATTTTAAGAAAATTAATTAATCTGTTAGCTTCTCTTCTTCTAATTAGAAGAGATTCTAATTAGAATTCTCTACTAATTTAACCTTGAGCCAGACAGTCCAAAGACTTGTCAACGGGCGTGAATGCCAATTCATTTGACTCTGACTGTGTGTGTGTGTGTGTGTGTGTGTGTGTGTGTGAGTGTGTGTGTGTGTGCGTGCGTGCGTGTGTGGATGGTGCTTTAATTGTAATATTAAACTTGATTTGCATACCAATAATTTCATTATTTCCTGGTGTTGAAGTTTTTATTTTGAGACTGAGTATTCCTAAAGGTGGGTTTTCCTAGCTCCGCATTTTGTGCGGAGCGCAGTGCGTGATGCGCAGTCCTCTGGCCGACTCCTCTGAGAGCAGTCAACTGCGGACCACGCTGCACATTGGACACTAGTTTTGATGGTTTTCCATGTGAATTAGTTGACACTTTTCTAACATAGAGGTACAAAATGGCTAGATTTTCGGCCAGTGAGGACGAACAACTTATCGAGCTAGTTGGTGGTCATCCAATTTTGTGGAATATGGCCGATAAGGAGTTTAAAAACATCCCCTCCTCCACCACATCAAAACAAACACAGACCCTTCACCACCTACTTTCTTCCACAACCCTGACCTTCATCACAGAGAAAATGAACAAGGTTAATTTATTCGGGTCCGATTTGGGTTCGTAATTAAAATTTAAGGTTCGACTTGGATTCGGATTCGATGTAGAAATTCAGGATTCGCACAGCCCTCAGTGTGAGCGCGAACTTCTCGGCTGCTCATATCGGACTTGTAATCCTGATGGAGGACTGGCTTTGAAGATCATTTTCTACTAAACTTAGCAAGTATTCAAACTGACACCTAGTGACTCTGAGGTAAGATTTGAATTTCACATAGTCGTCGAGCAAATGCCTGTGGATCAAAATTCTAAACACTCCCTCTTTCTCTCTGGATGTGTACATGGTGTCGACAGATTTTCGTACTTTACAAAGACGCCCAACAATAAAGTCAATTTCATCTTCAATCTCTTCTTCCTCTTCTAATAATGCCATCAATAATGCTCATTTTTTCTTACTCACAGGTCGAGCGCTCATGTTCACAAGCAATCAACTACTGACATTACAGCGCACTGCTGAGGGCTAGGAAAACACAACCGCGCAGCGCATTGCTTTTTGCGGAGAGAGGTCCGCAGTGCGCTCCGCACAAAATTCGGAGCTAGGAAAACCCACCTTAAACTTTAGGTTTGAGATAAATCCAACATAATGATTCTTCATATATTTATTTATATTCTTCAATATATTTCATTTTAAAGGCTGGAAAAAGACTTTTGAAGATTATTATCAAAGCCAAACTAGATCGATTCTCAACAATATGGTTGTGAAGCTGATGGAAGACCCACGAAGAAAATTTATATGGGCAGAAATATCATTCTTCTCACTATGGTGGCAAGAAATTACAGATGATATAAAAGACAAAGTAAAACTGTGAGTATTGTAATTAGGGAAACAAACTAAATAAAATATCTATGTACTGTATCATGTTAGTATATTAGCGGTGTCAAACTTTCAGTGTCAAGCATGAATTGAAATTGATTTTTTTAATATTCTCCATAAGAGTAACATTGGGCGCTTTCAGATAACATACTGCGTTTATCATGAACAGTAAATTTAACTTTTCTCTGGAACCGTTAGTCGTAGACAAATAATTTAAAATACTAATTTGTTTAGTTTTTAAGCTGGTTTCAATGGAGCCAGTCAAGTTATACTTAAATTTTATTGTTTTCGCAGAAAATTTAAAAATTTGATTTTTTTGACATTTAAAAGCCTATAACTTTTGAACTGTAATTTTTACAGGGTCGTGTCAAATTATTTAGTGCTCTGCGCACTATAAACTGTCAAATTTTAATCCAAATCATTAGACCCGTTTTTGAAAAATTTGGATTTTTCACGTTTTTTAAGGGTTTGATCTAATAACTTAAGATACTTATACAGTTTTAATATATTATACAGAGATAAAATTATCCATGGATGAAAAAGAAAATTATAGGAAATAGTGAACGAAAATAATTGTATGCTCCAAAGCAGAGAGAGTTTGATTGTTTATTAGAACGATTTTTTTTAATTACAAAAATTCAGTTTTTTCTTGCCTGTAAAAAATATAACATATCACAATAACAAGGTATAAGTTATTGATTAAAGAAACTTTTTATGAAGATTACTAACACCAATTTTTTGTAATCTCACAGCCTTGATTTTACGCTGTGTAATAAACTAAATTGGATATTCTCTAGCTGATTCTAATGATAAAAGAGACATTTCAAATAATTCATCTCGGAAATACCCGTAGTTGTAAAAAATGTCAATGTGAAAGGTGAAAAGAAAACACTCAAAAGGTTTGTTATTTAAAAAATAACAATGGTAATGGTAACGTGTAACAATGGTAATTGGTAATGTGATTTAAAAAATGGTTAATAGTCCCTTCGTCGTGCCCGCCCAAATTAATGTGTAGTTCCTGTTTCTGGGCTTCAATGCCTCCAAACTTCCATGTATACGTTGGGCATAAGTGCCAGTATGTTCGTTCTATATGAATCATACGTGGCATCCGGGCCAGCAAAAAAAAAATGATTATCAAATGAAAAGGTTATAGTTAATTTACATCTTACGTATCACGGAAACGGTGAAGCTACCACCACTGCTCATTGTGGAGAGCAGTCTAGGGATTAAGAATTTGTATTAAGTGTAGGAGTGAAGTAATTAAAAAAAACTTGAGATGAAAAATAAGCGATATTTTAAATTGGCAAAAACAAACTTATTGAAATTAGCCTACGTAAGAAAAACAAAATTAAGTTACATGTTAACTATTAAATCGTCAGGAGGGAGATAAATCTGTAAATCAGAATAATGTCTAGCACCGGCTCTCTGCTTCAGACATGACGCGAGCCATCTCTGAGGTATCAGTTCACATGACAACACGTGACTGGACGGGAGTGACATATGAACTACTCGGCTGCTCATGTTCGCCCATAGTTAGAAATAGAAAACTTTAATTTACATATAATGTTAAAATAAATGGTATCAGTGGACTGACATATACTTTCTCCCTTAAGTCAATTCAAAAACAACTATCTTCTTTAAAACTATTATATTTTTTAACGTTTGTCTAAATATTATTTAATAATTTATTGTTCTAAATATAATCATCCAATTTCTGTAAGTAACGACAGTAATAACAAGCTTTTTAAGTGGAGTTTTTTTGGGTGATATGGACTTACACTGCATACCAAGTTTCATGAAAAACGGTTGGGAAATAAGGAGTAAATTGAATTTTAAATATTCTCCATGACAAAAAAAATTGGACGCTATCAGACAACGTGCTGTGTTTATCATGGTTTAGTTTTTTAAGTTGGTTACGATGGTGGTAGTCAAATTATTCCTTACCTTTAGTGTTTTGCGGAAAACTAAATAAAAAACAATTTTTTTGCATTTAAAAGCTCATAACTTTTGAACCATCATTTTTTTACAGACATCCGGGTGGTGTCATATTATTTAGTGCTAATAATAAATAGTAATAAAATGTTAATTAGGCGACTGTAGGTCGCCTAATTAACACCTACGACTGTAGGTGTATTGTGCATAACTTCTTTCTCTTATATAAAACATTTTTTTAGTAACATTACCAATTATTACCATTGTTACACGTTACCATTACCATTACCATTGTTATTTTTTAAATAACAAACCTTTTAAGTGTTTTCTTTTCACCTTTCACATTGACATATTTACAGCTACGGGTATTTCCGAGATGAATGATTTGAAAACTCTTTTAACATTAGAATCAGCTAGAGAATATCTAATTTAGTTTATTACACAGCGTAAAATCAAGGCTATGAGATTACAAAAAATTGGTGGTTAGTAATCTTCAGAAAAAATTTCTTTAATCAATAACTTATAGCTTGTTTTTGTGTGATAAGTTATATTTTTTACAGGCAAGAAAAAACTGAATTTTTGTAATAAAAAAAATCGTTCTAATAAACAACCAAACTCTCTCTGCTTTGGAGCATACAATTATTCTTGTTCACTATTTTCTATAATTTTCTTTTTCATCCTTAGAGAATTTTATGTCTGTATAATATATTAAAACAGTATAAAGTTATTAAATCAATCATTTAGTGAAGTAAAATATCCGGGTATTTAAAACTCGGGGTAAATACCCAAAATCCATAAATATCTGGGTATTTTGTGTATTTATGAAATCGATTGAAATTAATTTATATTAATCCCTAAATATGTTATTGTTATCATTACATGATAAATTAGGATAGTCTATATCACCTTTTACAGTAACTTAAAGCTTTGCTAGTGCCTTTCATTTAATGATTTAGTACTTTTTGTAAAATAATACATTAAGTTTGTGAATAAGCATGGGGTTTTGTGTTTTAAATCTACCGTTAATAAATTATAATAGTTAAAATTGTTATTGTATAAATGGCTTGGAAGGCTAGACAGACCTAAGACCTGATTGACATAGGCAGAATGGCAGAGTACTAAAAGTAATTGAACTTTTCTGTGTTACCGCTTAGTTGAAGCCTACTAAAAAAATGTATCTCCTGTTTTTTGGTCTAACTTAATAAAATTTTGAAAGATTTATTGTGCTATAGATTCAAATGTTTTGTATCACAAGTTTGTGAAATTAGTTTTTTTATTTTGATACCAACAAAAGATCTAGACCAAAAATAACTATTTTCTTAAGTTGTTTACACATAGGCCACTACTAGGTTAAATTTTCCTGTCTTTTTAAATAATAATTATTACTTTACAAATTATTTTTCTTCACTTTCAATAAAATAAATTCATATATCTATCATAGAAATTAAAAAATCATAAGTAGTCAGGACCAGTGCAACCATGCGACCAGGGTATTTATGCCGACTATGCTTTATGCTCAGAAGAAGAATGCTAAAAGGGACTATATGAAATTAAGTTAACACATTTTATTAAGATTTAATCATCCATACTCCCTACAGTTTAGTAATTGCAAAAAAATCTCAATCTTCTTTAAACTAAATAAAAATTATAAATACTCAGGATGTGGGTATTTATGGTGATTAATCCCAGAAGTAAAATGCTAGTAGTGACTATATAAACTTTTGTTTAACACATTTTATGATCATTTTACTATCCTTAGAGAGTAATAATTGCAAAAAAATCTCAATCTTCTCTAACTTTAATAAAAATTATAAATACCTAATTTATATTTACCTACCCGCTGGGTATTTACCCGACCCACATCACTACAATCATGTCATTTACACGGATTTGACGCAGTGATAAAAAGGCAGTCCTTCAAAGCGTAAAGGACTTTTCAGAATTTTTCTGTTTATAAACAGAAAAACTTATTAGCAGACTTCCACATTAGGATGATATTTGGAAGCTGCCAAATTAAACTTATAATGTTTTTCAAAATTAAAATTTGTCAGAAATTCTCCAAGACTCTGGCAGTTAAAATAACTTTTTGTTTCTTAAAAATTTGGCCAGTGCGTAACAATACAGACAACCATACATATATTTTATTTTGTCTTGTATGTAGACCATTTGTACTTAAGATATATTCAAGCTTGGTAAACTTGAAAATAAAGTGAGTTGTCAGCAACACTTGTATTAAAATTTGCTTGGTCTGTAATTTTGCTCTGATGTTCTTTTGTTAGGTTACTTGCGAGGAGACAGTTGGAAATTGTAACTGGAGGATGGGTGATGAATGACGAGGCGAATGCTCACTATTACTCCATCCTACAGCAGCTTACTCATGGTCACCAATGGATGCAGCGTCACTTGAATATCACTCCAAGGTTCGTGTGACAAGAAGTCAATTAAATCGTGGTCATGGTCTGATAGAGTTGTTGGGAAAAAGAAAAAAAGTCAAAATTTCTCAAAATCATCAGAGCATGTGTAACAGTGGTTAGGTTCGCAAATAATACAACCCCTCCGCACGACTAAAAAAATAACTGTTCAAAAGCTGTGGGCTTTTAAAATAAAAAAGTGATATAGGTACTATGTAATTTTTAAAATAATTATACTGTATCTATCATAACCAGCTCAAAAATCTAAACAATTTAGTATTTAACAGCCGTCAACAGAAACACTGTTGTACTTGAAACAAACGTTTGAACTCACGCTTATACGAGGATAAAACGAGCGATTGTTGTTACAATAAATATGTTGAGCTAGTTACAACTGATATTACGGCGGTGAAAGTATAACAGGCTGTTCACCAGTAGATGAATGTTATTTAGATTTTTATTGCAGACACTTTCCATCACCATTTTATGTAAAACAAAATAATATCGTTTTATATAAAATCGTGATGGAAAGTGTCCACAATAAATAGTTAAATAGGTTAAATAGTTTTTTCAAGAGTGAATTTTACTGTCAAATAGCAATATAAAGCTTTCTACTCAAAATGTGCAAATAGTTTTTGTCTGGGAAGTATTACTCTACAGTTAAAATCGTCATTTTATCTCAACACTGAAGCCGGCTCGTTCTGGATATTGGCCATTCCTGTTAATTTCATCCTCCCCAATCAAGACCATGTTGTGCTGTTTTCTAATTTCCGGAATTTTTCTTAAAATCTTATAAATACATTCTTTTCTTACACCTTAAATTGGGAATAACAGTTCAATGGCTACCTATGAGAAGAATTGATCTTAATTTTAGTGAGTTTTTAATTTTGTGAGACTCAACCTATAAGTCACAGTGAGTTTTTTTAGACATTAATAGGACTACTCAGATTTATAAGCTTAATCACATCAGAAGTTATAAAAGTGGTTTAAGCTACTGCACTTGGACTATTAGTTGTCTTATTTTTCTAGGCTAATTGTATCATAATGTCAAAAAATCTTTGCAAGGTTTGCAGTAGGGGGGTTAGAAACTCAGGGATATTTTGTACCTGTTGCAAAACTTGGTTGCATTTTAGTTGTGTAAACCTAACATATTCAGCAGTAAAACTTTTCTCAAAAAAGGAAGTGAGCGAATGGAAATGTCAGTCCTGTGATGAAAATATGGATGAAAACAATCTTCTGCTCGATCAAATGAAAATGAGGCTGATGACAACTATTCCGAATCTGGGTACAATGAAAATTGTTCTGCCAGTTTAGCCAATGAAATAGATGGTGCCTTGTTGAGGGAATATGAAAGCTTGAAACAACAACTTCATGAAGCTAAGAACAATAGTACTTTATTTGAGCTACAACTGGAAGATGAGTTGAAGGAGAAGGAAGAAGAGCTTAAACAAGTTAAAATAACATATGAGAGTAAATTAAGTGATTTAGAGGTTGAAACTAAATCACTGGAAAAAATACTTGGGAAAAAAAAAGAACGAGCGCGGGTTCAATAGGCCCAACGAGTCTAATAAAGGGCTAAGCCTAGGTGGCCGACCTGACAGCAACTGGCATGTTAACCACACAAGTAAACGGTTTTCTAAAAATGGTGCCCCGGCATTAGTGAGTGTACCTCGCTTGGAACTAAAAAATAGGTTTAGTGTTTTGAATCTTTTAACGATGACGAACTGGGAAATGAACCTGAGAATTGTAAAAATCGTTTGGACGACGGACCTTGCCCTAATTCTGATAGAGGTGGTTCAGTGAAGGGGAAACTTATCAAACACAGAGCTAAGCCTAAAGTGAAACTTTTTGCGGACAGTCAAGGGAGGGGCATGAAACATTTGTTAAGTGACAAAACAGATTTTATTGTCACCTGTGACATCAAGCCTGGGGCGAAGTTGAGGGATGTTGTTCCAGTAAACTTTGACAAGGGATCAGCAGAAGAATATGTGGTATTACTGGCGGGGACCAACGACATTAGTAACAACGAAGCAGAGGACTTTTTATCGACCCTCTGGAAACGACTTCTAGGTGTTAAGGAGAGTGGGGCCAGAGCTGTAGTTCTTGGAGTTCCTCATCGCTACGACTTACCAGACTGGTCCTGTGTCAATGTGGAAATCAAGCGGGTGAATATGACAATTGGGAAAATCTGTAAGTTTTTCAAAAATTGTAGTTTTATTGATCTAAGTGACATAGGGAGAAGATTTTACACTTCTCATGGACTACATCTCAATAAGTTAGGAAAGATGTTGACAACCAATAAGATTAAAGATGTAATATTAAAGGATTGTCAATGCAGAGATGATTGTGTACAGTAGCCTATTCCAATGGGTTTTTTAGAAATGTAACGAAAGAGATCATTGAAAATTGGCCTAATAATAGTTTGAAATCTAGTGATAATAACATTTTGCTGCACGAACCTTGTTTTTTTCAATCTTTACAATCAAATTCTCACAGTCTTAAAACAAGCAAACTTAATACAGTTCATATCAATGTTGCTAGTCTTACCCCAAGCTATGATATTCAGTCTAATGTTGGTGTTACTGACGCTGACATAGATAATCATTGTTTAAGTGTGTTAACCGAAAAGCCTAATGTTGGACTACGTAATTGTGAACTTAATAGGCCTAGTAATAAATGTAATATAAAACTATTGTATTAAACATTCAAGGGCTGAAAGATAAGGAACTTGTTTTAAGTAATTTTGCACTTGATGATCAATGTAACATATTATGTCTCAGTGAACATTGGCATTCTGAGTCTGCATTGCCCTTTGCCTATATTGATCACTTCAATTTAATTAGTAGTTACTGTAGAACACAACACATTCGAGGAGGGGTTGCCGTTTATGTTAGTGATTCTCTGAATTTAGAGGTATCGGTAAATAGTTTAGGCTTGAATATTTTATGCATCAAAGAACATTTTGAAGCAACTGCAATGGTTTTTAGTAGCATTAAGTTAGTAGTTGTGTCACTTTATAGATCTCCTAGTGGAAACAGTAATTTATTTTAGAAAAGTTGGAGGAATTGTTGTGTTTTTTAAGTAGGCCTATGTATATGAAATACAAGATTGTAATTGGAGGTGACTTAAATTCTGATTTTGATGTTACATTAGACAAAGCCAGTGTTAATGAATTTAAAAATATTTTGAGACAATTTAATTTGAGATTTGTTAACAACAGGCCTACCAGAGGACTAGCGTGTTTAGATAATATTTTTATTAATTTTTGTTCTGTGGTAAATTTTACTTTGGTTACTGATTGTATGTTTTCTGATCACAAGTCAGTTTCTTTTGGTTTCAATGTTGATATTGAGGGTAGCACTGACATCCCCTATGACTTTAAAATGGTTCACTCTAGGCCAATAAATGATGAAAAATTATCTACTTTAATTGATTCTCTTGCTTCCACAGACGGCTTAATTTTCTTAATAAGCCTAATCTATTTTTAATAACTTTTTCTATATATTTATGAGAACCTATGATAACTGTGTCCCATTGCGAAAATGTAAAGTCAAAGTTACCAATCGTAAAAAACTAGTAAAAGAGCAACAAATCAGTGGTATACCCCTCAGCTTGCAGCTATGAAAATGGAAGTTATGTCATTGCTTGATGTCCAAAATAGATTTAAGACTCATATTTCTAAGTATGCTACTGTTAAGTGTAGAAATAAGTATAAAGCAGCAATTATTCAGGCCAAAAAGTCATACAATTCAATTATTATTCAATTATTGAGAAATCAAGTAATAAGTGTAAAACAGCTTGGCAGATGATAAATGATGTTGCCAAACCCAGTGTGAAGAACAGGGTTACAGTCGAACCAGATGCATTTAATGATTATTTTATCAGTTCAGTCAGTGGTATTAAAAGTTCGATTGTTAGGCCCTCAGGGCATTCGATTTACTTAAAAAACACACCGAACCTGTTTCTCAGGCGCATCAGTCTTTCAATTTTACTCAAATAACCCCAGAGACGGTACTTGATATTGTAAAGAATTATAAAGTATCAGATTGTGTAGATGTATATGACATATCTTGTAATCTAGTTAAGAAAATTATTCATTCTATTGTCTATCCTTTAACCTTTTGCATAAATAATTGTTTTATTGAAGGGGTTTTTCCTGTTGAACTTAAATTGTCTAGAGTAGTTCCAGGATTCAAAAAAGGGGAAAGAGATTCCCCTGCTGGGTACAGACCTATTTCCATTATTCCAGTGTTTGCTAAGATATTTGAATCTGTTATATACTCTCAATTGTATAATCACTTTGTAAACCACAACATTTTAAGTCCAGCTCAATATGGTTTTAGGAAAAATAGGTCCACTGTGGATGCTATCGATGATTTAGTCAAACTTATTCATAAGGTCTTTGAGGACGAGGGCTTTGCTCAGGCTACATTTTGTGACCTGAGCAAGGCCTTTGACTGTGTGGATCATGATGTGCTTTTAAGTAAATTAAATTTTCATGGTCTTAGAAATATTAGCTTAGCATTAATGAAGTCCTATTTATTGGGTCTCCAACAGATTGTTACTGTCAATAAAGTAAAATCAAAAATTGCACATATTAATACAGGTGTTCCGCAGGGCTCTGTTCTTGGACCTTTTTTATTTCTTGTTATGATTAATGACTTACCAAAAGCGGTGGGTTCACATGTTGTACTGTATGCTTATGATACAACCTTTTTGAATGTTAGTAATGATTACAATAGTCTCCATTCTAGTAGGTTCAGAGCTAATGGTTTCCTGCTTAATGAGGATAAAACTCAATATATGCATTTTAGTCTGAGAGATAGGGATCCACTGCTTCAATTTAATGGCTCCAATAAAGTTAAGTTTCTTGGTGTTTATATTGATTGTAAGTTGACGTGGCAAAATCATATAGCCTACCTTAGTTGTAAACTTTCTAGGGTTGTTTATTTGTTGAGAAACCTGAGAAACTGTGTTTTGCATTTTTCCAAAGTATTATTTTGTATGGTATTGTTTTGTGGGGCAATTCTAGTCATGTTGAATCAATTTTGTTACTACAGAACAAAGCTGTGAGGGCTATTTCTGGTTCTGGTTTTAGAGCCAGAGCCCACTGTAGACCTTTGTTCTCTCAATATAAAATTTTAACTGTGATTAATCTGTATATTTTTTCTGTTTTGATGTACTTAAAAAATAAGTTACCCGAGTTTCAACTGATTAGCAATGTTCACTCTCACAACACCAGATTCAAGAGCAATATTTATATTCCCTACCAATGCCTGTCTAAATCAATTAAAAGTCATGAAGTTGTTGGACTAAAGCTGTTTAATAAATTACCAGTAGCCATCAGAAATCTTCCTTTTAAAAACTTTAAGAATAAATTGCATGAGTGGCTTGAGTGTAATCCATTTTATAACTTAGATGAATACTTTGACTGTGATCTTGTAATATAGGCCATACAGAGTATATATTTATCTGTTTGTTTTAATCTGTTAAATTGTTTGTATGTTTTAATTGTTTTGAAAAGAGTCTAATTATTATTGTAGATAGAAAACTTATAGGCTTTGCTGTGTTAACTGAGATTGTACGTTATTGCTATACGTATTGTTATTGATGGTATATTGTACTTTTGACTTTGTCTATTGCTATGTATTGGCCTAATGACAGTAAAATTTTTATTTATTTATTTGTATTTATTTATTTAAAATCTTAGGGGTCTGCGGTGCACTGAAAAATCGGTGTGGTACATTTCCAAGCCAAGAATTTTTTCGGTACAAGTTCGGTACGGTACAAATAAGTAAAAATTAATTCACTATCCAGTCTAGGTCGCCATTAAATATAACTATGGAACATCTCCTTCCGAAAACATTGGATAAACCCCGACCGTTAAAGGCTTTATATTCTACAAGTAATATAGAATTACGACACTGCCCAGATGTACGGCAAATACTGAATGTAAAACTGACCCACAGCGTGTTGGTGAATGGTCATTTAAAATAACCTCACTGTCACCAGGACTTCAAATCAGGAAGTCCTGCAAAATCAGGCAACCAGCTGTCTCCCTGCCAGCTCAAAATTATTTTGCATTCGCAGCTTATTATCGTATCCACGTATGCTTACGCGGCCACGGAACACTTCCTCATTTTGATGCAAAAAAATAGTTGTACCAATATGAAGCTCGTATTTCAATAGTGATGGGGATTACCTGTGATTTTACAATCACTGTGAAAACCTTTTAAACTGAGATTCATGATTCTTTCAAGTGATTCTTTCTTTTTGCTCTGACAGCCTGTTGACGATGTTACATGACGAATACAGAACTGAGATTTGCTGTAGTGATCTCGCTATTTCGGGATTTTCACTCAAATAAATCAAAAAATCATAATGTTAAGGATATAACTGAATAAAGGATATAAATTAACCCTTTTATTTTTTTAGTAATATGTTCTGGATTTCCTCATTAGTGGAACCCCTCAAATCCGGACTAATTGGGACTGAAGCCTGTTCTTCCCGGGAAATAATATTACACACTTAATTCGTCACTATATTTCGCACTGTATGTAAGCGACGGGAGGCAGTGATTGGGGTTAAACAGTCTGTGCGTGACTCAATAAGTTCATAAGGGCAGAGACTTTGGCGGGTGGATGTACGTCCCATGACATGCTATTGTTTCTAGTCGAGCCTGTGCTAAAAATAAATCACTCTCCCCCTAACCCCACCCTTATACAGTGGAGCCCCGCTAATCCGAAATCCAGTAATCCGAAAATCCGCTTAATCCGAAATCAAAATCAGGAAAAAACAAAAATTTACAAAATCTTAAAAAAAATGCTAAAATTTATTTTTCGAAAATTACATTATGTTTTTTGGTTGAAAAATGTAATAAACAAAATAAAACATTGTCACAGAACAAAAACTAAGTTGATTTAAAAGAAGAACACCTCTCTTTTGAAGCGTAACTGCGCCAGCGTCTCAGAAACAAAGTGTCAGCCAGTATTGCGACGGACTGTTGTTCTACGTAGCGTAGTGCAAGATCAAAGGCGGCCACGGCGTCTGAATGGCTAACTCTCTGCTCGCTGTCGTCATCTTCTTCACCTTCACTGTCGTCCTGCACCGTGTTGTTGTCCGGGTCTCTCAAAACCATGTCTACGATTTGCTGATCTGTGAAGATTTCATGATCATTGTCGTCAGCTTGCATCCAGTCGTCGATATCATTTTCATTTGCTTCCTCACAGCCGGGAATATTTTGTATCATCTGCTGAAGCTGTGTAACATTTCGGTCTGGTTGTGGATTTTCATCAAATGTAAGGCTTGGCCAAAGTTTACTCCAGGATTTTTTAATTAGGTTTTCTTTTGTAGCTTCCCATGCATCTGCAACCCAGTAAATAACATCTTTGACATTTATAATTTTGAGTTTATCAATCAAGGAGAGGGTTTCATCTTCATTGTCGAGGATTCGTCTTAGTAGATGTTTTCTGTAAGAAAGTTTTAGATGCTGCAATACATGTTGGTCCATGGGCTGGAGCAAAGGCGTCACGTTTGGTGGTAGGAAAACGGCTTTTATATCTCCATTGACTGATTCGTCTACTGAGGGATGTGAGGAAGCATTGTCTAAGAAAAGTAAAGCACGGATTGGTAGCTCATTTTCAACACAAAATCGAGTGACTTCAGGAACAAAATGGTTGTCAAACCATTCCTTAAACAGCTTTGAAGTCATCCAAGCATTTTTGGAGTTTTTGTAGACGACAGGCAGGGTTTGTAAGTTTAGGTTTTTGAATGCCCTTGGTTTTGCTGCCTTCCCAATAACCATTAAGGGCAACTTATGATTTCCTGCAGCATTACTGCAGGCTAAAACGGTCAACCTTTCTTTGCTTATTTTCATGCAGGGTGCATTTCTTTCTTCTTGTGCAGCTAGGCTTTTTTTTGGCAATGCCTTAAAGTTAAGGCCTGTCTCGTCAGCATTGTATATTTGCTGTGGTGAAAAGTTTCCAGCAGCGATCAGGTCAGCAAATGTATTTACATATTCAGATGCAGTGGCCACATCTGAAGACAGCCGCTCCCCAGTTATAGCTAACTGACGAATCCCGTGGCGATTCTTGAAACGATTAAGCCAACCTGAGCTGGCCTTGAATGAATCGTCAGCGTTCACTAATTCATTTAATTTCAGGGCTTTTTCTTTGAGCAATGGTCCACTAATTGGAATACCCTTTTCCCTCTCCTGAGAAAACCAAACATACAGAGCACTGTCAAGCTTATCTAGTGGTGTGGTTTTAGCTGATTTACGAGTTTCAGTAGACTTACTTGTTGTTGCTATGCAAAACTGTTCGATTTTATTTCGGTTTTTCTTCCAATCCGTGATTGTTGAATTTCCCACTCCAAACTCCACTGCCAATTTCGATGCACTTTCCCCTTTATCCAAACGTTTTAACACTTCAAGTTTATCTTGCAGTGTAATCGAAGTATGTTTACGTTTTGAGGCCATTATACACTCACAAAAACTAAAATTGTTTACTGTATAAACCCTAAGATAAACAACGGAGATTGTGTAAAATATCGCTTATTTGAACTGTGTTAACTTTAGTCTGTAATTGTAATAAATAACAGTCAGAATGTTAATGCAACACGACTACTCACTGGACTCAGGCTCAGTAACCAACTTGAAGGCGATGGGCGGGGCTTTTACAACGTAGGTTGTGCTGCTACCTATCGGATTTCTTTGCAACTATGAACTGATGCAGTCACATTGCAGAACATTTCCCTTTGGCATACAAGCTGGTTGTATCTCATACCGTATGATCGTGAAACGGCATTTCGGCGATTAATTTATATAGTTGCACGTTGTATTTCATAACTTATCGTTAAAATAATAACAGTCCGCTTAATCCGAAATATTCGCTAATCCGAAATGGGTCCGGTCCCAATTATTTCGGATTAGCGGGGCTCCACTGTACTGGGATGCGTATTGCTAACAACCGACTTGGCTTGGAATTACGTTTGTGTGAAGATTTTCTTCACTTCAACAGTTAAAGAAAACAGACTTGAACCATGAAACCTTGAAAAATAAGTTTATGTAATTGAAATTTTTTAATTTCCAGCTATTTCTTTTTAGCGAATTTTCTATAGGGAAGAAGCTATTACCTTAGGTATCATGGTAAGACTTAAGCCCGGGACCATGTTATTTTTTCTTCTTTAGGTGCGTGCCTAGAGACCAAAAACAATAGTTGTTAATATATATTATATATATATATGTATGTATATATTTACATATGTGTCTGTGAACACGATGACTTGTAAAAATCGTCCGATCAAGACCAAATTTGGTAGAGAAGTGTATTCCTGCATTTGCTCGGAAAAATTCGTAAACCAGACAAATCGGACCATCAGAACGAGTAGTTTGGGGGGGTTTTGTACCCCAAAAATGGGGATTTTGCGTTTTTCCCATGTAATTTAAAAAAAATTCAAATTTTACCTTTCACTATTAGAATCACCTTAAAAACTACACAATTTAGTTCCTTAAAGTTTTTCTCTATCTCCAACGGTTACCGAGATATTAAAAAATCTAAATACAGTATGTTGTATTTTGGGGCTCCAATGTTAATCTTATGGAGGATAAGGAAAAATAAATGTTTCACTTATTATCTAATATTTTTGGATGAAACTTCATATTTAGCTTCATGTGGTTGAGATCCATACAATCATGGTTTCTGTGTTTATAATGGCAACTAACCTGCATACTCTTTCCCATGTTAATCTTATGGAGAGTAGGTGAATAATACTCATAGTTATTGACAGATAATGATAAAACTTGTCATATATTATCATTATTATGTTATTAATTTGGAAATTCGCTGAGTATGCAAGTCTGCTGCGACGGGAGTATTTTGATTTCCTGAGAACTTGTTCAGATTTGAGGGGTTCCACTGTAATATTAAAACTATTAACCGCTTTATACTAAAATAACTATTTTAGACCAAAGAGCCATTTGACATTTTATGAAAGTGTTTAATTTAATTTAAACAATGATTGTGATTAGTTGAATTATAAATAATAAACCAGGGCAATTTAAAACAACCCTTGGCTAAGGCTATTGACTCAATATATTTTCTGTACTTTTTGTTCTGCAATAAAATACATTATAGTTTTTTATTTTGTTTGTTCATCCTTAGTTTCATATAGACTTGAGGAGATTATTCCCCCTTATTAATTAGTTACAACATAAATTATAATGTTTAATTAATTATTAATATGTTTAATGTGATATGTTTTTTAAAGAATGGATTAAAAAAAAATCATATTATAGTTTGAAAATGATTACAGTAAAATATTTCTTCTGACGTTATATATTTTTTTTTAAACTCCATTCACATGTTTTCACTAATTAAGTTCTGGAAAATACTAAAGGATGAGCTCAGTCAATGTTACTAGCGGCATTATTCTTGTGTACCGTACCGTACCGAATTTGTACCGAGAACCGAGGTACAACAATTTGTACCATACCGACCTCATAATTTCCTGTACCGCAGACCCCTAAAAAATCTAAATAACATAAATTCACCATCACCAATAATGAATTTCAAACAAAGAAGAGTAGATGAATGGTTCGACTCTCAGATACTGGCTGCCCGAGCTTTTGATTGAGTCTATTGGTATTTTTTACCGATGTTTTGGCGGCCACAGCGTGTTCACTAGCAACGAATACCAATGGCAAAATCCACCACCACAAGGGACAAGGATTCAGGCTGTTTCCTCAGTATCATTACGGGTTGAAACATATCCTTTTAAGACAGCTCTACGCTACCTGAACTATTGCGGCATATGAACAGCAACTCAGTACCATCTACTTGGAA
Organism: Nephotettix cincticeps; assembly: GCA_023375725.1. NCBI lineage: Eukaryota > Metazoa > Arthropoda > Insecta > Hemiptera > Cicadellidae > Nephotettix > Nephotettix cincticeps. Next base: position 78,949,293 of record CM041791.1, on the reverse strand, counting down.
AATGTTCAACGAGTCCTAAACTACATCTTGTCAATACTGGCGATGTTTTTGCTTGCCCACCAAATATCGGATATAGCCTGCAAACAGATGATGTAGCAGTGTGTCTGACTATGTTGAATCGCAGTGGTGAAAATAAAAACAAGAAGAGGATAAAAACTGAAATCAACACGGGCACATAGCAGTTAATCCTAGGGCCCACGAATCAGTAGTCACATGTTCCAAGGTCGGTGCCAGTGGGTTTATATTTAAAATATTGACGGTGGGTGTATTATGAGAGAGAAGGAGGAGGAAAATAACCACTACTGTAGATAAACCAGCACGAGACTATTAAAACAGAATGGAACACATGGAAGATTACAGCTCGAAGCACGGTGGCAATACAAGTGCGTATACATGGCTTCTCTACAAATATTTCAATATTATACAATATGAAATCATGTATATGAAAATAAAAAACTGACACGGTTGTGATTTGAAAAGAACTCGCATTGACAAAGGTTTATGCCAAGTTTGGCGAAAGAGTTTTTCCTAACACAAACAAGACAGTATTATATAGCGCGGGATCTATGTTTATAAATCGTGCAACGTTCAGAGGCAACCGAAAATACACCTTGAAAATATGTTATCATTGTTCTGGCGACTTCAATGTCATCGTGAGGCTTTCACCTCACTGCTATGTGTACTGCCTAGTGTGTGTGGAGTGAATAGGGATGGCAACAGAGCTGCCAACATATTTCTGAAAGCTCCCAGGAAGTGGATGTATGGAAAAATTAGTCCGCTACCTTTTCCGACAGTCATTTCATCTTCGTGTATTACGTTTCTGCTAAACAAAGATCTGAACCTCTGTATTATGACTGTAGATACCCCGAATACCCCTCAGGACTACAAAGCTTTTAACTAAATGGGAGATCTATCCTTTTGGGGATGTTGGCAACTTCAAGGTATCCTACTCAAACTGTGAGGCTGTCTGCCCAGCTCACAGGCAGTCCTCCCTCCTCCCAGAGTTATGGTTTACTACTCTATGGGGCCTTATCTCACAATCTTCGTTCCTTTCGGGGCTAATCTTGCCCAAACTCTTCCTCTTTTTGGCCCCGCATTATGGTAAATGGCCTCAACAGACGGTGAACCTTTGGTTGCAACATCTACATCTTTGCCATCGCACGAGGTGGAAATGGCCTCACTGGCCGTTGAACCTCAGGATAGGAAAGACACCTTGGTCTCTGAGGAAGAGTGCCTTCTAGAGGACCTTCACAAAGAACCCCACAATTTAGTACTCTAAAGTTTTGCTCTATCTCCAACGTTTACATGAGCAATTGAGCATGCTTGGTCCATGCCAGATACTTTCTCAACTGTCCGAGTCCTGTGATGAGACCTATGATGTATCTTAGTTCCAACCTACCTTGTCGTAAAAGATTTTCCTCAACCCGCGCAGAAAAGAAAATTAGGGTCAACTTACTCACTTTCGGGAAGAGATCTGACCATCTACTACCTACTGCGATGACTCTTATGTGCCCAAGCCATGATTGCGTGGTCAGTATGTGCCCTAGAGATCCCATTTGAAGGCTGTGGTCTCATGACTGCTCCTTTGTTTACAAGACACTACTTCGTTCTCCTCAATACCTGAATGGCCAGGAACCCAACACAGTGACGTTTTTTCTACTGCCAAGGGCCGAGAGACTAAGTGGCGGCATTCCCAGGTATAGGATTCAAGTTCTCTGTTTGCAGCTTGACTGTCTGTGAGAAGATGGTGATGTTACTGTTCCTACAACCTCTATTGAGATTGTACAGAGCACACTCCATGATTGCTGACACCTCAGCCTGGAACACTGGAACAACTCCATTGGAACCAGGATACATACTTCATCCTGTAGCCCATAGATTCTAGCACCGGTACCCTTTCTTCCCTTGCTATCCATGTACCATTCTGACTCACAGGGTTGAAGACGTCTGTTTCCTTCTTCCTTAACCAAAATCTGTAGCTTTGACATTATTAGATATCACTTTTAGTTAGCCGATCTTTACTGAACATCAACTTTTTTGGAAATCTCAAAAAAGTTCGAGTTTTGAGTATTTGCAAACTCCTAATAATAAACACTGACAAATTTACTGAAAATGTGATTTTATTATTTATAGTTAGTAAAAAATCTTACTCTTAGTTTTTATTTTCAGGTTTGGTTGGGCAATAGATCCATTTGGACACTCACCAACAATGCCGTACATGTTGAAGAAAATGGGAATAGAGTCAACACTCATTCAAAGAACTCATTACTCGGTCAAGAAATATTTAGCCAAAAACAAACAATTGGAATTCAGATGGCGCCAGATATGGGGTAAGTAAGTTAGCATGTATGACCCAGATTTTTGCAATGCACTGTTGTTGAAGTTAATTTTACAGCTCTTTCCATATGTTTTTAAACAATCTTTATTGGTTTTTAAAATACTCAACATATTTTAACAAAACTCAGGTCAGTGTTAGGGTTTTACTAAAAAGATTTGGTGTTCAAATAGTTCAAATGTATATTGTAAGTGGGAGCGTTTCATAACTACCAGGTTCCATATCTACCAGGTCCTTAAAAATGAAATAAATATTTTGAATATCATTACTTATAGGTTCACTTCTACCAGGTCTATTTAAAATAATAAGCAAATCAGAACTCCCAGGTATCATATCTACCAGGTGTCAGTACTACCAGGTCTTCAAAATAATTTAAATTGAGCGCATCACAACTACCAGGTTCACAACTACCAGGTGTACAGTCTAGGACTAGAGAGGCTGTTTACAACGCGGATTGCCTAGTTCACATTGCAGGCACTTGGGCGAACGCATCTAACTCACACTTGCGGCGGTAATAAAATCATCATATATCATATTCAAAAAGAACTAGCATATTTTTAGCGCTTTTCAGAAAACATGATTACGGTGCAATTTATACAAATTATTTTAATTTTTAGAAGCAACTATTTATTTTTAAACTAGCTGTAAGCCCAGCTTAGCTAGACTGTTGTCCGAACAGTTCTAAAAATTCTTAATATGCTTTCCGTGATTAAACTGTAGACAATAGACAAATTGTTTATTTCCTTCAACAATACACACATATTGTAATAGTCATCGTCAGTTTATATGCTTGAGTATCATACATAGGCTTGTCAAAAATAATAAAACAGTATAAATAATATAATCACATAATATAATTAAAACCTATCACCTAATATCACAGTTCATATACTCATCTAGTCTATAAAAAGGATTAATTACTAACCATGTATAAACGACATTAGAAAATCTCTTATCAGACAAATTGACCCAAGCTCTTAGTAATTTATTAAACAATTTTAAGCCTAAGTACTTATGGTAATTCTGTGTTTTTGAAAGTCTATATTTTGGTAACTGAAGTAAATAACGATCTCTTGTTTGATATTTGTGTGTCATGGCCCTAATAGGCAATGCTGAGTAGTTTTTCTTTATTAACATCAGAACCTCATATATACAAGTTCACTACTGTTAAAACCTTAGCTTGTACAAACAGTGGTCTGCAATGTTCAAGTGGTTTTGCATCCATAATTATCCTCACAGGTTTTTTCTGTAAAATCAAAACTTTTTCAATACCTACACCATTTCCCTAAACTATCAGGCCATATCTTATAGTACTCTCAAAAAAAGAAAAATAAGACATCCTCAAACACTCATAAGGTACGGTACCTGTCTCTTTAAATTAACAAGTAAATAAATAACTCTAGACAATCTTTTACAAACAACCCTATTTTGGCACTTCCACGAAAGACTAGAATCAATGCTAATACCTAATACACTTACTGAGCTATTTACATCACATACATTTTTCTCCTTTAAATAAACAATTAAATTATGGGTTTTATCATTGTTTAAAAAAAGGCCATTGGCTGCAAACCAACCCTTGGCATCAGACAAAGCTTGTTCAGACAAATATTTTAGTTGATCCAAGCTTTCACTTACATTGAGAAGAGAGGTATCATTTGCATATATTGTTGTCAAACTAGAATTGTTAAAACTAAAGTCATTTGTTAAAGTTATAAAAAGAATTGGTCCCAATACTGAACCTTGTGGAACTCCCGCTGACACCTTAACAATCTGGGAAAAAATTCCCTTAACATCTACAACCTGCCTTCTATCCGTTAAATATGAATTCAACAAATTCAATTCTTTGTCCTTAAAGCCGTAAAATTTTAACTTAGCTAGCAGTATATTATGATCTACAGTGTCAAATGCTTTGCTTAAGTCACAAAGTGTTATCTGAGTGGAAGTGCAATCTTCTAAAGCATTATGCACCTTCTGAACCATGGTATCTATAGCCTGAATGGTAGATCTGCCAGAGCGATAGCCATATTGATTCTCACTAAATAAATTTAAAGTCTGAAAAAAGTTACATATCTGAATTTTTAAAATCTTTTCATAAATCTTAGCTATAACTAAAATGCATGAGATAGGTCTATAACTACTAGGCATATTTGGGTCACCCTTTTTATATACAGGCACCACTCTGGATAATTTCAGACATTGGGGAAAAATTCCTTCTGAAATGCAAATATTCAAACAATATGTTAGTGGCTCTAAGATCTCAAACACAACATCTTTTATAACTTTACTTGTTAGACCATATATATCTTTGGAACAATATGTTTTAAGGGACCTAATTACCTAATTCCAAAAATATTTCAAACAAAAGAGTGCAAAAATAATAAGTAACTTACTTATTTTTATAGTATACATGTTTTTGACAAATAAAATAGCCAATATTAAATAACTAATAATTTATTATCAGCGATACCACAATTTTTTAATAGACTATGCACCTGCTTATTTACTGAATGTATTTCTTAACAACGAATTTGGGAATTGTACAAAATAAATACATGTTTGTATAATTTCATATTGAAGTAAATAAATCAAAATTATTGAAAAAATCAGGATTAAATACATTTCTTTCGTAGCAAAAATTCATGGCATTAATAAATTTACCAACGTAAATTAAACACCCAAATATTGAATATCCCAATGAAAATATAATAATGACAAGTCAAGTTTCATCCCGCTTCGCTGTAGGATTCAATTGCCATTTGGTAAAATAATACAGGTATTGCTCCAACTACGAAATTGTTTTGTTTTGTGAACTCATACATTAATTAGTTACTTTTAGGTCCCTTGATTTAAACTAGTGACAATTAAATGGGTATGATTCGTTTTACATTCCGATTTTTTAAGACTCTACTCAACCAAAAGTAGCTGCAATATATTATCTTCTGTTCTTTAGATTAAATTTTTACAAATTAGATAAAGTAGGGGGGTTTACAAAATTGAATTGATATAAGTGGGGTTAAATTAAACAGATTTTTACACATTATACTTATAGTTTTTTGTACACTAACATGTGTGCTTTATAGTTTTTCATATCAAACTTACATTAGCTTAAAGTGTTCTGTTCCACTATAAGATTGTTTTAAATACAGATTGGTCACATAAAAAGACTGCAATTTCTATAACTTATAGTTTTAGACATTATAATTGAAATATGATTGTTAAACATTGTTTTCACTATATTGGTTGTATTTATAATATGTTGACAATGTAACATAGTTGCATTGCATTTTACAATGCAACTATACTTACTTGTAAGATAAATTAATTTCTTAACACCTCCAACATAAACACTTTGTATTTATGTATTTTTGTGTATGAGCGACTGTAGTAGACGTAGTTAATATTTCTATGTCCATCTATCGAAAAAGATAATGTTAACGGACACAATATTTGAACAATTTATATAATCAAAACAGAACCAATAGTCGAGTGTCTTTATATATAACTGTGTGGTACAGCATTATTCCACATTCAGAGTTAGTATGTAGTTTCACATGAAGATGTGAAAACGTTTGTGTCACGTTTCACACAAGTTACCCGATAGCCGCCGCACGTTGCTGCGTACAAAACAAATTTATTAGGTTTAGTCTCGCTGTAAATATGAAATATAATATAAATATTATTAACTTTCTGATATGGTGGTATGTACAGGTATTTTAAGCCAAAATATTTGTAAGAAATTACTATATTCATGTGGACTTCAAACATTAAAACATATATTACAAATTGAGACAGACAACACCAGAGTACCTTTGATCATTTTTCAGCCTAGTAGCCTAAACACACAGCCTCGCACACACGCACACACACATACACACATACACACCACGTAGGCCTAAACAAACATTATTCTATATGTGACGAATAAGTAATTTCCATATCTTACGTAGTAGTCAAATGAAAATACATATATACATCTTGGTACACAGGCTCATACTGTCGAGATCAATTACTAATAAGTTCAGTTTTATTCTCAGTTACATGAATCCTAAATTCTCCTTTCATATGTTCAACGCAATGAAACTTGAACATATTTTACTGAAACAAACTAATTAACGTAGCCAAATTAGTCCAACAAATGACTTTTGCTTACCGTTAAGGTGATTCTTTAATTAACATTATTAAATTAAGTTATAAGTCAAGCATTGATTCATAGTTACGTGAACAATAAAATAAGCATAACAATTAAATTACCCAATCACAGAAACTATATTTTAAATACTAATATGCGAACATTAAAATAGCAAGCTTTAAAACTCATTAGCCTTAAAAAATAAGGTCAATTTGGTTTGAAAAATAAACGCTTGTAATGTTGTTACAAACAGATTAATTTTAACAGGATAACGTCACCGGCCTAAAAATTATGTTTGGAGAGAAGTTCGCTCAAGGCCTATGCCAAGGCAACACTGCCAATGTCTTTTCTTTATTCAAAGATCAATTGATTGTCATAACAACATTTAATTTAACGTACATATTTATCAAGATACTTCATCAAACCTGTACTGTACTGTACTGTACTGTACCTGTACTCTTTTGTTATGGAGAGTTCGGAGATTCACTTTCCTGACTGACGTTCTAAATATTTCGTCTTAATGATCCATCTACTGTATACATGCTGCATCAAGGACATGTCCGTACACTGTCCGTATGTATTTCGCTTTCAAAATATGAGTAAACAAGTACAGTAGAACCTCGATTAACCGTCACCCTCGGGACCGAGACCATGACGGATAACCGAATAGACGGATAACAGAAATAGTAATAGCGCCGATACAACTTAGCGCCTAGACAGTGTTTTGGCGTGGCAACTTCGCAATTCACTGCCTTGCATGTTATAACGGCGACATTTTAAGTCATAATTTTTATGATAGACTTAATGTGAATTTATTTTAAATGAGAACAAACCAAACTACGCCAGTTCAAGTGAAAAATAATTTATTGAAATATTTTATTAAGAAAACAATGAAATATGAACTGTACATGTACGTATTTTTACTCTCAAAACTTTATGTTGCCGGTATTTAGTAATTAAAATAATCCGTCATTTTCTTTTGCTTCTTACCCCGTCGAGCTTTTCAGGCTTTTCTAATTTTTCTGAGAAGAAGCATCGTCGTTTAATAATTTATTGTTTATTGTCGAGTCCCACAACTACAAATTACCGTTTCTCAGCCATAACAGACGAGCATTACACACCACGTATAAACAGAACTGTTAACAATAAACAGTAAAGCACGTAAACACTAGTTGGCATTGCACTCGAAATCGACAATAACTTCAGTTCACTGTAGCCACGCACCATACTGAACTGAAATGAAACGGTAGCAGTGGAATGCAGAAGACAGTATAAGGGATTAACCAGCAGGGTCACTACCCTTGCCGCCAATGATTCACGCACATTGCAGTTGTGCAGTACAGTCGTCACTACTCATCATAGAGCCTCAACTCAAGATCCGACTCGGCGCTGACGCGGAAACATAATTATTTTTGCGCTAGCGGGGTGACGGTTAATAGAGACTGACGGTTAAAAGGGTGACGGTTAATCGAGGTTCTACTGTAATTATGTTTTCCCCTAGTGTGATTACCTGTAAGGTCATGAAGGAAAAAAAATTAAAATGTTGGACAATTGATACATAAAGTATTTTTTTTATTAAACTGGTTTTGTTTTTGAAAATAGGAACCCCTGTGTAGGGGCGACCGAGAGATTTTTACAACCTGTACAAAAGACATCTATACCAACCTCCGCCGCTTCTTCTTCCAATTGAAGTGTCTTAAAATTTTTTATCTGTAATACTCTTTATAGATATTGGATTCCATTGCTGGTAAAAAACATTGTCGTGGGCGTTGTTTCAAAATATTGGGTGTTCATAAGGTTCAGTAGTAACAGGTCCATTCAATAAGGAGGAAAACAGGCAGTTTATTATATTTGACAAAAAAATGTAATAAATTAACAATTTAATAAATGAAATTAAATATAATAAATGTAACTAACTAATTAAATCATAAAACTAACTATATACTGTATCATAATTCGATTGCAGGCAGCAGTATGTTTTCCTAGTTAAATTAGGTAAACTAGGTAGTCGGAATTTAAACCTAGTTCAATCTCCTTACTGGAAGGATTCCCTTCCGGATTTATAGAGATACATAATGTTAAATATATATAGTATGAATATATTATAGAAATGGTAAATATATCCATTACTTAATATATGAATTATTAATGTATATGTATATTCTTATATCTTAAAATATACTCGTAGTCCAGAACGGACAAAATTTCCTTTTCTGCGCAGAAAGTGAAGTAAAGTACCTACATTGTAGTATGGTTGCCATTTCAATGATTTAATCTAATATAATCAGTTAAGCAAAGTGAGAGGGCTCAAATTAAAGGTCTCAACTCTGTGTATGCGAAAAAATTATTTTGGTTTTCATCACATCAATTTTAGTACTTCGTAGCATTACAGTAAAACCTCGTTAATCCGGACCCCATTAATACGGACTTCGCTTAATCCGGACAGCCATTGGATCGCAATTTTAATGCGCAGAACGCTGATTAGTAGCATGCAATCGTCACTGTACGACTGCGCCCGGCGATTGAGTGTGCGTGTGCCGAGTGCGGGCGGTCACAACGCAAGGCGTATGCGCCGTTACCATGGTTACTATCAGCCAATAGTAGCTCAGTCACACGATTGTGTTTCTCCTGCTCGTGTCAGGCCGTCAGTTGCTCCACAGAGGCCAATTGCTCTGCACGTTTTAGTTGCGTTGTTTAATTGTGAAATTAACATAAAAGAAAGGCAAATGAAGTTCAACTCCTTCTTCAAACCAGTTCAGTCACTTGAGGACGAACCTCAACCCTCATGTTCAAAGTAATTTTATCTTTTTTAGTTGTCTCATTTTTTGTATGGACGTAAAGACCAAGTGTATATTTTTGTTCAAATGTAACTACTGTATATGTACTGTTTGTACAATACAGTAGAGTCTCGTTTAACCGAGTTAATATGGACCACAGCAACCTCGGATAACCAAATTCTCGGTTAACACGGAATGTCTACTTAAAATAAGGGATTTATGAAAACAATTAAAAAATACAATATTTGTTAAGTGTAAAACAACTTTATTTACTCGTGTATACCCTGAAGTACTGTATTGTAGGCCTGTATAAAGATAATTTTACAAGCTACATTCTCAATTTTAAATACTGATCAGGTAATAAAAAATGTAATATATACTGTACAGGTTAAATTTACATAATAAAAATACTGATCAGGAAGTAGAAAGATAGGCTACATACAATTAAAAGTAAAGTACAGTACCTCAAAAACAGTGAAAAGTCATAAAGGTTTAAAGAAATCTTTGACAGTTTTCTGCTTAATCTTACTGGATCGTTTCTTGGCTGCCAAACTACGCAGTCGACGCAACATAATGATGTCTGCTGGAGTCGTGTCGTCTTGCTGCTCAATGTAGTGCAGGGCCTTCTCGATTGCATCTAATCCCTCGGTGTGGGTGATTTTTTCCTCTGGCTCTGTATCGGCTGATCCATCGCCGCCGTCTTCACCGTTGTTGCTCTCCTTGTTTTCTTCGACTAAACACGCAATTGCTTCGTCTGACAGTTCAAAGTTTTCGTCATCATTCATCCACTGACTTACATCATTTTCAGTTATTGCCTCGGCAACTGGAATCCTGCTGAGTAGGTGAATTAAAGGCAGGTCATCTTCATCATCTTCACAAAAAGTTTAAGTAGCCTCGGTTAACACGGAACCTCGGTTAAGTGAGACTCGGTTAAACGGGACTCTACTGTATGTATTTTTATATCAGAATATACATACTATTTAAGTTTATCTGCAAAAGGTGTTTCATTATATACAAGGGGTACCCAAAAATCACTGTGTTTCTTCGTTTAGGATTATTTGTTTTAATCCGGACTTTCGTTAATCCGGACGACTTGGAGCCCCAATTAGTCCGGATTAATGAGGTTTTACTGTACTTTAATTGAATAACAGTGGACAGCTAAACAGCTACTATATTGATAATATTGGGTTTTTTATTAAATTCTCTACTCTATTCATTTAATTTATTGTGACGCTCCTAAATTGTTATTTCGTTTGCTCTCATGCGGCTTGTATAACTCAGCAGCTCCACACGCAGGTTTTTTCTTGCGTGGGGGGTTTCCAATATAATAATAATAACTTTATACTTATAATAACTTTATTTTTCATATAAATCTTAATCATATTTATTATATTGTAACGAATGTTATTTATTGTTTGTCTATTGGAAATATTATGATTTATTTTAAAGGATTTGGAGAAGGAGTTGGGGACACCTGAAATCGGCTATGTCAGTACGGATTTAAATGTGAAATTTGAATGTGTTAGTGCACACATTCAAACTACTCCCGACTTCCCTACCCGAAATCCTGATGTCCATGTCTTTTATAAGTTGACCCTCTCAGAAACTGTAAATAAGGACAAAAAAGGAAAAATATATTTTCTTTAAAGATGATAAATGTTGTTAATAATCCGATGAAACTTCTTGGTATTACTTTGGATGCGAATTTAAGTTGGGTGGATCGCTGTGCTCGAATTTTTAATAAATTGTCAAGAGTGTTTTATCTTCTTCTTAGGCTTAAGAATTGCATCAGTAATTACTGTAATAGTAATACTGAATATTCAGCACACTTTTATGGGCTCTTGTCTCGTAAATCAGAAAACGCTAAATTGAATAACAATACTGTCAGGTTTTGTTGTTCTAAAGTTGGCTTTTGTTAACGCCTGTGATGATTACACACTCGCACTACACTAACCCTATGGTCACGTGTTCAGTAATCGTAGTTCACCATCTCACCGCTCCGCTCCTCTCCACGTAGAAAACAATTGTGTAATGTAACTATTTACCTATTGAAAAGGATTTTATCATCGGTCATCTGTTTTTAAAATTTTATTTCCAGGATATTAATTCGTAATGACCGTATTTCACAAAAATCACGCTAATCTAAGATTTATTAATCTTAGATTAGACCTGACTGATGATTTGAATCCACCGTTAAGGGAATCCGATTTTACCAATGAAAACTAACTATAGATATTAAACGATAGATTAGAGTCAATCGAAGTGGCAGTGACTGTCACACCACCGAGCAGATCTGTGAACAATCAAACATAACCCAAAAGATTCCCGTTTCCGGTGTTGCATATCTTTATTTATTAATAACTGTTTAATTACTAGGCTTAATTACATTATATCGATCGTTGCTTAGGTGATAAAATTAGAGATTTCAGTCAGAGATTAATTTATTTACCTTCATGTGGTTGAGATCTTATGCTTAAAAATTATAGTTTATCTGTGTTTATCATGGCAGCTAACCTGCATTCTCTTTTCCCATGTAAATCATAGAGAGAATAGGTAAACTCCTTTATTTGTGGACAGTTATTGATGAAATTTGATATATATGGTCAAAATTGTTTATGGTAGAAATACCTGCTATGAATTTTCCTCACAGCAGCAAACCTGCATACCATTTCCTATGTTAATCTTATGAAGAATAGACAAATAACCAACTTTCATATTTATCGACAGATATTTATAAAACTTGTCATATATTATAATTTACTATTATATAATTGATTTGGAAATTCGCTGAGTACGCAGGTCTGCTGTGATGGGGGTATTTTGTTATTGTTTACATTTATTAATAATTCATTCCTTTTACAATCACTTGCAGCCGTCATGTCACAATTAATTATTTCTCTTGTATAGGTTTTTGGCATCACGTTTAAATTTTGATCCAAATTCTTATAATTATATCTGAAATGCATAATATGAATATTTCCATACCACTGATTTTTTGCCTAATACATTAACATTTTTTTAATTTCTTTATAGCTATTGATATATCCATAATAAATTTAGGTGTGCAGCAAATTAAAAAACGGTAATAGTACTGAGATCAATTTTTAAGATATCTTAACGATTTTTTTACTAAAATGCTTTTAATTTGTTATAGCAACCAATAATGATATATTAATGTTTGATTTCAAAACTAATAAATAATAAATTAATAAAAATAAATTTCTGAACTGCAAATAATGTTATAATTAAAATGGATTTTCTTTTTTATTTATTTATTTTTCCTCATATAACAAATAAAGAATAATTTTAGAATATGAATATGGTCACATTTAAATTATTTCTCATATTACAGAGAGTGTGTACCAATTTTTCATGGGATTTTAACCAAAAATTAAAATGTCATTTTAGAAAATGTTGATACGACATATGTTGTTTTCGTTCATAACAGTAAACAAAACAGAAGATTAAACAAACACATTATTTATTTCTGGCTGGAGCTACAACAACAAAAACCACCCAGACAAAAAAAAAGAGGAAACCAAACACATCTGAAATGAAATAAATTAGATTAAAATGTGCCAGAGATCATATACTATATGAAAACCACTAGCTGATGATGTTTCGTCAGTGGGGTTCGCAGTACTAGCTACTGACAATATATCGTCAATGCAGTCTTTTTCGACAAAAAGCTGTACTGATGATATATCGTAAGTCAGTCCTCATTGGGTTGAATAAATAAGAATCATCCATATAAATATAGGTGAGCCCATGGTAAAGATTTGATTTTAATATTACAATCTTTAGACAAGAATGGGACTACAGACCTGTTGACTCACATGATGCCATTCTACGGCTACGACGTACCTCACACATGCGGCCCGGATCCTAAGGTCTGTTGTCAGTTTGATTTTAAGCGGCTTCCTGGCTATGGGTACAGTTGTCCATGGCGAGTACCACCTCAAATCATCAATGACAATAATGTCGCTCACAGGTATGTCTGACTCACTTTTCAACTATTTTTAACCTATTAAGGAAACAGTATAATTGATTTTGAACAGCTCAGGAGGCAATTAAATTCATCTGTTTTACAGGTAATTGATAAAACTTTTATAAAACAATTATTATTAGTGGTAAACTAACAATTTTTTTCCTTTTGTAGAAAACTCTATGTTCTTTAAGAAAAACACATAATTACTTGATTTATAAAAAAATGTATTTATGAAACAAATTCATTACAAAATATGTTTTATAAGCTTAAAGTTTTTGAAAGCGTCGTGAAATAAAAACTATTTTATACTTAATAAACCATCAAAACTGTATATTTTCTTAGAATTCATACTGTTTTTTACATGGGAACAAAATTTTACCCTTATATCTAAAAAAATAAACATTTAATAACATAACCTAAACACACTTGGTACACAGCGAGCAGTTTCGACTGCTGCCAAAGGTCGCGACGAACAGATGACACTTTACAATAATTGAAATGAGAACTCAACAGGTTAGCCAACAGACCAAAACAATACATTATTTGTCAGTTCAGACATTCATGAAGGGCACGGTAGCACTATCGGTTGGAAAATTTTTGAACTACGCCAATAATTACGCAAACGTCAAGTTGTTAGTCAGCATTCAGTCCACTCTGAGTAGCATCGAGACATACTTGTGTGTGTGTCTTCCTCAATGGATGAACACAATATACTCAAAGCATATTATTTAACAGACTTTCCCCATTATCAATTAAACTTTACATTAGTATTACTTACAACTTGGAATAGCTTTATTTGGTTTATAACATTCCAGTACAGTTTTTTAACACGTTGAACCCTGGAGCCCAAAAAGATTTATTTTGCATACTGTACTAGGGAAATTTTGCATTAAAAAATAATAATAATAATAAAATTCATAAATTTTTATTTTTAATCTAAAATAACAGGAATTCTATTGTAACTCATAGAAGAAATCAAGAGCATTAAGAAAATATTATGTTTTATGGGTATTTTTTTATATTTTTTGCTAATTTTGATAGCCATAACTGTTGCTAAAAATTAAAATGGCTACATTACCTATGAGTTCATATATGATTAGCTAAATATTCATTGTTCATTGGAAATGTCTCCTCATTATCTTTGTGACCGTGATGTGACAAACATATGATTTAATTAATATCATATGTAAATAATTGTTTGTTTACTTATTCTAGGTTGAAAATAATTTCCATTTAAAGATCAAACTAATGTTTTTTTTATTTCTTTTTATTAATAAATATATCAAGAGCCATAAAGCTTTTTATTATTCCACTGCACAATCACTCTCCCCAATTATGTATTATGTATGTAATATAGATGTTTATACTATTAAAAAAAATTTAGTCAACGAATTGCACAGAAAACTCACTTACAGAACAGAAACAATGACACCAGCAAAAATGTTTGTATTACCCAGTGGGAAATAGGTTAGATCATGAGTACGTGTAAAGGTAATGTTTTTAGTTCATCTAAACAGCTGTTCTTATTCTTTTATAATAAAAATTTAATACAATAGCTCTGGTAGTTTCTATGGAAACCTGTTACATATCACAGGTCATATTTCCATCTTACAAATCACCAACACCCCCCCCCCCCAGAGCTAAGACATATCCATGTCAACACAATGCAGACGTCTAACCTCAACAAAAGTCAACTGACATTGTGCAACTAGGCATTTTGTAATAAAATTATTATTAATTATAAACAGCTTATCAAAATGTTGAAATGACCTAATTTATGAAAGAGAATGCATTGAGAAGCATTTGAATACATAATTACATTAACCCTAGAAATGGCAAAGTCGTAATTTACGACACATTTACATATTCAATAAGAATTGGCAGGTGGAGGCATCTGTCGTCAGTTTTGTGGAATTGTTAGACACTATCGCCTACGCGACCGTGTTTCCCTCTGGGGGCCAACAAACAACCGAAACTGCTCTTGTAGTACACGAGCCTGCCACCGGGCAGGTCTATAACCAAGTAAGCGCTTTCTTTTCCTAGGCACTGGATGGCCGTGGTGGCTAACGCGCTACGCTGACGAGCGTAACGTTCTAGCCATTCGGAAGTGCTAGGGTTCGAATCCCGACCATGAGCAATCCCAATTTGGCTTGCAAATGTGCGGTATAGTGGAGTGGAGGGCCCACCTTAAATAAACGGTGACCGGCTTGGGTGGAAGTTGACGGCATTTGTAGGCTTAATTGGGATTGCAGTGGACACCTGTTTTGCTTTTGTGGTTAGTGGTTATAAGGGGGGGGGCATGTTTTAAGCTTTTTTTGTTTAAACTTTGATATTTTAAGAAGATATTAGTAATTATTTTTATGTTACAGTTAAGAGTAAAAAGCTTGCCACTTCTAGGGTTAAACACTAAAATTAATAACATTAAAATATATAATTACAGCAAAAAATTATGACATGATTAAATTTTTAGGGCTGAGTTGATAGTGGACCAGTGGCGCAAGAAAGCTCAACTCTACTCAACGGATGTGGTCATTGCTCCTTTGGGCGATGACTTTAGATACGACCATCCTACTGAATGGGATGCTCAGTACAACAATTATCAGAAACTCTTTGACCACATGAATAACAATCCTCAGCTAAATGTTCAGGTATATTTTTATTACCATCATTACAGATTTTTTCAAAGAATGAAATAATTGACATCCCTGCCATTGGCTGGTCGGCTGTTAACACATTACACTTATTTATCATTATATTAATATTAATACCTACCTGGGTAGGTCACCATTTCAAAAAGGTTAGAATAAAAACAATTCTCTTTATTAGTTAGCCTTCAGTTTATTATCGATTAGGGTTAACATTTAAGGATAAGGGATTAGCGATTAAGGATTACATCGTCAATACGGAACATCTCTACTCAAACAAAAAAGTGCAGGCCGCGAATTAGGTTATTTGTATCCTTTTGAAAATAATGCAAGAACGTCATTGGTCGGTCCAAGCAAGGTTGCAAAATAATGATTATTTTTCAGTTACAGATAAACTTTAATACGGTATTGAATTTTGAAATAACCATATCGTCGTTGATGATGATTATCAGAATACTGTTAATTATTATTCTGTGAAATGAACTTTTTATGGTCGTAACTCTTTATGGTCGAGAGCTCTTTCAATTCTGCATACGAATGGTGCAGGGCCGACTCGCAAAACCTACCCTGAATGTAGGTATGCTGGTTTGGATGTAGAGGGGCAGCCTTCAACGAGGAATCCCAGGTAAACCTTAAAAAAAAAAAGAAAAATCGTTTATTCCCAAAAAAACTTATAGATACCGTGTACATTTTTAAGTATAATTGGATTTGGTTCTCCACATGGACCGATGTCTGGGTGAGGGGAAACGAGCCGTAAAAATCAGTCCACAATCACAAAAAAAACAGAAAGATTTTAACAGTAAAAATATGAGAACAAAAAAATAAGTACAGAAAGTAGAGTTGTGCGGATAGTGAATTATTTTTTCGGATCGTACAGCTCAACTTCGGATCGGATAGTTAGGGTTCGGATCGGATAGTTTGTGATGAATTTTCCGTGGGGTGAGATAAATCTCATTAGACCTATCCTGGGGAATCCACACACAAAGCCCCACTTGCCACCGGATCGCTCTTCTGCGGCAGCTGGGCTACTCCAGGGTTGTTAGGATAAATTTATAAATATTGCCGGTACTCTTTCGGGTATGCCGGGGTGAGCTCAGTACCGCGAATAGATCAGATGAGTACCTTCATCATCGCTCTTTCCCCGTTGTGAAAACCAATTTAATACTTTTGAGAAAAGTAAATAATTTAAATATTCTGCCAATAAAACATATCATAAACTTTGAAAATTCAAAATCAATATTTGACAAATTGTGTAAAATATGAACAGGACAGTGAACAACAAAAATATAACCTATTACAGGAGTTTTTCAATTTTGCGTACAACAAGAATCTGGACATTGCCAACAACATCAGTAACCTTGAAAATCTTTCTCATGGACTAAAAAAATCTAAAAAATGAAATTACGGAGGATATGATAATTTCAAAGATTCTATGTGTAATTCCTGAACAATTCAAGTATTTTATCAGCGCCTGGAAGTCCATGCCAGATGAGAAGAAGACTCTATCTACCATTACCTCACGACTTATAGCCGAGGAGTGCAGAAATGAAACGAACAATACTGGAAATGATAATGTAGCCTTCAAAACCGAAATAAAATGTTTCAGATGTAAAATGACTGGTCACATAGCTCGAAACTGTACTAAGAACAGTTTTCGACCAGGAGTAAGTAATAATAGTAGTAATAATGTAAGTGTAAAGAGGTGTTTCAGATGCAATGACATAAGTTATTTTACTTCACAATGTAGAAAGAAGAAAATTTGCTCAATATGTAAAAAGAACAATCACTTTGAAAAAGACTGTTTCTTTAGAAAGAAAGATAAAAATTCAAATCAGGTATCCTTTCTAACCTCAAATAACAATTCTTCTAGTAAGTTTAATTCTAATCCAAATGCTATGATTAGTATGATTGAGTTTGTGATTGATTCTGGAGCATCCTCACATATGGTTGATAATAGAGGAATTCTAATGAATGTTGAAAAGCAAAATGTAGAAATAGGTGTTGCCAAAATGTATCAGTCAATGAATTCAATTTTGAAAGGTAGTGTGATAACTGAAGACTGTATATTAAGTGATGTTTTGTATGTTCCTTTTTAAACATTTTGCCTATCCGGATTGATTAATAACTAAATTAGGTTATAATACCTGCAGTCTTCAATCCACAGTTAAATGTTTCTTTTACATAACTAGTTTCGGGAACAATGTTCCCATTTTCAAGTGTTCTTCAAGATTGTCTTCTGGTTACTTCAGGATGTATTCGTTTGTAAATCATTTACAAACGTAAATGGGTTTTTACTATCAAAGATAGTGGAAGATATAAAGCTAGACTTGTTGCTAGAGGGTTCGAACAAGAGAAGGGAATTGATTACAATGATACATTTAGTCCAGTAGTCAGTCATGGAGCTTTGAGACTTATTTTTGCTATTGCTGCCAATAAATGTTATAAGATGATGCAATTCGACATCAAGACTGCATTTTTGTATGGTATTCTTGATGAAGAAATATTTTTGAAATTACTCGAGGGATTTGATGAGAATAAAATAGTAAAACTCAAAAAAGCTTTGCATGGTTTAAAACAAGCTCCACTGAAGTGGAACCAGTGTTTTTCAAAAAGTTTAGCTGAGAATGGGTTAATTGCTGTTAGTGTTGAACGTTGTATTTTTAAGACTGTAGATTCTAAGATAATTTTAGCCTTTTTTGTTGATGATGGTATTGTGATTGGAGAAAATGAAGTAGAAATGAAAAGATTATTTATTAAGTTGAGTAAACAGTTTGAAATAAAAATCGATTATGAACCTAAATACTTTCTTCCTAGAGATGACGATTGATGAAAAATCCGATAGAATTGTGTTGAAGCAATCAAACTATGCAAATCAAGTTGTTGACAAGTATAATATGACTGATGTCAAAGTTTCTAGTATTCCTATTTGTCAGGCTAATCAAAATCCAACTACTGATTGTAAAGTCAGTAATTTTCCAATGAGGGAAGCAGTAGGCAGTTTGCTTTATCTATCAAGTAAAACAAGACCAGACATTGCTTTAGAAATAAACTAAGTAGACACTTGGAAAATTTTACAACTAATGATGTTCTGAATGTAAAACAAACTTTGAGATATCTGAAAGGATCTATTGATAAAGGTATAGCTTATATGAAAGATAATAATAATGGTAATATTTTGTGATTTATATGTAATGTTTTTTAGCATTTTGTGATTCTGACTATGCAAATGACATTGAAACTCATAAAAGTATTTCTGGTTATGTAATTTTCTATTCTGGAGGGCCAATTGCTTGGTGCTCGAGGAAGCAACCAATTGTTGCTATGTCTAGTACTGAGGCTGAATATATTGCCGCCGCTAATTGTGTTAAAGAGTTGTTATATTTAAAATGCTTACTTGAAAACATACTGAAAAGGGAAGTCAAGGTAGTTATAAATATGGATAATCAGAGTGTCATAAAACTAATCAATAATTGAGTGTTTAGTAAAAGAAACAAACATATTGACATAAGGTATCATTTTCTTATGTAAAAATTAAGGGACCACAGAATAGAAATTAAATATACCGTATTGAAAGTTCAGAAAATATTGCAGATGGCCTAACAAAGCCTCTTAAAAAAATCAAGTTTGAAACAGACGTGGTGTTATTGTGTAGTTTTTTCTATTTTTTGTTATTTTCCATTTCAGAAGTTGACTTACTCTGTATTGTCTTTTCATTATGTAAAGGTGTCCTGAAATGATGTGACTTATGGTGTTTAATTATTCCTGTTTTTGAAATAGGTATGATCTGAAATTATGTAACTTGTAATGTTTGATAATACTTGTTTTTTGATCTTGTTTGCTAAAAATTGATTTTGATGATGTAAGTTTAATAACAAATTGAAATTTAAGGGAGGGTGTTGGAAAGTAATATTTAATTTGTTATCATGTTGGCACTGGCAGAGGCTAGGAGAGGGAGAAGACAAGATGGCGTATACTTCTCGTTGTTGGTTTGAGATGTAAAATGTTTGTTGTGTGCTTTGGTGAAATAAAACAAAGCAAAGTAAAATGTGTATTAATTACAGTAAAAATCCACATTCCACTAATCAGTAAAGTAAAATCTCAACAGTTCTGACGCGAGTTCTTATCATGCAAAAAAATACACTGCTGCGGTTTGACGTGAGTTTCACGTCATCACGCAACCTGTCAGTTCACTCAGTTGGCGTATTCTAGCGACGTTCTAGTGAACTTTTTCAAAATCAGACTGTGTGGAGAATATTTTCTCATGAGTTTCTTTTATTTTTATGTGATATTTTCCAACCAATTTTATCAGCTGTGAGTGTGACAGTGATAGAGATATGTTGTTTTTAAGGACAGTCTTTGTTGTTGCGTCAACTTTGTGTTCATATATCCTGTTTTCTGTAGTTTTTTGCCTATATTTATAATCTTTATGATGTGAACTGATTTCAAATTATATTCTAAGCTGTTGTCTGGATAATTAGGTGTTATTGTGTCTTTATTTTTGTTTGAAAATATAAATTAGTGATGTGTTTGTGAGAGACGCTTATGCGTTGAAGTGTAACGGGATCCAGTTTATTGTATTGGGTGGCTAGTTTTTAGATTCAGTAGTTTTTATGATGTCTAGATCTAGTGAAATAGATCTTTGGTTGGACCTAGATGATGTAGGGTTACTATCAATAATTGTTGCTGATGTAGTCTGCCAACTGATCTTGGATTTGTAATTCTCTGTCTTTAGCTTCTTTATTTTGTGATGTTGCTTTATGTTGTGAAGGTGCGTGTTTAGCTGAAAAGGTGTATTGAATATCTAGGCTGCGCAATTAAGATGTTGTAGAATGTCATAAGCAAGTTGTGATTTTTGTAATCGACCACCGACACGAATCAATTGGTGAGCATCGATAAATGGAGCTAAATGAGCAATATTGGGAGGCCATTTACCTTTACGGAGTTCATTGAATTCCTTTTGCTAAGTGGATTGTTGGACAGCATAAAATATTTTAAGGAGTGCTGAGTTGATTTCTGCCACAGTAATAGGACCCAAAACTTTATGTGATGTCTTGCAGTTATAGATAAACCTCATGACCAAAGCAGTGACATGGAGTAGTTTAGTCCAAGATGAATATTTTGTTAACAGCGGTAATTCATATGTTGAAGAGATTGCAAAGATTGGTAATGGGTCAGACTTTAATTCCATTATCTCAACAGATTCCACCTTGGTAAATTTGTGATTTGGCCATTCAGATGATGACTGGGATAGCCATTTGGGACCATTCCACCATAAAGTGTGTTGTGGTAATTGCGGCAATGAATACCCTCGTGAGCACAATCTGCAGGGTTGTCCTGTGAGTCAACGTGACGCCAACGTTTGGGTGGTGTTAGTTGTTGAATTTGCGTGACACTATTGCTGAATTGACCTATTCCGTGTGTTAGGGTTGAGATTCATTTCTTGCAAACGTGTGTCACTTGAACATAATGCGTCTTCATAACGGTTATATTCCTGATTGAGAAAAGTAATGATTTCATCCACATTAAGCAGTGTGTGTTGAAGTGGACCGGTAACGTCACGATTGCTTTCAAGACGTTTACGCAAATTTACATCTAATTTTCGTAACAGTATTGCGGCTAATAAATGCTTAGAATCCGCGATATCACAACCGATCGCTGTTAGAGCTTGCATATTTTCATTGTATATGTTAAGGAACTGCCTTATCCCAGTGATATTACTAGCTGAAACTTCAGGCAAGTCAAGAACACAATGACAAGAACACATGTGCAATAACTGCAATCTACAATCATTTTGGTAACGATCCGACGATTGTTTGCCACATCATAGGTTGCATCAGTTATGCTTAAGTTACAAATTAAATTAAGAGGTTCGTCCTCTAACAAGAGATACTCTGGAGATACTGAAACTTGAGTGTTTTACTCAATGATGGGTTTTCATGTATAGTTGTGTTGAATAGATTTATAAACGTAGTCCATTTACCAAAGTCACCATTAAATTTGGTGAGTTCTAATTTGGGAAGCCGTACCATACATTGATCCATACTGTTGGAAGTATTGGATTGCGTACTAAGTTGAGGTTGAGTTCGATTAGGTACATTTTCATTAATTAGTATTTGGATAGATGATACTAGGTCATTGAAAAGATTGCTAATGGAATTCTGTTCTGTAATCAATAGATCATCGGAAATAAGATTATCAC
Organism: Nephotettix cincticeps; assembly: GCA_023375725.1. Lineage (NCBI taxonomy): Eukaryota > Metazoa > Arthropoda > Insecta > Hemiptera > Cicadellidae > Nephotettix > Nephotettix cincticeps. Next base: position 78,927,217 of record CM041791.1, on the reverse strand, counting down.
CTTCATACGCCAATGCACGTTCGAAATTGAGTTCAAAGTCTGCATGTTTCTTTTGTATTTCGGTCAAATATTGATTTAGGTTTTTATATTGAACTGATGAAATTTCCGTCTGGGATTGCAATTAAGTTAAAACAGTATTGATTGAGTCCAACCTAGCCTTGAAAATCTTTATTGACCTTAAAAAGGTAGATGGCTTGAACTCCTCACTGCGTGTGATTGGCATGTTGTATTATCAGACACAAAATTAAAATGAGAATGAATTGTGAAGCAGTAAGACTGATAGTTCATAGATGAAGTTCAATTTATCCGGCCCTGTGAGGAACCATTAATTTGTTAGGATGTGCGGAGGACCTTGCGATGTATGACTTATGTGGTTGACTTGCTTGGTTGTACATGATTTTACTCTAAAACTTGAAAAGAAAAACATAACTGTAATATAGTTTGATGTATTAATGAAAACATTTCTTCCATATTGTTCGTTTACATTCTGATTGATTTTAATAAAAACATATGTTTGTATAAACAAAAAACACTGAACAATATTTTTGCTTATGTGACATAGGCACAGTTTGGCACATTGTCTGACTACTTTGAAGCACTCCATAGAGAAAAACCAGTGGAGCAGTTTCCGTCATTGTCTGGTGATTTCTTCACGTACGCAGACAGGGATGATCATTATTGGAGTGGGTAAGTTTGCAAATGCATATTCAAAATTTGTCTCTAATTACTATAGATGAGTATTAAAATTAAAATTTTAGTTTTATACAAAATATATTATTGTTATACTATTTTAGTTGGGCCTAGTTGAATACAAACAGAAACTAAAAAATGGTCTTTCAAGTAACTCATATATTTTGTGTAAAAATAACTACAGTAGAACCCCTCTAATCCGTCATCTTCAGGACTGGGACCATGGTTGGGACGGAAAAAATGTCGGATTGTCCAAAATATGTAATAATAATAGCGAATTTAATAGAAGAGATTTTTTTACACAGAGTTAAACTACATATTAACTGAAAAATGTCTGCATACCCTAGAATATGTATTGGTTCTAAAAAAAGGACAAACATATTATGTTCTTTAAATTTGTTTGTTATGCAAACACCGGAAAGACGAAGTAGGCCGAATAAATGTAGTTAATTTGGCAACACTTTATATCTTATTGCTCAAACTATGCAGAAGCGGTGAATTTGTGAATGTGATAACAAAAAATAGTCTGTTATGTCGAAATATTAAACAAAGAATTTATGATCAAAATGAAACAGTGTACAGTATTGTTTTCCTACAAATACTATTGCCAGTTATGACCTTTGTTAACAAATATCAATTAAACATTTCCAGATTTTTTGTTGCCGAAATGATATTTTATGAGGAATAATAAAAAACCGCAATATGATACTCGACGTAATTGTCAATGACAATATGCTTTGTATTTTAAAATACAACATCTTGTTGAACTTTATCGGTTACTGGAGTACTGGAGTTAGTAGTTCATGCATTGCATAATATTACCGCATCCTTGGACCGACCACTGACGTTCTTGCATTCCAATAGGTTATGTGTTGGGTAATTTTTCCATCTGCTTCAACACTTTTGTTCAATCAAAGATGTTCCGTGTCGCCGAGACAATCTCAAAAGAATAGTTTAGTTTTTATCCCTCAGTTTTAATGTTCATTTTAGCTCAGCAGTTTCGGCAGTCAAATAGACGTTCTTCACAGGGTTTGTCAACAATTTAAATGTCGCCATTTTTAAATCGTGAAAACCACTCGTATACTTCAGTTTTACCTAAAACTTCAACTTTGTAAGCAGTTTTCAACATAACAATGGTATCTGCAGTACTTTTCCCAAACAAGAAGGAAAACGAGAGCTGAGCGCTGTTACATCCGCCAAATGAAAAAACGATGAATTGGCAAAACAGTGTTCACTAAAAAACTCACTGCAGATGAACACGTCCACTCACGGCAACGACAATAGCGGCACTGAACTCTGGATAAGCTGTGCTACACACACGTAGCGGCAGACATACGTACTACACAACTTAACACGCCTTCGGCAGCAAATTACAGTTACTTTTGGGTACCCCCTCCTCATATCCACAACTAAGTAGTCTTCTACAAAAATACTCAATTTTAAGCATAAGGAATTTTTTACTGGCAATTTTTTACTTCAAACAGAAAAATTCATTATAAAATATTATGTTGTTACAGTGGAACCCCTCAAATCCAAACTCCGGAAATCTGAAATCCCGGCAAATCCGAACATGTTCTGGACAAAAAAAATTATATAGGTAGCTGAACACATAAAAAATTAAGGTTAAAAAAATACAACGCAAGATTGAAAAAAAAGTTTCACTTAAAGTCTGTTATATTTAACTGTCAAAGTGAAGAAAATTTTCACACAGATGCAATTCCAAGCCAGTGTTGCATGGACATCACGTTGTTTGGCTGTTAGCAATACACACTAATCAATAGGTTAATGCTCACTACTCAGTAGACAGGAGCGATACGTATCCCAGTAGGGTGAGAGTGATTTATTTTTAGCACACACTCCCCTAGCAACAATGACATGTCACGGGACTTACATCCACCCGCAAAGGTAACTGCCCATTCCAACACTTATTCACCCAGCCTCCTGTATAATCCCAATCTCCATGTCTCCCGTCATTTTCCGCGAATACAGTGACGAAATAAGTGCTTAATATTAGTTCGGATTTGAGAGGTTCCACTGTAGTAATCTTTTTTCATACTCTATTTTATGAATTAAAATATTAAGTAACTTTATTTTATCTGTTACATTTACCTTACTTATTTATGAACGAAACAATACCAAAAGTATCCCTTTTCATACATAAATAATAAAACAATGAAAATTTTTCGAACAGCTAAAAACTGCTAATTTTAACCCGGCATTTCCTTCACGCTATAGGAATAACGCCTGGCACTGAAAGGGTTAAGTAAATTACAAACGACAATGTGTAATAAAATTATCATATTTTTTAAAGTTTATCTAAATAGCATTTTATAGTGTATTGTTTCAAAAATAATCATACAATTAGGTACTGAAAAGAAAATAACAACAAGAGAAATATATTTAATGCGTCCACGGAGATACTTGTTCGCCATCCTGATGGACGCATTCGCTGCCATCTAGTAGTGCATGTTTTCACGTCATATTACTTTTACAGGATAAGAGCTAGAACTTTGAAATGTGTGCCATCACTAGTCAATAGTACATTGTATACCATAGCGTAGGCTGTCTTGGACGGTCCTGCTACTGGCCTGGCAGCAGCAGCCCTGGGAGTGGCAGCCCCCACTCATTAGTGAGTCAGAGAACCGGCCAAAAAAAGCCTAAAATACGTTGTAAAGAGTGTATATATAAATGAATTTAATATTTCACACCAAAAAACTCTACAAAATTTGTTTTTATGACTTTTGGTGTAGCAAAATAGTGTTTAATCAGGTAGCTAATGTATCCACATGACTTTTTTTGCGTCCACATGATTTTTTTTGTATTTTTGGTATTTCTTTTTTCGTGTTAGCATAAAGAACATTAAAAGGATCATAAACAATTGCTTCAAAAATATAAGGATACACAACCTTACCTTTCGACAGTGCAAGTCTAATCCCAGGTGCTGGTAGCAGCATATGCATCCAGGAAGTAGGTGGCAATTTTCACTCCTTCTAACGCTGAGGGAGTCAAAAAGAGATCTTTACTAGTATAATTAAAATACATAGTAAGAATTGGTATAGTTTTATATTTCAGGGTGGTGAACAGGGTTTAGGACAATAGGCTTAGCCGTGAATGTGTTAAATAAATGTTTGAAATTTTAAAAAATTAGCTGAGAATTTATCTGTCCTTTTAATCTATTTGTTTGGTTTTTTATCACATTTTTATTTCAGGTAATTATTTAGTCAAATTACTTGTACGAATGACTTTTTAACTGCTAGTCAGGAATGAAAAAGATGTAGAAATAATAATTAATTGTGTTTCTAATTATTTACTTATATAAAAATAAGTATTATAATAAGTATAGAAATAACTTTTTTAGTTACAAATAATAACATACTGGGATAGATGGAATAGCTGACATACGCAAAACAAAGCTGAATGGGAAAAATAACTTTGAGACTACTAGTATAAATTTGTTTGTACTAGTTTTAATTTATACACCTGGGGTTGTCAAGTGGACAAAAACAGAATTAGTAATTTTAATTTAAATTAGAATAACTCAAACAAAGTTAAGTGGTCATATTCCCTAGGCTACTGTGGACCTCCATAATCTAAGTAAGAGGAATTTAATTAGTAGTTTTAAAAAAGCAGGTTACAAGCTACTGTTTTATTTTTTGTACAACACTGAATTTTCTGCATGCAACCGAGACTTCACGAGCTGTGAATAGAGAATAGAGAGGGCTAGACATTGATGCATGATAGGCAAATTCATGAACTTGGTCAGATTTATGTTGTAAAGTATGGATGATATACTGGAGTTTTGGACAGTCAAGTTATTGGTTTGACCAGGTACTACACATCTCGTCCATTCTACAAACGTATGGATCGAGTGCTGCAGGACTACCTGCGCAGTGCCGATATTTTGTCCTCCCTGGCCTGGCTGCGAGGGCTGTCGCTCAGTTCCAAGGTGCTGGACATACTGTCCTCGGCTCGCAGCAGTCTGGCTTTGTTTCAACATCACGATGGAGTCACCGGCACCGCCAAGGACCATGTTGTGCAGGACTATGCCAACAAGTAAATTTTTGCATAGCTTTTTATTACGGGTGTGAGTGATTATGGGGTGTGCGGTATAATAATTTCTCATGTTGGTGTGGTTTCTTACAATCCCTTAGTTTATAGTAAAAATTTGTTATGATCAGTAAAAAAACATCTGATTTGGTTATGGAGAGATAACGTGAGTGTGTAAGCCAATACAATACAATGCAAGGAATGGGGTAAACAATGTTAAAATCAGTTTTAATTAAGTTAGTTAGTTAAAGACTATATTATATTTTTATCATTAAATATTACTAATATGGATACATTCACTTAAGTAAATCAACTCTTATATTTATTTTTTTTACTATAATTCTTTCTTTATCTAATATGTTCTGATGGTAATAACAACACTCTTGGTTCTGATTTGATAGTACAATATTTATTGAGAAAACGGAAGTGACACTAGCCTATTACACCAAGATGGCGACGATGCCTTTGTTACAAAATTGAAAAACTGCTAGGCCTATAATAGAAATATTCAAATAGTGCCTTTAGATTAGGGGTCTGCGGTGCACCGAAAAAATCGGTACGGTACGGTTCCAGCCTTGTACCGAACCTCGGTACGGTACAAGAATTTTTTCGGTACAAGTTCGGTACGGTACAAATAAGTAAAAATTAATTCACTATCCAGTCTAGGTTGCCATCAAATATAACTGTGAAACAACTCCCGCCGAAAACATTGAATAAAACCCGATCGTTAAAGGCTTTATATTCTAAAAGTAATATAGAATGACAATACTGCCCAGATGCATGGCAAATGCTGAACGTAAGACTGACTCATAGCGTTTTGGTGAATGATCATTTAAAACAACCTCACCAGGACTTCAGACAACCAGCCATCTCCCTGCCGGCTCTAAATTATTGTGCATTCCCGGCTTATTATCGTATCCACGTGTAGCAGTTTACGCGATCAGGGAACCGTTCCTCCTTTTGACGCAACAAAATAGTCGTATGAGGCTCGTATTAGTCGTGTTTCAAATAGCGATGGGAATACTTGTGATTTTTCAATCACGATGAAAATCTTTTAAACTATGATTCATGATTCTTTAAATTGATTCGTTCTTTTTCCTCTGACAGCCTGTTGCCGATGTTAAATGACCAATACAGAACTGTAATTTACCTTATTGATCTCGCTCTTTCGGGATTTTCACTCAAATAAAATAAAATATCATAATGTTAAGGATGTAATTGAATAAAGGAAATAAATAACTTTTATTTTTTAACAATATATATATAAATATATATATTTATATATATATTTAACAATATATATATATTTTTTATACAGACAGTAGACAGGCGCGATACGCATCCCTGTAGAAAGGGTAGGGGAAGAATGGTTTATTTTTAGCACAGGCTCGACCTGTCAAGGTCACTGCCCTTATGAACGCACACCTGTATAACCCGTCGGTTATCGCACGAATACAGTGACGAAATAAGTGCGTAATATTTATTTCCCTGGAAGAACAGGCTTCAGTCCCAATTAGTTCGGATTTGAGGGATTCCACTAATGAGGAAATACAGAACATATTGTTAAAAAAATAAAAGTTATTTATTTCCTTTATTCAATTATATCCTTAACATTATGATTTTTTATTTTATTTGAGTGAAAATCCCGAAAGAGCGAGATCAATACGGCAAATCACAGTTCTGTATTGGTGATTTAACATCGTCAACAGGCTGTCAGAGGAAAAAGAACGAATCAATTTAAAGAATCATGAATCACAGTTTAAAAGAATTTCATCGTGATTGAAAAATCACAAGTATGAACATCACTATTTGAAACACGACTAGTACGAGCCTCATACTGGTACGACTATTTTGTTGCGTCAAAAGGAGGAACGGTTCCCTGATCGCGTAAGCTGCTACACGTGGATACGATAATAAGCCGGAAATGCAGAATAATTTAGAGCCGGCAGGGAGATGGTTGGTTGCCCGATTTTCCTGAAGTCCTGGTGAAATTATTTTATTTTAAATGATCATTCACTAACACACTATGAGTCAGTCTTACGTTCAGTATTTGTCGTACATCTGGGCAGTGTTGTAATATATTACTTGTAGAATAGAAAGCCTTTAACGGCCGGGTTTTATTCAATGTTTTCGGCAGGAGATGTTTTATAGTTATATTTGATGGCAACCTAGACTGGATAGTGACTTAATTTTTCCTTATTTGTACCGTACCGAACTTGTACCTAAAAAATTCTCGTACCGTACCGCAAATAACCAAACATGAACATAACTGTAATACGGCTTTTATAGGAAATATATACAATAGCTGATGATTAATATAAACTATTAACGTGGTGAATAAATCTGTTCATTTTGTACAATACACATTTACTTTATAGTTTTACATTAATGAATGATTCAAATGGCATTGGATAGTAAAGCATATTGCTAATGGAAAGTAAAACAACAGCTGTAGCTTAATAAATCATATGTTTTTATTGTTGAACATTTGTAAACAAACTTAGTCCCCATAAGGGTAACATAAAAAATTTAAAATGCTATAAAATGGAAACTAATTTAATTTATGGAAACCGAATATGCCTAAAGCATGACCGGAGCAGAGACAAATCCAAAAAATTAAAGATCATTAAAATCGGTCCAGCCGTTCTCGAGTTATAATGCATGTAACTAACATGACTTTGTTTTATATAATAAGATAAAACACAGAAAATTATTATTTACTCACCATATTTGTGGCTGAAATTTGTTAGTTAGTGATCAGTTTATTACAGGATTTATTCCAGGACTAGAGGTAAAGTTGATTTGTCTTACTGTGTTTTCATTCGATGTCCAGTTTCACTGTTGAAGGTTAGGCCTACTTTCAGGTTGTTCTAAATCACTTTCACTGCTGGAAACACTTACTTATCACTATGATCACTTTCCAAATCACTACCACTACTTCTGGATCCACTTTCATCTAAAATCTCTCTCACGAAATCAGAATAATCCTCAGAAACGAGGAATGCATTGTCGCGAGGCGACATTCTTATTGTCAAACAGCAAATTGCACAGCGATGTAAACAAACCGTAAAATCGGTAAAACAATCGATATAAAACAATCGAGAGTCAAAATATAGCTCTGCTATATTTCAAATAATATAGCATCACTATAACATCACTAATATTCAAATAATATTTGAATCGAGAGTCAAATATCGTAATACAACAGTCAAGGTCCTCGAAATACAATAATAAATTAACAGTTAAGTCGATGACACACATCACAGTCACAATTGCGGTGTGACTCCAACATATTCATGATGTAAATAAATAACAAACACATAAATAAATTCATATTTTATTAATTTGATGATTATTGTAAGAAGTTCTACAAAGTGTATCTTTTGTTTATCATTATTTTATAGTTTTGTAGGACCACTGTAATCACTCCCAGAGTCACTAGCATATTAATTTTATTTTTTTTAATATGTTAATATTCCGTAAATTATTTGCGCCAATGAAACTGCATATTATGTTATTTCTAACAGCTGGGTAGGGCTCTGTGCGGAAATGGCTTGGCTAGATGAGGGTGACAGACAATTCATGGTTGATACAATTCATGGACATTCATGGTTGAGATGCGGAAGAGAGCGGACGTGCGCCGGCTGAGTCATTTTCTATTGGTTGGAGTGTAAAAAGTTATGTAAAGTATGATATAAGTGATGTACTGCTTGTGATTGCTATTTATCTACTTCTTTGCATTACTAAGCCAGTGAATAACAAATTGGGGTTGAATTGAAGGATTTTTATTGATTTGATTGAATAATACTGAAATAACCTCACTTCAAAAAATAAACCGACTCCATCTTGATTACAATATGGCTGATAGTAGAAATTGTGTGAAGTCACTGAAAAACGTCAAAGGTAAAATTGACTGCAATGATTGCAAAAATAGCTTTCACTGTACATGTGTGAATATGAGTGCTGATGACGTCATGTATTTAAATAATCTCGATCAGAAATGGCGGTGTGAGCCATGCTCTGTCGAACCAAGGAAAAGAATGGTGATTGAGTCGGCAAAAAACGTAAACTACAATGACATTCTTAGGCTATTTGAAGAATTAAAATCAAACTTCAAACAAGTAGGAAAGCACTTTGGTGACTCGCTGGAATCTTGCACCCGGAATTGAGGAAAGCAAATGTAAAGCTTAACAGGCAGTCAAGTGAGATCAACTCTCTTACCGGGGCTTTGAAAAATATGTTGAAGGAAAATGCTTCTCTTAGAAATGCCATTAGTAAATTGGAATCCAGAATAGATGACCTTGAGCAGTACTCTCGAAGATATTGCTTTGAAATTCACAAAGTCCCTCAGAATGAGAACGTATTATCTATTGTGAAAGATGTAGGAGAGGCGCTTGGCGTGAAAATAGGGAACTCTATGATTGATGCTTGCCATAGATTCAAGTCCAGGCCAGACTCGGGAAGAGCGCCAGGCATAATCGTTAAAATGGTCAGGAGAATAGATGCAGAAGCTGTCCTTCTGTAGATGATGAGGTAGATCCTTCTTCGTGGCCCCTACTTCTACACATGAAATTTGTGATACAGTTATGAGTCTAAATACATTTTAGACTAAAGACATAAAGCACCTGGGTTTGACGTTTCTTCTTTTGTTGTTAAGTAAATTCTAGACAATATAGTTGAAATTTTGAGGGTGTAAATGATGGTAACATTTGCAGTGCCTTGTTTGTTGACATAACTAAGGCGTTTGACACCATTGATCATAAAACACTTTTAAATAAGATGAGGGATAGAGGAATTAGGGGTTTGCCACTCAAATGTTTTTCAAGTTATCTTGAAAACAGAACACAATGCCCTAAGTTTTCTGGGTTTCTGAATAGTGTAGGCATTGTTAATTGTGGAGTTCCTCGAGGATCTGTATTGGGACCAGTTCTTTTCCTAATCTATTTAAACGATCTTTGTAATGCAAACCTGAAAGGTTAACTGGCAGCATTTGCGGATGATACTGCTTTGAGTTATTCTTGTAAAAATCTGAACCGCCTTTTAAATATGATGGATAGGGATATTAAGTGTTTGGAGTTTTGGTTAAGTAAACATCTGTTGACACTAAGTGATAAGACGAAATGTATTATTTTTAATATTAAAAAAGAAGTTGAAATAAATAGAAAAATAATTTACCATGATAGTAGGTGCTCTAGGAAAGCTACTTGTGCAGATTGTTTTGAAATATAAAAGGTTAGTGAAATTAGGTATTTAGGTCTAACAATAGATTCAAATATCTCATGGTAAAGCCAATGTAAATAAACTTAACCCATAGTTACTATCGTTCAAAAATATCACACTTGTACTGTTGGGGCGGGTCTCTCAGACCGCATTTTCTTTTACTACTTTTATTATATATTTTTTTGTTTGGCCCACATGTTACAATGTTTTTCTTTTCCTTAGTCTTTCCAAAACAAGTTAACACCAATTGTACTGATTAAAAACAAGCCTTTGGTTAGTTAAAAAATAAAAAAAACACTAAAAAACAACTTTTTTTCAAAAAAATATTAAAAATATAATTTTTATAAATAGACATATGGTTCTTTGAGCATTTTTCCTCCCAATGAGTTAAAAAAAGTGGTAATATTTTTTCATTGATAACAGTGAACAGCTTCTTAATTTTTCAAAATAAAAGTAGACAAAAATCTAATGTTTTTCCATTATAATAAAAGTTGCAAAAAATTATACTACGGTCTCTGAGACCGCAACCTGTATTTTTATTAAAATATATTCCTGAATTCTATTGGGGACTGTATACATGAATAATCACTTCAAAATATTTATAAACAAGGTAAAGCCCATTAAATGACTTTTTTATAAAAGATAAAATATTTTACGAATATATTTTATTCTTGTAAATATTATTCATCTGCTTTTGTTTCTATTGCTCTGTTTTATTCGAAGATGTTCATTCATTTACATCTAATATTTAACTTCTTAAAAAGATGAATAATAATTTAATACAGTTCAATTCAAAAAGGTTTTTTTTAAATTAGTTTATAATTATAGACTAATAATCTAAAAAACCCTTTACTAAAGCCAACCTTTTCATTACTACTAAGCACACTATTCAAAAAATGTTCTCAAAACAATATTTTTCACCAAAAAAAAACCTTCTACAAAAATACTTTCCTAACAATTATCAAGCAAATGCATAATTTTAAATAGTTACATATTCACTATCAACAGTCTATTGGACCGCGTTTGGTGTGACACTATTACTATCGGTGGTCTCCGAGACCACGTGACGTCAATAAATCTTATAGCGAACCTTCCTTTGTAACCTTTGTAACACCATTTGCACCACAGACTGGTGGCAACGTGGCAGGAAGGTACTTGGATGGAGGCAACCACGGGTGCGACTATACAGGGACAATGAAAAAAACAATTTTCCGAGCGGTCTGAGATACCGCAGATAGTAACTAAGGGTTAAAAGGGAAATGTATACAATGGTAAGAAAATTTTTCTTTTTACGTGATCTATGTCCACAAAAAATTTTGATTAAACTATACCATGCACAAGTGGGATCTTGGCTTGATTATACGATTTTGTGTTGGGGGGAACATATATATCAACGGTAAAAACCATTATTACATTGCAAAAGCAGATCGTTAGAATCATAGTTAAAAATCCTGTTTTGAACTTTCAATACTCATTTAAGTTGTCAATGTGGGAGTTCCATGTTAATTTTTACCTTTTCCCCCTTTACGATAGTATAAGGAGAAAGTATTGTTTTCGTTAAAATTTTCGAATTTGAGTTGGATGTATGGATATATCCATTTTAGTGCCCCCTGAATCGAAAAAAGTGGTTTCAGTGTGATGTCTATATGTGTGTGTGGGGATGTGCAGAAGCCTTGAGACTAGACTATTGGTCCAATTTTCATGGAATTTGGTATGTACAGTAAACCCTCTCATATCTGGACTAATGTGGTGACGGCCAATCCGAATAGCAAAAAATCCGGATATGAGAGGGGAATAAAACATCCGGATATTGAATAAAAAAACCACTTTAATAGTATCAAAACTAAAAAAATCACGTAATACAGTACAAAGTGGTACATTACTAGAGTAATACAATTTTTCCTCCATTGTAATTACAATCCTTTTTCTATTTCCGGCCATAATAACTTATTCCTACCCAAAACTAAAACGAACCGTTACAAGAAAGACAAGGTCACTGAAGCAAAACTAAGGCGACACTGACCACAGAGGCAGGTGTTGTCACTACAGTACACGTGATGCATTTGCTTGGCTATTGGGGTGGGTACAGACAGGTGGGGTGGGGAGGTTTATTGTTTTAGAAATCAGTGACCTTGCACCAGATAGCACAGAATACAGACAGTAGTGCTAGAGACTCAGGCACTCGGGACTAGGATGACTCATCGTTTCCTGATTCCGCTTTTGAACATTACAGCTGTCCACATGGCTTCAACCCCGCGTTCGGCGATCGGCGCGCTATTAACCGGCCTACAAACATTGTTCATGACTATTTTAACAAACATTGACCTCCTAGAGTAATTTTAAATTTTTGCATTCTTTAAAAATCACGTACGGATATCGGAGGTTTCACAAAACCGAGTAAGGGGCTGAGTACCGTCCGCTCTAGAAGTGACTGTAGAAGCTTATGTAGCATGCAGTATTATGTGCTCTGCAGGTACTCGCTGTCCAGTCGTTTAGTGAACATAACGCATGATACATAAGTTATATTGAAGATTTAATAATAAATAGTTTATAATTTATATTTTAGTTCATAAAAATAATTTAATAATAGTTTATACATTTAGTTAATAAAATAACATACTCGGTTTTGTGAACCCTCGGCGTAGTGAATTACCGATATGTATAGGATTTTTAGCCTTACAGTGAAAACTCGGTTTTGTGAAACCCACCCAATATAGCCTGTGATCTGTAGGTGTTGTTGGAAGATGGCTTGTATTATCTTGAACGTACTCTTCTAATCTTCTTAAACACTTTTTCTGTTTAGCCTCAAAAGTCATCTGGCTGGAATATAATAAAATAAAAATTTCCTTTGAATTTGATTCACATATTGGGTTTGGCCATTTATCAAGACCTACTTAAATGTTGCAGGATGTTATCAGCAATCAAGAATTGCCATCACATCATTCAACTGATGGCTCACTTTCTATTAAGTACTAATAAGGTAAGCCTAAAACATTTTAATTTCCAGCCTAGTAAATGTTATATATGATTTTAAATTTTAAAAATGTGAAAATTGTCGGAATGTAATCATAAATTTATTGTATTAATAATGAAATGATGCCTTTTTTAATTTTAGCGAATTTACTATAGGAAATCGAGCTATTACTGTCATCCTCATGGTAAGACCTAGACTGGAGGTAATTTTTTGTTTGTTTTGGGGTCCCTAGATGGCAAAGACACAATTTGTTCAAAACTGTATGTATATATATATATATATATATATATATATATATATATATGTGTGTGTGTGTGTGTGTGTGTGTGTGTGTGTGTGTGTGTGTGTGTGTGTGTGTGGAAAGGATATATCGTAGGTTAATGTTTGAAAACCACACATCGCTCAATCCAAAGGGGATTTTAGGGGGGATTTCACACTGAAAAATTTGTGTTTGATGGATTATTTGAGATAATTTATTTTTCTAATATGGGGTTCCTTTGCACTATTTGAATTAGTTTTAAAAATATTGTAATTTAAATCTTTGCTCTATGTTAAACAGTTTCTGAGTTATACAGGGTTAGTCAAAAGTGTAGATGCCTCTTCACTGAACTGTTGAATGAGTGAAGTGAGATTGACCAAACATACTTTACCTGAAAATTAAGGAAAACAAACTGCTTTCTTGTTTTTTTTTTTTTTTTTTTTTTTGGTGTGTGATGTCTGTTTAGCACCTGCTCCCAAAATGGGGTATTTTTGTTACAATGCAAAATTTTTATACTTAAGCCCATCAAGTAATACCTAATTTTAAAGACCTTTTAAAGCTAAATGAACTATGGAAAGTAAAGGTATTTATCTCAACCCTGGACCAAATGGGGTGGCATTTTATAAATCTCATGAAATTTTGACACATTTGACACTTTAATTTTAATATATAACAAATCAACCTTTAATGTTTAGATAATTTAGGCGACTATGTTTTCTTCAGTTATGGTTTTTTTTATTTAGATATTTAATTTATTATTTATAGTTTTAGCTCCGTAAAAAATGGATTTGCATATATATATTGTGTTTCTCACATTTCATCAATTATTTTGTTCATTACTTCTAAAAACAAAAAAGTTCTTTAAGGTTTGAATTGCGTTTGAAAAATACAAATTAATATATTTGTTTTGTAATGTTTGTAATGTGTTACAAAAAATGTTAATTTTTTTATAGAACTGAGGAATTAGCCTAGCAAATCATATTTATTTTTATTGCTTGTTTACATACGGCATGTAGAATCAAATCAACTTACAAAGACAATTTATTCAATGCAATCAACATTCATTATAAATGTGATATAGAAGATGCTGAAAATCATTAGTACAAATAAAATGGATAGATGAAGATTAGCTATAACTATATAATACGAATCTTATTAAAAAGTAGTATAAGTAAAAAGAAGATTACGTTTTTGTCTATGAATGGTGTCAGTGTGTTACGTAAATCATTCGGAATCTAACCGTGCTAATCAGAATTCACACTTTTGAGATGAAAATTAAATGCAAAGGTATGGAATTTCAAAGGAAATAAAAATAATTTGATATATGAAGAATTTCAATGATTGAGGTTTGATTTATTAAGGTCCTGCTGTAGATTTAATTTTGAGTTTACTATATTAATAACAGACTCATAATGAGAAGTGGATACGTTTATTTGATATTTTGGAGCTGCCTTTATTCTATATTTTGCTCTTAATGTACCAGGGATGTTTTTTATGCAAATGCCGTTTTGCAATTCTACTGCCGCAGCGCTATGGTCAGCATTTCGCGCATGCGTGCTGATTACCTCTTGTCTACTTGCTGACGCAATTACAGTTTCTTTATTGTATACGTTGTTTACTGAGTGTTTGAGATGCCTCCGACAATCGTGAGTCCCGCTGATTGTGAAGTACGACTTCTATGTGCTAAAGGCATAAAACTCTCGTGAGATATGTGTAGTTTACGGTCAAAAAATTATGAGTGATGGAATGGTAAGGGAATGGGTGAGAACATTTAAAGATGGCTGCACAAAAGTGCATGATGAAGAAAGTCAATGCACTGCCTAAACGTCTAAATGGTTTTGTGCAGATCCGATAACATTTTCGGAACCCAACATGAACACAATTTCCGGTAATTCAAGTTCTCGGTCACAATGCGATACAAAAAACTACAAGAACATTTAGGATATTAGTCACACAATGATGAAATAGTAAAGCATCTGTTTTCTCTCACCTTTTTATCCACTTTCTGCACCAAATCTTCATTAATGGCCGAAGGACATCTACTTCATTTTTCACTATCAACATTTGTGCAGCCATCTTTAAATGCTCTCACCCATTTCCTCACCATTCCATCACTTATAACATTTTGTCTATAAACTTCACACATCTAACTATGAATATCGATCGCTTTTACACCTTAAGCACTAAGAAATTGTATAACAGCCTGTACTACACAATAGGCTCAACTCACGATTGTCGGAGGCATCATAAACACTCAATAAACAACATATACAATGAAAAATCGGACTGTAATTGCATCAGGGCGTAGACAAGAGATGTAGATAATCAGCGTGCATGCACAAAATGCCAACTATAGCACTGTGGTGGAGGAATCGCAAAACATACTTTCTTCAAAAACATGCCTTGTAACACAATGGTCGGCTAATTTTCTTAGCTGATATGGATATCAACTGTCAACTTATTTGAAGTTTTATAAATGTTCTATAGTCTGAAAATGTGTTTATGGCAACTGGGTACATCAAAATGGATAAAAGTGGTCCTGGATCATGGATTAACTGTCTTTAATTTTTCTAGAAGAAATTGGTTTAAAATTATCTAGTTTTTTGGAAATATTGAGATATGAATATTTTCACTAACATTGTTACAGGCTTCCTATAAATTTGAAGATAATACTGTCTACTTTGACTTAGATCATGTACAGAAACTAGCTTACAGCCTTCCAGATCAGAAAACTTTGGTGTTGAACTCTGTAAGAGAGAAGCAGAGAGTTGTGATCTACAATTCTCTCACATGGGCTCGGGAGGAAGTGGTCACACTTAGAGTCTCCACTCCTGATGTCAAGGTATGAAAAAATACAGAACGCCATTTATAATCTAAAATCATAGTTAAGCCTATAATGATAATACTTACTGACTACTGTGGCTGGTACCCCAGGTGGTACTTGGACTCCCCAACACTGCCTCCATAGGTCCCTGCTTCTTGCATCTTCCTTCCTTCTATCTAGCTTCCTCAGGTCTTTCTCCACTTGGTCCTACCATCCAAGGATTTGTCGTCTTTTCTTAGAATATACCCTGCCCATCACAGTGACAATATCCGGATCCCTAAATAGTTCTCTAAGTTCCCAATTATTTCTCAATCCCCATTGTCCATCCTCAAAAATCAGTTTGTACACTTTCCTCAAAATCTTATTCTCAAATACAATAACTTTCTTTTCTGCTTTCTTACTCAAGATCCAAGTACTAGAAACCGAGCTTTGTTTGGATAGAATAAAACATGTTTTACATAAAACACATTTACTATCTACTCAATGAACATAAGCATAAAAAAACAATAAACATAGAAGCGGAGTTTAGCTGGCACAACGCGGCTTCTTAGTCACGGCCGCTCCGCGGTGGCGCGTGGGCCCTGTATTCTAACTTTAAAAGTGCATTTTCTTGGTTATCCGTAGACGGATTTCGTTCACCAAAGTACCGTTTGATTTGAAATTAAAATTCCAATATTTTTTGTATCTTGTAAAAAAGTTAATGGGTTTTTTGTTATTTTAATTTAAATATTTTTAACCGCCGCCATTTTAAAAATATAAAAGAAAATTAAATGATACTTTGTAAATATTTTTCTCTTTAACCAATAAATATGTGTGCAAAGTTTGGTTTCTGTATCTTAAATATTTCTTGATACATATAGTTTTTTGTAAAATATACAAAATGGCGGATAGCGGCTAAACAAAGTATTTTTCGACAAATGGTTATAGGTGATTTTTTGTTTATTTTGATGAGTACTATCACCCCTCGAAGTTTGTGCCCGACTTTAATGAACACCCTGTATATATATATATATATACATACAGTGGAATGTGGATAATTCGAACTTCTGTAATTCAAAAACTTCTTTATTTCGAAGTTTTGACTTGGTTCCTAGAATTTTATATAAAAACAATGTTAAAATATCCTGGTTAATTTGAATAATTTTTTGGCTAATTCGAATTTTTTGCAGCGTAAATCTATAAAGAGAACAAGTCATTGTGTGCGATTTTCCCGGAAACGACATTCGGACTTCCTGTCCGTAGACTATTTTTAGTTAGATCAACGCGCCCAACCCCCGCCAACCATTCTCACAGCACGTACACCTGCTGTTGTCTGGTCACATCGTACCCCTCCCCCTCACCAGTCTTCTACTGCTCATATATCACAACATTGACATCTCTAATCTGTCACTACACGGCGCCGGCGCAGTTCAGTACCGTGTGTATCATTGATGGTGGTTTGTTCCGATATTCGTCGTCTTTGTTTCGTGTTGGCATTTGTGACTTCGTCTGCGTTCACGTTAACACGTCGTGCCTATGAACTGGTTCGCTTCGTAAAAGCAAACCTACAAATCTTTGACGTCGCAAGAATAAATAGCGGCAATCAAGGAGGTAGAGAAGGGATTTAAGTAAAAGTTTGAAATAGTTAAATTTTCGGGATCCCTCCAAACACATTATCGATATTTAACAAAAATTACGATTTTTAATCAATAATATCTTTATTAACGTAACTTTTTTAATATACAATGTTAAAACATGATGTTTTACTGTTTATTTCAACCACTAGCAAAAACTTTTCTAATTCGAATTTTTGGATAATTCGAATTTTTTTATGGTCCCTTGAGGTTTGAATTATCCAAGTTCTACTGTATATATATATAGTTTTAAATTAACTTAGTGTGTGTAGCTAATTTAACAATTAATAACCAACGCCATTATGAATTTTCAAAACTCTGATAAATAGTTTCAGGGTGATCTCGATAACGGCTCTGACAAATTTCTTTAAATTTTAGAAATAACTAATCTCCGAGTGGAAAATAATTTCTAGACAGGTATAATGTCCATGAAAATCCTGGTTTTCTTGTAATATTAAGTTTCAAATCTAAAAAATTAATATTAAGCTGTGAGGTGCTAATTTTGGAGGGGGGAGAAATTGAATTTATAAAAGTAAAACAAGGCTAAGACTCACCTTTCTTTCAACCAAGCCTGAAGGCACAGTCAGCCCAGACCTCAGACCTAGGACTACCCATACATCCAATATAATTTTTTCTCATATTTGCACCGTCGTCTTTATAACTTCTGATTAATAGCCCACCTTATATTTCCTTGTCAAATCACATTAACTTCATCCACAGCCACGAGTCACCAGATTTATCACCAAATTAGGCTGAATCACATATCCTAACCTACCGTTATTGTCTTGTTGACGTCTGGCGGTCCACCAGCCTGCATTTTCTTCTTCTTCGCTACAGCCTACAGCCCGTGAGCGATGCCTTGTTTCTATTGCCAGAAAATGTAGAAAAAATAAGTAACCAGCTGATTAATCAGCTGATTTCCCCCTCCACACCCCGGGTCAATGGGAATAATCTACCTAGTGCGGAAGAAAATTCTCTACCGAACCACGAGAGTGGAAAACCCACGACACGAAACCGCTTCCGTACTATGACCTTCGATGACTACTCAACAGTTTTCATGAGTCACATGACCCAACAAAACCTACTCAAAAAGGATTTGGTGGTATTTTCATGGGTTTGAAATGTAAAGAAAGATATATATTTTAATTTGATCATAACTGGGGTATTGCCGTTTATAGATCCTCAGATGTCACAAACCCGAAAAATTAAGTTATATGAAAAAGGCGAAAGGGTTTAAAATGTTATAAAAATTATAATTAAATTTACTAAAAAATTAACTAATTATATTTTTAACACTAATTATAACACTCCTCTGATTGCACAATACATGCAATTGATTTACAACAAGCCCTTTGCTAGTACTCCTGTGTGTTGACAGAGTTTTTGTTTTAGTTACAGACATTACTGGTTTGTAACAGTAGTTGTAAAACAGTCACACCTTTGCACTGGGCTTCACCTACCTTGACACGTCTTGGTAAATGGATACCACAATAGTGAATGAAACTGGCAGCTTGGGTTGAAATCACCATTTCTCATATTTAATTCTATTCTCATTTTGTACACTAACAGCTTTTAATGATGAAAAGATACATTATTACTTATTATTATTGCTACATTATTGCTTTGACTATACTAGACGTGTTCATGGTTAAATGTTGTCGCCAACAAAATTACGGCTGGAAGCTCATTTGGCCCCACCCTCAGGAGGGAATGAGTCGACATGGCGACGCGCATGGGGCACATCCCTCTCCTGCACCCCTCACATACCAAGTGTGGCTGGAGTGCTCAGGCTATCTGGGAATGACTTCACCTAGATACACAAATTTTTACTATGAAATTTTGTATTTAAAATAAATTGGGCTCATCTCTTACTGCCTGATTTAAAAGACATTGGAGATATTCTGATTCACAGTAATTGTATAAAACATATTATTACAGTAATTACAATTAAATCATTAACAATTTATAAATTCTGACATCTTATTTTTTCTGATGGACGGTAGTTTAAACCATTTTAAGGACTAACTTATCGGTTTGATTAATCTTATTTTTTCTATTTACTGCTGCGAAATCCACTGTTTATGCTTTGTGGATTGAAAATAAATCATATTGTTAATACAGTAGAGTCTTGCAAACTCGGCCCTCGATAACTCGGCATTCCGGATAACTCAGCCGCACAGAGGATTAAAATGGAAAAAAATTAAATTATTTTGACCTTGTAAAACCAAAATACTATGTGAATGTGATAATATTGAATCTACGAGGGTATTCTCCGTGCGAGCGGGCATTGACCTTGAGCGTCAATTGTAACGGGACAGTTATTTCCCCCTCCCGTCACCGTTGCCGGCCGCCATATTTCTGAGTCAGTCTCGCTCGTGCATTCTCAGTCCAGTCCAGTCCTCAGTCGAGCGCAAACCAGTGTAGAGTGCACATCACAGTGGTCTGCTACATACAAGTCAGTGCGTCGCACAACGTTTATGTAGGCCTACTGTTGTTGGGAGTTAGTGGATTGTGCTGTGTTAGTGTTGTTAACTCATCATGGCAACTACATCTAAAAGAAAACAAGTAAAATTATCCATGGAACAAGTTGTGTGTATTAAAACGACTGGACAAAGGAGAAAGTGTAAGCAAGGTGGCTATGGATTTCGGGGTCGGCAAAAGTACAATCGGGGCCTGGAAAAAAAAGAACAGAAATAGAAGCGTGGTGTGCTAAGCGAATTTGCAGTGAAACATTAAAAGAAAGAAAAATATGAAAGAAAGTGAATCCAATGGAGTAAGTGAGGCACTGTACCTATGGATTCGCCAAGCTAAAGTAAAAGGAACCCCAATTTCAGGACCGATATTGCAAGGAAAAGCAATAAAATTGTATGAGCTGTGTAAAAAGGAAGGAGATCCAGAATTTGTAGCAAGTATCGGTTGGCTTGACAGGTGGAAGAAGCGTTACGGTGTCAGGCAACTTACTGTATGTGGTGAAAAACTTTCTGGGGACATGACGGGTTTTTAAAATTCAAAGACCAATTTCAACCGCTTATTGAAAGTGAAGGTTTGACAGGCGACCAAATTTACAATTGCGATGAAACAGGGTTGAATTTTAGACTCTTGCCAAATAAAAGCCTAGCTTCGAAACATGAAGTTTCTGCTCCTGGATACCAGAGAAGCAAAGAATGTGTTACTGTCTTGGCCTGCTGTAATGCAACAGGGAATGATAAGCTAAAACTGTGTCTTATTGGTGAAGCTAAAAAGCCATGTGCCTTTAAACATATTAACGTAACCAGTCTTCCTGTGTCATATAAAAAAAAAACCAGTCAAATGCATGGATGGATGGAGTAATCTATAAAGAGTGGTTTTACCATAGTTTCGTACCTGCAGTTGAAAGACACATGAAACTGAAAAACCTCCCACGAAAAGCACTTCTTATCTTAGACAACGCCTTTTCACATCCAGACGCAGATGAGTTACAAGATGGTGATATAAAGACCATGTTCCTGCCCCCAATGTGACTGCACTCTGCCAGCCTATGGACCAGGGGATTTTAGCGGCTTTAAAGAAGATATAACGCCGCAAGCTGCTGTCACATATTTTGGCCGTTGCAGATGATCAAGATTTGGTGAAAAAATTGAAAAAAGAAGACAATGAAGAAAGCATTGGAGACTCTAATGAAGAGGATAAAAGCAAGCCTACTGAAATAAAAATGAGTCACAGCGAGGGACTGAAAGCTGTTGAAAGTGCGTTGACTTATTTTGAACAGAAAGGTGCTTCGGCAATGGACATCCTGTTTCTCCGTTGTCTGCGTGACGATGCCGCTCGCAAGAGGGCCAGGTGCGAAAAACAATAACCAACTTTTTTACAAAACAATAATTTACAGGGTACAGAACTGTATTTGTTTTTCGTATTATGTTTGCAATGTTCCTATGTAGTGTTTAAATCGATTTAACTTCAAATGTAATGCCTTCTGTGGTGTATTTGACGAATAATAACATGATACAGTAC
This sequence comes from Nephotettix cincticeps, assembly GCA_023375725.1. Classification (NCBI taxonomy): domain Eukaryota; kingdom Metazoa; phylum Arthropoda; class Insecta; order Hemiptera; family Cicadellidae; genus Nephotettix; species Nephotettix cincticeps. The sequence continues at coordinate 78,905,600 of CM041791.1, read as the reverse complement.
TTATAACCTATCAAAGGACTTTTATTCGTTTAAACCTACTTTTCCCGATAACTCGGCATTTCGCTAACTCGGCCGCCATTGGGTCCACATTAGGCCGAGTTTGCGAGACTCTACTGTATTCATCTATTTCCTTCATAAGTGTAATTAGTTATGTATGTGTGGAAGACCAGACAGACACATTGTGGCACTGTAAATATTGTAATATAAACTCATTCATTTACATCGCGCCTTTTATTTCAATTAAACACCTTTGACTTTAATAATAATTCGTCCAATAGTTAATACATCTTTATGGTACTTAGAACTCAAACTGTATATTATTTACAGAAAAAGGAAAATAGTGCTTAAAAATGGTGTGTAAAATTATACATATAAACTCTGGTTTTCGCTGTAGTTTCAAAAAATCACACCTGGGATGTTTTGCATTCTTTATCCATTCTCTGGCTTTCGCTGTAGTTTCAAAAAATCACACCTGGGATGTTTTGCATTCTTTATCCATTCTCTAACTCTCGCTCTAGTTTCAAAAAATCACACCTGGGATGTTTTGCATTCTTTATCCATTCTCTGGCTCTCGCTGTAGTTTCAAAAAATCACACCTGGGATGTTTTGCATTCTTTATCCATTCTCTGGCTCTCGCTCTAGTTTCAAAAAATCACACCTTGGATGTTTTACATTCTTTATCCATTCTCCAGGACCTGTGAGTGAGGAGCCCTGGTATCAGGCCTTGAAAGACAGTCGTAATAAAGATGCATTGGTGCAAATGTGTATATTTATGCACGACGTCCGTTGGTCGTGGGGCGACCATCCTCTAAAGCACGACGTCGATAGTTAGAGTACGCGCGTCGGGCACTCATTGAAAATTTGCCTTAATACCATTGCAGTATATGGAGCCATTTATGCACGGCGTCGTATGATGCGCGTTGAATTGACGGTTGTCAAGCGACAGTCTTTTCTGCTCCCAACCACGTGGGTTTGTAGAGGGAGTGGGAGTGCAACACTCATACGAAAATATTAGTACAATTTGTTACCCTGAACTCTTAATTCTTCAAATAAGGTGGAAAATGCATCTCTCAAGTGACGTACATTGTTTATAGGGTGTGCTAACCACCTCCTTCTCTTCCGAACTTTTTTTGTGGTTAATATAATCTACACAGTTATCTATAATGGAGAACACCGTGAGGTGGTGGACTGGTGGTGACGTCCGATCCCAGGCTCGCCCGACGCGCGCCCAACAGACGTCTAACAACCGTCAATTCGACGCTGTGCATTAGGCCGCTTTCATACACTTTTTTATACTTGCTTGTATATATCGTGATCACTACAAAGCAGTGTCCTATGCGGAAAAAGCAAGGCTTTGTCTAAATTTGTTACCAAAGCAATGCTATGCTAATGAATGTCAATATTATTGATACTAACATTATTTTGTACATGAATAAATATTAGAAATGTTAAAATCGGTAAAACTCAGTAATAGGAGACTAAAACTCAACTCGTTTCTGCATAGTGCTAAAAAACCTTATTTTGCTACAATTTTTACAATAACTAGTTACCATTTACTATAGTTAGTTAAAAAATACGAACTTTAAAAGCAATAGAAAACTCATAGAAGTTATTTTCAAAGGGGATTTTAGTCAAATAATTGGCAACAATTGGAGCACCTAACGTGCTGTAGAATGAATCATATGGATTGACCCATAGCACATTGAGCGCTTATTTGAATGAGCGTTTGACGGATGATAGAAGACAGAAATATATAATAATATATAATGAGCGCTTATCGGGCGATGGATGTATATTCATGTTGAGTACAATTTTAAAGGAAATGTGTTGTTTACACTGAGAAACCACGTCTCAGTTTTATACTGAGACGAGACCGAAATTGGCAAAAACAGCTGCAGTGCAGTTTGGAAATTATGAATGTTTGGGGGGAGTGGGGAAGGGGGCTAGCAGACGGCAGCTCTCCTGTACGGGGAACCACAAACTCCCCAAGCCGATTCGAGAACCACTCAAGCCACTACAGCTTGCTTATAAGAATAACAAGTGTATTAATAATGGATAGTCAAAGATAATACTGTGTATAATGATTTAATTTTCATTATAAAAAAATATTAATGAATATTAATTCAAAATTATAAGTGATAATTAATAAATTAACTTAATTAATAAAAATTTTTATTAGAGATTTTTCTGGTCAATGTTTATTTTTAAACTGATTATAAAATACTAAGCAATAAGGTTGTGGTAAAAGAATGAGGCTTGCTTAAACTTAAAAAAAAGTATTTCTTTTGACTTTTTCCATCCCATTACCCAAATATTTAAGTGTACTCCAAATAGATTATGATTTAAAAACTTTGAATTTGTGAGGCTATATTTTTTATTTTAAAGTCAGTTTTATTTTTTATTTAATGGTTTAAATTATAGTATACAGTAGCATGACTTAAAATAGTGTTTATTTAAATTGCAGGTGACTGATTGGAAGGGGAATGTTGTTGAAGCCCAGGTGGCTCCCCTCTGTCAACTGATGGATGTTCACAGCCAATGTTATGAGCTCTCATTTGTTATAAGCGTTGAAGCCCTTGGAATGACTACCTACTTTATCTACCTTGTATCACCCGATGACAGCTCCAAGTAGGTTATACAGTACCTAAGATAAAACTTTTTCAAATTGTGGTTGATAACTGATGTGTTACATATGTCTCTTAATTTAAAAAAATACATAACATTTATGCAACTATGAGTAAATGACAGTAAAAGTATGAAAGATATTTTAATAATTGTATTTGAAAAGGAAATATATCTTAAAACTTCTATCAGTCAGTCTGATATTCATTTGAAAGTAGTTTTGTTATAGTCCAATTCATCTTATTAAAGATGCTTATCTAGTATGTTCCCTAGTAAAGTATTATTAAAACACCATAAAATATAACACCCTTTTAATAGTTTTAATTTGACTTTTCAAAACAACAAAACCAAAACATGAACATAAACAAACAACATCAGCTGATAATTTTACAATAAAATAATTTCACCAGTTAATTGCAGTAAACTGGCAGAAGGTTATTCCTACACTTTTCCTCCACCATCGTCAACTGCCCCTTCTCTTCTCCTCAATTAGTCTGTGTGTTTCCTCCGTATTAACCATCAACAAATCACTTCATATGAATATAAACCATTGCACTTTTGTACTCTTCCTGCCTTCCACCCCAGACAGTTTTCATTTTTCACCCACCTCTTCATCCTCACTCAAGGTTTTGGTAATGGTTTTCGGTTGTTGTCGCTGTTGTTGCTAGAGCTTGAATTCTATTTCTCTTCTCACATTCGGTTTCAAATTCTGTAGTGTTGTAGGTAATCTAATCTCCTACCTAAAAACATTTCTGACGGAGCTCAGCCAGTTGTCTCAGAGGGCTAAACAGAACATTCTGTAGTGCCAACGCAGGATCTCTAATTTCTTGTTTTGTGGATTTTGTAGCGTCTTATCAAGGTTCAGAAGACCCGTTCAACCAACCTGTTAGTTTGGAGATGGTGTGAGGTCGATCTTATGTGCTTGATAGAATCTCTCTTAAAAAATTGCTCCATCTCCTCAGAAATGAACTGTGGGCTACCTGTGTGTCAGTGACTACCTGTGATGGAATCCCATACCTGCTCATCCAGCATCTGAGTCTTTGGATTATTGTGGTTGATGTCGTCGTTCTTAAGCATTCGACTTCTGTACATTTAGATAGTGTATCGATTCCCACTAACCACATCATACCATCAACAGGTCCTGCCAAATCTTAAGTGGACTCTTTCCCAAACTTATTCTGGAATTTTCCATGGATAGATGGTAGAGGTATGCGGATAGTGAATTATTTTTTTCGGATCGGATAGCTCAGATTCGGATAGTTAGGGTTCGGATCGGATAGTTTTCGGATTCGGATACTCGCAATAAAAAAGTGAAATCAGACTTATCTAAGAATAAATTAGGAAAAAATCAATAAAATGTTACCTATCAAAATTATTAAATGGTACATAAAAAATCATAAATTCTTTATAGGATGAACAACAAAACTAAAATTTTTACTTCACTGCATTTAAAATTAATAATAATAAGTTTATTCCATCAATAAATAGAAATTTACAAAATAACAATTACCAGTAACAAATTTTAATATGGCGTAATTCACAAATTAAATCAACAGAAACCTTATAATTCGCCATTAAATGACATCAACTTTCTACTAATTCATCAATTCATTCTACTAATAATCAACTAATTCTCAATTTTATTTCACGATTCAATTATTTTATTTATTACAATGATAAAAACAAATCACCATTAACAAAGAATCAAGATTTTGCGGCCGACGTTGTTCGCTCGATGCCATCGGCAATCTGCGTATCGGCAGGGGCAGTGACAATGCAGCTGCTATCAAAGGCCTGTGCGCAGGCGCAGAGTTGGAATATTTGGCAGATAAAATACCCCGATCGGCTGTGTAACAATATTGAAACCCGTAAAATTATGATACCTCTTCGTAATCTAGTTAGTTATTCATCTTAAAATTATCTAAAAATGTAAAACTAATAACGCTTAAATTCATTTAACAAAGATAAAATGTAGATTGAAAACAAGTGGAAAATTTGTTGGTTATGTGAACACTGAACGACGAAATAGGCCAAATGTAAATTGGGCAACACTTTATCGTATTGCTCAAACCCGGAGTAGTTGAGAATGCGATAACTAAACAATTGATCGTCTACGTAGACGATCAGAATGAAGTAGTATTATTTTTGCCGGAAACTCCGTCGCAAAACGAGCTATTATGATGGTTTGTTACCAGTAACATTAAATCAACAATTCAAGTTTTTTCGTAGCCGAAATGAAATTTTATATGGAACAATATCAAACCGCAATCTGATAATCGGTGCAACTATCGATGACGCTATGCTTTGTATTTCAAAATGCAATATCGTGTTGAACTTACGGTTACTTAAATGCGTAGTTGAAGAATCGAATAATCATACCGCATCCTCGGACCGCCCAATGACGTTCTTACATTCCGATTGGATATGAATTGCGTAATTTCGTCATCTGCGGTCGTCATTCGTCATTCGAATCGCGTCTACCAGGTAACGACATTGTTTTGATGAAAGACAACGTAATTTCGTCGTCTTATCAAGGTTTAAGCAAAAATTATTCCAGCTTCGCGGGTATTAACTCGACGAAAATCTCGTTGTTTTTGTTCAAATTGCTGTATTATACAGTCTATCCGAAAATTCGGATATTTATTGGATCGGATCGGATATCTTAAATACATTCGGATCGGTTTCGGATATCCGATCCGATCCGAATCCGAACCGAATTTTCGGATATCCGCACACCTCTAATAGATGGGAACTTCTCCAATATTCGCTTGGTTTTCCTGACACGGGGTACATGATTTCACATGCATTTGTCATATGTCTTTGTCAATGCCTGGCCACCATACATAATACCTTGCTATAGATCTCATGGCTGATATCCTAGGGTGACCACAGTGTAAGGTTTTTAACACCTTGTTTCTCATCACTTTTGGATCAACAACCCTTCCAAACCACATTAACACTCCATTTTCAACTGACTACTCTTCTTTCTTTTGTTAATATGTTTAAAAATTCTCTGGTATGTCTTCTGGCCAAGCATTTAGTGTATAGCTTAGAACAAGTTTGATTACTTGGTGCAAACTGCTGTTTCATTTGAGCTCTTTGTATGACAATATCGTTTCCACCTTATCCATATTCAAAAACCTTATCTCTTTTGTTTCATCCGTGATATGATGTTTCTCATCTAATGGAAGGCAAGAGAGGGCATCTGCACAAACATTTTCTTCTCCCTTCCGGTACTTGATTTGACAGTTGTACTGATTCAGTTCAAGTGGCCATCTAACAAGTCTGTTGTTCATGACTTTTGGCAGGTTTCTGGTTTCTCCAAATATTCTTTGGTGAGGTTTGTGATCAGTTATGAGTGTAAAGGTTTGTCCTTATTCATACTGATGAAACTTCCTCACATTAAACATAATCGCTAGAGCTTCCCTATCAATATTAGAGTATCTCTTCTCAGTCTCTGATAGTGTTCTGCTAGCATAAGCAATTGGTTTTTCAAATCTGTCTTCAAATTCATGCAATTCCGAGGCCTTCTTCGGATGCGTCACACACCAATATTAATGGCTTACTCTCATCATAGGGAACAACTGTGTCTTCTCTTGAAAGAATGCTTTTCACCTTTTAAAAAACTTCCTGTGAAATAAGTTGTTTGAAAAATGTGAATTGTAAAAATTAGTTAATTTTCTTGTTGTATGAGTTGAACTAATTGATTGTTGGATAACTATATTATCACTATGTATTACTGTTGAAAGTAAAAAAAAAATGGATTTATGAGAGGATATACAACCAATACTTCACTGTACACTTTTAATTTTATGTTTATGTGAAAATTAAAAATCCTCTCATTATGATACAAAAAAATTAAACTTCTCTTCAACTGAATTCTTTGGAACTGATTTAGAAATGATAATAATATTAATTGTTAAGCGGGTAGCGAAATGCTATGATAGCCATGATAGATGAACTGGGCTTGTCTGTGGTCGAGAGATAATGATCACAACAAAGATGCAAAGGTCGAAAAGATATCTAACATATCGCCTCCCTTGAACCAACTTGGTTCAAAACAAAATAAATTTGATAGTTGAAAATTAAGAAAAATGAAACATAGAAAGAATAATAAAAAGCGGGTGTAAGCTTTTAGCCAGTAAAATTGATAGATAGGAAGGCGGAACACCTTAACGGCAGGACAGGTCAAGATGCCTTTGTGATGGTCTTGAGTTGGACTACTCGGACGATTCCGTCCCTCCCAGGTGGAAACTTCAGTTATCCGACCCATCTTCCAGGTGAGAGGTGGAGAGATGTCCTTGTGGATGATGACTAGGTCTCCCACTTGTAGACTGTCTGTAGAAGTGGTCCATTTGGAGCATTCCTGAAGAGTCTGTAAATACCCCTTCTGCCAGCGGCTCCAAAAATTTTGAGTGAAGGCCTGAATTAATCTCCAGCGCTGAAAATGATTTGAAGAATCTAGGTGATGTGGTTCTATGAGAGAAGTAAGAGGACAAAAAATATCTTGGAGTTATAGGCTACAGATCAGTTGGATCAGTCGAGAGTGGTGTGATGGGCCTAGAGTTCAAGATAGCCTCAATTCTCACAGGAAAAAGTGAGAAATTCTTCGTATGTTATGATTTGCTCACCCACAACTCCGATCAGGTGATACTTCATGCTTTTGACAGCTCGCTCCCATAGTCCTCCCTGGTGAGGAGGAATGAAATGGAACTTAAGTTGCTGATTCTCTGCAGACTGCTGAGTGGAAGGACTGCGCATGAGATCTTTAAAACACTTCTTTAGAGAGGATGCAGCGCCAATAGAATTTGTACCGTAATCAGAGTACAAATCAGATACCAAACCTCTTCGAGATATGAATCTAGTCAGGCTAGCAATGAAGGCTTCAGAAGTTAAATCAGACACGACTTCCAAATGTATAGCCTTAGTGGCGAGACATATGAAGAGACAGATGTAGACTTTCAGAGATTGTGCTCCACGAAGTCTGAAAAACTATATAGTGAATGGCTGAGCATAATCTACTGCAGACACATTAAAACTAGAGGTGTGCGGATATCCGAAAATTCGGTTCGGATTCGGATCGGATCGGATATCCGAAACCGATCCGAATGTATTTAAGATATCCGGTAATATCCGATAAATATCCAAATTTTCGGATAGACTGTATATTTCAGCAATTTGAACAAAAACAACGAGATTTTCGTCGAGTTAATACCCGCGAAGCCGGAATAATTTTTGCTTAAAAGACGTATTATGTAGTCTTTCGTCCAAACAATGTCGTTGACTGGTAGACGCGATACACTTATAGCGATTCGAATCGCTAAGCATTATGACAACGTGAAATATATCCCAAAAATATGTGTTCTTGAAGAGTGAATCTATAATTACACTAAACGGTATATTTAGAAGTTTGGAAAGATCAGGATTTTTAATGATTTTAACTGGTTTAGATACTAAAATTAAATTTCAAATCATTATTCTGAATCAACTAATCGATAATAAACAATGAAATAGTGAATGAAACAATCGAATTTAGCAACAACCAAACCAAAGTAAGGTTACGGCTTCCTGGTTTTTGTAATGGGTAGTAGACGCTAATAATGGCAAAATGCCAGCGCTGCTGTGTCCTTTAGTGCACGATAACTAAATATCGTACTTCTATTGTGACTAAATCTTATTAGTACTCCTTTATATTTATCACGGATATATTTAAGGATGATACGTCTTTGAGGTATCAACTAATTATTTTAAATGAGTTTTAATAATGTTTTAATCGGTATAAATAAATATGATAATACGACTTTTACCGGTACCTACTATGACTAAAGTATTACATCGCTATGCACAACTGAATTGAATTGTTGATTTAATGTTATTGGTAACAAACCATCATAATAGCTCGTTTTGTGACGGGGTTTCCAGCAAAAATAATACTACTTCACTCTGATCGTCTACGTTGACGATCAATTGTTTAGTTATCGCATTCTCAACTACTCCGGGTTTGAGCAATATGATAAAGTGTTGCCAAATTTACATTTGGCCTATTTCGTCTTTCGGTGTTCACATAACCAACAAATTTCCCACTTGTTTTCAATCTACATTTTCTCTTTGTTAAATGAATTTAAGCGTTATTAGTTTTACATTCTTAGATAATTTTAAGATTAATAACTAACTAGATTACCATAATTTCACGGGTTTCAATATTGTTACACAGCCGATCGGGGTATTTTATCTGCCAAATATTCCAACTCTGTGCCTGCGCATAGGCCTTTGTGTGATAGCAGCTGCACTGTCACTGCCCCTGCCGATACGCAGATAGCCGATGGCATCGAGCCAATGTCGTCTGTTAAATCTTGATTCTTTGTTAATGGTGATTTGTTTTTATCATTGTAATAAATAAAATAATTGAATCGTGAAATAAAATTGAGAATTAGTTGATGATTAGTAGAATGAATTGATGGATTAGTAGAAATTTGATGTCATTTAATGGCGAATTATAAGGTTTCTGTTGATTTAATTTGTGAATTACGCCATATTAAAATTTGTTACTGGTACTTTTAATAGCAGTGAAGTAAAAATTTTAGTTTTGTTGTTCATCCTACGAAGAATTTATGATTTTTTATGTACCATTTAATAATTTTGATAACATTTTATTGATTTTTCCTAATTTATTCTTAGATAAGTCTGATTTCACTTTGTTATTGCGAGTATCCGAATCCGAAAACTATCAGATCCGAAAAAATAATTCACTATCCGCACACCTAATTAAAACAACGGGAATGTATTACTCAATCAGATGGGAGATCACCCATCCTAGGAGCGGTTGGTTTGGGTTTTGCACAAAAAACATCTTGTGCACTTAAACACAAGATCGGATCGGATTACACTTTGTGCGTTAAGAATCCAAAACTTTTCTTGAAGTAAAGCTTGCAGATGCTTGTTGCATGCAGATGTATTTTATGATAATAATCAATTAACAGGTTTACTACAGCATGACTCTTAGGCAGAATTATTTGGTGTTTGTTGGCATATTAAAGATTTGTTCAGAATGATTTAGACGTCCTCCAACTCTGATAATACCATTATCATATAAAAATAGAGATAAATGCTGGAAGCTCTTAGGACAAAGTTTCTTTCTGTTAAGAAGAGTTTGATCTCTGTTCTCGATCTATTGAGAAAATATCTCTGCCTGTACAATCTAACAAATACGTTTCTCAGATTCTACTAATTCTTCACGAGTTAAGGATTGAGTAATTTTACACCTTTACTTAATGCAAGTTAAGAAGCTTAGAACATATCCCATAATATGAAGAAGTGACTTCCAAGATGAATATCTAGGATTACTGATGAAATCAAAATTAGACTTAATGGGTCCCTCTGTGGACAAAGGATTGATAGAAGTAGACTTTAATTCAGGTAGATCATTTCCCAAGATGGAAAAGCGAGAAGGAGGCCTAGCGAAGGGAGGTAGTTTTAGCCATTGAGGTCCAAACCACCATAGACTATTATTTTTGATGTTGGAAGGTGTCAGTCCTCAAGATGCAGCATCAGTGGGAGTGTCATGTGTGGAGACATCTTTCCATATGCAGGAAGGGGTCAACTCCTGAATCTGGACTACGTGATTTGCGACATAGAGTTTTAACCGATATGAATTTATGATAATGCTATTGATGAGTCACTCCTTGCAGTGATAGAGTCAATGTGAAATTTATCTGATAACCGTGTAACACAGTAATTGATTAAATTGCTAAGATGTGAGCACCACATAGTTCTAATCTCGGGATGGTTATGCGTTTGAGCAATCTTACTTTAGATTCAATCTTTACTTTAGATTTAGCAAACAATAAATTTACCGTGACATTTCCTTGTGCATGTTCAATGCGGACATAAACACAAGCAGCATAACCTAATTCGCTAGCATCAGCGAAGCCATGTATGTTAACAGCATTGTCTAATGCTAAATACCTAAGGATTCTTAGATCTTCGATTAAATGAAATTCTTCAATGAATGTTGACCATCGATCAGCATTTCAGATGGAAGGGTGTACCCCAATCTAAACCTATTGCCCACACATATTGCATCAGAGCCTTTGCCCACAAAGTAGTAGGAGCAAGTATTCCTGTAACATCATAGATTCTGACAATAGTAGACAGAACAGATCTTTTTGTGAATGTTGTAGAGGGTTTCTCAATTGTGTAGGAAAAAAAATTGATTCAGGATTCCATTTTAAACCTAAAATTCCAACAAAGTGTTGATCAAGTAAGACTAGTAGAACAATGTGCAGTTGGTACGCCATCAAAAATTCTTTTATCATTTGAGTTCCATTTACGCAGTTCAAACCCACCATTTTTTAGAAGTCCTATTACCTCATTACGTAAGTTTAAGGCTTCATGAATAGAATCTGCTCCTAGTAGAGCATCATCTACATAGATTTGTTGTTGTAGAATTTTAGTTTGGGGGTAGTTTTCCTCTTGTTTTTGATGAGTTCTTGAATGACTCGGTTAGCAAAGAATGGTGAGGATGCATTCCAAAAGTCACAGTGGTTAACTAATAAGTATTAAGTGGAAGTGAGGGATTATTTCTCCAATAGATGAGAAGTGATTGATCTTCTGGATGTATAGCTATCATTCTGAACATCTGTTTCACGTCACAAGTGAATGCAATTTTATAAAATCGAAAATGAAAAAAAATATTTCTAATTTCATTGTGAAGTTTTGGACCTTGATGAAGGATATGATTCAGTGAAAGCCCAGAAGATTCAGTGAGTGCGGAAGCGTTGAATACTACACAAATTTTTTCATCTTTATAGACCCTATGATGAGGCAAAAACAGTGAGGTTTGGAGATGAAAGATATTTCATCACTAAGTTTCATATGGCCAAAGGAGAGATATTCTTCCATAAAATCCACACAGTGGCGTTTGAGCTCAGGGCTGGATTTAAATTTTTGGATTAAATTAGAACATTGAGGTGGCTCTTCTATCTGCCAAAATCTTTGAAGCATAGAATGTAAATCGACATCATTAATCATTAGTAAAGAGCTAATCCACTGTACTGTGAAATGTTTTGCGGAACTGGAACATTACCAAGGATTACATAACCATATATAGTATTGATAGCATGAGGCATATTGTTGCCTAGTGCAACTGAAGGCCCTACTAAGGTCTGAGAGAATAGATCAGCACCAATTAAAACATCTATTCATTGGCTGTAGATTGCTCAGGTTGAGTTACAGGTAATAAAGCTTCACGTGCTGATTTTATAGAAATGAATAAATCCGAAATTGAATCTTGTAATTCACTAATCTTAGCATTATCAACGTCATCCAAAACAGGAATAGAAAAAAAGACCTTTGTAATTTGTTTTTCTAATTCATTATATTTTTGTAATGCAGAACTAGATAAAGGTTTGAGTTTATTAGTTTGCTGGTTGTATAAATCACCAATGATGCTAAGTTCAGTAAGGCTTAAAAATTGCTTTTGTATTGCTTATGTATGACCTAGATTCTATTAACTCACCATGTTTTACAAATGACAAAAACCTCATTTTTCTTAAGGTTGTGTGCTTCTTCTCTTCAAATAGAATTAAAAAAGAATATCAAGATAATATGCTTTAGCTTTGAATGAAAATTAAAATTTAATTTCATTATTTTGTAGAATCAATCATATTCAATGAATTAAAAACCAAATAAAATAAATCCTTAAATGCACCAGCATCTTCAATATTAATTGAGTTGAATAATAATTCACCATAATTCAAAAATTTTCAATAATTCAGATTTATTTATATAAGAAGAAACACAATGAATAGGTAAAAGGTTATAATTTTAGTTTCAGATACAACTAACCTCAACGAAACAGATCGTCTTTTTAAAAATGTGAATTACAACAAACTAAACCACCAGCTGTGATGTAGAAGTACATTCAATTATTCGCCGCTAAAAGGCTGTGGTAGCGATGACGTAACGAAGTTAGCGATGAAGTAGTCAAAGGAATAGAAAAGATTGGTGAACAGGACTGGCTGTTTGGAAATACAGTTCAGCGTTGCCGATTTCCTGGGAAATCCGGGTAATCAGAGGAGCCTCCGGTAAATTTCCGGGGATCGAGGTAATTCCGGGGATTTTTCTGGTAATCGCCGGAAATTCCGGTAAAAACATGGGGATTATTGGAAAAAAATAAAAATAAAAAGTACAAATACTCCAATAAGAATGTGAAAAATTGAAAATAACAGAAATATTAAGTTAAATTTCTGTCATGGGAATTAACTGGATTGAACCTTTTTAGTTTTAATGGTTATTTTGAGCGTTTTTGTGCTAGACTGGAGTGAAGAAGACTGACACCAACCAATCAACATTATTCATTCCGTTTGATTTGACCGTTTGTCGACTCGTAGTTCCCTCCATTTGCCATTCCTCAATCCTCATTAATTGCTTGTACCCAAACTATCATAACTTCATGTTATTGTTTATTTTTTCACCGGTTTTTAGGTTATTGACATATTCTTTGAAAATCGTTACAACTAAAAGTACAGATCCTCATAGCAAATCTTATTACTTTAATTACAATTTTCATAGGAACCAATAAAAATTAGCCTACTTTAAGTTCCTATTGTTCTCTTCTGGCTAGCTTTAAAGGCTCAGCTTTATCAAAACCAAGATTCATGTTCATTTTTAATCTATTACCATTATTATGTTTTTTAATTTATTTGAGGTATTATTTTTGTTATTGTTTTTCACATGATTCAGCATAAAACAGCCTACTTTATTGTAACTAGTTTTTTTTCTTTTGTTAATCCTTAACCGTAATTAATTAAAGTTTTTCTGTTTAATTATTTTAGTTCATTCTTGAACCAACTAGGCAAAATGTGACAAATCTTATTTCATCATTACATTTTCTAGTAATTATTAGAGCGAATGAAGTGAGGGAATGAAATTAATTTTATTTATTTTATTACTCTGCAGAATGTTTACAATTTGTACCATATTAAAGGAATAGTTAATAATTATGTTTCAATTTGAGGTTAATCTATTTATTGATATTTACTGTTTAAGCAGTTTTTATTGTTGAACTTTTTTATACGTTTCATTAAATTTAAATTTGCCACCTACGCAGGTAGGTATTTTAAGCCAAGTATGGATGGGAAATGTTTGTGACCTATCACTTAACTATTCAATTAATCTCGATAATTTCGTGTAATACAGTTTTTCCGAACATAGTATTGGGTAGGTTATGTGTAGTTTATGAAAGTAAACAAAAAATTGACATCTAGAGATTACAGCAAAGGTAACGGGGAATTTTCAGGTTATTGAAGCAAGAATTTCCAGGGATTTTCCAGGTAATGAGGATTTTTTCCGGGTAAAATTGGGGATTACAATCCAGATTCCTGGGTAAAAATGTTTGTATTTACTTCCCTGTGGGAGATATGTTATATCATGGATATGTCTAAAGGGAATGGTCTCAGTTCATCTCAACAGCTGTTCTTTTTATTTTATATTAAAAATTCAATATAATAGCTCTTTAGTTTCTATGGAAACCTGTTACATGTTTTCCATCTTAAAAATCGCCTACACCCCCCCAGAGCTAAGACATATCCATGTCAAAAATCAGATGCGGTTGGCAACGCTGATACAGTTGCCGAACGGCAATATGGGAATTAAAATGGCGAAAGTGATCGAATATTCTGTATTTGACAAAGTGATATTTGAAATAATATAAATGATTAAAATAATTTATTTTAATGAAAATCAATAACAATTAAATAATAAATACATGTTTGAAAAATGTTAATTGTAAAAAATTAGTAATACCAATGTTGAAAACTAAAAATTGTGAAAAAATTAGTGTTGTATGAGTATTGGATATGTTGAAATCAAAAATATTAAGTGTTGAAAAAAATTTTTCGAGAGGATATACAAAATTTTTTTAATGTTTGAATAAATGTGGACTGCCGGTTGGGGTACCCCACTCTGCCTCGTTCCTGTTCTTAATTGTTGGTTGGTGTTGGACGTTTTTTTCTCGTACCAATATTTTACTGTACACTTTTTTTTAATGATTACGTGAATAAAAATAAAAAATTAAAAAATTTAACTTTAAAGAAACTGAATTTTTAACTAATTTAGATGAAATATTAATTGAGATTAGCGATGTTGATGATAGATGGCAGTACTTTGTCTTGTGAGAGATAACGATCACAACAAAGATACAAAGTTTGAAAAGATATCTAACACTTCCTCTTCTTTCTCTGTCCTCATTTGATTCTCTTTCCAGTTTTTAGTTATTGAGCTGTAATAAATCATAATAGTTTTTGATGGCTTCAACCTTATCTGTCATGGGATGTATCACCTTTTTATCTATAATGTGTCCTAGGTATGTCACTGAATCTTGCATGAATCGACATTTCTCTTTTTTGGCTTCTAACCCTGCCTCTTTCATGCGCCTCAAAACCTCTTTCAAGTTATTCAAATGGTCAGATTTGTCCCGGCCGGTTATGTTCACATCCGGAGGTTGGCAGGCCTGATGCCTGACGTAATAGTTTGACTCTTTGTAGATCCTTACAAATTTCAGTTTTTTAATAGGTCAAATAGTTTTTCAAGAATGAATTTTACTGTCAAATAGCAATATAAAGCTTTCTACTTAAAATGTGCAAATAGTTTTTGTCTGGGAAGTATTACTCTACAGTTAAAATCGTCATCTTGTCTCAGCACTGAAGCCGGCTCGTTCTGGATATTGGCCATTCCTGTTTATTCCATCCTCCCCAATCAAGACCACGTTGTGCTGTTTTCTATTTTCCGGAATTTTTCTTAAAATCTTATAAAAACGTCTTTTCTTATACCTTAAATTGGGAATAACAGTATAATAATAATAATAATAATAATAATAATATATTTTTATTGTAGTTGACAATATAAATTGTATTACAAAAGTCATTTCATTAAGATTTGTATAATATTTGTATAGATTAAAAACAAAACAAGGTTTAAAAACAAAACAAGGTTTGACACCAGTGCTGAAATTTAATTCGCGGAAATCCCTAAAATTTAGTTTATCCAGCGGTTCATCATGAATTCATCAACAGAGTACACAACTTTAGACACCAAGAGGCGTTTCAAACGAGCTTTGAATTTAATTTGGTTGCCAGACTGTTTTATGCCTTCAGGAAGCTTATTAAGGAATTTGATCCCTAGCTGAGATGGCAATTGCTCAAAAGCTACAGTTCTGTGTTGGTGGGATCGATAAGTATCCCTTCCCCTCGTTTGATACTGATGAATTTGGTTGCCTTGGACGAGGGGGCATCTATATTTACAGTTTGATGGCTACCTATGAGAAGAAATTATCTTAATTTCAGTGAGTTTTTAATTTTGTGAGACACAACCTATAAGTCACAGTGAGTGTTTTTAGACATTAATAGGACTACTCAGATTTATAAGCTTACTCACACCAGAAGTTATAAAAGTGGTTTAGGCTACTGCACTTGGACTATTAGTTGTCTTATTTTCCTAGGCTAATTGTATCATAGTGTCAAAAAATCTTTGCAAGGTTTGCTGTAGGGGGGTTAGAAACTCAGAGATATTTTGTACCTGTTGCAAAACTTGGTTGCATTTTAGTTGTGTAAACCTAACATATTCAGCAGTAAAACTTTTATCAAAAAAGGAAGTGAGCGAATGGAAATGTCAGTCCTGTGATGAAAATATGGATGAAAACAATCTTCTGCTCGATCAAATGAAAATGAGGCTGATGACAACTATTCCGAATCTGGGTACAATGAAAATTGTTCTGCCAGTTTAGCCAATGAAATAGATGGTGCCTTGTTGAGGGAATATGAAAGCTTGAAACAACAACTTCATGAAGCTAAGAACAATAGTACTTTATTTGAGCTACAACTGGAAGATGAGTTGAAGGAGAAGGAAGAAGAGCTTAAACAAGTTAAAATGTCATATGAGAGTAAATTAAATGATTTAGAGGTTAAAACTAAATCACTGGAAAGAATACTTGGGAAAGAAAAAGAACGAGCGGAGCTAATTTTAAGGCTAGCGGAAGAAGAGAAGCTGTCTTCACTGTGCGAAACTGTTTGTTATAAAGATAGGCCTAATTCTCAATGTAAACAATGTATCATCCTAAGTGAGGAGACTAAAAACATGATATCGTCAATACGAACATTAGAAACAATTATATCCTTACTACAAAAAGAAAATGAAGAATTTAAAAATAACATTGTAGTCATGGAAAAACGTAGGCCTAACTCAAATTGCTCAACTTGTTTCCCATCTTTCAATAGGCCCAACGAGTCTAATAAAGGACTAAGCCTAGGTGGCCGACCTGACGGCAACTGGCATGTTAACCGCACAAGTAAACGGTTTTCTAAAAATGGTGCCCCGGCATTAGTGAGTGTACCTTCTTTGGAACTAAAAAATAGGTTTAGTGTTTTTAAATCTTTTAATGATGACAAACTGGGAAATGAACCTGAGAATTGTAAAAATCGTTTGGACGACGGACCTTGCCCTAATTCTGATAGAGGTGGTTCAGTGAAGGGGAAACTTATCAAACACAGAGCTAAGCCTAAAGTGAAACTTTTTGCGGACAGTCAAGGGAGGGGCATGAGACATTTGTTAAGTGACAAAACAGATTTTATTGTCACCTGTGACATCAAGCCCGGGGCGAAGCTGAGGGATGTTGTTCCAGAAAACTTTGACAAGGGCTCAGCAGAAGAATATGTGGTATTACTGGCGGGGACCAAAGACATTAGTAAAAACGAAGCAGAGGTCTTTTTATCGACCCTTCGGAAACGACTTCAAGGTGTTAAGGAGAGTGGGGCCAGAGCTGTAGTTCTTGGAGTTCCTCATCGCTACGACTTACCAGACTGGTCCTGTGTCAATGTGGAAATCAAGCGGGTGAATATGACAATTGGGAAAATCTGTAAGTTTTTCAAGAATTGTAGTTTTATTGATCTAAGTGACATAGGGAGAAGATTTTACACTTCTCATGGACTACATCTCAATAAGTTAGAAAATATGTTGACAACCAATAAGATTATTGATGTAATATTAAAGGATTGTCAATGCAGAGATGATTGTGTACAGCAGCCTATTCCAATGGGTTTTTTAGTAATGTAACGAAAGAGATCATTGAAAATTGGCCTAATAATAGTTTGAAATCTAGTGATAATAATATTTTGCTGCACGAACCTTGTTTTTTTCAATCTTTACAATCAAATTCTCAGTCTTGAAACAAGCAAACTTAATACAGTTCATATCAATGTTGCTAGTCTTACCCCAGGCTACGATATTCAGTCTAATGATGGTGTTGCTGACGCTGACATAGATAATCATTGAAGCAACTGCAATGGTTTTTAGTAGCATTAAATTAGTAGTTGTGTCACTTTATAGATCTCCTAGTGGAAACGGTAATTTATTTTTAGAAAAGTTGGAGGAATTGTTGTATTTTTTGAATAGGCCTATGTATATGAAATACAAGATTGTAATTGGAGGTGATTTAAATTCTGATTTTGATGTTACATTAGACAAAGCCAGTGTTAATGAATTTAAAAATATTTTGAGACAATTTAATTTGAGATTTGTTAACAATAGGCCTACCAGAGGACTAGCGTGTTTAGATAATATTTTTATTAATTTTTGTCCTGTGGTAAATTTTACTCTGGTTACTGATTGTATGTTTTCTGATCACAAGTCAGTTTCTTTTGGTTTCGATGTTGATATTGAGGGTAGCACTGACATCCCCTATGACTTTAAAATGGTTCACTCTAGGCCAATAAATGATGAAAAATTATCTACTTTAATTGATTCTCTTGCTTCCACAGACGGCTTAATTTTCTTAATAAGCCTAATCTATTTTTAATAACTTTTTCTATATATTTATGAGAACCTATGATAACTGTGTCCCATTGCGAAAATGTAAAGTCAAAGTTACCAATTGTAAAAAAACTAGTAAAAGAGCAACAAATCCGTGGTATACCCCTCAGCTTGCAGCTATGAAAATGGAAGTTATGTCATTGCTTGATGTCCACAATAGATTTAAGACTGATATTTCTACGTATGCTTATGTTAAGTGTAGAAATAAGTATAAAGCAGCAATTATTGAGGCCAAAAAGACATACAATTCAATTATTATTGAGAAATCAAGTAATAAGTGTAAAACAGCTTGGCAGATGATAAACGATGTTGCCAAACCCAGTGTGAGGAACAGGGTTACAGTCGAACCAGATGCATTTAATGATTATTTTTTATCAGTTCAGTCAGTGGTATTAAAAGTTTGATTGTTAGGCCCTCAGTTAGGGCATTTGATTTACTTAAAAAACACACCAAACCTGTTTCTCAGGCGCATCAGTCTCTCAATTTTACTCAAATAACCCCAGAGACGCTACTTGATATTGTAAAGAATTATAAAGTATCAGATTGTGTAGATGTATATGACATATCTTGTAATCTAGTTAAGAAAATTATTCATTCTATTGTCTATCCTTTAACTTTTTGCATAAATAATTGTTTAATTGAAGGGGTTTTTCCTGTTGAACTTAAATTTTCTAGAGTAGTTCCAGTATTAAAAAAAGGGGAAAGAGATTCCCCTGCTGGGTACAGACCTATTTCCATTATTCCAGTGTTTGCTAAGATATTTGAATCTGTTATATACTCTCAATTGTATAATCACTTTGTAAACCACAACATTTTAAGTCCAGCTCAATATGGTTTTAGGAAAAATAGGTCCACTGTGGATGCTATTGATGATTTAGTCAAACTTATTCATAAGGTCTTTGAGGACAGGGGCTTTGCTCGGGCTACATTTTGTGACCTGAGCAAGGCCTTTGACTGTGTGGATCATGATGTGCTTTTAAGTAAATCAAATTTTTATGGTATTAGAAATATTAGCTTAGCATTAATGAAGTCCTATTTATTGGGTCGCCAACAGATTGTTACTGTCAATAAAGTAAAATAAAAAATTGCACATATTAATACAGGTGTTCCGCAGGGCTCTGTTCTCGGACCTTTTTTATTTCTTGTTATGATTAATGACTTACCAAAAGCGATGGGTTCACATGTTGTACTGTATGCCGATGATACAACCTTTTTGAATGTTAGTAATGATTACAATAGTCTCCATACTCTTACAAAGAATACAATCGAGGAAGCATCAAACTGGTTCAGAGCTAATGGTTTCCTGCTTAATGAGGATAAAACTCAATATATGCATTTTAGTCTGAGAGATAGGGATCCACTGCTTCAATTTAATGGCTCCAATAGTGTTAAGTTTCTTGGTGTTTATATTGATTGTAAGTTGACGTGGCAAAATCATATAGCCTACCTTAGTTGTAAACTTTCTAGGGTTGTTTACTTGTTGAGAAACCTGAGAAACTGTGTAGCTGATAATTATGTTCGATCCTCGTATTTTGAATTTTTCCAAAGTATTATTTTGTATGGTATTGTTTTGTGGGGCAATTCTAGTCATGTTGAATCAATTTTGTTACTACAGAAAAAAGGTATGAGGGCTATTTCTGGTTCTGGTTTTAGAGCCCACTGCAGACCTTTGTTATCTCAATATAAAATTTTAACTGTGATTAATCTGTATATTTTTTCTGTTTTGATGTTTATAAAAAATAAGTTACCCGAGTTTCGACTGTTTGGCAATGTTCACTCTCACAACACCAGATTCAAAAGCAATATTTATATTCCCTACCAATGCCTGTCTAAATCAATTAAAAGTTATGAAGTTGTTGGACTAAAGCTGTTTAATAAATTACCAGTAGCCATCAGAAATCTTCCTTTTAAGAACTTTAAGAATAAATTTCATGAGTGGCTTGCGTGTAATCCATTTTATAACTTAGATGAATACTTTGACTGTGATCTTGTAATATAGGCCATACAGGGTATATATTTATCTGTTTGTTTTAATCTGTTAAATTGTTTGTAAGTTTTAATTGTTTAAAGTTTTAATTGTTTTAAAAAGAGTCTAATTATTATTGTAGATAGAAAACTTATAGGCTTTGCTGTGGTAATTGAGTTTGTACATTATTGCTATATGTATTGTTATTGATGGTATCTTGTACTTTTGACTTTGTCTATTGCTGTGTATTGGCCTAATGACAATAAAATTTGTATTTATTTATTTATTCATCATCAAAAAGCACTCCCACTCGTGGTATTCTCTCAAGCAGCTTTTCCGTGTACTCTTGAAAAATACCCAGGCTGGCCGTAATGCCAAATGGTAGTCTCTTGTACTTGTAATAGCCATTATGGGTGGCAATAATTAGATAATTTCTATCCTCTTCGGCTACCTCCATTTGAAGGTAAGCATCTCTCAAACCTATCACTAAGTATTGTTTTTCTTGAGCTATTTTGCTCATTCGCTCTTCAAATGTTGGCAACAGAGGTGAGTGTGTAATGATGTTAGTGTTTAATGTCACTCGAAAATCTCCACATATCTAATGGAACCATTATTCTTCTCAACATTCACTGTTGGGGTAGCCCACTCAATAGGAGTTATGGAAGGATCTATCTTTTCTAAGACACCATCACGAACTAGTCTGTCAAGTTTTTCTTCAACTCACCTTTTAAGTGGGAAAGGAACTCTGCTATTTGGAAAACACTTAGGCTCTCTATCACTTCTATTCTAACATGGATTTTAGCCTGATAGTTTTTTATAGTATCAAACTTTTTTTGAAACACTTCATCGTATTCTAGTAATATCCTGTTAAATTCTTGTTAAATTCTTTTTGGGTTACCCTGGGTAAATTTTCTTCCTCCCCCTGGTTCTCTAATTTCCTAATTGTAACATCTGATGGTAATTTCATTTTAAAATCTAGCATCCATGGCAATCCGAACAAGGGTGAATCATTTCCATTGACCACAGCAACATTTAGGGTCCTTAACTGTCCATGTACCTTTACAGTAAATTACACATTCACCAAATACATTCAAGGTATTGTTCCCATATGCAACAAATTTTGATCTACAAATCTTCAAATCAGGAGATCCAATCTGTTTCCACAGAGTAGAACCTATAATTGAGGCTCTTGCTCTCGATTAAAAGTCCATCGTTACTGATACTTTGTTCAGCTCCACCTTAATTTGAGCTCATGGAATCTTATCAGACTTCACCTCCGAGATCTGCAGTTCTTCCCCATCGGTTTCTGACTGGCTATCTGAGTCAGTAATTTTATTCTTTCCCACTTTCTTTGCTCGGCACTGGTGTGAAAGATGTCCAGACCTTCCACAGTTTTTACAATTTGGCATATCTTTTACTCTGTTTTTACATTTCCTTGAAAAATGACCTTGCTTCCCACATAAACACTTGGCATTTTAAGTTGGACAAAAATAATCACTTTATTATACATGTTTACATTTACATACCCACAACAAACACAAGTTTTATCAAGTGTCCTTCCTTGATGTTTGACTTGCTTGAGGTCTCTGGTACTGCTTATTTTCCTTATTACCAGTGTTTTCTAGTTTCATCTTTTATTTCTCTTTGGACTCTATCCATAGATTCCGCTAAATACAATAGTTCATCCAACGTTAGACGTGAACCATCTTTATTTACACCATCTTTGCCTGATTTCAACCTCAAATTGTGGAAATTTAATACCTCCAAAAAATTGATCTCTAACTCTTTCTTCACAATTTCTGTCGTATTTAAAGGTATAAAAAGGTGCTAATTCTTTTAGTCGTAATTAATACAAAACTGGAAAAACTTTTATCTGTTCCTCTTAAGCACTTTTCAAACTCTAAACGTGCTGCAAAAATTGTTTTACAAGGTCCATACACATATCTGAATGTATCAATTAACTCCTTCCAAGAGACATCATAAATTATTTTAGGTAAAACATAGTTTGACACTTTCTTCAGTGGTATTAGCCCAACATATACCAACAAAAGATTTCTTCTGGCTTTTTCTAATTCTTCGCTATCCTCTCCTAAACCCTTCACCTGACACATCAAAAGGAAACCTCTCTTTTTAATTTTTTATTTTCGGGGGGGCTTGATTAACTTCCAGCTCAGCCTGAATATCCACTCTGACCTGAATTGTTATGAAGTGGTGTGTCTCCTTAATGTCGACCTGAGAGGTATGCCCTGGATGCTTACTTGGCAAGCTCTTGTGGTTTGTTAGGTTCCTTGTCTTGGGGACTTTGGGAGTTTGTGAAGGTGAGTTGTAGGAAGTTATAAGTCCAAATTGTTGATACATGTAGGTCAGACAAGTTCAAATTATGATTTATAAATTTTGGATTGCTTCATAACCCAAATCTGCCTTATCACCTGTTAATATGTTGTAATGTTACATTTGTTAGAAATTTGGGCTTTCATAGCACCTGTAAATATTTTAACCTTTTCTGTTTAAAAGAAAATATATTTTTGTTATAGTTAATTTTAGTTGTTTGACCTACTTTGATGTGTTCATTTCATTAGTAGTCAATCATAATGGCTTGAACAAGCATATGAAAAATTATTGAATAGTGATAATTTTTTACTTTTGGTTGTCTTCTCTTTCAGAGCTTCTCGTGTCACAATAAAGGTTTTAAATTCTGGATGGACACACAGTCAAAAAGAGATGTTTGAAGATTGGGTCAATGAGTTTGACAATGATAAGGAATTTTCTATACAAAACAAAGTCATATCAGCTGTATTCAGCAAATCAAGTTTGCTTAAAGCAATTACCTTCAAAAAATCTGGGAAAACTTTTCCTCTTCACCTCAACTTTGTCAAGTGAGTTATATAGGCAGATCAACTGTGCTCAAAAAATCTCAATTGCATCAACTTAAAATAAGTTCTTTTCGAGTTTATTTTTTTAGAGGTTTGTTGATGAATTTACATATCATATATTAATTTATATTTATATATATATATATCTATATATATATATATATATATATCTATATATATATATATATATATATATATATATTTATTATATATATATATATATATATATATATATATCTAGAAGAACTGTTTATGGTACTAAGAAAGGAGTATAAAACAAAAAAATTTATTGCTGCAGACTTTAATGTGGACTTAATGATTGATGGTAAGTTGATCTCACATCAAAACCTGTTTTTAAATCTAATTAGACAAATGGTTTTTAACCCTTTAAGGAGTAGCGACGTTTTAAAACGTCATTATTTGAGAGCTGTTAAGGAGTAAGAGTGAAAACTCAAAACACACCTGAAAAGAGTAAAATTATTTTTTAATTTTCACTAAATGACATTGCAACATGGAGTAAATATAGTTAGAAAAGTGTTTTAGGTTCAAAATTCCTTAAAATAAACATTTTAGAACTTTTTCAATTTTGAAATCTTCAATCAACGTAACTAAAAAAAGCACCGAGTGAGTAAGCAAACGAATAATTCTCAGCTACTGAGATACATGCGTCAATAATAGGGTGTGTAAAACGCTTTCACTTTTATTATACTCTGAACCTTCAATGCTAATAAATAACAGGTCTAATAAACTTCAAGCCGCGCCGCCACTTTTCTGCCGAAACTTCCCCTCGCGACCACCCCGCCTAAGAAACCCTCCACAGATTACCCACAACCTAACAAATACACGTACACATGTTCTGCGTATCTAGGTGTCTTTAATCATCGATTTAAAGCTTAAGAATCAATCTATGTCAGGTTGTATGTGTATTTATATGTATTTGAAAATATTTCGTCTAGTGACGTTTTACAACGTCGCTACTCCTTTTTGCGGAACCATTAAAATGACTGTAAAAAGATGTCAATACTATTTTGACGCAAAATATGGTACGCTTTAAAGGGTTAATACATTTTACGATGCAACAAGAATAACACACAAGTCAAAAACTTGTATAGATAATATAATAGTGAATAAAAAATTTGAAACACAAAAAATGTTAAATTTAGAATTAGGAGTGTCAGTCAACCGAGCCTTATTTATGACAGTTTATAACAGGATTCCCAATGGAGATGTTTAGAATGTTGAGAATAAAATAAGAATTTTCTCTTCAGAAGAAACTACAAATTTCAATTTTCCACTTAGCAATTAAGTTTGGAACTTAGGTGAAAATATTTTGGTTCAATTTGGAATATTTGGTAATTTTCAGAGATTTAAGATGTCATTTGAATCCCATATCCCTTTAAAAACTTTTAATGTAAAAAAATAGGGTTCAAGATTATTTAGGAAAGAAGTTGGTCACTTTAGAAATAAGAAAGATGAGTGAAAAGATAGAGAATTGCATGCTTTGGCCAAGCAGTCAAATAATACCAATTTTAAGGAACATTGCAAAAATGTTAAAAAGAATTTCAAGTCAATTTGCAATAGAAATAAAATACCCCCGTCGCAGCAGGCCTGCGTACTCAGCGAATTTCCAAATCAATAATATAATAATATATGAAAAGTTTTGTAAAAATATGTTTATAAACATGAGAATTATTTGCCTATTCTCCATAAGATTAACATGGGAAAGAGTGTGCAGGTTAGCTGCTGTGAGGAACACTGAAAGAAGTAATTTCTACCATGAACAATTTTTATCTTAACATTTGTACCAACTTTCATCAATATCTGTCCATAAATAATGGAGTTTGCCTATTCCCTATTGATTAATATGGGAGAAGAGTATGCAGGTTTGCTGCCATGATAAACACATAAACTATGTTTTTTAAGCATAAATGGATAGATATCAACCACATGAAGCTAAATATCAAGTTTTATCCAAAAATATTGATTACTATGGGAAATATTAATTTTTCCCTATCCTCCATAAGATTAACATAGGAGCCCCACAATACAACGTACTGTGTTTAGATTTTTTAATATCTCGGTAACCGTTGGAGATAGAGAAAAACTTTAAGGAACTTAATTGTGTAGTTTTTTAAGCTGATTCCAATGGTGAAATATAAAATTAGACATTTTTAAAAATTAGATGTGAAAAACGTAAAAAACCCCATTTTGGGGTACAAAACCCCCCCAAACTACCCGTTCCCATTGAGCGATATGTCTGGTTTACGAACTCGTCCGAGCATTTGTAGGAATACACGTCTCTACCAAATTTGGTCTCGATCGGACCATTTTTACGAGAGTTATCGTGTTAACAGACACATATATATATACATATATATATATATAACAATTTTAACGACTATTGTTTTTGGACTCTGGGCACCTAAAGACGAAAAAATAACATGGTCCCGGGCTTAAGTCTTACCATGAGACCTATGGTAATAGCTTCTTCCCTATGGGAAATTCGCTAAAAAGAAATAGCTGGAAATTAAAAAATTTCAATTACATAAACTTATTTTTCAAGGTTTCATGGTTCAAGTCTGTTTTCTTTAACTGTTGAAGTGAAGAAAATCTTCACACAAACGTAATTCCAAAAATTTTTATATATATAATTTTTATATATATATATATATTTGCACACGGATCTCGAAAACGGCACCGAGGATTTTCTTTAAATTTTGAAAATAACTAATTTCCGAGTAGAAAATAAGTTCTAGATAGGTCTAATGTCCAGGAAAATTCGTGTTTTCTTGAAATATTAAGTTGAAAATCTAAAAATTTAACATTACGCTTATGGAGAAACAAATGTAAACAATGCAAACCAAAACAGCTGTTTATAAACGTTTGACAGTTCTTGATTGAAGTCGGCAAAGAACAATATGTGAATAGAGGTTTTTCATAAATATTTATTTTATGTATGTAATAAATGTAAAATTATCAGGTTACTAAACAATTTGTAAAAACTTAAGGGTAACTGTGCGAAATAAAAGCAGGAAAGAGTATTTCCAAAATCTTGCGTGTTTTGATAGAAAACGTATTATTGTTGTATTGCTTGAAGCTACTGTAACAAACCAAATAATTGGTGTAAATTAAATTTATCTTTTGCTTTTCAATCCTCATTCCATTTCTAACAAAATCAGTTGATCACAGGATAATAATAACAAACAGTATGGACATTTAAATTCAGTATAAGGTTAGCTAAAACAATTAATTGAGGTTGGCCAAAAACTTTTAAACGACGACGCGAAATCGGCTGACGCCGTAGCTTGAGCGCTTAGATCTCACGTATGCAAGGTCGCGTGATCGATCCCCACCCGAGGGCTCAGTATTTATGCCATATTAATTAAGGGGTATTAAAACGGTTTTATTTCAACCACATAAATGTTTTCATCGAGCAGTAAATTTGTTTTAATTTTGCTAACTAACTTGTAAAATACATGTCTTATTCTATCCGAGCAAAGCTCGGTCACCAGGTACTGTTAATCTTATGGGGGATAAGGAAAAATTAATATTTCACTTATTAACCAATATTTTTGGATAAAAATTTATATTTAGCTTTATGTGGTTGAGGTTCATCCATTCATGCTTAAAAATCATAGTTTATGTGTTTATCATGGCAGCAAACCTGCATACTCTTTTCCCATGTTAATCATATGGAGAATAGGCAAACTCCTTTATTTATGGACAGATGTTGATGAAAGTTGGTATAAATGTTAAAAATAAATGTTTTTGAAGGTATAAATGCCTACTCTTAGCGTTCCTCACAGCAGCAAACCTGCACACTCTTTCCCATGTTAATCTTATGGAGAATAATCAAATAATTCTCATGTTCATCAACAGATTTTGACCACTTGACTTGTCGTATTTTATTATTATTATATTATTGATTTGGAAATTCGCTGAGTACGCAGGTCTGCTGCGACGGGGGTATTTAGAAGTTGTATAATGTCACTCTGACTTTTTTATTTAATTAATAAAAAATATTAATCAGGTGGCCTAAGAACACATTTTTAAGCTTTTATTATAAAAAATTCTGGCGAGGACCCCTTGCCAGAAACCTACCCTCTTGTTTACTAGAATTCCCCCCTAGATGTGTATTCTCCAAAAAGCGATCATTGGTCGTCATTGCTTGAGGCCTTAAAAAAAATTTTATACAAATCAATTTGCTCTCTGAACAATCAAAGTGAGAATCCCCGCTATAGGACGATAATATTGTGGTTTTTTGTCTCTATTTAAAACTAAATCATTGGCAACCAAGTTTTCTTAATTTTCCTGAATGTCAATCTTTACCAATTATTTTGTTTTGTTTTAGGCAGTCAAAGACTGCAAACAAGTCTGCATACATAAAAATGTTGGAAAATGTTGAATGTTTGCTAAAAATAACAGCGGCCCAAGCAATGAGCCCTGCGGCACTTCTTGTTTTGTTGCTAATTGCTCTGATTCTTGACCATTACAAAATACATATTGTGATCTATGTTCTGTATTTCACTCCTTAGGAAAGAGGTAACTTATGAAAATCCTACTTCAATCAAGGAGTGGATATAAGAGAGCTTTGATTCAGTTCAAATGAACACAGCTTTGTTCCAACATGAATACACAGAGAAACTCTGAACAGGTCAAAAACAAAGAAGGCTAATTGATTGAAAAATAATGTGTTGTTCAATTTTTAGTTATTATATTGGAATCAGAATCGACAATCCAAATCCAGATTCTGGAATTGGGATCATATTAAGGAACTCTGAAATCTAATGAGCTTCTTAATATCTTTACCTTAATTAATAATTAGTTAATTATTGTATTTTGCATGTTATAATTAGTACAAGTACAGCTTACGTAACTGTTTAAAACTTGAATTGAAAACTGTTTTTACTCTTCACCAGCACTGACAAATAAAACAGTTCTTCCTCATCAATAACAAAGTATTAATTAATCTTAACTCACCTTTCATCCATACTTGAACAAGTTTGCGCAAAACTGTTATTCTATAGCTGAATCATGTTTACACAGATATTCGTCCAGGCCAGGAAAGGAGAGGAGTGGAGCTTATCTTTTCCTACCAGATGGAGAAGGAGAGAATTTGCGCTTTCAGTCACCTCTGACCTTGATATTCTATGGGAAAATAATGTCCAAAGTATTTGTACAACTACCAAATATAAAGCATTCTGTTATTTTGTACAATTCACCAGGTAAGTTGTATTAGTACATTTTTTAAATTGTAGGGGTCTGCGGTACAGGAAATTATGAGGTCGGTATGGTACAGTACAAATTTTTGTACCTCGGTTCTCAGTACGGTATTAGATTTAAACCATTTTATTTATTCTCAGCAATCCGAAGGCTTCATAATATTATGACAAACTTTCTCCCTATAAAAGAAATCCCTGTTGCAGCAGACCTGCGTAATTAAACAACCTATGCCAATTTATCTACTCTCCATAAGAATTACAAGGGCAATGAGTACATTGGTTTGCTGCCATAAGAAATGTTAAATTTGGTTTTTTTATATTAATCAAACTTTACTAGATGGACCAGCGTACCAGATTTTAGAGGTATATTTAAAAAAATAAGAGTGTTATTGATTTTCAGTTTTTCCCAGAAGATTAACATTAAACAACATACTGTGTTTACCATTTCGAATATCTCAGTCCCTGCTAGACCTAGAGTCATAATTCAAAATACTAAATTGTGGTATTGAGTTGAATCCAATTGTATAAAGAAACATTAGTTTTTCAAAAATTATACATGAAACAAATTGAAAACCCCATTTTTGGAGTACAAACCCCCCTCAAAGTGTAATTAATGTTGTCCGTTTGCATTGCCAAATAGTCCAAGATATTACAGAAAGTAACTCCACCAAATTTTATAATAATAATCAGACAATAGTTACAGCCATCACAGTAGGTATTTGGTATGGTCTATACACAAATGCTTAAAAAATGTATATATATATATATATATATATATATATAATTTTGAACTTTTTTGAATTTTTATGTACCTAATGAGACTTTTAGCGAATTTCCCATAGGGAAGAAGCTATTACCGTAGGTCTCATGGTAAGACTTAAGCCCGGGACCATGTTATTTTTTCGTCTTTATGTGCCCAGAGTCCAAAAACAATAGTCGTTAAAAATTTTACATATATGTATATATATATATATATATATGTGTGTCTGTTAGCACGATAACTCTCGTAAAAATGGTCCGATCGAGACCAAATTTGGTAGAGACGTGTATTCCTACAAATGCTCGGACGAGTTCGTAAACCAGACATATCGGTCAATGGAAACGGGTAGTTTGGGGGGGTTTTGTACCCCAAAATGGGGTTTTTTGCGTTTTTCACATGTAATTTTTAAAAATTTCTAATTTTATATTTCACTATTGGAATCAGCTTAAAAAACTACACAATAAAGTTTGTTAAAGTTTTTCTCTATCTCCAACGGTTACCAAGATATTAAAAAATCTAAACACAGTACGTTGTATTTTGAGATTCCAATGTTAATCTTATGGAGGATATGGAAAAATTAATTTTTCACTTACTAACCAATATTTTTGGATAAAACATGATATTTAGCTTCATGTGGTTGAGATATATCCATTTATGCTTAAAAATCATAGTTTATGTGTTTATCATGGCAGCAAACCTGCATACTCTTTTCCCATATTAATCATATAGGGAATAGGCAAACTCCTTTATTTATGGACAGATGTTGATGAAAGTTGGTATAAATGTTAAGATAAAAATTGTTGATGGTATAAATGACTTCTTTCAGTGTTCCTCACAGCAGCTAACCTGCACACTCTTTCCTATGTTAATCTTATGGAGAATAGGCAAATAATTCTCATGTTTATGGACATATTTTTATAAAACTTGTCATTGATTTGGAAATTCGTTGAGTACGCAGGTCTGCTGCGACGGGGGTATTTAATATTTACTTTTTTAATGAGTCTTGATTCACTAGCGTTTCGCAATGGTGTTTCCACGTGCCAGTCCATAATTGATTTTCGGTTACAAAGCAAATGTCTGCAGTGGATATTTATTCTGAATGTTGAGCAGTACCATATTAGGACAGGCTAGGTCAAAAATGGTGGAAAGATTAGTGTTAAAACAGACAATATCAAACAAGCAATATTTTGTTTGTACACATGCACAATGTAAACAATGCATTTGCAACTATTGTTAATGAAAATGAGGAAATGGTAATGACACATCTGTGAAGTTTGAAATAATTTTTCTTCTACTATTATTTGCAGGAGCTGACGGTATAGGATTGGAAGTTCACAATTTAGTGGATATTACCTTGCTTAATACTAATTATGAATTGGCAATGAGAATTTCAAGTAATATAAACAACAAGAATGTGTTCTATACAGATTTGAATGGACTTCAGGTAAGTGTATGTTCACTTAAGAACTTTTGGTTGTTGAAGATTTGAGATTTTATAGTAGATGGAAGGTGTGGTCAAGGGAAATTGGCTCTCCTAAAACAAGCACAAGATAGGCAATAGAAATTCTCTTTATTTGCCCTTTCATTAAGAAATACAATTGCGTCATTGCAAATAAATAAATTGATCTTGTTTTACATGTTTCAAAATATTTAAAAATATTTACATTAGGTGGGCCGTCACGAGTCGCCCATATTTTCACCATTAAATTGCTCCCATATTTTTCATGTGATTCTCTTTTTTACTTTTTTTAAGAGGGCAGTAGCCTCTACCTTAAACCTTGCACATCCACATAGGCTTCAGATCTGATAAGTGAGACATCAAGCAAAGATAGGGGTCAGTTAACACTGACACAGTAATAGGTGGACATTGGACAATACTGATTGGCAACTGCACAGTGCATATTCTGAACAAGAGTCATTGCTGACTCAAGTTCGGAGTCTGTCAAGCTACCAACTACACTACTGATTGGCAACTGCACAGTGCACATTCTAAACAAGAGTCATTGCTGACTCAAGTTCGGAGTCTGTCACGCTACCAACTACACTACTGATTGGCAACTGCACAGTGCACATTCTGAACAAGAGTCATTGCTGACTCAAGTTCGGAGTCTGTCACGCTACCAACTACACACTGACTCACCTAATATTATTAATTGTTTAGCTGGATACCCCATTTTATTTTTAGAAGCGGCATTTTATTACTGTCTGGCCGCTAACCTCCCCATACACTACCCTACATGTTGTCGCCATCATCAAGGTCAGTGTCAGTGACATCTCGCCTCGTCTCATGTCACGTCCAAACTCAGTGATACCATGCGTACCTACAGTTCGTGCAGCTATCGTTAGTTGAGTGTATGTATTTTACAGTTTATTTTTCATTATTTTAATTTACGAATACAGAATCGAAAAATAATGGCAGGTGTTAGCGAAAAGTTTTGCCGATTAAAGAAAAAGTGTGAGTTATAAGAGCGTACGAGGAGGGACGCAAGATAGCAGACGCGTGTCATGAGTTCGGCTGTGTGAATTCAACTGTTGGTTCGATTTTAAAAAATAAGGAGAAGATTTTAAAGGCGTTTAAAGAAGATGGTGAAAATGTGAAACGAAAAAGGGGATGTGAACGCACAGATATCGATGCTGCTCTCCTAACATGTTTTAAACAATGTCGCAGTGCCAATATCCCTGAGTGGTCCACTTTTGAAGGAGAAAGCTACAGAGTTTGGACAGATGTTTGGAGTCGATTTCACTTGTTCCAACGGCTGGATAGATTGCTTCAAGGCTAGACATTCAATTTTGTTTGCAAAGATTTGCAGTGAGGCAAAAGCAGTTGATCCGAGTGTCACTAATGATTGGTTAACTGAAACATGGCCAGTTGTGAAAGAACCCTACCAAGATGAAGACATTTTTAATGCTGATGAATCAGGATTGTTTTACAAACTAACCCCAGATAAGACGCTCTAATTTAAAAATGAAAAATGTGTCGGCGGAAAACTGTTCAAAGTTAGATTGACTGTTTTGGTGTGTGCGAACATAACCGGTACTGAAAAAAGAAAAAAAAAGCTGAAAAAAGCTTTTAGTTATTGGTAAAAGTGCTAAACCTAGATTTTTCAAGAACATAAAGAAATTCCAGTGAATTAAGCCGCGAACAAAAAAGGCTGGATGACCTCTGCAATTTTCTAGGATGAACTAAGAAAATGGGATAAGGACTTGGCATCAAAGAAGAGAAAAATTCTGCTCCTCGTTGACAATTGCACTGCCCACCCAAAGTTAAATTTAACAAACATTAGTTTAGTGTTTTTTCCTGCCAATTGCACTAGTTTTTTGCAACCAATGGACCAAGGCGTCATTAGAAGCCTTAAATGCATTGCATTGCAAGCCATAAATGCATTGTAAGCAACTTTTGAAAAAATTATTGTCTGCATGGACACTGCACAGCCAGTTAACATAACCATCCTGGATGCAACCCAATACTTAGTGAATGACTGGAGAGATGTGACATCGAGGACCATATCAAGGTGCTTTAGGAAAGCAAAGCTGTCACCATCAGTCCCTGATGACGACAAAGAAGATGATTTGCCACTCTCAGAATGGACAAAGGGTTGTAATGTCAACCAAAATTATTCTCTACTTGATCTTGATGAGTATGAATCAGTGGACAACCAGGTGGAAACATTTAAAATGCTAAGTGACACGGAAATTGTAAATGAAGTTCAAAATATGGAAGCAGAAGTAAATGCCGAAGAAGAAGAAGATGAAGGCGAGGAAGAAGATGTCGTCGTCCCAACAACACAAGAAGCTTTAAAAGCAGCTGAAACACTTTGCAGATTTTACCACTTCCGAGAGGCGTCTACCACCACACACAAAGCAGCTCAACACCATGGAGAAAATATATTTTTCCGAGAGAACTGTTCAGAAGAAAATTACAGACTTCTTTGCCCAGTAGGACTTTCTATGAACAAGCTTGTAAGTTGTGCATTGTTACTTTATTTTTATATTTTTGTTTACTTTTGTTTATCTATCTATATCTTTGTATATTTATTTATATTTTTGTTTATTTATTTATATTTTTGCTTTTTTAATACAAGAACTTCATTGCAATATTTTTAAATTTGATTTTTATACAGTATAGAGTAGTTCAGTCAGTTATAGGCTACACATAAACTCTTAGGTGTATTTCAAATTACCTTCATTAAAAATGTTAATTTCGTCTAAAAAATGTGTTTTTCAATTTTCCTCTAAGCAGCAGTGTAGGTACTCGATGGGTACACTCAGTACCTTACTAAAGCCTGCAGTGCATCCGACCGAGTACTCTTATTGTGTTTTCTAATGCCATTGATAACCAACACGGTTGCACTAAATATAGCTGAAATGTGTTTCCGCTCCTAGCAATTTTGAACAAAAACGTGTCTTACCATAAGATTAACATTGAACCCCCCAAAAAAAAAATAACATGGTCCAAGGCTTAAGTCTTACCATGAGACCTACGGTAATAGCTTCTTCCCTATGGGAAATTCACTAAAAATTAATGTTTCACTTATATTTTTGGATGAAACTTGATATTTAGCTTCATGTGGTTGAGATCCATCCATTTATGCTTAAAAATCATAGTTTATGTGTTTATCATGGCAGCTAACCTTCATACCCTTTTCCCATGTTAATCATATAAGGAATAGGTAAACTCTTTTTTTTATGAAACTTGGTATAAATGGTCAAAATAAAAATTGTTTGTGCTAGAAATTGCTACTTTCAGTGTTCCTCATAGCAGCTAACCTGCATACTCTTTCCCCATGTTAATCATGTGGAAAATAGGAAATTTCCTTTATTTATGGACTGATGTTGATGAAAGTTGGTATAAATTGTCAAAATAAAAATTGTTTATGCTGTAAATGCCTACTTTCAGTGTTCCTCACAGCGGCAAACCTGCATACTCTTTCCCATGTTAATCTTATGGAGAATAGGCAAATAACGAACTCATATATTAATCGTCAGATATTGATAAAACTTAACATATAATATTATTTTCATATTATTGATTTGGAAATTCCCTGAGTACGCAGGTCTGCTACGACGGGGGAATTTTATATATATTGGCTCCGCCAAGTAAAAAAGTCGGCATTTTTACTTACTATTTTTTTTACTAGCTATTGTTTGAACGTGTTAAAGCTTACATATAATTTTTTTGATTCTACAATGTGTTGAATTATTCAATTTCCTCAATTAAAATAAGAAAATGATAATGTTCTCTCATTTTTTTACTTAAAATGTATTTTAAGTACTTTGTTTTTAACGTAAGTAACCACAATTTAATCCTGGTTTTTACTGTCTGTGGTCCAGTACTTTTGCCTTACAATATGGCAATTAACGAGCATTGTTTATTCAAACAGAACCTTTACTAAGAGTAAATAAAGATTTACAGATTATAAAAATAACACATTTTTACAGATTATAAAAAGAAACAGGATTTAATGGATTACCAATAGATTACAGATGACTTTTTTTCAGATTATAAAAAGAAAGAAGTTTAGCAAAATACCTGTACAAGCCAACTACTATCCAATGCCAACAACAATGTACATTGAAGATGACAATACTCGTCTTACTTTAGTGTCAGCCCAACCTCTTGGCGTAGCATCTCTCAGAGAGGGCCAAATGGAGGTAAAAAGATAAATCAACATTTTTGTTCCTTTTAAAATTATCTACATAAACTTATCCATTATACTTTGAAGTATTTTGCTATTTTACTTTAGATAAAATAAAAAATTTCAGGTCTTATATTACCAGTTAAACTAATTATTAGTTAAGATAATTATTAACACGTTAACTGTTAAAAAATATATAATTACTTTGGTTAACCTGAAATTTTGATGTGCGATATTTACAATATGTATACAGAATAATATACTAAAACCTCAATGATAATATTCATATAAAAACGACTGCTTTCTGGGAAATGATGTCATCAAAGTATGGACACAGGTCACCCATTAGTTTCACCGAAGTTTTCCATGTCACTTAGTCACAATTTTTAGTTCCATTCGGGGTTTATTTTTAATATAGTATAGTTAGTTTACGCATGAATATTTATTTGGTTATAAAGTTAAAATATGGGCTGGGCCAAACTAGTGGTGGGGGTGCGTCGGTGCAGAACGAATTGTGCAACACCAACACTTACAAAGTATCAATAACTAAACAAGTAAACCCATCATGCTAAATGATAACTAAGCTGAGTGAATGAATGAATTAATAAATGAGTTTGTTCCAGTAATATTACAGCCACAAATACAATAGGTAATGAATTTATCATTAATAACGAACTGAAACAAAAAAACTATAACATCAAATAAAATCAAAATATCTTTATTGAAATTTGCACAAATGTACAATAAATAGCTTCAACTCTTGATAAAAGAAAATAAAGTATATCTTAACCCATTCCTGTCTAATGACGTACACTGTACGTCCGCATACTTCGCTAGACAGATGTGTAATGACGTGCGCCGTGCGTCCTGCAGCGCGGGCCACGGGGTGGTTATGAGCAAACAATGTGCGTTGCCTGCTTATATTTTGACGTAGTTCTTTTTTCCTCCGTTAGGTGTTCTAGTTCATTTCTCATCCGATAGATGATGTTGGTGTCCTCTTTTATCATCTTATTTAGTGTAAAATGTTCCGTATTGACAGTAAGTTATTTTCTTGTTCGCACAATTCGTTCAGTGATTGTATTTATTGATGATAATACAGTAATAATGATTATTATTCAAAGATTTATCATTAACTATCTATTACTACAGGTAAGTAGTAGTAGATCTGCGAAGTGAAACAAAGGAATCTTTTGAAAATAAAATAAGATTTGACAAAACAACAGTACCTACTTGTTTCTAAGTCTACAGGTTAGAACTGGTGAAAAAATACAGTAATATTTTTTTTCTTGCTAAAAGTGATTGTATACACAGTTAAAGGGTATAAGGAACAGGGCAAACAAATCAAAACATATAATTCATGAAGTTACTGTTAATTCTTTCACGCTAATAGTGACGCGAAGTCGTAGTGAACGAGGCTTGATTTTCGTTCAGACTAGAGGGCCTCAGGCGTATACCGTTCTGCCCAACGGGAATGGGTTAAGATCTACAAAATACAATTAATTTATTTCAGGACTATTTTAATTTAGCTACAATTCATCGACAGAATAACACACTTTCCCCATCAGATATTATTTCAATAATGTTTTGAACTTTGATATATTTTCTACATTTTGTAGGGGTCTGCGGTACAGGAAATTATGAGGTCGGTACGGTACGGTACAAATTGTTGTACCTCGGTTCTCGGTACAAATTCGGTACGGTACGGTACACGAGAATAGTGCCGCTAGTAACATTTACTGATCTCATACTTTTATTCATAAGTATTTTCCAGAACTTAATTAGTGAAAACTTTGAGAAAGGAATTTAAAAAAAGATATAAAATGTCAAAAGAAATATTTTACTGTACTAATTTTCAAACTGTAATATGATTTTTAAATCCATTCTTTAAAAAACATATCACATTAAACATATTAATAATTATTTAAACATTATAATTTATGTTGTAACTAATTAATAAGAGGAAATAATCTTCTCAAGTCTATATGAAACTAAGGATGAACAAACAAAATAAATACTATAATGTATTTTATTGCAGAACAAAAAATACAGAAAATATAATGAGTCAATACCCCCTAGCCAAGACCTATGTTTTATATTGTCCTGGTTTATTATTTTTAATTCAACCAATCACAATAATTGTTCAAATTAAATCAAACATTTTCATAAAATGTCAAAGGGCTCTTTAGACTAAAATAGCTATTTTAGTGTAAAGTGGTTAATATTTTAAAATTACAGTGGAACCCCTTGTACCTGAACATGTTCTCGGGAAATAAAAAAAAGAAATACCTGGAAATTAAAAAAAAATTAATCACATAAGCTTATTTTTCAAGGTTTAACAAAGTCAGGGGTTTTCGCTTAAAGTCTGTTATCTATTACCATTGAATTTACATACTTCGTAATTATAAAATCAATGCTTTAACTTTACTGTTGAAATGAAGAAAATCTTCACACGACCGTAATTCCAAGCCACGTCGGTTGTTATAGATACGCAATTCAGCAGGTAAACACTCACTAAACTAGACACAGACAGTAGACAGGCGCGATACGCATCCCTGTTAGTAAGGGTAGGGGAAGAATGGTTTATTTTTAGCACAGGCTCGACCCGTCAAGGTCACTGCCCTTATGAACGCACACCTGTATAACCCGTCGGTTATCGCGCGAATACAGTGACGAAATAAGTGTGTAGTATTTATTTCCCTGGAAGAACAGGCTTCAGTCCCAATTAGTTCGGATTTGAGGGGTTCCTCTAATGAGGAAATACAGAACATATTGTTAAAAAATAAAAGTTATTTATTTCCTTTATTCAAATTACATCCTTAACATTATGATATTTTATTTTATTTGAGTGAAAATCCCGAAAGAGCGAGATCAATAAGGCAAATTACAGTTCTGTATTGGTCATTTAACATCGGCAACAGGCTGTCAGAGGAAAAAGAACGAATCAATTTAAAGAATCATGAATCATAGTTTAAAAGATTTTCATCGTGATTGAAAAATCACAAGTATTCCCATCGCTATTTGAAACACGACTAATACGAGCCTCATACGACTATTTTGTTGCGTCAAAAGGAGGAACTGATCGCGTAAACTGCTACACGTGGATACGATAATAAGCCGGGAATGCACAATAATTTAGAGCCGGCAGGGAGATGGCTGGTTGTCTGAAGTCCTGGTGAGGTTGTTTTAAATGATCAAACACCAAAACGCTATGAGTCAGTCTTACGTTCAGCATTTGCCGTGCATCTGGACAGTATTGTCATTCTATATTACTTTTAGAATATAAAGCCTTTAACGATCGGGTTTTATTCAATGTTTTCGGCGGGAGTTGTTTCACAGTTATATTTGATGGCAACCTAGACTGGATAGTGAATTAATTTTTACTTATTTGTACCGTACCGAACTTGTACCGAAAAAAATCTTGTACCGTACCGAGGTTCGGTACAAGGCTGGAACCGTACCGTACCGATTTTTTCGGTGCACCGCAGACCCCTATTTATTTTCCCATATGACTAATATTTAAATAGTGTCCTGTTTCTTTTATTTTAATCAAGTTCAAGTGAAGGTATTATTTTATTTGTATTTTTAAACTAAAAAAATAACCATCATCAAGAAGTCATTGTCATATGCGGTATCGTGACTTCCGCATATTTTAAAAGTGGCCACAATTATTAAAGACTGTGTGCGAACATCAAAAGAGAAGAAAATTGAAATACCAAGGACAATGCCAACGTCAATATGTGTTGGGGTCCATTGCGTCCTTGTCCACACATGTCTGAACTGGAGTTTTTAAAGGTATATGTTTTAACATCAAACAGTTTATTTTACCTATTAATTATTGTAAGAAGTCAGAAGTGAAATTATTTCACTTCTGATTAAAAAATAATATTCATTTCCCCCAATATTTACCTTAATCTTCCATCGTGAACTTGTTTTGGGTTCTCAAATCAGGTGATCCTGGATCGTTTGTGTCAATTTATATATAAAGAATAAATTACTTGATATTAGAAATTATTCAAAACTATAACTTAGTTGAAACAGGCGGTCACCTTAGAGTTGATTAGCTCAGAGAGGAACTCGTCAACAGAATAAGCAATCGAGTCATTGATTTGGACCAGAAACAATATCTGCAGGGTCAATATCAGGTGTAAGAATATTGACCATAATACCATACACCATGTTGATGAAAAACTTATTCGTCTCATAGGGGCTTGCTTTGCAGGAAAAATAGAAAAAAAACACTGGGCCTTATACGGTTACCATTAACTAGACTACAAGCTGCCTTACAAAAGTTTTTGGAGCTGCTAATAAACGCAGAATTGGCTTCCTTCTTAGCCAACTCAATCCTACCTCTATAGATCCTCTTCCCCTGTAACCAACTAACTCCTTTATATTTCTCATATTGTTTTCCGAAACATTAGCAAATATTTTAAAACCTACATTTATTTGAATCTCTATCTTTAAACACATTCAAATTTCGGGTCAAATAATGGCTTCAAAACTTTAAATCAGACGAGGCTGATGTTAAAATCACGGTGGCATACTGGGGTGCTTACTTTATTTTGTGAATTTCTATGCCAGAGGCATTTTTTAACGTTTTGATAGGGAACAGTCCAAACCCCGGTCTTGTTACTACCTAACATCAACCTGTTGTTAGGAAGCATCATTAATTAATTGCCCAATAACTATGATTGTTTAAATAGGGTTGGTCATGGCGGTAAAGGATACTAAGCATTACAATGTTAGTCTCAGCGTTCCAGGAGAGCAACTCGGAGACTCCCTGGTACATTGTTAGCTGACTAGGTTCCGCACTAATGATAATACAATAGTCTTCAGTAGACAGCACTTCAACCATTGGCTCACCCTCTCTTAAAACATGTTTTAGTTTAGCATTAGGTTTGGTCAGCCCAAATGTGCTAGTATCAGAAGCTTTACCAATTAAATAACGAGAAAGATTTCTGCCATGGCTGTCGGGTAAATCTAATACTTTACTTCCAAGGCTTGCTGGTCTTCTTAGTTTAGTTGCGACTGAAGATTTTTTAATATTAGGCGGAGAGAAGTCACCATTAGCGTGGACTGACGCTGGCGCTGACTGTCCTTGTTGTTGGGGGTTCACAACTTAAGTCTTTTTCGGATAAAACTTGGGAAACATTATACATTTCAAGTTCAACATTACGGTTTACTGAGCCAACAGAATATGGTTTTATGGTTTAGTTGGGTGATAAAATTAAAATGGGGGTTTAAAATGTCAATAATACTATCTGTAGATTTGATTTAAGTCCATTCTTCATCTGTTTCAATGAACTTTATACTACATTAATGTTTTCTTAGAGTGACACGATTAGGGATTGAGCCTCGTCTTCATAAACAAGAGAATCCTCATAGTTGGTTTTCCTGACTTGTTTTTCCACCTCAAGGCATTTTTTTAATGACGAAATTTCTTCCTGTGAAATAATGAAGTTATCTGATAAGTTGTTGATATCAATCAGAGTTGCATCGAGCCTATTGAGAACTGTTGTCAAAACTAGGATAAGATTCACAACTGCTTCAGATGTATAGTTTTTTGAAATCATCTTTAAAATACCATAAATATCAGCAGCATAGTCAAGGACTTCCTGGTGTTGAAACTTATCTTTATCGTGTTTAGTTTAGCATCAACAGTTTTGATTAAGTTACCTCGAGTCTGGCGGGTAATCATTTTTTATTTTTTTTTTTTAATTAGACAAGTAACAAAACCCATTCAATGTATAAACACCAACAGTAGAGGTATATCTATTTTGCAGGGCAGAAAGGACGGCTCGGCAGGCGCCTTTAGTTACGCCAGCAGCCGTAGTTAGAAAATGGTTAACGTCGTGAATCAAAATTCCATCTTCAATATACTGTACCTTATTTTCCACACTTCTATGGTAATTTGAAAAGTAGATTGAAATAAAAAAAGTCAATGTTATTATTATTATAATTTTGTTAAGGAATCACTGCTTATGAGAGAAAACAATGACAGCCAAAAAAACTAATTTTTTGTACTAATTTTTAATTACTTGTAACTAATTTTGTGCGGCAAAAAGTAGCAGTGTGTGGGAATTGTTCTCAGGCCGCTAAGATCAGCTTATCAGTCGTAATTGACCTTCGTTATCAGGTGCCTTATCCACTGAACCATGACTGCGCTGGAGATCTAGGCGGATAATGTGTATTTTACAGCTACGCTAGTTCCAATGTTCAAAGGTGGGCGATGTGCGTGACTTCAGTTTTAACTTGTTTCAAAGTGAGGTTATGTCATGTTCAATTCACATTAAGTTACTTACAGTATTTATCTTAAATTAACTGTACCTCACTATGATAACACTCACGCACTAAGCATACAGTTACTTCAAAATGGCACTGTTTAATGTCGGTACCGAGTCTTTACTTAGTAAAATATATTAACAGCAGCAGCAACGAAACAGTCCAGGTACACAACAGTTTGTCTCCCGCATGGTAATGGGCTGATGCAGGACTTTAACAAGAAATGATCTTTTTGACTGGTGTGTTGTTTTTGGTTAACTAATGTGATACATTACATTTAGGTAATGCAGGACCGCAGACTCCTACAGGATGACAATCGTGGACTGGACCAGGGAGTGTTGGACAATAGACCCACACTGGCATTATTCCGGCTAATTGTAGAAGAGTCTTCAAATGTAAGTTCACCTGTGCCTGTA
Source organism: Nephotettix cincticeps (assembly GCA_023375725.1). NCBI lineage: Eukaryota > Metazoa > Arthropoda > Insecta > Hemiptera > Cicadellidae > Nephotettix > Nephotettix cincticeps. The sequence continues at coordinate 78,863,962 of CM041791.1, read as the reverse complement.
CTGTTAATGCTACTGTGGGCTTTATGCGCCTATGTATGCGGATCAAAATGGCTATCATAGTTAAAATTATCATTTTAGCGAATTTCCCTTAGGGAAGAACCTATTACCATAGGTTTCATGGCAGTATTTTGTCAAAAATATTTCACGCTTGATAAATAAATATAAAACTCATCAATATCCATGGCTTGAGTTATTTGTTTATTTGAATTTAGGGTTTCAAAAGGCGATGACCTCAACCATGCCAGGTAGTTGTCCCTCCCCACCCCTATGTCCCTCCCTATTGTCACTTGTCTTTCGGTCATAATATTTATGGATTTGTTTGTCGTCAGCGGTCTGTGAGGACGGTACGTGATAGATTAACGACCTGGCCCATTGTCTTGTGTGTGTTTTGGATTCGGATTTCGAAGAGATGTTAGAAAACTGGTACTAGGATGCTTTTTTAAGTATATTTGATTCACTTGGGTGGTGAAACCACAATTGTAGCGACGTTTGCAGAACATGAGGCTGATGTATGAAGAACTTTTGTGCATGCATTCGTCGAGTACTAGGAAGTAGAAGAACCTAAACACTACACAGATGGTGATAAACTGAATAAAAGAAAGACATACTACACATGTAATCCAAAGAAGATACGAAAAACTGCCTACATTTTGCTATTGATGTAAAAAACATGTTTGCCTCGAGTGTACAACAAAAGTTTGCAATAAATGTAGATCTATGTTATAAGCTGAAATTAGCTGTAAAGCAACTGTCTCAATTTTAATGATAATAAGTTTTTTAGCGAATTTCCCATAGGGAAGAAGCTATTACCGTAGGTCTCATGGTAAGACTTAAGCCCAGGACCATGTTATTTTTTCGTCTTCAGGTGCGCAGAGGCCAAAACAATAGTTGTTAAAATTGTATATATATGTATATAAAAATTGGAACGGATAGTTTGGGGGGTTTTGTATTAAAAAATTGGGTTTTTTGAGTTTTTTGCGTTTTTTATATGTAATTTAAAAAATTTTTTAATTTTACCTTTCACCATTAAAATCAGCTTAAATAAACAGTTATCAGTGGACTGACACATACTTTCTCCCTTAAGTAAATTTAAAAAAAGACAATCTAATAAAAATATTATTTCGAAAGCCTAGACACCTAGATAGTTAAATAAACACTTACCAAATGAATGGCATCTGCCCTTCAGGTGTCAAATTTTATTATAATTCCTTATAATAAAATTATATAGAATTAATTAATAATATTAATAATTATTATTATTATTTATTATTTTATGAATATTATTTAATAAATAATATTCTATATAATTTTATTATAAGGAATTATAATAAAATTTGACACCTGAAGGGCAGATGCCATTCATTTGGTAAGTGTTTATTTAAAGTTTATTTAGAGTCATCTGGAAACCTGATTGGTCGGCTGGTTTTAAATCTTACTTATGGCTAAAAATCTATGCAAGATTTGCAGTAGGCGGGTCAGAAATTCTGGAATTTTGTGTACGTGCTGCAACACTTGGTTGCATTTTAGTTGTGCAAACCTAACCTATTCAGAAGTAAAACTGTTCTCAAAAGAAAAAGTGGGTGGGTGGAAATGTCAGTCCTGTGAAGAAAATACAGATCAAAACTCTCTCCTGCAAAAACAAAATGATTATGAGGCTGATGTCAACTATTCTAAATTTGGGGACAAGATAAATTGCTCATTAAGTTTAGCCAGTGAAATAGATGCTGCCTTGCTGAGAGAAAACGAAAGCTTGAAACAACAACTACATGAAGTTAAGAATAGTAGTATTTCTTGCGAGCTGCAACTGGAGGACGAGTTAAAGGGGAAGGAAGAAGAGCTTAACCAAGTTAAAAGATTATACGAGAGTAAAGTGAATGAACTAGAGTTAACAACCAAATCACTGGAAAGAAGACTAGAAAAAGAAAAGGAACGGGCGGAGCTGATTTTGAAACAAGCGGAAGAAGAAAAGCTGTCCCTACTGAGCGAAACAGAAAACAGTACTAATTCACATTGTAAGCAATGTAAAATCTTAAACGAAGAGTCAAAAAACATGGTATCGTCAATAAGAACCTTAGAAACAATCATATCATTACTACGAAAAGAAAATGAAGAACTTAAAAATAAGGTAGGCCTAGTAGATATGGAAACAGGTAGATCTAACCCTAACTGTTTAACTTGCTTCTCACCTCTCAATAGGCCTAATGAGTCAAAAATGGGCTTAGGTGGACAGCCACAAAGCAACTGGCTTGTAAACCACACAACTAAACGGTCTTCTAAAATTAAAGCTCCAGAATTAGATCCTACTCCTACACTGGAACTCAAAAATAGATTTAGTGTGTTAGAATGTACTGATGAGGTACCTGATAAAGAACATGTGAGTTGTCAAAATGTTTCTGACTACGGGCCTCACCCTAATTCCAATAGTGGTGGCTCAGTGAAGGCTAAATATATCAGACACAGGCCTAGGCCTAAAGTGAAACTTTTTGCGGACAGTCAAGGGAGGGGCATGAGACATTTGTTAAGTGACAAAACAGATTTTAATGTCACCTGTGACATCAAGCCTGGGGCGAAGCTGCGGGATGTTGTTCCGGAGAACTTTAACAAGTGTGGATCGGAAGAATATGTGGTAATACTGGCGGGGACGAACGACATTAGCAACACTGGAGGAGAGGACTTCTTATCAATCTTCCGGAAAAGACTTCATGGTGTTAGAGAAAGTGGAGCTAAAGCTGTAGTTCTTGGAGTTCCTCATCGCTACGACTTGCCTGACATTTTCTAGTGTCAATTTGGAAATCAAGAGGGTGAATAGGACGATTGAGAAAATCTGTAAGTTTTTCAAAAATAGTACCTTTGTTAATTTAAGTGACATAGGGAGAAGATTTTTCACTTCTCATGGACTATACCTCAATAGGTTAGGAAAGATGTTAATTACAAATAAGATTATTAGTGTAATTTCAAATAGTGCTCAATGTGTGGAGAAATGTACATCTCAGCCTATTCCAATGGGTTTTTTAGAGACATAACAGATGAGAGTAAAGAATGTAGGCATGTATCAAATAATGAAAATTTTTTTCTGAACATCTGAGTCACAATTTAGTAAATAATAGTAGGCTTGATATTTTATGTAATGGTGAATACTCATGGTTATTGCATTTAAATGTTCAAGGGGGCTTAACCTCCAAATTAGATGAGTTAAGTATAATTTTGGATGACTCAGATATAAATGTAGTGTGTTTGAATGAACACTGGCTTAATGTTGATCAAGTAGGCCTTTTAAATAGCTTAAAGTATTTTAGTTTAGCTAGCTATTTTTGTAGGGAACAAATGACTCATGGGGGTACTTGCATTTTGGTAAGAAATGGCTTTAATTTTAATGAGAGAACTGACTTATGTTTATATTTTGAGGAAAATGTTTTTGAAGGCTCTTGTGTAGAACTTTTAGATTTAGATTTAATTGTTTTTTCTTTGTATAGAGTACCTGATGTGACAAATATTAAATATTTTTTTAATAAGCTGGAAAGCCTTTTTAAATTAATTAGACAAAAGTGTAGGAATAAGACTGTACTTATATGTGCAGATTTCAATGTAGATATTTTAGTAAATTGTAAAATGCAAGCACAAAGAACATTATTTTTAAATCTAGTTAGGCTATATAGTTTTTATGAATTTTTTACGGAACCTACTAGGATAACTTTGACGTCAAAAACATGTATAGATAACATTTTATCAAACAAAAAAGAAGTAGTCTCAGACCAACTCTCATTCACTCTGGAGTTGGGTCTCTCTGATCATAGGGCTTTATTTACTACTATTGAAAAGAAAAGCCAATGTGATAAAAGTAATGTGTCTAATAGTGGTTTGAAAAAACGGATATTCTCTGAGCACAACACTTCTAGATTTTTGTTTGAACTTAGTCAGATTTCATGGAGTTTTAATAGACATAATGATGCTCAAGTGAATTTTAATTTGTTTTTGTCGAAGTTTAAGCTGGCTTTTGAGTCATGTTTTCCTCTCAAACTGTGTTCGAATCAGAATAAAAAAACTTCAAAAAAATGGGTTACATTAGGCATCAGAATTTCAAGTGCCAGGAAAAGAGAGTTAAACAATAAATAGCTAAGATTTGTAACGTTCAAGACTTTTTGTTGTATTTTAAGAACTATAAAAAATTTTTTTAATCTGTGTTTAGGAGGGCCAAAATGTTAGCAAATAATCATATTATTTGCTCTCAAAAACTACACAGGCTCCACAGGCTCTCAAAAACTAGTAAAACTCCCACAATAATGGGCTCTAAGCTATTTAACAAATTGCCAGACCATTTAAAATCAATTAACAACAATAAAACATTTTTTAAGAAACTAAAAACATACTTGATAGATAGGCCCTATTACAGTTTAAAAGAATTCCTAGAGGATAACCACTAAAAGGCTCACTCACACATACACAGACACACACACATACACTAAACTACACCTCTATAGAGGGAAACAAGGACCAATCCCTGCTCTCCAGGAGTATGGCGAGGAAGAGGATGTAAGATGTAAGATGTAAGATGTATTATAAATCATGCAGAAAATAGAAGTAAGGCAGTGTGGTCATTCGTCAAATCAGAGCTTGGTGCCAAAAATACAGTTAAATCATTTCCTGATATCTGTTATATGGATAAGGTTATTGCAAATGGGCATGATATAGCGGATCATTTTAATCATAAGTTTGCAGATGTTCATAAAAATTTAAATATATTGGGTAATTTTAATGAAGCAATTAAGTGTTTAGATAAGGAGAGCCTACAGATGCACAATGTACCTGAGTTTAATTTTGAGCCTGTATCAGTTTCAAATATTAAAAAAATCATTAGGTCTCTGAAAAATAAAAAATCATCTGGATGGGATGAGGTACCGTTAAATGTGTTTAAAAAGGTAGGCCACATAGTTTCTCAACCACTCTGTTATATAATAAATCAATCACTTACTAGTGGAATTTTTCCTTATCAATTAAAGTTTGCTGATGTGAAACCTTTATTTAAGAAGGGAAATAAGCAGAGTTCCGATAACTATCGACCTGTGTCCGTTTTAACCTCATTTTCTAAAGTTTTTGAAAAAGTTGTCAGCTCACAGCTTTTATCATTTTTTTAAAATAATAACATCTTTACTGAAGAGCAGTTTGGTTTTCGGAAGGGTCACAGTACAACACAGGCAGTTGCGAAGTTCGTTGAAGAGGTCTCATGGAGCTTGGATGGGTCGCAGAGCACCGCTGGTGTTTTCTGCGATCTTTCTAAAGCATTTGATTGTGTGGACCATAAAATTTTATTAGAAAAACTTAAATATTATAAATTTTCACTATCAGCTTTGAAATGGTTTCATTCTTACTTAACTAACAGATATCAAAGAACAGTTGTAATTAAGAATAATATTAAGTGTGCTTCAGATTGGATTAAAGTTACTTGTGGTGTCCCTCAAGGTTTGATTTTGGGACCTTTGCTCTTTTTGATTTATGTTAATGATTTGCCAAGTAATATTAATTTCAAACTTACTTTGTACGCTGATGATATTTCTGCAATTATTAATAAAGCTCAAAATTTTGATCAGTTACAGGAATCAATTAAGCAGTCTCTTTCAGAATTGTCTGAATGGTTTAGGTCAAACGGTTTAAAGTTAAATAGTGAAAAAACACTGATTATCCATTTCAAAACTGCTCAAAATAGGAATAATCATGATTTAACATCGAAATGGAAGGAAAGGAAATGCAAATTTCTGAAGTCACTAATTTTTTGGGTTTGAAAGTTCAGCAGAATTTAAAATGGGGAGAATATCTGCAAAATTTGGCCAAGAGATTAAATACAGTTTGCTTTCAGATGTCAGTGTTACAATCAATTATTGATCTTGAAACTAAGATGGTAGTTTACCATGCTCTTTTTGTATCAGTAATGCAGTATGGTATTGAGATCTTGGGGAGGAGTAGTGTTGCAGAAATGATTTTTAAAATTCAGAAAAAAATTCTCAGAATAATGACTTTCTGTAACTCAAGGACATCCTGCCGAGGTATTTTTAAAGAATTAAAAATGTTAACATTGCCGTCAATTTATATTTTGAAATGTTTGCTTTTCATTAAACAAGACATTAGGTTGATTTTGGACCATCAGCATTTTCATGATTATGACACAAGGCATAAACAAGTTTTGCAGTATCCCATTCATAGGCTTACTTTGACTGAACATTTACCACATTACATAGGAAAGAAATTATATAATAAACTGCCTACTGATTTTAAAAATATTGACAATTTTATTCTTTTTAAAAATAGAGTGGAACAACTTCTTATAGACAGAGCCTATTATAACATACAAGAGTTTTTAAGTGATGATATTTAAGTAGGCTAATTAGGCTTATAATTGTAAACCTGTTTTAGGCTAAGTTTTTATTTTATGTATCTTGACAATGTCACCTGTTTTCCCAGCTGTGCTGGATTATGGAAAATGTATTTTGATGTGACAATAAAGTTCTTGATTCTTGATTCTAAAAATATTATGTTCTTCAAAATTTATCCAAATATCATTTAATAATTTATTGTTTAAAAAATAACTATCCCATTTCTGAAAATAAAAACAAGAGAGACAAAGTTAAATTAAATGTTCGAATTATATGGGGGGAAACCCTCACCCCGGTAATACCAAGCTTTTTTGATTTGGTTTGGTGGATGATTTAACCTTACGTTTCATACTTACCTTAAGTTTCATGGAAAACGGTTGGAAAATAAGGAAGAAATAGATTTTTTAATATTCTCCATAAGAATAACATTGGGCACCCTCAGACAATGTACTGCGTTTAAGATGGACAGTAAATTAAACTTTTCTCTGGAACCGTTAGGCATAAACAAATAATTCAAAATACTAATTTGTTTAGTTTTAGCGAATTTCCCATAGGGAAGAAGCTATTACCGTAGGTCTCATGGCGAGACTTAAGCCCGGGACCATGTTATTTTTTCTTCTGTAGGTGCCCAGAGTCCAAAAACAATAGTCGTTAAAATTTTTATATATATATATATATATATATGTATATACACACATATATATATATATATGTGTGTGTCTGTGAACACGATAACTCTCGTAAAAATGGTCCGATCGAGACCAAATTTGGTAGAGACGTGTATTCCTACAAATGCTCGGACGAGTTCGTAAACCAGACGTATCGGTCAATGGGAACGGGTAGTTTGGGGGGGTTTTGTACCCCAAAATGGGGTTTTTTGCGTTTTTCACATGTAATTTTTAAAAATTTCTAATTTTATATTTCACCATTGGAATCAGCTTAAAAAACTACACAATTAAGTTCCTTAAAGTTTTTCTCTATCTCCAACGGTTACCGAGATATTAAAAAATCTAAACACAGTATGTTGTATTGTGGGGCTCCAATGTTAATCTTATGGAGGATAGGGAAAAATTAATATTTCCCATATTAATCAATATTTTTGGATACAACTTGATATTTAGCTTCATGTGGTTGAGGTCTATCCATTTATGCTTAAAAATCATAGTTTATGTGTTTATCATGGCAGCAAACCTGCATACTCTTTTCCCATATTAATCATATAGTGAATAGGCAAACTCCTTTATTTATGTTGATGAAAGTTGATATAAATGCTGAAAAAATTAATTGTTTACGCTAGAAACACTTACTTTCAGCGTTTCTCACAGCAGCAAACCTGCATACTCTTTCCCATGTTAATCTATGGAGAGTAGGCAAATAACACTCATATTTATTGACAGATAATGATCAAACTAGTCATATATTATTATTATTTTGTTATTGATTTGGAAATTCGCTGAGTACGCAGGTCTGCTGCGACGGGGGTATTTTAAGCTGGTTTCAGTGGTGCCAGTCAAGTTATACTTTACTTTTATATTTTCCCTGAAAATTTAAAATTTTGATTTTTGATCTTTTTACATTTAAAAGCCCATAACTTTTGAACAGACATTTTTACAGACTTGCGAGGGGTGTAAAATTATTTCTTACTCTTTGCACTATAAACTATTAAATTTTAATCAACGTGTTAGATCCGTTTTTAAGAAATTTGGATTTTTCATGTTTTTAGCGAATTTCCCATAGGGAAGAAGCTATTACCGTAGGTCTCATGGCGAGACTTAAGCCCGGGACCATGTTATTTTTTCTTCTTTAGGTGCCCAGAGTCCAAAATCAATAGTCGTTAAAATTTATATATATATATATATATACATATATATATGTATATATATGTGTGTGTGTGTGTGTGTGTGTGAACACGATAACTCTCGTAAAAATGGTCCGATCGAGACAAAATTTGGTAGAGACGTGTATTTCTACAAGTGCTCAGACGAGTTCGTAAACCAGACATATCAGTCAATGGGAACGGGTAGTTTGGGGGGGTTTTGTACCCCAAAATGGGGTTTTTTGCGTTTTTCACATGTAATTTTTAAAAATTTCTAATTTTATATTTCACCATTGGAATCAGCTTAAAAAACTACATAATTAAGTTCCTTAAACCTTTTCTCTATCTCCAACGGTTACCGAGATATTAAAAAATCTAAACACAGTACGTTGTATTGTGGGGCTCCAATGTTAATCTTATGGAGGATAGGGAAAAATTAATATTTTCCATATTAATCAATATTTTTAGATAAAACTTGATATTTAGCTTTATGTGGTTGAGATCTATCCATTTATGCTTAAAAATCATAGTTTATGTGTTTATCATGGCAGCAAACCTGCATACTCTTTCCCACGTTAATCTCTGGAGAGTAGGCAAATAATACTCATATTTATTGACTGATAATGATCAAACTAGTCATATATTATTATTATTATTATGTTATTGATTTGGAAATTCGCTGAGTACGCAGGTCTGCTGCGACGGGGGTATTAAGGGTTTTTAGAAGTGAAAATCAAACCCCCCTTAAAAATCAAAAATTCAAAAAAAAACACACAAGCCCAGAGTACCCATTTCTCCATTTTTCTCCATCTTCACCTGTTACGGATATATTAAAAAATCTAAACACAGTACGTTGTATTTTGGGGCTCCAATGTTAATCTTGTGGAGGATAAGGAAAATTAATATTTCTCTTATCAATCTATATTTTTGGATGAAACTTGATATTTAGCTTCATGTGGTTGAGATCCATCCATTTATGCTTAAAATCATAGATTATGTGTTTTTCAAGGCAGCTAACTTGCATATTCTTTTCCCATGTTAATCATGTAGGGAATAGGCACCTGTTATATATTGTCATTGATTTGGAAATTCGCTTGGTATGCAGGTCTGCTACAGTAGGATATTCATATTTCATTACCAGGGGCTGATGTGTTACTTTTATTTTAAGGAAACTAAGCAAATTTCAAAGTTTATTAAGGCCTTTGTGATAAATTAAATATTTTGTCGTATTGCCCAATTTATACATCAAATTCTATACTACTAAAGTAATATTGTCTTAGTGTCTGGATGATTTCGAAAACAGCTTCATTAACCCTTTAGGGATTAATAACGTTTTAAAATTTCATTATTTAAGAGCTGTTAAGGAGTAAGGGTGAAAATTCAAAAGCACACCTCAAAAAAGTAATTTTTTTTTAATTTTCACTGATATATATTCCAACATGGAGTAAATATAGTTAGAAACGTGTTTTAGGTTCAAAATTCCCTAAAATAAACATATTAGAGCTTTTTTCAATTAAAGTATTTAAGTAACCAAAGAAAGCACTGAGTGATGTTTAGCAAAAGAATAACTCTCAGCTACACATATACAGGCATCCTTCCTGGAAACTTCCTGCCGAAGAAACCCTCCGCAGAGTAGCCACAACCTACTGAAAATACATAAGTACATGTTCCGCGTACCTACGTGTCTTTAATTAGCGATTTATAGCTTAAGAATCAATCCATGTCAGATTATATGTATTTTAACAGTTTTCGTCAAATGTAGTTTCAAAACGTCGCTACTTCTTTTTGCGAAACCGTTAAAAAGACGTTTTAAAACGTCTATCCTATTTTGACGCAAAATACAGTACTCTTTCGAGGGTTAAACTGCTCTTCAAGCATACCCATACCATGTAATAGAGGGTCAACAAAATTTAGATACTGTTTTTAAATTTTCTTACCAGACCCTATAGGCTACCAAACTGCAATGTATAATAGGATAATTCTTTAATAATAACCTGTAAATGGCATTTTAAAACTGCTCCCGAACTGACACATTGTCAAGGGGCTAAAATGGGTTTATTGGATACCTTCTTAGAGGTTATAGGTTATAGGTAAGGGCTCCGCCCTATTTGCCTTTTCCATGTAATCTCTCTACCATTTTTTGACATTAGAGGACTATTTTAGTCTATTACCAACACTAAAAATTTTGGTGGTTTGGTAGTCCAAAAGTTGATTTAAAGTATGCACCCTAGAGCTTCTCTCTACTGGATAAATTGAATTGTAATGAATTACTTAAGTACGAACAATGCCCAGCATAAAACTAACTATGGAAATAGTTTACTTTTTATATTCATCTTCAACCTCAACCTCAAACCATGTTTCTGAGTCCTGATTTTGATCTTCAATCACATTAAAATAGTCCTCTTTTAGAATAAGACATATATTATCCAAGTTAATTAGCAAAATTAAAACACATTTATCACATTTATGTGGTTTATATGAAACCGATTTAATACACCTTAATTAATTAATATAGCATAAACTCTGAACAAAAAGTATTGTCCCCAGAGAGGAATCGACCTCATAACTTATGGCTCATGAATTCTTAGGTACGGCGTCGGTTGAGTTGGCAATGTCGTTTAAAAGTATTTTAGCTAACCTCAATCGTTTAAGCTGAAAATTTTTGAAAATACTTTTCTCTGCTTTAATTTCGCACAGTTATTTTACCCTTTAGTTTTTACAAACTGTTTAGTGATTTGATAATTTTTCATTTATTACATACATAAAATAAATATTTATGCAAAACCTCTATTCACATATTGCTCACCAACATCTTCAATCAACAACTATCAAACGGTTATAAACAGACGTTTTGATTTGTATTGTTTACATTTTATTCTCCATAAGCGTAATGTTAATTTTTTAGATTTTAAACTTAGTATTACAAGAAAACTGGAATTTTCCTGGACATTAGACTTATTACTAGAACTTATTTTCTACTCGAAAATTAGTTATTTCCAAAATTTAAAGAAATTTGTTAGATCCGTTTTCAAGATCCGTGTGCAAATATATATATATATATATACATACATATATATATATATATATATATATATATGTATGTATGTATACAAACCTTGCTCGTATTATAGTATTGGATATCTTTGCCTATTTAGTGCAGAGTTATTTTTATCTATACTAAGTATAGTAGTGTTAAACACAATTACATACCTGTTCATCGGTTGCCATTATTATTTATTGGGAATGCACTGCATGTTGTTCACCCGCTACTGCGACTACTGCTTTAGTCTTAAAATATGTGGATACTTTTCCTCCTCTTCTTTTAATTTCTTTCGCTTCCTGTACTCTGCACCACTTAATTTTTTTACATAATAATCTAAAAGGTGATTAAGGTGATTAGGCGATTAGATTAAAAGGCCATAAAAGACACACCTCTTTTATGGCCACAAACTCAGTCAACACCTGCACGACTCATCTCTTCATTGTTTTATGCATTTATAGATAGGTGGGAAGTGGAGGGGGGTTTGGAAGGGGAAGGCAGGAAGAGATGAATGGAGGGAAATACAGTAATATGATACCTGAAACCTGAGAGCTGTTGAATGTGATATCCAAAAATAGAACTATGAATCATCACAGCACAACTTGTAGCCTACCTCTCAAATGACGTAGCCTACCTCTCAAATGATGTGTTATATCAATGTCCGTGGTAAAAGGTAGGGAGGTTATCGTGCTGGCACATATCTTCAAACATTTTCATTGTATACTCTATAAAAAAATATTGCAACTATTAATCATTTTAATTAGGCTAGCAATAATTAATGGTCAAAAACGGCCAATATGTGTCGAGGTGTGTGCAGATGAACTGCTTTGTTTTTGCCCTCGGTGCCCTCTCCCCCCCACACATCGAGGGGCGGAATACCAGATTATTATTTATTTTTAAAAAGTCTTGCCTTCCAGGAATTCCAAGTATTGATTCAGTATATTTACAATTTGTTATATTAAGGAGCGCAGAGCCCCATGACGGGGCACAGTTTGCACAGGCCTCCGGGTGCCCCTGTACAGCGGGCTTATGTGCCCGGCACAAATTTGTAATAATGGAAACATACCTAGAACAGCTAAAATCTACCACGTTCCAGTAAAAAAATCCACTAAATACCACTAAGCTGCCCATCTTGTTCCGATTCAACTTTAAGAATATTAATCCATTACCAATTTTGTTTCATTTATAGTTGATACCTTACCATCTAAGTATCACACATAGTGTTAGCTTGTTTATGAAATTGTAAAAAATTAACACCTGATGACCTGATTAATGACCTTGCCATCAGCTAATTCTTTTTCTCTGTAGGATAAAAAAACAATTACTGTAAACCACTTAAGTAGTTACACATGACATGTATTGGCAGGAGGACTGCAGTTCAGAACCAAGTCACACCATGTCCAGCTGGTTAGCGGCTGAGTCATTGAACCACCCACTGCACCGCCTCATAGCTGAAGACCCTGACAAGGCATCAGAGCTGGCGATGACATGGCGTGGAGGCAACAGCCAGTCACTACAACTAGACACACGTATCGTGTCACTCAGCATTGTCAGTCATACCTATGCAGGATTGGTGCTGCATCGAACCAAAACCGATTCCTGCTATTCGCAGCCACTGTTGTCTCTGGAAGCTGATGTCAGAAAGGTAAAAAGGCAGTGACTCACTTAACAATTACTTAAAAGTGAAATTTTTAGAAGAAAATAAGAATTATTTTTATCCGATATATATATGGCTCACTGTATACAAACTTTTAATGCATAGGTAAGCATTAAAAAAAAACTCACCTAAACTCAGCCAATGCTCAGTATTCATGGTAGAAGATCAGTTGAAGGTCATCTGTTGTTTTACAAATGCCTCCTTTAGAAATACATAAAATATGTATAATTAGCTGAAAGCAATAATTTCAATTGTACACTTTATTTAGTATGAAAATAAATTAAATAAGATACAATTTATCTTTTATACTCTTTTATTTTCTCTTATTATTTTGAAGTATAGTTCACCAGCAGCTTGTTGGCAAGCGCACAGCGCCGCTGCACCGGCACACTATAGGCTATATTGGTCATTGAAGTATATAGTGTTATAGGTTGTTTTCCTTTACTTCAAACTTAAATTAATAAATTGTATTTATTAATATTAGGTTATAATAATTTATTTTATCTGAACCTTTCCTGATAAGAACTGGGTTAAGACAGGGAGATGGACTCTCCCCTCTTCTTTTCAACATCACTTTGGATTATATAATCAGAATCTGGTCAAAAGAGAATCCTGTCAAAACCAAAAGAGGAACTGGAGTAAAAACAATATTCACCAATATTCTAGGATTTTCCAATGACTTGGCTCTATTAGCATTGGATATGACGGAGGCTAGAAATCAAATCACTAGTCTAGAAAATATAGCCCAGAAAATTGGTCTAAAAATCTCCTATGAAAAAACAGAAATAATGCCCATGGATCCACTTTGTATTAATAAAGTAAATATCAACGGAAATGATATAAAACTAGTGGAACAATTCAAATATTTAGGGGAGATTATCCACCACAATCTAAACAAAAATCCAACATTACTAAATAGAACAAACAAACTAATAATAAACAAACTGGCTGAGATCTTATCTATCAGATAGGCGGCAATGTGTGGAGGTTGGTGAGAAGCGATCCGACTGGGAGACTGTTACTTGTGGTGTTCCACAAGGATCAATCCTTGGGCCCTTACTTTTTGCACTTTACGTAAATGACATAAACTCAGCGTTGGTGCACTGCAAACACCATATGTACGCTGATGACCTTCAAATATACGACCACTTTACTACAAGCAATGTGAACGATTCTGTCAGAAGAATCAATGAGGACATTACTAGAATTGTTGCATGGGCTGAAAAACATGGACTGAGACTAAATCATGAAAAGACTAAACCAATTGCAATTTTCCGTACTCAACTTCGCAATTCGATTTTGTTTGACTCCATTGATTCAATTACGGTATGCGGAAATTCTCTGCCATACTACGACAAAGTAAAGGATCTTGGAGTAATACTTAACACAACACTCACTTGGGACGAAGCAATCACTGACATACGCCGAAAGGCTTTCGCATCAATACACTCACTCAAGAAATTACAGAATTTTTTGCCACTACACATTAAACTGCATTTGGTCAAAACACTTGTACTTCCCCACTTTACTTACTGCAACTCACTGATCGATGACATGACTGTAACACAGGCGGGTATGCTCCAGCGTTCTCAAAATTATTGCTTGAGATTTGTTTATTGTCTTAGACGTTATGAGCATATCACGCCGTACTACCTTGAGGCAAAAATTTTGAAATTGAAAGATCAAAGAGCAATCAAAATTCTGTCATTACTTTTTTCAATATTAAAAACAGGAGTTCCAAATTATTTTAGAGATGACTTTAAATTCGTATCTCAAGGTAGTTCGCGAAATTCACGTTCTTCATCAATCACATTACGAATACCTCATCATGTGACCACAGCTTATGATAGGGCTTTTGTTGTCACTGCCTGTCGCCTTTGGAATAATCTACCTCTACATATAAGATCCATTGAAAAACGATCACAGTTTGTGGCGGCACTAAAAACTTTGTTTTTTGATCGGATGGTCTCGGCTGGCGTGTCCTAGGGCTTCTGTGGTGGGGCGGTTGCTGATGAGAGTGTATGTGCTTGAGTGTAAGTTTTGTAATAAAAATAATCTATTTATTTTTTATTTTGTATATTCTATGTTTTATTAAGTATATTTTGTTTGTAATTTATGATAAGTTTATTTTTATGTTCATATTTTTATGTTTTAATGCAGGTTAAGTGTAAGAAAGGGCCATGTGGCCCTAACTTTGCCTGTTAAAATAAAGAATTTTTCATTTCATTTCATTTCATTTCATTTCATTTTCAAACAAACTAAGGAAAGCACAATTTTTAACATGGTCAACTTACAACAAAAAGTGTCTATCAATAAAATCCAAAATCTGACATTACAATTCTGTAGTTCTTCCAGAAGCACTCTATGCCTCCGAAACCCCTTTTCCAGATAAAAAATAATACTAAAACTGACAACCTACTTAAAATCGAAAGAAGAATTGTGAGGACATGCATAAACAAAAGTTACCAAAAAGACGGTGCCTGGAGAATCGCTACAAATAAAACAGTCTACAGTAATATAGAGCCAATTCTCAGTGTCATGAAGAAAGGGAGAATTTCCCATTTTTTCATATACTCAGAATGCCCGATAGCAGAACCTTAAAACAATTGGTCATGAGGAATATCAATAGAAAAACCCAAGGAATCTATATTTCCCAAATTTTCAAGGATTTTCAAGAAATTGGACTAAGAATCGAAGATGCTTCAGATAAAATGAAAATTAACAAAATTTTACGAAAAAATAAGTTCAAGATTGAAAGACCAGAAAGGCAAAGGGCTATGGTGGTTTCAGACGAGGTCAGGAAACAAAGATCTGATAGGATCTAGGATCTAAGGAATATTGGAGGAAGAAATTAGAACATAGGGTGCTACGAGGTCGTAGAAGAGACTGAAATATTGACTGAAGTGGTCCTATGCTTCCTCAAAATAATAATAATAATCTATTTTATACTTCAGTTGAAGGATTATTTGCCAAAAAAATAATTATTATTTATTATATATTATGTTTCAGGTAAACATAAGCTCACTGTTATCTATATCACAAGAGGTAATCCTATCTTCACTGTCATTCTTATACAAAGGGCAACCAATCAGCAGTTTGCAGGTTCAAGACATGTGTCCGTACTCCTTGTTGGCATTTAGCATTCCAAACCATCCTGCATAACACTGAAATGGAGTTGTAAATATCTTATAATGTCTAGGAAGATAATGTGATCTTGTAAAAAGTGGTTTATTGTATAGGCTTGATGATTACCTATTTATAAGATTGATATCATAAATCAATATCAAAAAGTGTGTAGAATGTGTTGTAAGTATTTATTTTATTGTATGAAATGATTTTGTATTAATATTTTAAATGTTGATTCAGTCAAACACTATTTTTAAGAATAAGCAAGGATGTACCGTGCTCAATTTGAATTCTTCCAGAAGTTTTGAATCTAAAATTTGTTTGTCTTATTTTAACCAATAGACAATTATAATAAAAAAATAGGAATTTACTTGATCTACAATACAATTTTGCCTAAAAAATTTGCAGTATATCATAGTTATCTGGTCAATAACAATGATACTTTTAGATTAAGAGAGTAATGAAGACTACTAGGAAATTCATGAGTTATTAAACTTTTCTTTGGTGTTGCATTTTTTATTCAAGTATATGAAATATAATTTTTGAGTTTAATTAATAAAAAGGAGTTAATGGCTTTTTTATTTCCTCATGTACAAAATAATAATGAAATAAAGTTTACAAAATAACATTAGAAAATGAAGTGTTATAAAAGCCTAATATGAAAAGGGCCCTCATGGGTAAAATACAGCTTGTATCCATAACTACACAAACGAAGTTACGTTTAACTTTTAATTGAGAAAATATGGATGGCAAATGGGAAATTTAATAATAAGGTCAGCTCCGGAACATCAGTTTACATAGCCTGTGTATGAAAATAGTAGTGGCCCAACAGTGAAAGCTAAATTTTTTTGGATCTCAGGCATTAATGAGATTATTAACCTATGCAATAGTCTCGAGACCATTTTGAACTGGATCTTAATAGCGGCCCACTGGTTTACAATATTGCAGGACCCTAACCACATTCAAAATGATCTCAATCAACGTGAACAACTGAATGGGTCCCCCGGAAAACGTTCCAAGCAAAAAAAAACCTAGTTTCGAGTTATCAAGCATAGAAAGTTGAATTGACCGTGGAGTCTTACAGAGCAAGCCAAATATGACAGACAAAATCAGGGCTGCAAACTCAAATGTCTTCAAAACCAAATATACCATGGTGTTGTTTGTGGCATATAGAATCTTTTCCACTAAATATCTCTGTTATAGAAATTTTGTCGCTTTGAACGTATTCCAAGGGGCCCATTAAATTTCATCATTTCTGTTTTACATTATAGTAAACAGAGCTCAAGTTTGACATAGCTGCGTCTACTTAGCCTAGGCGGGAGGGGATGGTAAGTAATTTTAATTGATGGATTCACTGGCAATGAAGATAGTCACAGAAAAAATGTGCTGGGATATAAATGAGCTTAATCCTTTTGGGGACCTAAGTAGTTTTTTAATATGTTAAAATGTATAATGTACCAAGATTCAGTTTGCTATACAAAAAAGACCACATCAAATTCTGTTTGTGAAGTTCTGTGAAAATGTTTACACTGACTTCAATTCTGAAGATATATTATTAACTATTATTTTACTAAAAATTATTGTAATTGGTCACCCCATTAACTAAAACTGGTTTATTGCTGTTTAATTTACAGAATAATATGAATACCACTCAACATTCATTACTCATATACTACTATTAATACATTTTTTGAGTGGTGGAAGAAGGTCACTCTAATGTGTTCCGGCTGAAATTAACAGGGCCCATACTGTATACTTAATAATAAAGTAAAAAAAAAAACATTTAAACCTACAAATGTCAAGCTTTTTGCTTTGAGCTGTAAAATAAAAATAATTACTAATATCTTTCTGAAATTTTAAGTATGAACAAAAAAACATAAAACATGCCCCCCCTGTAAGCTCTAACCACAAAAACAAAACAGGTGTCCACTGCAATCCCAATTAAGCCTACAAATGCCATCAACTTCTACCCAAGCTGGCCACAGTTTATTTAAGGTAAGCCCCCCACTCCGCTATACCACACATTTGCAAGCCAAATTGGGATTGCTCAGGACGGGATTCGAACCCTAGCACTTCCGAATGGCTAGAACGTTACGCTCATCAGCGCAGCGCTTAAGCCGGTTCAGCCACCAGTGCATAAGAGTAGAAAGCGCTTACTCAAACGAGTAAGCGCTTATAAACATAAGACATGCCCGGTGGCTGTCTAGTGCACTTCGTGAGCAGGTTCAGTTGCTTACCCCAAGAAGGCAACATGGTCAACACAAAGGTGATAAGTTCACTAAAACTGACGACCTGCCACCTGCCACTTGTTATTGAATTTGTAAATTTGACGTGAATAACGATTTTACCACTTATAGGGTTAACATTCTTACCGATACCCTATTGGTTGGTGGTAATGCCAACAGAAACCCTCAGTCTGAGAGATCCCTAGACCAGTTTTTAACCCATATGCTCTTATAATTTTGAAATCACTTAAAATAGGTATTAATTGTCTTTCATAACTAAATAAGCTTTATTTTTAACAATTTATAGTGAGTGTAATAATAGTAAAATGAGGTATAGCTTGTGGACCTAATTTTTATTCACATCGTCATAGGAAGCAAAGATCTCTTTTAAAACACCAGAAACCATGTAAAATAGTAATAATAATAATAAAAAATAATTAAACAAAATATAAAACTATTGTACATATTTTTATGTACCAAGCCCTTGGTTCGGGAGACCAACAATTCGCTTAAAGATGGACCATCGAGGTCAAGGGATTGCCCCAAAACTATCCCCAAAAGGGATGGTGGAGGTGGTGGAAAGGTATTAGCATGGTGGGAGGCACCACTCAAACAGTTTTTTCCAATAGAAAAACATCTCATGGTGCCTGTGAGAATGGGGTTTTGGTATAAATATTAATATGGCAAAGATTACCATGATTGTGGTGTTAGTACGTTTACGGCTAAGCCTATTTTTCTGAACCGTATTCCCACCCAACCAACTCACCCTGACGAGTAGTTAGTTGGGTGGCCGCTACTGCCCTGGTAGCAGCACCGTCCAAGAGAGCCTACGATAACGTGGTATACAATGTACTATTTAATTTCAAAGTTCTAGCTCTTACCATGTAGCAGTAATTTGCCATGAAAACATCACTACTAGATAGCAGCATATGCATCCATTAGGATAGCGATTGAGTAACTCTGTGGCTGCAAATGTGTCCACCTAGTCGCAAATGTGTTAATATTGCACTCTGTGATTAGCTGAAGATGTTGATCAATTCAGAAATGCAAATTCTAAGCCATGTATTTTTAATTTTTCACTATCGAATATTTTATTGAGCATCAAAGTTTAAAAAAATTCAATTGATGAATTATTTTTACGGATCAAGTCAGTAGGATAAATAATAAGTTAAATTACCCATTACTATACCATAACAATTAACTTTACAATCACCTATTACTTAACTATTACCACTAGGCAACTAAGAAGGCATTTAACCTACTATTGACATGGATATGTCTTAGCTCGGGGGGGAGGTGTTGGCGCTCTTTGTAAGATGGAAAACATGTAACAGGTTTCTATAGGTTTCTACCAGAGCTATTGTATTGAATTTTTAATATAAAAGATTCAGAAAAGATGTTTAGATGAACTGAGACAATTCCCTTTAGACATATCCATGATCTATTTTTCACAGGGAAGTAAATACAAATATTTTTTTAATGTTTAACCCTAGAAGTCGTAATTCACGACGCATTTACAAATTCAATAAGAAGTGGCAGCTGGAGGCATCAGTCAATTAGTGAACTTATCACCCTCGTGACCGAGTTGCCCTCTGGGGGCAAGCAACCGAACCTGTTCACGCAGTTCACTAAACTGCCAATAGGGCATGTTTTATAGCCAAGTAAGTAAGCCAAGTGCTTTCTACTCGTAAGCACGGTGGCTATATTGGTTAAAGGGCTACGCTGACGAGTGTAACGTTTTAGCCATTCAGAAGAGCTAGGATTCAAATCCGAAACATAAGCAATCCCAATTTGGCTTGCAAATGTGTTGTAGAGCGGAGTGGGGGGCCTACCTTAAATAAACGGTGGCTGGCTTGGGTGGAAGTTGATGGCATTTGTAGGCTTAATTGGGATTGCAGTGGACACCTGTTTTGCTTTTGTGGTTAGTGTTTATAAGGGGGGGGGGAGCATGTTTTATGCTCTTTTAGCGAATTTCCCATAGGGAAGAAGCTATTACCGTAGGTCTCATGGTAAGACTTAAGCCTGGGACCATGTTATTTTTTCTTCTTTAGGTGCCCAGAGACCAAAAACAATAGTCGTTAAAATTTATATATATATATATATATGTGTGTGTGTGTCTGTGAACACGATAACTCTCGTAAAAATGGTCCGATCAGGAACAAATTTGGTAGAGACATATACTCTTACAATTGCTCGGACAAGTTCGTAATCCAGACGTATCTGTCAATGGGAACGGGTGGTTTGGGGGGGTTTTATACTCAAAAATTGGGTTTTTAGCGTTTTTCATATGTAATTTAAAAGTTTTTAGATTTTATCTTTCACCATTAGAATCAGCTTAAAAAACTACACAATTTAGTTCCTTAAAGTTTTTCTCTATCTCCAATAACGGTTACCAAGATATAAAAAAATCTAAACACAGTACGTTGTATTTTGAGGCTCCAATGTTAATCTTATGGAGGATATGGAAAAATTAATATTTCACTTATTAACCAATATTTTTGGATAAAACTTTACATTACATTACATTACACAAAGGGGCGGAACAGAGTTCCTATAGCACGTCAGCCAAGTGACTTTTTGTGCACCCCTGTTTATTGAATGTTTCACGGACCTTCCAAGTTTAAAAACCTGACAAACTGCTGTAGTCTTCCCACAAGCTCCTCCCGGGGAAGGTGACGACCCCTCTCCATGACGCCGAGAGTGGCAGCTCTCACCTCGGCAAGCTCGGTGCAGTCATACAGCAGATGATCAGCAGTCTCCTCGGACTGCCCACACTTCCTGCAGATTGGATCTCCGGGGAAGAGTCCCATTCGAGCAAGATGTTTCCTCATATATCCATGTCCCGTGATGAGACCTACAATGAGTCTGAGTTCAAACCTACCTAACTGTAGAAGATCCTCAGCGATCCTTGAAGAGGGAGAGCTGAGAGACAGTTTACTTACTCTCAGTAGGGGCAGCTCCGCCCATCTCCTGCGGTGACACTCACGAGCCCACGTGTTGATCTCTCGATCCACATGCGCCCTGGAGATGCCGCAGAAGGGTTGTGGACCCACGAATGGGATCAAAGCGCCATCGTTCGCCAGACGATCAGCTATTTCATTGCCCATAATACCTGAGTGTCCTGGGACCCAGCAAAGGGTAACGTTGTTGTGACTGCCAAGAGAAGACACCGCGTTGCGGCATTCCCACACTAACTTGGAGTCGAAGGTACAGGAGTCCAGAGCCTTGAGGGTGGCTTGACTATCTGAGAAAATGGTAATGTTCTTGTTCCTGACACCTCTGTTGAGATTGAACAGAGCACATTCCATAATGGCTGCCACTTCTGCCTGGAACACTGTGGGGAGATCCCCCATGGGAACGCAGAGCTTTACCTTATCTTGCACCCCCAGTATTCCATCTTGCCAGTCAATCCTTGGTGGAATCACCACTGAAAATGACTTACCGAAAGCGTATCTAGTGTGAAGGTGGTCAGAAGGCATGTCAAGGGCCTCACTTCTGACTACCTGCTCAATTCTGGTGTGACCTACCGAGGGTACATTGAAAGTCATCCAGAGATTCTCACATCGGAGGCGATATGCACATTTCCTAGCAACCATTCTGATGTAGACATCTATGGGCAGGATATTGAGCATACAATCCAAGGATGCTCCAGGGCAGGAACTCATGGCCCCAGAAATCATGAGGCAAGCCAACCTCTGGACCGCCGCAAACCCCCCCACTGATGCACCGAAGTTAGTCTTTGGCCACCAGACTAGTGAACCATAGGTCATGGCCGGTCTCACCACAGCAACATACAACCAGTGCAAAAGCCTACAATGCAATCCCCATGTAGTGCCAACCATTCGTCTGCATGTCATGAGTGACCACTTACCTCGATCAATCACCCTTTGCAGCTGCGGTTCCCACCTCAGTGATACCTCAGATTTACCTCTGTGCCCTGCAGATTCAAAGGTTCCAGCCCGAGCAGGTTCCTCCTTCTTGTGAATGGCACCACCACTACCTTGGAGGGGTTGATGGCAAGACCCACCTCCTTGCACCAGTCCCCCACCAGGTCCAGTGCTCTGTTCATAAGTTCTCTGATCGTGTTGGTGAACTTACCAATAACCAGAATTGCAATGTCATCGGCGTAGCCCGAAGCTAGGACACCAGAATCATTGAGACGCCTGATGAGATCATCAGCTACGAGATTCCACAGCAGGGGGGAGAGAACCCCCACCCCTGAGGGCAACCTCTTGTGGTCAGAGCGACTAATTCCTCACCTTGAAGTGAAAGAACCACTTTCCTGTTGCTCAGTAATGCCTCGGTCCAGCCGCATATAACTCCGCTAAGCCCATGGGCCCTAGCGGCATTCACCACCGCATTCATGGAGGTGTTGTCGAAGGCCCCTTGGATGTCCAGAAAAGCACCCAGTGCTATCTCTCCATCCTCCAGTGTCTTCTCTATCCTGCCTACAAGGTGATGGAGGGCAGACTCACATGACTTACCAGGAATGTAGGCATGCTGGTTCCTATGTAGTGGGTGATGCCTGAGAGCACCATCCCATACATACCTTAGGATCAACTTCTCTAGAGTCTTCAACAGGAATGAAGACAGAGAGATAGGACGGAATGACTTTGGGTCCGTGTACCTTGCCTTACCGGGCTTCGGAATGAAAACCACTCTAGAGCGACTCCACACCGCTGGCACCCAGCCCAGAGCCAGACTGGCTCTGAAGAGCTTACACAGCAAAGGCAGAATTTCCTCAATCCCTTTCTGTAGACAGACAGGTCTGATGCCATCAGGGCCTGGTGACTTAAATGGACTGAGTGAATTAATAGCCCACCTGATCCTGCTGAACGTCACGATGCGCCCCGCCTCCATCCACCGGGTAATAGAGGCGCGATGGGAAGCATTCGTTGTGTCCAGTCCCTCAGATTGGTCGAGAACAACGCACCCTGGAAAATGCGTTCTGGCCATGAGATCCAAGACTTCATGGGGGTTGTGTAATATCTTACCGTCAAGTTCCACTAGAGTTCCAAGGCAAGAGGAGTTGTCCTTAGAAAGGAGTTTGAACAACCTAGAGGTATCCTTAACACCTTCCAGATTGGTGCAAAAGTTTCTCCAGGAGAGTCTCTTGGCTCTCCTGACTGCGAGATTATATTCTGTCAGCAAGCTATGATAGCGGTCCCAATTTTTACTACGTTTAGCTTTGCTGAAGTTTGCTCTGACCTTCCTTCTCATGTTGGTCAGTTCAGAGGTCCACCAATTCACTCTCCCTCCCCTGCCCTCCGAGAGCGGACAACACCCATCAAAGGCGGAGACTATCGTCTCCCCGAGACGGACCGCCACATGATCAAGATCCTGGCAGTCCCGAACTCTAGGAGACCAGCCTTCTAGTCCAGCTCTAAGAGAAGCAGATAAGAGGTCCCAATTGGCTCACCTCGGGTTCCTAAACGAAACCTTTTCAGGCAGAAAGTCCCCTACTTCAAAGAGGATATGCCTGTGATCAGAAAGTGAGGGTTCGGTAGAGACCCTCCAGTTGAGAATCTTACCCTCCAACCCCTCTGAATATAGCGTAAGATCAATAATAGAGCTACCTACGCGACTTACAAACGTTGGCTCTGAACCAACATTCGATATGAGGAGACCACTAGATACAATAAAATCTAATAGTGACTCACCTCTGGTGTTGGTCTTCTTACACCCCCAGACTCTGTTGTGGGCGTTAGAGTCGCATCCCACCACCAGTTGCGACCCGGATTCCCTCGCATACTCCACCAGAAGAGCAAACTCATGCGGCGGAGCTCGCGGTGTGTCCCCGGGCATGTAAACTGACGCGAAGATCAGAGGTCTGTCGGTAGATCTACAGTTGGTCCTCACCACCGCCTGATCCCTAGAGCAGAATTCCCACAGTGGCTCGCATCTGAGTCCATTTTTGACCCAGACGCAAGCCCTTGGGGTATTAGTGCAGGCCGAGAATAACTGTCCCCCAGAGGACCCCAAACCTGAGATTTTGTCGCCCCTTACCCAAGGCTCTTGAATTAGGGCGTAATTAACAGCATGTTTGACTGAACATTCACAGAAGACTGCCGAGGCAGCCTTACTGTGTTGGAGGTTTACCTGAATTACCTTTGTCATTGTCTTGAGCTGAGCCAGAGTTGGACCCCGAAAGCACCCTAAAGGAAACCTTCGTTGCAGCCAGGAATGCCTTCCACCCCTGTTTACTCAACACAAGTGCACTGGCCTCGTCAATCACGAGGACAAGAGTCTGAAATTGGTCTTCCTGCCTCCTATTGACGATCCGCCAGTCTTTGGTGATAACACCTGGGTTCTGTTTCTGCAGACCCACGAAGACCCTCTTCGGATCTAAGTGCTCTGCCTTGGGAAACAGTTTGTCTATTCTCAAGATTACCTTGACAGAACGGAGGAGGTCTTTGTACTCTCCAACCAACATCTCGACCCCCTCGCGTACAGCAAGAGAGGCCGCCTTACCCTTCAGCCAGTCGCAGGTCATGTCGTTACAGCAGACTGCAACCACTGCTCCTTTCTCCTGAAAGGTCCTCGAAATCTGCAGAGGTCCGACCTCTGAATCATCGTCGATCATGAGATCGCCGAGCTTGGCCTGTAACAAACAGCATTCTTCGTCCGTGAGCTTATCGTCAGGATATGCCGCTGGAACGATCGCCAACTTCCTGGTGGTCAGCAAATCCTTGAAGGTCTCACCAGAAGTTGATGGTCCTGGAGAGGTCTTCTCCGGAGGGGTCTCGCTGGGCTTCTGCCTCTTGGGGTCCGGCCTACGCATGGGAGAAACTCCCGAGTTAGCACCCTCCCCTTGTGGCACTCCACCAGATTGTCTTTTGCGCTTGGGGCGCTTCGTTACCTTCCTCCACTCAGCTGGCGGAAGCCACTCACCAGTCACCTTCTTCTTTTCCTTCAGAAGGCGCCTTCTCTCCACTGGATGCGGTTGTTCAACTGCCTTAGACTTGGGCAACCCCTCAGCACTAGAGCCGGGCGCCAGCACAGCTGCGGCCCCTGACTCACCAGACTGAGAGGGTGTCTCAAGAAGAACCTGGACAGACACAGAAACATCCTCCAGTTTTTCCTCCTTTGTCGGAGGAACCATCTTTCCAGGCGGGGACCTCACGGTGAGTGAGCTCTGCGCGAACGCGTTCAACTCACCCGACCCTGTCTCCATCTCCTGTGACATAACGACAACGTTAGTTGATAGCGTAGATTTGCCCTCCCCAGAATCCACGGGCATGTCCTCCGAAGAGGAATGGGATTGACTGCCGGAGCAGCGACCCACCTGGGGTAGATCCGTTTGTTTATCATCAGCCATTTTCTAATCTAAAAACATCACAAGTTAGCAGTATGACGATGTCACTATCCATGCTGGACCCATTCAAGGTTGCACCTCTCCTTGTTTCCGGCACGGTAGTGTAACAGCTGCACACATACCTGTTACAGAAGCAGTGCGGTGGCCGGTCTAAGGTACACCTACAACTCGCCTACCGCTAAACCAACCCGGGCCGATCTGTGTACACCTACACTACGCCCCATGGTCGGTACGTGAAACCGCTGCAACCCAGTTCACGAGCACTTTATTGACCGCTGGGTCTAGATCCGCTGCCTTTAGCAAAACAGAGGCACCCCGTGTAGGCTATGCGCATAGCACACAGTGGGCCAGCCGATAGACGGACAGGCCACTTCACAGCGGTCTTGCAGAGTCCCCTCACGCAAGCGTGAGGGGACTCTGCAAGAAGTTGCAAGAAGTGAAGAAGTGTATGCCTCACGCAAGCGTGAGGCATACACTTCTGCCTGGGGCGCTCTCGCTAACCCCTCACCTCCACACATATAATAAATAAAAATTAAAAATATAAATATAATATAAAAAATATAACTAAAAAATAATAACTTACTTTATATAAATCTAAAAAAATATTTATATAAAAATTATATTTATAAAAATATAAATACGGTATATATATTTTTAAAATATAAAAATATATTTATAAAACTTTATATTTAGCTTCATGTGGTTGAGGTTCATCAATTTATGCTTAAAAATCGTAGTTTATGTGTTTATCATGGCAGCAAACCTGCATACTCTTTTCCCATGTTAATCATATGGAGAATAGGCAAACACCTTTATTTATGGACAGATGTTGATGAAAGTTGGTATGAATGTTAATACCCCCGTCGCAGCAGACCTGCGTACTCAGCGAATTTCCAAATAAAAAAAAAAAATAATAATAATACAGTAGAGTCCCGTTTAACCGAGTCTCACTTAACCGAGGTTCCGTGTTAACCGAGGCTACTTAAACTTTTTTTTTGTGAAGATGATGAAGATGACCTGCCTTTAATTCATCTACTCAGCAGGATTCCAGTTGCCGAGGCAATAACTGAAAATGATGTAAGTCAGTGGATGAATGATGACGAAGACTTCGAACTGTCAGACGAAGCAATTGCATGTTTAGTCGAAGAAAACAAGGAGAGCAACAACGGTGAAGACGGCGGCGATGGATCAGCCGATACAGAGCCAGAGGAAAAAATCACCCACACCGAGGGATTAGATGCAATCGAGAAGGCCCTGAACTACATTGAGCAGCAAGACGACACGACTCCAGCAGACATCATTATGTTGCATCGACTGCGTAGTTTGGCAGCTAAGAAACGATCCAGCAAGATTAAACAGAAAACTGTCAAAGATTTCTTTAAACCTTTATGACTTTTCACTGTTTTTGAGGTACTGTACTGTACTTTTAATTGTATGTAACCTATCTTTCTACTTCCTGATCAGTATTTTTATTATGTAAATTTAACCTGTACAGTATATATTACATTTGTTATTACCTGATCAGTATTTAAAATTGAGAATGTAGCTTGTAAAATTATCTTTATGCAGGCCTACAATACAGTACTTCAGGGTATACACGCGTAAATAAAGTTGTTTTACACTTAACAAATATTGTATTTTTTAATTGTTTTCATAAATCCCTTATTCTAAGTAGAAATTCCGTGTTAACCGAGAATTTGGTTATCCGAGGTTGCTGTGGTCCATATTAACTCGGTTAAACGAGACTCTACTGTATATGACAAGTTTGGTCAATCTGTCGATAAACGCGTTTATCGACGGATTTTGCATTTAGCAAAATATATAGCACATTTACATATCTAATACGTATTAGATATATACCGATGCAACATAGGATACGCATTGGATACTATTCGATACCTAATGGATACGTATCTGATACGTAGAAATGTCCGCGCTGGGGGACATATTGCCCAATACTTTCAAATATGTATCCAAAAGATAAAAAGGATACATATTTAAAACGTATCCTGAACGCTTCTTATACTAGTTTAAATACATTTTCAACCCTATATTACTAAACATTTGTAATTTTTACTAACTAATTTAGTTTTTTAATGTAATTAAATTTTTTTTTACTTTTCTAGCTTAAAATTCCGAAACGTCCAGGATACATATTTAAAATGTATCCTGGACGTTTCTGACACTATTTTAAATATATATTTAACCCTAGATTACTACCCATTCATAATTTTTACTAATTTAGTTTTTTTAATGTGATTTAAAGACTTTATTTTTACAGCTTTTTTATAGCTGTTGGGTGTTTAACAAATGAGGGTGACTGAAACATTCCTGAGCCTTCTATGCACATAAAATAAATAGTAATTTTTTTAAATGGTCAGTAAATTATGGTAACTTTTTGAAGCTATTTTCTTATGGGATTTTATAACGGCATTTCAATAATGACAAAAAAGTTTGAGTAGTAGCATTTAGGCCTGGAGTTTATAAAAAAGAGGGGGAGCTTTAGGGAATGAAATATAATGAAAACTAAAATTATTGGTAAAGAAATAAGGATGCTAATTTTAAAATGTCAGGAAAAAGTATGCTTTGGCTGGCCTCTATATCTTTTTATTTATTTAGCTTTGTATAAAAATATATTAATAAGCAGCTTAATACTCGGTGAATGTACTGGGAAGCTGAAATGTTACCTATTATAAAACTTTACCAGGCAATGAATCATACATACCTTTACCGTCCTCTCTGCTATCTTTGAATGTAGAAATACTTCTTGTATTACACCATCATTGAGACTTAATTTTATTTTTAAATGACCATAAACCTAAACCAAATTTCCCACTCTTTCTTGAATCATTAAACTTTTAATTTTAACAAAATATAAAAATTTCTAAGACTTATAAAAACTAAACCAAAAGTAGTAATTCCTGCGAATTGTAATTTAACAAACAAAAAATTAATTTAAAAAAGACTGATTATTCAGTTTATTTTGATTTAGCGAATTTCCCATAGGGAAGATGCTATTACTGTAGGTCTCATGGTAAGACTAAATCCTGGGACCATGTTATTTTTTTTTGTCTTTAGGTGCCCAGAGGCCAGAAACAATAGTCGTTAAAATTTATATATATATGTGTGTCTTTGAACACGATAACTCTCGTAAAAATGGTCTGATCGAGACCAAATTTGGTAGAGATGTGTATTTCTTCATTTGCTCGGACGAGTTTGTAAACCAGACATATCGGTCAATCGGAATGAGTAGTTGGGGGTTTTTGTACCCCAAAATTGGGTTTTTTGCGTTTTTCATATGTAATTTAAAAAGTTTTTCAATTTTATCTTTAACCATAAAATCAGCTTTGAAAACTACACAATTTAGTTCCTTAAAGTTTTTCTCTATCTCCAACGGTTACCGAGATATTAAAAAATCTAAACACAGTACGTTGTATTTTGGAGTTCAAATGGTAATCTTATGGAGGATAAGGAAAAATTAATATTTTACTTATCAATCAAATATTTTTGGATAAAGCTTGATATTTAGCTTCATGTGGTTGAGATCCATTCATTTATGCTTAAAAATCATAGTTTATGTATTTATCATTCATACTTGGCTTAAAATACCTACATTGTAGCATGGTTTTCATATGTAATTTAAAAATTTTTAAATTTTATCTTTCACCATTAGAATCAGCTTAAAAACTACACAATTTAGATCTTTAAGTTTTTTTCTATCTCCAACGGTTACTGAGATGTTAAAAAATTCAAACATAGTACATTGTATTTTGGGGCTTTGATGTTAATTTTATGGAGCATAAGAAATAATTAATATTTCACTTATCAATCTATATTTTTGGATTAAACTTGATATTTAGTTTCACGTGGATCCACCCATTTGAATATTGAATGTATTCATATAGGTTTTATACACTTTTTACTGTATTACGTACCTTTAAAAAAAATTAACGTAATAAACAGAAATATATAAAACCTACATGAATACAATCAATGTAGAAGTAATGAAACACAATGAGGCATTGAAATTATAAACATTGCAACATTTAAAATTACAATTTTTATTTGCAAATATATACAATTAATATTAATATCAAAGATTAAGAATTTAACAAACTTTACGAAAATAGGAAACTTAACAATGTAAAAAAGTTTATGGAACTGTTGTTTATTTTATTCTGTTCAAGGGGTTTCTTCTTCCATGGCGTTATCGTTGAGCGGAACTTTTCCACAGGCTCTGTAAAAGGTTTATAGGTATAATAGAATGTTAAATAATAAAAATATATATCCATCCCTCTAAAAAACTTTTCTTTTTTCTTTGACAAGGCAGATTCAGATAGCCAATTACAGTAATGAAATAGAAGATGATTGGGAGAAACAGTGATTTAATAAATATAAATTTTATTACATAAACCTTCTCCCGTGAATATTGCAAATAATTATATGCAGTATAGGAAATTACCTAAATGTAGTGATGTAAAATACCCGGGTATTTAAAACTCAGGGTAAATACCCAAAATCCATAAATACCCGGGTATTTTGGGTATTTATGAAATCGATTGAAATTAATTTATATTTATCCCTAAATATATTATTGTTATCATTACATGATAAATTACGATAGTCTATTAGACCTTTTACAGTAACTTCAAGCTTTGCTAGTACCTTTCATCAAAGACAATTTTATTCTAATACAGACTCACAGCGACGGTTGCGCTTTTGCTAGTAACTAGCCTGAACACCAGGCTGCACTAGCGCATTTGGGCATAGAGACGTTGCCGAATTGAACACGCGGACGAGCAGACGACGGATGACAGAGCAGACGTCAGTGAATGTTTATCTCATTTAAACCTACTACCTTTAGTTTTTACTCATTTTAATTAACTGGTGTATTGTGCATTTCACAGCTTGGTTTCTCTTTCTTTTAACAAAGTCACTACGAATATAGACGACAGATTAATTTGTTTTGAGAAGAAATATCTTGTTTAATATATATATTTGGTAAATAACCAGCGAAGATTCTAGTCCTGATTGGTCGACCACAACGCATCTCACTGAATTTCCTTGTTTTGCGGTAATTATTTGTAATACACACAACAAACCTCATAATATATAATGGACCTCATTTTATTAAGAATAATAATTTAAATGTTTTGCTTTTAAAGCTTCAGATTTAGTACCCAAGAATAAAAATTTCTTCCTCTAGCTTAGGTATCATTGTACTCATATTTGTACATGACGTACAAAACTTTTGTGCTCTTATTTATTTACAATACATCCGGCCTATTCGAATTGGCAACCTCACGGCAGTCTTACCCAGGCTGAAACCGATTAGAGTGCTTTTGGTACTACTGGCGCGGCCCGTGGCGAATACTGAAACTACACCCTGCGAGTCTGTATTGAAATATAAATTGTCTTTGCTTTCATTTAATGATTTAGCACTTTTTGTAAAATAATACATTAAGTTTGTAAATAAGCATGAGGTTTCGTGTTTTAAATCTACCCTTATTAAATTATGAGTCAACATTTTTATTGTATAAATGGCTTGGAAGGCTAGACAGACCTAAGACCTTATTGACATAGGCAGAATGGCAGATTACTAAAAGTATTTAAACTTTTCTGTGTTACCGCTTAGTTGAAAACAATAATATATTTGGATAAGCCTACTAAATAAATGTATCTCCTGATTTTTGTTCAAACTTAATATAATTTTGAAAGATTTATTGTGCTATAGATTCAAATGTTTTGTATCACAAGTTTATGAAATTAGTTTTTTGTTTTGATACCAACAAAAGATATAGAACAAAACTAATAATTCAATCCTGCCATCCTACAAATTTAATTTTAATTATTTTCTTCGTTGTTTACACATAGGCCACTACTAGGTTATATTTCCTTGTCTTTCTAAATAATAATTATTACTTTACAAATTATTTTTCTTCACTTTCAATAAAATAAATTCATATATCTATCATAGAAATTAAAAAATCATAAGTAGTCAGGACCAGTGCAACCATGCGACCAGGGTATTCATGACGACTATGCTTTATGCTCAGAAGAAAAATGCTAAAAGGGACTATATGAAATTAAGTTGACACATTTTATTAAGATTTAATCATCCATACTGTCCCTGCAGTTTAGTAATTGCAAAAAACTCTCAATCTTCCTTAAATTAAATAAAAATTATAAATACGCAGGACGTGGGTATTTATGGCGATTAATCCCGGAAGTAAAATGCTAGTAGTGACCATATGAAATTTTATTTAACACATTTTATCATCATTTGACTATCCTTAGAGGGTAATAATTGCAAAAAAAATCTCAATCTTCTCTAACTTTAATAAAAATTATAAATACACAGTTTTTGGGTATTTACCCGGGCCTGGGGTAAATACCCAATTTATATTTACCTACCCACGGGGTATTTACCCGACCCACATCACTACCTAAATGGTATCCTAATTTTATCCTACTAATGCCATCTTTGATGTAAAGGTTGTTCAGTTTTGCTCAAACAGGAATTATGTAATATGGGCGTGGATTCAAAATAGTGTAAATAACCTTTGCTGTCTAACGAAATAAAACTATTATTATGTTTACATGTGAATAGGACTGACATGATTTTGATAACTTTCATTACAAAAATAATTTTATTAATTTTAAAGAAAGAAATTCTATGTTGCTAGGACCAGTGTTATCTGAAGATGTAATTAGAGCAATAAAATCCTTGAAAAATGGAAAGGCACCTGGAATAGATGGATGGCATGAATTCATTTTTAATAAAAAAAAATTTCTCCTTGGATTCTAGAAGTTTTCACGTTCATTGTAGATTTAAGTTTTAGTACGGGGATTTTTCCTGACAACTTGAAAAAAGCTGTAGTGGTTCCAATCTATAAAAGTAACTCGACCAATGAATGTTCGAATTTTCGCCCATTATCTCTGATTTCAACCTTTCCAAAAGATTATAGAGAAAATTATGAAAGAAAAATTAATTAGATTTTTAAATAGGATACATTTTTTCAGTTCCAATCAGTATGGGTTTAGAGTAGGGATTAGTACAGAAATGGCTATTTTAGATAGCCTATGATGAAATTAACAATAATAAATGTGTAAGCGGGCTTTTCTTGGATATTCAAAAAGCGTTTGATACAGTGAACCATGAAATTCTGTTAAATAAGTTATATGATTGTGGGGTACGTGGTATAGCACACGCTTGGTTTAACAGCTACCTAAGTAACAGAAAACAATGTGTCAAGATAAATGGTATTGTTAGTAATATGGGAACAATCAGACATGGTGTCCCGCAAGGATCGGTCTTGGGAGCAACCCTTTTTTTAATATATATAAATGACCTTTGTAGCGGAATATTAAATGGTCAGATCACTGCTTTTGCAGACGACACGGCCTTGTGTTACATTACCAATAGTTGGCTCGAGACAGAAAGAGGTATCTTGGCTGATCTTTAATCCCTAAAATGGTGGTTTTGTAAGAATAAATTGGTTCTCAGTACTGTTAAAACTAACTGTATTAACTTTAGTTTAAGGAGCTTTGTGAAATTTGTTAATAAATTAGTATATAAATGTTTAAATTGTTTAAATACGCAAAGTAACTGCAATAATTTTTCGGAAATTAGGGAAAATAGGGAAGTTAAGTACCTCGGTTTAGTCTTAGATAACGAGTTGAACTGGAAAAGTCATATACAAAAAATTAAAACTAAACTTCTGTCAGGAATAAGACTTTTTTATCACTTACGTGAAATATGTCCAATCCAAATCTTGCGTACTTTATATTATGCCTTAGTAAATAGCAGGTTGGAATATGCTATTGTAGCGTGGGGTGGAAGTTATCGTTCGACTATAAGATCTATTGAGAATACCCAAAAGTGGTATGTTAGAGTAATGTTAATGAGGAATTCCAGAGAGCCCTCTCATCCATGTTTTAAATTTTTGAAAATATTACCACTTAGATGTATTTATATATATAAAGTTTTAAAGGCATTTTTTCAAAAGAGTGAAAATTTACCTACAAGTATAAATTCTTTTAGACAAGGTCTTAGAAATGCATCAAATTTTCGGGTCCCCAAACCAAACCTTACTTTTTTTACAAAAAAATTTAATTATACAGCCCCAAGAATATTTAATAAATTGCCACAAGATATTACGAGTATTAGGAAAATTGGCAAATATTCGAAAAGCATAAAAATTTGGCTTTTAAGCATGAGCAGAGATGATGTGGAGGAACTGCTTGGCATTGTACAGTAAATGTGATTCTGTCCACTCTTATCATATCTCCGTCCTGATTATCATATAGTTAATATTTTAAACTGTAATTGTAAAATTAGTAAAATTTACAGACTTGAATTTTGGAAATATCTATTCTGTTTCTAAAAATATGTTTTTACTATTTTTATGAGACCCATGAAGGATAAGTTTTGTTTTTGTTTTAAATTGGAATTTGATTATGCCAAGGAAAGTATTTTTTTTTAAGATGACCCTTTTGTAGTTAATGATTTTGTAAGTCACCGCACAACTCTGACTAGTAAATTATATTAATTTATGATGGAATCCCTAATCTGGCGTTGCCTCTGGGACCCTATTTTTCTCAAAGATTATATGTTTTAGTTCTTAATTGAACTAAAACATACAATCTTTGAGGATTAAAATTAAATGTTAGATGTTATGTTATAAATGAAAGATATTGTTTAATTTTGTTATGTAAATATGTTTTTGAAGGAGGAAATAAATCATTTATTCATTTAAAATAATTTTTACTTAGAAAATGTATTATAAATAATTTTTAATAAAATATATGTTATACCCCTGAATTAATTAAATTTTGATCATTTTCTTTAAACATTTCTTTAATATATTCTTTTAACTGTTTTATATATGGTTTTAAATTAAAATCTTCTGTATTCTGATATATATAGTATAGTTTTTATATTTAAATAAAATATTTTTCCATAAGACATATTTGAATATAAATATATTATTTGATTATGATTTATATTTAACATCTCTTTTGGTATAATCATACATGTATTTGGTGGCTCATTTAATAATGACATTTTTCCCCATAAGATAATGTATCAGTTCTATTATCACAAACACATCTTTTATCATCTTTATTGCTCAACGCTAATTTGTTTATTGTAATTGTGTCTAGCTCATGTAGGCCCCAGATGCAGCTTGTGCTCAACCCTGTATAGCGCATCCCCCCAAACTACCCGTTCCCATTGACCGATATGTCTGGATTACGATCTTGTCCGAGCAAATATAGGAATACATATCTCCACCGAATTTTGTCTCAATTAGACCATTTTTACTAGAGTTATCGTGTTCACAGACACACACATATATAATTATATATATATATACATATATATTTATCAATTTTAACGACTAATAATTAATTAATAATGTAATAAATTAATAATTAATTAATTAATGGTATAAATGTTCTAATCTATTTAATTGTAAAGTAATGCTAAATAATAAGCTGGGTATTGATTTATTTTCTTCGAATTGATTTGTTTAGGATTTCAGGTTTACATTTTGGTATGATGATCTTTCTTCTTTAAACTGAATCCTACAACCCGTACAAAGGACGGGCTTACTGGTAGTGGTTAAAATAAAAATAGTTTGTGGTAAAAATTGCTACTTTCAGTGTTCCTCAAAGCAGCAAACCTATATACTCTTTCCCATTTTAATGTTACGGAGAATAGGCTCTTATTTATCAACAGCTGATTGATCAATTTTGTCATATACTTATATTATTGAGGTGGAAATTTGCCGAGGAACACAGGTCTGCTGCGACAAAGGTATTTGGTGACATAACACACACATGGCTAATCACACTTATACTTAAAAATACGGTTGAAAACAACCCACATCTCATGGAGCCATATGGTGCAAAGCCAAGATGTCATACCATACATTTCATGAAACTTATTTTGACATAAAAAATATTTACCAGTGGCAAAGGTTAGAGATGGCATTATTGACATAGTTATTATTAATAAAAACAATGTGTAATGTTGAGGATAAAGGAGAGAGTAACTATCAAGAGTAATTTTTTGAGCTGTTATTTTTGTATTCATGAGACCTTGACTTACAAACATTCTGACCTAGAGGCCAAAGAGCTACCTATTTTAAAACCTATTGTCAGTAAAATCTAAATTCTTTTGTGGTAAACTAGGCTTTACAGTGACAAGGATGAACAAGAAAACATCAATTGTATCAGTAAATTTTACTATTATTTCAACAAGAGGAAAAACATTTAAAGCAACAACAATTAATTAATAACCCTAAAACAAGCACTTTTAAATTAATTATTAATTTTCTGTCCAAGGATTTATTAAATCTTTTTTACAATACAATATTTTTTACAGTTTTTGTCCTATAACCCTTCAAAGTGTCCCTGTTATCGTTAAGGACCTTTTTGTAGCTGCAGTGAACCATAACAACTACTTCAGGTTGATTGAACTTGTCATGGTAAAATTTGTAAATAATTAATTTTTCATGTTTATGTTATTTTGAAGCAAAATTTAAAAGGAGAGTAATATTTAGTTCACTTTAATTTTACAGAAAACATTATGAAGGCTAGTTAAATTTAGTTTCGTTTATTTTTAAAAATGTGTTTAGTGCTAAATTTTGCAAGAATAAGTTATAGGATTGAAAATTAAACCTTAAAGGCCTGAAAGTGGGTTTACCGCTATCAAATCCAACTCACACCTGAAACTAAGTATTAGATTATTTGAAATGGCGACCATACTACAGGTAGGTATTTTAAGCCAAGTATGAATGAGAGTTGGATGTAAGATGATTCTGGCGCGATCTTGTAGTCTTGTTACTGACTAAGGGTGACATGTTCCTTAGACAGGACTGTTAAATTAATAGCCCAACAGCCGATGGCAATCAATGGACCTACAGTTTAACGTGGAATCCGAACCACGGCCTCTGAATTACGAATTGGTCTAATCATGAGGATGGTCTTTGCGGATTAACGTAGAATTCAATAGTGCGGACGTTAATTCACACAAGAGAAAACTACATCCACCGACCATCGCTCATAACTATCCACAATTCGTGACCTCCAAGTAGCTGGATTACAGGATGACGCCACCATCCTAGTATGGAACGAATATTTAAACAATAAATCTAATGCTCCTGAAATCTCTATATATAAAATTGAATGTATGTATGTATGTCCTCTATGCGTTGCCAAACTACTCATCTGATCGCCATGAAATTTTAGGAAGTTGCTCTATATGTGTCCGGGAAGGTTTTAGTGAAAAAATATTTTCGAAACCCCCATGAGTTTTCATTTTATGGCGTTTTAAATTTCTAATGTTAACCTTATGGAGAGTAAGTTTGTTTACAAATTGTCAACAATGAAAACATTTGATTTCTTAGCTACAGCTGATTGGTTTACTTTCCATTAGCAATACCATATGCTTTACTATCCAATGCCATCTGAATCATTCATTAATGTTAAACTATGAACTAAATGTGTACTGTAAAAAATGAACAGCTTTATTCACCACGTTAATAGTTAACGGTTTTGGGGGATTATGTATTTATATTTTTATTTTTTGTCTGATTAAAGTCACATGTTTATATGATAATTACAATGTTTATATTATTACGTTTATTATAATAATCAGCTGTTGTATATCTTTCCTATAAAAGCCGTATTACAGTTGGGTTTCATTTGGGTTTGGATTGGATTTGAAAATTGTGAATTAATCCACTCATATTTATTTGTTTTATGGGATTGATATTAATATATTTTATCGTTTCAGTATTGTTATTCACTATGACGCGACCCAGAATATATAACCTTTCACAATGAAGCCGTATTGCTATCGACTTCAGAACATGGCCAATCTTAAAGTTAACATGTGTTTACTGTGAGGCGATACGAAGTTCGCCGGGTCAGCTAGTACTATTATACAACAACCCGATTGACAGAAAGTTTAAATGTAAAACATCTATTTATTAATGTGTATTAAAACATTTTTATTCAAACCATATAAACTGTGTTAACATTGAGTACATAATGTGTTTTAATTTAGCTAATTAACTTATCTAATAGACGTTTTCTTCTATCTGGGGCAAAGCTCGGTTTTCCGGTACTACTTGGTATAAAAACAAGACTGTATTATAAACAAACTAGCTGACCCTACGAACTTCGTAACGCCTGGCAGTAAATATATGTTAACTTTAAGATTGTCCATGTTCAGAAGTCGAATAGCATCACGGCTTCATTTTAAGGTTATATATTCTGGGTCGCGGCATAGTGAATAACAATACTAAAAAAAATACATATTAATAACATTCCCAAAAAACAAATAAATCTGGGTGGATTAATTCACAACTTTCAAATCCAATCCAAACCCAAACCTAACCTAACTGTAATACGGCTTTTATAAGAAAGATATACAACATCTGATTATTATAAACGTAATATATATATATAAATATTGTAATTATTTGGCCAACATATAATCAGACAGAAAATAAAAATATAAATACATAATCCCCCAAAATCGTAAACTATTGACAAAAAAAGGCAAAAAAAGGTGTTCATTTTTTATAGCGCATCATAGTTTTACATTAATGAATGATTCAGATGGCATTGGAAAGTAAAGGATATTGCTAATGGAAGTAAATCAATCAGCTGTAGCTAAGAAATCAAAATGTTTTAATTGTAGAAAATTTGTAAACAAACTTACTCTCCATCAGGTTAACATTATAAATTTAAAACGCCATAAAATAGAAACTTACGGAGTTTTCGAAAATATTTTTTCACTAAAACCTTCCCGGACACATATAGAACAAGTTCCTAAGATTTCATGGCGATCGGATGAGTAGTTTAGCAACGGATAAAGGACATACATACATACACACATTCAATCTAAATATATAAAACAAAGTCGTGTTAGTTACACGCATTATAACTCGAGAACGGCTGGACCGATTTTAATGATCTTTGATGTTTTAACCTTATGGGGACTAAGGTTGTTTACAAATGTTCTACAATAATAATACCCCCGTCGCAGCAGACCTGCGTACTCAGCGAATTTCCAAATCAATAATATAATAATAATATATGACAAGTTTTATAAAAATCTGACCATAAACATGAGAATTATTTGCCTATCCTCCATAAGATTAACATGGGAAAGAGTGTGCAGGTTTGGTGCTGTGAGAAACACTGAAATTAGACATTTCTACCATAATTTTTATTTTTAACATTTATACCAACTTTCATCAACATCTGTCCATAAATAAAGGAGTTTGCCTATTCCCTATATGATTGTTATGGGAAAAGAGTATGCAGGTTTGCTGCCATGATAAACACATAAACAATGATTTTTAAGCATAAATGGATAGATCTAAACCAGATGAAGCTTAATATCAAGTTTTATCCTAAAATATTCATTAATATGGGAAATATTAATTTTTCCCTATCCTCCATAAGATTAACATTGGAGCCCCACAATACAACGTACTGTGTCTAGATTTTTTAATATCTCGGTAACCGTTGGAGATAGAGAAAAACTTTAAGGAACTAAATTGTGTAGTTTTTTAAGCTGATTCTAATGGTGAAAGATAAAATCTAAAAAACTTTTAAATTACATATGAAAAACGCATTTTGGGGTACAAAACCCCCCAAACTACCCGTTCCCATTGACCGATATGTCTGGTTTACGAACTCGTCCGAGTATTTGTAGGAATACACATCTCTGACCATTTTTATGA
Source organism: Nephotettix cincticeps (assembly GCA_023375725.1). Classification (NCBI taxonomy): domain Eukaryota; kingdom Metazoa; phylum Arthropoda; class Insecta; order Hemiptera; family Cicadellidae; genus Nephotettix; species Nephotettix cincticeps. Next base: position 78,824,652 of record CM041791.1, on the reverse strand, counting down.
TAGTTATCGTGTTCACAGACACACACACACACATACATATATATATATATATATATATATATATATATATATATGTATAGGATGTTCATTGAAGTTGGGGACAAACTTCGAGGGGTGATAGTACTCATCAAAATAAACAAAAAATTTCCTTAAACATATGTCTAAAAATCCTTCGTTTAGCCGCTAGCCGCCATTTTGTATTTTATACAAAAAACTTTATATAAAGAACTATTTAAGATACAGAAACAAAACTTTGCACACATTGCCAAAGAGAAAAATATTCTCAAAGTATCATTAAGTTTGCTTTTATAATTTTAAAATGGCGGCGCACCATTTTTCATGGATTATCGTCTAACGGTCTCCGAGTGCATTAACTTCAAACATACAAACATCCTCTTTTATAGATAAATATTTATGCAAAACCTCTATTCACATATCGTTCATCACCATCTTCAATCAACAACTGTCAAACGGATATAAACAGATGTTTTGATTTGTATTGTTTACATTTTGATTCTCCATAAGCGTATTTTAGATTTTAAACTTAATATTACAAGAAAACCGGAATTTTCCTGGACATTAAATCTATCTAGAATTTATTTTCTATTCAGAAATTAGTTATTTCCGAAATTTAAAGAAAATCGTTAGCCGTTTTCAAGATCCGTGCAAATATATAGTTTTTTGTAAAAAATACAAAATGGTGGCTAATGGCTAAACGAAGGATTTTTCGACATATGTTTACAGGAAATTTTTTGTTTATTTTGATGAGTACTATCACCCCTCGAAATTTGTCCCCAACTTTAATGAACACCCTGTATATATATATATATATATATATAAATTTTAACGACTATTGTTTTTGGACTCTGGGCACCTAAAGAAAAAAAATAACATGGTCCCGGGCTTAAGTCTCACCATGAGACCTACGGTAATAGCTTCTTCCCTATGGGAAATTCGCTAAAAACATTTGGTTTCTCATTTGGTTACAGCTGTTGGTTTACTCTCCGTTAGCAATATGCTTTACTATCCAATGCCATATGAATCATTCATTAATGTAAAACTATGAAGTAGATATGTGCTGTACAAAATGAACAGCATTATTCGCCACGTTAATAGTTTACGGTTTTTAGGAATTATGTACTGTTGTATTTATATTTTTTATATTTTCTGTATGATTAAAGGTCACGTGTTTATATGTTTGCCAAATAAAATAATCACAATGTTTATACATATTAGGTTTATTATAATAATCAGCTGTTGAATATTTAAAGCTTTCACAATGAAGCCGCAATGCTATTTGACTTCAGAACATGGCCAATTTGAAAGTTAACATGTATTTTCTGTTAGGCGTCGCGAAGTTCGCCGGGTCAGCTAGTTTTATATATAGAGATAACATGCTTACGTAAATGAATGAATACAGTAATATCTTTGACTCAATTTTAAAATGGATAGTCAAAGGTAATATTCAATATGTTTCTCTGAGGTGTTTAAAATATAGATAAATAGTTTAAAAATATAGCTATAGATAAATAGTTTCTATAATTAATTATGATTTTAATATTGTTGTATTAGGCTCACAAATTTGTGGGGTTTAGTCATTTTTGCAAACAATACATACTTTTTACTATAGTACCAGGTGACCGAGCTTTGCTCGCTTAGAATAAGACATGTACTATAAAAATTAATTCATTAATTCCCTATATTATTGTTTAGTAATTTGATAATTTTTCATTTATACGTAAAATAAATATTTATGTAAAACCTCTATTCACATATTGTTCACCACCATCTTCGATCAACGACTGCCAAACTGTTATAAACAGATGTTTTGATTTGTATTGTTTACATTTTGATTTCCCATAAGCGTAATGTTAATTTTTTAGATTTTAAACTCAATATTACCGTGAGAGATCCGTGTGCAAATATATATATATATATATACATACATACAAACCTTGCTCGTATTATAGTATTGGAATTCGATATATATATATATATATGTATATATATATATATATATATATATATATATATATATATATATATATATACAAACCTTGCTCTTATTATATTATTGGATTACCTGAACTGAAATCCTATCACTCCAATTTCTATCTCCAATCCCACGATTTTGAAATAGTAAAGGATATTTTTTATTTCAGTTCCAATTATTATATTAATTTAATATTTAGTTGGGCTTTTTCCAATACGTCTTGTGTTTAAAATCAACATGTTTTGAGAGTTGGTTAAACTACTCCCGTTTTCAAGTGCCTAACGATATTTACATATCTGCAAACAAAGGGTTATTTCTATATAGAAAAGAAAGCGGTTAAAAAACACAAAACATATAAATGAGAGAATTAAATAGTAAATAAAACACTTTACTTAGCCTATTCTGTACATTTGGAAAATTGCAACCCAACAACACTTAACACTCAACCTCTGAGATTTCGGACGAAGGAACAAGAATCATGAATCAAGAGGTTTTATTGCCCTTGATCAAGTACAGAACAAGAATTAGCCATTGTCATAATTACATAAAACTTAATTTAAAAAATCCTTTGTTGAGTAATATGGATTTTTTACAAGCCAGGAATATTATAGTCTCGCCTTAAAAGTAGCCAGAGGAAGCTGTTTAAGAGTCAGGCAACTTATTATTAAACTTTAGACAGTTAATTTTGAATGAGTTACCTGTCAATGCAAACCTTTGAGGTGGAATATCCAATGTAGTTTTGCCTCTAGTGTTATTTATGTGGAAATCTTGCCTGGTATGAAATATATGAATGTTAGTTTTTGTGTAGACTAATATGTTGTAAATGTATAAATTAATAACTGTACAAATCCACAGGTCCAACCCCAGCCATTATACGAATAACCTTTTTTTGAAGAAGTATCGCATGTATATAAGGAGAGTGACCCCATATAATAAGACTATATTGCATAAGGGATTGGAATAGCCCGAAGTAAGCTAATTGTAGATATTCTGAATTTACAAGAGGTTTTAATGTCCAAAAAAGATAAATGACTCAATGACTCTAACTTACGTTTTACTAAGGTGGTTGATATGAGCTTTCCAATTCTATCTACTATCAAGATGAACACCCAAAATCTTAACTGATTGATCATACTTATGTGAAAGTGAGAAATTAATCTTTTGAGTCTTAGCCTCATTACACACTAATTTGTTGGCTAGAAACCATTCTAAAACTGAATTATGAGAATTATTAATAACATTGGATATAAGTTGTGTGTCTTTTCCACTTGAGTAAATTGTGGTGTCATCAGCATAGATTACATACCTTATTTTTTATGACACTGACCCAAGGCGATATTATGTGATGGGTGTAATCGATCTGCAGGGCCGCCGCATGGGTGGAAGTGGCAGCTCAGGGAGCGCCGCAAATGCCAAGACTAAAGTGCCTAGTACAAAATAACACAAAATACAAGAGGCAAGAGGTGTACAAAATAGGCTAAGTAAAGTTTTTTACTTACTATTTAGACCGGTTTTTGTATAGAAATAATTCTCTGTTTGTAGATGTGTAAATATGCAATTGCAATATGCAATTCAATATCAAATTATTTACTAGTTCCACAAATAGATCAGACTCAGGAACAGCCACAAAGAATTGTTTCGCCCATATTCAAAATTTCCTATGACAGTTTTACAGTACTAAATATGCAAAGCACTCCCCCAATTTCAAACAAAAAAGATCATCCTGAATCAGGATCAGGTCAGATAGATTACCAAAGGTGGAAACCCTAGCATTGGACAAAAAGGTCTATGCCATAGAAATGTGATAAATAGTTTCAAACAAAGTCATGAGGAGGTATTTTAGCTGGTGGTCTGTAGGATATCTTAAGCTTGAAATAGACCATCATTACCAAGACAACAAGGCACTCTGCATACCTAAATTAATTTCAATCTCCATTAAAAAAAAATTATAATGGTATACATTGCCACAACTTTCAAAAGTAAAAGTTTTAGTTAATTTGACTGTCAGCCTGTAAAAAATGTATTTGTCTTTTCTTATTTGAATTGTCTTAATCTATTTATATCTCAAAATTCTCTAGAGGCACCAAAAAAGGCACTAAAAAAAGACAATTGCTTCAACTCTTCATTAGTGAAAGATAAGTTAATCTATTGAAAATAATCCTACAGGAGTTTGAAAATTTAAGTTTACCAGAACTTGTTTTATATTTTTTGATTCTAAAAATGTATTCTTATGTTATATAGTGGGGCTTTGGTGGTTCTAATTTTAACAGGGGCTGGCTCAAATTATAAATAAAAGAATTCAATAAAAATAAATACCCCTGTCACAGCAGATTTGCATACTCAGCGAATTTCCAAATAAATAATGTAATAATAATATTATATGTCAAGTTTCCAAAAATATTGATTGATAAGTGAAATATTAATTTTTCCTTATCCTCCATAAGATTAATATTGAAGCCCCAAAAAACAAATTACTGTGTTTATATTTTTTAATATCTCGGTTGGAGATAGAGAAAAACTTTAAGGAACTAAATTGTGTAGTTTTTTTAAAGTTGATTTTAATGGTTGAAGATAAAATTTGAAAACTTTTTAAATTACACATGGAAAACGCAAAAAACCCAATTTTTTAGTACAAAAGCCCCCCAAACTACCCATTCCAATTGACCGATATGTCTGGTTTACCAACTCGTCCGAGCAAATGCAAGAATATACGTCTCTACCAAATTTTGTCTCGGTCTCGAGTTTTACGAGAGTTATTGTGTTCACAGACACTGAATACTTTAATAAACTGACCACAAATATAAAGGAAATAAAGAAGATTTAAAAATTTTAGACTTTGAAAAGAAAGAACAAAAGATGGACACAAAAGAAGATTTACACATATACATAAATAAAAAATTTTATCAAAAAAATATGCTAAATATAGCAAACTTAGAAAAAGAAAACCCTATTTTTGATATAATACTGAAAATTAGAAATAAATAATCTACGACTTAATCAAAATCACTAGTTCAAATTTAATTTACACATGTCTTAAAAAATCACATGACTGATATTTGTTTATTTATTTATTTACATAAATTATTTATGTTAAAAGTACACTGTGAAAATGAACTAAGATTCGAAACACGTGTCGTATATAAGGTAAGAAATAAATTGTTTAAAGGGAGCTCAAGTTCATTTCAAAATTCGAAACACGTGTCGTGTATAATGTAAAAAATAAAATGTTTAACCCTAGAAGTGGGAAAGTCGTAATTGACGATGCATTTACATATTCAATAAGAAGTGGCAGGTGGAGGCATCTGTCGTCAGTTTTGTGAACTTGTTAGACACTATCGCCTACGTGACCGTGTTGCCCTCTGGGGGCAAACAACCGAAACTGCACTCGTAGTACCCTAGACTGCCACCGGGCAGGTCTATAACCAAGTAAGCGCTTTCTACTCCTAGGCACTGAGGGGCCGAACTGGCTAATGCGCTACGCTGACGAGCGTAATGTCCTAGCCATTCGGAAGTGCTAGGGTTCGAATCCCGACCATGAGCAATCCCAATTCGGCTTGCAAATGTGTGGTATAGCGGAGTGGGGGGCCCACCTTAAATAAACGGTGGCCGGCTTGGGTGGAAGTTGACGGCATTTATAGGCTTAATTGGGATTGCAGTGAACACCTGTTTTGCTTTTGTGGTTAGTGGTTATAAGGGGGGGCATGTTTTATGCTTTTTTTTTGTTTAAACTTTGATATTTCATGAAGATACAGTGGAAAGTGGATAATTCGAACTTCTGTAATTCGAAAACTTATTTATTTCAAAGTTTTGACTTGGTCCCTAGAATTTTATATAAAAACAATGTTAAAATGTCCTGGTTAATTCGAATAATTTTTTGGATAATTAAAATTTTTTGCAGCGTAAATCTATAAAGAGAACAAGTCATTGTGTGCGATTTTCCCCGTGAAACAACATTCGGGCTTTCTGTCCGTAGACTATTTTTAGCTAGATCAACATGCACTTACACCTGCTGTTGACTGGTCACATGATACCCCTCATCCCCCGCCAACCCTTCTCACAGCACGTACACCTGCTGTTGACTGGTCACATGATACCCCTCCCCCTCACCAGTCCTCTACTGCTCATAAATCACAACACTGACATCTCTAGTCTGTCATTACACGGCGCCGGCGCAGTTCAGTAACGTGTGTATCATTGATGGTGGTTTGTTCTGATATTCGTCGTCTTTGTTTTGTGTTGGCATTTCTGAAGTCTGCGTTCATGTAAACACGTTGTGTGTATGGACTGGTTCGCTTCGTCAAAGCGAACCTACAAATCTTTGACGTCGCAAGAATACATAGCGGCAATCAAGGAGGTAGAGAAGGGATTTAAGAAAAAGTTTGAAATAGCAAATTTTCGGGATCCCTCCAAACACAGTATCGACATTTAACAAAAATTAGGATTTTTAATCAATAATATCTTCATTAACCTAACTTTTTTTTAATATACAATGTTAAAACATGATGTTTTACTGTTTACTGTGTATTAGTAATTATTTTTATGTTACAGTTAAGAGTAAAAAGCTTGCCACTTCTAGGATTAAAGGGAGCTCAAGTTCATTTAATTTAATAATAACTATATTAGCAGCCCTTACTTGTGAACTACATAATCAAATATACTTATATATATATATAATTTTGTAAATGAATACACCATAGTACCCTTGTATTATTTCATTTTATTTCACACAACATGTTTCGAGGATTACCCCATTTTCAAGTGTGTTCAAAATGTAACCTCTAAATATAATTACATACTAAATTTAATTTTGGTTTAAGAAACGTGTGTTGATTTTTCATGCAGTGTGATAGAAACGATATGTATATTAATATTATAGTTTCTTCAATTCTTCAATTTTTTTCAAATATGGGGTTGATTTTATCTAATTGCATTATGTTCAATATGTTTTCTGGTTCATGTTTGTGGTGTGAATATATTTCAAATTCTTCCAAAACGTTCATCTTTTCTCTCTTTTTGGAGATATTTAAAATTTTCATGTTGTCTTTGAATGTTTTGTATTCATGTTGTGTTTTAAGTATGTGTTCTGCAAATGTTGATTTTTGGGTTGTTCTGTTGTTTGATTTAACTGCTTGTATGTGTTCCTTATATCTGCATTTGAAATTTCTCCCTGTTTGTCCGATGTAAAATTTTGAACATTCACCACAAGTAATTTTATAAATTCCACTCTTTTCAAATTTGTCAATTTTCTGTTTATGTTTGGATCTACTAAGATTTTGGATGATTTTAAATGTATTGTTTTTTGTTTAGTAGCTGATTTTCATGTTGGTGTCAGTGAATGTTTTCCTTATTGCCTTATTTAGTAATGTATTGTATGGCGTACAAATATATAAATTTCTTGTGTTTTCATGTATAGAGGTGTTATTCATTTTCTTTTTCAAGTTCTTTATAAGTGTATCAATCATATTTACTTTATAGCCATTTAATTTAGCCAGACTCTTAATAATGTTCAACTCATGTTCATATGCTTCCTGTTCTAAAGGTATATGTAATAGTCTGTAAATCATGCTGTTTTGTGTTGCCAAGGGTGGTTTGAATCTGCTGGTATAATCAAATCTGTCTGTGTTTATTTGTGATATATTTTGAATTTATGTTTATTGTTATTATGTATTGTAAAGAAGAAAAAATATCATGGTCCCGGGCTTAACTCTTGCCATGAGACTTACGGTAATAGCTTCTTCCCTATGGGAAATTCGCTAAAATAGGCTTAATAAATAAATAATAAAAATACTATCCAAGAATAGTTTTGAAATAGATGTATTTTTTAGTTGCACGGCTGCACATGATAGGTATGCACCGTATTTTTCAAAGTTTATTCATTATTCTCTACATTTTCTCTTCTTATCTCTCTTCTTCTCTTATCTTTAATCACCATATTCTCCATTATTTCAGGTCTTCAATATAAAAGTTTCCATAACAAGCGAATCTGTAATATAACATGAAATAGACAGAAGCACTGAAAAAAGGGTTAAAGATAGCACTTTGCAGAAGAGTACAATTAAAGCGGTTTGCAATACATTGGAATTAAAGGGGTTTTTATTGTCCATCATCACATACATCAAGTGATCAACAAAGGCATAATACAATCATAGAATAACAAATTAAAATATCTCAAATCAAACACTTGTATAAGAACTAAATACCCCTGTCGCAGCAGACCTGTGTACTCAGCAAATTTCCAAATCAATAATATAATAATAATATATGACAAGTTTTATAAAAATCTGTCCATAAACATGAGAATTATTTGCCTATTCTCCATAAGATTAACATGGGAAAGATTGTGCAGGTTTGCTGCTGTGAGGAACACTGAAAGTAGGCATAAATTATGATTTTTAACCATAAACGGGTGGGTATCAACAACATGAAGGTAAATACCAAGTTTAATCTAAAAATATTGATTAATATGGGAAATATTAATTTTTCCTTATCCTCCATAAGATTAACATTGAAGCTCCAAAATACAACGAACTGTGTTTAGACTTTTTAATATCTCGGTAACCGTAGGAGATAGAGAAAAAACTTAAAGAAACTTAATTGTGCAGTTTTTAAGCTGATTCTAATGGTGAAAGATAAAATTTGATATTTTAAAAAATACATGGGAAAATGCAAAAACCCATTTTTGGGGCACAAAACCCCCCCCCAAACTACCCCTTCCGATTGACCGATATGTCTGGATTAAGAACTCGTCTAAGCAATTGTAGGAATACACGTTTCTACAAAATTTGGTCTTGATCGGACCATTTTTACAAGAGTTATCGTGTTCACAGACACACACACACATATATATGGGCGGAGCTGCCCCTACTGAGAGTAAGTAAACTGTCTCTCAGCTCTCCCTCTTCAAGGATCGCTGAGGATCTTCTACAGTTAGGTAGGTCCGAACTCAGACTCATTGTAGGTCTCATCACGGGACATGGACATATGAGGAAACATCTTGCTCGAATGGGACTCTTCCCCGGAGATCCAATCTGCAGGAAGTGTGGGCAGTCCGAGAGGACTGCTGATCATCTGCTGTATGACTGCACCGAGCTTGCCGGGGTGAGAGCTGCCACTCTCGGCGTCATGGAGAGGGGTCGTCACCTTCCCCGGGAGAAGCTTGTGGGAGGACTACAGCAGTTTGTCAGGTTTTTAAACTTGGAAGGTCCGTGAAACATTCAATCAACAGGGGTGCACAAAAAGCCACTTGGCTGACGTGCTATAGGAACTCTGTTCCGCCCCTTTGTGTAATGTAATGTAATGTAATAGTTTATTTTTCTGTTTTAAGGTTTTGGACAATATGAAAGGTACCCTTATTTTCAACATTATTTTAACAAATTTTAATTTGTTTATGAGACCTGAATATGAACTGTGTAAGATAAATTCCATGCATAGATAATTCCTTTACAATACTTACAATTACGTTTCGAACGATATAATATTTCTATGGTCTTGAAATTTACTTAGGTCATTCAAGTTTTCCCACCACAACTTTAGTTGGTTCTTCATGACTATCTGAAACCATGGTGTAAGTGGATCTTGAAGTTTACTGATAAATGAGGTGAAATCATTCTTTGACACAAAGCAAACTTCACTAACTTCATTTGGATTGGGATTCAAAGTCAGATCCTTATGGAGAAACAATATATAATCGATTTCGTGTTCTCCCCACTCACCATCACCCATTGACTTGTAATGTATTCTGGTCAAGTATTGGAAAACACTTAATTCTAGTTCTTCTTTAGGGATGCCGAGTTCATGCTGAAGTCTTCTTTGAGCTGCAATTTTTACCCCAAGAGCATTATTTTCTTCTGTTTCTCCTTGAGCATCAAACAAAGGGTGACTGCAACATGCATTTGTGATGAATCCAGGGAAAGTAACTTTAACTGCAGATCTTTTTTGAAGTAAGATTTCACTCTTTGAATTAAATATAAATACACTAAATGCTCGATGTAATGGAATAATCCCGTTTGGTCTGACTTTGTGGCAATCATATTTGCTTGCTTTTCCAATAACTTTATCGTTATTATCCACTAAAATGCAGGATTCCTCAAGAGCAGCTTCCTGAATAGGATCTATTTTTTTTACTGTATTTGTTGCCATGCCTCTTCTGACAGGTCCTCCAATAGAGGAAATTTTAGAAGTGAGCGATATTAGTTTCTGAAACATATGAGACATTGATAACATGATGATCAAATTTTGATTACACAAGATACTTGTTTGTTAGTATCTTATGCCTATTATGAAATACAGGTTGATTTATCAGGGTTTACACGCTGACCCAGTTAGTCATTCATCCCTAGATCCAAATTTGTGTTGGGCGACTCCTGTAAAATCATAGTTAGTTACCTTTGCCTAGCCTGTGTGACTGCCACTGTAAAATAAAAATGAAATTTAATCGTTTATTTGTTGTTTTACAATAATACATTTGGCATTGTAAAATTTAAAGCAAAGTCAGAGAGACATAGTAAAAATCCTATGCCTACAGCACTAACCAAAGCAATCAAATACTGAAAAAAAAATATTTTGTGCAGATGTGTTTAAACATTCTGCCAGCGTATAAAAGCAGTTTTTCAGAGGCCAGTTATAAAGTTTAGTTAGAAATATATCCACCGGATACTTGTTTGTGTGATTTATAATTAGCAGTAAAGCCATTCCTTGCACGAGTTGTATGTTAAGAGTCATGATACTGTACTTGATATTGTGGCCAAACATTAACCTAAAAAAGAATAAAAAAAATAAAAGACTCAGATGAATCATTTAGAAATAGTTTTTACATTAGACAATAAAGATACTCATTATTAGGACTAAATATCAATTACTATAATACAAGTAAGGTTTGAATATATATATATATATATATATATATATATATATATATATATATATATATATATACATATAAATTTAAGTTAAAATACACTGTGAAAATGAACTAAGTTTTAAAACACGTGTCGTGTATAATGTAAGAAATAAAATGTTTAAAGGGAGCACAAGTTCTTTTAATTTAATAATATATATATATATATATATATATATATATATATATATACATATATATATAATATATATGTATATATAATATATAATATATATATATATATATTCTTCATAAGTGCCAAATGACTTAAGTGATAAGTGACAAAACACAAAAAATGTATCTATATCTATAAAAAAGGATGTTTGTATATATGTTTATATGTTTGAAGTTAATGCGTTCGGACATCGTTGGACGATTTTCCATGAAAAATGGTGCACATATATAAAATTTCATGGAGAAGGTTTGTGGATTATCAATTTTTTTGTAGCTCAATTGGGTTTCTCCTTAGAAGCCCAAAAAGGTTCCCATACTATGGAACCAAAACTTGTAAAGAATAAAACTTAACAATGAAATAAAAACACCATGGAAACAAAACATTATGTATCTTAAGTTATTGTTAACATCATCTTGGAGAGACAAATTAATGAGTAGTAAAATAATTTATTTGTATAAAGATTAATTTATAATAATCCAGTTACCAATTTACAACCTCTAGCTACTTCAAATAAGCAGTGCTTTTTGACAGATGTACAAACTCAGGCTTCATCAAAATCAGCAGTGCTCTCTTTGTTATCTAGACATTTAACCCTTTCAGTGCCAGGTGTTCTCCCATAGCAAGTGCAAGAAATGCCAGGTTAAAATGAGCAGTTTTTAGCTGTTTCCGAAAAACTGTCATTGTTTTATTATTTATTGATTGTACGGTACCGTATTAAAAAAAAAAATAAAAAAATACTTTAAAAAAATTGTCATTTAAGTTCTAATAAGGAGGCCGGTTAAGACATCCAAGTAGTTTTGTTCAAACTTGATGTAGGATGACTCACTATTGTAAACCGTAAAGAATGATTCTGATTGGATGTTGGATTCACAGGGTCCAGGCAAACTTTAACCTGAATCATGTAACCGAAAGTTATAAATAGAGGTGCAGAGCCTTGTGCTCCTCCTTTTTAGTTCAGACTCAGTAGTGATTGGTTTTAAAAATGTAAAATTTGTAATGTTACCTACTAAATTTTCAAGTGCCCCAATTTTTGGGTAAGTCTTTATTATTTTCTTTCTGAAGGGTATTTTTCTTTTAAAATTATATAAATAATAAATAATTAACTGAATTGTTTCTTTAGGGCTCATGGTACTTATGTAACTTCTGTAAATGGAATAGAATAAAGGAAGAATGATTAAGTGTCTTAACCGGCAATTAAAGGATTATTTTCAATTAAAAGGATTATTTTCAAATGCAAGATTTTATTAAAAGAAATGTAATGAAGCTCAAGAGTGTGTTATTTACTCATTATTAACCAAAACTAAAAAAATTTACATGTGTATCAAACCCATCTGGTACATGATGCAAATGGATACTTTTGGTTTTGTTTTGTTCATAAATAAGTTTGGTAAATGTAACAGATAAAGTAAATATACTTAATATTTTTATTCATAAAATAAATTATGAAAAACGATTACTTAATTAATATTTTATAATGAATTTTTCAGTTTGAAGTAAACAAATTTCCAGTAGAAAATTCCTCATGCTTAAAATTGAGTATTTTTTTTAACTATACTTAGTTTTGTACATAAATGCAAAAAGTTTGAACATTTATCTTCCAAAATAAAGTTTTTGTGATTATTTTAGAAAATATCGTGAGTTTTTGTTTTCCATAAGTTACTGAAACTATTAATCACACTTGAAAATATTTTACATTAGACATGGAATTTGAACTTGTTCTATAGCTGAGTAAATGAATAAAGTGATTCAAACTATTCTGATTGTTACTTTTAAGAGTTTCTGATTATCAGGATCGAAATCTGGATCACCGTCCTTGTTGTAAAAGCCTAAACATGACAACTCATCACTGTCACTCAAATTACTCATTGAAAAATTACTATCACTTTTTTAACATCCTAAGAATTGTTTTATCATTGACAGGTGAATCAATACATTTAATTTACAAAAGAAACTAAACAAACAATAATAATAACCTCAACTTCTTAAGTCTCACTGCTACCTAAACAAGTAAACAAACAACAGAAGTTGATGTGGACTGCAGTCAAAAATACTTAGATAAACATTTTAACTTAAATAATTATATTTAATGCCCCCTTTATATCCTAAACACAAAAATAAAAATTTAAAAAAAAAAATTATTTTTTTGGACGTTTGTATATACGGACGTTGGCACTGAAAGGGTTAAAAGCGCATAACTGTTGAACCGTTATTTTTACAGGCATACAGGTTGTATCATATAATATATTACTCTTTGCACTATGATTGCAAATCGTAATAAAAATCGTTAAGAGCCCTTTTGAGAAATTAAAACGATTAAGTAAACATGTGCTGTAAAAAATGAACAGCTTTATTAGCCACGTTAATAGTTAACGGTTTTTGAGGATTATTTATTTATATTCTGTCAGATTAAAAGATTTTTCAGCAAATTTTTGTGATTGTTAAAAAAAAAGAATACAATACTGTTTGGTTTGTTTGTCCCAGTGTAATTATTAATTGCTTTTTTGTTTTGCGCAATTGAAATTAATGAATGTTAGTACGCGAGTATTATTATTAAAAAATGCTACGATTCAGAAACGATGTTAAGAATGGTTTTGATTTAGGTTGGATTTAAAAAAATGTGAATCAATCCACTCAGATTTATTTGTTTTGAAGGAATATTATTCATATGTCTTATCGTTTCAGTATTGTTATTATCTAAGTCGCGACCCAAAGAATCTAATCTTTCTCAACGAACCCGTAATGCTATTCAACTTCAGAACATGGTCAATATTTAAGTTAACATGTATTTACTGTTGTTGTTCAGCTTGACTATTGCTTGAGTTTGGATCAGTATTGAATCTATTTGGCTTCAAAAGTTTTTCCATTTTCACAAGTAGTGTTAATTATTATGTTTAATAAATTGAAATAACTAGACAGATTCTGATCTACACCTATAAAAGGTTTTATTAAACATAAAACTACTGCATTTTTTTAGGTATTAACAGTTTGAATGTAAACAAAAACATAGTGTAAATAAAATCATATGTCAACAAAAATATTACAATAAGAATGAGAATTAATATGACAATGGTCCTAGGCTTAAGTCTTAACATGAGACCTATGGTAATAGCTTCTTCCCTATGGGAAATTCGCTAACAATAATAAACATTAAAACACCAATAAAACACAGTCAAATTGACCTTATGTTTCTCTTAGCTTTTTAAAAACTATGTTTCGTTATAAGTGTTACAAGACATTTGTTAAATATTCCGACTACAGTATCCTACCAATCTATATCAAATCGACCTTAGACTTACTTTTTACACTTTCTAATAACCTTTTAACAATGTTTCTGTCCGCGGAAGAACCCAATATCGACGTTTCGTACGATATTAGGCTGACCCTCTCAAACCATACCGTCTAGCTACGGGATCGGTGTGAATCGGGGTTCTGGGCGGGAAAACAAATCACTCAAATACACTTATTTCACTCTCTAATAACCTAATTAACAATAAAAACACCAAGAAACACAGTTTTCCCAACGTTTTTTGGACCGAAATACAACACTCTATAACGTCCAGTCAACAGTGAGGTCGGCAGGCATCTGGCTACTAGAGGTGGGTCGAGGTAACTGGAACTGTCTCGTTGGAACTGCCCCATACATGTAACTGCGACAGTACCAGTTCCAAGTGTTGGAACTCCCAGTTCCACTCCCAATACTAGGAAACGGTACCAGCGAATCTAGCGAATGTGTAGCTGTTTTACATAGCATCGCCTTACGGTTGCAATAACAATAGACTTCCGGAAAAACTTTCCGGTTCCATCCTGCAAATATGACAGCGGATAGAACGCTGTTTATTTTTATTAATGCCAGTGTTGAAACATAGTGTGCAGAGTAAACAGCGCAGCATTTTAGATTTAATATTTGTGAAGTATAGTAGTTTTCAAAAATTTATTAAATAGTTTATTTCTTTTTTAAATTATCTAACTAGACAGTTTTAGATTCGGTACCTAATTTAGTGCCGTTTGGACAATTATTTTCATTAAAACATTTAAACATTTAACATTTATCTCAATATCAATATCAATCAATATCTCGGATATTACGATAAAACGCTACGTGTGTTAGTCGCCGACATACATCGCTCTGCGGAGTTAAGTTAGTTTTTTTATTGATAGTATAAAATATATTTAACGACATGAAAATATCAATAAAAAACCTAACTTAACTCCGCAGAGCACTGTACGTCGGCAATATCTCGGATATTACGATAAAACGCTACGTGTATTGGTCGCCTTTATACTACTTTCACAATTAGTTATATTTTTCAACGATACGACAGAAACCCAATGTATTTTAATTGATAGTCTAAAACATAACAACTAGTCATTTTACGACATCTAAACACGTTAATTACAAGAAAGAAGAATTGTTATATTTTATAAATCAAACCAATTATAAAATAAACATCCTTCAATGATTTGTGCAAATAAACAAATATATCACTTCTTAGAAGTAGTTTCTATACTTGCCGTACCTCTTTGTATATTTAAATTACATTGTGCTGAAGGAATAACGGATTTGTAATCAGCTGATTGACAATGAAATGAACTGATACTAAATATAGTTGAGCTCAGTTAATGATTTGTTGCGCCATTTTATTTGTTTGAGTACATTCCCAACTAATTAATTTTTAATTCAGTTTGATGTAATTAAGTTAACCCTGGATAACTAAACCTTCGTCATTTTGACGACGCGCCTTTTGAAATATTCTCAGAACTCGTAAGTTACGCCCCTACCCGACCCCTCCTTTCCGATACCTTCCTCCCTGACCTTGTAGCGCTCAATGCCGGCTTAGCAACCGAGTAATGCGCATGCTAGTTGTCGTATGAAATTGAGCGTCGTCACCACGACGAACGTTTAGTATTGACGTTACTTTTTAGTTGTCCTTCAATTTTGAAGTTCTATTATTTTAGATACATTTTGTGAGTCAGTATTTAGTGTTAGTGTGTTTTCGGAAGAATAAAACTCCAGAAAACCGCAAAAAGTTCATGAAAGAACTTTGTGTTCAACTGACCGAACCTTACATGTATGCGTTTGCAGACGACCTCACTACGTCGTAATATAAGAGCAATGATTGCTGAAAATCTTGGAATCCAAACATCCCAGGGGCACGAAAGATTTGTAATTTTTGTCCCTCATCGAAAAGGAGGATGACAACAAACTATTGCGGTCACTGTCATAGTGCCATCTGTGGCGAACACAGGGCAATGTGTTGCGTTCATTGCGATGAAAACTAAAAGTTTAGTGATCCACCTAAACATCATCTGGTATTTATATTTTATTTTTATGAATATTCTTCATTGAATTACATATTGTAGTACTAAGTAACGTATTTGTAAAATAAAAGAAAATTAATTTTATATATTTTTTTTCTTTTACCTCAGACATTGCATTTTAAGATTTACTAAAAAACATCAGTCAAATAATGACATTTAATGTATTGTTACAGAAGTAAAAATCATTAATATATAATAGAATACTATCTAAATCAATAACTCTATGATTTTCATTCGTTAAAATAAAAAAAATACAAAAAGAAAAACTTATAAAAAAATAAATAAATTGCGTCGTCAAAATGACGAAGGTTTAGTAACCACGTATGAATAAACTAGGTTTAGTTATCCAGGGTTAAATTAATTTAAAGTAAATAACAAATCTTTAACATAAACTTAACCTTACGCCTTAAATCTACAATCAAACAAGCTTTTCCAGTTCAAAATTGTAAATCACGAGAATATCCCGTTTACCCTAAAATTATCCCGAATTCCCTAGAATATCCCTGATTCCCAAATATTTCTCGTTTCTCCCAGCTCAGAACGTCAATTGTTGTAGACAACAAGGTTGACTGGTGTTTGAAGGGTGCCTTATTTTGGCCAGAAAACGTTAGAAAACGTCGGGTAAACTGTGTTTCTTGGTGTTTTTATTGTTAATTATGTTATTAGAGAGTGAAATAAGTGTATTTGAGTGATTTGTTTTCCCGCCCAGAACCCCGATTCACGCCGATCCCGTAGCTAGACGGTATGGTTTGAGAGGGTCATAATACAGCCTAAAATCGTACGAAACGTCGAAATTGGGTTCTTCCGCGGACAGAAACATTGTTAAAAGGTTATTAGAAAGTGTAAAAAGTAAGTCTAAGGTCGATTTAATATAGATTGGTAGGATACTGTAGTCGGAATATTTACCAGACATTTTTCATTAATGAATTAACACAGAACATTTGGACGGATAAACTTGGGTTTTGTATAAGATAAATTAAACATCTAAGCTTATGTTTTGAGGCCTACTTACCATTAAATCTGTTTTACCAAAGGCACGATAATCCTTATCTCCTTCAAAAAGAAAAACTGCAATTACAATTCAACTATACAATCTCTAATAATTGAAAATAAACAGACTTGATTTCAATTTTGACACGTCTTACCAGTGATATGTAAGATGATTGGTTTTAATTAATTACTGCAAACAAAAGGAATGAACCTGTCATCATTATAGTTGTATACCATCTGCATCTGCTCCAGTGCCTCCAGCTCAAAAAATCAAATTTCCCCACTGAGTTTAAATAAAAATTCCCCACATCTAACAACTTCAACCAGCCTGAAGGTAGCCTATGCGCGCAGCTAATGGAAGAGTCGATAAGTGGATTCCATCATCTATGAGTTAGGGCGTTAGTTCCATTCATAAGCTAGCGCGTGCCCGAAAATTCAAATATATTCAAGCCCCCAAAATATATCCTTAGAGTGATTTGCTGCGAATCCCACTTCGTACACATAATTGGGATTAAGTTTACTTTAATAAAAAATGGTTTCAAAGTGGTACATAGGGGATGAAAGGAGTAAAAAAGGGTTTTATGTAAATTTTTGAGCGTTTTGCTCCAATTCAGCCATATTCAACCCCCCAAAAATATCCTTATAGTGATTTGCTCCGAATCCCACTTCGTACACATAATTAGTACTATGTTTATTATAAAAAAATTAATAGTTTAAAAGTGGTACATAGGGGATGATACGGCTAAAAAAGGTTTAATGTAAATTTTCAGCGTTTTGCCCAAAGTGTTGCTCTAAGTGCGGGATGAAATTTCTCCCTATCGGGTGCGGTTGGCAACCCTTACATCACCCTATAAAGCGTTCGAACCAAAGAACTTTCCCCAGATTACAGACTATCGGAATGCCGACTGGGATGTGTTCTCTAATTCCTTAACAACTACCCTGCCCCCCCCCCTAATCGAAAACCCCCGCGCACCTAAGACCAAATTGAAGACCTACACACCTCCATTACCACAGCTATCCTATCCGCTAAAGCAGAATCCATACCCACCAAACAGGTCCTCCATACTCCCTTCGACTCCCCCCCGAAATCCTGGGCCTCATCAAAGCCAAACGCCGCGCACGCCGCCTCCTACTTAAAGATCCATCCTCTCCTTATCTGCACGACACATACCGCGCTCTGGTTGACCGCGTGAAGGCAGCAATGCGCTCCTTCAGGGATGCCAGAGCACTAAAGGTGTGTGAGAAGGCAGATTCCGACTTCTCCAATAATCCCCGTAGCTTTTGGCGCCTCGTCAACTTTAATAACACGATGAATAAGTTAGAAACATATAATGAGGGTCAGCGGAGCGACATTGCCGGGTGCACGTTATTGTTCCAGTTAAATCTACGACTGGACGCGGTCATTGCTGTGCCCGCTACCGCGCTAGAGCAGCTTCATTTCGCAGGCATGGCCGTATGGAATTTCACAATAATTTTAACCAAAAATTGAGTTAATATTAAGTTATTAACGGTACTAAAAAATTAAGGTGGAAAATGGAGCTGCTATAGCCCTAAGGCGACAGTCTACCTCACGATAAGATTAGTAGAAACTAAATCAAGGTAATCCGTGCCCATTAATGGGGAACTATACACATTACTAAAAGATGTATATAACCTGTACAAGGACATGTAAATATTATTTTGAATTTAACGAGTGATCATCGAATTTAATGGGAAATATAGCCACACTTTTTCTCTTGCAGGTGTTTCTACAAGCCCAGTTCATGACTGGGTTTAATTGGTAATGTTGACATTTTTGGCCAAAAAACTCTTCACAGAGGTAAGTAGTGGTCAATCTGGTTGTACAGGTATAGGTTTAAGTAATATCACGATTTATTTATTTTATCTTTATGTGAAAATAAACCAGAGGTTTAGCGAAGGTAATCGACCGTCAAGATATCAAAAACCGACCAAACGTTGTGAAATTTCGACTATTGTAACAGACAAACAATCCGTATATGCAAGGTTTGGACTACTACTAATGATTTTGTTAGCGATTGGCGGAATTGAATCGAACCCGGGACCCACGGTTAAGGTTAGTGCTGAAGACCTTGCTTCGTTTTTATTTCATGAAGGTTATTCCTACAAGTGCATTGGTGAAAATGGCGTAACTCCCTTTGTTCATGTTGCTAGTAAATTCATTAACACAGGAAATAAGAAAGCTGTTGGCAAGGTTCTTTATTTGGGATGGATTAGGAATGTTGATGGAGTACAAGACATATTCCGGAAATTTAGCTTAATAACTCCTCTGCCTCATGAACAACGCATAAGTGACATTGAACACGCGAACAAATACAAAATAAACATTGCAAAAGAAGCTGTGGTCGAGGCAATAAATCATATTTGGCCAAGGTTTTGTAACGTGGTTAATATTAATTTTTTGTTATTTTTTTAAATAGAAATTTGTAAATAAATAAAAAAAAATTAAATAAAAAAAGAAAGAAATCAGAATAGTTAGTATAAGTTAGCATGTCTCATGGCTGTTGGGCTGGTCCAGAAAGTTCATGTCTGAGGGGAGAACAATAGACAGTGGACAGGGATCAAGAAGGTTCTATAACCAGCTTGGGAAACCTATAAATACAGGTGCTGCACTGCTCCTCCTTCTTTCATTTCTGATCAATGCCCTATTAGTATGTTTCTTTACATCAAGTGCAAGTGTATCAGCCTACCTTTGAGTAGTAAAGTAAATTTACTACTCAATTTAATTTACATCAATTAATTGGTTTGTTACAGTGGCTTCAAGCAATACAACGAATACGTTTTCTATCAAAACACGGAAGATTTTGGAAATACTTTTTTCTGCTTTTATTTCGCACAGCTATGTTATCCTTAAGTTTTTACAAATTGTTTAGTAACCTGATAATTTTGCATTTATTTAATTCATAAAAGAAATATTAATGCATAACCTCTATATTGTTCCCCGCAGTCTTCAATCAAGAACTGTCAAACGGTTATAAACAGCTGTTTTGGTTTGTATTGTTTACATTTTATTCTCCGTAAGCGTAATGTTAAATTTTTAGATTTTTAACTTAATATTACAAGAAAACACGAATTTTCCTGGACATTAGACCTATCTAGAACTTATTTTCTACTCGAAAATTAGTTATTTCCAAATTTAAAGAAAATCCTCAGTGCCGTTTTCGAGATCCGTGTGCAAATATATATACAAACCTTGCTCGTATTATAGTATTGGATTGTCAATTTAAATTCAATTTAAATTTGTTATATCATTTAATTATTGTACAAGACAGTTAAGTAAGGAAAGGGGTTTTGATTTGGTTACAGGGCTCAAAAGTGCCACCTCAGAACAAATAAGAAGCCATAGCTAGATAGATTTTATTTATTTTGTGCGATTCGTATAATAGAACTGTATTTTGTTTGATTTTTTAATTTTATGCAAGACTGAAAATGGAAAAAATGTGTATAGACACAAAATGTGAAATAGGTTTTGTTCAAATAAGAAGTTCAAATAATTTATTTAAATAAATTATTTGAACTTCTGTCACTTCTGTCAATAGAAACAGAATGATAATAAATTAACAATAATAATAATAGTATATGTTTAAGTTTGACCCCAACAATATGGACGGGAACATTTGGAATGACCCAATTTGGAAATTAATTTGTAAACGGATTAAATGTAAGGAAACCAAAAAGAGTAAATATAGAATTAGAAACATTTGCCGCAAATATATGTCAGAACTAGAGGTGTCGAAAAACGTAGATATGTGTACTGAACAATTAATTAGGTATACTATTTAAAGAATCCGAATCCAAGAAACAATATAATGTTCCAGAACTTTTTGCAGAACATAAATTGTAGGCCTAGTACCGAACCATCGAAACCGGCTGAAGAAATTATGGACGATTATCTGGTAAATGTTGAATGCTCCCTGAGGATTGCCAATTCGATTAAAAATGTTCAGCAAATTTTTGAAAAATCCGACTTTTATGTTAACGATTTTTTAATATACAACGAATTCGAAGAAGATACAGAAAACCATATTAACCCGCCGTCGTTTAATCAGGATCTGAACGGGGAGGAGCTAGATGAGAATAATATTCAAATAAGTGATTGTTCAAAGGTTGAAGAGAAGATCTTTACTGCTGAGGACATTTTTGAACAGTCACAAACTGAATCCGATGACGACATATTGATAGCAAAAAATAATGTAGCTTCGAAAACTGCATGCAATTCGAGAGAAACTATTAAAAAAATTGTTAAATCATTTACAATAAAGGGGTACAACAGCTTTGAGGGAAACTTTTACATTTCATTGTCTGATTGGGGAAAAATAGAGAAATCTCACGGAGTATTCAACTTGAAATGGCTTAAATATTGCATAAAAAAGGCAGCAGCTCCGATTTTTAATAAATGCGTAATTAATTTCAAGACCCATAGGAGAAATAAAAATGTTATTGACGGTAAAACGTTTGGTGATGCAAACCCCATAATTGTTTACTACGGAAAATGTAAATTCGACAACTGCAAAGAATTTGTGTTTAAGCTGTTTGGGAAGTCGAATGCAGTGGAACTCCGGGTATTTTCGAAAGGAACTTTAAATCACACGGGAGCACCAAAAACAACGCAATTACGAGAATATGAACGAGTAATAACAAAAGAACGATTAACTAAAACAAAGCCACTAGCATATAGAACAGAAAAAATAAAAGATATTGATGAAAAGGCAGTGACAAATTTCTTAAATTGCAGTGATGTAAAATCGATCGATGTGTACCAGAAGGCGAGATCGGAGGCAGCTCAATTAAAAGACAAAGATAAAGATGATTTTATTGATTTATATTTATTGTTACAACAGGAGGGTAAAAAAGATAGGTACGTTAAATTTCTAAATGATATTTCTTACCCTTTGAAAGTTTCCATGTTCAGTAGACAACAGCTCGAGGCGGTAATTTCTAGTGGAAATAGAACGAAAAAATTTGTTTTACACATAGATAGTACAGGATCTGTAGTGAGACCACTGAAAGGGGATTTCAAAACAATTTACTATTATAGCGGTTGCGTCAATATAAACGGTAAAATATTATCGGTTATGGACTTTGTGAGCGCACAACACGACATTGGAACAATATCATCTTTTTTCATGAAATTTCTCAATTTTCAAAAGTCGGTAACAAAACGGAATTTATTTTCACACATCGTAGTTGATTACAGCCAGGCTCTTCTACAAGCGGTGCAAACTAACGTGTCTATGAAAAAGTTCAGCAGCAATTTAATAGACGAAATAATTATTATCATATATAATAATAATGTATATGAATAATACTGTTATATCTATTAAACCTATTATGGTGAATAGAATTACCTCTAAAAGGCACAAAGAAACAAATATAGTTATTTTTAACACTCGGTAAACCTAATTTCGTCTAAATAAGGTAATATATAGGTACAGTAGATGTATAGGTTAGGAAGACCACGGGCTTAGTTCTACACGATCTCTAAAGGGTTTGAAATGCATGTAATTTTGTGCATTTACTTACAAAGATATGGTTAACAATGCTCATATGCTTATATCTATTTTTCACCACGTTTGAGGTTTTTTAAACAATTACTACATCGGTTCCGTCGGACCGGCAGAGCGGGCTGGGTATCAGCAGTTCTACCCGATCTCCAAAGGGAAAGAAATGCATGTAATTGTATGCATGTACTCACAAAGATATGGCGAACAATACCTATCATTCATCATTCGAAGGGGCGGATTTCCCAAGGCGCTTCAGCCGTTGCAGCTTTTTGCGCACCCCTAAAAATTCTCAACAATAACAATACCTATAGGCTTATATCGAGTTTAAACAAAGTTTCTATTGTTCACCACGATTGCTATTTTTTTTCTGTTGATAACTTTATATAGTAATATATTTTACTTATTCTTGCAGTTTTTTCATGTTGTTAGGTCGCCACATTGACCCTTATAGTGTTTTTGGTCTACTACTATAATTGTGAACTGTTAAAAAAAACAGCTGGCTGTTTGTTTTTGAAAAGAAGTATTCAATTTTGCTCCATAATTTAAGTGTTTTTTTCTTTAGTAAAGTGTGTTTTTCACAAACAGTTCTAGTGTTTACGTGTTTTCTTACAGTTTTTCTTCTAATTTAGTCTACATTGATCCATTATTGTGAAAATTCGTCAAAGAACTATCTTCAAACATTCACTAGTTAAACCTAACCAAACAAAAACAATGGCAAAACCTGTATTTGTTTTTTCAAACAAACCTTCTGCTGAACTAGAAACATGTGATGAACATAACATTCCTATACCAAGCTGTTCAAGTATAGGCGATTCAAATAATTTTCTTCGACCGTCAAAAAGAAAAACTGTCAGTTCTGCAGTCAACGTCCAACCAAAGAAATATGTTCTGGACTCTGATCAACTTATTGAGAATAACCAATTCCAACCGTTGACAGATCATGCATATGCTAAAGTCTCCCTTGACTCAACTAATATGGTTGAAGATACCGTGTTAGACGACGTACCGAAAGCAGTAAAACCACCTCCAATTTTTGTGCATGACGTAAATAACCATCAGGAAATCGTAAAAGATGTAAGAAACATAATTCAGGATGAATTTTAAACTGAAGTCAAGGGCGCCACTTTAAAGATTAATGTTTCAACCATTGACGATTTTCGTAAACTAACCAAGTTCTATGACGAAATTAATGTGAAATATCATACTTTCCAAGCAAAGGTCGATAAAAAGTTAGAAGTGGTGATTAAAAACGTCCCCTTTTCTCTCACTCCCGATGAAATTAAAGAAGAACTCGTGGCACAAAACTATCCTGTTCTCTTAGTGTAAAGAGACAAAGACAAAATGCCATATCCCATTTGCACAGTTTCTCTGGAGAACAATGAGTCCGGAAAAAATATTTTTCAGCTGAACAAATTATGCTATTCTGTAGTACATGTTGAGCCCAAGAGGAAATCTCCTAATGTCCCTCAATGCACACGTTGCCAAAGATACGGCCACACCAGAAACTTTTGCAAACTTGATCCAAGGTGTGTTAGATGTACGGGTCAACACCTTTACTCTGCCTGTCCAAAAAAGAAGACTGAAACTCCTGTCTGTGTCAACTGTGGTGATAATCACACAGCTAATTTCAAAGGCTGTAAATACTATCAAGACCTCAAAATTAAAAACAAAAAAGACGATACTATACCTACACATCGTTTATCAAAAATCAAAATCTCTAAAAATCCCACCCATATAAAACGCAAAATCAAATACCTGAATCCCAAATCAAAAAATGACCCCTCCCTGCTCCCAACCAAGTAACAACATTCAAAACATAAGACCATCAAAAAAACACAAAAATCATAGACATAGAAAAATACAAATCAAAAAATTAAAAACTTAACATAAAAATATATAAAAAAATAAAAAAAAAAAAGAATAATAACAATAAAAAAAAATAAGAAAAAAAAAAAACCAAAAGATAAATAAAGACATTAAATTAAAAAAAAAATATAAAACAAAATAAAAAAAAATAAACAACAAAAATTCAAATAAAAAAAAAAATAAAAAAATATAAAAGACCAAAATTAGCAGTTATACATTTTATTTAATTGGTATTTTAATTTTTTATAATTAAATACTGAAAAGATTCTAATGCTCAAAAAATAATCCTTCATTTATCCTTGAATAATATGAAACATATAACTCCATAAAATAAATTTCAACAAACAAGTTTTATTAAATTTTGAATCTACCAAGAATTTATAAAATATTAATATAAGATAATTAGAATTTTTAATCCGTCAAGGATGATGCAGATCTCAAATAAAGTAAATGATTGTTTTTTTAAGTTTATTCAGACATAGTTAAAAAATGCTTGTAAACAAAAAATTATCTCTAAATATCACCTCACTTTACCCATGCCTCAAATTAGAATACCTATTATTAAAAATTTAACCCTCCTTAATTGGAATGCAGATGGCTTAAGAAATAAGACGAATGTCTTTGCATCTTTCATGGTTCGTCATAACGTAGACATTGCTTGTGTCACTGAGACACATTTTATTAGAAATGAAAACTTTAAGATCAGTGGATACTCTATTTATCGACAAGACAGAAACGCACAAAATGCTTCCGGCGGTGTTGCAATAATTATTAAAAAAAACATAAATCATCACAGTATATTCTTGCCTGCTCTTTCTTCGCTTGAAGCTGTTGGTATAAAATTGAAATTACAAAATGATCAGTTTCTATGTATTATTTCTGCATATAAATCACCGAATCGACGTATCCTTCAAGCAGATCTTGAAAACTTATTTCAGACTGAAGCTTCTACTCTCGTTTTGGGCGATTTAAACTGTAAACATCGTTACTGAGGATGTAGAGTGAACAATCCAAACGGCGTTCGGCTGCTTTCTACAGTTAATGAATCGAATATAAATATCTCTGCTCCTTCAGAGCCGACACATTATCCTTGGCAAAATGATTTCCAACCAGACATTTTAGACATAGTCCTCCATAAAAATTTCACAATCCCTATAATGCAGCAAGTTTTGTGTGAACTAGATTCTGACCATCTTCCCGTTATTGTAAGTTTCTTAATGCAGCCTAACCTTTTTCATAATTTACCTAGGCTTATCAACGGAAGAGTTGATTGGGATATTTTCCGTTTCGAACTGGACCGTTGTCTCAACGTCCCAAATGATGTATACTCTGTAGATGGAGTTGAGAATGCGATTAAAAACTTTACAGTCTGTTTACAGGATTCAACAAAGAGTGCGATTATAAAGGAGTTTCTACCGAGATCTAATCATTTCCACCATCCTCCAGTTAGAATCCTTAAAATTATTAAACAGAAAAATATAATTAGACGGCAATGGCAAAGGTACAGACTTCCTTGTTTAAAGAGACAGTTAAATGAGTTGACTCGCAAAGTAAAATATGAACTCGACGCCTACAGAATTAACTCGTACCAATCTTACCTATCTGATATAAATCCTGGGGATTCGAACATGTGGCAAGCTACCAAACGACTTATGCGCACGCCAACAATGATTCCTGCCTTGAAACACAATGATGTGGTTTTCGAAAGTGATGTAGATAAAAGTAATGCATTTGCAAATCATTTTGAAGATGCATTCACTCCTCATCCAGTCCATGATCAAAACACAAATAAAGAAGTAGAGGAATTTTTACGTGAAACCCCAAGTAGTGCTGAACTTCCAGTGAAATACACATCTCCTTCAGAAATTAGTAGCCTCATTAAAAATCTGCCAAACAGAAAATCCCCTGGACACGATTTAATACCTAATATAGTGTTGAAAAATTTGACCCGCAAATCTCTCGCAATTCTTGCATCGATATTCAATGCTTGCATTTCATTGTGTCATTTCCCAAAAGAATGGAAACACGCCGAAATTATTGTTCTACATAAGCCCAATAAACCTAAACACTCTCCCAGTAGCTATCGACCTATAGCCTAAGCCTTCTTTCATCACTTTCTAAATTGTTTGAAAAAATTATACAAAAGAGAATATTAAAATATATAGAGTCTGCCAATATTATCCCTCCCACACAATTTGGATTTAGACCCAAACACTCTACAACTCATCAAATTTTGAGAATTAGTGAAATTATAAACCGAGGCTTTGAAAACAAACTCCACTCTTCAGCTGCATTCCTCGACGTTGCTCAGGCTTTTGACAGAGTTTTGCATGCCGGACTTTTGTATAAGTTATACAATTTTGGCTTCCCCTTACACCTCATAAATATAATAAAGTCCTTTATAACTGATAGGACCTTTGCTGTTAAAGTTAATTCTTCATTTTCCAGCATCCACCCGATAAGAGCAGGAGTTCCTCAGGGCTCAATCCTAGGTCCTGTCCTCTTTAATATTTTCATGGCAGACATTCCAGAACTTCCTCAAGCTAAAATTGCCCTTTATGCTGACGATACGGCAATAATCACCCAACACTACGACCTGAATCATGCAGTAAACTCATTGCAGACAAGTGTTTCAACGTTAAACAATTGGTTTAAAAAATGGAGGTTTTATCTGAATCCAGCGAAATGTGAAACCAAGATTTTCTCTCTTAGAAAATTTAATACACCCCTAAGCATAAATATTGAAAATACTGCTATTTCATGGAATCCAAATGATCAAGGCTTGAAATATTTGGGCGTTTCATTGGACTCAAAACTAAATTGGAACTTACATATTAACACAAAAATGAGCCAAGCTTATGCTCGCCTTTCTATTTTATTCCCTTTAGTAAACAGAAAATCATCATTGAAATCAAAATGTACTCTGTTTATATATAAAACAATTCTGAGACCTTTGATAACGTATGCCTGTCCAGTTTGGGGAATGTGTATATCAAAAAGTAAACTTAACAAAATTCAAATTTTCCAAAATAAGATTTTGAGGATTGGTTCAAATTGCCCATGGTACATTTGAAACTCACAGCTACACAAAGAATTTGGCTTGGACAGCATAGAAAAATTCATGAAGAATACTACATCAAAATTCATGTCCAAACTTCATCATGTTCCTGGAGCGGTTACCTATGCCATTGGAGAGCCAACCTTGTACCGGCGGTTAAAACCCAGGCTTCCTCAGGATGTCAACCTGGAAGATCTTCCTTGATTGATTTATATCACAGAACAATTAATTTTTTTTCTGTTTTATTATGTTTATTTTCCCTTTTATTATTAATTATTTTTTATTCTGTTAACTTGTTTACATTAGTAATTTCAGGGTGTCTCTGAACAGAGCGAACCCGCCAAAGTTATTGTTATTTTTCTCTGTTACTGTTTCTGTGTATAATGTTTCTGTAACGTTGATCCGGAAATAAAACTTTATAAAAAAAAAATGTGAACTGTTAAGGTTAACAATGCACATGGTCTTTATAAAAATGAGACTATTCATTACGGTCCGTACAGATTTACTACTTAATATTAATTGGGTTATTTTATAATTTAGTCCTATTGATTTTAAAGTGAAAGTGATACCCCACGTCTTTCTCCATTGTGAATTTATACAAAACTTCTACTTTATCAAGAGTAGGCCATAATAAGTAAGTTAGTAGCCTAATCAAATTTAGATAAAATAAAAATTGGGCAGAGCAATCGCCTCAATCCTAATGAAGTAACTTGTACTAAGGTAAAAGTCTTAACACCTAAATAAGAATCCTTAACAAATACAGCAAAAATCAATTCATAAAGAGCATAATCTACTTAAGGTGTAAGAAAACAGTTTTATTTAAACCACATAAATGTTTTCATTTAGCAATACATTTGTTTTAATTTTGCTAATTAATTTTTATAGTACATGTCTTATTCTATACGAGCAAAGCTGTCTTATTTACCAGGTACTACTACGTTAATCCACAAAGGCCATCCTCATAATTAGACCAATTCGTATATCAGAGGCCATGGTTTGTATTCCACGTTAAACTGTAGGTCCATTAGTTGCCATCGGCTGTTTGGCTATTATTTAACAGTCCTGTCTAAGGAACATGTCAGCTTTAGTCAGTAACAAGACTACAAGATCACGCCACAATCATCCTACATTCATTCCTTATTCATACTTGGCTTAAAATACCTACCTGGGTAGGTCGCCATTTCAGTTAAAAGTATAAAAGAGTTTACCTATTCTCTATATGATTAACCTGGGAAAAGAGTATGCAGGCCAGCTGCCATGATAAACACATAACTAAACACATGAATGGATCTTAACCACATCAAGCTAAATGTAAGTTTCATCCAAAAATATGAAGTGAAGATATTAATTTTTTCTTGTCCTTCATAAGAATAACATTGGAGCCCCAAAATACAATGTACTGTGTTTAGAATTTTTAATACCACAGTAACCATTGGAGATAGAGTAAAACTTGAAGGACCTAAGTTGTGTAGATTTTTGAGCTAATTCTCTTGGTGAAAGATAAAATTTAAAATTTTTTAAAAATTACATATGAAAAATGCAAAAAACCCAATTATTGAGTACAAACCCCCCCACAAAACTACCCGTTCCGATTTACCGGTATGTCTGGTTTACGAACTTGTCCGAGCAAATGTAGGAATACACGTCTCTACCAAATTTTATCTCAATCGGACCATTTTTACGAGAGTTATCGTGTTCACAGACGCAGACACTTACACACACACACACATATATATATATATATATATAATGTGCTGACGTATGTATTCCTGAAAGAATCTATAAGCATTTATTACAATTACAGTACCACATTATTATTACTGTACGAGTTTGCCTCATTAAATCACCCTTAAACTTTAAGCGTGTCTACTGGCAGGTCTTTACAGGTGAGCAATGCTAGCCATTTTATATATTAAAAATTAAATACTTATATATTTTAAGGAAGATATAATCAGCGAAACACACCCAAGAGTGGATCTCTCACGCAACTCTTAAAACTTTACTCCACAGGGCACTTTCACTTTTACTTTTACCCTCGTCACACTAAGTCACAACCGAAGCACTGGTAAGATATCCGCCGTGCCCCGACTGAAGCTCGACTGTCTACTCCCCTGGCCAGGACCTTCCACCCAAGCTTCACAATCCTATTAAGCCGGGGCAACGATTAATGGTGGCAGGTGATATGGCCACAGCCTGCCTCTCGCAGCGACGACAAAATCATGCCTTCTTTACCCCCCAACTAAAACGGCTCGTTACATCTTGTAATATTAAAAATTAACATTACACTTATAGAAAATCAAATGTAAGCAATACACATCAAAACATCTGTTTATAACGTCTGTTAATCCGTTTGACAGTTGTTGATTGAAGATGGTGGTGAACAATATGTGAATAGAGGTTTTGCATACATATTTATTTTATGTATAAATGATAAATTATCAAATTACCAAACAATTTGAAAAAAACTAAAGGGTAAAATAACTGTGCGAAATAAAAGCAGAGAAAAATATTTCCGGGTGTTGTTCAGTGCTAGCGCTTAAGATTCACGTGTCGAAGGATGTGAGATCGATCCCCATCGGAGACATTACATTTTTGTTCAGTGTTTATACTATATTAATTAAGGTGTATTAAATCGGTTTTATTTAAACCATATAAACATTTTTATTGAGTAATAAATGTGTTTTAATTTTGCTAATTAACTTGTATAATACATTCTATAATACATTTATTATAGAATTGTATAATACATTGTATAATACATTCTATCCAAGCAAAGCTCGGTCACCACGTACTGCAATGTTAACTATTAGGATGACCTTTTGGGGCGGGTTGATAAAATGGTTTAACAACAAAACGAACAATATTATGGTATTAGAAAAAAACTTAATATTGCAGGATCTTAGCAAGCAAAAAGTGTATTAAATTTGTAATTAATTCTGCACTTATGTAAAATTAGTAAAAGAACTATATAAAAAAGAATACTTTTATGCTAGTTTCAAAGGTGATAGTTAAATTAAACTTTACCTTTATTGTTTTTGCGGAAAACTTTGAAAATAGATTTTTTGTCATTTAAAAGCCCATAACTTTTGAACCATCACACATTGCAACCCGATGCATGGTAGTTTGTGTCGTTGACATCATCCCATGCAAGGCTGTCACCCAGTTGAGAAACAGATAGAAAACGGTAACGACTTGTGTGTACAGATGCTAATCAAATTTGTAATAATATCCAATTCGGGATAACTTTGCAAATATGTAAAGTTATAGTATCACTCATGTATTTGTTCAATAAATGCATGTAACACAATACTTCACAGTGAAATTCACAGTCTAATGTTGAATGTATGGGAAGAAGAAACCATACCAGAGGAGTGGACTGAAGCAGTGATAATTCCCTTGCATAAAAAAGGTCATAAGCAAGTGTGCTCCAACTACAGAGGTATATCCCTTCTAAACACAGTCTATAAAATATTTTCAAAAATTTTATTATCAAGCTAAATCCATACACAGAAGCCATAATTGAAGAGCAACAAACGGGATTCATGAAAGGCAGATCAACAATTGACCAATTTTTTTTGCTTAAACAGGGAATTTCAAAATACTGGGAATTTAATAAGAATTTTTATGGAATATTTATAGACTTTAAGAAAGCATATGACAGCATAGACAGGAAATCATTATTCAAGAACATGGAAAAACATGGTGTACCAGAAAAATTGATAAGATTAACAAAAATATGCATAAACTTTAGCTTTGGACTTGCCAAAGCTAAAGTGAAAATAGATGGAGAAATATCGGACAGTTTCCTTATAAACACGGGAGTAAGACAAGGAGATGGAATTTCCCCCACTCTCTTTAATATAGCTGTAGAGGAAGCCTTACAAAAAACAAAGAACCTCCAAAGAGGTATTAAACTGGGAGTAGACCTAAACATAATGGCATTCGCCGACGATGTAGTGATCCTAGCAGAAAATTCTGAAAGCCTCTGCCTGTTAGCTGAAAGCCTATTAAAAGAATGTAAGAAAGTAGGATTAGAATTAAATGAAGATAAAACTAAAATTATTCACTTTGGCCGAAACCCTCAAAATAGAAACGTAAATTTCAACATTGCTGATTATTCAATAAATTGTGTAGACAACTTCAAATATTTAGGAGTTACAGTAAGTAATTCAAATTCTGAAGACTTAGAGATACAATGCAAACTATCAAATGCCAATAAGAGCTTAGGAGCCTGTACAAAACTTCTATCATCCAAACTGCTATCAAGATGTACAAAGTTAAGACTACACAAGACCATCATACAGCCGGTGTTATTGTATGGCAGCGAGACATGGGTTCTTTCCAAAAGAAATGAAGGACGATTAATAGTTTTTGAGAACAAGGTTCTGCGGAAAATCTTTGGACCAGTTTGTGAAGATGGAGTTTGGCGCATAAGAAAAAACAGAGAATTACGTGCCCTATACCAAGAACCAGACATAATAGCCCTCATGAAAGCCAAAAGAATTAGCTGGTTAGGTCATGTACTTCGCAGAGGGGAGGGTACAAGGCTGAAGGAGGTATGCAAGGCCGTACCGGAAGGAAGGCGACCGTTAGGAAGGCCTAAATTAAGGTGGCTTGACCAAGTTGGGAAAGACGTTGTCCGGTGCGGAGGAACAATTGAAATGGCAGAGGACAGAGAAGAATGGAGGAGGCTAGTCTACGAGGCAAAAAATCGACTGAGATTTGTGATGCCCCAGCAGTAAGTAAGTAAGTAACACAATACTTAACCCTAGAAATGGCAAAGTCATAATTTACGACGCATTTACATATTCAATAAGAATTGGCAGGTGGAGGCATCTGTTGTGAGTTTAGTGTACTTGTTCGACACAATCGCCTACGAGACCGTCTTGCCCTCTGGGGGAAAACAACCGAAACTGCTCTCGTAGTACACGAGCCTGCCACCGGGCAGGTCTATAACCAAGTAAGCGCTTTCTACTCCTAGGCACTGATTGTCCGAGCCGGCTAACGCGCTACGCTGACGAGCGTAACGTTCTAGTCATTCGGAAGTGCTAGGGTTCGAATCCCGACCATGAGCAATCCCAATTTGGCTTGCAAATGTGTGGTAAAGCGTAGTGGAGGGCCCACCTTAAATAAACGGTGACCGGCTTGGGTGGAAGTTGACGGCATTTGTAGGCTTGATTGGGATTGCAGTGGACAGCTGTTTTGCTATTGTGGCTAGTGGTTATAAGGGGGGGGCATGTTTTAAGCTTTTTTTGTTTAAACTTTGATATTTCAAGAAGATATTTGTAATTATTTTTATGTTACAGTTAAGAGTAAAAAGCTTGCCACTTCTAGGGTTAAAGTTCAGTTAAATATAGCTATGGGCGGAGTTAAGAGGGAGCATGGATGGGGGCAATGCCCCCAAGATCTCTTCTAAGTTTTTGATAATTTATTACCAATCTTAACAATTCTTTTATATATTTTTTATTTTACACATATACATGGGTTATGGGTTTTTTAATGGGTCATTCATTTAAATCCATTTCAAAATCATACTATATTAAGAAGTTATTTTAACGTATAACTAATAATAATAATGGTATAAATGCTCTAATCCATTGAATTAATTGTAAAGTAATGCTAAATAATTAAGCTGGGTATTGATTTATTTTCATTTTATTGATTTGTTTAGGATTTCAGGTTTTAGGATTTCAGGTTTACATATTTTGGTATGGTGATCTTTCTCCTTTAAACTGAATCCTACAACCCGTACAAAGGACGGGCTTACTGCTAGTATTAAGTTTAAAATCTAAAAATTTAACATTACGCTTATGGAGAATAAAATGTAAACAATACAAACAAAAACAGCTGTTTATAATCGTTTGACAGTTCTTGATTGAAGACGGTGGGGAACAATATGTGAACAGAGGTTTTTCATAAATATTTATTTTATATATGTAATAAATGTAAAATTATCAGGTTACTAAACAATTTGTAAAAAACTTAAGGTTAACTGTGCGAAATAAAAGCAGGAAAGAGTATTTCCAAAATCTTCCGTGTTTTGATAGAAAACGTATTTGTTGTATTGCTTGAAGCCACTGTAAGAAACCAATTAATATAAGTAAATTAAATTTCTCTTTTGCTTTTCAATCCTCATTCCATTTATACCAAAATCAGTTGGTCACAGGCTAATAATAACTGTATGGATAGTTAAACAGTAAATGATCGGCTAAAACAATTGAGGTTGGCTAAAATACCTTAACCGACATTGATAATTTGGCAGACGCCGTGGTTCAGCGGTAGCGTGTTGGCCTCGTAACACGAAGTTCGCGTGTTCAAACCCCATCAGGAGCAATACTTTTTGTTCAGTGCTATATTAATTATGGTGTATTAAATTGGTTTTATTTAAACCACATAAATGTTTTCATTGAGTAATGAATGTGTTTTGATTTTTCTAATTATTTTTTATAATACATGTGTAAAAAAAACGAGCAAAGCTCGGTCACCAGGTACTAGTTTAAAAAATACATTTTGTAGGCCTAGCTTATTAAAAACAATTTGTACTATGACTTTTGCTATGGCACCCAAGGCGTTCTCGAAGACGCCGCTTCCATAGCACTCCTTTGACTGAGGTCGCCTAGGACGATTTACAAATTATGTTAGCTCTATTTAGTGTTAGTTTAATACCCTACCTCAGCTCTCTTCCTACCGGTATTTCATTAGATCTTTTATACCTTGCCATGTCATTTTTGCTTTTTCAAAATAAAATATACTGTTATGCTATATGTACTTCAAATAATACTTCAAACTACTTCCTTTATTAAAATGACCATTTAGTGCAATATAAAAGTCACAGTAATCAGAACCCTGGTAATCCGAACTACCTGATGGAGAAAAAGGTTACTGAGATTAAATTAAAAACAAGGCAATGTAATCTACAGCACCTTATCACTAATCATACAGCACTACATATACAATGTTAATGAAATAAAATAACTTACTTTTTGGAACATAAGAATTCAGTTATCGTCTTTTGACGTAACAAAGATATCCTTTTAGCTAATGCAAAGTTGTGCTATCGTCTCATAAACATCAAGTATGTGGATGTACAAGTACACTGTTGCTCGATATAGAGTAGGGCGATGTCTAACTACACTCGTAGTACATCACAGTAGACTCGATTCTCACGGTCATACTTTTGCTTTATGACGGACTATTTTCTCCAGCAATGACCGTGATCGCGTAAAAGTAGGCCTACAGACAAAACTGTTTTATCATTGTACGTTTTTATATGTCAATGTGTGTGCCGTGTTTTATACAGTATTTCTAATGATAATTACATAGTGGATAGAATGTCCTTGTAGGAACACTTGATGCCATTCAGGTAAAAAACAGTGCACGAACCTATATGTGAACTGTGATAAGATATAAGTTAATTGTTCTAAATACAAAGTTTGGGTCTACAATAATGGATTTTATTAGTACTTTTAATGCAACTTTATACTGCATTTCCAGATAACCCGAAGAACTTTGTAAACCAAACAGGGTTCGGTCCCAATTAGTTTCGATAACCGGGACTCTTGTGTACATGGGTACGATTCACAATGAAGAATAGAACAGTGGTTTTCCAACTATGGAGTGTATAACTATATATATATTTAAATAGTTTATTAGTTTGGGATCAATGTAAATAAAACATAATAAATGGCATAAAAATCTGTATAATTAACTTCGTATAAAACCAGAGTAAAATATAAATAATAATAGTAATAAATGAAATAAATTAGGAAAATACAGATTCAAAACAGTCTATAAGTTACAAGTTATGTTTGGACTGTACAATGAAAGCTCAATGAGGTGTAAATTTGTACTTACGACTTGAAATACACAGAGTATATATGAGTATATATATATATATATATATATATATATACAAGGTATATACAGAGCTGTACACTTCATGGAAACGGTTATGGTGTGGTACTTAACTCATCTACCAGTCTAAAGTGTCCCTCTGGAAGCTGAACCTTGGACTGTTTGTAGAGTAGAACTGACTATACCAACGTCTATGTCTAACGATTGCTTGGTCCTCTTTCACCAGAAGAGGCTTTACATACTTCTTGTGGTTCCAGACCATTATGTCTCTTTCAATCTGGAATTAAAATAAACTTTTCTGTTCCCATAATCAATTTTAAACATAAGCAAACCTAAAGTTGTATATTTATATTAGAGGTATTAGTTTAAAATTATGTGACAAAATAAACCTTAAAAGTGTTATCCTATAGAAAATCTAGGTATATATGCTTAGTACCACAATGATTACACAAATTACTGCTTATGAGTTAAATCATCTTCATCGCATGAGAGAATGAAATTTTGTTCTTTACTTTTGGCATAACTTAATATAAGTTTTATATAAAATTTGGAATTTGATATATAACTTTACACAAATTGAGCATAGATGATTATCAAAATCCAAAATAGTAACAGCTTGTCAATGCCATTTCTGTCAGGGTAGACCTTTTAAAATCTAATTTAGAGTTTCTAAAGTTCTACCAATTAAGACCTTCAAATACACATATACTATAAAATTTGATATTATACTATCATCTAATGTTTACTATGGCATCCCTACATTCCTCTTGGATTATTCACAGTGTGAGAAAAATGCATTGGTTTGTTAAAAAAGTACTGTACAGTTTTATAATAAAGTATTAATGTTGAGTAAGATTGTTTGATTACTTTGTTGTAATAAACATCACCGAAATCTTTTTACTACCTACTTTTTCAAACATGTTAAATGTAAAATTATTATTGTTTATTTAGACTAACCATGACTGCCTCCCCAATAAGCGTGAAGCTTGCATAGAGCATAAGCAATGGAGGACAGTAAATTCGATGAACAACCCTCTGCAGCAGTGGCTCGATGGGGGTCACAACCTGCACGATACCTATCGTTCCAATGCCAGTAATGAGGTCCATGTAAACGTAGCCAGGCCCAACCTACAAAACACATTAGCAGTCGCTACAATATGTGGTGTCAACCCATTTTTGTTATGAATGCTACTCTAGTATATTAAAATATGATTAGAATACACAATCTCATTCTGTTTCAAATAACTATGTGTTATTCGAAACTGTTTAATTTTTTTAAGATGCTGTGTGATGTATTTTGATTTTAAAAGTACAGTTTAAATCCAGACAAAGGTGCAATTAATTTGTTAATGTTAATGTTAATATAAATTACGTTTATTATAATAATCAGCTGTTGTATATCTTTCCTATAAAAGCCGTATTACAGTTAGGTTAGGTTGGTGATTGGATTTGAAAATTGTGAATTAATCCACTCAGATTTATTTGTTTTATGGGAATGTTATTAATATGTCTTATTGTTTCAGTATTGTTTTGTGTTGTACTATGTCGCGATCCAGAATATGTAACCTTTCACAATGAATCCATAGTGCTATTCGACTTCAGAACATTGCCAATATTAAAGTTAACATGTATTTACTGTTAGGCGTTACAAAGTTCGCCTAGTCAGCTAGTAAATAATATAATAGTAATAATAATATATGACAATTATATGACAGTTTTATTAATATCTGTCAATAAATATGAGAATTATTTGTTTATTCTCCATAATATTAGCAAGAGAAAGAGAATGTAGGTTTGGTGCTTTGAGGAACACTGAAAGTAGGAATTTTTACCACAAACTATTTTTATTTTAACCATATACCAGGATCCATCAACATCTATCCATAAACAAAGGGGTTTGCCTATTCTCTTTATGATTAACATGGAAAAAGAGTATGCAGGTTAGCTGCCTTGATAAACACATAACTATGATTTTTAAGTATAAATGGATGGATCTCAACCACGTGAAGCTAAATACCAAGTTGAATAAAAATTTTTAATTATTAATGAAATAAAATTTGTTCTTATCCTCCATAAGTTTAGGATTGGAGTCTTAAAATACATTGTAGCCTACTGTGTTTAAATGTTTTTTAAGAAATTTTTAAAAATTACATGGAAAAACCCATTTTTGGGGTACAAAACCCCTCAAAATACCCCTTCCGATAGACCAATATATCTGGTTTACAAACTCGTCTGAGTGAATGTAGGAGTCCCTACCAAATTTGGTCTCGATCAAACCATTTTTACGAGAGTTATCGAGGTAACAGACACATATATACATATAAATAAAATTTTTAATGACTATTGTTTTTGGCCTCTGGGCACCTCAAAACGAAAAGATAACATGGTCCTGGGCTTAATCCATGACGGTAATTGCTTTTGCTTTATGGCAAATTCGCTAAAATATGAAGAGTACTCTTTTTTCGAGAGTTATCGTGATAATGGACACACACACACATATATATATATATATATAGTTACAAAATAAATAATGTTAGAATACCCTTTTATTTTAATTTTTTATTATTCTGACACGTGTTTCGGAAATTACCCCATGGTCACAGTGTTTATTTAACCTTAAAAGTAAAATAAATCTAAACAGTGTAGTGTTTGTTTTGAAGTCACATGTTATGTCTTGATGAAAATCAAGACAAAAATTAGTAGCCCTAATAAGTGAACAATCAATAAATAATATATATATATATATATATATATATATATATAATTTTCAACAACTATTGTTTTTGGCCTCTGGGCAACTCAAAATGAAAAAATAACATGATCCCAGGCTAAAGTCTTGCCAGGAGACCTACTTCTTCCCTAAGGGGAAGAATTTCTCTACGGGAAATTTGCTAAAACATGAAGAGTAGCTTAATTTGCCCATTTATTGTTTGATTATTTAGTCTGGGTGGTCTGAAATATTAAGAATATATCCCAAAACAATAAATAACATCTATTCTTTCCATAGTACACACATTCCTGAATATCAATGTTCCTTTTTGTGAGATTCATCTCACAACGTCATTGAACGTCATTGAAGGGACCACACAATTAATGACGCTATATCAGAGTGACACTATAAAAGAGGTTACATAATTTTAATTTAAAACCGAGGAAAAATAGAGAAACACATTTTTTACATGAAATTAAGACATTTAATAAAGGTAATTTGAAATACACATAATATTTAATGTTTATGACTGACTGAACTACTCTATACTATATAAAAAATCAAATTTGAAAATATTGCAATGAAGTTCGGCATGGTGAATTCAACTGTTGGTTCGATTTTAAAAAACAAGCCCGAACACACACGCCTGCTATCTTACGTCCCTCCTCACACGCTCTTATAGCTCACACCTTTTCTTCGGCAAAACCTTTCTCTTAACACTTGCCATTATTTTTCAAGACTGTATTTGTAAATTAAAATAACGAAAAACAAACTGTAAAAGACGTACACTGAACTAACGATAACTGCACAAACTGTAGGTACGTACGAACGGCATCACAGTGCTTTGACGCGACGTGAGTCACTGACACTGACCTTGATGACGGCGACAGCGGATATAGGGTAGGGTGAGGGGGTTGGGGTGCTTAGCGGTAAGACAGCAATAAAATGCTGTTTCTAAAAATAGAATGTAGCTAAACAATAGCCGCAGCCCTCACGTTGCACCACCGACCGAACTTTCTCTATTTAGCTATATGTTGCCTTCATCTCGGCCCGATTTTCTTGACGTTATATACAAGGTTTTAGAATTTACTGACGATATATCCGAGGTTTTACCTATGTAAATACCTATAGTTTGGCAGGACCTAAAAATAAATGACTTTATATCCAAGTTGACGTTAAAGCCGATCGCAATAACCAAGTTGCACTGTATTATAAACGCAAAATAAAGATCTGATTAGTCTAACAAATAGTATCTTGGTTTGATTCCCGGTATGCCAAAAAATTGAGGGATACCTTTTGAAAGTTTTTGTTTCTCATTTTTCATAAATTCTGTATGTAGATATGTAATAAGTATGTAGATACAGAAAAATTAGAAATGTCATTCAACTTAGAACATCCCTCTTTGTTAAATTTTTTTCTTAAAACACATAAGTTCAGATTAGATTAGATAATTGAAATGATACCCTACCAAAAGGTATTAAGCCTATTGTTAGGTATTAAGGTATGAATGTGGATAGAGTGTAAGATGATTGTGGCATGATCTTGCAGTCTTGTTATTGACTTAGGCTGACATTTTCTTTAGACAGGACTGTTAATTAATAGCCCAACAGCCTATGGTAACTAAGGAACCTACAGAATCCAAACCACTGCTTCTGAAGTACGATCTAGGCTATATGAAGATGGTCTTTGTGGATGAATGTAGCACTTAATACTGCAGACTTTAATCCCCATCAGAGAATATTACCAGAGAATAATATAGGACAACAGTCGCCCCAGTCCAGGCATGCTTGTCTCATGAACTATCAATGATTGCTGGTATTTATTTGCTTTGATTACCTGTTTGGCACTGACTTTCATGTTGATAAAGTTAAACTTTTTGAATAGTTTGACATCATGTTCCAAGTTCATAGTTCCGATATGTTCCTCGCCTGGTGTTGTGTGTTGTCTCCATGTTGCAGTCCAGGTGTGTCGAGCGAAGCTATGCCACATACGCTCATAGTAACGGAGATCACTGCCTCCTAACACTGACGGTGCATGGATTGCATTCAAGTGTGCAATGTCTGCTCCATTCTCTGGGATTTCCTATTCAAAAATAAAAAAATATTTATTGATTTGTATATGCCAAAGTTTATTGCAGAAAACAAAGATAATTTGTGTGTACATAGAAAGCTGGTATGTGCACAGCTTGATGACCTCCCTTCCTAGTAAAGCAGAAAACTAGTATTGACCATCATATATACAATATTTTTGCGTATCTCATCTATAACATATAATTCTATTCATTTAACCTCACAGGCCTGTGTTATGAAATCAATTTGATTACTTTCTCCCCATATACATAGTAACCTATATGGAGAAAGTAATGTTTTAGTCAAAATTTTCAAATTTGAGTTGAGAGTGTAATATCCATTTTGGGGTCCCCTGAATCTAGATAAACAGTATCAGTGGACTGAAACATACTTTCTCCCTTAAGTAAATTTTAAAAAGACAATCTGTAATAAAACTGTCATGTTCTTCAAAGTTTATCCAAATATATTTAATAATTTATTGTTTCGAAAATGATCATTCCATTTCTGAAAATAAACACAAGCGAAACAAAGTTAAATTAATTGTTCAAATTGTATGGGGGGGGAACATCTTATTTCATCAAAAAAAAAAAATTAATTTACATTCTCCATTAAATAACATTTAAACAAAACACTTCTCTAATAGTCGTAGACAAATAATACAAAATACAAATTAGTTAACTTTTAAATTTCACAAAAAGTTAACTTTAAAAATTCACAATAAAAATTTAATGACAAAAAGTCCATAACTTTTATTTTTACAGACATGCAGGATCAAATTATTTAAAACAAAAACTATAATTTAAAAAAATCGTCAATTTTTGAGAAAAAATTTTTTAAAAAAAAATCCCAAATTCTTTAAAACAGCTCTAATTAATTTTATTTTGATTAAAATTTGATAGTTTATAGTGCACAGAGTACTAAATAATCTGACACCACCCGCATGTCTATAAAAATGACAGTTCAAAAGTTATTTCAAAAAATTAAGATAAAAAAATCTAAATAAAGAATAACTTCATTGAAAACTTACAAAAAACAAATTATTTGAAATTATTAACAATAACTAATATTTTCTAAAAAGTGAAATATACTGTCCATGATAAACTCAGTACGTTGCCTGAAAGGGCCCAATTCTTCTAAAAAAAAAAGAATTTCCAATTTTCCAATGAAACTTATATATATATATATATATATATATATATATATATTATTATATATTATTATATATTATATTATATATATATATATATATTATATTTGCACATGAATCTCGAAAATGGCTCTAGTTTCTTTAAATTTTGGAAATAACTAATTTCTGAGATTTCTGAGTAGGAAATAAGTTCAGATATCTAAAATATATAAATAAATAAAATTTAAATTCGTCAATAAATTAAAATGTCAAAAAAAACTAAAAAAGACGTTATAAAACGTCAAAATTATTTTGATGCAAAAAAATTTTCTTTTTGTTAAAATATAATATTAATAAAAAAATAATAAAAATGCATATTTTGCATACATATCACAATCACCATTATGATCATGATCGAGCGGTCTACCTCGTCTGTGTGAGGCTGCAGTAGAACCTTCCACTATATGGACACTATATGGTTGCAGCAAAATAAGCAAATAAAATGAATTTCATAGGTATAAAAACAGCTATAAAGTATGGCGAGAAAACTTTATGGTACCTAGAATATATTAATCGAAACATCAAGGTGTATGTATAAGAAATGAGTTTCGATAAGGGAAGTTCTACTGAACTATGGTACTCGTATGATGGTGTCTGCGGCAGGTGGCTGCCGAGGCGCGAAATTTCGGCGCAAAAGGCGGCGTAAAGTTTCGGCAGGAAATAATAGCGTGTGAATAACTTTTTCTCTGCATGAAGTGTGAGAGCATACCTCACAAAGACATAACCTTTCAGCGCAATAAAGAGTGTCATATGACGTTATGTGTGCATCCATGTGTTGGAAGACTTTCAAACAAAAAAGTTCTAAAATGTTCATTTTAGGGTATTTAGAATCTAATACACATTTTTTTGCTATATTTACAGTAGGCTGAAATAAAATTTAGTGAATAAATTATTTTACTCCTTTGAGGTGTGATTTGATTTTTCCCCTTACTCCTTACCAGCTCTGAGATAGTGACATTTTAAAACGTCATTACTCTTTAAAGGGTTAAATATTCCTACTGTAAACACTTGAAGGAACTATCAAGCAAAAAGTGTATTAAATATGTAATTCTGTACTTATGTCAAACTTGTGAAAGAACTATATAAAGTCAAAGATTAATCAAAAATAATACTGTCAATGGGATATTAATTAATGGCCCTGGCAAATGAATTAGTTAGTATTTGTCACAAACAAAGACACATGCCATAAAATCCATCACACTTTACCTTTCACTCTTATTCAACTTGCAATAACCATCAGGGTAGGTCTTTGACTTGTACATAAAATTTAATTTATATCATGATCATAAATGACTCATGTTTAATTAATTGTATTGGAGATCAGGTCTATCCATGGACCTTTTACAGCTGAATGTGAAGTCATTATTTGAATCATCAATAGTCAATACCAAATCCTATGGATAAGACATTATTGTAACATTAATTACATTCCAGTGCTGATATTTTACCAACTCACCTCAATATGAGCGTTGATAATAAACTCGGAACGGCCGCGGTACCACCACTCTCTATTCTGTATCTTATGTGATGGCTCCACAAACCACGAGGGAGCCTCCCCCTCTGCATGGTACCACACAAAAATGAAATCATTCACCTCACAACTCTCCCACTTCTTCACCTTGGCAAAGCTTGGTACTGCAACCATTAGTGACAACAATTAAAATTTTATAATTGGCAATTAATCCTTTAATTCTAACAATTCCAAGTCTATGGCTGATAAAATAACCTGTGCTTTGCTATTTGGTTGAATTCTGTAATTATTCTGTTAGTGTGATGAATTATTGAAATAGAATCAGTTAAAAACAAGGCTAAGTAGATTAGTGGTAGCGTCCACTTACTTTCTTCACCTTAGCATATTTGGTCACTGGTTTGAATCTAAACTCAATTGCTATTTTGAGTTGACCTATCTAACAAAGGGTCAACTTCAGGTTAACAACACCTGGGCTTGGATCGCTCTTCATCAAAATGTTAAAAAGTATCACAGAGGTATTGGATTTAAACAAAAAGAGGATCAACAACCAATACTGTTGTTTGTTTTATTCCTAATGACATTAATGAAAAAATATAAATGTAATGATTAAGTTACCTTTGGCAGCATAAGGAATTTCAGAGCACTTTCCGTCTTTGCCCTGAAACTGCCAACCATGAAAAGGACACTCAAGACAATTCCCTTTGACGACACCACCGATGCCCATGTTGGCTCCCAGGTGAGGACAGTATGCGTCCAGGATATACACTTTCCCATCTTTACTCCTGAACACAGCAAAATTCTCACCTAAAGAAAAGTAAATATGTCCAGTGTCAGAGCCTTCACAAAGTAAGGAGACGACCCTATTAGAACTTATATCAAACCCCTCATCATTCCAGCACTTTTCGACATTTTAACTTGGTTTCTTTTGTAACAAATAAGTCAGTGAACAACCTTTTCCCTGGAGTTTTTAGTTTTATTTTTTTCTGAGATTTTATGTAATAATGCTATCGAACGAGTACTTGTGTAGCAGCAGGCCTGAACACAGAACAAATTTCTGTTGTTTTAGAAATTATTTGTTATGATATAAAATAATATAAGCTTCATAATAGGTTTTATTTATATACTAGCAGAATGACCATGAGAGAAGTTCATAACTCAACTCCCTGATTACTTTTGGGAGGTCATTCAAAATTTTATATACAGTATAAGCATATATATGTGTTGACCCGATAATGGCCGCAATTACTATCTGATTATTATAAAATTTGGTAGAGTTGTTCTTTTCTGAAATTTCTTGAATGAGTTTGTTGGACAACGCAATCGGACTAAATTAACTATACTTTGGGGGGGGGTTGGGGGGGTTAAAAAAAAATTCACTTACTAACCTATTGACATGGATATGTCTTGGATATGGGTGTTGGCGATTTTTAAGATGAAAAACA
The DNA here is from genome assembly GCA_023375725.1 of Nephotettix cincticeps. Classification (NCBI taxonomy): domain Eukaryota; kingdom Metazoa; phylum Arthropoda; class Insecta; order Hemiptera; family Cicadellidae; genus Nephotettix; species Nephotettix cincticeps. Next base: position 78,780,101 of record CM041791.1, on the reverse strand, counting down.
TGTAACAGGTTTCCATAGAAACTACTAGAGAAATTGTATTGAATTTTTAATATAAATGAATAAGAACAGATTTTTAGGTGAACTAAAACCATTTTCTTTAGACATATCCATGATCTAATCTATTTCCCACAGGGAAGTAAATACAAAATATATTTTTGTATTTCATATGTAGAAATAAACTTTTGTTTGTACAAATGTAAATATTGTTAGGCACTTTAAAACGGGAGTAGTTCATCCAACTCCCGAAACGTTGTGTAGATTTTAAACACAAGACGCGTTGGAAAAGTCCAACTATTTGTTAATTTAATAACAAAATATATTTTATGAAACTTGGTATTAGCTTCATGTGGTTAAGACCCATCCATTTATGCTTAAAAATTGAATTAATTAATCATCTATTAATTTATATGTTTATCTTGGCAGCTAACCTGTATACTCTTTTTCCCATGTTAATCATATAGAGAATAGGCAAACTACTTCATTTATGGACAGATGTAAAGCCTTAATATTATCTCTTATTTTAGAACCACTAAATATAAGCTAATGATAAATGTTTAACTGTTGAACTCATAAGTTTGGCGCTACATACATAAATATATGTATACATTTCTTCCTTTAAGCGAATTTCCCGTAGGGAAGAAGCTATTACCGTAGGTCTCATGGCGAGACTTAAGCCCGGGACCATGTTATTTTTTCTTCTTTAGGTGCCCAGAGTCCAAAAACAATAGTCGTTAAAATTTATATATATATGTATATATATATATATATATATATATATATATATATATATATATATATACAGGGTGTCTCACCTAAAGTGAACCAATAGCTAACTTTTAAACCATGCATATGGCAGCTAACTTCTTATGGGGAACACCCCTTTTATTTTCTTAGAGGATTTTAAAATTAATTTCTAATCCGAAAAATATGGCCGCCATTTTCCAATATGGCCGACAACTTGATAATTTCTTATGGAACACCCTATATGTTATGGTAGTTTTGGATAGAAAAAGTAATTTAAAGACTTTTTTACTCTTAATAATTTTGGCGTAAATGTAGCCGTTAGCGAGCTACTGCTAATATCCTCCATGAAACCTACTGATCGTCAGATTTGCATGCAATAAACACATAGTGAAAAAACAGCTGATCAACAATGCAACATATTTTTATAATCTTTAGCAATAACCCTTCTTCTCATCTAAATGTGTCATTGCGTGAAGTACATATTTGTTGTTTAATCGTATTCACTACTATTTGACTTTGTTTTGCTATTTTACTTTTAAAATACTTCACTATTTTCATAGTGTTTACTATTTTTGCATTATACGTTTATTATTATTATTATCATTATTATTATATTTTTTTATTTTGTCGAATCATGGATTTCAATGAAAAAGTAGACATGTTATTAATACTTGGTGAGTGTCACAAAAACAAAAGACAGGCTTCTGAACTGTACGGTGCTCGATTTCCTGGCAGAAGACAACCATCCAGCAGTGCTTTCTACCGGCTTGAACGAAGAGCTCGTACAACAGGTATGTTAACTGACCGGAAACGGAGGAAAATACATCCTGCCACTAATCCTGACGTTGAAGCTGATGTTTTGGCATTAATTCAAGTTGAACCCCACATCAGTATCCGGGAAATTGAAAGAAACTTTCAAATTAGCCGAGCTTCAGTCTCTAGAATATTAAAAAAGCACAAGTTCCACCCTTACCATGTACAACTGAACCAAGAAGTTCTTGGAACTGATTACCCTATAAGATTAGGCTTTTGCAGATGGATGATGGAACAAATTAATTTAAATACTTCCTTCTTGTCAAATGTATTATTCTCTGACGAGGCAACATTTCTCAGCACGGGACACCTCAATAGGCATAACATGCACTATTGGGCTCCAGTAAACCCTCACTGGATGCAAACGATTGATCAACAGAGAAGATGGTCATTGAACGTATGGTGTGACATTTTTGAAGGAAGTATTGTTGGACCTCACTTTTTTAATGGAACTCTTGACAGATTCCAATATGCCAACTTCATTGAAAACCATCTTCCAGGGCTGTTGGAAGATTTTGCTTTAGAGGCCAGGCAACACATGTGGTTCCAACAAGATGGCGCACCACCCCACTACGGAAACATAGCTCGAGATGCTGTAAACAGAGCTTTTCCTGATTGATGGATCTTGCGACAGGGACCAGTCGCATGGCCTCCGAGGTCTCCCGATCTTACACCTCTTGATTTTTTCCTTTGGGGAACAATTAAGGATCAAGTATACAAAACCCGACAAACAACTCCTGAGGAAATGAAATTAAGAATACAAGCTGCATGCAACGCTATTAGTGAAGAAACGTTAACACTTGTATATAGAGCACAAAGAAAACGTCTAGAAAAATGCATTGAACAAGACGGAAATCTGTTTGAGCATTTATTGTAAAGTACCTTTTATAGTTGCTTGGAGCGTGAGTTTTCACATTTAATAAAAATTATTTGTTATAAAACTAATGTTTATTTTTTGTTTTAAAAACAGTACGTTTTATCAAAATGCTGCACCACTGAAGTGAGCATAAAACATAACTGTCATGTGTCTAGATAAAAAGTTAGCTATAGGTTCACTTTAAGTGATAATGGTTTGAAACGGAAAATGTTTTTGAGCCATAGACCGCAAACGGTTATATTTACGCCAAAATTATTAAGAGTAAAAAAGTCTTTAAATTACATTTTCTATCCAAAACTACCATAACATATAGGGTGTTCCATAAGAAATTATCAAGTTGTCGGCCATATTTTTCGGATTAGAAAATAATTTTAAAATCCTCTAAGATAATAAAGGGGTGTTCCCCATAAGAAGTTAGGTGCCATATGCATCGTATAAAAGTTAGCTATTGGTTCACTTTAGGTGATTGTGGTTTGAAACGGAAAATGTTTTTGAGCCATAAATCGTAAACGGTTACATTTACGCCAAAATTATTAAGAGTAAAAAAGTCTTTAAATTACATTTTCTATCCAAAACTACCATAACATATAGGGTGTTCCATAAGAAATTATCAAGTTGTCGGCCATATTGGAAAATGGCGGCCATATTTTTCGGATTAGAAATTAATTTTAAAATCCTCTGAGAAAATAAAGGGGTGTCCCCCATAAGAAGTTAGCTGCCATATGCATGGTTTAAAAGTTAGCTATTGGTTCACTTTAGGTGAGACACCCTGTATATATATATGTGCCTGTGAACACGATAACTCCTGTAAAAATGGTCCGATCGAGACCAAATTTGGTAGAGACGTGTATTCCTACAAATGCTCAGACGAGTTCATAAACCAGACATATTGGTCAATGAAAACGGGTAGTTTGGGGGGGTTTTGTACCCCAAAATGGGTTTTTTGCGTTTTTCACTTGTAATTTTTAAAAATCTATAATTTTATATTTCACCATTGGAATCAGCTTAAAAAACTACACAATTAAGGTCCTTTAAGTTTTTCTCTATCTCCAACGGTTACCGAGATATTAAAAAATCTAAACACAGTATGTTGTATTGTGGGGCTCCATTGTTAATCTTATGGAGGATAGGGAAAAATAAATATTTCCCATATTAATCAATATTTTTGAATAAAACTTGATATTTAGCTTCATGTGGTTGAGGTCTATCCATTTATGCTTAAAAATCATAGTTTATGGGTTTATTATGGTAGCAAACCTGTATACTCTTTTCCCATATTAATCATATAGTAAATAGGCAAACTCCTTTATTTATGGACAGATGTTGATGAAAGTTGATATAAATGCTCAAAAAATTAATTGTTTACGCTAGAAACACCTACTTTCAGCGTTCCTCACAGCAGCAAACCTGCATACTCTTTTCCATGTTAATTTATGGAGAGTAGGCAAATAATACTCATATTTATTGACAGATAATGATCAAACTAGTCATATATTATTATTATTATGTTATTGATTTGGAAATTCGCTGAGTACGCAGGTCTGCTGCGACGGGGGTATATATGTGTCTGTGAACCTGATAACTCTTGTAAAAATGGTCTGATCGAGACCAAATTTGGTAGAGACGTGTATTCCTACAAATCCTCGGACGAGTTCGTAAACCAGACATATCGATCAATGGGAACGGGTAGTTTGGGGGGTTTTGTACCCCAAAATGGGGTTTTTTGCGTTTTTCACATGTAATTTTTAAAAATTTATAATTTTATATTTAACCATTAGAATCAGCTTAAAAAACTACACAATTAAGTTCCTTAAAGTTTTTCTCTATCTCCAACGGTTACTGAGATATGAAAAAATCTAAACACAGTACATTGTATTGTGGGGCTCCAATGTTAATCTTACGGAGGATAGGGAAAAATTAATATCTCCATATTAATGAATATTTTTGGATAAAACTTGATATTTAGCTTCATCTGGTTGAGATCTATCCATTTATGCTTAAAAATCATAGTTTATGTGTTTATCATGGCAGCAAACCTGCATACTCTTTTCCCATGTTAATCATATAGGGAATAGGCAAACTCCTTTATTTATGGACAGATGTTGATGAAAGTTGGTATAAATGTTAAGATAAAAATTATTTATAGTAGAAATGCCTAATTTCAGTGTTCCTCACAGCAGCAAACCTGCACACTCTTACCCATGTTAATCTTATGGAGAATATAGGCAAATAATTCTCATGTTTATGGACAGATTTTTATAAAACTTGTAATATATTATTATTATTTATAATTGATTTGGAAATTCGCTGAGTACGCAGGTCTGCTGCGACGGGGGTATTTGTATTTTATATGGGAATAATCTTAAAAAGATAATAGTGATTATTTCATTTCAACTATGATGCTATATAAGATCATGAAATTAATTATTTTTTGCCTACCTAGTGCTTCCACATATTTGACCTGTCCTGCATGTACATCATTGGACTCAATCAATGCAAACCACCCATTAGGAAAGACAGGGGGAAGATCGCCGAGCTTCCTACGTCGCCGCACATCCTTCACTAGCTCTCGCTTGGACTTGCGCATGGCTTTATACTGTGGTGTCTCTGTCAAGTAGTCGTACCCAACATCACTCAAGTCCTGTGCAACAATGAATTACATATTGTACTAGACTATTAAAGCTGTTATAGAAAAAGGCAAAGATTTACTAAGTACTGTTAAAATTTAATGAAATAGCCTTAAAATAATAAAAATAGCTTGGAAATGTCTTATAAATATGATATTTTGTCAGTCTTGAACTGACAAAACTGACATGAACTTGCAAAACCTCTTATCCATCCTTATAAACACCTTAATCTAGTTAAGTACAAATCATGAATGCAGAAAATCTCAACTTTCTGGTTTTCTCAATATTACTCTCTTATTTGTAGACTATTTAGAAACACATTCGTGTATGATTTTACAAATTATGATACTTAATGTCCTGAAGATATTTATTTCATCATGTATATAGTGAGAAAGGAATTGGAGGCATACCCTACTATTACCAAAGGATAAACCTGTTACATCGTATTATGCGATGGTAGAATAAATCCCCCAAATAGCCTCAGAAGATCATAGTTTCTTGATCTAAAGCAATTAAAAATTGTAATTACGAGATCTGCATGGAAATAAATAGAGCATAACCCTAAATATTGACTACTGTACAGTAACACAACAAGGAAGATATTATAAGATAAGATTTTTGGATGAATCATGATTGGACATGACTCTTCTTAAAAAAAACACAAAAAATTATTAACGTATACTGACTGGTGCAGGATTTTAAGTAGAAAAACCTTTAAAGAAACTTTAGAGAGAGAGCCTAAGACACTTTCATGATTGGACTGTTCAGGTATTGTTCTGAAAGGTTCCCTGGTATACTTCTGATAAAGGCTCCGCAATGCCTGAAGAAAATAAAGAACTAGATATTGATCTGGAGTGGGCAAAGAGCACAATCCCCTATATTTGTAAGTCCTATGTTACTTCAACAACTATAGGGTGGATTTATAATTAATTTATCCAGGGAAAATAGACCAATGTAACCAACTGGATTCTTGATAAGTTAACAAAATATCTCAGGAAGAAAATTTTTCAAACATATAAAACTAAGTCATGTATTTTACTTTTTTAATTTTGTTAAATTTTGAACACAATCATCCAATACTTTAATACGAGCAAGGTTTATGTAAAAAAAATTAATATAAAAAAATTAAAATTAATTACTGTAAACAATAGAAATCAAAACATCTGTTTATTGCCGCTTGACAGTTGTTGATTGAAGATGGTGATGAAAAATATGTGAATAGAGGTTTTGCATAATTATTTATTTTATGTATAAATGAAAAATTATCAAATTACTAAACAATTTGTAAAAACTAAAGGATAAAATAACTGTGTGAAATAAAACCAGAGAAAAGTATTTCAAAAATCTTTCCAGTTTTGATAGAAAACGTTTTAATTATATTGCTTGAAGCCACTGTAACAAACCAATTAATTGGTGTAATTTAAATTTCTCTTTTGCTTTTCAATTCTCATTCATTTCTAACAGAATCAGTTGATCACAGGCTAATAATATCTGTATGGATAATTGAAGTTTATGATCAGCTAAAACAATTGAGGTTGGCTAAAAGACCTTAATCGACAGCAGAAGCTCGTCCGACATCGTAGCTCAGTGGTAGTGCGTCAGTTTTATCTATCAGAGGTTATGAGGTCGATCCCTGCCGGGGACAATATTTTGGCTCAGTGTTTATGCTATATTATTGAAGATGTATGAAATCGGTTTTATTTAAACCACATAAATGTTTTCATTGAGTTATAAATGTGTTTTAATTTTGCTAATTAACTTGTATAATACATAACATCTTATTCTATCCGAGCAAAGCTCCGTCACCAGGTACTGCTTTATTACTATATATCCATAAACACAATGGCAATAACTGTATTCTATGTTCTTACTTTGATCCAGTTAATAGGCAAGAACAGATAGTAGTATACGAGGCCCATCATGATTACAGCTATGGTTAAATTGCAGAAGTTGATCCAGTGTAGTTCCATTACAGAACAGTAGACATTATGCAGCAACACAGAGGCGTGAAGATGAGACAAACCACTCCAAAGCAGAGGGCATCCCCATGCCACGTTCTGGGTCAAACTCTTCACTACTTCCATCTTTGTCTGGAACTGAGGTGTAACAAGAAGGAGATTATTCAGTTGTCTAGAATTTATTATGATATTAGGACAGTTCTCAAAGACCCGTATGAAAAGGAAGAACTTTGGCTGTATTGTTTGAGTTCAAACAAGACTTAACTTAAGGACTTAAGACTTAAGGATTATTGTCTTATGTAACAAGAAAGTGCAAAGATTTAAACTTATATGCAACAAGATTGGAGAAGGTTCAACGAAGTCATAAGGCTGTTGGTATTAGATTATTTAATAAGCTAACTGCTCATGTAAAGGAGATGCCTTTTAAGAATTTCAAAAACTTTTTAATTTCATTCTTTAAAAAAATGGTCCTTATTAACTTGAGGACTATTTTAAGCTGGATATTGCATAGCTTTAGATGACTTATTTAAGTTGTGTTATGTAAATTGTATCGACTATACCTATTGTCAATCTTGACTTAATGGTAAATAAAATGATTTGATTCACTGGAATTATTTACAAACAATAACCTTGTTTTTCTGATCTGCTGAAACCTTAGCTTTAAGTAGGTCACACTAATAGAGTGGGGTCAGTGAGTTCCAGGAGGCAGAGCATTTTATCGGACGGGCCTCCGGTTCATGTAACTTTTTAAATTTTGTTGTAATTATTTTACATATTATTGTATTAGAGCTCTTCCTGTTTTCTGTGGGTTTGTAGAGTAACCTTTTGTGTCAACAAAATTCCTGTAGGTACCTGTAGATATATTTGTCTTGCTAGTAGACTGAATCCTGAACATTAGAGGTATAGGATATATTTCTTAAGTTGATAAATTTTATTTGAGTGTTAAAACTTGGAACATGCTTGGAATAATCATTAGATAAACCTCAGGATTTTACTGATAACTAAAGGAACGAGCTACCGGTAGTTAAAGTTATAAAAGTTAGTACAATAGATAATTTTGTAATAAACTTTCAAAATTAAAAGGACAGGTTTAATTTGGTTGGAGGAAAACAGATATTAGGAAAACAGGGAATCGCAAAAGAGGGAAAAGAGTTGATAAATATAATACTTAGACTACATAACAATTTTTAAAATTAAACGAATGCCAAATATACTACTTTTTGGATAAGTCACTTTGATTTTATATACGGTACTATTTTATTCTATAACCTTGGAAAACCCTTAAATGAAATATGTTACTACCTATGAAGTGCGTGTTGTAGAAAAATGTAAGATTATATCGAAAGTATAGAAAAGCCACTGTAATAGGTATTGTTTGTGGTGTTAGCAAACCTACTTACAGGTAATACATTTCTATTGAGGTGAATGAGAAAAAAAAAAATATTTTTAACTTAAGTATAAAAAATATACATAATACATAGTAGTTAATTGCAGATTGTGGAGTTGCAGGTAGAATTGATTATTAATATGTTGTCAACAGTTAGTTAAAATGTCTAAAATACAAATCAGTAGATTAAACAAGTATTAAATGTTGAAAATAAAATTTAAGAAAAATTGAAGTAAAAAAACCCTTCTTAAATTGCAATAAAAATGTTTTATCAATGTTTATTTTTCAGTTGATAAATAAATGTTTGAGGTTTTTGCAATAAAATCTCAAGACTGTCTTAAGTTTTAAGTGAATTGGGTGAGTATTTTCTTAGTGAAAAATAAAATTTTTATGACATACCTTCATTGAGAAACTGCACTACACCTGAGTTGACCTACATAACACACATATAATCTTTGGCTTGATACTAAAGCTACTGAGATCAGAACTGCGAGACTTCTCCACCGCCTACCGCTATATACCTCACTCTCACTCAGCTGTGGGGGGTAATCATATCCTAATGTATTCATCATACAAATTTAAACAGTTCAACCATTTTGGAATAGATCGGAAGGAGAGAGAAATATTGTCAGGGATATCCACCTACAGTCTCCAAATGTATCAATAATTCACAAATCACAGTTATAAAAATCATCTGAAGTGTTTTTTATATTTAAAATTTTCTTAACATTTTCCTTGTTTAAACTTATGTATCTGACTATTTCAATTTAGAAAACATACAAAGCATGAGCAATCAGGTTGGAGAAGACTCTTAGTCAGGGTTGACCTATATTAATGATACAGTTAAATAAATTTACTGCCCTATCATTAGTTAACATAAGGTCATTAGTTACCAACCACCCAACCAATTTAAATTTAATGTTGAATGTAAAAAATTTATACTGCAGTATATTTTTTGTTAGAAAGTCTTATTTCATTAAAAGTCTCTTCTAATTATGTTGTAGACTGTCTTCTTGAAAAGATTTATGAATTTTTCTTTCTTGATGGACTAACTATCAAATCAGTTGAAGCTCAGAAGCTCAACCATCAACCACCACAACTTAACAGATACCATAGCAGAATCTGAGGTGTAGTAAACACTAACTAGACACTTCTATCATTTAGAGGTTATTTAATTGCTGGGTGGTATATGCAGTATATTGTACCTGCTCAGACAACATAACTAAGCAATAAATTGACCAATCTCGGTTTATAGTTAAAAATCTTACTAGTAAATATCACAACAACATTGTTTTAACTCGCATAACATTGATAACCACGTAGCAGCAAACCTGCATACTAAACGACTATTGTTTAAGGAATTAATTGTCATGATTCAATCCAACCAAACCAAGCGTAGGTACCAATAAGAACGAACAAAATCGATTTTTTCAGTACGGTACCTATACATTATTAGATCCGAACTATATTACTATATTAAGATGTATACAAATTTTCATCACAATATTTCAAAGAATATCAAGACATCAATTTTAATCATTTCCCCATAAGATCAATATAAACAATAAACGGAACGTATATTAAATACGGTATTTAACAAAGAAATAACCTAAAAGATTTTCAGCGAACTGTAATGATAGCGAGTCAAATAAACAAACTATTTTCTGCAGTGCACAGCTGAAAGTTAGATTAGAGTGAAGGAACTATAAAAGGTGATTCTGAATTTAATCATACAAGAATGAATGCTAAAACGGTAAATATTAATAAAAAATAAATACCTAGTAAAAGTTAGTTATGCTTCCTTAACGAAAAGAATATGTGTTTATGAAATACGATTAAGACATAAAACCATAATCGTGACCGTGATTATTGAATGAGGATTGAGTGTCAGATGATTGTGACGCAATCTTGTAGTCTTGTTACAAGTTAATGATTAATGATAATGATTTGTTAATGATTAAGGCTGACGTTGATATGTTTTAGATTAGATTAAATCATTGAAATGGCAACCACACTACAATTTTAAGCCAATTTAGATATTTTAAGCCAAGTATGAATGAGGATTGAGTGTCAGATGATTGTGACGCGATCTTGTAGTCTTGTTACTGATTAAGGCTGACGTTGACATGTTTTTTAGACATGACTGTTAATTAATAGCCGATGGCAATTGAGGGACTTACAGTTTAACGTGGAATCCAAACCACTGCCTCTGAATTACGAACTGGTCTAATTATAAGGATGGTCCTGGCGGATCAACGTAGTATTCAATAGTGCGGTGTTAATCCACACAACACACACTACTTAAAGTGGGGGTGCGTCCGTGCGGCAAGGAACCGTTTCCGGTGGAAATTTTTGATGGAGGTTCTGGAGTTGTCTCCTCCCCTGTTACGAACAGAATTTGTGTGCGTTTTAACGAATATTTTTCATCAGTTGGCTCACAGCTTTCAGAAAACATCGAGCCAACGGAACTACCAGAGGTGGATGACGCCGCTCACGCCGTTGATTCTGTCTTCATTATGGAGCCTGTTAGCGAGCAGCAACTTGCTGAAGTCATTGCGAGTATTAACGGGGGTCAGTCCCTGGCTGTGACGATATTCCTGCCAGGATTGTTAAAGAGAATCAATCTCTTTATATTCATTTACGTCACCTGATAAATCTAGGCACGAGAACAGGTAAATTTCCAAATGCCTTTAGAATTGCGAAAGTAATTCAAATTCACAGGTCTGGCTGAAATTAATAACTATAGGCCGATATCTTTTTTAACTGTAATTGATACTATTTTGCAGAAATGTGGCAAATTACAGATTACAAACTCTATGGATAACGGAAAAATTTATTACTAAAATCAATTTGGCTTTTGTCAGTACTACGGACGCAATCTTCGACCTTACAAAAATTATTTCTTCTGAATTGGGTAGTAGGAAAAAAGTATTGATAACATTTTGGATTTAGCTAAACCATTCGACTCTATTGATAGGCAAATTTTAGTTAAAAAGTTAAATCTTATAGGAGTAAAAGGAATGTCACTAAATTGGTTTGAAAGTTATTTTGACAGAAGAAAACAGTATGTTTCTATCAATAGTGAGAATACTGATATTAACTATGGGGTGGTCAAGGGTAGTACCCTGGGCCCAGCCTTGTTTTTGACATACGGTACATAAACAATATATCTAAACTGAATATTAAAGGTAGAACTCTTTTATTCGCTGCTGACACAGCTCTTGTATCCTCTGGTGCCGATTGGGATGAAGTGTATGATCAAGCATTATCTGACATGTTCAAGCTACAAAACTGGTTGGACCACAACTTTCTATCACTGAATGTCAGCAAGACAAAATGTCTGCCTATCTATTTGCGACAAGACATCAATCCGGGACAGAAAGTGCTGAGGTTACACTCCTGTGGCGGGCGGAGACAGGTGGCGTGTGGGACAAATATCTTGGAGTGATAATTGATAGTAAACTTAGTTGGGTACCACACGTTCCGTATGTCAATAATAGATTGAGAACTATAATTTACACATTTTCCCAGCTTGCGCACGTGCTGTCGGTTGGCCGCTACAGGAGTGTTTACAATGCCCATGTTCAATCTGTTGTGCATTACGGGATCTTGGCGTGGGAGGCGGTCTCTGCCTCTGTACTGGAACCTTGCAGTTACACACAGGACAATAACCAAACAAATACTTAGAAAAGATCAAAGATATCCATCTCATCTCCTTTTTCAAAAATTTCCTGTACTTAGCATCAGAAAGTCCTATTTAAAAACGATGTTAATGTTTATTCGATCAAATAAAAGTATTATTTTTTCCAATTCACCCCACTCCTACCCAACCAGGAACAAAAATAGTATTGGCATTAGCACTCCAAAATTAAAAAATAAGGCCGAGCAAACCACTCCATATTATCAAGCCCATATTATATATATTAATTTACCAAATTTTGTAAGAGGATAAGAGGAAGACGTATTAGGGTCTTCCAGAAAAGAATAGGGAAGTGGCTCCTAGATATGAATGACGGTGATGCGGAGTCCTTAATAAAGTCCCAATATATCTATAAATAGTTGCTACAACTTATATCTCGCGAGTAGACCTTATTTTATTTTATTTCATTCCTTTTATTGTTTTAGTACACATTTTAGCGAATTTCCCATAGGGAAGAAGCTATTACCGTAGGTCTCATGGTAAGACTTAAGCCCGGGACCATGTTATTTTTTCGTCTTTAGGTGCCCAGAGTCCAAAAACAATAGTCATCAAAATTTATATATATATATATATATATATATATATATGTGTTTGTGTGTGTGTGTGTGTGTGTGTGTGTGTGTGTGTGTGTGTGTGTGTGTCTGTGAACACGATGTAAAAATGGTCCGATGAAGAGCAAATTTGGTAGAGACGTGTATTCCTACAAATCCTCGGACGAGTTCGTAAACCAGACATATCGGTCAATGGGAACGGGTAGTTTGGGGGGGGGGGGTTTGTACCCCAAAATGGGGGTTTTTGCGTTTTTCACAGGTAATTTTTAAAAATTTCTAATTTTATATTTCACCATTGGAATCAGCTTAAAAAACTACACAATTAAGTTCCTTAAAGTTCTTCTCTATCTCCAACGGTTACCGAGATATTAAAAAATCTAAACACAGTACGTTGTATTGTGAAGCTCCAATGTTAATCCTATGGAGAATTTACTTTCTCCCCTTATACATAGTATATGGAGAAAGTATTGTTTTCGTCAAAATTTTCGAATTTGAGTTGAGAGTGGATATATCCGTTTTAAGGACCCCTGAATCAAAAATAGTGGGTTTCGACTTGATGTCTGCCTGTCCGTGTGTCTGTGTGTGTGTGTGCGTGTGTGCGTGTGTGTGTGTGTGTGTGTGTGTGTGTGTGTGTGTGTGTGTGTGTGCAGCCTACCCCGTTGGTCCGATTTAGATGATATTTGACATGTGTGTATATATTCACCGTATCTCCAGGTGTTTTTATTTTTATTTTTAAGGGTAGTTCACCCTAGAAACCCTTAAAAACGTAAAAAAATCCAAATTTCTTAAAAACGGCTCTAACGATTTTGATTAAAATTTTAGTTTATAGTGCACAGAGTCCTAAATAATTTGACACCACCCAAATGTCTGTAAAAATTAAGGTTCAAAGGTTATGGGCTTTTAAATGTCAAAAAAATCATTTTTTTTAATTTTCAGCGAAAACAATAAAAGTAAAGTATAACTTGACTAGAACCATTGAAACCAGCTTAAAAAATAAACAAATTAGTACTTTAAATTATTGTCCACGACTAACAGTTCCAGACAAAAGTTAAATTTACTGTCCATGATAAACGCAGTACGTTGTCTGAAAGCGCCCAATGTTATTCTTATAATATAATAGTATAATATGTTAAGAGTAAATATAACAACAAAAGAATTTAATATATGTTGAACCGCAATGTGTTATTAATAGATATAAAGACTAAAAATCCAATATGTGTTCAACGTTAATGTGTAATGTGTAAAACATATCAACATTGTGCGTAATGATTAATAACCCACAATACAATTTCACAATTAAAATACCTTTTGCTTATCTTTATAAATCAAAGATGAAAATGAAAAATGTGTTTGGTCTAGTAAAGTTAGGGAGCTTGGTCCTACATAGTTTTTATAGACCTAAAAATGATTGTATATACTTCCCTGTGGGAAATAGGAAGGTTAGATCATGGATATGTCTAATGTCCAGGAAAATTCTGGGTTTCTTGTAATATTCAGTTTAAAATCTAAAAATTTAACATGGTGATGAACAATATGTGAAGAAAGTTTTTCATAAATATTATTTTTATGTATGTAATAAATGAAAAATTATCAGGTTACTAAACAATTTGTAAATACTTAAGGGTAACATAACTGTAAGAAATAAAAGCGGAAAAAAGTATTTCCAAAATCTTCTGTGTTTTGATAGAAAACATATTCATTGTATTGCTTGAAGCCACTGTAACAAACCAATTAATTTATGGAAATTAAATTTCTCTTTTACTTTTCAATCCTTATTTATTCATTTTCTAACAAAATCAGTTGATGACAGGCTAATAATAACTGTATGGATAATTAAATACAGTAAACCATCAGCTTAAACAATTGAGGTTGGCCTAAAGACCTCAAACGGCGTCGTTAGTTTGACAGACGCCACAGCCCAGTGGTAGTGCGTTGGCTTCATGAATCGACGGTCGCGGGTTCCATCCCCATCAGGAGGGACAACACTTTTTGTTCAGTGCTGTATTGATTAAATTAAATCGGTTTTATTTAAACCACATACATGTTTTTATCGAGTAGTAAATGTGTTTTAATTTTTCTGATTAACTTGTATAATACATGTCTTATTATTTATATATTACATATTATATTATATATTATGTGTCTTATTATATATTATGTGTCTATACGAGCAAAGCTGGGTCCCCAGGTACTTAGATCTTAACTATATAACTACAGTTTATAACTTAACTATGTACAAAGCGTTATCGCAATATATCGATTGATAAGCAACATACCTGATAAGCAAGATTTTAACCTTTTCCCCATAAGATTGAAAACGAAGCTCCAGAAGACAATGCACTGTGTTTACAAGTTTTTAATCAACTGATTTAGAGTAAAGATTGTGAAATTACCGACATATTTGTTTTAAGCTGATTCCGATGGTATTAATATAGGCTTAACATGATTTTTCTATAAAATATATTTCAACCCTCCCCCAAACGCTCCCCCCTAAACACCCCTTGATAGACCTATTTGCCTCGATTTTGAACTATAACCCACAAATAATCCTTTACGTGTATGTACCAAATTTCATTTATCGGACTATTTTACGAGAGTTATCTAGCTATCACTGACCACTAAGATAATCATAAAAATGGTAGAGCTAAATTAAAGTTTAAGTGGCTACCTATGTAATCAAAGTTAAATTGTTTAGCGTATTAAAAAAATACTACTTGAAATTGATCAATTATATTTTTTGTGAATTAAAATACAGAAATAATGACTTATTATCCGAGATGACCGCTATTAGTTTAACACATCAACCATTTTTACGACTAATACAGTTTCAAGATACAGATAGAAGAGACTTAAAACCAAGATGACAGCACCGATAAAGATTCTTAATAAAAAATTAATTCGTAGTTCCTTCAAACAATGTGATACTACCACATCACATCATTGTATTGCGGTCCAGTGCTTGAAATGGCACCTCTGCCACTTGGCTACTCCTCACAATTAATTAACGAGTGTTTATCGATCTCTGATTACAATTTGGTCACATTTTTATTTATGAATAACTAGCCAAAGTACCCGTTCTTCGCACGGGCTAAAAAGGCTGAAAGGTGTAGGCTCTACTGATACATTTAGGATATTGTTAATTAATTCTTCATCTCTATATATAAAATTGAATGTATGTCTGTCTGTCTATCTGTATGTCCTTTATGCGTTGCCAAACTACTCATCCGATCGCCATGAAATTTTAGGAAGTTGCTCTACATGTGTCCGGGAAGGTTTTAATGAAAAAATATTTTCGAAAACCCCATAAGTTTCCATTTTATGGCGTTTTAAATTTCTAATGTTAACCTTATGGAGAGTAAGTTTGTTTACAAAATGTCTACAATGAAAACATTTGATTTCTTAGCTACAGCTGATAGGTTTACTTTCCATTAGCTTTACTATCCAATGCCATCTGAATCATTCATTAATGAAAAACTATGAAGTAAATGTGTACTGTAAAAATGAACAGCTTAATTCACCACGTTAATAGTTAACGGTTTTGGGGGATTATGTATTTATATATTGTTATTTTCTGTCTGATTAAAATCACGTGTTTATATGATAATTACAATGTTTATATTATTATGTTTATCATTATAATAACCTGTTGTATATCTTTCTTATAAAAGCCGTATTGCACTTAATTAGTTTTGGTTTGGAATGGATTTGAAAATTGTGAATTAATTCACTCAGATTTATTTGTTTTATGGTAATGTTATTAATATGTCATATCGTTTCAATATTGTTATTCACCATGCCGCGACCTAGAATATATAACCTTTCACAATGAAACCGTAATGCTATTTGACTTCAGAACATGGCCAATCTTAAAGTTAGTACGTATTTACTGAGTTCGAGTTACGAAGTTCGCCGGGTCAACTAGTTGTTTATAAAATGACAAAACAGGAGTGTCTACAACATTTCAAAGTAACATATGTCAAATATTGGGAGAGCATCAGGATTAATGTAATAGAGACAGTCGTCGGAAAAAAACTTAAAATCTACCATTCCGCTATTTCAAATAATTCACTAATTTCGATCCAGCAGTTTAGCTGAAAAATCAACTTTATTTCTTCTTCTTCTTCCCGAACTGTCAAAATATAGTGCAAACGGATGTTGTCATTAGAAAATGTAAACTTTGAAACCTAGGACGGTCACGGCAGCTCTTTCTTATTCTTCTTCTCCAACTGTCAAATTTTAGTATTCACAGCTGTTGACATTCAAGTAATTTTATGTTTTCATTCTCTAAAAATGTAAACATTGAAACTTAGGACGTTCACAGGGCGTAGCCCGAGAGGATTTTAAGAAAATGAGTATGCCTGTTGCATGAGTTTAAGATCTACCTTTGTGTAAAATTTCAAACCGGTCGGTTCTGTATTTTTCGCATTCACTTGCCACAACAAACACACAAACCCAAAAACCCACAAACAAACATACAGAAACCACCTCTTCCTTATAATATTATAGATTTTTGTTTTGCTACCTCAACATTTTACTACGAGTTAGGAATACAAGTATGTGTTCTCTTACAATCAAGGAACCAGACACAAGAAGACTAAGAAGCACAAAAGAAGATAATAATAATCTACAATTTATATTTAATGCGCCAAAGTCGCTTGAAAGTAATATACCCCCGTCGCAGCAGACCTGCGTACTCAGCGAATTTCAAAATCAGCAATATGGCAATAATAATACAATTATGTGACAAGATTGGTCAATCAATACCTGTTGATAAATTAGAGTCTTTGCCTATTCTCCGTAACATGGGAAAGAGTGTGCAGGTTTGCTGCTTTGAGTAACACTAAAAGTAGGCATTTTTACCAAAACTCCTTTTATTCTGACCATATACTAAGTTTTATCATTATCTGGACATAAATAAAGGAATTTGCCCATTCTCCTTAAGATTAACATAGGAAACAGTATGCAGGTTTACTGCTGTGAGAAACACATAAACTATGATTTTTTAGCATAAATGTATGGATCCCAACCACATGAAGCTTAATACAAAGTTTCATCCAAAACTTTAGGTTAATAAGGGGAATATTAATTTTTCCTTCTCCTCCATAAGATTAACATTGGAGCCCTTAAATAGAACTTACTGTGTTTATATTTTTAAAAACTCGGTAACCATTGGAGATAGAGAAAAACTTTTAAAAAAATTGACAAAAACAATATACAAAACTCTTCACAAATTGAAAGAAATATTACATGCTAATACAATCCACCAATTTAGATACAGTGAAATTTAAAATTATCATATGATGTTTATCTACATTTACAAATTAATATTATCAAATTTATACAGTCACTTCATGATAATGGGATACGACCCGAAACATGTAGAAGAATTAAAATGTTTTCAAAGGGTACTTGGTTCACTTATTTCAATATATATATATATATATATATATATATATATATATATATATATATATATATATATAATTGGTAATTATATTTGAAAACCCAGTTTGGGAGGGAAATTTAAATGTTAATCGCTGAATATGATCTGTTGTCAAACTATGCACTTTAGAATAGTATTAAAGTATGGTAAGTAAAATATTATAAATTAACTTTTAATCCGGGCTCAAGTTATTGCGATATACACGACCGGTGGATGAGTACTATAAGAAAGAAATCAAATAAGGACAAACAATACACAAGCTTACTTTAAAATGTGATTACTTTAAATGGATGAACAAAGTCATGATAACGAGCAGTTATCTTTTAAAATGGGCTGTTAAGCAGTCCTGTCTAAGGAACATGTCAGCCTTTGCCTTAGTCAAGTCAGTAGAAAGACTACAAGATCGCGACACACTCATCTTACTGTCATTTCTCATTCTTGCTTGGCTTAAAATACCTACCTGGATAGGTAGTCATTTCAAAAGGTAATAATAATAGCACTTTAAAGGCAAAACAGTACTCAACGAAAATATCAATATTTATAAGCAACAAATAGACTGAAACAGTTGTCTGGGAAAATCATCCTAGAGCTGTCAATCATCAATCAACTAACATGTCACCCACCTCTACTCTGTGGTCCCAAAGACGCAAACAACACAGCAAGCTGCCATTTAAGTATAAAGTTAGAATGGCACTCACGTTGATAAATAGTCTTTGGTGTGAATCAAATTGATACATGTAGCTCGGGCTACTAAAAATACTGTGGTCTGCTAGAGCCTGAAAATCAGTTAACACCTACATCTTAGAAATGAGAAAATCTCGGGTAAGGCAACCTTTCTGAATTACGTTTGCACTGCTGTATTCTGAGAGGAAAGTTGGTGTTATTTGACGTGCCATGTGGTTGGCTCCTTATGAAAATTATATCCCGACTCCTATATCGTTTCCGATACCTCGGAAACGATACAACCTTTTGTGAATTTCGTTTGCACTGCTGTATTCTGGGAGGAATGTTGGTGTTATTTGACGTGCCATGTGGCTGGCTCCTTATGAAAATTAAATCCCGACTTCTATATCGTAGACCTGATACCTCGGAAACGATACAACCTTTTGTGAATTACGTTTGCACTGCTGTATTCTGGGAGGAAAGTTGGTGTTATTTGACGTGCCATGTGGCTGGCTCCTTATGAAAATTATATCCCGACTCCTATATCGTAGACCTGATACCTCGCAAACGATACAACCTTTCTGAATTACGTTTGCACTGCTGTATTCTGGGAGGAAAGTTGGTGTTATTTGACGTGCCATGTGGTTGGCTCCTTATGAAAATTATATCCCGACTCCTATATCGTAGACCTGATACCTCGGAAACGATACAACCTTTCTGAATTACGTTTGCACTGCTGTATTCTGGGAGGAAAGTTGGTGTTATTTGACGTGCCATGTGGCTGGCTCCTTATAAAAATTATATCCCGACTCCTATATCGTAGACCTGATACCTCGGAAACGATACAACCTTTTGAAATTCTGTTTGCGACACTGTATTTGATGGGAAAAGACAATGTTACTTGACATATCGCATGACTCGCTTCTGATAAGAAATTAAGGAGTTTTCAATGAATCCCAACGTTGAAGATCACTGTAAATAAAAATTTGAGGAAAAAGGTAAGGTGAAGGAACTTTATAACCAGTAATCAGTCTGTAAATAGCTTTGAACGAACGGTGATTTTGGCATTTGGGCAAGGGCGGAGTTAGAGTTTACATGTGGGGGGGGGGCACGTAGGTCATTTCCTAGGTTTCTCACAATATAGCCTAAAATAGAGTTAAAGTACTCAAAACTAATATAAAACCATAGTAAAATCATCAAAATATCTCTGTAAAATAAAAACATTATGATAGAACTGTTAAGATTGGTAATAAAGGTTAATTAAGAGGTCTGGTGGGACATTGTTTTGTCGATCATTGCAGTGGCTACAGTATATCTATATTTCCTATGTGAATTTTACAAACACTATGTAAAACATTTTTAGATCTAGGACTAAAACAAATCAATAAACTCATAGATGAATTTACATTGTTGCGTCAATTACTCTGCTTCAAGAGAAACTTTAAGACAGAAATACCCCCTGCGCAGCAGACCTGCGAACTCAGCGAATTTCCAAATCAATAATGTAATAATAATATATGACAAGTTTTATAAAAATCTGTCCATAAACATCAGAATTATTTGCCTATTCTCCATAAGATTAACACGGAAAAGAGTGTGCAGGTTTGCTGCTGTGAGGAACACTGAAAGAAGTCATTTCTACCATAAATAATTTTTATCTTAAAATTTAAACCAACTCTCATCAACATCTGTTCATAAATAAAGGAGTTTGCCTATTCCCTATATGATTAATATGGGAAAAGAGTATGCAGGTTTGCAGGACTGTCCTTTAGTTGATATCGAAGATCCGGACCTGATGGAAGAATGATGCGTGTGTGTGCGTAGCGAGCTGAGGATAAAGGGAGTGGCAAACATAACCAATTCCGCAGTTCACAAGGCCATCGTACATTCTCGTGAACCCCCGTCGCAAAAGACCTGCATACTCAGCGAATTTCCGAATAAATAATATAATAATAATATTATATGTCAAGGTTTATCAATATCTGTCTATAAATATATGAGTTAGTTATTTTCCCATTCTTCATAAGATTAACATGGGAAACGAGTATGTAGGTTAGCTGCTGTGAGGAACACTGAAAGTAGGAATTTATAGCATAAACAATTTTTATTTTGACCAATTATACCAAGTTTCATCAACATCTGTCCATAAATAAAGGAGTTTACCTATTCCCTATATGATTAACATGGGGAGTATGCAGGTTAGCTGCCATGATAAATACATAAACTATTTAAGCATAAAAGGATGGATCTCAACCACATGAAGCTAAATAGTTTTATCATAAAATATTGATTAATATGGGAAATATTAATTTTTCCCTATCCTCCATAAGATTAACATTGGAGCCCCACAATACAACGTACTGTGTTTAGATTTTTTAATATCTCGGTAACCGTTGGAGATAGAGAAAAACTTTAAGGAACTAAATTGTGTAGTTTTTTAAAAATTACATGTGAAAAACGCAAAAAACCCCATTTATGGGTACAAAACCCCCCAAACTACCCGTTTCCATTGACCATATGTCTGGTTTACGAACTCGTCCGAGCATTTGTAGGAATACACGTCTCTACCAAATTTGGTCTCGATCGGACCATTTTTACGAGAGTTATCGTGTTCACAGACACACACACACAAACAAACACACACACACACACACACACACACACACATATATATATATATATATATGAATTTTAACGACTATTGTTTTTGATCTCTAGGGACCTAAAGAAGAAAAAATAAATAACATGGTCCCGGGCTTAAGTCTTACCATGAGACCTACGGTAATAGTTTCTTCCCTATGAGAAATTCGCTAAAAATATATTTCATTGTGTGTCTAGGAAGATGAAGGAGATGAGGAAAATGAAGGAAGATGACACGTGATGGGGTGAGGGTGAGTGATCCGGGGAAGATGAAGGAAGATGAAACGTGATGGGGCGAGGGTGAGTGATCCGGGGAAGATGAAGGAAGATGACACGTGATGGGGCGAGGGTGAGTGATCCGGGGAAGATGAAGGAAGATGACACGTGATGGGGCGAGGGTGAGTGATCCGGGGAAGTCGCTGAACGCAGTCCTGTCACCGACATTATTATATATCATAACAAAACCTGCTATAAAACTTTGTTAACTTGAACAAATTATTCTGGATACAATGAATGTATGAATGGTAAGAGAGACAGAGGCGGTCACAGGTCCGGTGGTCACGTGCTGCAGCGGGTCGGCCTTGGAGCTCTCGATCAACTATTATACGCCAACAGAGACATTTCAATACCTATAAATGAATAACTAATCAGCTAGAAGGATCTAACGTTTAAACATGCGCATCTCTCCTCATTTGGCAAACCGGAACATGAATAATACAGATTAGAAGTAAAATGAACGCTTCTCGGTTATTGCATATACAGCTCATCATCCATAACAGGAGGGGAAGGCATGTAAAATCTAAATACTGTATATAAGATAGGAAAAATTTTTGAAGATATTCAACAAAATTATATTATGACCTCCTTTGTGATAATTAGTATAACGATTCCTTCATTTTATACACATTACTAGTTCTCGTTGTTTGTGTAAAGAAATAAATCCGATTAATTCGTGGATCGTATCAAAGGTTGTATGTATCAAAGGTATGCCAGTACTACACAGTAGACATACAAGGTAATCCGATGGTAGTTGCATTAAGATCCAGTCCATTCGTTGGTCATATCAAAGATAGTCGAGGGCCAATACCGCACAGTAGACGTAAGAGGTGATCCAACGGTAGTAGCATTGAGATCCAGTCCATTAGTTGATCATATCCAAGGTAGTAGTGAGCCAGTACCGCACAGTAGACGTTCAAGGTACGTAGGACTGGGACGGTGGCGACGTCCTGTAATCCAGCTACTTGGAGGTCACGAATTGTGGATAGTTGTGAGAGATGGTCGGTGGACGTAGTGTTCTCATGTGTGGATTAACGTCCGCACTATTGAAAACTACGTTAATCTACAAAGAACATCCTCATAATTATTAGACCAATTCGTAATTCAGAGGCCGTGGTTCGGATTACACGTTAAACTGTAGGTCCATTAGTTGCCATCTGCTGTTGGGCTATTAATTAACAGTCCTGTCTGAGGAACATGTCAGCCTTAGTCAGTAACAAGACTACAAGATCGCGCCACAACCATCCTACATTCGTTCCTCATTCATACTTGGCTTAAAATACCTACCTGGGTAGGTCGCCATTTCAGTTAGAAAAAAAGGTGATCCAACGGTAGTACCATTGAGATCCAGTCCATTCGTTGATCATATCAAAGGCAATAGTGTGCCAGTACCGAACAGTAGACGTACATGTAAAACAATGGTAGTACCATTGAGATCCAGTCCATTAGTTGATCATATCAAATGTAGTAGTGGGCCAGTAACGCACAGTAATCGTGGGCCAATACCGCACCGTAGGCGTAAAAGGTGATCCATCGGTAGTAGCATTGAGATATAGTCCATTCGTAGATCATTTAAAGGTAGTAGTGTAAGAGTACCGCACATTAGACGTATAAAGTGATCCGATGGTGGTAGCATTGAGATCCGAAAAATCGACATGTTAATTTTAAGATTGGCCATGTTCTGAAGTCTAATAGCATTACTACTTCCTAGTGAAAGATTAGATATTCTGGGTCGCGGCATAATTAATAACAATTCTGAAACGATAAGACATTCTAATTTTTTTCCAGATGTAGAATTGAATTGTGTTTATTTGCTATGTCAATAGAAATGGGAGATTCTACGCTATAACTCTAAGCAAAAGCGTTTGTATTTTCTTCCCTGTGGGAAACAGGTTAGATCATGAATATGTCTAAAGGGAATGTTTTCAGTTCATCTAAATAGCTGTTCTTATTCTTTTATATTAAAAACTAGCTGACTCGGTGAACTTCGTAACGCCTAACAGTAAATTAATGAAAGGAGGGGGCTCACGCACGATTGTAACGTCGCGTACATGAAGTCCTCCCGCATTTTTACTATGATTCCCATCAATTTAGGTAATTGACCTTATGAATAATATATTGTAAAAACACTATTTGACCAAAAATGGGGTTAGTAAAATTATTTAAGTTTTAATGGATTCCATTGCTTAGTGTTGAAGGTAAATGTCACACTCATAAAATGTCCAAAATGGGGTTTTTTAATATCCGGCCGTAACTACCCATCTTGATATGATCGTGATAAAACCATGTTATCAGAATAAATTCGGGACAAAATATCAACTAATTCAATATTTGGAGTTAATAGCCAAAGAAATACAATTGTAATTGAAAACAAAATGAAAATTCGACGATAAAGACACCAATTTTTTTATGTGCTGAAAGTTATTCAGGGAGACGAATAAATCGTACAGTTTTTTTTATAAAACTTGCTTGGTATGTAAGTTATTTTGATATTTTCTATTAAAACCAACTCAAAGTAGTCATATGTTTGGACTAACTCTGGAAGGGGGAAATTGGACATTCCCTCCTACAATAGCAATTATTTCATGCAATATTTGTTCCATGTTTATAGCAATTATTTGTTTATGTTCCTTCCCATATTTATAATTTAATTTAAAAAATCGTTCAAGTATTAAATGTTAATAAATCGAGTATTAAATGCTATATAGCCCGAAATTAAAACCTCCAATCCAGTAAAAAGCCAAAATAAAAGATTTCGATCAGTTTTGGAGTCGTGGATCCTGATATATTGATTAAACAGAGCGAATGTAGACTACTGTATTTAATTAAGGAGTGCAGTGAACGTGGTAGATGTCCTGGCCGGGTCGGGGCATTATGTAGCTTTTGACCTCACCAGGAAATCAACTACTTTCTAATATCGACATTTCTCTGCTTGGATTTGCAAGCGTTAGAATGGATCGAGTCAACATAAGTGGCCTGGATACATCGGTGCAAGGAACCCAAGATCATTGCAACATGGGACTAACTGACTGACACATGACTAGGGCCTACAATTGAAATGATAATAGGTTTCATGAGATATCCATGCAAAAATAGGCTACAAACTCAATTATTCAACAAACAATAGCTACGTAACCCAACAAAAGGCATGTTGGAAAGTGTCTACAGTTGTAAGAAATCATTTATTTATTTTCTCGAACTATTGACTTGTTGGAAATAAGGGTGCGGCAGTGACAATTTTATTATTCAAAATAAGCAGACATATACTGCAACTATAATACCCCCGTCGCAGCAAACCTGCGTACTCAGTGAATTTCCAAATCAATAATATAATAATAATAGCCTATATGGTCAAAATCTGTCGATAAACATGAGAATTGTTTGCCTATTCTCCATAAGATTAACATGGGAAGGAGTGTGCAGGTTTGCTACTGTGAGGAAAACTGAGAGTAGGCATTTATACCATCAAAGATTTTAATTTTTAACATTCACACCAACTTTCATCAACATCTGTCCATAAATAAAGGTGTTTGCCTATTCTCCATATGATTAGCATGGGAAAAGAGTATGCAGGTTTGCTGCCATGATAAACACATAAACTATGATTTTTAAGCATAAATGGATGAACCTCAACCACATAAAGCTAAATATAAAGTTTTATCCAAAAATATTAATTGATAAGTGAACTATTAATTTTTCTTTTCCTCCATAAAATTAACATTGGAGCCCCAAAATGCAACGTACTGTGTTTAGATTTGTTAATATCTCGGTACCCGTTGGAGATAGAGAAAAACTTTAAGGAACTAAATTGTGTAGTTTTTGAAGCTGAATCTAATGGTGTAAGATAAAACATATATGTAAGGCACTGTGTACTGTATACTGTTTACGTGTTTTCTTACAGATTTTCTTCTGATTTAGTCTACATTGATCCATTATTGTGAAAATTCGTCAAAGAACTATCTTCAAACATTCACTAGTTAAACCTAACCAAACAAAAACAATGGCAAAACCTGTATTTGTTTTTTCAAACAAACCTTCTGCTGAACTAGAAACATGTGATGAACATAACATTCCTATACCAAGCTGTTCAAGTTTAGGTGATTCAAATAATTTTCTTCGACCGTCAAAAAGAAAAACTGTCAGTTCTGCAGTCAACGTCCAACCAAAGAAATATGTTCTGGATTCTGATCAACTTATTGAGAATAACAAATTCCAACCATTGACAGATCATACATACGCTAACGTCTCCCTTGACACAACTAATATGTTTTCACCGAAAGCAGTAAAACCACCTCCAATTTTTGTGCATGACGTAAATAACCATCAGGAAATCGTAAAAGATGTAAGAAACATAATTCAGGATGAATTTTAAACTGAAGTCAAGGGCGCCACTTTAAAGATTGATGTTTCGACCATTGACGATATCCGTAAACTAACCAAATTCTATGACGAAATTAATGTGAAATATCATACTTTCCAAGCAAAGGTCGATAAAAAGTTAGAAGTGGTGATTAAAAACGTCCCCTTTTCTCTCACTCCCGATGAAATAAAAGAAGAACTCGTGGTACAAAACTATCCTGTCCTTCTAGTGACCAGATTGTTTAACAAAGACAAAATGCCATATCCCATTTGCACAGTTTCTCTGGAGAACAATGAGTCCGGGAATAATATTTTTCAGCTGAACAAATTATGCTATTCTGTAGTACATGTTGAGCCCAAGAGGAAATCTCCTAATGTCCCTCAATGCACACGTTGCCAAAGATACGGCCACACCAGAAACTTTTGCAAACTTGATCCAAGGTGTGTTAGATGTACGGGTCAACACCTTTACTCTGCCTGTCCAAAAAAGAAGACTGAAACTCCTGTCTGTGTCAACTGTGGTGATAATCACACAGCTACAAGCGACTAAACTCCCTGCAAGACCTCAGCCCTCTTCTCGGGCCACACCCAATCCGTCAAAGGATGATCATAGTGCATCAATAATGAGGTAAATGATTGTTTCCCTAACTTAGAACAGTTAATCATAGACATAGTTAAAAATGCTATGCCCTTAATCAAAAAGATTATCTCTAATGTTATCACCTCACTTTTACACAATGCCTCAAATTAGAATACCTATTATTAAAAATTTAACCCTCCTTAATTGGAATGCAGATGGCTTAAGAAATAAGAAGAATGTCTTTGCATCTTTCATGGTTCGTCATAACGTAGACATTGCTTGTGTCACTGAGACACATTTTAGTAGAAATGAAAACTTTAAGATCAGTGGATACTCTATTTATCGACAAGACAGAAACGCACAAAATGCTTCCGGCGGTGTTGCAATAATTATTAAAAAAAAACATAAATCATCACAGTATATTCTTGCCTGCTCTTTCTTCGCTTGAAGCTGTTGGTATAAAATTGAAATTACAAAATGATCAGTTTCTATGTATTATTTCTGCATATAAATCACCGAATCGACGTATCCTTCAAGCAGATCTTGAAAACTTATTTCAGACTGAAGCTTCTACTCTCGTTTTGGGCGATTTAAACTGTAAACATCGTTACTGGGGATGTAGAGTGAACAATCCAAACGGCGTTCGGCTGCTTTCTACAGTTAATGAATCGAATATAAATATCTCTGCTCCTTCAGAGCCGACACATTATCCTTGGCAAAATGATTTACAACCAGACATTTTAGACATAGTCCTCCATAAAAATTTCACAATCCCTATAATGCAGCAAGTTTTGTGTGAACTATATTCTGACCATCTTCCCGTTATTGTAAGTTTCTTAATGCAGCCTAACCTTTTTCATAATTTACGTAGGCTTATCAACGGAAGAGTTGATTGGGATATTTTCCGTTTCGAACTGGACCGTTGTCTCAACGTCCCAAATGATGTATACTCTGTAGATGGAGTTGAGAATGCGATTAAAAACTTTACAGTCTGTTTACAGGATTCAACAAAGAGTGCGATTATAAAGGAGTTTCTACCGAGATCTAATCATTTCCACCATCCTCCAGTTAGAATCCTTAAAATTATTAAACAGAAAATTATAATTAGACGTCAATGGCAAAGGTACAGACTTCCTTGTTTAAAGAGACAGTTAAATGAGTTGACTCGCAAAGTAAAATATGAACTCGACGCCTACAGAATTAACTCGTACCAATCTTACCTATCTGATATAAATCCTGGGAATTCGAACATGTGGCAAGCTACCAAACGACTAATGCGCACGTCAACAATGATTCCTGCCTTGAAACACAATGATGTGGTTTTCGAAAGTGATGTAGATAAAAGTAATGTATTTGCAAATCATTTTGAAGATGCATTCACTCCTCATCCAGTCCATGATCAAAACACAAATAAAGAAGTAGAGGAATTTTTACGTGAAACCCCAAGTAGTGCTGAACTTCCAGTGAAATACACATCTCCTTCAGAAATTAGCAGCCCCATTAAAAATCTGCCAAACAGAAATTCCCCTGGACACGATTTAATACCTAATATAGTGTTGAAAAATTTGACCCGCAAATCTCTCGCAATTCTTGCATCGATATTCAATGCTTGCATTTCATTGTGTCATTTCCCAAAAGAATGGAAACACGCCGAAATTATTGTTCTACATAAGCCCAATAAACCTAAACACTCTCCCAGTAGCTATCGACCTATAAGCCTTCTTTCATCACTTTCTAAATTGTTTGAAAAAAATATACAAAAGAGAATATTAAAATATATAGAGTCTGCCAATATTATCCCTCCCACACAATTTGGATTTAGACCCAAACACTCTACAACTCATCAAATTTTGAGAATTAGTGAAATTATAAACCGAGGCTTTGAAAACAAACTCCACTCTTCAGCTGCATTCCTCGACGTTGCTCAGGCTTTTGACAGAGTTTGGCATGCCGGACTTTTGTATAAGCTATACAATTTTGGCTTCCCCTTACACCTCATAAATATAATAAAGTCCTTTATAACTGATAGGACCTTTGCTGTTAAAGTTAATTCTTCATTTTCCAGCATCCACCCGATAAGAGCAGGAGTTCCTCAGGGCTCAATCCTAGGTCCTGTCCTCTTTAATATTTTCATGGCAGACATTCCAGAACTTCCTCAAGCTAAAATTGCCCTTTATGCTGACGATACGGCAATAATCACCCAACACTACGACCTTAATCATGCAGTAAACTCATTGCAGACAAGTGTTTCAACGTTAAACAACTGGTTTAAAAAATTGAGGTTTTATCTGAATCCAGCGAAATGTGAAACCAAGATTTTCTCTCTTAGAAAATTTAATACACCCCTAAGCATAAATATTGAAAATACTGCTATTTCATGGAATCCAAATGATCAAGGCGTGAAATATTTGGGCGTTTCATTGGACACAAAACTAAATTGGAACTTACATAATAACAAAAAATTGAGCCAAGCTTATGCTCGCCTTTCTATTTTATTCCCTTTAGTAAACAGAAAATCATCATTGAAATCAAAATGTACTCTGCTTATATATAAAACAATTCTGAGACCTTTGATAACGTATGCCAGTCCATTTTGGGGAATGTGTATATCAAAAAGTAAACTTAACAAAATTCAAATTTTCCAAAATAAGATTTTGAGGATTAGTTCAAATTGCCCATGGTACATTCGAAACACACAGCTACACAAAAAATTTGGCTTGGACAGCATAGAAAAATTCATGAAGAATACTACATCAAAATTCATGTCCAAACTTCATCTTGTTCCTGGAGCGGTTACCTATGCCATTGGAGAGCCAACCTTGTACCGGCGGTTAAAACCCAGGCTTCCTCAGGATGTCAACCTGGAAGATCTTCCTTGATTGATTTATATCACAGAACAATTAATTTTGTTTCTGTTTTATTATGTTTATTTTCCCTTTTATTATTAATTATTTATTATTCTGTTAACTTGTTTACATTAGTAATTTCAGGGTGTCTCTGAACAGAGCGAACCCGCCAAAGTTATTGTTATTTTTTTCTGTTACCTGTGTATAATGTTTCTGTAACGTTGATCCGGAAATAAAACTTTATAAAAAATAAAAAAAAATTCTTCATTCCTGATTGGTTTTTTAGGTTATGTCAGTGTTAGTTATTATTATAGATAGTTCGATCTCAACCACTCGATAATTCAATTAAATAGTCTATTGTCAGTTTCACAAATAATCGATAGTGATTGTTTTAGTTACTTTATCGATTATTTACAATCGAATGCTGAACTCGAATCAAAAGTATCATCAACAATGATATTTTACAGCCTAGGCCTCAAATTATCATCATAATAATAGGTTTAGTCCTGGAAAAGAACAACTTTTGCTCTTCAACACAGGATTTTTAAACAACTATTTTTAAAGCAGTATGACGAAAAAGATTTTTTTGACTTTTAAAAGCACATAACTTTTAAACTCCGATGTGTTGAGAAATGTGGGTGGTGCCATATTGTTTATCTTATATAGGACTAGAAATCATAAAATTTCCATAACAATTTTTAGTGCCGTTTTTGAAAAATATTCTTTTTACGTGTTTTGGGAGTTATTAGGAGTAAAATATCCTTAAAAATCAAAATTAAAAAATAAATAAAAAGTGTCTCATATACCGAGGATTTTAAGTCGGTATGTAAATGCACCTGAATACCAAATTTCATGAAAATCGACCCAATAATCTCGTCTCTTAGCTTAGGCTTAGGCTCTAGGCTAATGTGCACGTCCCCACATAAACTCAGACACCACTCTAAAAACAACTTTTTTGACCATAATAAAAATAAGTTACAAACCTGTCGTCAATCCTTGAATAGTTTGATAGTTTCGGGGTTATTACCCCATTTTCAAATTTTTTTCAAACTTGTTTATTCAGCACAGCCTTCGTCATTCTTGATAAAACCCACTTACACTTACATAAACACGTATACTGAGGCACTATTAAAATACATATGTTTTTATCAAGAATAACGAAAAATAAATTTCGGACGATTTTGGGAGTGGGGTTTCGGGAACACAGACAGACAAACACCAGTCCTAAAATCACCTCGTTTTGATTCAGGGAGCCTCAAAACGGATATATCCACTTTAAAATCAAATTAGAACAATTTGATGAAAATAATACTTTCTCCATATATCATGTATAAGGGGAGAAAATAAAAATAATGAATAATCTAAATATAACCTGTTAGTTTGATATATAATTGACATTTAATATACATAACAATAACGATAGAAAAATTCGTCTATTTAACGTGATTTAGTTCACAAACTAATCTCTGATTTTTTGGAGGTAAAGAGAAGATTGTATCTACAGCGTTCCTTTACGATATGGTTTAAGTGATTACGGTAGGCTCTATACAGGACTACTATAAATTAAGGAACCGGACGAAGAGCAAAGAAATTAATAAATTAGAAAAACCTGAGATAGATAAAAATAATCCAACGAAATAGAAGTAGAGGAATCAGAGTATTTACTTGCATCCAGTTATCAAAGCAATGATATAATGCAGCAGAACCTAATAAAGGCTAAACAGAGATGTATGGTGTGAAGTTTGCCTACCGATTGAGCCAACACTAGGACACCACTAACAATACTACCTATGTATCGCTGTCGCTGCAGCTGCATCGGTCAGTTTTAAATTAACTTTAAAGAATGTGCATAGGTTTTACAGTTTAAGATGTATATGTACTCGTATTAGTTTGACATTCAATCACACACGAAGTCCGAAGCATATTTGAAACAATTCTACGAGGAAACAGCCGGTTTACAACATTAACATGTTGTAAAAATATTAGCAAGGATGGGTTTATGATCTCGATGGGTTCACAACGTCCAATTCTGATCAGGACAACAGAAATGTCAGATAACATGTAAGCGATACGAACTTCGAAGTCAACACGATTGTTTATCTGGGGC
This sequence comes from Nephotettix cincticeps, assembly GCA_023375725.1. Lineage (NCBI taxonomy): Eukaryota > Metazoa > Arthropoda > Insecta > Hemiptera > Cicadellidae > Nephotettix > Nephotettix cincticeps. Next base: position 78,748,530 of record CM041791.1, on the reverse strand, counting down.
AGGGAGGAATAGTGCCGCCATCTTATATATGTACGGTAGTTGAAAATACAGGTTGTCACGTTGATCTATCCATAGGTAGAAGGAAGAGAGAGAAAATATTTACATCTGGATTTCGTAATTGTTAAATATTTGTTTATTAAAGTATTAATATAAAATTATGTATCCTTACAGGTGGCAACTATTATCTTGATAATTTCGCATTCAGAATGATATGTATTTTTGAATTTACGAGCAAAAATAACAACAAAAATTCTGACATGAAATAGAGTCGGATAGCAGTGATTATTTTATCCAATACGAGCAAGGTTTGTATATACATATACATACATACATACATACATATATATATATATATATATATATATATATATATTTGCACACGGATCTAGAAAAAAAGGATTTTCTTTAAATTTTGGAAATAACTAATTTCCGAGTAGAAAATAAGTTCTAGATAGGTCTAATGTCCAGAAAAATTCCGGTTTTCTTTTAATATTAAGTTTAAAATCTAAAAATTTAACATTACGCTTATGGAGAATAAAATGTAAACAATATAAACCAAAACAGCTGTTTGACAGTTGTTGATTGAAGATGGTGGCAAACAATATGTGAATAGAGGTTTTGCATTAATATTTATTTTATGTATGTAATAAATGAAAAATTATCAAATTACTAAACAATTTGTAAAAACTAAAGGGTAAAATAACTGTGCGAAATAAAAGCAGAGAAAATTATTTCCAAAATCTCTTGTGTTTTGAAAGAAAACGTATTCATTCTATTGCTTGAAGCCACTGTAACAAACCAATTAACTGGTGTAAATTAAATTTCTCTTTTGCTTTTCAGTCCTCATTCCTTTTCTAGCAAAATCAGTTAATCACAGGATAATAATAACTAACTGTATGGACACTTAAATTCAGTATAAGATTAGCTAAAGCAATTGAGGTTGGCCAAAAACTCTTAACGACGGCGCGAACTTGGCCGACGCCGTAGCTCTCAGATCTTGCGTACTCAAGGTCGCGTGATCGATCCCCACCCGAGGGCTATATTTTTGTTCAGTATTTATGCCATATTAACTAAGGGGTATGAAAATGGTTATATTTAAACCACATAAATGTTTTCATTGAGCAGTAAATTTGTTTTAATTTTGCTAATTAACTTGTAAAATACATGTTTTATTCTATCCGAGCAAAGCTCGGTCACCAGGTACTTTAATATAAAGTAACCGAGAGAGAGCAACAACTGTACAATAGATTAAGTTTTCATTTGTCTAAATCAAGACATAATACATCAAAAGATTCCATTTATAAGTGCGATGACCGAGGTGGATATGATGACAAATTTGAGCAGCTGATTCATTAATAAATAGGACTGTGTAAGATGAGTGCAATAAGTGAGATGAATATGATGGCATATTTAACTAGCTGATTCATTAGCTAATAGGACTGTATAGGGTGAGTGCGATAAGTGAGCTGGATATGATGATATATTTGACTAGTTGATTCATTAGTCAATAGGACTATGTAAGATGAGTGCAATAAGTGAGATGGATATCATGACATATTTTACCAGCTGATTCATTAGTCAATAGGACTGTGTAAGATGAGTGCAGTAAGTGAGATGGATATAATGACATATTTGACTGGCTGATTCATTAATCAATAGGACTATGTAAGATGAGTGCAATAAGTGAGATGAATATGATGACATATTTAACTAGCTGATTCATTAGCTAATAGGACTGTATAGGGTGAGTGCGGTAAGTGAGCTGGATATAATGACATATTTGACTGGCTGATTCATTAATCAATAGGACTATGTAAGATGAGTGCAATAAGTGAGATGAATATCATGACATATTTTACCAGCTGATTCATTAGTCAATAGGACTGTGTAAGATGAGTGCAGTAAGTGAGATGGATATAATGACATATTTGACTGGCTGATTCATTAATCAATAGGACTATGTAAGATGAGTGCAATAAGTGAGATGAATATGATGACATATTTAACTAGCTGATTCATTAGCTAATAGGACTGTATAGGGTGAGTGCGATAAGTGAGCTGGATATAATGACATATTTAACTAGCTGATTCATTAGCTAATAGGATTGTATAGGGTGAGTGCTATAAGTGAGCTAGATATGATGATATATTTGACTAGTTGATTCATTAGTCAATAGGACTATGTAAGATGAGTGCAATAAGTGAGATGGATATGATGACATATATTTGACTAGATGATTCATAGGTCAATCACTGATCAAACCCATCTATTCGTGTTGAATCAAAACAATGAGTGTAGAAGTAGATGTAAATGTTCCTTGTCCTTGGAGTGGACTATCAAGTACCTTAAGCACGGTTAGTAGTGGTACTGCTATCAATGTTTGAACCCATTAATTCGTGTTGAATCAACAAATGAGTGTAGAAGTAGTTGTAAATGTTCCTCTTGATGTCGGTGATGAAGCACCTTAAGCATGGTTAGTAATGGTACTGCAATCACTGATCGAACACATCTATTCATGTTGAATCGAAAAATGAGTGTATAAGTAGTTGCAAATGTTCCTCATCCTTGGAGTCGGCGATGAATCACCTTAAGCACGGTTAGTAATGGTACTGCAATCACTGATCGAACCCATCAATTCTTGTTGAATCAACAAATGAGTGTAGAAGTAGTTGTAAATGTTCCTTGTCCTTGGAGTCGGTGATGAAGCACCTTAAGCACGGTTAGTAATGGTACTGCAATCACTGATCGAACCCATCAATTCGAGTTTAATCATACATAATGAGTGTAGAAGTAGTTGTAAATGTTCCTTGTCCTTGAAGCGTGCGATGAAGCACCTTTAGCACGGTTAGTAATGGTGCTGCAATCACTGATCGAACCCATTAATTCTTGTTGAATCAACAAATGAGTGTAGGAGTAGTTGTAAATGTTCCTTGTCCTTGGAGTCGGCGATGAAGCACCTAAAGCACGAATAGTAATGGTACTGCTATCACTGATCGAACCGATCTATTCATGTTGAATCAAAAAATGAGTGTAGAAGTAGTTGCAAATGTTCCTCGTCCTTGGAGTCGGCGATGAAGCACCTTAAGCACGGTTAGTAATGGTACTGCAATCACTGATCGAACCCATCAATTCGAGTTTAATCATACATAATGAGTGTAGAAGTAGTTGTAAATGTTCCTTGTCCTTGAAGCGTGCGATGAAGCACTTTTAGCACGGTTAGTAATGGTGCTGCAATCACTGATCGAACCCATTAATTCTTGTTGAATCAACAAATGAGTGTAGGAGTAGTTGTAAATGTTCCTTGTCCTTGGAGTCGGCGATGAAGCACCTAAAGCACGAATAGTAATGGTACTGCAATCACTGATCGAACACATCAATTCTTGTTGAAACGAAAAATGAGTTTAGAAGTAGTTGAAAATGTTCCTCGTCCTTGGAGTCGGCGATGAAGCACCTTTAGCACGGTTAGTAATGGTACTGCAATCACTGATCGAACCCATTAATTCTTGTTTAATCAACAAATGAGTGTATAAGTAGTTGCAAATGTTCCTCGTCCTTGGAGTCGGCGATGAAGCACCTTAAGCACGGTTAGTAATGGTACTGTAATCACTGATCGAACCCATCAATTCGTGTTGAATCAACAAATGAGTGTATAAGTAGTTGCAAATGTTCCTCGTCCTTGGAGTCGGCGATGAAGCACCTTAAGCACGGTTAGTAATGGTACTGTAATCACTGATCGAACCCATTAATTCTTGTTGAATCAACAAATGAGTGTATAAGTAGTTGCAAATGTTCCTCGTCCTTGGAGTCGGCGATGAAGCACCTTAAGCACGGTTAGTAATGGTACTGTAATCACTGATCGAACCCATCAATTCGTGTTGAATCAACAAATGAGTGTATAAGTAGTTGCAAATGTTCCTCGTCCTTGGAGTCGGCGATGAAGCACCTTAAGCACGGTTAGTAATGGTACTGTAATCACTGATCGAACCCATCAATTCGTGTTGAATCAACAAATGAGTGTATAAGTAGTTGCAAATGTTCCTCGTCCTTGGAGTCGGCGATGAAGCACCTTAAGCACGGTTAGTAATGGTACTGTAATCACTGATCGAACCCATTAATTCTTGTTTAATCAACAAATGAGTGTATAAGTAGTTGCAAATGTTCCTCGTCCTTGGAGTCGGCGATGAAGCACCTTAAGCACGGTTAGTAATGGTACTGTAATCACTGATCGAACCCATTAATTCTTGTTGAATCAACAAATGATTGTAGAAGTACAGTAGTTGTAAATGTTCCTCATCCTTGGAGTCGGCGATGAAGCACCTTAAGCACGGTAAGTAATGGTACTGCTATCACTGATCGAACACATCAATTCTTGTTGAATCAACAAATGATTGTAGAAGTACAGTAGTTGTAAATGTTCCTCGTCCTTGGAGTCGGCGATGAAGCACCTTAAGCACGGTTAGTAATGGTACTGCTATCACTGATCGAACCGATCTATTCATGTTGAATCGAAAAATGAGTGTAGAAGTAGTTGCAAATGTTCCTCGTCCTTGGAGTCGGCGATGAAGCACCTTAAGCACGGTTAGTAATGGTACTGTAATCACTGATCGAACCCATCAATTCTTGTTGAATCAACAAATGAGTGTAGAAGTAGTTGTAAATGTTCCTTGTCCTTGGAGTCGGCGATGAAGCACCTTAAGCACGGTTAGTAATGGTACTGCTATCACTGATCGAACCGATCTATTCATGTTGAATTGAAAAATGAGTGTAGAAGTAGTTGCAAATGTTCCTCGTCCTTGGAGTCGGCGATGAAGCACCTTAAGCACGGTTAGTAATGGTACTGCAAACACTGATTGAACCCATTAATTCTTGTTGAATCAACAAATGAGTGTAGAAGTAGTTGCAAATGTTCCTCGTCCTTGGAGTCGGCGATGAAGCACCTTAAGCACGGTTAGTAATGGTACTGTAATCACTGATCGAACCCATTAATTCTTGTTTAATCAACAAATGAGTGTATAAGTAGTTGCAAATGTTCCTCGTCCTTGGAGTCGGCGATGAAGCACCTTAAGTACGGTTAGTAATGGTACTGTAATCACTGATCGAACCCATTAATTCTTGTTGAATCAACAAATGAGTGTAGAAGTAGTTGCAAATATTCCTCGTCCTTGGAGTCGGCGATGAAGCACCTTAAGCACGGTTAGTAATGGTACTGTAATCACTGATCGAACCCATTAATTCTTGTTGAATCAACAAATGAGTGTAGAAGTAGTTGCAAATGTTCCTCGTCCTTGGAGTCGGCGATGAAGCACCTTAAGCACGGTTAGTAATGGTACTGCAAACACTGATTGAACCCATTAATTCTTGTTGAATCAACAAATGAGTGTAGAAGTAGTTGCAAATGTTCCTCGTCCTTGGAGTCGGCGATGAAGCACCTTAAGCACGGTTAGTAATGGTACTGCAATCACTGATCGAACCCATTAATTCTTTTTGAATCAACAAATGATTGTAGAAGTACAGTAGTTGTAAATGTTCCTCGTCCTTGAGGTTGGCGATGAAGCACCTTAAGCACGGTTAGTAATGGTACTGCTATCACTGATCGAACCGATCTATTCATGTTGAATCGAAAAATGAGTGTAGAAGTAGTTGCAAATGTTCCTCGTCCTTGGAGTCGGCGATGAAGCACCTTAAGCACGGTTAGTAATGGTACTGCAAACACTGATTGAACCCATTAATTCTTGTTGAATCAACAAATGAGTGTAGAAGTAGTTGCAAATGTTCATCGTCCTTGGAGTCGGCGATGAAGCACCTTAAGCACGGTTAGTAATGGTACTGCAAACACTGATTGAACCCATTAATTCTTGTTGAATCAACAAATGAGTGTAGAAGTAGTTGTAAATTTTCCTTGTCCTTGGAGTCGGCGATGAAGCACCTTAAGCACGGTTAGTAATGGTACTGCTATCACTGATCGAACCGATCTATTCATGTTGAATCGAAAAATGAGTGTAGAAGTAGTTGCAAATGTTCCTCGTCCTTGGAGTCGGCGATGAAGCACCTTAAGCACGGTTAGTAATGGTACTGCAAACACTGATTGAACCCATTAATTCTTGTTGAATCAACAAATGAGTGTAGAAGTAGTTGTAAATGTTCCTTGTCCTTGGAGTCAGCGATGAAGCACCTTAAGCACGGTTAGTAATGGTACTGCTATCACTGATCGAACCGATCTATTCATGTTGAATCGAAAAATGAGTGTAGAAGTAGTTGCAAATGTTCCTCGTCCTTGGAGTCGGCGATGAAGCACCTTAAGCACGGTTAGTAATGGTACTGCAATCACTGATCGAACCCATCAATTCGAGTTTAATCATACATAATGAGTGTAGAAGTAGTTGTAAATGTTCCTTGTCCTTGAAGCGTGCGATGAAGCACCTTTAGCACGGTTAGTAATGGTGCTGCAATCACTGATCGAACCCATTAATTCTTGTTGAATCAACAAATGAGTGTAGGAGTAGTTGTAAATGTTCCTTGTTCTTGGAGTCGGCGATGAAGCACCTAAAGCACGGTTAGTAATGGTACTGCAATCACTGATCGAACACATCAATTCTTGTTGAAACGAAAAATGAGTTTAGAAGTAGTTGCAAATGTTCCTCGTCCTTGGAGTCGGCGATGAAGCACCTTTAGCACGGTTAATAATGGTACTACCATTACTGATCGAACCCATCAATTCGTGTTTTTTCAAGTGTCAGAGCAAACTTCAGCAAAGCTAAGCGTAGTAAAAATTGGGACCGCTATCATAGCTTGTTGACAGAATATAATCTCGCAGTCAGGAGAGCCAAGAGACTCTCTTGGAGAAACTTTTGCACCAATCTGGAAGGTGTTAAGGATACCTCTAGGTTGTTCAAACTCCTTGCTAAGGACAACTCCTCTTGCCTTGGAACTCTAGTGGAACCTGTCTAGTGGTAAGACATTACACAACCCCCATGAAGTCTTGGATTTCATGGCCAGAACGCATTTTCCAGGGTGCGTTGTTCTCGACCAATCTGAGGGACTGGACACAACGAATGCTTCCCATTGCGCCTCTATTACCCGGTGGATGGAGGCGGGGCGCATCGTGACGTTCAGCAGGATCAGGTGAGCTATTAATTCACTCTGTCCGTTTAAGTCACCAGGCCCTGATGGCATCAGACCTGTCTGTCTACAGAAAGGGATTGAGGAAATTCTGCCTTTGCTGTGTAAGCTCTTCAGAGCCAGTCTGGCTCTGGGCTGGGTGCCAGCGGTGTGGAGTCGCTCTAGAGTGGTTTTCATTCCGAAGCCCGGCAAGGCAAGGTACACGGACCCAAAGTCATTCCGTCCTATCTCTCTGTCTTCATTCCTGTTGAAGACTCTAGAGAAGTTGATCCTAAGGTACGTATGGGATGGTGCTCTCAGGCATCACGCACTACATAGGAACCAGCATGCCTACATTCCTGGTAAGTCATGTGAGTCTGCCCTCCATCACCTTGTAGGCAGGATAGAGAAGACACTGGAGGATGGAGAGATAGCACTGGGTGCTTTTCTCCAACCAATCCAAGGGGCCTTCGACAACACCGCCATGAATGCGGTGGTGAATGCCGCTAGGGCCCATGGGCTTATCGGAGTTATATGCGGCTGGACCGAGGCATTACTGAGCAACAGGAAAGTGGTTCTTTCACTTCAAGGTGAGGAATTAGTCGCTCTGACCACAAGAGGTTGCCCTCAGGAGGGGGGTTCTCTCCCCCCTGCTGTGGAATCTCGTAGCTGATGATCTCATCAGGCGTCTCAATGATTCTGGTGTCCTAGCTTTGGGCTACACTGATGACATTGCAATTCTGGTTATTGGTAAGTTCACCAACACGATCAGAGAACTTATGAACAGAGCACTGAACCTGGTGGGGGACTGGTGCAAGGAGGTGGGTCTTGCCATCGACCCTTCCAAGGTAGTGGCGGTGCCATTCACAAGAAGGAGGAACCTGCTCGGGCTGGGACCTTTGAATCTGCAGGGCACAGAGGTAAATCTGCAGAACGAGGTCAAGTACTTGGGTGTGGTACTTGATAAGACACTGAGGTGGGAACCGCAGCTGCAAAGGGTGATTGATCGAGGTAAGTGGTCACTCATGACTTGCAGACGAATGGTTGGCACTACATGGGGACTGCATCCTAGGCTTTTGCACTGGCTGTATGTTGCTGTGGTGAGACCGGCCATGACCTATGGTTCACTAGTCTGGTGGCCAAAGACTAACTTCGGTGCATCAGTGCGGGGGCTTGCGGCGGTCCAGAGGTTGGCTTGCCTCATGATTTCTGGGGCCATGAGTTCCTGCCCTGGAGCATCCTTGGATTGTATGCTCAATATCCTGCCCATAGATGTCTACATCAGAACGGTTGCTAGGAAATGTGCATATTGCCTCCGATGTGAGAATCTCTGGATGACTTTCAATGTACCCTCGGTAGGTCACACCAGAATTGAGCAGGTAGTCAGAAGTGAGGCCCTTGACATGCCTTCTGACCACCTTCACACTCGATACGCCTTCGGTAAGTCATTTTCAGTGGTGATTCCACCAAGGATTGACTGGCAAGATGGCGGCAGACCTCTTCATCCCTGCGAGTCAGAATGGTACATGGATGGCTCTAAGGGAAGCAAGGGAACTGGAGCTGGAATACTGGGGGTGCAAGATAAGGTAAAGCTCTGCGTTCCCATGGGGGATCTCCCTACAGTGTTCCAGGCAGAAGTGGCAGCCATTATGGAATGTGCTCTGTTCAATCTCAACAGAGGTGTCAGGAACAAGAACATTACCATTTTCTCAGATAGTCAAGCCACCCTCAAGGCTCTGGACTCCTGTACCTTCGACTCCAAGTTAGTGTGGGAATGCCGCAACGCGGTGTCTTCTCTTGGCAGTCACAACAACGTTACCCTTTGCTGGGTCCCAGGACACTCAGGTATTATGGGCAATGAAATAGCTGATCGTCTAGCGAACGATGGCGCTTTGATCCCATTCGTGGGTCCACAACCCTTCTGCGGCATCTCCAGGGCGCATGTGGATCGAGAGATCAACACGTGGGCACGTGAGTGTCACCGCAGGAGATGGGCGGAGCTGCCCCTACTGAGAGTAAGTAAACTGTCTCTCAGCTCTCCCTCTTCAAGGATCGCTGAGGATCTTCTACAGTTAGGTAGGTCCGAACTCAGACTCATTGTAGGTCTCATCACGGGACATGGACATATGAGGAAACATCTTGCTCGAATAGGACTCTTCCCCGGAGATCCAATCTGCAGGAAGTGTGGGCAGTCCGAGGAGACTGCTGATCATCTGCTGTATGACTGCACCGAGCTTGCCGGGGTGAGAGCCGCCACTCTCGGCTTCATGGAGAGGGGTTGTCACCTTCCCCGGGAGGAGCTAGTGGGGAGACTACGGCAGTTTGTCAGGTTTTTAAACTTAAAAGGTCCGTGAAACATTCAATCAACAGGGGTGCGCAAAAAGCAACATGGCTGACGTGCTATAGGAACTCTGCTCCGCCCCTTTGTGTAATGTAATGTAATGTACCCATCAATTCTTGTTTAATCAACAAATGAGTGTAGAAGTACAGTAGTTTTAAATGTTCCTCGTCCTTGGAGTCGGCGGTGAAGCACCTTAAGCACGGTTAGTAATGGTACTGCAATCACTGATCGAACCCATCAATTCTTGTTTAATCAACAAATGAGTGTAGAAGTAGTTGTAAATGTTCCTTGTTCTTGTCACCGTGCTTAAGGTGCTTCATCGCCGACTTCAAGGACGAGGAACATTTACAACTACTGTACTTCTACACTCATTTGTTGATTCAACAAGAATTGATGGGTTCGATCAGTGATTGCAGTACCTTTACTAACCGTGCTTAAGGTGCTTCATCGCCGACTTCAAGGACAAGGAACATAACTACTTCTACACTCATTTTTTTATCCAACAAGAATTGTTGCTGTACTCCGCGACAAATAACGCGGATCACCATAGGACACATGTTATCAAAAGGATGTGACTTCACTACTCTGTTAATGTCATGTCCTATATATAGGCTGTACTCCGCAACAAATAACGCGGATCACCATAGGACACATGTTATCAAAAGGATGTGACTTCACTACTCCGTTAATGTCATGTCCTATATATAGGCTGTACTCCGCGACAAATAACGCGGATCACCATAGGACACATGTTATCAAATGGATGTGACTTCACTACTCTGTTTCTGTCCGGTCCTATATATATATATATATATATATATATATATATATATATATATATATATATATATGCTGCACTCTGCGACAAATAACGCGGATCACCGTGGACACATGTTATGAAATGGATGTGACTTCACTACTCTTAATGTCATGTCCTATATATAGGCTGTACTCCGCGACAAATAACTCCGTTTCTGTTTGGTCCTATCAAATGGATGTGCTTACCCCTACAATTTAGTCCTGTCCTGTAACCTTCTTATACGTTTCGTGACGATTCGGAAGGCTTAATATTAAAAACTTACGTCAATCACAGTTCTATCAAAGTTCCGACTTAATAGTATAGTAGTTTTACTGTTAAGTCTTAACACTGTTCGGGGCTAAAAACTGGATTTTGGTTCGGAAGGTCCAAATCGTCACAGAGTCCGGACCGGACAGGTGTAGCCACTTCAGAAGCAGTATCCTTGGACCGGACAGATGTAGCTACTTCAGAAGCAGTATCCTTGGACCGGACAGGTGTAGCCACTTCAGAAGCAGTATCCTTAGACCGGACAGGAGTAGCCACTTCAGAAGCATTATCCTTGGATCAAATTCTAACTGTTTCTGAAGCACTTCATAAGTAAAATTTGCAACTGCATGAAGTTTTAGTATCCCTTGGCCCTAAAATTTTAAATTTTTGAAGAAATCAAATGGAACAATGAATATCTTGCACTATATATTACGTGTTTATTTTAGTTATGATCGATGACTCGTTTCATACAGTGTCGTTAGTGAGATTCTAATCAATATTCCGAAATGATACATTTTCATTTTACTTAACAGATACTGATGTTGTAACTCAAATAAACGGTATCAGCGCACTTACACATACTTTCTCCCTTAAGTAAATAAAAAAAAATGCAATCTGTAATAAAACTATCATGTTCTTCAAAGCTTCTATAAATATCATTTAATAATTAATTTATTCTTTCAAAAATAATCATCCCATTTCTGAAGATAAAAACAAAAAAGACAAAGTTAAATTAATTGTTGGAGTTGTATGGGGGAACCCTCCCCCCCGGTAATACCAAGCTTTTTTTAGTTGGTTTTGTTAAGTGATTTGACCTTACGCTTCATGGAACACCCTGTATATGTATATAAATTAAAATATTGTTTCTACTCTAGCAACATGGCAACATGAGTTCAGTGTACAGTAAACACATAAGACATTACATTTTAGCGAATTTCTCATAGGGAAGAATCTATTACCGTAGGCCTCATGGTGAGACTTAAGCCATGGACAGATTTTTATAAAACTTGTCATATATTATTATTATTATTATATTATTGACTAGCAGTAAGCCCGTCCCCTTGGTCCAGATCTTTGGAACATTGCATACAATGGTATATTTAGACTGGACTTACCTGAAGAATGTTTTCTGGTGGGTTATGCAGACGACATTGCGGCGGTTATTGTCGCAAGAAACGTCCAGCGTGCCCAGTGGAGACTTAATGAAACGATGAGGTATGTCTCTTCTTGGATGGAGGATCACCACCTGAGCTTGGCAACCGAGAAAACGGAGATTGTCATGATGACAGGGCGTCAGATTCCGACTTTGGTAGACTTTCGTGTCAACACGGAATATATTCGTTCCAAGCCAGCCGTGAAGTACCTGGGGGTTAGACTTGACACCAAGCTTTCCTTCAGAGAACAAATAAAGTATGTGTCAGAGAAGGCGGCAAGGATTACGACCGCGCTCAGTCGTCTTATGGCGAATGTTGGCGGCCCATCAGCGGAGAAGCGGAAACTTCTTCTGTCCGTCACAAATTCAATCCTTCTTTACGGAAGTGAGATTTGGTCGGACGCTCTCAAGAGGGAGTGCTACCGCAAACAGGTGGGAGCGGTGCAAAGGAGAGCCGCGTTGAGGATCTCCTCAGCTTACCGGGCGGTGTCGGAGCCGGCTGCACTGGTGGTAGCTGGTGTTGTCCCGATCGACCTGTTGGCCCAGGAAAGGAGAAGTGTGTACATCACCAAGTCCGAACTTGGCGCCAGGGAAGCGTCACGGGTGGCCAGGGAGGCCTCCATGCACCAGTGGCAAGAGAGGTGGCGAAATGAGTCTAGAGCGGCTTGGACGCGGAGACTTATTCCGGACCTGTCTGTGTGGGTTGATCGTGGGTTTGGGGAAATAAATTTCCTCATCACGCAGTTCCTCACCGGACATGGGTTGTTCCGAGCCTATCTTCACAAGATGGCCAAAGTGGACAGTCCGGCTTGTATTTACGGGGACGGTGTTCACGATGACGCGTCTTTTCATACGTTCTTCCAGTGTGATCGGTGGGCAGTTCTAAGGAGGCAGCTTCTGCTGAAGATCGGTGAATTTACGCCGGAGAACGCAGTAGAAAAAATGGTGACATCTCTTGAGAATTGGACTCTCATCACTTCCTTCGTGGAGAAAGTTCTCAAGAGAAAGAAACTTGAAGATCCGTAACATCCTGGATCTTCCCTCAGAAGGCTAAATCGGAGTTGAAGTTCATTGAGCTTTAAATACGAGGCTCCACTTTGAGGTTCATGCCTTAATAGGTTATTCCGAAGTGGTCAACAGCCTGAGGCGGGATGTTTTAGTTGGGTGCGAATCCCACACACCGGGGAGTGCACCGTTCTCCTCCCTGATGGTGCATGAGAGCATTTCCCCTCGAGAAAAAAAAGCAGTAAGTCCGTCCTATGTACGGGTTGTAGGATTCAGTTGAAGAAGAAAGATTATCATTACAAAATGTAAACCTGAAATCCTAAACAAATCAGTACAAAGAAAATAAATCAATACCATGCTTTATTATTTAGCATTACTTTACAATTTAAATAGATTAGAACATTAATACCATTATTATAATTAGTTATACATTAAAATACCTTTTTAATATAGTATGATTTCGAAATGGGTTTAAGATCAATGACCAATATAAACTAACTAATATTGATTTGACAGCTGTTTGTTTTTATTTCTAATCCAATACTATAATACGAGCAAGGTTTGTATATATATATATATATATATATTTGCACACGGATCTCGAAAACGGCACCGAGGATTTTCTTTAAATTTTTGAAATAACTAATTTCCGAGTAGAAAATAAGTTCTAGATAGGTCTAATGTCCAGGAAAATTCGTGTTTTCTTGTAATATTAAGTTTAAAATCTAAAAATTTAACATTACGCTTATGGAAAATCAAATGTAAACAATACAAACCAAAACAGCTGTTTATAACAGTTTGACAGTTCTTGATTGAAGACTACGGGGAACAATATAGAGGTTATGCATTAATATTTATTTTATGAATTAAATAAATGCAAAATTATTAGGTTACTAAACATTTTGTAAAAACTAAAGGATAACATAGCTGTGCGAAATAAAAGCAGAAAAAAGTATTTCCAAAATCTTCCGAGTTTTGATGGAAAACGTATTCGTTGTATTGCTTGAAGCCACTGTAACAAACCAATAAATCGATGTAAATTAAATTTCTCTTTTGCTTTTCAATCCTCATTCCGTTTATAACAAAAATTAGTTGATCACAGGCTAATAATAACGGTATGGATAATTAAACAGTAAATGATCGGATTTGGCTAAAAGACGTTAAACGGCATCGCTCAATTGACTAACGTCGTAGCCGAGTTGTAGCGTGTCGGCCTCAAGAACTATAGGCCGCGAGTTCCATACCCACCAGGGGCGATACTTTTAGTTCAGTGCTATATTAATTATGGTGTATTAAATCGGTTTTATTTAAACCACATAAATGTTTTCATTGAGTAATAAATGTGTTTTAATTTTTCTAATACACATATTATTCTAAACGAGCAAAGCTCGGTCACCAGGTACTAAATCTTTAAATTACAAAGACAGCTGATTATTATCAGTAGGTTATTCATTGAAAACTGGATCAAAATGCGAGTAAAAGTGGGTTTTTAAATGCTCGTTATTTACTTTTCAAGGGGCGGCGGGCAATTTCAATCATTTATAAACCTTCTCTGGAATGTAGAGAATACATGAAATAAGTTTCATTGTAATTAGTTCTCCCGTTATTTCGGAGAAGACGGCGTAAAATGCCTCCTGAAGCGTCACAGACAAACATAAAAAAATTTAGATAAGACCGGTTTCGGCTTCTCTAACGCACGAAAACTAAAAATAACAAAAAATTAATAATTCTGAGCAATTTACAGACAAAACTCTAATTTTATTTATATAGATTTGGAAATTCGCATGAGTACGCAGGTCTGCTGTGACGGGGATATATATATATATATATATATATATATATATATATATATATATATATATATATATATATATATATATATATATGTGTGTGTGTGTGTGTGTGTGTGCGTGTGTGTGTGTGTGTGTGTGTGAGTGTGTGTGTGCCTGTGAACAGTAAAAATGGTCCGATCGAGACCAAGTTTTGTAGACGTGTATTCATACATTTGCTCGGACGAGTTCGTAAACCAGACATATCGGTCAATTGGAAAGGGTAGTTTGGGGAGGGGGGGTTGTACCCCAAAATTGGGGTTTTGCGTTTTCATATGTAATTTAAATTTTATCTTAAACCTTTAAAATCAGCTTAAAAAACTACACAGTTTAGTTCCTTAAAGTTTTTCTTTATCTCCAACGCTTACCGAGATATTAAAAATCTAAACACAGTACGTTGCATTTTGGGGTTCTAATGTTAATCTTAAGGAGGATAAAGAAAAATTAATATTTCACTTATCAATCAATATTTTTGGATAAAACTTCATATTTTGCTTCATGTGGTTAAGATCCATCCATTTATGCTTAAATAGTTTATGTATTTATCATGGCAGCTAACCTGCATACTCTTTTCCCATGTTAATCATATAGGGAATAGGTAAACTCCTTTATTTATGGACAGATGTTGATGAAACTTGGTGTAATTGGTCAAAATAAAAATTGTTTATGCTAGAAATTCCTACTTTCAGTGTTCCTCACAGCAGCTAACCTACAAACTCGTTTCCCATGTTAATCTTATGAAGAATAGGAAAATAACTAACTCATATATTTATAGACGAATATTGATAAACCTTGACATATAATATTATTATTATATTATTTATTCGGAAATTCGCTGAGTATGCAGGTCTTTTGCGACGGGGGTTCACGAGAATGTACGATGGCCTTGTGAACTGCGGAATTGGTTATTTTTGCCACTACCTTTATCCTCAGCTCGCTACGCACACACACGCATCATTCTTCCATCAGGTCCGGATCTTCGATATCAACTAAAGGACAGTCAGTACGACATTTTATTTCTAGCTAGAGACAAGTTACTGACAGTAACTTACTTACCGAATAACAACAAGTAACAAGTTACTTACCGAATTTTTGACGTCCGAATTATCGACGTTCTAATACAGTAATACTATCGCATTCTATCGGCAGCCGGTTGAACTATGTACACAAGGCTAGCTCACAGCACAGACTCAAATTATTTCCAGCGGTTCAAGTTACAATCATACTACGTAATAACCATATAAGCCTCAAATTTCCAATCCAGCTTTATAAAAACACTGAAGAATACATAAATTAATATATTTATACCTGGTTGAAAAAGTGGGGCACTAATTTTGCCAATTATCAATTAATTCTATCAATTTTGAGCCTTAAGCCAGAATAAAATTTAATTCACTGTATTTCACAAATCAAGCTAATATTTTGCAAACATAGTTGATCATTGCTCAAAACATTTATATAAAAATGAAATATTACAAAAAACGTATTACAGTAATTATTTTCCATAATTATATTACTTATCGATCTTACATACTGTAACATTATAATTTATAGTCTTATATAAGATTATCAGTTAGATAATAAATACCCCCATAGCAGCAGACCTGCGTACTCAGTAAATTTCCAAATATCGATTAAAACTCGTAATATATTATTATTATATTATTGAATATAATAATAATATATTACAAGTTTTATCAATATCTGTCGGTAAATATGATAGTTATTTGCTTATTCTCCATAAGAATAACATAGGAAATAGTATGCAGGTTTGCTACTCTGAGGAACATTGAAAGTAGGAATTTTTTTTATACAAAGTTTCATGAACATCTGTTCAGCATAAACAAGGTTAGCTGCCATGATAAACACATAAACTATGATTTTTAAGCATAAATGGATAGATATCAACTACGTGAAGCTAAATATAAAGTTTAATTCAAAAATATTGATTGATAAGTGAAATATTAATTTTGCTTTATACCATAAGATTAACATTGGAGCCCAAAAATACAACGTACTGTGTTTAGATTTTAGCGAATTTCCCATAGGGAAGAAGCTATTACCGTAGGTCTCATGGTAAGACTTAAGCCCGGAACCATGTTATTTTTTCTTCTTTAGGTGCCCACAGTCCAAAAACAATAGTTAAAATTTATATATATATATATATATATATATATATATGCATATATATGTATATATATATATATGTATATATATATGTGTGTGTGTGTCTGTGAACACGATAACTCTCTGTAGTTTTAAAGCTGATTCCAATGGTGAAAGATAAAATTAGAAAATTTTAATAATTACATGTGAAAAACGCAAAAAACCCCATTTTGGGGTACAAACCCCCCCCCCAAACTACTAGGCACCTAGAGAAGAAAAAATAAACTGGTCCCGGGCTTAAGTCTTACCATGAGACCTACGGTAATAGCTTCTTCCCTATGGGAAATTCGCTAAAAATCTAAACACAAGTTGTATTTTTTTTATTAGTTTTAGCGAATTTCCCATAGGGAAGAAGCTATTACCGTAGGTCTCATGGCAAGAGTTAAGCCCGAGACCATGTTATTTTTTCTTCTTTAGGTGCCCAGAGACCAAAAACAATAGTCGTTAAAATTTTTATATATATATATATGTATATATGTATATATGTATATATACATGTGTCTGTGAACACGATAACTCTCGTAAAAATGGTCCGTTCGAGACCAAATTTGATAGAGACGTGTATTCCTACAAATGCTCGGACGAGTTCGTAAACCAGACATATCGGTCAATGGGAACGGGTAGTTTGGTGGGGTTTTGTACCCCAAAATGGGGTTTTTTGAGTTTTTCACATGCAATTTTTAAAAATTTCAAATTTTATATTTCACCATTGGAATCAGCTTAAAAAACTACACAATTAAGTTTTTTAAAGTTTTTCTCTATCTTCAACGGTTACCGAGATATAAAAAAATCTAAACACAGTACGTTGTATTTTGAGGCTCCAATGTTAATCTTATGGAGGATTAGGAAAAATTAATTTTTCACTTATTATCTAATTTTTTTGGATGAAATTTGATATTTAGCTTCATGTGGTTGAGTTCTATCCATTTATGCTTAAAAATCATAGTTTATGTGTTTATCATGGCAGCAAACCTGTATACTCTTTTCCCATATTAATCATATAGTGAATAGGCAAATTCTTTATTTATGGACAGATGTTGATGAAATTTGATATAAATGCTCAAAAAATTAATTGTTTACGCTAGAAACACCTACTTTCAGCGTTCCTCACAGCAGCAAACCTGCATACTCTTTCCCATGTTAATCTATGGAGAGTAGGCAAATAATAGTCATATTTATTGACAGATTATGATCGAACTAGTCATATATTATTTTTATTATGTTATTGATTTGGAAATTCGCTGAGTACGCAGGTCTGCTGCGACGGGGGTATTTATTATTTATTAGATGTTGATGAAACTTAAAATTTTTAAATCTTCTTTATTTCCTTTTTATTTGTCGTCAGTTTATTAAAGTGTTCAGTGTCTGTGAACACAATAACTCTCGTAAAAATCGAGACCGAGACAAAATTTGGTAGAGACATATATTCTTGCATTTGCGGAAGAGTTCGTAAACCAGACATATCGGTCAATTGGAACGGGTAGTTTGGGGGGCTTTTGTACTAAAAAATTGGTTTTTTTGCGTTTTCCATGTGTAATTTAAAAAGTTTTCAAATTTTATCTTCAACCATTAAAATCAACTTTAAAAACTACACAATTTAGTTCCTAAAAGTTTTTCTCTATCTCCAACCGAGATATTAAAAAATATAAACACAGTACGTTGTATTGTGGGCCTCCAATGTTAATCTTAAGGAGGATAGGGAAAAATTAATATTTCCCATATTAATCAATATTTTTGGATAAAACTTGATATTTAGCTTTATGTGGTTGAGATCTATCCATTTATGCTTAAAAATAATAGTTTATGTGTTTATCATGACAGCAAACCTGCATACTCTTTTCCCATATTAATCATATAGGGAATACGCAAACTCCTTTATTTATGGACAGATGTTGATGAAAGTTGGTATAAATGTTAAGATAAAAATTATTCATGGTAGAAATGACTTCTTTTAGTGTTCCTCACAGCAGCTAACCTGCACACTCTTTCCTATGTTAATCTTATGGAGAATAGGCAAATAATTCTCATGTTTATGGACATATTTTTATAAAACTTGTCTTATATTAAATTATTGATTTGGAAATTCGCTGAGTACGCAGGTCTGCTGCGACGGGGGTATTTAATATCTCGGTAACCGTTGGAGATAGAGAAAAGCTTTAAGGAACTTAACTCATTATTCAGGTCTAGTGCCTACTATAGTGTACTATTTAATGTACACATAAATCGTCCATAAGATTTATTAGATCAAGTTCAAAGCCACCTACAGTAAAAAAATTCAGAGTGATTGACTATATATCGTAAATTCTTGCGTAACCTAAGATTTTTTACCTTTGAGTGTGCTCCCAAGGTAAATATTGAATCGAGGTTTTCGGAAAGTGAAAGGAAAAAAATACCGCCCTTGTCCCGGGACCCCATACCCTTCGGTAGCTTCCTTCTTTATTGATTTATGGCACGAGTGAAGAGGATTGTTTTTGCTCTCAGTTTCTTTGATTTTACTTTTTTACATTATTTTAACACTGATGTGATGGATTCTTCTAAATCAAAGAAGTACTTCTGCATCACAATTATGTTGGATTTTTCAGTATGCTTTTAAAATTCCTCTCTCATTGACGTTGAGCGGTAATGTAGGTATTATTTAGGTGGGATCTTTTTTATATTTCTCTTATCTTATTTTTTATGCAAAGATCTGTATTGTTATTATTTTACTAAATATGGTACACTACAAGTATTTATAGACTCATGGAAACATTATTTGCTGCGTTCCTAGTTATGCTTTCAGCAATCTGCTATACCCGCACATAGCCTGAGGGTAAATCATATGGCATGTTACAAAGCCTAAGGCTGCTTCAGTAAAACCAAATACAACCAATAACTGTCTCGTCCGATATCTCTAAACCAAACACAACCAATCTCTGTCTCGTCTGATCTCTCTAATGCAAACACAACCAATCTATGTCTCGTCTGATCTCTCTAAACCAAACACAACCAATCTCTGTCTTGTCTGATCTCTCTAAACCAAACACAACCAATATATGTCTCGTCCGATCTCTCTTAACCAAACACAACCAATCTCTCTCTCTTCAATTTCTCTACACCAAACACAACCAATCTCAGTCTTGTCTATCACTCTACACCAAACACAACCGATCTTTGTCTCGTCTATATCTCTACACCAAACACTACCAATCTCTGTCTCGACTATCTCTCTACACCAAACACAACCAATCTCTGTCTCGTCAATCTCTCTACACCAAACACAACCAATATATGTCTCGTCCGATCTCTCTAAACCAAACACAACCAATCACTGTCTCGTCTGATCTCTCTAAACCAAACACAATCAATCTCTGTCTCGTCAATTTCTCTACACCAAACACATCTAATCTCTGTCTCGTCTGATCTCTCTAAACCAAACACAACCAATCTCTGTCTCGTCTACCTCTCTACACCAAACACAACCAATATTTGGCGTTTTTCGTACAAGGATTGTGGGGAAACGGCTTATGGTTTGGAGCTGAAATTTTGGGAATGTGGATGAATAACAGACCTTTTTCACGTGAAACTGTTTGAAATTACAAATTAATAAAATAAATTCGTTTCCTACAAGAAATTATTTTGCAACACCAAATTTTTGATCCGATAATCTTACAAAATATGTCATTTTGGAGGTCTACAGTTTTTAAAAAAATTACAAAAAAAACAGAATTGTTGTCTTACAAGAGTCACTCAGGAAGCTTGCACGAATCATCCACATATGCGTAACGAATAAGCGACACTAGCACCGACCTAGTGGATTTCAGTTGTCCCTAACGCCGCTGTGTCAGTCCACTGATCCCATTTATTAAGCTTGTTTTGATGGTGGTAGTCAAATTATACTTTACTTTTATTGACACACACATCAACAGACATCACATCGAAATCCACTTTTTAGGATTCAGGAGACCGTAAATCGGATATAACCGTTTTAAAATTATACATCCACTCTCAGGTCAAACTTCAAAATCTTGTCGAAACATGCCAACCGGTCGGTTGAAGTTCCAAAGTTAATTTGACTGAATATACTATAATTCACACAAATTCTCCTTACAGTGTCCATTTCGTGTTTGGGTCGGTGTCTCATCGTAACTTGTGACAGGCGGTAGCTTAGGCGATGAGGGTGGAGGGTTCTGTACCCCGGCAACCGGCACCTTTTAACGTCGTAAATCTCACGCCCTTTGAGGCGCCGACCTTGGAGTAAAAGTGAAAATCGGATCCGCAGCCTTCAGTTGCCGAGGGAAGGCTGTAAAACAATAAAGTCGCAAAAATTAAAATGGGCTCAGAAAGGGGTCCGTGGAAAATCTGGTCACTAAATCACTACTGTAGGCCTGCCGATACTGCAAACTTTTCAAAGTTTGGAGAAGAGTAGTTCTACGTAACCCTTTCAGTAAAAGCGAGGTTAGAATTTAGAACTATACGCTTTCACCCTAAACAGAAATATATGCTATTCAACATCATAAGCCTCTTTATCTAAATATACACTACTTTAAATTGATTTAATCTATTTAACCCCAAAACTATATATTGATCGGTTTATAAATTATTAAAAAATATTAAAAAGTATAACATATTTTAACTTTTGTTTACATTTAACCATTGTTTATTTCTACATTATAATGTCCGTAACGTATAATATTTCTTTAACATTACTGAAAATTGTATGAAATAATTAAATATACGGCATCGAAGGACAGACACATTCTTTCTCCCTTAAGTCAGTTTAAAAACGACAATCTTCAATACAACTATCATATTCTTTGACGTTTATCTAAATATTATTTAATAATTTATTGGTTCAAGCGTAACCATCCAATTTCCAAAAATTAACAAAAAGAGTATCAAAATTAAATTAATTGTTAGAATTTCATAGTGGGGACAACCCCACCGGGAATAGTGGGGTTTGATGGGCGAAGTGACCTTACGCTGCATACCAAGTTTCACGGAAAACGGTTTGGAAGTTAAGGAATACATTGATTTTTTAATATTTTCAAAAAACATTGCGCGCTCTGAGACAACGGAGTCTACTGCGTTAACACAATACATTTTACTTTGACAGTAAATTTAACTTTTCTCTGGAACCGTTAGGCGTAGACAAATCATTCAGATTACTAATTTGTTTAGTTTTTAAGCTGGTTTCAATGGTTGTAGTCAAATTATACTTTACCTTTATTGTTTTCGTGGAAAACTCAAAACCTAAAACCGATATTTTGAAAAATGCGGTTGGTGTCATTTTGATTATTTCATATAGGTCTATAAATAATATAATTTTCGTCAAAATCGTTAGTTCTATTTTTGAGAAATTTTCATTTTACGTGTTTTGGGGTGGGTAACTTTTTATTCTGGGGGCTCTAAAATGGATATATCCCCCAGAACCTCACATTCCGAAATCCTTTCGAATACAATACTTTCTCCTTATACTATCGTATAGGGGGCGAAAATAAAAATATCAGTTTTTCGTTAGTCTCGTTAGCATTTTAAACACATATTGTAAAGCAAAGATCAGCCGTTCAACAAGTGAACTTCACAGCTGATGTCTGCACAGCTTCCTGTTCCGGTCTTCGAGACCCTACTCAGCACACAGTATATATCAGTCATGCTGACGCGACTGCCAAAATCTGTCAAATCTTGGAGATTTTCTCCACGTGACATTACACATAGCCTTTTCGCTTAGGTCGCACTCTTTATCGTTGAGAATTAGAATTAACTATGAGCCAACTTCACTTAAATATTCACAATATTAATTGAATAACAATAATAATTTTATCAACCAAGCTTAAGAACAAACAAAATTCATCAATACCATATAAAAAATATGTTGAAGTCATTCTTCGCTTGTCACAAACAATGCATCACTCGTACCCCTATAAGCACTAGTCTCAAAAAGCTCTATGAATGACAGTCATGCCTAAAGGTTGTAGTCTCTTGTCTCTTTCATTAAACCAATGTCTCAATACAGCTCTACAATAAGCTCATCGTCACTTGCCTCCCCTTATTGTACTACTTGCCTCTATATCTCAATGAAGGACTGTCATATCTAAGAAGGATACGTCCAAGACACGGCTCAGACCAACTCACGACAGTCACAGTCGCAAGACTACCAACTACCACTCTGGCCGCATAGATCGGCTTACCAGCGTCCTGGAGCCTTTACTGCGACATATTCTGACGTGGTCTTGGCCTTGTTCGACACCTGTCTCTCCCACCACGACTACCACGACTCGTAAAAAAATAAATTAAAGAATGATAAAAAATAACCACAAATATCTCATAATTCTGATTTTTAAACTATTGTTCTCTACAAACATAAACTAATTATTTACAAAATCACAACAACATAAAGAATACCGCCGTCGCAGTAAACCTGCTTATTAGAGAATTTAAATTTATTTCTAATCATTATTCTAAATGTTAGCACCATAGCAAAGGTTTTCCTGTCGAAGATAAAATTATAAATTCTTGCTTTTAAAACTCAAACTTAATTCAATCAATCCTCTGCTGTCTAAGGATGAAATTTTCTTTGTGTCAACACTTTCAACTGGTATATATCTGCACAGTACTAATTAATTATGATAATATACAGGTTTATCTTCCAAATTAACAAACCGACATTTAGTATATTAAAATAATTGCGTGTAAAGTTGCTTTAAAATACGAGTTTCCCACCAATAGCGCAACGATTCCGGAAAGTTCGGGAGGTCATGCTGTTGATTCCTTCCGTGTTTTCAGGGAAGGTGGGAACGGTGAATTTAGAGGTAGCATTTCAAATAGAATGGTTGACAGTAGGGACCCTTGTGGGACACCTCGCGGAACTAAATTCACTTTCGTTCTGCCTTATTGCGCCACTGTCCACTGTGCCTGCACGCAAATAAAACCATAAATCTACGTAACGGTGTCATCAAGGACTTCTGCGAACTCAACTGGAGACTTAAGTAGCTGAAAAACTTTGAAGGAGTTCATTAGTAAATAATCAACATAACCACCTGAGCAATGCCTATCACTGGCATTATATTACCCATAGTAATGATTGAATAACAAGCTAATCAATTTACCATAAGAACGATTTTAGAACGTTATATTTTCAGGCTACTCTTCGGAAAGTTACTACAAGGAATGTATTTTAACTGATTGATAACTTAATTATTTTCAATAAAAGTCTATAGTTTAATTCTAGATTACGTAAAAAGAAGTAGGTCTAGACTTTCAACCTTGAACTGTTTTACCGCCTTTTCCTTGTCTCTATTTTATTTTGTAGATCACATTGGTACTACCAATATTATAAATATAAATTTTTTTGGGACTCCATCACATTCTAATCTCTGGATAGGTTGAGCTTAAGTTATGCAGAAAGATCCCTGATAGTCCCGAATAGACCGTTAAAACGCTTACTTTGCTTGATATGTTATGTGTTCAGATGTTTGCAGACCATTTTAATCTTTACGCCCTTCAGCACTTTTAACAGAATCTTAGCGAAAAGTACAATAACTTTGAAAACCACCTCATCAGCAAGACACTTTGCCTATAATTCATTTAACAATGTATTCTAAAATATACCCCAGAAGCAGCAGACCTTCATACTCCGCGAATTTCCTCTTATTTTTGTAAATTACTTGAAATACCATTACAAATTATTCGTAATATTGTCATTTGTAATATGTAAGTTGTATCAGTTTTCTTTCTTATTCTCTGAATGAATAACATGAAAAATGAGTGAGTAAGTAGGTTTAGTGCACGAGGAACATTTGAGGAGGAGGATAATTAATATGTAGACTTCACAGTATTCACTATTGGATCTTAACTATTTGAAGCTGTGTGCCAAGTTTTATCCAAATATTTCACCCTCTGTAAAAAAAGAGTGTCTGGATGAATGAATACTGATTACTCTTTTAACTTTCTTCGGGCACCTCTTCGGGTGGAATATGTCAGTTAAACGATAAGTTAACTTTCAACTAAATGATAATATACGGCAGTAGTTAAAACTAAAGACGGGTGATGTCTCGAAGGGTACTGCTGGTGTTTATATACCTACAGCCTACAGTATAATATTCATTCCACAATATATAGAAGTTATTACATGGTTCTAAAAATCTTGAATTGATTGTGTTGTGTTAGTTGTTCAAACCTATGTATATTCCGCCACAGCGTGGCATCTTCAAGGGCTATAAAAATGTTTTAAAACAGGAAAAATATTCCCGATCGGTAAACTAATCTAAAAAATCTAAATTTGACAAGGATATATCCAAGCTCTGGTGGGGGTGTTGGCACTTTGCAAGATGAAAATTTGAAACAGGTTCCATAGAAACTACCAGAGCTATTGTATTGAATTTTTAATATATAAGAATGAGAACAGCTGTTTAGATGATCTGAAAACATTCCCTTTAGAGATATCCATGATCTAACCTATAACAGTTACAGCAATTACAACCATTTTTGACAGTTTTATTTACAATCTGTTTTTTATACAAAATAATAAATGTTAGTCAAAAATCAAATGTAAATGTTATATCAAATCATCAACCTAACAGAAATATGAGTCGGCCGCTGTTCTCGATCCAGCGACCTTCGACTTACTGGGCCAGAGCTTAAGTGCCGGGATTGTCTCTTATCCAATGAGAGTATATAATGGATTTTGAAGATTTTTATTAATTTATCAGGTTAGGTTAGGGTAGTATGGTGTAAAATATCGCACGTTACTTGTCCTAAACGTGTTTCCTGAACTCGCATGATAATCTCACTCTCAACCTCCCTCCTCCAAAGCAGTCATAAACGCCATAAAATTAATTGCGAAAGAAATAAAAGAAAAAATTAAAGTAATATAGGCATACAAAACGTATTTTGATGGCTATGTGAACTATGAATATTGCATTGCACTGTATGCATTCATCGAAAAGATTCATGTTAGTGAGCCGTGACAAGTCCGCCGCTAAAAAATCCCATTCTACCGGAAGTGGTATTTTGTACCAAAAACATTGTTGACCGGTACAAAATCATGTTGCCGGGTACTTCTAACGTACCGAATTCAACCAAAATAAATATGCATATCTCGTCTCATTGTTCAACTGTTATAGTGCAATGCCGTATTGTTCTATGTTGATTTCGTTGAGTTTTTTTGTCCATCGGAAATATGTTGGCAGACGGTTTCCGCCTGTTAGTCAGGGCATATACCCCGATGAGAGCTCTGGCTTTCTTATAAGGCCGGTGTCTATCGTAATGGCTGGGCATTGATATGGTGTTGAGAAACTTAATCGTTGTGAATCTCGTGTTGAGTTCAAATTTTAAGTATTCCATCACGCCCACCATGTCCTTCTAAACCCCTGCTAATGTTAGATGGGTAAGTTATATTTTCTCATGCTCTGAGTATATTTTGTAGGTTAAAAGAGTCTTTAAATTTTTTAAATGGCATGTCTTACATGTTTCAGTGTTAGTTTCGATTTTTCTGTGTATCTTTCTGTTTGTAAACATTCATTTCATAGTTGTTTTTCTGTTTTCAAAGAACCTAGAGCAGAATTTAGACCGGAAAATTGCCTTTGATAAAACACCATGTGGTAAGCCTAGTATGCTAACCAAATTTTTAAGTCTGAGCAGTCATAATTAGGCCTATAAGGCCTCAAAATTGTTTTATTTCTTGTTAAAGTACTAGGCTACCACTTTGGGTAATGTAATTTAATTGTTTTTTCTCTACGGTCTTCAAACTCTAGGTAGTGTTGTAAGTGCTCTCTTGCTCCTTTTGTGGTGGCTTGCTTCCCATTGGTTGAGCTTGGATGCCTATCACTTTATATACAGTATTTACAAACTTTCGCCGGATCAAATATTTTTACAATATTGAATAGCCCCCTCTATATACACGATCCCCTGTAATTTTATATATTTAACTATATTTTATTATTCTATCTATATTTTACCCAACCGGTTGACGGCCGATCCTGGGACTCTGATACCATCGTACAACGGGCCTACGAGTATTGTGGGGTTGATGGGGCGCCTGGCAACATCTCGCCCCGGCTGCAAAAAAAACTACGCGATAGCCTTTCATGGGACCACATTCGTCTATTTTTAGTTAATTATATTCAGTTGATATTGCACATATTATTGATCACCAAGCTCGTAAATATAAGACATAACAACTAATTTTAATCGATAACTTATCACACTCAAACCAATCATCTGAACATAGATGTATCAAGCAAAGCAAAAGTTAAAAATAAAGGCAAAAGTTACGTGATAAATCGTTGTTTTTGAATAAGGTTAGGAATTGCTGTAATGGAACCGAAAGCCGAGAGTCACTGAGACGATATTGTTTGTAAATTAATTATAGCATTATTCAGGCCGATATCTCCACGCAATTCCTATTCATTGGTTACCTAAACACCTAAATCGTCCTGTTATTCGGTCCAACCATGTTTTTACTTGTTCGGCCGTGACCGTGACAGGAAAGTAACAAGTATGAAAGTAACAGGTCCCGGACCGGTAACGGTAAAGGTGAACTTTTGGCCCATTTCATCGCGGATGCGGATATCCCGTTAGCGCCAGCCGCTCCATTCTCAACCTCCAAGGCCAAGGTTACGCAACTCTCTCTCTGGAGTCACTCACCCTGCCTGGTGGCGTCATGCGGACCAGGTACCGTTAATGACATAGACATCAGCCTCGCGAGTGACAATGAGGGGACATGCATGATTGCTCATCCATCTCGATAACGGCTCGCAAATTTTTGAACTAAACAATTTGTGTCTAAGATAATTTCTAAATAGGTCTCATCTCCAGAAAATCTTTGAGTTTTATGAAAAACCTATCTATGTAAATGAAATTAAATATTTCTACGCTTTACAATGTCAAAAAGCCGATATAAATGGGTAAATGGATATCTCAAGTTCTGTCTGTCTTTCTGTAACGCTAAACAAGGCTTTTTGCGAGCTTTAACAAGAAAACGTGATCTCCTACAGTCATGAAACTTATTAAAACAGTTAACTTCAATTTAAAAAAATGTTTTAAAATAAACAATAAGCAATAAACGGTACTGCCACATACTAAATAAATTAAAAAACAACAAGCTTTAATAAAACTATAATAATTTTAAAGTTTATCTAAATATCATCTAAAAATTTTATTGTTTCAAAAATAATCATCAAATTTATAAAACTAACACAAGAGAAAACAAGTTAAATAATTTGATAGAACGTTTTTAGAACAATAAAATTTAAAAATTTTTTAAATTTTATCTTTTACCATTCGAATCAGCTTAAAAACTACACAATTTAGTTCCTTAAAGTTTTTCTCTATCTCCAACGGTTACCGAGATATTACAAAATTTGAACACAGTACGTTGTATTTTTGGGCTCCAATGTTAATATTATGGAGGATAAAGAGAAATTAATATTTTAGTTATAATAATATAAATATATATTATAATATATAATAATATAATCAATGTTTTTTGATTAATCTTGGTATTTACCTTCATGTGGTTGAGACCTTATGCTTCAAATGCTTAAAAATCGTAGTTTATATGATAGTACAGTACTTGCATGCTCTTTTCCCATGTTAATAATACGGAGAATAGACAAACTCCTTTATTTATGGACAGATGTTTATGAAACTTGGTATGAATGGTCAAAGTAAAAATATTTTATGCTAAAAATACCTACTTTCAATGTTCCTCACAGGAGCAAACCTACATACTCTTTCCCATGTTAATAATATGGAAAGTAGGTAAATAACTCTCACATTTATCTACAGATAGGGATAATACTATATATTATTATTATATTACAGTATTGACTTGGAAATTTTCTGAGTACGCAGGTCTGCTGCGAAGGTTTTTTTTATTTATTTAGTCAGCGTAGAAACCTTGATGTTGGTTAGAAATCATCTAAAATCGCGGCGAAATTATTCCTTTTAACCGAAAGTACTATTGACACGTAAGAAATACGGTTCTAATATAAAATGTAAACTGGACATAAGCCTGTAGAGTGTTGCCCTAAGGTTGTGTGTTGAGGGCTCAATGGGTATCATGACGTCTAAGAAGTATAATCCGGACCTCACAAAGACATGGCATTGTCTTCTGTCTTGCCAAACGAACATGAATCAGGGCATTATAACAAGTCTAAATGAGTCGAACAATAAAACGGCTGGTTTCCGGAAATGGATATATAATTAGTGAATGAGGAAAAAGGGATAGACCTATTCCGTTAGTAGCCCTAGATAACTAGCCGCCAATTTTCACGATATGGTGATGCAATTTGGTGAGTAAGCGTATACCCTTTCCCCTTTGAGATACATCGACGAGCCATCGATGTATACCCGCCTCAATTGAAGATACTACGATATGTCTCTTATGGTGACCTCTCAGAGTTGCCTCAGTAAGCCATCAACATACACGCCTCTATTGAAGATACTACGATATGTCTCTTATGGTGACCTCTCAGAGTTGCCTCAGTAAGCCATCAACATACACGCCTCTATTGAAGATACTACGATATGTCTCTTATGGTGACCTCTCAGAGTTGCCTCAGTAAGCCATCAACATACACGCCTCTATTGAAGATACTACGATATGTCTCTTGACATACCATGTCTCTTAAGGTGACCCCTCGGAGTCGCCTCCGTGAGCCATCAACGTATGCCCTTCCTCCTTCGAGATACATGGTATGTCTCTCATATGGACCTCTCAGAGTTGACTTTTCGAGCCATTGTCGTATAATATTTCCCCTTCGAGATATTACTGTATGTCTCTAATGGGGAACTCTCAGAGTTGCCTCTTTGAGCCATTGTCGTATATTATTTCCCCTTCGAGATATTACAGTATGTCTCTCATTTGTGCCTCCTCTCAGAGTTGTCTCCGCTAAATATCAACGTATACCCGTCTCCTCCTTGAGATACTGCAGTATGCCTCCCCTGGGTGCCTCTCAGAGTTGTCTCTGTTAGATATCAACATATACCCATCCCCTTTTCGAGATACTACAGTATGTCTCTCATGGGTGCCTCCTCTCAGAGTTATCTCTAGTAGCCATCAACGTATACCCATCCCCTCCTCGATATACTACAGCATGTCTCTCATGGGTGCCTCCTCTCAGAGTTATCTCTAGTAGCCATCAACGTATACCCATCCCCTCCTCGATATACTACAGCATGTCTCTCATGGGTGCCTCCTCTCAGAGTTATCTCTAGTAGCCATCAACGTATACCCATCCCCTCCTCGATATACTACAGCATGTCTCTCATGGGTGCCTCCTCTCAGAGTTGCGAATGCGAGCCATCAACACGTTCCCGACGGCCACAACATAATGAAGTGAAGTACAAAAATGATAGAAACGATAAATCGAGTAACGATAAGTTTAATGATGAATACAAATTTTTAGAATGAATACATGAGTGTAAAGATCTTAATTTCTATTATTTAATATAAGAGTGTTTTCGTTATGAAATAACAATTTTAGGCTTGCAGGTCGGCGGAGCTTCCTACACATCCTTGTCAGTTTATCATTCAGGTCGTTACTCGATCTCAGATCAGATGATGATCAGGTTTTGAATTCCCCGGTTCTGATTTTTTCATACCTTTTCATCGTCATATGTTTTTAAAAACCATTTCAATTCTTAATTGTGTGCCGTTATAAACGTTTATTTATATTTTAACATTTCCATCCATTTCAACTGCAGATTGAAAAACAGATATATAAACCTTGAAAATTTAGACTTTGAACCTTGAAAATAGAATCTTTGACATGTTTCGGTTGCGCAATGAAGCGTCTAGAAGAGTCAGACGGCAGACGGGGATCCCGTAACCGCCCCACTTGCCATCACCTTCACCTTGGCGCAAGGTCGACCAAGTAGGCTGAGCCGCCAGGGACCCGGAAAAGGAATTTGGCGCTGACTCTCACTGGCTTGATGACTCTCTCTCAAGTTCACTGTCAAGGTCCCGATTGCTATGTCGACGGGATCAACAATACCAACGGAATGGGCAATTTGAGCACCGATACGGACGCTACAAAAACATCTCTCTTTGAACTGCTCATTAAATAACCGTACGTACGTACGTATCAACAATACGTACAGGATGAGCAATTTGCGCAACAAAACCGTACTTACGTTTAAATATTCGCCTAATGCGATGGACAAACTGTCACCATGCCCAGTTACTTATTTAGATAAGAATATTTGGAAGAATATCACGAAGACCACGAAGTAACGTAAGTTTTATCATAGTTTTCCAATCTGATTAAGTTGTATTTATTTCGCAAAATTTAACAACCAACATGATTTTTTAACCCATGAGCTTTGTTCCTTTCTGCAATAACTGACTAAAGCCCTGTACTCGTATTTGTCAGTTGCAACACCAACAATGCTGGCTGGGGTTCGGTGATTGCAGCTCCAGCTTCATTTTCTGAAGGTTTCCGGTTCGGTCCTGCACAAAATTATGAAACAATTTTTTTTCATTTAGCTATTAAATAATTATCCTGGCGAATAAACAACTAGTCTTTGTCAGTAGCTGAGCTACATTTGTAATAAATTCCATTACACTTACCAATTTTACTTTTCACTCATATTCACCATAGAATACTAGAGTGGATTGGTGTCTTGTTTATTTATTATGAATATGAAAAAATACCCAATATTGCAGTACAAAATTACAGAAATGCTTTGCAGATAGTAGCCAGGAACCGCTTTAAAACAAATCGGCAACATTGGTCGCAAGCAAATTGGGTTATATTGCTCGGTCCGGCTATTATTGTATGTTCGGTTGTACTGTGATGGTCACTGAACCATGGACTAGTCCATTCTTGGAATCCAGAGGAATAGTAAGGTAAAGATAATTTACCTTTTCATATTATTTAAAAATTTAATAGTTTAGCATGTGGTGGTTAAGCTGAGCTAACTTATGCGTTCTGTTAACTCGTATACTCTATAAATGAAAGTAATTAGACTCGAAAGATAACATTTATTTAGAGGTGTTCGGGTTTGTTTATGTGTGTTCGAACGAGTTTATGTAGGAGTAGGGCCTACTTAAAAAAGAAAAAAAAATTATAAAAAAATATATAATCACTTTTAGAGAAAATGCTCGTAGAAATACCACGTTTAATAACGAATAGTAGAAGTTGATGAATTTCATTTTTTTCGCTGGATTATACAACAAGTTTACGCTCGTATGAATATACGAACAACTCTCTTGTCGTGATTTAAAATGAAACCTTATTTCATTTTCAGACTGGACTTAATTATTTCTTTATAACTAATAAAATACTAAATTATAACTATCAAGTATTATCTATTATAATCTGGTCCATTCTATTCCTGTCAATGGAGTTTTTAGGTAACTATTTTTTGGTATAACACAGTTTTTTTTAGATGTAATCACAGGTAGTGAGTGAATAACACACTAAAAAAGTCATAAAATGGCAATTTCGTAGCCTTTTAATTTTATTTTTTATATAGTACCTATATAAAAAAAATATTTTTTTCTAATTTTTTGCCATTCTTTGTGGGTGAACAATGATCACTTTTGCTCTATCTTTTGACCTATGAGACAATTTAACTTTCGGCCGGCACAGTACTACGTTGTGGACAGAATTGAAAAAACCGATTTATAACCGTTACGATCTTTCTTATCATCAGACTGAAACAATTCCAAAGAGCATATAGAGAGAGCCTAGTGGTTTTTTACAAATTTTTAAACTTTTTAATATTGAAATTTCGTTGACACTTGTGGAGTTAAAATGAAAGATACGTACCTTGGGTAGTATTATTCTTCCTATCATGGGTTCATGTAGTAACAAACACTAGCCAGCAGGCGATGATCAGGTGCTACGGGTGGCCGGCGGACAATACTCGATCAGCTGTTTCAAAAACCTATTTTGGCGCAATGTTACCAACTGTCTGTCCAGCTGCAGCTATAACATTGCGCACGTGCTATTCCAGGGTTACGGACGCACATCTGCCAACCTTGAAACTCTACCCCTTGGCTTGTTTATAGAAATTCTACCAGATGTCCAAAAAGTGCTATTCCCTGGCTATGCCGAGGTACCCAGTTTTCACTTAGGGGTTTTATTGATCCTGCCTGACACTAATTGCACTATACCCAATTGCCTTAATCATTGAGGTATTAAGTAATGGTCCCAGCGAATAATGAATCACCGGATCATTGTCAGTCACAAAGCTACAAATCTTAAATATTTTACAATCATCACACCCACCTTAAAATACCCTTTTAGTTACTGGATCGATGTTTCAAGAACAAGAATGAGGTAACGAGGGCCAGTCTATCCCAGCCGAACTATTGTAAAACAAGGTTTCAAATAATCCTATTTTAGATCTCATTAAGTTGCAATGCGCAATAAACTTTATTTGCAAGAGAATGTAGAAAATTGTAGTCATCCTTTTCTGTTAGGCTTACGTTCTGGGTATTATAGACAAGACTTTGAAATACCGTTGTAATTGGCGACCAATGGTTATTGATTTTAAACTCATAGACTCAATTCAAATTTTGAGTGAAACCCTATGAACAAAATTATATCCAATAATATCCTAGTGTTGATAAAGTCCGCACTATAGAATACAATAATCATCCGCAACGACCATCGTCATTACTATACCAGTTCGTAATTTTCAGGCCAAATATAGGTTAGATACCATGTTAAAATGTTAGCCCCTTAGATGTCAACGGCTGTTGAGCTATTAATCAACAGTCCTGTCTAAGAAACATGTCATTGAATAGAGTACAAGCTTACGCCACAATCTTCTTAAACTCATGTCTCATTCATAATTGAGAAAATCTTAGAAAGATTTGAAATTTAACCTTGTGACATTTCTTTTCAAACCTTGTGTTTTAAGTCTCATGTAAAAAAAAATTAAATATCAAAACAAAAACTGGTACGGTATCGCCAAATTCCCGCTTAGCGTAGTTAGTAATAACTACCTGGTGACCGAGCTTTGCTCGGATAGAATAACACATGTTTTTACAAGTTAATTAGCAAAATTAAAACAAATTTACTGCTCAATGAAAACATGTGGTTTAAATAAAACCGTTTTCATACCCCTTAATTAATATGGCATAAATACTGAACAAAAATTGTTTAGTAATTTGATAATTTTTCATTTATTACATACATAAAATAAATATTAATGCAAAACCTCTATTCACATATTGTTTGCCACCATCTTCAATTAACAACTGTCAAATAGCTGTTTTGATTTGTATTGTTTACATTTGATTCTCCATAAGCGTAATGTTAAATTTTTAGATTTTAAACTTAATATTACAAGAAAACAAGAATTTTCCTGGACATTAGACCTATCTAGAACTTATTTTCTACTCAGAAATTAGTTATTTCCAAAATTTAAAGAAAATCCTTAGTGCCATTTCCGAGATCTGTGTGTAAATATATATATATATATATATATATATATATATATATATATATATATATATATATAATATATGCAAATATATATATATTTGCATGTATTATAAATGTGTATATATATATTTCTGAGTAGAAAATAAGTTCTAGATAGGTCTAATGTCCAGGAAAATTCTTGTTTTCTTGTAATATTAAGTTTAAGTAAGTTTAAGATATGTGAATAGAGGTTTTTCATAAATATTTATTTTATGTATGTAATAAATGTAAAATTATCAGGTTACTAAACAATTTGTAAAAACTTAAGGATAACATAGCTGTGCGAAATAAAAGCAGAAAAAAGTATTTCCAAAATCTTCCGTGTTTTGATGTAAAACGTATTCGTTGTATTGCTTGAAGCCACTGTAACAAACCAAATAATTGATGTTATAAATTAAATTTCTCTTTTGCTTTTCAATCCTCATTCCGTTTATAACAAAATCAGTTGATCACAGGCTAATAATAACGGTATGGATAATTAAACAGTAAATGATCGGTTTTGGCTAAAAGACGTTAAACGGCATCGCTCAATTGACTAACGTTGTAGCCGAGTTGTAGCGTGTCGGCCTCAAGAACTATAGGCCGCGAGATCCATCCCCACCAGGGGCGATACTTTTTGTTCAGTGCTATATTAATTATGGTGTATTAAATCGGTGTTATTTCAACCACATAAATGTTTTCATTGAGTAATAAATGTGTTTTAATTTTTCTAATTAATTTTTATAATACATGTCTTATTCTATACGAGCAAAGCTCGGTCACCAGGTACTATATATATATATATATATATATATATATATATATATATATATATATATGTATATATATTTGCTTTAATATACATACAAACCTTGTTCGTATTATAGTATTGGATAGTTCGTTGCCCCACCCTAAACAAAAATATAAAAATTTAATGTATTTATTTCCTTTTAGAAAATAGCGTAGATCAAGGATGTGTCTAGAAGGGTGGTTTCAATTCATCTACACCTGTCCGAAGGTTCGTACTGTATATTTGCGGGTTTCTTCAATTAAAACATAAACTTGTTATAACAAATATTTTTATAACAAGTTTCTGCAATTGAAAAAGTTTAGAGTTAGCAAAGGTTTTGAGATAATGAAGTTAGTAATCGCTAAAACTAAATTGATTTTTGATCAGGAATAAATTCATAATATTTAAAGTCGTTACACTGCTGTACAGTTATTTGCTCATTTGTCATTTTGGATATAAAATAAATAACTATTTCATAAAGAATTACATAACGCAACACTTAGACACTTACTTTATTTACATTAATGCAGGTATAGGATTTCTAGTAATAATAAAACGCCTTAATATTACCCTAAATACGGTATGAATGGACTGACACATACTTTATTCCTAAAATAAATTTATAAACGACAATCTTCAATAAACCTATCATAATCGTTAAATTTTATCTAAATATCATTTGAAAATGTATTATTTAAAAAAATCATCCAATTTCTGAAACTATCAACAAGAGAAAAAAGATAAATTAATTATTAGACATTTTGGGGAGGCATACCCCCTTAATATTAAGCTTTTTGAGTGGGGTGATGTGACCTTACGCTGCATACCAAATTTCAAGGAAAACGGTCGGAAAATAAGGAAGAAATTGATTTTTTAATATTCTTCATAGAACAACATTGGTTGCTCTCGGACAACGTGCAATACTATGACTATGGACAGTAAATTTAACTTTCCTGTGCAACGGTTAGTCCAAGACAAATAATTCAAAATGGACTACTAATTTGTTTAGTTTTTATAAGATAAAGTAAAAACTCACGTCTTCCAACACTATTTAATATGTACACTTATATTGTAATTATAAACAACGGTAAATATATACAAAAGTTGTTATATTGGCCATCGATTTCGTCTAGTTACACCGAACATCATCAAACCCAAATGGAGACTATGTCTCCATCATCAGGCCCAAATGGAGACTATGTCTCCATCATCAGGCCCAAATGGAGACTATGTCTCCATCATCAGGCCCAAATGGAGACTATGTCTCCATCATCAGGCCCAAATGGAGACATAGTCTCCATTTGGACACACACACACACACACACGGACGGACGGACGGTCAGACATCACATTGAACCCCACTTTTTTGGATTCAGGGGACTCCAAAACGGGTATATCCAATCTCAACTCAAATTCCAAAATTTTTACGAAAACAATACCTACTTTCTCCATGTACTATGTATCAGGGGAGAAAGTAAAAGGAATATACTGTAAACATTTTCATATATTGCATAGTCTATGAGTAGTATGAGCTGGGTGGGGTGTTTCCTGTTTGTTTTGATGGGGGGGGGAGCGAATGTGCCGCTCCCGAAGCGTGCTACAGGCAGGTGGCCGGAGGTTCCTAGACATGGTCAGCGTTTTGGGAAAATGTGTTGTGTAAGAATTACAGCTGCAGTCGCAACCCTTTGGTTTCTCTGCGTCATCTGCCAGATGGATGCAATATGGGAGATTCGAGAAAATCACGACTATAATAATTCGACATTCAAGTGCTTGTAGGCACTCATTTGCCACCCAATGCATTGGATTACATTGATGTCTATGGACTGGTCGTCGATTATACAAACCTTGCAACGATACGAAGCGGGTACCAAGTATCACAATACAGTATCAGTATTATAGTACATACCTTTGTACTGAAGAAAAGGGAATAATGATAAGTTAAATAATTTTAACTCAAAAATAACTCAATTATTTAATTTGGTACGATATAAATATCAGAATCAGACAATCTTTATTCATTATATCACATGTAGATTAGAATGGCGTCACACTTAATATAAAATATAAATTAATATAAAATAAAGTTTAGTTTTTACCATAATCAAGCTATTAGATATTCATCAAAAGAATAAAACGCTTTACTAATTATGTAATTTTTCAATTTTCTTTTAAATATATTTATTTCATTAATCTGTCTTATGACCTGGGTAATTTGTGTAAAAATTTGACTCCAGGGGCAGATGTTTTTTATTATAAAACTCCAGATTATGTATATTTATGGCTGGGTATTTTTTGTGTCGCGTATTATAGTCATGGTGTGTGCCCAATTGAGCAATTGAGGAAGCGTACCTTCGGAAGCCTTTGCACACATATATGTTTGAAAAATGTATTTTCCATAGACTGTCATAATATTTAATTGAGAAAAATGCCCTTTTACTGATTTTTTACTGTCAAAATTTAACATAATTCTTATGACCTTTTTTGAAGGTTTAAAATACTTTTTAAATTTTGTTTAGCCGTCGCACCATACAACTCTATACCAAAACTGATATGAGAATCAATATGGGCATAATAAACTTTCAACAAGATTTCTTGTGAACAAAGTTTTGATAAGTTTCTTAAAACGAATAAACTAGATGAAATATTACGTCTTAAACTATCTGTATGTGGAGTCCAGTATAAAATCTCATCAAGTATTAGACCCAAAAATTTGGTTTGATTCACTTTTAGAATAGTATGATTGTTAATAGTTATAGAAGGTTCTAAATTCTTCCGTCGTGCTGTCTTAAAATTTATAAAATTAGTTTTATCAAAATTGAGTAATAAGTTGTAGGAATTAAGGGATATTTTTATTGACGAAAGATTGTTTTTAGCAGCAATTTCCACGTCATTAATGTTTTTACATGTCACCAACAGGTTTGAATCATCATCATACAAGCACAATTTACTATTATCGTCTGTTAATACCGAAGGGAGTCCTCTCAAATAACAAATAAATAAAACAGGGCCAATTAATTTATATGTGCCCCTATATGTTATATAGAGTCTTTATTTTTAACTAGCAGTAAGCTCGTTGTCTGTACGGGTTGTATGATTCAATGTTAAAAAGGTAGATACTTATTATCATGACGAAATATTAACATGACATATTGAAAAACTATCAGCTCAATTATTTATTTACGATAATATTTATTTACAATTAGATTATAAATTTTGCCACATTATTAAAATTTGTATAAATTAGGATAACATGTTTGTTTACCATAATTTTGAAGTAGGTTGAAAATCAGTGATACATGTAAACAGATTAATATTGCTTTTACAACTCAGATTAATATCCCCTCAGATTGATTTGTTTTGTGGGAATATTATTAATATGTCTTCGTATGTCTTTGTCTATATCGTTTGAGTAGGGCACATTGTTATTAACTATGCCACAACGCAGAACATCTACACAACGAAGATGTTTTGCTATTCAACTTCAGAACATGGCCAATCTTAAAGTTAATATCTACGCGTATAAACTGTTATGCGTTACGAAGTTCACTGGGTATGCTAGTTTAGCGTAAAGAAATATAAATTAACTGTCAAATTAATATCATTACTAGTATGTTTATATTGATCATTGGTTTTAAGTTTATTTCAAAAATTATACTAAATTAAAACGTTATCTTAAAGTATTACGAATTTTAAAGATTGAAATGTTCTAATTTCATTTAATTTCAATTTAATGCTAAGTAATTAATAATAATTATTTAATGCTAAATAATAATAATGCTGAGAACTGTTTTTTCTCTGTATTTATTTGTTTAAGATTTGTGGTTTATATTTTGTCATAATGATACGTATCTTGCTTTTTAACAATGAAGCATACAACCCGTACAAAAGATGGTTTATATTTTGTCATAATGATATGTATCTTGCTTCTTAACAATGAAGCATACAACCCGTACAAAAGATGGTTTATATTTTGTTATAATGATATGTATCTTGCTTCTTAACAATGAAGCATACAACCCGTACAAAAGATGGTTTATATTATAAATATGTCGTCATTAATGAAAAATGTGTATATTGCTCAAATGAAAATACTTTTACTCTTAACGTAGATGTGTTCTATTGCCTCAAACAAATAAGAGAGTTCATCATTGTGTGTTTTAAAGGACAATTTTTGTCATATTGCAAAAAGGTAAATAAAAACAAGCCTTGTAGTTAATGTATGGAAAATGAAATATGTGAGTGTTGTTTTCAGGCGACGTTTTACACGGAAAGTGTTAAGACTTTGTTGTGATTTGATAAGTTGTCTTAATTGTGCACACATACTTCTGCTCTCCGTTACTGGCCTTCTCTGTTCTGTCTTTCTCCTTGCCTCTCACGGTCCGAGGTCTTTCTCCACTTGGTCGCTCTAGTTCGGTTAGTTCCAATTTTCTTTACCTTCGGGTGTTCTTTAGTCGTCGAGTTTGGTATCTTAGAGACAACCTTCTGCTCCTAATTTCTAGGATTAAATTTTTTATTCTCAATCCCCATTGCCCATCCATCAAAAATCGGTCTGATTTCTTGCTTAGTATCCAATTTTCTGAACCATACAGGAGAACTGGTCTGATTATTGTCTTGTAAATCCTGAGTTTGGTGGTATGGGATATTATCTTTGAGCTTAACAACCTTTGACAGGCCAAAAAACCTTTCTGTGCTAGGTTTAACCTGTTTTGTATTTCTATATCTTCATCATTATTGCTGGTGAGGATGACTCCCAAATATTTGAAATTTGTTACTTTTCCAATTTTATACTTTTCTATTTCAATGTAGTTTCTAATTGGGTCTCTTGGTTGGTCATCATATTGTTTTCTTCCATATGTCATAAACTTGGTTTTCTTTTCATTTATACCTAGTCCAATTTTTCTTGTATGTTCGATAAGCATTTTGTTACGTCTTTCATTTCTTCTATATCATGTGTAATTAATACTATGTCATCTGCAAAAGCTAGCACGTTTATGTTTGTTCCTATCTTAATCCCTACTTCTGTCTTTCTTATTTCTTGAAGGGCTGTTTCTATGGCTAAATTGAACAACAATGGAGATATCCCGTCTCCCTGTCTTACCCCCGTGTTCACCTCAAAGTCTTCCGATATATCTC
The DNA here is from genome assembly GCA_023375725.1 of Nephotettix cincticeps. Lineage (NCBI taxonomy): Eukaryota > Metazoa > Arthropoda > Insecta > Hemiptera > Cicadellidae > Nephotettix > Nephotettix cincticeps. The sequence continues at coordinate 78,708,549 of CM041791.1, read as the reverse complement.
CATTTACTCTAACTTTGCACTTAGAACCTAAGACACTCAATTTTGCTAGTTCTATAAGTTTTCTTGGTATACATAAATGCTCCATGTTTATCCATAGCTTCTTTCTATTTATGGAGTCATACGCCTTTGAAAAGTCAATGAAGAGGCAGCGAAACGATTTGTTGAACTCATAATACTTTGATATTGATTCTTTAAGAATGTAGATTTGGTCAGTCGCTGATCTGCCTCTACTGGATCCTGTCTGATGCTCTCCCACAATATCTGTTGTATATTCTTCTAGTCTTCTCTGAACTATTTTGGAAAATATTTTTGTAGGTGACATTTCGGAGAGATATGCCCCTGTAGTTGTTGCAGTCTTTTTTGTCCCCTTTTTTGTGAATTGGTATAACTAGGGCTTCCTTCCATTCCTTGGGAATTGTTTCTTCCCTCCAAATCTTGAGTATTAGTTTGTGGAGTATTAGTTTGTGTATTAGTACAAAAATACAGACAGAAATTGAGAAAAGACCCATTTCGGATTTTCGGGGTAATACGTAAAAATAACTAAAACATCATAATATATTTGACACAAGCAAAGTACAGGCGAAACCCTAATTTATTTATATGGGTAAATTTTAACTAAATTAGTCATGAGATCAAGAATTCGAATGAAGTATATGTAGTCCTGAGTTGGAGGTCTAAATCTCAAAATCTCAAATAAATCTATTAATCTTTAAGTATGCATTTAAACAGCGACGTACCGTTTGATTTTGTTCCTTTATAATTCCTCCAAAAATAAAACAGTAGTTAGAGATGAATATTTTCAATTAATTTTGTTAAGTTGAACATGAGATTATTCTTGGTTGGGACAAAAAAATCGAAGTTTTAAAAATGTCAAATACCTTCAAATGCAAATTGTTAAATTTTTACTGAGGCATACATTTCATGTATTCTTAGTTATCTTAAAACATAATTTTTTTAATTTCACATGAGGTATTGTATCCCATTTTAGATCAACCCGACACTTCTAAATTAAACTTCGTATAAAGTACCTTTATTGAAAATTAAATATGTTCATCGAGATTGTACCGACATTTAATTTTTATTTGATACAGAGATAAGTTATGTCTAAAAGGAAGTTTTCCAAACCTTTAATTAGATTGAACAAGCTTGCTATACCTGGTTCGTCCTTTGATTGGGAAACAGGATAAAGTGGATGCAATTTTAATGTGATGCACGACATTATGTTAAAAATTATTGTTTTTGTTCGATGCTGGGGAGGGAGTCGTTACGCAACCGTTACGGGGCGGACGCATCACCATAGCAGACGGGGCTGGCTGATCGGTATATTATACGACGAGGACTCCCCAATGTCACGGGATCGATGGGTCATGGAAGGAAGGACATTGCTGAATATAAGAGGAGTTATACAACTTGTTTGCTTGTCTGAGCGAAACGCATCAATTGTACAGAGACCATTGAACACATTGTAGAAGGGCTCCAAGTCTATCCTCTGAACAGGCTCTAGCATTGCACCGAAGCAGACCCTGAACTCGTTATAATGGCGATCCTAGAATATCCTCTGAACACGCTCTAGCATTGCACCGAAGCGGTCCCTGGACATGTTATATTGGTAATCTACGACTATCCTCTGAACACGCTCTGGTATTTGGTGGAAGCGGACCCTGAACATGTTACATTGGTAATCCACACCTATCCTCTGAACACGCTCTGGTATTGCGTGGAAGCGGACCCTGAACATGTTACATTGGTAATCCACACCTATCCTCTGAACACGCTCTAGTATTACGTGGAAGCGGACCCTGAACATGTTACATTGGTAATCCACACCTATCCTCTGAACACGCTCTGGTATTGCGTGGAAGCGGACCCTGAACATGTTACATTGGTAATCCACACCTATCCTCTGAACACGCTCTAGTATTACGTGGAAGCGGACCCTGAACATGTTACATTGGTAATCCACACCTATCCTCTGAACACGCTCTGGTATTGCGTGGAAGCGGACCCTGAACATGTTATATTGGTAATCTACGACTATCCTATGAACACGCTCTGGTATTTGGTGGAAGCGGACCCTGAACATGTTACATTGGTAATCCACACCTATCCTCTGAACACGCTCTGGTATTGCGTGGAAGCGGACCCTGAACATGTTACATTGGTAATCCACACCTATCCTCTGAACACGCTCTAGTATTACGTGGAAGCGGACCCTGAACATGTTACATTGGTAATCCACACCTATCCTCTGAACACGCTCTGGTATTGCGTGGAAGCGGACCCTGAACATGTTACATTGGTAATCCACACCTATCCTCTGAACACGCTCTAGTATTACGTGGAAGCGGACCCTGAACATGTTACATTGGTAATCCACACCTATCCTCTGAACACGCTCTGGTATTGCGTGGAAGCGGACCCTGAACATGTTACATTGGTAATCCACACCTATCCTCTGAACACGCTCTGGTATTGCGTGGAAGCGGACCCTGAACATGTTATAGTGGTAATCCACGCCTATACTCTAAACACGCTCTAGTAGTTCGTGGAAGCTTATCCTGAACATGTTATTGTTGTAATCCAAGCCTATCCTCTGAACACGCTCTAGTATTGCGTGGAAGTGGACCCTGAATATGTTATAGTGGTAATCCAGGCCAATCCTTTGAAAACGCTCTAGTATTGCGCGGAAGCGTACCCTGAACATGTTATAGTGGTAATCCACTCCTATCTTCTGAACACGCTCTAGTATTGCGCGGAAGTGGATCCTGAACATGCTATAGTGGTAATCCAAGCCTATCCTCTGAAAACGCTCTAGTATTTGGTGGAAGCGGACCCTGAACATGTTATAGTGGTAATCCACTCCTATCTTCTGAACACGCTCTAGTATTGCGCGGAAGTGGACCCTGAACATGTTATAGTGGTAATCCAAGCCTATCCTCTGAACACGCTCTAGTATTGCGCGGAAGCGGACCCTTAACATGTTATAGTGGTAATCCAAGCCTATCCTCTGAAAACGCTCTAGTATTGAGTGGAAGCGGACCCTGAACATGTTATAGTGGTAATCCAAGCCTATCCTCTGAAAACGCTCTAGTATTGAGTGGAAGCGGACCCTGAACATGTTATAGTGGTAATCCACTCCTATCTTCTGAACACGCTCTAGTATTGCACGGAAGTGGATCCTGAACATGCTATAGTGGTAATCCAAGCCTATCCTCTGAACACGCTCTAGTATTGCGCGGAAGCGGACCCTTAACATGTTATAGTGGTAATCCAAGCCTATCCTCTGAAAACGCTCTAGTATTTGGTGGAGGCGGACCCTGAACATGTTATAGTGGTAATCCAAGCCTATCCTCTGAACACGCTCTAGTATTGCGCGGAAGCGGGCCCTGAACATGTTATAGTGGTAATCCAAGCCTATCTTCTGAACACGCTCTAGTATTACGTGGAAGCGGGCCCTGAACATGTTATAGTGGTAATCCAAGCCTATCTTCTGAACACGCTCTAGTATTACGTGGAAGCGGACCCTGAACATGTTATAGTGGTAATCCAAGCCTATCCTCTGAAAACGCTCTAGTATTGAGTGGAAGCGGACCCTGAACATGTTATAGTGGTAATCCACTCCTATCTTCTGAACACGCTCTAGTATTGCACGGAAGTGGATCCTGAACATGCTATAGTGGTAATCCAAGCCTATCCTCTGAACACGCTCTAGTATTGCGCGGAAGCGGACCCTTAACATGTTATAGTGGTAATCCAAGCCTATCCTCTGAAAACGCTCTAGTATTTGGTGGAGGCGGACCCTGAACATGTTATAGTGGTAATCCAAGCCTATCCTCTGAACACGCTCTAGTATTGCGCGGAAGCGGGCCCTGAACATGTTATAGTGGTAATCCAAGCCTATCTTCTGAACACGCTCTAGTATTACGTGGAAGCGGACCCTGAACATGTTATAGTGGTAATCCAAGCCTATCCTCTGAACACGCTCTAGTATTACGTGGAAGCGGACCCTGAACATGTTATAGTGGTAATCCACACCTATCCTCTGAAAACGCCCTAGTATTTGGTGGAAGCGGACCCTGAACATGTTATAGTGGTAATCCACTCCTATCTTCTGAACACGCTCTAGTATTACGTGGAAGCGGACCCTGAACATGTTATAGTGGTAATCCAAGCCTATCCTCTGAAAACGCCCTAGTATTTGGTGGAAGCGGACCCTGAACATGTTATAGTGGTAATCCAAGCCTATCCACTGAACACGCTCTAGTATTGCACGGAAGCGGACTTTGAAAACGTTATAGTTATGATCTAAGCCTATCATCTGAACACGCTCTGGCATCGTGCCGAACAGGACTCGTTATGTAAATATTTCTGGGAAAATGTATTGAACAAACAAGCTGTAAATGAACAAGCGGATCAACGACTCTGTTATTCATAATTCAGATTGAGTTAGAATATAGCCAATCCCACATACCTATATAGGTCAGGGACTTGTTATTCTTTAGCTGTACAACAAAATGCCATTTCCTGGTTACACGCAGTGTTGACATTCCTTGGTCAATCTAAACCACAGGGTGCAGTTCTGCACAAGCACTTTGAGCCAGAGCCCGTGGAGTTACACTAATGAAGTGCTTATGTTCTACATATACTTAATTTGTTTATTATGCCAGTATAAGTGTAGGCCCTAAGTATATTGTCATAGTGTATTATGTCAGTATAAGTGTAGTGTATGCCCTACGAAATATTCGTCATGTTAATTAATTAATTAATTGCGTAATGCTAAGATATTCAAGCTAATTTCTTTTGATTTTTAGCGAATTTCCCAAAGGGAAGAAGCTATTACCGTAGGTCTCATGGCAAGAGTTAAGCCCGAGACCATGTTATTTTTTCTACTTTAGGTGCCCAGAGACCAAAAACAATAGTCGTTAAAATTGGTATATATATATATATATATATATATATATATATGTATATATGTATATATATATATGTGTCTGTTAGCACGATAACTCTCGTAAAAATGGTCCGATCGAGACCAAATTTGGTAGAGACGTGTATTCCTACAAATGCTCGGACGAGTTCGTAAACCAGACATATCCGTCAATGGTAACGGGTAGTTTAGGGGGGTTTTGTACCCCAAAATGGGGTTTTTTGCGTTGTTTCAGCTTAAAAACCTACACAATTAAGTTCCTTAAAGTTTTTCTCTATCTCCAACGGTTACCGAGATATTAAAAATCTAAACACAGTACGTTGTATTGTGGGCCTCCAATGTTAATCTTATGGAGGATAGGGAAAAATTAATATTTCTCATATTAATCAATATTTTTTATGAAACTTGATATTTAGCTTCATGTGGTTGAGATCTATCCTTTTATGCTTAAAAATCATAGTTTATGTGTTTTATCATGGCAGCAAACCTGCATACTCTTTTCCCATATTAATCATATAGGGAATAGGCAAACTCCTTTATTTATGGACAGACGTTGATGAAAGTTGGTATGAATGTTAAGATAAAAATTGTTCATGGTAGAAATGACTACTTTCAGTGTTTCTCACAGCAGCTAACCTGCACACTCTTTCCCATATTAATCTTATGGAGAATATAGGCAAATAATTCTCATGGTTATGGACAGATTTTTATAAAACTTGTCATATATTATTATTATATTATTGATTTGGAAATTCGCTGAGTACGCAGGTCTGCTGCGACGGGGGTATTTTTACTACTATACACATCTTATTGTCATTATTTAATCGTCAATATTTTCGTCGTTCAGTTATGAGTGGAAACACCAGTTTTGAGATTCCAAGAATACAAACGATTGTTTTCGGAATAATAAATTTTACTATAATTTTGTGAGTAATTTGGCTCCAATAAGGTCATATAGGGAATATGAGTAAAAATGTTTCCATATTTTATAAATCATTGTAATGAATTTGCGTATATAGTTTACATTCAAATCGCCCAATATTACTCAGTCATGTTTTGTTGCCAGTATCTTATGATGGTGTTGGTTGAGTGGAATTTTACCTCTCACTAAGTGAAAATCTGATAAAATATTTAATTAGTTTTATGCAATAATATATTGCGATATTTACGAGTAATTATAACTAGAACATGATAAGCCTAATATAAAGAAATTTATTGATTAAGTTCACCGAATATAAAGTAAGTATTAGTTGACTGTTATCGTTATAAAATATCTAAACATTAATTTAAATTATTAATTAACTTAACATTTAATTAATTAACATTTAAATTAATTTTAATCGCATTTTTATTCGATTTTATTTTTGGATGTATTTTGTAAAAACAAAAATATTTCTCAGAGATCTTATAAGCTGAATCAAAATTGACCAACGTTAAGTTTTTTTTTACAATGGGGGTTTAATTAAGGTCTAATCTGAATACATTAGGGGTCCCATTACTAGTTTAAGGTGACCTGTTTTCCAACACCCAAAGTGGAATGTATATAAAACTATTTCAAATAGTGCTTAAACTATACTTTTAATCCGGCTTTAGGATTCTTATATTAGCTTAAAGAAAAGAGTGAAATTTTGTGTATATAAAATTAAAAGCTGATCTACTTTTATAAGTTTATATTGAACTTAATACTTAATTATCATAGGCTGAAACGCTTAGCTGTAAAAAATAAGTATTGAAGAGAAAAGAATGAATTGTCAAGAGCATTCATTACCTCGTCTGACTAGTCAGGCTAGTGGCTAGTGACTTGAATAATTTACTGTACCTACAACTAATCGGATATGGTCAACATACCAATAATGTTTCTGATGATAACAATAACCCATTATGACAGAGCAGCTGAAAACTGTAAATAGGCTAACTTATATAATATTACGTTAATATACGAGAATAAGTATAATTATTCCGTGATGTATACTCTGCAGAGACTTCATAGTACAAAAAAGCTTTATTGAATGCAGGAGTGGCATGCCATCACGTGTACAGAGCACGTTGGTCCCATTTGTCCTCCTCTGTCTGAAGAATTGAATACGAAAGTTATTCTATAAGTTTTTGTCGGCCGCGTGAAAAACGGGACTTTAAACAGTGACAAAATAGATATATGACTTTAGGTTGACTTCAGGTCTGCACATCCGACATATATATTTGTACATATATGTAGCTGTGCTCATTTCTGATAAATCTAATTAAAATGTAAACATTTTTCATTTAGCTTCATATTCACATTGTACTCTTGTCATAACCATTAGTGAGAAAATATTATTTCTAAAGATATTGTAAATATGCAACGAAAATTTTAAAAGGATGGTTAAACTCGAAAAAAATCGAAAATAAGGGCAGATTCAATTGTTGAACACTGCAGCGAAGTTTCAATTAAATTGTGTAACAATATTGTAAAAGATATTATTTAGGCTGAGACGATCGCGTCGTCAGCGAGGCGCTGCTGACTCGACCATATGATATTCTAGTGCGCATGCGCCCCGTCATTCGTGTAGCCTACACTAATATAGGACGCTGAACCCCGGATTGCCCAACACCCAGTGCAGTATTATCAAATGCTTTACACTGCGCCCCGTCATCCGTGTAGCCCACACTAATATAGGACGCTTAACCCCCGGATTGCCCAACACCCAGTGCAGTATTATCAAATACTTTACACTGCGCCCCGTCATTCGTGTAGCCTACACTAATATAGGACGTTGAACCCCGTACATTCTACTTACTAATACTATATACTATTGCCCAACACCCAGTGCAGTATTATCAAATACTTTACACTGCGCCCCGTCATTCGTGTAGCCTACACTAATATAGGACGCTGAACCCCGGATCGCCCAACACCCAGTGCAGTATTATCAAATACTTTACACTGCGCCTCGTCATCCGTGTAGCCTACACTAATATAGGACGCTGAACCCCGGATTGCCCAACACCCAGTGCAGTATTATCAAATACTTTACACTGCGCCCCGTCATTCGTGTAGCCTACACTAATATAGGACGCTGAACCCCGGATTGCCCAACACCCAGTGCAGTATTATCAAATACTTTACACTGCGCCCCGTCATCCGTGTAGCCTACACTAATATAGGACGCTTAACTCCGTACATTCTACCTACTAATATTATATACTATTGCCCAACACCCAGTGCAGTATTATCAAATACTTTACACTGCGCCCCGTCATCCGTGTAGCCTACACTAATATAGGACGCTGAACTCCGTACATTCTACCTACTAATATTATATACTATTGCCCAACACCCAGTGCAGTATTATCAAATACTTTACACTGCGCCCCGTCATCCGTGTAGCCTACACTAATATAGGACCCTGAACTCCGTACACTCTACCTACTAATATTATATACTATTGCCCAACACCCAGTGCAGTATTATCAAATACTTTACACTGCACCCCGTCATCCGTGTAGCCTACACTAATATAGGACGTTGAACCCCGTACATTCTACTTACTAATACTATATACTATTGCCCTATAACCAGTGCAGTATTATCAAATACTTTACACTGCGTTTACAATATTTCAACAAATTACCATAATATAAAAAAAGAATTTCAACAATTGCTAGGGGAAAAATTGTGCAGAAAAAAATATTAGTTTTTGTAGATCAGTCGTTGCATATTTTTCGTTTAACTAAATTATTCACGGTAGTGGTGAGGATAATAATTTATTTCCTTGTGGCAACTAAACTATCATATAATTTAATGATAGTTACAAATTATTTTTTTATAAATTGAATAATCAGTATACAGTTGACAGTAGTAGGGCTACAGTATTTGCTGAGTTGGTTCCGGCCTGTATGAGTCTACAGTCTACACCCCGCGTGCCGCTGTCGCAACGGCTCCATTCATGGTTTCATTCATCAAACTAGGCCTACAGCAACACCAGACCGTCATCTAATGAACCAAATAGTTACTATGGATTAGAACTCAGAGATAATAATTATCTACCAGGAGTTTCACACACAAACAATAAAACATAATTTGCCAGTGTGCTTTGTAATTGCTGATGTCTCAAAGCCCAGCCAAATGAGTTTTACTGGTATAAATTTCGTTAAGGGATAGTTTTGATGGTTATGAATTTCATAAAGATTTCTTAATTTCCTTAAGTGTCTAAGTTCAAATACAATTTGTCGTTGGTTTCTAACTTGTAAAATTATAAGGAATAAGATGGATGAGTGGGATGGGAAATTGGATTGGGGGTTTTCGGATGGTTTATATACTGTAGTTCTACAATTGATGTTCCATTTTTCGAATTGAAAACTCCTTACTGCAAAACTTATTTCACACATTTAATTTCGTTTTTCTAATAATTATTTCATTTCTTAGTACTTTAACCGTTCTAAAGTTGAGATTTCCATCATGATACGGTATGTTAATTATTGAAGTGGTAATAAATAATAATTCTTGTTATGTGGTCACGACACGAGTACGAGTTGGTTGTTGACACTCATGCACGAGATCTAGTTTGAGGAGTACGAGTTGGTTGTTGACACTCATGCACGAGATCTAGTTTGAGGAGTACGAGTTGGTTGTTGACAATCATGCACGAGATCTAGTTTGAGGAGTACGAGTTGGTTGTTGACACTCATGCACGAGATCTAGTTTGAGGAGTACGAGTTGGTTGTTGACACTCATGCACGAGATCTAGTTTGAGGAGTACGAGTTGGTTGTTGACACTCATGCACGAGATCTAGTTTGAGGAGTACGAGTTGGTTGTTGACACTCATGCACGAGATCTAGTTTGAGGAGTACGAGTTGGTTGTTGACACTCATGCACGAGATCTAGTTTGAGGAGTACGAGTTGGTTGTTGACACTCATGCACGAGATCTAGTTTGAGGAGTACGAGTTGGTTGTTGACACTCATGCACGAGATCTAGTTTGAGGAGTACGAGTTGGTTGTTGACAATCATGCACAAGATCTAGTTTGAGGAGTACGAGTTGGTTGTTGACACTCATGCACGAGATCTAGTTTGAGGAGTACGAGTTGGTTGTTGACAATCATGCACGAGATCTAGTTTGAGGAGTACGAGTTGGTTGTTGACAATCATGCACAAGATCTAGTTTGAGGAGTACGAGTTGGTTGTTGACACTCATGCACGAGATCTAGTTTGAGGAGTACGAGTTGGTTGTTGACAATCATGCACAAGATCTAGTTTGAGGAGTACGAGTTGGTTGTTGACACTCATGCACGAGATCTAGTTTGAGGAGTACGAGTTGGTTGTTGACACTCATGCACGAGATCTAGTTTGAGGAGTACGAGTTGGTTGTTGACAATCATGCACAAGATCTAGTTTGAGGAGTACGAGTTGGTTGTTGACACTCATGCACGAGATCTAGTTTGAGGAGTACGAGTTGGTTGTTGACACTCATGCACGAGATCTAGTTTGAGGAGTACGAGTTGGTTGTTGACACTCATGCACGAGATCTAGTTTGAGGAGTACGAGTTGGTTGTTGACACTCATGCACGAGATCTAGTTTGAGGAGTACGAGTTGGTTGTTGACACTCATGCACGAGATCTAGTTTGAGGAGTACGAGTTGGTTGTTGACACTCATGCACGAGATCTAGTTTGAGGAGTACGAGTTGGTTGTTGACACTCATGCACGAGATCTAGTTTGAGGAGTACGAGTTGGTTGTTGACACTCATGCACGAGATCTAGTTTGAGGAGTACGAGTTGGTTGTTGACAATCATGCACGAGATCTAGTTTGAGGAGTACGAGTTGGTTGTTGACACTCATGCACGAGATTTAGTTTGAGGAGTACGAGTTGGTTGTTGACACTCATGCACGAGATCTAGTTTGAGGAGTACGAGTTGGTTGTTGACAATCATGCACGAGATCTAGTTTGAGGAGTACGAGTTGGTTGTTGACACTCATGCACGAGATCTAGTTTGAGGAGTACGAGTTGGTTGTTGACACTCATGCACGAGATCTAGTTTGAGGAGTACGAGTTGGTTGTTGACACTCATGCACGAGATCTAGTTTGAGGAGTACGAGTTGGTTGTTGACACTCATGCACGAGATCTAGTTTGAGGAGTACGAGTTGGTTGTTGACACTCATGCACGGGATCTAGTTTGAGGAGTACGAGTTGGTTGTTGGCACTTATGCACGAGATCTAGTTTGAGGAGTACGAGGTGGTTGTTGACACTCATGCACGAGATCTAGTTTGAGGAGTACGAGTTGGTTGTTGACACTCATGTACGAGATCTAGTTTGAGGAGTACGAGTTGGTTGTTGACACTCATGTACGAGATCTAGTTTGAGGAGTACGAGTTGGTTGTTGGCACTTATGCACGAGATCTAGTTTGAGGAGTACGAGGTGGTTGTTGACACTCATGCACGAGATCTAGTTTGAGGAGTACGAGTTGGTTGTTGACACTCATGCACGAGATCTAGTTTGAGGAGTACGAGTTGGTTGTTGACACTCATGCACGAGATCTAGTTTGAGGAGTACGAGTTGGTTGTTGACACTCATGCACGAGATCTAGTTTGAGGAGTACGAGTTGGTTGTTGGCACTTATGCACGAGATCTAGTTTGAGGAGTACGAGGTGGTTGTTGACACTCATGCACGAGATCTAGTTTGAGGAGTACGAGTTGGTTGTTGACACTCATGTACGAGATCTAGTTTGAGGTAGGATCTAAGGTAAGAAATGTCTATCAAATGTATTGCTGACGCTAATTATGGGGCTTTATATAACAGAAACGGGATTGAAGTGGTTTACCTTGGAAATGAAGTAAGATTAAGAAAAGAGCTATTAAAGTCTTCAGCAACTTTAAACTTAAGAAACGTGTTTTAACAATAGGCAATAGTGTTTAAGTTCTTCAGATTATATTTGTGTAAGCCATTACAAGTAATAAGCTAATGATTTATTGAGTTGATTATCAAAGTAAAAGTGCTTGGTGAAATGATAAATTAATTTTAACCATAATCATGAAACTATACAGAATTGTTACAATATTTCTAAACTATAAGCGAATTTCCCAGAGGTAAGAAGCTATTACCGTGGGTCTCATGGTAAGACCTAATCCCGGGAACATGGTACTTTGTGTGAACTTTACTTTACGGGAACGTGTGTGTGTGTGTGTGTGTGTGTGTGTGTGTGTGTGTTTGTGTACACGATAACTCTTATTAACCTATAGTTTTGGAAGAATCTTGAAATTTAGCTTCATGTGATTGGAAAATATACATTTATGTTTAAAATTCACAGTCAATGTTTTTATAACGGCAGCCAACCTGCATATTCTTTTTCTATGCCAATTATATAGAGAACAGGCAAACTCCTTTATTTAAGGACCGATATTGATAAAACTTAGTATATGGTAGAAATACAAATAGTTTATGGTAAAAATGCCTAATTTCAGTGTCCCTCACAGCAGCAAACCTGCATAATCTTTCCCATATTAATGTTATGGCAAATATGCAAACTCTCTTATTTATTATGGATATTGATCAAACCTGTTATTTTTGATTTGGAAATTCACTGAGTACGCAGGTCTTCGGCGACGGGGGTATTTAATTATAACTAATCCATAAGTGGTTTTGGAGCGCGGTTTTTTTCTTTACTGAGTATGTTCCATGTGTTATTTCAACAATAATACACAAAATAATAATAATAACATATGATAAATTCTGATTCATAGAATACAATTATACCTAGGTATTTTAGTGTATGGGGAGACCGGGTGCGTTTTTGAATCAGCTTTAACTCCTTAACCAGTGTTTAGAACACGACACGACGAGCAGTCTGAGTCAGAGTTTCAGAGGAAGGATATACACACATTTTATAGCTAAAACGAAATATGTAAATAATTTTTTTTAAAATTAAAATTAAACATGTTTTCTTCTGAGTGACATAACATTATTGAGCACGTTTTGGGTAGTTAAAACCAGCCTCGTCTTTCGTCAAATATATACGTACCATTATTTTTGATTATGTAGTTCACAAGTAAGGGCAGCTAATATAGTTATTATTAAATTAAATGAACTTGTGCTTCCTTTAAACATTTTATTTTTTACATAATATATTATGTAAAAATGTGTATTAAGTAAAAAATAAAATGTTTAAAGGGAGCACAAGTTCATTTAATTCAATAATAACATACCGCGTTATATATATATATATATATATATATATATATATATATATATATATATATATATACATATATATAATATATATATATGTGTATACACATATATATATATATATATATATATATATACTCGCTTCGCTCGCCCCAGGCCCCCTTATAGGTGTCGGCAGAATCGCTTTTAAACAATTATTTCATGATATCAGTACTATATTGTCGTCTTTGTTGTTAAAGCAATGACGAGATTGATTAAAGATTTTTATCTGAGTTGTCGTAATGAAATTGTAATATAAGTGATTGTTGTAGGGAGGTACCAATTTGTAGATTTGCTGGTAATTGTAGATATTATATCTAATTCCATGTACTTAAAGCCATCCAGAGCTTAAGGAAAATTAATTAAATGTCCCATATTTGATAAGTTTTCATTTCTTCATTAGAATTGTTGTAAAATTGTTACGTTTTCTTCTTAAGGGTGATTAAAGTGAGGTTTTACCGAAATATCAGCGCTCTATGTACTATTATGATGTAATATGGTAATAATTAAAAAATTACCTTTTCTAGGAATGAAGGGAATGAGTTACGATAAAAAGTCATATTAACAAAGATATAGATCTTCAATAATCCGTATGGTACGGTACTCTCAGTCTTTGAGAACATCTCGTTCAAGAAATATATAAAAGAACTAAAAATATTTATTTTTTTAAATTATTTTTAAGTCATAAAAAGTTAAAAACTAAATTATCTGCACTATATTCTACATAAACAGATTAATACAACAGGTCGTCTGAAAGTCACGTACGAAATCCTTGGTTATAACTTGACCAGAACCGGAATTTTCTTACTACTTACGGAAAATAACTAACATTTTCAAAATGATATATAAGTTGCAACATTATTACGTATTCTCACTTATGGTTATAAAATGGAGGTGCATGTAAAATATTAGCCCTCGATTTACTTTAATAACGCACCAAGAAAAAAAAATTTGCATAAAAAAGGAATTTTCATAAAATGTAACGTTATGTAGGGGTGAAAGAGTCAAAATACCGGTACGAGAAAAAGTCATATTCTACTCAGAGAAACTATTTGACACACACATAAAGAGATTAAAATCAACAGGTCATCTGAAAGTCACATCAAAAACCTTGTCTATAAATTGATGCAGAACCTGCATTTTCATACTACTATCGGAACTTGGGAAAATCAACTAAATTTCCGATATATGAAAATTTTTCATTTTTCAACTAAATATTACGTAATATTATTTTGTTTTCCTTTTAAGGGTGATAAAAGTAGGGTGTGTATCAAATATAAAAGCTCTATGTATTATAATAACAAAACAGGGGAGCTTAATGTGGGTAAAAATGTAGATTTTAATGTAGATTTTTAAAATAATATATATATATATATATTATTTTAGGCCTATATTAAAATTACTCATTCATTCGCAATTTTTCTCATTAAATATGAATTATTTGCAGCTTATAGGTATAATATATAAATAGGCTTATTATGAATAGTGGAAGCTATTCCCCCTATTAGAAGCTATTATAAGCCCAAATAAAAAATAGGTAACCATAGTAATTATTGTTTTTTATTAGAAGGGACGGATTACTACCAAGGCACTTCAGCCGTAGCAGCTTTTAGCACACATATTACATTATCACACAGCGAAAAGACATTGGAGATTGACGGAATCTGAACCCGGGACCTTGGGCACCAAAGCCCCGCGCGGTGTTATTTAAAAAAGGCGGTATTTAATGACTAAGGAATAATTGTTTTACAACTGATTTTGGGTTAATAGAAAAGCAGTTGAAACATTGGGAGCTATAATTATACTATAAATATTACTAATCATTTGAAATGAAATGCTTGAAACCTTTTCAGAATAATTTACAAGTCTGTTTCACAACATTTATTCTTTATTTCGTGGTTTTGTGGTTAGTATTATACGTATGAAGACTATAGAGAGAGGAGTGAAGAAAGTGATAGGAGGAAATAGAATACGGAGCGTAGCATTAGAATTTGGATTGTGTGATAGAAGCTGCTAGTGGTACGAAGCTTGCATCGAAGAAGATCCAATGTGTGTGTAACTGCGATAACGAAGATTATGCCGAATAATACTAAAATGAGTAAAAAAAACCGTAGAATAAATTAGTGTAATTCTGTACTAGATCATATTTTTAACATTCTACAGTGATTATAATTTATTATGTTCCATCTTTCTGAAACCGTATTTCAATAAATGTAAAACTTGCCCCGGAGACAAGCCACGTTGTCGCACTAGACGTTTTAAATTCTTTTATGTTTTTATTGACAATAGTGCATTTTTCAACAGAAGAAATATTCTATAATAATAGCCAAGATAATGCTGTATCTTATGGCGTTTTGAGATGCTGAAGCTCTAGTAGAAAAAATATAAATAAACTGTATCAGTCAGTCTACTGACACGTACTTTCTCCCCTAAGTCAATTTTAAGGATATGTAATTTTCTTAATATAATTTTAACTATGGCTTTGCACTGATTCCAGCATATATACCTTACATGTCAACTGTATTTTATAGATTTAAATCGATAGAATGCAGATTTATAAAGGTGGGATACAAATTTATGATTTTAAAACATTTCTGCGGGGGTGAGGTAGCCGTCTATGTTCCATTTACATTCCTTGGCATGTACAGGATCACTTAAGTTGTAAGTGTTAAAAAAGTCAAGCAACCCTTTTAGCCGGCCACTCATGTCTCTTTACTCCCCAGTAGTCTTACGGCCCTTGTAGCCGGCCACTCATGTCTCTTTACTCCCCAGTAGTCTTACGGCCCTTGTAGCCGGCCACTCATGTCTCTTTACTCCCCAGTAGTCTTACGGCCCTTGTAGCCGGCCACTCATGTCTCTGTACTCCCCAGTAGTCCTACGGCCCTTGTAGCCGGTCAGTCATGTCTCTGTACTCTCCAGTAGTCCTACGACACTTGTAGCCGGTCAGTCATGTCTCTGTACTCTCCAGTAGTCCTACGACCCTTGTAGCCGGCCACTCATGTCTCTGTACTCCCCAGTAGTCCTAAGGCCCTTGTAACCGGCCACTCATGTCTCTGTACTCCCCAGTAGTCCTACGGCCCTTGTAGCTGGCCACTCATGTCTCTATACTCCCCAGTAGTCCTACGGCCCTTGTAGCCAGCCACTCATGTCTTTGTACCCCCCAGTAATCCTACGGTCCTTGTAGCCGGTCACTCATGTCTCTATACTCCCCAGTAGTCCTACGGCCCTTGTAACCGGCCACTCATGTCTCTGTACTCCCCAGTAGTCCTACGGCCCTTGTAGCCGACAACTCATGTCTCCTTACCCCCAGTAGTCCTACGGCCCTTTAGACGGCCACTCATGTCTCTGTACTCCCCAGTAGTCATACGGCCCTTGTAGCCGGTCAGTCATGTCTCTGTACTCCCCAGTAGTCCTACGGCCCTTGTAACCGGTCAGTCATGTCTCTGTACTCCCCAGTAGTCATACGGCCCTTGTAGCCGGTCAGTCATGTCTCTGTACTCTCCAGTAGTCCTACGGCCCTTGTAGCCGGCCACTCATGTCTCTGTACTCTCCAGTAGTCCTACGGCCCTTGTAGCCGGCCACTCATGTCTCTGTACTCTCCAGTAGTCCTACGGCCCTTGTAGCCGGCCACTCATGTCTCTGTACTCTCCAGTAGTCCTACGGCCCTTGTAGCCGGCCACTCATGTCTCTGTACTCTCCAGTAGTCCTACGGCCCTTGTAGCCGGCCACTCATGTCTCTGTACTCCCCAGTAGTCCTACGGCCCTTGTAGCAGGCCACTCATGTCTCTGTACTCCAAATAAAAAAATATTACAATGTTTATACATATTACGCCCGTGAATATTTATTTATTTTTTACATCGAAGCCGTCATGCTATTCGATTTCAGAACATTGCCAAAACACACACAAAATAAACACACACACACAGATATATATATATATATATATACAGGGTGTTTCAGAATTCCCTACCAATACTTTAGGGCATTGTTCCTGGGTAAGAAGCATATCTAAATATCATATTTAAATTGTCCGGAAGTCCTTAGTTACTCACACAGCTTCCATTTTGTTTTTTTCACTTATACGATTTTTTCTGACTAATGGTTAAACGTACGGAATTGAAACTTTGCACAAACATTTATGGCAAATAGACAAAGCTACAAAAAAATTATGACAATTTCTCAAATTCATAAAACAAAATGGCGGCCATTTAAAATGTTGTTTCTCGAATAACTCGTGAACCGTTGATTTAAAGAAAATTTACAAGAGTAACTTTTTTTAGGTAATGTAATTACAAATCGATTGACACCAAGTGGTTTTAAATTAGACAAACATTAACTGAGATGTGGTAGCTTTAGTGATAGGTGACCGCTAGAGCTTAGTTGCAGTGCATGTAAAGGCATGCGACTAACGTCTGCCACAACAATTTTTATGACAGTAAGCAGGTGGAGACTGTTGCATTGTTGTGGCAGACCTTAGTCGCATGCCTTTACATGCACTGCAACTAAGCTCTAGCTTATCATGGAAATTTTAGGAAGTTGCTCTATTTGTGTCCGGGAAGGTTTTAGTGAAAAAATATTTTCGAAAACCCCATAAGATTCCATTTTATGGCGTTTTAAATTTCTAATGTTGACCTTATGGAGAGTAAGTTTGTTTACAAATTTTCTACAATGAAAACATTTTGATTTCTTAGCTACAGCTGATTGGTTTACTTTCCATTAGCAATATGCTTTACTATCCAATGCAACTGAATCATTCATTAATCTCAAACTATGAAGTCAGTATGTGCTGTACAAAATGAACAGCTTTATTTGCCAAGTTAATAGTTTACGTTTTTGGGGATTATGTATTTATATTTTTATTTTCTGTCTGATTAAAAGTCACGTGTTTATATGTTAGTCAAATAAAAAATAATTACAATGTTTATATATATATATATATATATATATATATATATATATATATATATATATCGTTTATTATAATAATCAGCTGTTGTATATCTTTCCTATAAGAGCCGTATTACAGTTAGGTTTGGTTTGAGTTTGGAATGGATTTGAAAATTTGAATTAATCCACTCAGATTTATTTGTTTTATGGGAATGTCATTAGTATGTCTTATCGTTTCAGTATTGTTATTCACTATGCCGCGACATAGAATATATAACCTTTCAACAATGAAGCCGTAATGCTATTCGACTTCAGAACATGGCCAATCTTAAAGTTAACATGTATTTACTGTGAGGCGTTACGAAGTTCGCCGGGTCAGCTTGTATACTATAAATCATACTTTATAATAATACTAATTATTTGAGTTTTGTAATCTGTTCAAAGGAAAGGTATATAGTCAGTATGTAGTTGCAATTCAAACAAGGTTAGGACACCGGGTCAGATATAAGGCTGTAGTAAAGAGCGGATGCATTTTTTTAATACGCCTTTATTTCACGGTGTTTTCACAATAACTGGGGTGCATACTAATTTATTCTATATTTATGTTGATTGATCAATTTCTTATATTTTCATTCCGTATTCGTAGTTTTAAAAATTAACATTTTTCTTTATCAAAAAATGAACAACCTTCTAAATTTTGGACCCGCAAATAAAATTGAGTCGGCCCCCTAAGAAGCACCGCGGTTCACGGCGTATTAGATACAGTAGCAAGTTCAATGGTGAATCATTTTCATAATTTTTCAAATCTAGTTTAGTAATTTTCCAATTTTAATAGTTAGTGTTGAAAACCAAACAAATAAATAGTCGACAATATATTAAACCTTGAAAATGTAATACCGATACTTATCATCGTACAAGGAAAGAAGAAAATCAGGTACGAAGAAAGAAAATTATGAAATATTATACATTTATTTAGAAAATTAATTTGCAACGTAATACGTGAATAATGATGATTGAAAAATATTTGCAAAAATGCAATATTTTTAGAAGGCCTAGTAACACATAGAGCATGAGAGATGCTAAGGCAAATATGGAGGTGACGGATGGAAGGGTCATTTGCAACTCAATTCATGCAGCACATTTCGGTGTTATTGGGTCGCTTCCTCATACTTTCAAGCGTGTATATATAAATCATACAGTGCGAGCAATTGATTCGTACTTGAAAACTATTGTAATGAAATACGGCAGAAGCTATTTGAACAGTCGGGAAATAATGGCGGTGAAACATTTTTTACCCCCTCTACGTTTAACGTTTTACAACTAGGCTAATAAGTGTGCGGAATATGTTGAGATGTACTCACCCGGTGGTGCGCGCGGCGTGTCGAGATCCTCCTGATGCCGGGTGTCGGGCTCCCCACCTCGCCAGGGATGGGAGGGGTAGGTGAGCCAGGAGGTGGGGGTGGCTACTATCAGGGATGGACACTAGACACTCGTCACTCGTGCCCCGGCCCCTGCCATGTGGACAGCCACAGCAACACTCGTGCTTGCGGCGTGCTCGCTCGCGTCCCTCGTCGCCTTCCTGGTGGTCCGAGCCCGCAAGAAGCGCCTCGGCCCTGGCGCGGCCCCGGGGCCCGACCCTTGGCCCCTACTCGGTGACCTCCATATCCTCGGCAAGTACCCCAACCCCTTCGTCGCGTTCACAGCTCTCTCCAAGGTCTACGGCGATGTCTACCGCCTCACTCTGGGCTCTACTCCCTGCATCGTCGTCAACAACTTCCCTCTCATTAAGGAGGTTTTAATCACCAAAGGGTCGCAGTTCGGTGGACGTCCTGATTTCATCAGATACCACAAACTCTTCGGCGGTGACAGAAACAACTGTAAGTTCATTACTTGTGTTTCCTCGATAGTTTTGAATTTTCATTATAGATTAAAAATTATATCCATTAGTGATGTTACAATAATAAATTAGCTGATAATTATTTATACGTTTCTTTCTAGCATATGAATAACTGGTCATTTGATTTTGAGTACTCATACAAGCTAGCATTTCGAAAAATTGATTAATTAAACCCCCAAATCATAAAAGAACTCTGTTTATATCTCAATTTTAAAACTAGCCAATGAATAATATATCTTAATAATAATATTAATGTTAATGGTAATAATATGAGTATATGTTTTTAAAAAACAATTAGGATAATAAATATTTTCATACTGAAATATGATTCTTCATCGATAACTTATACTATGAAGCAAAAATCATAAGGCTATGTTTTGCGCTAATAAAATCTCATGTACTATATACAGTACAAAAATTGGTACTTTGAACAATCAATCATTTATGAGCTTATAAATATTAATGCGGTTTTATAAACTAGTTTACTTCTTATACTTGTTAGTTTACTTTTATCGCATGTTAACAAAAATATGTATTTACTTCCCGTTGGGAAATAGCTTAGATCATGAATGTGTCTAAAAGGAATGTTTGCAGATCCTTTAAACAGCTGTCCATATAACAATTAGACGCCAATAACATCACTTCAGTTTCAAATTTTGGACTGACGGATTGTCAATCCCCCAGAGCTTAGACACATCCATGTCAAAATGTTTAAATTG
Organism: Nephotettix cincticeps; assembly: GCA_023375725.1. Classification (NCBI taxonomy): domain Eukaryota; kingdom Metazoa; phylum Arthropoda; class Insecta; order Hemiptera; family Cicadellidae; genus Nephotettix; species Nephotettix cincticeps. The sequence goes on along the minus strand of CM041791.1, from coordinate 78,687,913 downwards.
TTGATGATACATGAAGAATTAAACATAGAATCACTCACAAAAAGAGAGGAAAATTTCTATGAACATATTTTTATTAACAATTTAAAGTTATCTCTGACCTAATTCGATTATTACAGATAATGCGAAATATACTAATTTTAAGGGTTTATTTAAAGACCTAAAATATTTACTTTTACAAGGTAACGTAAATCTAAAATAGGGGGTTTCTTAATAATCGTTAAACTTATAGTTTACAAATTCAGAAAGATGTAACATCTGTGTCTTTCTATATGTGGCGTTTTCAGTAATAACCATTTTAACAAAAAACGGTATATTCAATAACCGCCAGGTCGTCCGTTCACATGTAGCATGTTCACATCAGCCAGCAATCCTGACCTTCTGCGTCAATGTTTATGTTAAAATAAACAAAAGTTTACAGTCAATAAACTTGTTTTGTTGACACGGGAAAATTCTATTGACTGAATTACTTTTACTTTGCAAGATTTAATAAGTAAACTTAATCATCTCTATATCTTATGAGATACATTCGTAAATAAGTAAATTAACTAAATCATGCCGGGGTTTGTAAATGAAGGGAGGTTACCCTCCGGATCTTATCAGAAATCTGAGTACATTACTGTAGTTGGTTAAAAATTGTAATAACTAAAAGAATGAAGTCTTTTGTTTGTTAATTTTATTTTATTTGTTTTATTATTACACTGTTTAAGTACACGGTACATCTCAAGTGAAACAATCAATCATTCTTCCAAATGTCAAGAGAGCTGGCGATCGATTTACATTTTTCCAAAGTGTATATTAAAATAACTAAAATTGTATCTACTTGGAAACTTATTGTTAACTTATTGTAAACTTATTGTTGATTTTAATTTATTCTTTAAATGTAGGATAACGTAAGTTTAACTGTAACGTAGTATAAATGGTAGTAATTTAAAAGTATTGTTGTCATTCATAAAAGCAAAAACTCATTTAAAATCTGTGTAAAAAATTAAACAAACTGAATTACCAAAAGGTACGAAATGAACGTGCATCATATGGAACAAATAAACTCCAAAGTACACAAACAAATAAACACGAACAAATAAAAATTTCAAAGTATTAACTAGGTTGTGATGTGGTTTTACCATAGGCATTGTGCAATTACAGTTTAAAACCGCGTGTTGATGTATCGATTATTTGTTTAGGTTGATGTCACCATGTTCTACCTGTATTTAGAAATAACTGAGAGGGTTTCTTGCACACTAAACACAACATTCAGTACAGATGACAGAATGAATCTGGTTTGTATCAAAGTCCAAAATGTAGGAAATATCAGAAAAGGTCATTAATATATTTTTACACTAGTTATTTGATTGTAATAACGAATTGATTAAATGATACTAATTACATGTACATTAATACATTAATACACATTAATTACATTAATAACATGTATTTTTTCTTTTTACATGCTCGTTTATAGAAAACTACAATGGCTCTCGGTAAATAATAAGACAAATGCGCATCGAACTTTAAAGGTGGCAGGCAGCGTAATCTTAAATGAGTGTAACCCTTCAAGCCCTACTGTAAGCTACTGAATGTCAACTATTTGACTTTCTACATTGGCTATAATACAGTTCCAAGAAGCTTCTATTAGGCTTATCCTATCGTACTTAAACGCGTGAACTACGCCGTAATTGAATAGGTCGAGCGACGGGCTAGGCTCTTGCCTGAAAACTAATAATTAATTATAATCGACAGCTGGCCTTTGTCAGTAATTAAGTTACATTCACCATCAAAGGTATTACTTTCACTGGAATCTTTTCTCTTTAGGCGATATCGCGGCTGAAGAGGCACAATTTTATAAATCTGAGTAAACGTTGCAAATAGTGTTATATTGTATCTAATTTCTAATGTTATTTCGTTCAATAGTTTGTGATGCCACGTTCTATCATCACATTTGGTTATAGTTAGAATTTATTACATAGTAAATAGATATACTGTTAAAAGAATCCCAGTCCCCCTGACGGTATAGTATAACGGCATATTCTGGAATAAAGCCTGTAGCCAATACAATAAGCCAATGCATACCGTAATGTACATATGGAATACTAATGGCAATTTTAATACACCTAAAATCAAGCTGTATGAAATGTATAAACCCCTTTTGAATCTAACTACTAGTTAAAATTGAATTATACAGTTAGACTAGATCCAAATTGGGCTACAAACGTCTTTAATGTAAATACACCAACCTACTCTTGGGGAAAATAAATATGAGTGAACACGAATGTAATGGATGTTATAGCATGTTAAAGCTAAGGCCTTCAACCCCTACGGCTAAGCCCTTTTGATTATTGAAAATACGAAATATTTTTATATAATACATTAAAACTATTTGACCGCACATTGGAACAATCTATACTCTCGGTACTCCTAGTAGTGCTGTGTCGGTGGCGGGCGACGTTCGCAGAACACCACCGCTATGACACATGACGTCAGCTAGCAACTGCCACTGCATATTCCAATAATCCAACTCTGTGGATGCACCGTGTACACTGTACATCGTACATCGGTAGGCCTACATGGCACATGGTGTCATCGTCGAGGAACGCGCTGCTCTGGCTCCTTGCGCAATCGATCGAATATGTAAAATATAGCTCGTTCGAAAATGATACATCTGTATCATGTATTAATCTTATTTAAAATTGATTATGAGACAGTGAGTTCATCTGGCATTTTTTATTGAGAAATTTAGCTACCTTTTTGGATTTAGAAGTTCTTTTAGTGGCTTACTATGGATTGGCTTTCCCATAGGGGGTCTACCTTTCATACGCTGTTGCAATCTGGGGTTTAGAATGTGAAAATTCAAAATGCGTTTTTAGGTTACAAAAGAGAGCGATTCGAACAAAATTTTAAGAAGTGCCGCACCTTTTCTTGTAAATCACTTTTTGTTGACAATAGAATTCTCACTTTTCCATCTTTACATATCTTGAACTACGTAGTACTGTATTTTCAGGACTATCAGTCTAGGACTGTCAGGACTCTGACTATCTTGAGTATTTTGACCTTTTCCAAAATTCAACTCGATCCCTCTGTAACGGTTTAAGAAGCCAGCTTGATATAGATATCCCGAGGCACAAAAATACTTTTTTTTAATATCCTCTTTTACAATGGCATAAAACTGTTCAATGCACTGCCAGCCACCTTAAAAATTGAAACAGAATTGGATAAATTTGGCAAAGGGGTTAAGAATCTTCTTTTGTCACGCTGTTACTACAGCATTAAAGAATTTTTAGTTAAATTTTTACTATCTCTGACTATCTGAACAGTTTTGTGATGATGTTATAATTTTAATAATTATTCCTGCAAGGAACACTTCTGTTGTGACGCTATTATGCAGTTTGTAACTGTCTTAAATAAAGAGATTTGAGATTAAGTTTGAGTCTTCCTATATTTCAATAGTAACGTTGTTAGTAAATTTAACATTGTAAAGATGTTATGCGAAACATTATATAAATTTAATAATTTCTAAATTTGATCCTAGTTCATGCCACATAAGTTATCGCTTAAGCAAGTTTATGTTTAACAAACTAGCGACGCGATCCACAACCTCAAAGAGGTCGATGCGACTTGTTAGCTAGAGTACAGCAGTTATAAAAATTTTTTACCGTCGTTGTTGTTGACTTAAGCCATAGATCAACAGACGATCGGTTATGTAAGCCCTCTCCTCTGGGTCCTGTGAGCCTCCTCTGGCCACTCTTAATGTCGCGGTCGACACGATGTAACATTGTGTAAGCCCTCTCCTGCGGGTCTTGTGGGCCTCCTCGGACCACTCTTAAAGTCGCGGTCGACACGATGTAACATTGTGTAAGCCCTCTCCTGCGGGTCTTGTGGGCCTCCTCGGACCACTCTTAAAGTCGCGGTCGACACGATGTAACATTGTGTAAGCCCTCTCCTGCGGGTCTTGTGGGCCTCCTCGGACCACTCTTAATGTCGCGGTCGACACGATGTAACATTGTGTAAGCCCTCTCCTGCGGGTCTTGTGGGCCTCCTCGGACCACTCTTAATTTCGCTGTCGACACGATGTAACATTGTGTAAGCCCTCTCCTGCGGGTCTTGTGGGCCTCCTCGGACCACTCTTACTGTCGCAGTCGACTCTCGCCTCGGACTGGCGGGGTGTAACATTATTCTGATGCTGTAACGGTCCATGATGCAAACAGTCTCTTCCCCGCTCCGGTCAAGGTCGCCCTCCTGTTACTTTCTTCCTTATATTTCTCATTTCTCCATCCTTGCCAGCCACAATCCTTTCTTTAATCGTCTGTTCTCGTGTACGGGATATTCATTCCCTCCAAATTCAATATTATGCATTGAAATGGAGTTTGTTTTAATTAACTAGCTGACCCGGCGAACTTCGTAACGCCTAACAGTAAAAACATGTTAAGTAACTTTAAGATTGGCTATGTCCTGAAGTCAATTAACATTGCGGCTTCGTTGTGAAAGCTTTAAATATACAACAGCTGATTACTATAATAAATTCAATATGTATAAACATTATAATTATTTTTTATTTGGCAAACATACAAACACGTGACTTTTAATCATACAGAAAAAAAGAAATATAAATACAGTAAATAATTCCCAAAAACCGTAACTATTAACATGGCGAATAATGCTGTTCATTTCGTACAGCACATATTTACTTTATAGTTTTAGATTAATGAATGATTAAGATGGCATTGGATAGTAAAGCATATTGTTAACGGATAGTAAACAAACAGCTGGTTTAAGAAATCAAATGTTTTGATTGTAGATAATTTGTAAACAAACTTATTCCCCATAAGGTTAACATTAGAAATTTAAAACGCTATAAAATGGAAACTAATTGAATTTATGGAAACTGAATATGCTTAAAGCATGACCGGAGCAGAGACGAATCCAAAAAAATCAAAGATCATTAAAATCGGTCCAGCCGTTCTCGAATTATAATGCGTGTAACTAACACGACTTTGTTTTATATATTTAGATTAAAAACTCATTGTTAAAGCTATTCCATTAATGCATTTTATGTCTAAAGTGTGCTATTACAAAATCCTTATCGCAACGTTATGAAAATGTTCTATACTGTGCTACAGTATTAATATTATTGTTATCAATGCTTTGTGATCACACTGTATTTTACTGCTGCATTACTACCGCTACCAAACGTTACTGTAAATCAGGAACACTGATATAATAAGGGTACGTCTTGGGTATTTCCAAAATGACTTAGTAGACCGAGTTAACGCAACATTTCTTTATCAATAAGAACAAGTCAAAGGCGGCACATAAACATTTAATTATTTTTAAATCTAATAAGACAATCGTAATAAAGTAACTCTTCCACTTACATACTCGTAATTATTTAAAATTTAAGTTTTTAGTATTGTCTCAATAAATATTGCAAGGTGTGGTAGTTTTCTATTGGATATATAGAATTGTAATAGGCATATGTGCCACGTTTGTTTCATCTTAAAATTGTTGTTGTAAACTTATTAACTGAAACACGTGCATAATTTCTGTAAACAATGATCCTCTGCTACAGGTTGGGGGTTTTACAAACGCTCGCTCGCAGGCGCGACTACGGTCAAGGGCAAACCACCCCTTCTGTGGGGATGATGATGCCTTGGCATACAAACCCACAGACTTGGATTTTGTTATTAAAAAACAAAATAGGACTGGTTTAGGTAGGACCGGTCGTGACCAGTATTCAGATTAGGCCTTGTACTCACATTTCCTCCACTGTACTTTCCGATGCCCGAGTGTCTTTACTCTTCTTTTTCTTTTCACTCTTGATAAGCTGACCGGCAATTTAAATACCAACATCACGGCCTAGAGTGTGCTGTCCATCGAAGGTGGACGAGAGAATACGCGAGAACTCATCAATTAATTGTCCCATATCATTATCATTATTATTATCTTTTTATCACTTTCCTTATCCCCATTTTAGGCAAACTCAATCGAACATGTGTTGTCGCAAGACCTTTACCTACTACACATGCGCCTAGTTGTATTTCACTCTATTTTGACTATTTTGGCTACTTGTAACATTTGTAAGGATAATCTTATGATTCGTTATGATAGCTCGTTGTAGCAGAATATTTGCATTACCGTACTTACCTCTAACCACATAATAATTACCCTTTAGGCATTTCTTCTATTTCACGTCCATGTTTTAAAAGTTCTGTCAATATAGTTCGATGATGTCGACTATAAACAATAGATACTGTCGATGATATCGGAGAGGTGGAAAATGCTTTATGCTCACAGGTGGCCAGCCTGTAGAGTGGGAATCGTAATAAAAGGGGGTTACCCGAAAAAAAATCTCCTATACTCTATAGGATTTTAACCTGGAACTGTTTGTCACATTACAACATACCAGGCAAAATTTTGCTAAATTTATGATATCAGCCACTTGCAGTATGTATTTTTATAGTGACGAAAATCTATATTTAAGTGATTCGTTTCAATTTAACTATAGGCCCCATTAAATGTTCACTTATCGGAATTTCGTCGCACTTTTTAGGGCCTATGTATTATAATTTGACCATTTTTGTATTGCGCTAATACATGTTTTAAGTCATTTTAATTTCTAGTTTCAGTCGTGTTGGTGGTGAAAGGTCTCTATGTATAATATGGAATAAGTATTAGATGTTTCCGTTTCCGGACCCTGTCCATGCACCGACCCCGAGACCACACCATTTGTAGTGAAGGTTTTTGGGATATTTGGTGCAAGGTACACATTGGTATTACTGTATCTTTAGGTAATTTTCAAAATCGTACTAATTTTTAAGTTTAGTTCTCCAACTAAATCTCATAAAAACCGAAATAAATAACAAAACTTCTTGAAATTCATAAAACTCCCAAACGATTTTGATTAAAATATAAAGGTTTTTAGAGTGTTTGGTTCCGATTAAAACTATTAAACCTTGTATTTTAACACGACTTTTAAATTTTGATGATCTAATTTTATAAAATATTGTATTTTACTGGTAAAACAGTTTTAGTAAAATCGCCATACAACTCTTAAAAATAACCAATATTACTTGGGAACTACAACGAGCTTCCTCTCTTTAAATATAACTTTGACAAAATAATTCCTTTGTATATTATGTGTAATAACATTAATGAGTATTATTTTAAGTAATTGAAGTTATAACTGAAAACTATTGTTTTGAAAATATTCTACAAATTACTATCATACAACACTCAGCATATTTAATCAAATTTTAATATTTTGTGTTTATTATTCATCTTCCCTCCCTAGGTCCAAAGCTAAGTATTTTGGATGATTTGATTGGTTTATTGGTAAATTTTATTTGTATTGCGATAAGGGGCAGTGAAATTAAAAATTAATCTCTATTCATTAGGTTTAACAAATATAGTCTAAATAAATTTAGTATATCGAATAATTTAGTATTTCGTTTTGTGATATTAAATAAAATGTTGCCCCGTGTTTAATTGAGAGCGAGCCGCGATATGATTCTTTAGGGGAAACGAAATTCCTCACTTCCAAATTGCAACTTAACCTCAACTTTTCAATGCAACTTAACTTCAACTTCTCAACTCAAATACAGCTCAAAATTTTCAATTTTTGTATCTTTGAATTCTCTGTATTTTTCTGCTTCTTTGGATATCAAATTATTTGGTTTTGAAAAAAGTTATTAATATTTTAGTGAGAGCGTGCATAGTTAATTTTAACGGATGCAAGGCCTGGTTAGTCGCGATTCCTGAATAACCATGTTTTTCCCAAATACTGTATGTTCCTTTTTTCAAGAACCTATCAAAATGTCCCCTCAAACCTTTTTTTGTTTTGTAACTTACACTGTTCCCTACATTTTAAGTTGATTTTTTGTGTTAAAATCTTTGTTAACAGATTATTAAAATTGTTTTAAAAATAAAAACACGTACACAAAGTCTCCTTACTCAATAAAAATGCAAACAAAATACCCCACGGGAAATATGGCGTAAGCCTTAGGGATGGAAACAGTTGAACATCCCTCCAAAAATCAAAATAAAAGTATTGATAAAAATAACCGCCGTAGCATCGCCCGCATTTACTGCTCGCCTTGCTTCACCCCCACCAACTATGACCATTTGTTATATTTTATCGTGATGTTGCATCGCTACTGTTGTGCGACTGGTAGTCCCTGCAGAGGACCCGCCGTAGCATCGCCCGCATTTACTGCTCGCCTTGCTTCATCTCCACCAACTATGACCACTTGTTATATTTTATCGTGATGTTGCAGCGCTACTGTTGTGCGACTGGTCGACCCTGCAGAGGACCCGCCGTAGCATCGCCCGCATTTACTGCTCGCCTTGCTTCACGCCCACCAACTATGACCATTTGTTATATTTTATCGTGATGTTGCATCGCTACTGTTGTGCGACTGGTAGTCCCTGCAGAGGACCCGCCGTAGCATCGCCCGCATTTACTGCTCGCCTTGCTTCATCTCCACCAACTATGACCACTTGTTATATTTTATCGTGATGTTGCAGCGCTACTGTTGTGCGACTGGTAGTCCCTGCAGAGGACCCGCCGTAGCATCGCCCGCATTTACTGCTCGCCTTGCTTCACCCCCACCAACTATGACCATTTGTTATATTTTATCGTGATGTTGCATCGCTACTGTTGTGCGACTGGTAGTCCCTGCAGAGGACCCGCCGTAGCATCGCCCGCATTTACTGCTCGCCTTGCTTCATCTCCACCAACTATGACCACTTGTTATATTTTATCGTGATGTTGCAGCGCTACTGTTGTGCGACTGGTCGACCCTGCAGAGGACCCGCCGTAGCATCGCCCGCATTTACTGCTCGCCTTGCTTCATCTCCACCAACTATGACCACTTGTTATATTTTATCGTGATGTTGCATCGCTACTGTTGTGCGACTGGTAGTCCCTGCAGAGGACCCGCCGTAGCATCGCCCGCATTTACTGCTCGCCTTGCTTCATCTCCACCAACTATGACCACTTGTTATATTTTATCGTGATGTTGCAGCGCTACTGTTGTGCGACTGGTCGACCCTGCAGAGGACCCGCCGTAGCATCGCCCGCATGTACTGCTTGCCTCGCTTCACCCCCTCCAACTATGACCACTTGTTATATTTTATCGTGATGTTGCATCGCTACTGTTGTGCGACTGGTAGTCCCTGCAGAGGACCCGCCGTAGCATCGCCCGCATTTACTGCTCGCCTTGCTTCATCTCCACCAACTATGACCACTTGTTATATTTTATCGTGATGTTGCAGCGCTACTGTTGTGCGACTGGTCGACCCTGCAGAGGACCCGCCTTAGCATCGCCCGCATTTACTGCTCACCTCGCTTCACCCCCTCCAACTATGACCACTTGTTATATTTTATCGTGATGTTGCAGCGCTACTGTTGTGCGACTGGTCGACCCTGCAGAAGACCCGCCGTAGCATCGCCCGCATTTACTGCTCACCTCGCTTCACCCCCTCCAACTATGACCACTTGTTATATTTTATCGTGATGTTGCAGCGCTACTGTTGTGCGACTGGTCGACCCTGCAGAGGACCCGCCGTAGCATCGCCCGCATTTACTGCTCGCCTTGCTTCACCCCCTCCAACTATGACCACTTGTTATATTTTATCGTGATGTTGCAGCGCTACTGTTGTGCGACTGGTCGACCCTGCAGAGGACCCACCGTAGCATCGCCCGCATTTACTGCTCGCCTTGCTTCACCCCCTCCAACTATGACCACTTGTTATATTTTATCGTGATGTTGCAGCGCTACTGTTGTGCGACTGGTCGACCCTGCAGAGGACCCGCCGTAGCATCGCCCGCATTTACTGCTCGCCTTGCTTCATCTCCACCAACTATGACCACTTGTTATATTTTATTGTGATGTTGCAGCGCTAGCGTCATGCGACTGGTCGACCCTGCAGAAGACCCACCGTAGCATCGCCCGCATTTACTGCTCGCCTTGCTTCACCCCCACCAACTATGACCATTTGTTATATTTTATCGTGATGTTGCAGCGCTACTGTTGTGCGACTGGTCGTCCCTGCAGAGGACCCGCCGTAGCATCGCCCGCATTTACTGCTCGCCTTGCTTCATCTCCACCAACTATGACCACTTGTTATATTTTATCGTGATGTTGCAGCGCTACTGTTGTGCGACTGGTCGTCCTTGCAGAGGACCCGCCTTAGCATCGCCCGCATGTACTGCTCACCTCGCTTCACCCCCTCCAACTATGACCACTTGTTATATTTTATCGTGATGTTGCAGAGCTACTGTTCTGCGACTAGTCGTCCCTGCAGAGGACCCGCCGTAGCATCGCCCGCATTTACTGCTTGCCTCGCTTCACCCCCACCAACTATGACCACTTGTTATATTTTATTGTGATGTTGCAGCGCTAGCATTATGCGACTGGTCGTCCCTGCAGAGGACCCGCCATAGCATCGCTCGCATGTACTGCTTGCCTCGCTTCATCCCCACCAACTATGTCCACTTGTTATATTTTATCGTGATGTTGCAGCGCTACTGTTGTGCGACTGGTCGTCCCTGCAGAGGACCCGCCATAGCATCGCTCGCATGTACTGCTTGCCTCGCTTCATCCCCACCAACTATGTCCACTTGTTATATTTTATCGTGATGTTGCAGCGCTACTGTTGTGCGACTGGTCGTCCCTGCAGAGGACCCGCGGTAGCATCGCCCACTTGTACTGCTTGCCTCGCTTCACCCCCACCAACTATGATCACTTGTTATATTTTACCGTGATGTTGCAGCGCTAGCGTTATGCGACTGGTCGACCCTGCAGAAGACCCGCCGTAGCTTCGCCTGCATGTACAGCTTGCCTCACTTCACCTCCACCAACTACGACCACTTGTTATATTTTATTGTGATGTTGCAGCGCTAGCATTATGCGACTGGTCGTCCCTGCAGAGAACCCGCCGTAGCATCGCCCGCATTTACTGCTTGCCTCGCTTCATCTCCACCAACTACGACCACTTGTTATATTTTATCGTGATGTTGCATCGCTAGTGTTGTGTGACTGGTCGCCCTTGCAGAGGACCCGCCATAGCATTGCTCACATGTACAGCTTGCCTCGCTTCATCCCCACCAACTATGACCACTTGTTATATTTTACCGTGATGTTGCAGCGCTAGCGTTATGCGACTGGTCGACCCCGCAGAAGACCCACCGTAGCATCGCCTGCATGTACAGCTTGCCTCGCTTCACCTCCACCAACTATGACCACTTGTTATATTTTACCGTGATGTTGCAGCGCTAGCGTTATGCGACTGGTCGTCCCTGCAGAGGACCCACCATAGCATCGCTCGCATTTACTGCTTGCCTCGCTTCACCCCCACCAACTATGACCACTTGTTATATTTTATTGTGATGTTGCAGCGCTAGCGTTATGCGACTGGTCGTCCTTGCAGAGGACCCGCCGTAGCATCGCCCGCATGTACTGCTCACCTCGCTTCACCCCCACCAACTATGACCACTTGTTATATTTTATCGTTATGTTGCAGCGCTAGCGTTATGCGACTGGTCGTCCTTGCAGAGGACCCGCCGTAGCATCGCCCGCATGTACTGCTCACCTCGCTTCACCTCTGCCAACTATGACCATTTATGTCGTGTGGGTTCCGCTGAGACCGTGCACCTGATGGACTCCATCGCTTGTCTCGTGGCCTCAGGACATGGCGAACTTCATGTCAAGCCCCTCATCCTAGCCGCCTCTGCTAACATGTTTACGCAGTACATGTGTTCTACACGTTTTAGATATGACGACCAAGACTTTATGGCTGTTGTTCGGAAATTCGATGAGGTCTTCTGGGAAGTCAATCAAGGGTATGTGCTAGTTTTCAGCTCTTGCGGGTATAATGAGACAATCGGATTCTATTCTACAAGTTTCATATCAATTGATAAGTTAAAAAAATAACATATCAATTTAAACTATAAAATACTAACTAATACTACTAAAACTTAAAAAAATGGAAGAATATCTAAATAATTTCTTGACCAAGCTCTATTAATTTTAGCTAATTTTTACTTTCTTCCCTTATATGGAGAAAGTATTGTCTTTGTCAAAATTTTGGAATTTGAATTGAGAGTGGATATATCTGTTTTGGGGTCCCTGAATCCAAGAAAGTGGGTTTCAACGTGATGTATGTTAGATTTAGATTAAATTTGGTATGTATGTACATATTCACTGCATCTTAAGGTGTTTTTTTTATTTTTACATTTTTTAATGGTAGTTAAAACCTTAAAAACTCTTAAAAATGTGAAAATCAAAAATTGCTCTAACGATTTTGATTAAAATTTGATGGTTTATAGTGCATAGAGTACTAAATAATATGACACCACCTGCATGTCTATAAAAACGACGGTTCAATAGTTATGGGCATTTAAATGTTAAAAAAATTATTTTTTAAGTTTTCTGTGAAAACAAAAAAGGTAATGTAACATGACTACCACCATTGAAACCAGCTTTAAACTAAACAAATTAGTGTTTTGAATTATTAGTTTATGACTAACGATTCCAGAGAAAGGTTAAATTTACTGGCCATGATAAACACAGTGCGTTGTCTGAGAGCGGCCAATGTTATTCTTAAGAATAATACTGAAAAATCAATTCTTCCCTTTTTCCATGAAACTTGCTATGCAGCGTAATTTCAAATCATCCAAAAATACCCAGTAAAAAACATGGCAGTACCGGTGCAGGGGGGTTCCCTCCATAAAATTCTAACAATTAATTTAACTTTGTTTCTCTTTTTATTATTTACAGAAATTGGATGATTATTTTTGAAACAATAAATTATTAAATGTTATTGAGATAAACTTTAAAGAATAAGATAGTTTTATCATATATTGTTGTTTTTAAATTTACTTAAGGGAGACAGTATGTGTCAGTCCACTGATTCCATTAATTTTACAGAAAATGTTATGAGTTAGATATCACATGAAACTACGGTTTATAAAACTTAGAACCTAATGGAAAATCACAAATAATGTAGGGCCTATGATGTGTCATATTTATTGATTCAAGAAAATCTTGTGATCTTTAGATTTGTTTTATTTTCATTTAAAGGGTTTTTTGGTTCAATTTACATAATGACTTAATAAACTTCATTAGTACTAGTAATATATTTACGTCGTATAGCAGATAGTAAATGTTGTGACTTGCAAATATAATGCACGCATGATAATTTGAATATACAACTTTATTATAGATTAAAAACATAAATTAGGTACATTTTTGAAACTTGAAAATAACTCAATTGAAACTAAACATAAAAAGATTAACATCTTCTGTTTTTGTATCTCAGCTGATTATTATATTTTAAGTTCATACATATATAACATTCTCTCCCACTTTGAATCACACATACTCTTGAGGCCAAACTGGTGGTCTCCTCTGTCGTTGTGGCCGTTGATCTTGCACTGGCTGAGGCTGAGGCTGGGTGTTGTCTGGTTCACACACAGGTTGAGCTTCATGTTGTGTTGGAGGATTATTATACAACCGTGGTACATTGAATGACTGTATAATCGTCTTAAAAGTAACATTCTTTTTGGGCACAAGAGTCGATCTTAGTTGGTTGATGTGTCGTTTTAAAGATCTTCCAGAATCGAGCTTAATTATATAGGTTGATGTGTCGTTTTAAAGATCTTCCAGAATCGAGCTTAATAATATAGGTTGATGTGTCGTTTTAAAGATCTTCCAGAATCGAGCTTAATAATATAGTGGCACGATCCTAACTTCTTTAATACTTCTCCAAACTGCCATATATTCTTATTGTTTTGAAAAAATCTTGCTTGAACTCTCTCTCCTACTTTAAGTTTTCTTTTCTGCACTTCTTTGATTTCATTCTTCTGGTGGTTATTTTGAGGAAAAATTGAGTCCAATCTTATCCTTATTTTCCTGTTGAGATAAAATTCAGCTGGAGATTTACCACAAGCAAGTGGAGTCGCTCGATACCGGAAAAGGATATTTTGTACTTTATCAGACATTGACGTATTTGCATTGTTGACTGCTAAGAGTTTCCTTCTCAATGTCTGTACATTACGCTCTGCTAACCCATTGATTGCTGGATGACCTGGTGCTATAAATTTTTGAAATATTCCATTGTTTCTACAATACGAGAAAGTTTTTACAAGTGATAAGTAAACTTATCACTTGTAAAGATTCTTGTAAAGATTCTTTCATTAAAGGTTCATTGTCAGTGATCAGTAAGAAGTGTTTCCCGAATAAGTAGTTGTAAAAGTGGTTAACACCAAAAATTATTGCTAAGGCCTCTCTGTCTAGTTGACTGTAATTCATTTCCGAAATGTTAAGAGAATGAGAGGCATATGCTATAGGTTTTTCGACACCCTCAATTTGATGGCTGAGAATAGCTGCAACACCTGTAGGGCTTGCGTCAGTTGTCAAGATTACAGGTAAACTTGGGTCAAACGGTACAAGAACCTTGTCACTGCAAAGTTCGGACTTAAGGTTCAAAAACGCATATTCACAAGAGGCAGACCATATCCATTTTCTTCCTTTACAAAGCAACTGTCGTAGAGGATATTTGATTGTTGAATAGTCTGGAATAAACTTAGAATAATATGTAGGAAGTCCTAGAAATCTACGGAGTTGGACTACATTGGATGGACGTGGCATGTCTTTGACGTGGAGATTTACTTATTTTATTGTGTTCTACCACATGTCCTAAATACTCTACTCTTTATGTGAAGAACGAACATTTGTTCTTATTCAAATGTAAATCAAATTCTGAGAGTCTCCTGAGACAAGCTTGGAGATTTTCTTTGCATTTCTTTAGAGTACTTCCGTGAACAATGATGTCGTCAAAATATGCTTCGGTTCCCGGAACTCCCTTGAGAATCTGAGAAAGAATACGATTGAATTCGGAAGGTGCGGGTTTGATACCGAAACTGAGTCTATTCATGCGGTATGTGCCTCTATGTGTTGAAATAGTTTGCATTGAACTACTCTCCTCGTTCACTTTAAGGTGAAGATAGGCCTTGTATAAATCAAGTTTACAGAAATATTTAGAATTTCGAAGAGAGCTGAGTACGTCATCTATACGTCTGATGGGGTAATTTGCTTGTACTAACCTTTCGTTAACTCCACACTTGTAGTCGACACATAGGCGAAGACCTCCATCTGGTTTTGGAATAATGACTAATGGTGAGCCCTAATCGCTAACTTCTGCTGGTGTAATAATACCTGCTGCTTCTAGAGAATCTAATTCCTTGTCAACTCGATCTTTAAGTGCATAAGGGATGTCTCGTTCCCTTATGAAGACTGGTTTTGCTCCTTTACTTTAGTTGAAGAGATACCTGAAACTTAGGTACACAACCTATCTTTTCCTGGAAAATGTTATCAAATTCTGTAAGAATGTCTTCATTAGGAATGTCTTGCTTAATCTGAGATACAGAGTTGTTCATTTCTTGATCTATTTGTTTAAGTTCTATACCTAATCCTCTTATCCATTGTCTACCAAGGAGAGGTTCATGTCCATTTGAAACTATATGTAACTCACCCTCTATTTCTTTATTTTGATACTTAACTGTAACATCGACTTTTCCTATAAATTCAATTATGTTCCCTGAGTAGGAACGGAAAGCAATATTTGAAGGTTTAATGTTTACATCTAATTTGAGATCATTGAAGTCATTTTCGGAAATTAAGGAAAATTGAGCCCCTGAATCAACTTCAAAACGTTTATTCCTTCCATTCAGCATTACATTAATGAGATATTTACCTGGGTCAGGGGTCATTTCAAGAAGATCAACAACCTTACTACTTTGAAAAATGGTTTCCATTTTGCATACACCATATTCATGATCATGGGTTTCTTGATTTTCAGAGTCAATAGCATGTACCTTCGATCTAGAAAATTTACTATGCCGAGAAGATTGTATTAATGTAGAAATACATACCTTAGAAACATGTCCTATTTTCTTACATAAGTCGCAGAAAACATCATTTCTGTCGATCCGGCAGGCTTTTATATGGTGGTTCGTCCTTCCACATCTTATACAGTTATTGTCAATTCCAAGTACTGAGTAGTCTAACTGACGAGTTTTGACTTTCCTGGAGTTGGAGAGGAATCGATGTCTAGACTTAAAGCTGGAATCATGTCTTGACCCTATGTTTGACTACTTCTAAATTGAGACTTATGATAGTTAGGTTGAATTTTATTCACGTATTACTACTAATGTTATGATCCTGTGAAAGAACCCTACTCTCAATTTTCGAAGCCTCTAAAGCGTGCAAAAATGTTTGTAAGAAAACACAAAAAAGGTTAATTGAAAATTGAGTTGTTTACATTTTAAAAACTTGACAAAATAAGTAGAAAGTAAACATAAAAAGATTAACATCGTCTGTTTTTGTATCTCAGCTGATTATTATATTTTAAGTTCATACAGATATAACAATTAAGTTTAAGTACATTAATCCCTCCAATTGATTAGTTTAACTTTAAACTAGAAAAAAAATTAACATTACATCACTGTGTTTCTAACAGATATGCTGTTGATTTCCTTCCCTGGCTGTTGCCCTTCTACAAGCAGCATATGAACAAACTATCATCATGGGCCCAAGAGATTCGCCAGTTCATATTTTCTAGGATTGTTGAGGAGCATCAGAAGACTATGAACTATGATCTTCCCCCGCGAGATTTTACAGATGCACTGCTCACACACCTGAAACAAGATCCGAACCTCAACTGGGACCACGTCATGTTTGAACTAGAGGACTTCCTAGGAGGGCATGCAGCCATTGGCAATCTGGCCATGTTGGTGCTAGCAGCTGTCCTACAACACCCTGAGGTTGGTGTCAAGATACAGGCAGAGATTGACGCTGTGACGGGAGGTCTGCGAGATGTGAACCTTTTTGACCGAGATGCAATGCCCTACACGGAAGCTACAGTGCTTGAAGTACTGAGGTCTGCTAGTTCACCCATCGTGCCTCACGTTGCCACTGAGGATACTACTGTTGGAGGTAAATATATTATTAGGGTTGTTGTAAATGTAATAGTAATTTTTGACTATACAGTACACGTAAAAATGTGTTGATTTCTCTTTCTTCCTCATTTCTATAGTCTTGATCCCTGTTAAGTGTCTCGATATAGTCTGAACCTGGTATCTAATAGGAAAGAGGCTTATTATTATATGTGTTTGCTTGTTGACATGGGATGAGGTTTGTTGAGTGCACATGATAGGGATCCCTCCCTTCATTCCATCGTAGGTTCATAGCCTCATTGTGCTTTCAGCACTCCAGCTAAAGTCAAATGTGTTGTTTGTAGCTTCTCGGGACATATTATAGAGTTGATTTACTGTAATTATATAAAAAATAATGATACAAGCAATAAAACACAAAAACAAACTTATTTGGCTTTCTTAATCTATAATATATTTGTTAATGTAGCATTAACAGAATACTTTTTCATTTAATAAATGTTGGGGCTGAAATTGTGTGGTGTTGTATATTTGATATTCATAATTTTCTATTGCTGTCATTTTTTTTAACAGAAAATACCATCCAGTTTGACCAATGTAACTAACATTTCTCGCAGTCATTGCATGTTATTTTATAAACTCCAGTCTTCTTTTTTATATCATTTATATTCTTTCTTCTTTTTATATTCTTTTATATTTAATCTGTACTCCAGTTTATTAGACTTTTTAAAAGCAATAATTTTTCCATGTTTTAGCGAATTTCCCATAGGGAAGAAGCTATTACCGTAGGTCTCATGGCCCGAGACCATGTTATTCTTTCTTCTTTAGGTGCCCAAAACAAAAACAATATTCGTTAAAATTTATATATATATATATATACACACACACACACACACACACACACACACACACACATATATATATATATATATATATATATATGTATATATATATACACATATATATATATATATGTATGTGTGTCTGTGAAAACGATATCTCGTAAATCCAATCGAGACCAAATTTGGTAGAGACGTGTATTCCTAAATTTCATTGGACGAGTTCGTAAACCAGACATATTGGTCAATCGGAACGGGTAGTAAAACCCAATTTTTATTTTGGGGGGTTTTGTACTCAAAAATTGGGTTTTATGCGTTTTTCATGTGTAATTTAAAAAGTTTTTTAAATTTTATCTTCAAGTTGTATTTTGGGGCTCCAATGTTGATCTTATGGAGGATAAGGAAAAATTATTATTACACTTATCAATCAATATTTTTTATAAAACTTGATATTTAGCTTCATGTGGTTGATATCCATCCATTTATGCTTAAAAATCATAGTTTATGTATTTATCATGGCAGCTAACCTGTATACTCTTTTCCCATGTTAACCATATAGGGAATAGGTAAACTCCTTTATTTATGTACAGATTTTGATGAAACTTGATTTAATATTATAATTACATTATTTATTTGGAAATTGGCTGAATACGCAGGTCTGCTGCGACTGGGGTATTTTCATTTCATTGGTGCCGTATTCTGTGGAAACATAATCACGTTTTACACAGGAAAAATTGATTGCGTTTCTTAACTATTTTTGTCTGTGCTTTTTTTATCAGATTATCAATTATGACAGGATCATTACCATTAGCCACAGCAATGTGATTTAGTATATTTTCCCCTTTTATTTTAGGTATTTAACCTATTATTTTATTCTACTGACGTGATCAGGAAAAACGACACCATTATGAATACTGTATATTGTTTATTTGGTTCTTTATTAGTCTATCTATAAGGAGGAATAGTTATTTGTGTAACTAGAGCGCAAATTATGTCATATCACACGAGAGGTTCATATGGCAACACTTAGCAAACGCTTTGTTCTGCCAGAACGTCGTCGAGGGCTACCATGACAGTTTGCGCTCATATTACACACAATATTTTTCCTACAATAATAAAGTCATTGAGGTTATGTTTGATTTTCCCGCTGGGATAAATGTAAACATAACTTTTAGGTTTCCGGTAACATTAGTTTCTGATATTCAGATTTTTATCACGGACATTTTCAAAGAATTCCATTTTCATCAAGAAGGATTTACTTCTCTTTATTTGACAGAGCAAATAGAATTTGCTCAAAACAAAATGGGCTGATTTCAAAATTCAATAAAATAGAAACAAATTTGGTAAGTAATGAATACCCTGAGTATATCATCAGAAAGTGAAAAAATCCTAGGGTTAAACAGAAAGTGGTGAAAGTGATGCAGAAAATTTTGTTCCCATGTCAATTCCTTATAAGCTAAGATTGTCGGAAAAAATCAGAAAAGTAGCTAGTAAATTTGAAATTAGAACCACCTTTACAACTCAGAATACACTCTTGTTAAAACCACACAAAAAAATGGCACTCAGGCATCAAAAAACTGTATTTACAGAATAATAATTGTTCAAGGTCTTGCTAAAAAGACAAAAAGACCATTAGACATTATAATCAAGGAACACAGGGAAAATACTAGAAAGGCCTTGGTTGAAAAGTAAATAAACGGTACCAGTGGACTGACACATACTTTCTCCCTTAAGTAAATTTAAAAAAGACAATAATAAAACAATAAAACTATCATGTTCTACAAAGTTATTCTAAATATCATTTAATAATTTATTGTTCAAATTGCATGGGGGAACCCCCCCACCCGGTAATACCAAGCTTTTTTGAGCTGGTTTTGTTCAGTGATTTGACCTTACACTTCATACCAAGTTTCATGGAAAACGGTTGGAAAGTAAGGAAGAAATTGATTTTTTTATATTCTCCATAAGAATAACATTGGGTGCTTTCAGACAACACGTACTGCGTTTATCGTGAATAGTAAATTTAACTTTTATCTGGAACCGTTAGTCGTAGACAAATAATTCAAAATACTAATATGTTTAATTTTTTAAGCTGGTTTCAATGATACCAGTCAAGTTATACTTTACTTTTATTGTTTTCGCTGAAAATTAAAAAAATTGATTTTTTTGACATTTAAAAGCCCATAACTTTTGAACCGTCATTTTTACAGACATGCGGGTGGTGTCAAACTATATATTACTCTGTGAACTATAAGCTATCAAAGTTTAATCAAAATCGTTAGAGCCGTTTTTGAGAAAATTTGATTTTTCACGTTTTTTAAGGGTTTTTAGGGGTGAATTACCCTTAAAAATCAAAAAAATGAAAAAAACACCTGGAGATACGGTGACTATATATATACATGCCAAATTTCATCTAAATCGGACCAACGGGGTAGGCTGTGGCACTGTACACATCCAGACACACACACACACACACACACACACACACACACACACACACACACACACACAGACACATGGACGGACAGACATCACGTCAAAACCCACTTTTTTGGATTCAGGGGACCCTAAAACGGATATATCCACCCTCAATTCAAATTCAAAAATTTTGACGAAAACAATACTTTCTCCATATACTATGTATAAGGGGAGAAAGTAAAAATTACCCACCATTGCTGGTCTGAAAATCACCAAATGAATTTTGAAGAAACTAAGATAACACACATTGAACCTCATTTTTTTCTAAAGAAAACTAATTGAAGGTGCCTACATGAAATTATTAGACCAACCAATTATTCAATCTTCAGTTGAGATCCATTGCCAGTCCAGTTGAGGCCATTGTGGCTGCCAATTCTTAGCAAAGAACTTAACAATAGGGAAATCTGTAAATGATATTCATATAAATCCGAAGCTCGAAAGGGGCATTAGGTTTTTGTTTTAAATATAAAAGTGTAAAAATTATGTGCTTTTGCTTTGTAAAGTTAATTTTTTACTGCAATATTTTATTTATATTAGGAAGAAATCTGTTAGACATATTACGCCTGGATTTCAGGTTGCCGTGGCCATTTTGATTTCCGTTCCGGTGGGACATGCGCACTCCTGTTCAGTTTTCTTTGAGAGTTTGTATGTTTTTTGACTTTTTAAAAAAATTATGTTTTCAGCTTTATATCGGCTTAGTTCGGATTATGTGTTAATTGTGTTATGTTTTAGATGGGTATTAGTCGCCTGAGGACGGGATCAGATTCCAGATCCCGAAACGTCGTGAAACTTTGTTTTACATAAAATCGTGATGGAAAATGTTCACAATAAAAACCTAAATAACATAAATCCACCATAACCAGTAATGAATTTCATACAAAGAAACTATATTTCATTGTGCAAAACCGGAAGTTAGTGTTGTAGGAACGGCAACCATCTATCAACTAACTGAGCGCTTAGGACATGATATTGTTTGGTTTTTATATAAATTTGGAGCATTCCGCACGTGTGATTGGCCGATTACTTTCCCGCACTGTGTTGGGAATGATCTCATTCCCCAATTAGTGCGGGAATGTACTACTTATACCTTCTGCCAACAGTGGGAAAGGTGCCTGTTATCGTCCGTTTGTAGGAAAAAGTCTTTGTCACTTTATTATTTGTTCGTTCTTTTAGCAACCTTTTATTCAGCAGTTACTAGTTTTAACGATTATTTTTAACGATTTTACAAATACTTTAATGTTGAAGGCAAATTTAATAAAAAACTTAGTGATGACGGGAAATATAAGAATTGAAATATGAAACCGCATTATTTGTATTGAATACCTCTCTTATTTCAGGTTACTCAGTAAGCAAGGGTACTGTGGTGTTCCTCAACAACTACGAACTCAACTTGGGAGAGGCTTACTGGACAGAACCCGAGAAATTCAAGCCCGAGAGATTTGTCTCTAGGGAGGGCAAAATAGTGAAACCGCAACACTTCATCCCTTTCAGCACAGGCAAGAGGACATGTATCGGACAACGTCTAGTCCAGAGCTTCTGTTTCACTCTGGTGGCTTCCATCATAGGCAAATATGACATCAGTGCTGACTTGGACACTGTGAGGACTGTGCCGGCCTGTGTGGGTGCACTGGCCCCCAAAAAAAAAAAAAATTGCAGGAATCAAAAAAAAAAAGGAATATAGCAGAAAATAAAAGCAAAAAAAAAAAAAAATAAAAAAAAGAAATGAGAAAAAAAGAAAAAAAAAAGAAAAGATAAAAAAAAACACCTTCAGCATTAGGTTCAATCCCAGACGGGCAAGGCTGGCAAGTAATCATATTGGAGCATTCATGTAGATTTGCGTATGTGAGTCAGGATATGCTATACCTTGAGAGATGTGATATGTTTACCTAACTATTTAAAATGTTATGTAATTTTACAAATTTAATTTTCACTGAATACATCAAACTAAGATTTACACTAACAACTAACTATATATACTCATCACTGAATGACAAGATATGTGCCCTGAGATTTGTTTTAACAAAATGTATGTGCCAAGGACAAACCCAAGTCTCCCTTTGCAGAATTATTAATTTAATAAAGTGGTTCTCTAACAAAACCTGAATAAACATTGTCTTTTAATCTGCCATTGTAAAATAATGTAGGAACATAAATATTTAAGGGAAGATCTTAACTTCTGAAAAATAAAGAATTCTTCTCACTCCATGTATATCATAGTTTCATTGGTGTAATAGTAGTTTGTAGTGATTGTCTTAAGCAAGGAAACAATCCAGTTCTGTTATTTTATCATTACAAATGACTTTACTTAACAAGATATTGATCAATAGCCTGTGATTTTCATTAAGTTTAGTGTACTATATTTATTTAATCTCTGAGTATTTTTGTTTGTTATTCTTACTGTTAAGTTATTTATTTACTAAAATACCACTGCAGTATTTTTGCTGTCTTTTCTCCTTCTTTCTGTAAATATTGTATGTAATCTTTCCTTTCTCATATGTTACTGTATATTATTTTTCAACAGACATTCTTGGAAATTCAATTTGTTAAAATAGGTCTAGCCTGAACTAAAAGTTCCTTGACCAATTTGTATATAAAATCAATTGCCCAATGACCAATCATTGAAAAAAAAAATTTAGTACTTATTTCTGGTGAAAGATATCTCATTTAAATGAGAGTTTAAGTCATTGTGAATTAGTTTGAACCACCGAGATATAAGTCTGTGTATAAAAGTAAATTATTTATTAAGAGTTTTTTAATATAAATATATATATATATATTTAATAAATATAATATAATTTTTATAAAAAACTGTATTATTATGCCAAATCCTAGTTATGTTCAAAAGAAGTTAACTTAGCAGTTAATGGTGCTGTAACCATAGTACGTATGTATTATACTTTGACTAAAATGGCTACCTACCCAGGTAGCGAAGTATGAATGAGAAATGAGTGTAAGATGATTGTGGCACAATCTTGTAGACTTGTTACTGACTAAGGCTGACACGTCCCTTAGACAGGACTGTTAATTAATAGCCCAACAGCCAATGGTATCTAAGGGACCTACAATACAGATTAACTTGGGATCCACACCACTTTTGCCTCTGAATTACAAACTGGTCTAATTTCGAGGATGGTATTTGTGGATTAACTTAGTATTCAATAGTGCGGATGTTAACCCCCCAAAAATGTTAACCCCCACAAAAGAGAAAACTACATCCACTGACCATCGCTCCCAACTTTATATAATTTCTATATATAAAATCGAATGTATGTATGGATGTATATGTATGTCCTTTATGCGTTGCCAAACTACTCATCCGATCGCCATGAAATTTTAGGAAGTTGCTCTATATGTGTCTGGGAAGGTTTTAGTGAAAAAATATTTTCGAAAACTCCATAAGTTTCCATTTTATGGCGTTTTAAATTTCTAATGTTAACCTTATGGAGAGTAAGTTTGTTTACAAATTGTCTACAATGAAAACATTTGATTTCTTAGCTACAGCTGATTGGTTTACTTTCCATTAGCAATACCGTATGCTTTACTATCCAATGCCATCTGAATCATTCATTAATGTTAAACTATGAATTAAATGTGTACTGTAAAAATGAACAGCTTTATTCACCTCGTTAATAGTTTACGGTTTTGAGGGATTATGTATTTATATTTTTATTTTCTGTCTGATTAAAGTCACGTGTTTATATGATAATTAAAATGTTTATATTATTACGTTTATTATAATAATCAGCTGCTGTATATCTTTCCTAAAAAAGCCGTATTACAGTTAGGTTTCGTTTGGGTTTGGATTGGATTTGAAAATTGTTGATTAATCCACTCAGATTTATTTGTTTTATGGGAATGTTATTATTAATATGTTTTATTGTTTCAGTATTGTTATTCACTATGCAGCGACCCAGAATATATAACCTTTCACAATGAAGCCGTATTGCTATTCGACTTCAGAACATGGCCAATCTTAAAATTAACATGTATTTACTGTGAGGCGTTACGAAGTTCGCCGGGTCAGCTAGTGAAATATAAAGTTGAAATACTTGCTTACCGTACTTACTGGAGTGGCCATTTGTACCCTAGTCAGTACTTGGTCTCATCAACAAATCATCTTTTAGGTTTAGCCTACAGCATCCTCCTCATTTGATCTCTCCTTCCTCAGGTCTCTCCAGAGCTGGTCCCATCATCTTGTGTTTGTGTTGTGTTTGGTTTGGTTTGTGTTGTGTGTGTTGAAACATTTGTGTTTACACAAAATGTATATATTTTGTATGTTGTATACTTTCAGCTGGTCTTCTGCCCTCAGGAACATTTCTCAACGTTTTAGTTTACTATTTAAGTTTATTCTTTTCTCAAGAGGTGTCCAGTCCATTGAAACCTGCAGCTTTTAATCTCTCCTACTATATCAGGATCTTTGTCAGGGAAGTGATGCACACTTCATTTACTGTTAGTAAAAAAATACTTGGCAGAATTAAACGCATAGTTTGACAGGCATAAATATCATGATATTTTGCTTTGGTAACGTTTATCCAAATTGTAGTTTTTAATTATAATATAAGAACGATTTCCACATCGCTCATAAAAATCTGGAGAGGAGGCTTGGCCCCCCCTCTTATTCGATCGTTTATCGATAAATCGATAAACTCTTTAGCTGCATATGTCTGGGGTTTGATAACTACAAGGTCGCTGAGTATTTGTAGGTGAGTCTGCAAGATGGTAAAAGGCTTCTCACCCATGTTGTAGCAATGTGGGTAGAAGGGGATATATCACCTCCGAAATCCTAAAATAAATTCACCTGCACAGCAGCTTTGGGGCAATACGCTGGTTTTGAAGGTA
Source organism: Nephotettix cincticeps (assembly GCA_023375725.1). NCBI lineage: Eukaryota > Metazoa > Arthropoda > Insecta > Hemiptera > Cicadellidae > Nephotettix > Nephotettix cincticeps. Next base: position 78,662,812 of record CM041791.1, on the reverse strand, counting down.
GCTAGATCGAAACCAGTTGCCAGAGACTCCAGACAGATCATAAGCAGTCAACTCAGGTTAGTCTATATTACACACACCAACGGTAAGTGCAGTCGAAAGTACGAAGTGTAGTCTGGAGTAATCAGTCTTTAATTCACCACACAGGCCCTAAGCCAGGGATCCTCACCCCACTGGAGACCGCCTGCGGGCAGCATGTGACCCACCCTTTGCACAACTTTTGTGGCCCTTGGGCTGTTAGGAATTAAAGCAAAATTTATTTTTATCAAAAAAATTACAAAATACTTTATAAATAGCCTATACATTATATTTTCCTAATCTAAATAAAAGATATTTTGAACTTTTTCATCATATTGATAAAAACTTATGTTATAATCATGTTTTTTGTAAGTTTGTTAATGCCACTTGCAAGCTTCTTCGTCACAGAAAAAGAAATGTGGGCTTCAGATAGCTAAAAGCACATTTTTATGCGTTTATTTTCAAAAATTTTCCACAGACCCTATGGTTTACTGGGAAATATTCTACACCTGCACATGCGTATAAAAAACCCCTCACAAAACCCTCCCTTCACAAAAAAAGGCATCACGAGCCACTAAAATTTTAAATTAGTGTTGCTTGAAAATATACTTGGCTATTTTCTAACTAAATTGTAGAATTCTTAGATATTGATTATATTTATCGATAATCAGTGGCATAGATACAGGGGGGATAAGGGGGATATATCCCCCCCATAACACTCAAGTTTACTAATAATTTGAAAGCAAATATATACAGCAATACCGCTTCCCAATAGTAAATAATACAAAAAAAGAGTGTGTTGATGTTATTTTATGTTGCACGTTGCACTGTTGCAGTAAATAGTATTAGAATTTAGAGATCCGAGAATTTAGATTTAGAGATTTGTTAATATCTCGGTAACCGTTGGAGATAGAGAAAACCCTTAAGGCACTAAATTGCGTTGTTTTTTGAGCTGATTCTAATGGTGAAAGATAAAATTTGAAATTCTTCAAAATTGCATGGGAAAAATGCAAAAACCCCATTTTTGGGATACAAAACCCTCCCAAACTACCAACCAAACTGTAATCCGATATGTTTGGATTACAAAATCGTCTGAGCAAATGTAGGAATACACGTTTCTACTAAATTTGGTCTTGATCCGACTATTTTTACGAGACTTATCGTGCTCACACACACACCTCTGGGCACCTAAATACAAAAAAATAACATGGTCCCGTGCTTATGTCTTGCCATGAGACCTACAGTAATAGCTTTTTCCCTAAGGGAAATTCACTAAAAGTAAAATTCACATTAAAAATACTAATAGTAAACATGCAAACACGAGCACCTGCTCGTGCGTTACACAGATTTACTAGCCCCCAAGCTTAAACATATCCATGTCAATATAATAAAACTCATGACCTATGATAAGATATTGCAGCTATTTCGAAAAAGTCAACTAATTTCGGAACGTGTTAATATAATAATAAACAAATTTACCGTTCGAAGAAAGCTGTTTGCCCAAACTAAGATAAAAAATAATAGATAGCACCGTTTTCAGATGGTGTTTCAGAATATTTTATTACCCACTTCAGCTTTTTGGGTTTTCTTCTAAAAGTGCGATGAATTAAGGAACAAAATATACATAAATGTTTGTACAGTATTTCTTTTAAGATTATTATCATTATTATTAAAATAACGTTGGACACCCTGAACTGTGACGTCAAAGAACAATAACAACATACTCAAATTTATTTACTAAGTTTTAATTAGACTTCTGTAGAGATCTGTCAAATTTAAGACTGAAAGTCAATTTTACATTAATAAAATGATTTTACGGAATAAATTGTGATATGTTAACAATAAAATATACTCTTAATTAAGGTCGTTTAAGCTGTGATGTCTTTATTAAGGTACGCACCATAGATTGTCATATATCTTTATTTTTTAGTGAACTAAACCTTCATATAACCTCAGTGGGAGCTACATTCTTTGCAAGCTAGAGTCAATATGTTTAATTCCACTTGTTCCAATTTATATTGTTGGTCTGAAAATTTTTTACACTTAAATTTCAATGGGGAATGATAGCATTTACAATTTAATAGCTTAATGACTAAAATAGAACTTTATCAGTTCCAAATGCTGTTAGGATCCAAGCCTTCCTCAGCAATTTGAGTTGGCTGACTTGATCTTACCAAACCAATACACTCTTACGAATTCATTATTCCTTCCAAATTTGAATTCTGGATTAGGCTACTTAATAAGGAATATTTTCATTTAGAAGCTATTACCGTAGATCTCATGGCAAGACTTAAGCCCGAAATCATGTTATTTCTTTGTCTTTAGGTGCCTAAAGGCCAAAAACAATAGTCTTTTAAATTTATATATATATTTAACATATATATATATATATATAAATATAAATATAAATATTTATATTAATTTATATATATATATGTGTGTGTGTGTGTGTCTGTGAACACGATAACTCTTGTAAAAATGGTCCGATCGAGACTTAATTTGGTGGAGACGTGTATTCCTACATTTGCTCGGACGAGTTCATAAACCAGACATATCGGTCAATGGGAACAGGTAGTTTGGGAGGATTTTGTACTCAAAAATTGGGTTTTTTGTGTTTTCTGTCTGTAATTTAACAAATTTTTTAATTTTATCTTTCACCATTAGAATGAGCTCAAAAAACTACACAATTTAGTTCCTTAAAGTTTTTCTCCAGGTAAATATTCCGAATACAGTACAAATCTAGATATGAAACTGATGTTAGACTTACTTTTTACACTTTATAATAAACTTTTAACAATGTTCCTGTCGGCGGAAGAACCCAATTTCGACGTTTCGTACGATTTTAGGCTGTATTATGACCCTCTCAAACAATACCGTCTAGCTAGGGGATCGGTGTGAATCGGGGTTCTGAAAAAGTCACTCAAATACACTTATTTCACCCACTAATGACATAATTAACAATAAAAACACCACGGAACACGGGTTTTCCGATGTTTTCTAACATTTTTTGGACCAAAATACGACACTCAAAGGGTGTAAGGGGGTAAGTTAAGTGGCAAAAATCAATTTACAGTAGGCCTATAAAATAAATAATAATGATTTGCTATAGAAAGCATATGAAATTGATCCAGAATTGGTATTATGAACATCATCAAGATTTGGTTAGAATTACATTAATACAGTCAGTCGTATTATTGCAAACTAAGATACAGCAACACTGTGAAATTATATAATTAAAAATCAGACAAGTTTGTGTTCAAAGTTTCTTAAAGTTTGGTCCACCAGCAGTTTTTGGGGGTCCCAGGGGTCATCAGGGGGGGTTTGGGGGTGGAGGTCCCCACTACACACATAATTAAAGGGTTCCTTGAGTAGATGATGTTAGAGAACCCCTGATCTAGTTGAATTAGCTTTATGAAGCCCTTTGGATTTAAAACATTTTTGTCATAGAGTCTCAATAGATTAACCCTTTGTGCCTGAATGGCCCATAGTGTTGGCTACAGATATTTCCCCATCAGCTAGTCACTGTTTTCACAACATCGTGTCCCTCAGGGCGAGTGGCCAGCACCGCTGGCCATGGCAGTTTCTCTCTCAGGTTGTGTCACATTCTGCTCTCTGGGCTACACTAGCTTGTATTGATATTATGTTCTGCTTTTAAAAATGTGATAAGGGCAAGGTTTTTACAAATCAAAAGCCCAAAATGACTTTAAACAACAATGTTGTAAAGTTTTATTGAGTGCTAATGAAATTACAAAAATAGTAAAAATTAATTTTGCTAAATACTGTAAATTATAATTTAAAAAATAATTTTTATAAATATTAATATATAAATACACCCGTCGCAGCAGACCTTCGTATTAAGCGAATTTCCAAATCAATAACATAATAATAATAATATATGACAATTTTTTTCATTATCTGCCGATAAATATGAGAGTTATTTGCATATTCTCTATAAGATTAACATGGGAAAGAGTATGCACAATTGCTGCTGTGAGGAACGCTGAAAGTAGGTGTTTCTAGCGTAAACTATATATATTTTGACCATTTATATCAAGTTTCATCAACATCTGTCCACAAATAAAGGAATTTACCTAATCTCTATATGATTATCATGGGAAAAGAGTATGCTGGTTAGCTGCCATGATAAACACAAAAAGTATGATTTTTAAGCATAAATGTATGAATCTCAACCACACGAAGCTAAACATCATCAACTTTCATCCATAAAATATTGAATAATAAGTGAAACATTAATTTTCCCTTATCCTCCATAAGATTAACATTGGAGCCCCAAAATACAATGCACTGTTTTTAGATTTTTTAATATCTCGGTAACTGTTGGAGATAGAGAAATACTTTAAGGAACTAAATTGTGTAGTTTTTAAGGTGATTCTAATTGTGAAAGATAAAATTTAAATTTTTTTTAATTACATGAGAAAAACGCAAAAAACCCATTTTTGGGGTACAAACCCCCCCTCCCCCAAACTACCCGTTCCAATTGACTGATGTGTCTGGTTTACGAACTCATCCGAGCAAATGCAGGAATACACGTCTCTACCAAATTTGGTCTCTATCTGACCATTTTTACGAGAGTTATCGTGTTCACAGTCATATATATATATATATATATATATATATATACACACATATAATATTTATATATATAATATATATAATGTATATATATATATATATAATACATATATATATATATATAAATTTTGACGACTATTGTTTTTGGTCTCTAGGCACCTAAAGAAGAAAAAATAACACGGTCTCGGGCTTAACTCTTACCATGAGGCCTACGGTAATAGCTTCTTCCCTATGGGAAATTCGCTAAAATGAACAACTGTTGCTATAGAGCTTCTATTTATAATCACCTTTTCCTATTGAACTAGGTTTTGAAGTACAATTGCCTTTTTCCTGTGAATTTAAGCTATAAAAATGAACAATATAATTACTTTTACTAGGCTATAGCTACTATTTGTAACTCCCTTTTCCCTGTAAAATTAAGCCTTGGTGAATACACATTGATGTCTGAAGAGTGTTTTACTGCCAAAGTCACGATACAGTGCTGAAAGTATTGCAAATATTAATTTTATGTTGTTATAAATGTAGGTAACGGTTTAGTGGTGAAACCTACCAGAGAAATACTAAACTGTTTAAAATACAATAGAGAATAGACAAGCTTTATTATTCCAAAACACAGTACAGTGTATAGATATTGTCATATGATTAACAATGTGTAGAATGGCCACCTGTGCTGGCCAGACAAGCTGACCTGGTAATCAGTAGTTGCCAGGACTGCTGGCTGAATGTCCTCAGAGGACTATTCTAGTTAAAACTAAGTAAAGGTGACATAGAAAATGGCATTGTCCAGCAGTGCTGGTCTTTTGAGTTTAGAGGAACTTTCTTAAAATAACTTTAAGAGGGCAATGGGTTAAGGGATTTTTAGGTAAGAAACTAACTTACGAACTTACAGGTAGCATAGAAATAAACTTCAATATGACATTCCCAAGTAATGTCTTGTTCCGTGAAATTCACAAAAACGCTTGGTTACGGAAATTATCGACAACCGAAAAAAAAGGAGGTGCACATTCTAAGGTTAGTAGAATTTAAATAGACTACTAAATAATAGTCTAGTAGAATAGGGACATAAAGGCTAGGCCTACCTCTTTAAAGTAACTAAAAATATAATTGAAGCAGTAGACCTCAGCAAATTTATATTTATTTATGATCATGTTATCAAATTATATCCATTATTTATTTTTGTAATTTATTATTTATCTACATTGATTGGATCAAAGGTACTCATCAAATTTCTTCCACGTTGGTACCATCTTTATCAAAGTTATCAGGCTTTTGCCCCTCCTGAAGCAATTGGTTTTGTTGGAGTAGTCCCACAAAATCTAGGATGATATACTTGGCAATCTCTAAGGAACTGTCCCAATGATTAGATACCCTTGTTTAAAAAAAAATTAACAATATAGGCTACTAGGAGTACATAATGTTCTCAAATATTTGCTTAATGAGTTGGACAAACTTAGAAGAGACACATCACATAACTTTTCACTAAAATACAAAATACCAATCAACAATTTGATTACTTTTGTCATCATCGTATGAGTATCAGATTCTTGCAACATCTATGTACCAACCTGGGATCAATCTCGAGTCTCTCAATTATTAGTCTATAGCATTACCTCTGGGCCATGAAGGTCAATCCCAAGTACAGTTTCAGTTTTTATACTCAGGATAGGCAAATGCAAACAACTAATTTCAGTATTTTTGGGCAGTTTGCTTGTAGATTATAGTTTGTTATTACTGTAGTCTTTAGTCCTTTCTTGGATGCGCTATTCATATATACATACTATATGTATAATTATTCACTTAATAAAGGGTGTCTAATGTCAAAAGCATTTAATTAAGAATCAAGTATCTAACCCACTCTCTCTTCTTATTTGTCTTATAAAATTTCACATAACACAGGGGTGCCCACCCCCCTAAGCTTCATGAAGCACCCCCCCAAACTTAGAACCAGCCCCCCCCATGTAAGTTGGCACCCCATACCATAAACAAAGGTGTAAATAATACTCGCAAGCACCCCTTATTTTATCTAAAACTAAAAGAAGATTTTTTAAATAGGGTTCCATCTTGCTTTGTCCCTGCATTTAAACTCAATAACTTTATATTTCACTTCCAACTGTTGTTTGACCTTCTTTTTACAGTTTTCGTTCCATTTGTAATGCCTGACGGTACCATTGCAAAACAACTCTAAACATTTATAGGTACTTAAAAAGTTTTTGCTTTTTGGGCATTTTAATAGTGTAAAAACATTACTAAATTTAACAAACTTATCATCACAACTCAGTGGTAATATTAGTTTTGAGATGGAAAGAGTAACAAACACAAAGACGCATGGGCAACGATCACATAACCTAAACCCGCAGCTTGTGTCTGTCGTATGACCAACATCACGACTCCCGAAGATAACCGAATACTTCCGAAACTTGTCGGACCTTCCGCTGCCGCCACAATCACGGACAATATTTGAGCACGGTCATTGCCATTTATTTATTTTGAGATAGAAAAACAAACTATGTTTAAATTAATACTACGTTCTTATTATTTACGTTCTATCTAGTGATGTAATATATTTTTCAATATCATCACGTTAAACACCGTTAAAATCCGTTTTACCACCCCTTCAAAAAAATTGTTTGGAACCCCCCATGAATTTCAATGACGCAGTCTGCGTCATAGACCCCCTGTGGGCACCCCTGCATAACACAATAACGAATTCTTTTCAAAGGGTACCAATTTCAAAGGGTACATTGTATTTAAATTATAACAAATATGGAACACAAGGATCCAACATTATTTTACTTTTTGAACTTGGCTGTCATGCTTCCATGGCAATAGCAGTCTCTTTTGTAAATAGGTTTTGAGTCAACTTGCCTGGCAGTAGACAACTCTAAATTTGGCTGATGATGGTTATTGTGAATAACTCTCTCTTGAACTGAGACCGTGTAAAAGTGACTTTTATAATTTTAATAAAATATTAAGTGATCACATATTTTTTTAAATTTAAGCTAAGCATTATGTTTTACAACCAGATAACTATGTTCTGGTTAAATTTTCAGAAAGGGGATCGTTTATGGACAGTTTTTTGTGTTCATGATGATACAGAGCCATATTTGGAGTTCTATTCAGACACAAAAATTGCTGCCACACATAAACCAGAATGGAGTGTCACTCTGACACATACTGTGCATATCACTCCGACCATTTGTGCAATGGAGGATGAATTTGAGTTTGTGATCACACTTCTAGAAGATGTAGTTCGTCTCACTGCACCTTCATGGTAACTGCTAAATCTTAAAGAAATAACACAATAATAATACTAACTACCAAATCACCATTTTATTTTGAAAAGAACTATTTAAAAACAATAACATGACATTGAACAAAAATAATGAACATATGATTGTAAATTGAGAAATATGTATCAATCATCCCCCTTCTTGAAGAAAAGAAAAGAATATTGAAGAAAGAATATGGTCAACATGTCGTCTCCATATGGTACCATCATCTATTTTTGAAGTGTAGATGACATCACCTTCTGTACCAATTGTATGGCCAAAACTCCACTTTCCTTCCCTCTCTCAGAAATTATAGGCCTGCACTCTGTCACCCACATGAAATCTTTGAACAACTTTGGAGTGTGGTTGTACTTGTGTTTTAGGGTTTTCAGAATTCATTATATCCAATCTCGTTCTTATATTTCGCTGAAACATCAAAGAGTAAGCATATGTTACAGTTGAATTCTTTGATTTTCTCATTTGCATTGGAAATAGCTGTTGTAGTTTTGTGCTCATATCTCCTTTTTCTTATTGCATAGCCACCAGTCCCTTCTTCACTGTTTGAACAAACCTTTCTGTCTGTCCATTAGAGGAAGGATGGAAAGGAGCACTAGTTTTATGTGTAATATTGTAATTTTCTAAAAACATTTGGAATATACGCCCAGTAAATTGTCTTCTGTTGTCAGAAACGATTGTGTACGGTATTCCGAAGGTGGTGAAAAGTTCTCTTAAGTTTCTTGAAGCACCATTCAGACATGATTGTTTTTGTTTGAAAACCCTCAACCCATTTACTATAGGCATCTATTAACAATGAAGAAGTAGTTGTTTCCAAGACATGGTCCAGCAAAATCTATGTGCAATTGTTGCCATGGACCTCCAGGTATTTGCCACGGATGTGTAAAAGTCTGAGGTGGCTTGTTTTGTTTGAGGCAACATTGTTTACAAGTGTTTGCTAAGTTTTCTATATCGTAATCAATACCTTGCCAATAACAATGACTTCTTGTCAAGGCTTTCATTTTTACGATCCCTAAGTGACCAATGTGTAATTCTGCCAATACCCTTTGCTTCAAATTTTGTGGGATAACAAATATTCCCACAATAATCCCCTTTGAATAAACAACATCTTGTAAAGTAAATTCATAGTCTTTTTTAGCCTAATTTTTCGAGACCATCCTGTTTCCAAAAAGTGAATTTTATATCTTTCAAGCGTTCATCCTTTTGTGACTCAGTAGCAATTACTTCTTTCATTATTGGTTGTGTTTCTAATTGATTAGTCTGGTAAATCGAATGCTCATCTACTTTGGTTTGTGAGGATTTTTCAAAAGGAAACCTCAACAAATAGTCTGCATTACCATGTATTTCTGTTCTAAATTCAGTCAAACCCAGATAAAAAAACAGTTTAGTCAAACCCAGATAAAAAAACAGTTTAGTCAAACCCAGATAAAAAAACAGTTTAGTCAAACCCAGATAGGAAACGGGCATGGTTAAATATTCTGGTTGCGGCTATTGCAGATAGTGTCCTATGAGGATCGAAGATGGACACAAGTGGCTTATGGTCAGTGATGAACACAAACTTTCGACTGTATATGTATGGAAAGAATTTATTGAGTCCAAAATAGATGGCTGCTGCTTTCTTGTTGATCTGAATGTATTTCACTTCACTTATTGTCAGAGTATGAGATGCAAATGAAATAGGTTTCTCTGTACCATTGTCTAGCCTGTTAGAAAGAATCGCTCCGAGGCCAACCAGTGATGCATCGGTAGCAAGGGTTAGAGTCAGAGCAGATGGTCTCACATCTGATGGTCTTTTAGTTTTTCTTATTGCTTCAGTTTTCTCTGTACTCTTGTATAAACCCTTTTCATCAATGATATGACCGAGATATTTTATACTTTTCTCAAAAAACTTGCATTCATCTTTGTTCAAGTGTAAATTGTATTTATTTAAAACTTCCAATATCTTCTCCAACCTTAGAATTGTTTCTTCATATGTTGATCTTTGAACAATAATGTCGTCAAAAAAGCATTGGACTCCATCCATTCCCTGTAATATAGAGGCCATAAATTTTTGCTATCGTACAATGAAGGACCAACCTTTACACCAAACGTCAGTCTATTTACTTAAAAAATCCTTTGTGAGTACTGAGTGTTTGTGTAGCTTGCTACTCTCATCGTCCATCTTCATGTGCAGATTGCTGATGTCAAGCGTGCAGAAATATTTACCCTCAGTCATTGTAGAAAAAATGTCCTCAATTCTTGGAATCGGGTATCTCTCATCCTTTACAACCTTATTTAAAGTATCCTTAAAATCAGCACAGATATGTATGTCTCCATTAGGTTTTACAACAGGTACAATTGGTGTGCCCCAATCTGAATTATCCACATGGTAATAATGTTTTGTTTTTCTAAGCGTTCAAGTTCTTTTTCAAGTTTTGCTTTTAAAGCATACAGAACCTGCCTAGCCTTAACATAAATTGGATTGAAATTTTCCTTTGAGTTTAACTTTGCATCATAATTTGGTATGCAACCAATATTCTTATCACATAACTCTTAGTATTTTGTAAGTAAGGCATCAAGGTTAGATCCTGCATGATTTGTAATTCTCTGAGATTTGATTTCAGCCCAGTCAAGTTGTATTTCTCTCATCCATTCTCTTCAAATATTCTGTCAATGACTTGATTGATGACATAAAATTTTCCTGAGAAACACTGGTCCTTGTATTTGCATTTCACGTACGTTACTCCCTTTGGCCTTATTATTTCTCCAGTGTACATTCTCAACTCTACTCCAGTTTTAAAAAGTATTTTATTAGGTACCGTATCAATGTTTTATAGTCTTGGTAGGATATAGTGAATGACGCTCCTGTATCTAGTTAAAATTTTACATTATTCCCTTCAACTTTTACCTCAATGTAGAATTTATCATTTTTCTTTACTTTAGATAGTATATTCATTTTATGGATGTTCTCCTCGCCAGATTCAATATCATCAGAGCAATGTACTTTTTCAGCAGATTTACTGAGTTTAGATTTACTTAGACAAACTCATGATATATGTCCGAATTTGCCACAAGATTGGCATGTTTCATTTATCATTGGACAGGTATTAGCTCGGTCATTAATGTTTCCACAACGATAACATTTACCATTTAATCGGTGGAAGTCAAAGGTTTTAGTCATGGAAGTAATATGTGCTCTGTTATCTTGATCACTCTACATTTAAATTCACAGTTTGTGGAGAGCCTTTTTAGTTCTGTTGAAAAATCAGAAACTGATTCATCATCTGGCTGTGTTCGAATTATAAACGAGTATTGTACGACCAAAACACTTTCTTCAGTACGGTATCCAAGTAATTTTTTGGTGTCTTAACAAGATCCTCATATTCCATGTTCAAGGGATTATCCAAATTGCAAAGGTCATATAGTTTCTGATAATAAGTGGTGTTAAAGCATGTAATAGAGTAAATGTTTTCATATTAGGTTCGTTGATGCAAGGTAATAAAAACCTCGTCTTCTAGCAAAATTAGAAAATTTTCTCTCTCTCATCAAAAGGTATAAAATTCAGATTGGATGTTGGAAGTATCGGTAGACTTGTTGCAGGTATTTGGCTTGACTGTAAACTATCTTCTACAGAATTTTGTACACCAAAATCAACACCATTGTTTGTATATGTCTTTAGACCATCCAACAGCTTGGCTTTTGTCTCAATTGTCATATTTTCAATGTCTTCTCTATATGTAAATTCAACTGTAAATCATCTTCTTCTGTTAGTATATCAATTCTAGCTTGAACAAGATCATATTTCACTTTGAGATCACCCAAAAGATTTAATCTGGTTTTAATCTCATTTTGAGAAAGTGTTGTTCCAGACTAAATACACCTCCTAGGATTTGTAAATTGAAACTTGACACAAATGCGAATGGATTTCAACTTTTTCAGTTTAGTTGGCATATCTGTAATTTTATCAATTTGTCACATTGTCCCCGTCGCCATTGCTAAATCTTAAAGAAATAACACAATAATAATATTAACTACCAAATCACCATTTTATTATGAAAATAACTATTTGTAAACAATAACATGACATTGAACATAAATAATAAACATATGATTTTAAATGAGTAAATAACCATATGATTGTAAATTGGGATATATTTTTCAGTAACCATCATTCATATAAAATTATAACCGGTATCAGTGAGCTGACATATACTTCTGTCTTTAAAAGTAAACTTTAAGGCCTTCAATACCTTCAATAAATCTATTTTACTCTTAAATTCCTGTTAAAATAATATTTAAACATTTTTGGATTAAAAAGAAAAATAAGCTTTTCAGGGGCAGTAATAAACTTTCTTGAGAACGTGTTATTTGATGTTTTGACCTCAATAGTCTTCCTTAATTGGGAAATATTTTGTTTTAGCCCCATAAAACATTATTAATTTTTTATACCATTTCTGGTTGAGGTGTCAATTGAATCAAATTATTAATTTTTATTTTATTTTTTGGAAAAATTCAATCACAACTAATTGGGGCCGAATCACATAATTATTTCCGATAGTTTATTAGTACAGTTGTTATCATTTCCTATGATAGAAAAATAGAATATGTAATTCCCTTAATAACCGCTTTACCATTTAATATGACACCTCAACTACTTTTTACAACAATCAGTCAGTAATGCTGTCACAAAATCATTGATAATTTTGGCAAAAAATTTAACCGGGTATATGCAAATCTGATAGTCAGTAGTTTTCATGATGATTATTAACTCTAGCTTGCAAACAGTTACATTAACGCCAACATTACCAAGAGTAAAAACACATTAAAATTACCTGTTCCATCCAAAATCATAAAATATAGGTGTTCAATAAGAAATTTTCAAGTTGTGGGCCATAGTGGAAAGTGGCAGCCGAATTTTTTGAATTCAAAATTAATTTTAAAATCCCCTAAAAATATAAAGGAGAGTCCCCTATAAGAAGTTTGCTGTCATATGCATATTATAAAAGTTAACCATTGGGTCACTTTAGGTGACAATGGTTTGAAAGGGAAAATGTTTTTGAGCCATAGACCACAAACCGTTACATTTTCACCAAAATTATTAAAAGTAAGTAGAATTAAAATTACACATTCTATCCAAAAACACTATAAAATATAGTGTTCTATTAGAAATTTTCAAGTTGTCGGCCACATTGGAAAATGGTAGCCATATTTTTTATACATTTTTACTATTTGCAGTCATTTATTATTTTTTTATAATTTTTGGTTTCATTTTAAGTCTTATCAAGCTACCTACAAAAATTGTAAGTGTTAAAAATCTTTCCATTTTAGCAAATTTCCCAGAGGGAAGAAGCTATTACCGTAGGTCTTATGGCGAGACTTAAGCCCAGGACCTTATTATTTTTTCTTCTTTAGGTGCCCAGATAACTCTCATAAAAATGGTCCGATCGAGACCAATTTTGGTAGAAATTCCTACATTTGCTCGAACGAGTTCGTAATCCAGACATATCGGTCAATCTTAAAGGGGTAGGTTGGGGGGTTTTGTACCCCAAAAATGTATTTTTTGCATTTTTCCCATGTAGTTTTTAAAAATTTCAAGTTTTATTTTTCACCATTAGAATCAGCTTAAAAAACTGCACGATTAAGTTTCTTAAAGTTTTTCTCTATCTCCAACGGTTACCGAGATATTAAAAAATCTAAACACAGTACGTCATATTTTCGGGCTCCAATGTTAATCTTATGGAGGATAAGGAAAAATTAATATTTCCCATATCAATCAATATTTTCGGATTAAACTTGGTGTTGATACCCACCCGTTTATGCTTAAAAATCATAGGTTGTGTTTTTCATGGCAGCAAACCTGCATACTCTTTTCCCATGTTAATCATATAGGGAATGGGCAAACTCCTTTATTTATGTTATATATTATATAACATATAATATATAACATTATATAATATTTTACAATATATACATTATATATTATACAACACAATACAATACATTATACAGTAGAACTTGGATAATTCGAACCTCAAGGGACCAGAAAAAAATTCGAATTATCCAAAAATTCGAATTAGAAACGTTTATGCAAGTGGTTGAAATAAACAATCAAACATCATGTTTTAACATTGTATATTAAAAAAGTTAGGTTAGTAAAGATATTATTGATTAAAAATCCTAATTTTTGTTAAATGTCAATAATGTGTTTGGAGGGATCCCGAAACTAGCTATTACAAACTTTTTCAAATCCCTTCTCTACCTCTTTGATCGCCGCTATTTATTCTTGCAACGTCAGAGATTTGTAGGTTCGCTTTGACGAAGCCATCATACACACGACGTGTTAACATGAAAGCAGACGACGAATATCGGAACAAACCACCACCGATGATACACACAGATGTCAATGTTGTGATTTATGAGCAGTAGTCTAGCTAAAAATAGTCTGAGGACAGGAAGCCCGAACGTCGTTTGCTGGAAAATCGAAAATCGCACACAATAACTTGTTCACTTATACACACATTATAGATTTCCGCTGTAAAAACTTCGAATTATCCAAAATATTATTCGAATTAACCAATATATTTTAACATTGTTTTTATATAAAATTCTAGGGACCAAGACAAAATTTCGAAATAAAGAAGTTTTCGAATTACAGAAGTTCGAATTATCCAAGTTCCACTGTACAATATATAATATATAACATATAATATATATAATATGTTATATATTATACTAAATTATAGATGTTGATGAAAGTTGGTATAAATGTTAAAAATAAAAATTGTTTATGGTAGAAATACCTTCTTTCAGTTTTCCTCACAGCAGCAAACCTGCACACTCTTTCCCATGTTAATCTTATGGAGAATAGGCAAATAATTCTCATGTTTATGGACAGATTTTTATAAAACTTGTCATATATTATTATTATTATTATATTATTGATTTGGAAATTCGCTGGGCACGCAGGTCTGCTGCGACGGGGGTATTACTCTTGTAGCATGCCTTACTTTTTTAGCGAATTTGCTTTGTTGATATAATATACATAGATAAAATTAATTTTAAAACATCCTTGGAACTTGGAAGTCATCAAACTAAAAATTATCAAACTAAATTATAAACTGTACAATTTGGTGAATGGTCTAATATGTTTTTAGCTTTAATTCCAAGGTTTTATTGTATTCAGTTATATGATTTTTGTCTAACAGGGAAGTTTGTTACATTGTATTGATTCGAATCAAAATTCTTTTAATTGCATCGTTGTATCAAATCGAAAATTGTTTGCTCCGTCGCACACCCTTATTCAGTTCAGGTGAAGGTTTGAAAAAGCTCGAGCTCGGGAATTTTTTAAAAAGCTCGGCTTGAACTTAAAATTCCAAGCTCACACACCCCTAATATATATATATATATATATATATATATATATATATATATATATATATATATATATATGAATGTTGTGGTCTGAACCTAGAAAACACCTGTTTATCTCATGGTCAGTTACACTTGACATGTTCACGTGTCAGAAGCCCATCACATTCAAAAATCAAAAATGGCTCTAAAAATTTTCATTTAATTTTGTTAGTTTATAGTGCATAGAGTACTAAATAGTATGAAACCACCCGCAAGTTTGTAAAAATGACAGTTCTAAAGATCTGAGGTTACTTTGGTCCCAATTACCTCAAATAATCGTCTACTATAATGTAAAACCCAATATTTATGTTATTTACTCGTAGATACTGGTAGCAATAATTATTTGGGCAATTCTATTCTAATTCTAATAAGTATGCTTGAAATAAGCATGACAGATAATATGTTAAACTATTTTCATTACAGTGTCTCTTCAATATTCAAAATATTTTTCTATTTTGCAGGGAAATAATGATGGATTGGGTGGATAGTTTGAGTGGTAAGTTACGAGAGATGAGGATCTTGTCTCCCAAAGAGAATGTGTATAGTCGTTTGCCCGAACTGAGACTCCCATTGCTGCCAACGAGGGACCCAAATTCACCCCTACCACTGCCCCCTGCTGGTCCTTCCACCATTGTGCCAGGGATTGAACCGACAGTTTCTACTCTAATCATGGGCGTGGCTGTTGACAATGGTGGGTACTATTGTGGACTATTATTATCACTACAATATTAATATTGCAATGCATCTTCTCCTAACCGACCTTTAAGATATGGGCTAGGCTTGATAAATGGTCAGGATTTAAGGGATTAAGGTTAGGATGTCAAGCAATCCTAGCTGGGGGATGTTCCATCTAAAAATTGTTAAAATTCACTTGACCCTAGAACTGGCAACGTCGTAATTTACGACGCATTTACATATTCAATAAGAAGTGGCAGGTGGAGGCATCTGTCGTCAGTTTAGTGAACTTGTTAGACACTAGCGGCCACGTGACCGTGTTGCCCTCTGGGGTCAAACAACAGAAACTGTTCTCGTAGTTCACTAGACTGCCACCGGGCAGGTCTTATAAACAAGTAAGCGCTTTCAACTCCTATGCACTGGTGGTCTAACCGGCTAAAGCGCTGTGCTGACGAGCGTAACGTTCTAGCCATTCGGAAGTGCTAGGCTTCGAATCACGACCATGAGCAATCCCAATTTGGCTTGCAAATGTGTGGTAGAGCAGAGAGGAGGGCCCACCTTAAATAAACGGTGACCAGCTTGGGTGGAAGTTGACGCATTTGTAGGCTTAATTGGGATTGCAGTGGACACCTGTTTTGCTTTTGTGGTTAGTGGCTATAAGGGGGGGGCATGTTTTATGCTTTTTTAGCGAATTTCCCATAGGGAAGAAGCTATTACCGTAGGTCTCATGGCAAGAGTTAAGCCCGAGACCATGTTATTTTTTCTTCTTTAGGTGCCCAGAGACCAAAAACAATAGTCGTTAAAATTTTTATATATATATATATATATATATATATATATATATATATGTGTCTGTGAACACGATAACTCTCGTAAAAATGGTCCGATCGAGACCAAATTTGGTAGAGACGTGTATTCCTACAAATGCTCGGACGAGTTCGTAAACCAGACATATCGGTCAATGGGAACGGGTAGTTTGGGGGGGTTTTGTACCCCAAAATGGGGTTTTTTGCGTTTTTCACATGTAATTTTTAAAAATTTCTAATTTTATATTTCACCATTGGAATCAGCTTAAAAAACTACACAATTAAGTTCCTTAAAGTTTTTCTCTATCTTAAACGGTTACCGAGATATAAAAAAATCTAAACACAGTACGTTGTATTTTGAGGCTCCAATGTTAATCTTATGGAGGATTAGAAAAAATTTATTTTTCACTTATTATCTAATATTTTTTTATGAAACTTGATATTTAGCTTCATGTGGTTGAGATCCATACATTTGTGCTAAAAAACCATAGTTTATGTGTTTATCATGGCAGCAAACCTGCATACTCTTTTCCCATGTTAATCATATGGAGATAGGCAAACTCCTTTATTTATGGACAGATGTTGATAAAAGTTGGTATAAATGTTAAAAATAAAATTTTTGATGGTATAAATGGCTACTTTCAGTGTTCCTCACAGCAGCAAACCTACTCACTCTTTCCCATTTTAATCTTATGGAGAATAGGCAAATAATTCCCATGTTTATCGACAGATTTTGACCAAACTTGTCACATATTATAATTATTATATTATTGATTTGGAAATTCGCTGAGTACGCAGGTCTGCTGCGACGGGGGTATTTGTTTAAACTTTGATATTTCAAGAAGATGTTAGTAATTATTTTTATGTTACAGTTAAGAGTAAAAAGCTTGCCACTTCTAGGGTTAACCCCACAAGTGGTGACCGCCGCACCTTGCGGCGATCAACGCTAGACGTAGAGTGGCATCGCATCGATCAATGCTAGACGTAAAGTGGAATCGCCGTGATAGTCGGCGGTCAATTTCATTTAATTACTATTCCATAACCAGTCAACATACAAAGCTCATACTCATATGAAATTATTCTGCATTCATTTGTCTATTCATTCGTTATAGTATAACAAATCTAATTTTTCATTTCGGGTGTTTCTGTCATCTTTTTCTAAGGTATGTCAGCAGACCACTACAGAACAATACTGTTGTAGCATAGTTTTCTTAGTTACGCACAATGATTTTTGTACCTAGAACCATAGTAACAATTGATTTCTTTTAATGCAGTGATAGATTTGGATAAATTTGTTTGTAATAAATTTAGTGAACTTTTGTATTTTTTCTTCTAATATAGCAACGTCCAAATAGCAATCCATATTGGATTGCTATTTGGAAAAAACTTTGAAAAAAAGTTGGAATACCAGGACCAAACAGAAATATCATCCTTGATAAGTAGTTTTTATTATCATTTTGTAGATAATTTAATCACGTAAAAATAATAAGCTATAATATACAATTTAACCCTAGAATGCTAGCGCTAAGCAGGTGGTTGTTATTACTAGCGCTACGTAAATTTTACCTGTTATCATTTTTTTTTTTTAGAGCTGAACATTATAGTTATTACATGTTGAATAGCTCCTATTTTCATTTAAATAGTATTTTAAACCATTTACATATGTAATCATCAACAGTGTTACTCATAAAAACCTTAACATAAAACTGTTTCTCTTTTTTGAAAAAATATCATATAGCCTATATTTGTTTTAAATATATATATATTTTTGTTAATATCTAATATGCATAAATACGTACATTTTATATGTATAAAATATACATATATTATTACATATCAAATTAACATATAAGTAAAAGTTTTTTTTGTAATTTATATGTATACTAATTTTGTATACAGTAATTTGTAAACATGTTCATATTTTTTACGAACTTTGTTTGAACTGTATGCAAAAGTAGCATTTCTACAATATATTTTTCTAAGGGTTAAAAACATTTTTCAAGCATATTTTCCACAAAATATTTACTGGAAAAAAGTATGGTTTCACACCAATATGTACATTTAGAAAATTTTTCTTGCTAATCTTCTAGGCACAGTCAGGGCAGTGGTGATGTTGGTGCTCCCTACATATTGGCTTGCCACAATTGCAGTAGGTTGTAGTCATTCGTTTCTTTTTCCAGTCACAAAACTTACAGTAAGATCGTGGCCCTTGTTGATCATTTCCTAGTACCACTTGCTTGGGCAGTGCCAAAACTTTCTCCATGCTCAGCTTGAGATCCTTTGACAAATTTGGTTGAGCAAGCCGGATGATTTGATGTTTTCTTGTCAACTGCTCGTGAAGTTGTATCATGAACTTGTGCCGGGACATTGCTTTGGTACCATCTCCATGTTTCTGATAGAAATTGTGGACATACACTACATAGGAGTTGATAGCAGCAATGTTTATCATGTTGTAAAAAAAACAGAGTGGCCACCGTTTGGTCTTCCTGCCACAGTTTGCATTGTTGCACATTTGGTCGAAGGAGTCAACCCCTCCTTTTGTTTCATTGTAAGTCATAATGACCTCTGGCTTCTTTGTGTTTTCGTTGATTGATGTGCCTTGGTGCATTGTTGACACCAGAGTAACAACTTTGTTGTTTTTTGGTTTGTACGACACAGCTGTAATTTCATCATGGAAAAGAAACATGCTACTTCCGACACCTCGATCTTTGTACTTTGGATCTTTGAACTCTGTAGGTAGTTCTTTTTTGTTCTTCTTGATTGTTCCAACTGTTGTGAGGTGACATTATTTTAAAAGGTGTAAGCACAGTGGAATGCTTATGAACCAGTTGTCCATTGTTATATTTCTGTGGCTTCCAGACACAGTACCAGCAACAAGTTTTTCGACAAATATATCTGCAATGGGTTTTTTGACAGTGATAGCCTGTTTTCCCAAGTAAGGAAGAGCATTCAACATGTACTTTGTACTATTGTCACAAAGTAAAATGATTTTTATTCCGTACCTATTTGGTTTACTAGGAATGTACATTCTAAAGGGACATTTCCCCCTAAACCCAACCAGTTGTTCATCAATTGTCAGATATGAACTAGGTTTATAGTTCATCTTACAGTTTTCTATCAGTATATCCCAAACTTCAGAGATAGCTGCTAGTTAGTTATTTTTTTTTCTTTCATCTCTTGTGGTTTTGTCATCAAATCTCAAACATGCCAGTAAGAATGAAAACCTTCGCTCGGACATAGTAGCTCTGTATCTATCTCCAGATAAAGTGGAGTCAAACATATCCCTAGCTGGTAGGTGGTTGTCTTTCAGAACTGCTGATAGAACTAGTAGGCCTAGAACGGCTTGTAGTTCATCGGCATCAATATCTTTCAGAGACCCGTCATTTGATTTTGTATATTTGATCCTTTTTTGGGCAATTTCTTCATTTGTGTGAAGAACTATCTTATCAATAAGATCTTGGGTAAAAAATGTTTTGAAACACTCAACTGGGGTAAAAACATTCTTTGCATTTCCAGCTGGTCCCGGTCTAATATGTACAATATTTCTAGCTGGGGTCTTTCCTTTGTCTAATGAAGATGCTTTCGTGCTCCATACAAAGTCGTCGGTGCTCCCTGCTTCTTTTGATTTCAATGTGTGTTTTCCATTCAAGGTGTCAGTATCTGGGACAATGATTTTACCATCTTCAGGTTTTTCAATACTATTTTCTTTACTTGTACTTGGCTTGGATACAGAGTTCTTTTTCTTTACTTGTAATCTCTTTTTCTTTTTTGGAGGCTCTATATTTTGTTTCCCACATTCAATTTTTTTTATAGGGATTGCAACCACAAGCTCATCAAAGTCGCTTTCTGACTCAGAAGCATTTCCAGGAATGAATTCCGGGTCATTGTCGCTGTCGTATTCTTCACTGTCTGGTACTTCGTATTCAACTTCATCATCATCACTTATCATGCCTTCTTCCAAAGCTTCTTGGATTTCATTGGCCGACAGTGCCCTTTCGTTGCTCATTATCTGCAAGAAATGGGCGTTGTTAGTTGGATAGGCCACAACAGTTTTGCATATTTTGCAAAGAATATTTAATTACAGAGCAACTAAATACTTTCAATAGTTGAAAAAACATACTGCGCAGGCAACATTTTATTGATTGATAAAAACATCCACCATTGATGTAAACAAAGTTTGAAACTTGTAAACTAGTTTTACAGAATCATGTAAAATTGTATAGTATGTTTTACACCTCATACCACTAGCACCACGTTGTTTTTACGTGCAACCCAACACCAGATATAACTAGCGCTACGTAAAAATTACGTGCTAAAAACATTAAGTATTACTAGCGCTACGTAAATTCTACGTGTGGGGGTAAATGATTACTCACCAGCAGGAAGAATAAGCGCAGTCCGATGTGAACACTGTGCCGTCTCACTGGCCACTGACAGAGGCAAGCACTGCTGGAAGGAGAAGCGCCTTTGGCAACGGGGGTGGGGGTAAACTCACAACATGGGAGCGGAACACGTCAGAAATACGTACGCTAGCGTTCTAGGGTTAATATTTATTTGTATTTTCTGTCATGTATAAAATATATGTTTGCGATTAGCGAAAAATGCGCCTGCCACTCCACAGGTTATACTCAACCACTTCTAGTGTTAAGTATTTAACCCTAGAACTGGCTAAGTCGTAATTCACGACGCATTTACAAATTCAATAAGAAGTGGCAGGTGGAGGCATCTGTCGTCAGTTTAGCGAACTTGTTAGACATTAACTAGGCTTGGGTGGAAGTTGACGGCATTTGTAGACTTAATTAGTATTGCAGTGGACATCTGTTTTGTCTTTGTGCCAGCTGTCCATCATTTCACTCTGGAATGCCACCTCATTTTCGGCTATTTTTCAGGTTTTGTTTAAAAAACCATAACAATTTTTGATACTATGCAAAGTTTAACATATTATATATTTTTGTGTTCAGTATAAAACATGAAGATAATAAAAAGTACTAACACATATGAAACAAAAAAATTATTAATGTAAAAAAAAGGTTTTTATAAAAACAATTTTTCTTTCATCATGTTTGCGCTCCCTCAAATTGCTCAAATAATTTTTTAATAAAAAATCTGAAATAGCCATTTTGTTTGAAATTTTATAACAAACTAGCCAAAGTACCCGTTCTTCGCACAGGTTAAAAAGGCTGAAAGGTGTAGGCTCTACTGATACATTTAAGTTATTGTTAATTAATTCTTCATTGTTTACAAAATGACAAAACACGAGTGTCTACAACATTTCAAAGTAACATCTGTCAAATATTGGGAGAGGATAAGGATTAATGTAATAGAGACAGTCGTCGGAAAAAACTTAAAATCTACCATTCCGCTATTTCAAATAATTCACTAATTTCGATCCAGCGGTTTATCTGAAAAATCAACTTTATTTCTTCTTCTTCCCGAACTGACAAAATATAGTGCAAACGGATGTTGTCATTAGAAAATGTAAACATTGAAACTTAGGACGTTCACAGGGCGTAGCCAGAGAGGATTTTAAGGAAATGAGTATGCCTATGTGTATCATGAGTTTAAGATCTACCTTTGTGTAAAATTTCAAACCGGTCGTTTCAGTATTTTTCGCATTTACTTGCCACAACAAACCCACAAACAAACATACAGAAACCATCTCTTCTTTATAATATTATAGATAAGGATATGTATATATGTCCTTATTTGTTATAAAATTTTCGTACTGTGAGCAGCTACGAGAAGATTAAGTCGCGCCGGTTTATCGCCGGAATGCGGCGAATGGCAGCTGGTTAGCGGTAAGACAGCAATAAAATGCCGTTTCTAAAAATAGAATGTAGCTAAACAATAGCCGCAGCCCTCACGTTGCACCACCGACCGAACTTTCTCTATTTAGCTATATGTTTCCTTCATCTCGGCCCAATTTTCTTGACGTTATATACGAGGTTTGAGAATTTACTGACGATATATCCGAGGTTTTTTCCTATGTAAATACATATAGTTTGGCGGGGCCTAAAAATAAATGACGTTATATCCGAGTTGACTTTATGGCCGAGGCCGCAATAACCAAATTTTATATATATATATATATATATATATATATATATATATATATATATATATATATATATATATATATATATATATATAAAATAATTATTCATAACTTAGTACCCTTTTTTGTGTAAGGAATTATTTTATTTAAAAAATTCACATCATGTAGTTTTGTTGTTGGATTTAAGTGCTTGGACAAATTCATCGAACATTCAAAACAAGATTTAAAGAACACATTCAAGCACTTAAATCCAACAACAAAACTACATGTAAATCCAACTTCGCAGAACAATTAATAACATCAGGACACAGCTACAAAAACATGACAGAAAATTTATCAGTACTGGAGTTCGAGTGAAAAAATAAATGTTAAAGAAGAATTTAACATCTACATACATTGGAAAAAAGATCCAACAAATATTTTAAATCCAATGTTACCACCACAAATTCACCCAATCTACGATCAAATAGAAAAAATAAGAAACAAAAACACATAAACACATATACATACAACATCCATCTCCTCTCTTCTTTACTTTACAAAATTAACCATATGACATTTATAAATTTTATTTCCAACAAGGTTATGTTCTTATTAATACACCACTTGATAATGGACTGAGTTCTGAAACATGTTGTGAATTTTTTAAATAAAATAATTTCTTACACAAAAAAGGGTACTAAGTTATGAATAATTATTTTATTTTTAATAGTAGCCCTCATTTATCAACTCAAGTATATATATATATATATGTATGTATATATATATATGTATGTATATATATATATATATATATATATATATATATATATATACACACTTATATAGCTATAAAAAAGAAATTAAAGTACCCATGTTCAAAAACCTTAATATGTACACAAAATCCTTACTGCCTAGTCCAGGGTGTATGAGATTAATCACCGAATAAATTATAAAAACATTGTAAAGAATGACATTAGGCCTACATATATTTATAACACTAAATACAAGAAGAAAGGTGCTATGAATAATTCATATGTTATTATAGATAATTCACGCAAAATACACAACGAAACACTAACCCGATAGCATGACTCTAACACAACGCAAAGCATACGGCTCGGACAGCTGTTGGCGCAACGTTGTAACACCCGTAACTACATTTAATTATACGATGTAATGCATAGAATATAAAAATTGCTAATACTACTAAGGACATAGATTATAATCTCCTCTTTACAATAACATATATAAAAGTACATTTGCGATGTACTGTGAGCAGCTACGAGAAGATTAAGTCGCGCCGGAATGCGGCAAATGGCAGCTGGAGGGTTAATATTTCAAGAGGATATTAGTAATTATTATTATGTTACAGTTAAAAGTAAAAAGCTTGCCACTTATAGGGTTAAAAAGAGTGTGTTTTGTGGTATTATCCCTCACTGGATTGTATTCAATTGAGCTACTTAAATAACTATTTTCTTAACTACTATAAATAGCTATATTAAAAGTAGTTTTTACAGCAAAAAATATTTAGGTAAAGGTTTTTGTTTACAGTAAAGTCTGGTTTGTCCGGATCCTAATCGTCTGGATTTTGTCTTATCTGGATTAGGTTTGGAAAAATTAATAACAGTTAAAATGTGAGTTTCATCTTGAGCACCTTCAAAATTTCAGATGCAACCGCAGTTCATTCTATAGGCCACAAGCATCACTAACAATTGTTGTGTAGTCTATGAATATATTCTCCGTATTTTTAGTCTTTTTTTTGCCAAGTAAAGCCCTACAGACAAGAGTACTGCAGCTGATATTATCTAAAGGAAATAAAAAATGAGGTTAAAAAACATTTAACCCTAGAAGTGGCAAGCTTTTTACTCTTTAACTGTAACATAAAAATAATTACTAATATCTTCTTGAAATATCAAAGTTTAAACAAAAAAAGCATAAAACATGCCCCCCCCCCTTATAACCACTAACCACAAAAGCAAAACAGGTGTCCACTGCAATCCCAATTAAACCTACAAATGCCGTCAACTTACATACTCACTTGAATACTTGAATCCTGTATCTTTGACCGGGGATTCCCGGATAGATAGCGTAATTACATAAAAACATTCAACAACAAACACATACTTAAAACTAGAAACCTAACACCTGGCTGTGGCGGGCGTCCTACATTATATCGGCACAAGAGGAGACTCTACCAACTCCTGGAGGCTGTAAAGGGGCCTCAGCAGAAGGGAGCTGCGAATTTCCTCTTTGATGGCTGCTGGCTCAAGATTTCTTATTCTATCTGGCAAGGTGTTGAAGATTCTGATAGCCGAGCGCGGGTAGGCATGTCCAGATCTTTTGCTTTGCGTGTGGCGTAGCTGTGCTGAGCGCTTCTGCTATCAAATCTGCTCAGAGTCTCCTTCAACAGTACCTGGCTATTCAGCACATACTGGTGAAGACTGTAAGGATTCCCAGGTCTGTAAACAGGGGCGACAGTGTTCCCTTGGACCGGATGAAGTTATAATCCTAACAGCCCTCTTCTGGAGCAACAGTATGTCGTGAGACGCTGGAGAGTGTCCCCACAACACAATACCATATAACAGATGGCTATGGAACAAGGCATGATATACTGTTACCAGGTAAGGCTTACTTATGCTCTCCCTGAGCTTCCTTAGTAGGTAGAGAACTCTGGATAACTTTATGCATACTTTTTCAACGTAGGTGTTCCATTTTAGCCCTCTATCTACCCAAAATCCCAACAGCTTCACTGCCACCTCTTGTCCTGCTCTTGGCTGAAGGGTGCAGAGTACGGATTGTGACTTGTCCTCATTAACCTTGAAGCGGTTACATGCAAGCCATTCCTTGGCCCCTCTCAGTAACTCATCCGCCTCAGACCTCAGCAACACGGTATCCTTCCCTCTATTAAACAAGGTGGTGTCATCGGCAAACAATAGGGTGCATCCGTCCAAGTACAGGTCATTGATCATGATGCTGAAGAGTAAAGGACCCACCACCGAGCCCTGAGGCACTCCGTGGGGAACGATATGAACGCCTGAGGACGCTCCACTCACCGACACACCAACTGCCTCCTGTTATCCAGATATCCTCTCAACGTGTTCCACACCACACCCCCAATTCCATATTTCCTCAGCTTGGCCAGAAGTATGTCGTGCGATACGACATCAAAAGCCTTACTAAGGTCACATAGTCTCAGAAGGACCGACTCATTATTTTCAAAGGCGTTCGTGTCAAAATCCACAAGGGTCATCAGTGCAGTGAACGTGGAGCGTCCTCCTCTGAAACCATGCTGAGCGTCCGAAAAAAGGTTATTGCCCTCGAAAAATGCCACAAGCTGCCTTTTAATAACCGTTTCCAGCACCTTCGAGAAGACTGGTAAGATAGAGATAGGCCGATAGTTAGAGGGTTCTGAGGGGTCACCCTTCTTGAAGATGGGAACAGTCCTCACTATTTTCAGAGTGTCAGGAAAAACTCCCTTCCTGAGACAAAGGTTGATTAGCCTAGTCAGTGGCTTAATAATGTGGCCTATTACAGGCTTCAAGATTGAGGACGTTAAACCACTAACATCCTGACTGTCTGAATCCCTAAAGCCCTTCATTAAACCTAATATTTGACTCTCACTCACCTCTTTCCAGCTTGTTAATGATTCAAGACTCAAGATGTTTATTTCCATAATAAAAAAGTACAATTTGGTCATAACAAACACAATATTAATACAGGAAAATCCTCACAAGACTATGCGTCTGAGTGTGAGGATGAGCCGAACAGTCTCTCAGTTAATGTTTAATGAAAATAAACAACATACATCTAAATATTTTAGCGTCTAGAGGGGAAAAATAATATAATCCTATTGCTGCTATTAATGTGAAGAAAAAAAGAAAAAAATACAACGAACAGCGTAAAAGTGTATCACCAGAACAAAAGGTAGCCAAATTGCAAAGGTGAAATATGAAAAGAAGATATTGTTGAGTAGGACCTGACAAGATAAGTCATGTAAGTTAACGAAATTTAAAAAAAGAATGAAAATTATTGGAGTCACTAGATTCGAATATAGTCAACCTCATTACACATAAGGAGAAACAATAAGTTGTTCTGCAGCCACGGAACCGATACGGAGCAGCCACTCCTCCACTTTTCGTTTGAAAATAGCGAGACTGTCTCCCTTGGCCAATATAATCTCGCAGGGAAGATTACGGTAAAGCTGATGTGCTAGATAATAAGAATTGAATAAATTTGCTCTGCGGATTAGCTTAGGAATTCGAAAGCCAACATTTTCCTTCCTTCTGGTTTCATAGTGATGCGTAGTTATGGTAAAAATAGAATTTTTGTTTTCTTTTATATAAATTAGTAAATTTTTCAAAAAGAGTTGCCTAATATTAAGAACGGGAAATCCAAGAAATTTAAATTGGTTGGATATCTCTGGTTTTTGTGTAGGATAGTTTTTATAATGGATCTCTGGGTTACTGCCAAAGGTTCCAGCACCAAGGCGGAGGCCCCTCCCCAAGCCAGAATACCGTATTGCAAAAGAGACTGCACGTAGGCATAATACACACCCCTGGAGCGATCCACCGTCAGGACTCTACTAAGTTGCCTGAAGGCATAGATAAGTTTCATTAATTTTTGCTTTGTGTATTGAATATGCGGCTCCCAGGACAGCTTGTAATCAATTACTATTCCCAAGTATTTATATTGTGCCACACTCTCAATCACTTCGCAAGTACAGATCACCGACCGCGGATCACCGCAGGAGTGCATGCTGAGCAATCTCGGACCTGGACCACAGCCACTCTTAAAATAGATGGGTAAACACTTTGTTTTATTAACATTGACGGATAGTATGTTATGGTCAAACCAGTTCTTGATACGGACAAGGTCCGAAGATGCGCTGTCATACGTGCTGTCCCAAGTGTTCCCGTGTGAAATTAAAGCCGTATCATCCGCAAAAAGAAAAAGTGTGCCATCAATATTTAGTTTAGAGATATTGTTAATGTATATAAGGAATAACAGAGGGCCCAAAGTGCTGCCCTGTACAACACCATAGTCAACCTCAGTAGTCCCACTGTCGATACCATTAATTGTTACGTATTGTTTACGATTATCAAAATATGAAGAAAACCAATCCAAAGTATTATTTTTAACCCCAATATGTTTTAACTTGGCCAATAACAAACTTCTATTTACAGAATCAAAAGCCTTCGCTAGGTCCAAAAAGGTTATTATAACATTATTTTTACATGCAAGTTTCTCGAAGACAAGTCGATTCAAGTCAAACAATGCGTCCGAACTATTTCTCCCTTTTCTAAATCCGTATTGCATATCAGTAATGATTCCTTCCTTGTTCAAGTAGTTCGACAATTGGATTTTCACACATTTTTCAAGGATTTTATCAATAGTAGTCAAGAGAGAAATTGGTCTGAAATTATTCATGACTGTTTTTAATCCACTTTTGTAAATTGGAATTGGAACAGTCCTGTCTAAGGAACATGTCAGCCTTAGTCAGTAACAAGAGTACAAGATCGCGCCACAATCATCCCACAACCATTTCTCATTCATATTTGGCTTAAAATACCTACCTGGGTAGGTCACCATTTCAAATGGTAAAGTTCAGACTAAGCGTTATTTTATAGTGGTCATGAGCAAGGATCATGAAATACCTAGCCAGTTCTGGTGTATACCAAGCTTTGTCACTACCTAATTTTACAGATCTCCTATCACTAACTTTAACTTTACAAATCTTAGCTGGAAATACCTCATCAAATTTTTCTTGAAACATGACCATAAATTCTTGGGATCCATTATTGACTCCAAACCTGACCAATCCACATTTAAAAGCTCAGCCTGTAGAGCAGGCAAGTTGTCAAGGTCTACAAAACGCTTAAAAATAGTAGGCTTAGTACTGTCAACTGTTAGAGAAGGGTTTTCCCTTGTTAGTTTTCACCCTCAAGACCACTGCTCCATCATGGTCCCCCACTGCGGATTCAAGAACCTCAACCTCATAGTCCCAAGTGTTGAAGTTGGTAGCCGTTACACCAAGGCACGCAACTCCTCGCGCAGGAAGTCTCGTGGTCGCATAGAGCCCATAGCTTCATAGTAGGTTGACAAATCTGCCCTCCTCTCTTGATGAGTGTTCTAGATGAACGTTGAAGTCCCCACTAAGCACTAGGTTTTTAAAGTCAAGTCTGGTAACATAATCTAGACACAGTCCCAATTGGTTTAAAAAACTATCAAATGATCCATCAGGGGATCTGTAAGCACACACTAAAATAGTCGATTTATCCAAAATTTCAATAGCTGTAAGTTTTAGGACAAGTTCGATACAAAAAACATTTAGGTCTATTATTTTACATTTGAAGGAAGGATGAGCATAAATTGCTACACCACCATTCCTGCGATTTGTTCTGCAATAGATGCTAGGAAGTCCAGCAATGTTATTGTAAAATTCGCTTTCAACAATGTTCAGCCAATGTTCCGTTATGCATAGGAAATCACAGGTAGTTTCCTCAGCAAAGAGAGAAACTAGCATAAACTTAGTCCTTAGGCATTGAGTATTTAGGTTAGAAAAAGTCACTATATCTTCACTATCCAGGCACCCTGTTGAGTTATTGTTAGGTCTCTTCCCTAGGCCTAGTGTCCTACTTACACCTTGTATACCTAGGTTGCTTTGGTCCTGTGAAAAGTTCTCCCTACAAAAGAAGCACTATTATTATTATCGCTTCTTGATGGGATAAAAGACCTTACCAACACACCACATGGCCAAAAGCCTGGATTCAAAACGTCTCTTTCACTGTTGGAGGGTACACTTACTTTAAAAGATTTGTAGGATGTATATCTTGCTTTCAGTTGAGTACATTCAGCATCCACTATACCCTCCGATATGTATCCCAGGACACCCTCACATGAAACGCTCTGTGACACTTGCGACACAAAAAGGAGAGATCGCTGAGATGCAGATTTCAGGCTATTACCGCCATTCGTCCCCCCTGTCCCGATTATGACCTCACTTCTCTTCGAAATATCTTTACGCTTGGGGCTGTCACTGTTGTTAGAAACACTCGTCGGTTTAGCAGTTGTCCTTACAATACTTGAATATAACACAGTAGGCTTCTGAGATTTATGCTTTTTATTCTTCAAAACATCATTCGGTCTATTTTTCCCTCAGCTTCCATATTACCACTTTCCTTCTGCGCTGCAGATATTTGTGAGTCATCCTCCACACAGTTCATTTCCACCGTGCCGTTCCATTCCTCTGACTTAGTCACTGCAACATTAATTTTTACGGCCATCTTCACACACCAATGGAGTAGCTGGTGCAGCCGGATATCTGACATCATCGTTATGTCAGCATCATTGCAACTGTCTTCCAAACAGTCAACTTCCGTCTGCGAGCTTGGGATTGCTCATGGTCGGTATTCGAACCCTAGCACTTCCGAATGGCTAGAACGTTACGCTCGTCGGCGCAGCGCTTTAGCCGGTTAGGCCACCATTGATTGCATAGGAGTTGAAAGCGCTTACTTGGTTATAAAATCTGCCCGGTGGCAGTCTAGTGCACCACAAGAACAGGTTGCCCTCTCGGAGCAAACAACCGAACCTTACTTTACCCGAACCGAACCGAGAGGGCAACACGGTCACGTAGCCGCTAGTGTCTAACAAGTTCACTAAACTGACGACAGATGCCTCCACCTGCCATTTCTTATTGAATATATAAATGCGTCGTAAATTACGACTTTGCCAGTTCTAGGGTTAAATACTTTTTTAAATGAACTATTTCTAGATTTAAGACTTGAACAAGATATTAATATGAAATAACCAGGTTTTCTTTTTGTGTTAATTTAAGACCTGCTATTTTTTCAGACTTTACTATAGTTTTTTTAACTATTTAGTTTTGTTGATAAAAAAATGTTATTAAAAATGTTTAAACAGTTTATTAGTCAATAAAATAATACATTAATAACAATTCAATGTAATTATATATTTAATTATTTTTTGCACACGTAGAATACATGCACAACAGCACCATAATCTTTACCTTTCTAGCCAAAGGCTATTTGAAAGGTCACAGTTTAAATTATAGATATATATTAAATAATTAATTTTATAATCAATCAACAAATAAATTAAATATATAATAATAACTGTAATGAAAATATACTCTGGTAGGAATTTAACATTTTAACCCTTAAAAGTGCTACTGAAAATCCTACTCTCTGCTCATTAGGGTAAAAAATCAAATTATTATTTTCCCAATGTTTTTTAGATTTAGGTAGCTTAATACATTCCCGTCGGACAGACCGGCCAACGCCTGAGCCCTTGCGGTCTGAACTAAAATGGAGCCTTGTTCACTACGACTGTGTGTCACTATTAGCTTGATGGATTTAACAGTAACTTCATGAATTATATGTTTTAATTTCCTTACCCTGTTACTTATACCCTTTAACAATCACTTTTAGAATGAAAAAAATTATTACTGTATTTTTTCACCAGTTCCATGCAGTAGGCTTAGAAACAAGTAGGTACTGTTGTTTCATCAATACTTATTTTGTTTTCAAATAATTCCTTTATTTTACTTGGCACATCTACTTCTAATTACCTGCAGTAATAAATATTTAACGATAAATCTTTAAAATATAATCATTATTACTGTATTCTCATCAATAAACACAATCGCTGAACGAATTGTGAGAACGAGAAAATAATTTACTGTCAACACAGAACATTGGACACTAAATACGATGATTTAAAAGAGGACGCCAACACTATCTATCTGATGAGAAATTAACTAGCACACCTATCGGCGGAAAAAAACCACATCAAAATATAAGCAGGACACGCACATTGTTTGCTCATAACCGCCCCACGGATGCACGGAGACGTCCTTAGTCACCTGTCTAGTGAAATATGCGAACGTGCAATGTGCGTCCTTAAACAGGAATGGGTTAGATAAAGTAGGAGGCAGAAATTTTTACATTTATGTTAAATAATGATTTTAAAAATATTTTATGGTATTAAAAAAGTATTTTTTTGTCTGGATGAGCCATTTCAGTTAATAGTAATTAGTTAATAAATCATATATATTAAAAACATACACACAATATAGTTGATATAGTCAAGTTGATAGAAGTTACCAAGAGATTTCCCCTTCAAATAGATCATTTTATAAAATATAAATCTAAAACAAATATCAATTAATTTTATTTCCTTGTCTCAGGAGATACTGTTCATGGGGGAAGAGAAGAGGAACATATTCAAAGTAGCTCAAGCACATCAAGCACTGTATTTGTAACTCAGACCCCAGCCTCACCAAGGTTTGTCATTATATATATATATATATCTGTTTAGCAGTGTGATGAATGCGAAATTGTGTGGGAAATTAAAATAAAAAGGCTGTTTTTTCAACCTCCAATAGAGAGAGACGGGATTTGTGCGTCATACGATTGAGCAGCTCACCCACCACAACTTCAGTTGAGTCAGTTGTAGTTGAGTTACGTCCTTGTGAACACAGTCCTTACACTCGATGCTCCTGCTAAATGTGAGTTACGAAGTGTAATCCGTTTTTGTTTTTAGCAAACAGAAGGATGTGGTGCTTCAGATATCCATCACAGAATAAGCAACATGTATGGTAACATTGTTATGAGTGATGAAAGTGTTCGGAAATGGTGTCGAAAATTAAAAGAAAGACGAATAGATGTCCATAATGAGGGCGGAAAGTAGGGGTGTTCGAATATTCGAACTTCGAATTGATTGTCAATACCACAAATTGCTGTTTATTTTAATTGGTATCAAGAGTTGATTGACCATAGTCGATACCTATACCACTCGAGACAAACAAATACATTATTTCTTGGAAAATTTATTAGTTTTGAGATTAAATCATTAATCAATTTAACCATTAAATCAATTTAATTAAGAATATCTGAACCCCACTAACGTCATAGTTTTGTTTTTTCCTTTGCAGACGATACAACTACAGGTTCACTGAGTTATCTCTATTTGTTCACTCATATTCCCCGTTATAAAAAGTAGACCCATTTTATGTATTATTCGTGCATTTCAATGCGGTATTAAAAGCTTGGAGGAAACAATTTTTTACAAACAGTAAATTTGTGATTCACAGTCTAACCGGATGTATTTTGGCAACAGCAACAGACAATAGAGGTAGCCTGATGGGTCAGTGTTACAAAAACTGTGACCTTGAGATTTGAATAGGCGACCTTGAGATTTGAATAGGCGGGAGGGGGTGGTGGTTTGTTTATATTTTAACCAGGTTGTTCCAATTCATTTCTCAGTCAAATATTTTCACTTCTCTATTACTATCCGGTTAAAACAAGTTATTTATTACGTTTTATGATGGCCTTACTAAAATATGTACTTGTAGCACACTCATTAAATGGTTAAAATAAACTACTGTAAAATAACTACACTAATAATTTTCTATTGTTGTATCCTAATTAATTTTTTAAATGTAAACTTGATAAGTAATTACTCATAAGCATTTTTAAACTATTCAATTAATCAATCAATCAATATCTTTATTCATTAAATATACATACCGGTACATATATACATCTGAATAGTGTCATAATTTTTCCTTAGCAAATTTTCATGACATTTTCTAAAGTATTACCTATTAAAATATACCTAATACAATACCCAAGAGGAGGTAGAGAAAAACTTCTCCAGGGAATCTAGGGACCTTTCTATTAAAAAATTTTAAAGTTTAACTTTGAATTTATTTGAATTTTTTTCATCTCTCATATGAGTTGGCAATTGTTTAAGGTACTTAAATCAGACATATGATGGTTTTTTTCATAGAACTTCAAATTGTGATGGTTTTGGGTTATAAATATTTTATTTCTGGTATTATATGGATGGATAACTGAAGATGGGGGTTGTTAGTATTATTTTTAGCTGTTAGGATGGTGTCGAAAATGTATTGCCCATATACAGTTAAAATATTTAAGTCTTTAAATTTGCTTTTTACATTTTCTCGGTAATCTAATTTCATTATGATTCGAATGGCTTTTTTTTTGTTGTTTAAGGATTCTATCTCTAAAATATTTAAGTCTTTAAATTTGCTTTTTACATTTTCTCGGTAATCTAATTTCATTATGATTCGAATGGCTTTTTTTGTTGTTTAAGGATTCTATCTCTGTTAGCTTTTGAGGTTAAGCCATAAAAATTTGTTTTTATGGCTCAACCTCAAAAGGTATTTGTACCAAATGACAAATGTGAATGAATATTGAATATTAGCGAAATATATGTCCCTTAGGGGTTTTTTTTATTACAAAAAGATGACATCCTGTAAAGACAATACAGTTTAGCTTTATAAATTCAAAATACCCCCATCACAGCAGACCTGCGTACTCAGC
Organism: Nephotettix cincticeps; assembly: GCA_023375725.1. Lineage (NCBI taxonomy): Eukaryota > Metazoa > Arthropoda > Insecta > Hemiptera > Cicadellidae > Nephotettix > Nephotettix cincticeps. The sequence continues at coordinate 78,628,647 of CM041791.1, read as the reverse complement.
AAATTTCCAAATAAATAATATAATAATGATAATGTATGACAAGTTTTATCAAAATCTGTCGATAAACATGAGAATTATTTACCTATTCTCCATAATATTAACATGAGAAAGAGTATGCAGGTTTGCTGCTATGAGGAACACTCATTAGTAGGCATTTCTAGCATAAATAATTTTTATTTTTAACCATTATACCAACTTTCATCAATATCTGTCCATAAATAAAGGAGTTTGGCTATTCCCTGTAATGATTAACATGGGAAAAGAGTATGCAGGTTAGCAGCAAAGATAAACACATAAACTATACGTTTTAAGCATTTAAAGCATACAATCTTAATCACATGAACGTAAATACCAAGTTTAATCCAATAACATTGATTTATAAGTGAAATATTAATTTTTCTTTATCCTCCATACGTTCCCATTGACCAATATATCTGGTTTAAGAACTTGTCCGAGCAAATATAGGAAAACACATCTCTACCAAATTTGGTCTCGATTGGACCATTTTTACGAGATTTATCGTATTCACAGACACATATATACAAAAGTTTCATGTATATATATATATATATATTTTTTTTTTTCACTTCTCTGTCTATTATGTTCTGGTTAAAACAAGTTATTTATTACGTTATTACGTTTTATGACGTCCTTACTAAAAAATGTAATTTTAGCACTCATTAAACGGCCACTAAAATGGGGGGTATGGTTAAAAATATGAATATCGAAAATTCATAACGCCGAGGTTAATATATATTCTTTTTAATACACCACTTAAAAATGGACTAAGATCCGAAACATGTTGTGAATTTTTAAAATAAAATTATTTCTCACAAAAAAACTCAGTTATGAATAATTGTTTGTATATATATATATATATATATATATATATATATAAATACAAGTTTTAACGACTATTGTTTTTGGCCTCTGGGCACCCAAAGACGAAAAAATAACAAGGTCTCGGGCTTAAGTCTTGCCATGAGACTTACTTACTATAATAGCTTTTTCCCTATGGGAAATTCGTTAAAACTATGATATGTAACTGTTGTAAATTATAAATGCAATGAATTATTAAATTAATTTGATTAATGATATTATACAGAATTTTAATTTTTATAATTATTTTTACTTTAGTATTTAAATTCCAATTTTCATTACTGACTTCATCAATTTATTATATTTATAGTTTGAGCGTAATAAAAAATTATCTTAAGTAATCTGTAAAATTTTACTTATTTTTCAAAATGTATTATTTTTTAAGGAGATTGATTCGTTTAGTCGTAACAATAAAACTGTTCTCGTATTTTTAATTGAGAGGATTTAATAACAAATCATGTATACAGGCCCTACATAATTTTAGCCATGCAATTACTACATTTTATAATTAGGCTGTTTGCATGTCAAAGTTTTGAAAATCCCTACGCCAATATTCGATTCGAAAATATTAGATATTTGTAATAGTAAATAAATATTCGATTCAAATCCAGAAATCCCTATTTGCACATCCCAAGTGGAAAGGTTGCAAATCTGTCGCCACAGTAGGCCTCGTTGAGCTTGTTGATTAGGTGGTGAGATGCAAACGAAGGTTTACACTTAGCAAACTATCCGGGTGGGTTTCACAAAGGCTAAAAATGGCTAAAATGGGGGTATGGTTAAAAATATGAATATCGAAAATTCATAACGCTGAGGTTTCACAACGTTGAATTTGTTATAAATCAAATGTTAAATCAACTGTTGTTAAAAGTTTTATTTTAAGCTGTGTAATAAACTAAATTATGTATTCTCTAGATGATTCTAATTGTAAGAGACATTTCAAATAATTCATCTTGGAAATACCTATAGTTGTAAAAAATGTCAATGTGAAAGGTGAAAAGAAAACACTGAAAGGCAACACTTAAAAAATATTAATTAAAGAAAAACAAGTTATCACCAATAACCTAATTCGCCTAACTAACTGGCCTATTATAGCCCTACACGTTGGACAACACAGTGGGAGGCGGATTCCTTTGTCTTCCAATAATTTGTCCACTGTAAATTACATTTAATGAAATATCTGTTTTAAGAAGTTGAATGGCACACTCTCTGCATAACGCAGGGTGGCCGCAAGGACTGCATATCCTGGTGGACAAGTTGGACAACACAAAGCCCTGCTCTGTGTAGTATTTCTCGGTGTAATATGTGTTACTAAATTATAAAGAGGGCCTTTGATAGAGGGTAACAGGATTTTTAAATTAAACACTCACGTCTAAGGTACAGACTTGTCCGGAAACGAGACATATCTACTAAATCAGATTGATATAAACCTGATTGATATATACCTTTCAATTCATTCAACAAACCATCTGGTAAAGTTTTTACGAGCTTGTTAACTGAAGAATTAACAATATGGCAAAGCTTTTAGCGAATTCCCCATAGGGAAGAAGCTATTACCGTAGGTCTCATGGCAAGACTTAAGCGTGGGACCTTGTTATTTTTTGTTTTTTGTTGTTTTTTTGTTACTTATTAATATTTTTATTTGTATATATATGTGTGTGTCTGTGAACATGATAACTCTCGTAAAAATGGTCCATTTGAGACCAAATTTGGTAGAGACGTGTATTCCTATATTTGATCAGATGAGTTCGTAAACCAGACATATCGGTCATTTGGAACGGATAGTTGGGGGGGTTTTGTTCTAAAAAATGGGTATTTTGCGTTTTTCATATGTAATTTTTTTTTAAAAGTTTTAAATTTTATCTTTCACCATAAAATAAGCTTAAAAAACTTCACAATTTAGTTCCTTAAACTTTTTCTAGCCCTTTCCAAGTTTTTAAAGCCCTGGAGGAAGTACAGAGGCTACCATGCATCATTATCACAGGAGCCATGAGATCCTGTCCAACTGCTGCGCTGGAGGTGGTCCTGAATCTAATACCCCTACACATTTTGGTAGAGAGAACAGCAAGGGAGACTTTGCTTTGAATGGAGAAGACTGGCTTTGATATTTCCTCCACAATCTGCGGTGAGTTATTTTCGCCAGGTCTAAGGGATCTGATGAAACTACCAAGGGACATAATAAAAAAGGTCTGAGACCATGATCAGGCTTAAGAAAAACAATATAAGGATGCTGATGGGTAAGAAAGTACAACTTTGAAAATAAATTCCATGTGGAGCTAGGCAATAAACTTGGCTGGGATGGGAAAACCCTAAATTCCCTCGGGAATCAGGTCATTAGGTGGTACACTGATGGCTCCAAGACCGACGAGGGTACTGGTGTAGGGGATTTGGTCCAAGGATCAAATACCATGAATCACTGGGTCATTCCCCCAGCATATTTCAAGCTGAAGTCAAGGCCATAGAAAGATGTGTATACTTCAACCTAAGTAGAGGATATATGAAAAAGGAGAGATACATGAGGGGAGGATACATGATATATGTTATCCTGTGAGATAGCCAGGCTGCCATTAGAGCCTTGAGCTCAGCAGCCTTTAGATCTAAGATGGTCTGGAACTGTCGGAAAAGTCTGGATCAGTTGGGGAAGAACAAGTTGTCACTACTTTGGGTACCTGGGCACCAAGGAGTTCAGGGGAATAAAGTAGCAGACAAACTGGCAAGGGCAGGAGCAGCCACCCCCTTTGTAGGGCCGGAGCCAGGTTGTGCACTGGAGGACTCCTTTCTTAAAATGAAGCCAGAGGAAAAGCCTGGACTGATCTTCCGGAATGCCGACAGGCCAAGGAAATGCTTGGAGGGTGTAGGGGGTGGAAGTTAAGGAGTGAAATATGGATGAAATAATAAATGAATTATTGAAATATGTTGGGGGCGGAAATTGATGTAATTTTAGGTTGTTATTGTAATGTCTGGACCAAACTTAATTTAAGCGTGCTGAATCTGCTACCAATAAAATTAGGAAGATTGCTGGGGACCAGAGGGTCGCAGATCTTTACCCAAATCAGAACACCTGCCTAGCCAGCTTTGATTTACATTAACGTGACTAAATATTTAAACTGTAGACCTATCCTTCCAAACTGTCTAACTGAATGTGGTTTGGTAACTTGGAAATATTGCAAGGAGACTGAGTATTAAGTAAATGATTTCTGAATGTGAATTTTACAAGATATTGATTGGAAGCTAATAATTAACATTCTGGAAACATGAGGCTGTAATTTTCATGTTTGGGAAGGATGGCTGCAGAAGGCAGCCATCCCAGCAAAGAGTTAATTTACCCCATTTTAATGGTCGGGCGAGCCAAAAGGGCTCCCCGCCTGTTGGTTAACCTAGCCAAACATTTTTCCCTACTTAATACTAATTATTTAATACGGCACTTATCATGATGGTGAAGCGAAGTCGTGTATGTATTTCGAGATGTTGATCCTCTCGTAGACGGGGGAAGAAGAGAGCGATCACAAGGTAGGTAGGTGGGAGGGGAGACTTAAGCAGTCGCGGCAGGTAGCGATTTGATCATGCAGCCCGGCATGGCGCAATGCGCGTACTATATAAAAATTATAGCGTGCCGCTATGCGTCACAAGGGCATAATAAAAAAGGTCTGAGACCATGATCAGGCTTAAGAAAAACAATATAAGGATGCTGATGGGTTTTCATAACGGGCACTGTAGGCTCAGGGGTCATCTGATTAAGATGTGCATTGTTCAAGAGGGTGACTGTCGCTTCTGTCAATCAGGGGATGAAACATCTAGACACCTACTGGCCGAGTGTGAGGCAATAGGTCAGAAGAGAGCCAGAAGCTTGGGAACACACCAAGTGGCAGTGGGAGATTTCCCAAAGCTAGAACCCCACAAAATACTAAACTTCATTAAGGCATTAGGACTAAAGGGGGTTATCTAGGCAAGAACTGGAGACTAGTCTGGGGGGCACAACAGATCTCATAGGTCGCAGTGCAATCTTTCCCTCAGGTTTTATCAGTATCATTAAATTAAATACTCATTTCTAAGGTACGGACTTGTCTAGTAAAACAAGAAATATCTACTAAATCAGTTTGATACAAACCATTTATAACCTTTCAACAAACCGTCTGGTAAAGTTATTACGAGCTTGTTAACGGAAGAGTTCACAATATGGCGAAGCTTTTAGCGAATTTCCCATAGGGAAGAAGCTAGTACCGTAGGTCTCATGGCAAGACTTAAGCCCGGAACCTTGTTCTTTTTTGTCTTTAGGTGCCCAGAGACCAAAAACAATAGTCGTTAAAATTTTTATATGTATATACAGGGTGATTCTCTGCAACCCTGACAAACTCCGGAATTTGTTCCTTGTGTTAAAACAAGGAAAAAATGGTGTACAAACATAGGTCTTAACCCATTTGTTTCATAGTTATGGTTAAAAATGTGATTTTGTAGTTTTTTAGTGGATCTAATGTAAATTTTTACCTCTGGAATGCAAAACTGATAAAATATTTTGACAAAACTTCCATAGACGGATAGAATATTAAATTTAAATGAGATTTCATTGCTTTTTTGTACAAAAAAATTGAGTGTTGCTGAGAAAAATCTGTTAAAAAGTTTTTCCTAAAAAAACAGGGCTCAAAAATATTTCTTAAACTTGTGACGTTGATTACTAATACAACCATTCGAGAATTCCGGTTGCAACTTTACCAAAAGCTGCAGAATTTAATGGAAAACAATAATATATCAACTTTTGTATACCTGTTCAGGTGATTGTTTTATGTAAAACTAGCTGACCTGGCGAACTTTGTAACGCCTGAAAGTATATACATCTTAACATTAAGATTGGCCATGTTCTGAAGTCGAATAGCATTACGGCTTCATTGTGAAAGGTTATATATTCTGGGTCGTGGCATAGTGAATAACAATACTGAAACAATGAGACATATTAATAAAATACCCATATAACAAATAAATCTGAGTGGATTAATTCACAATATTCAAATCCATTCCAAACCCAAACCAAACCTAACTGTAATACGGCTATCATATGCAACAGCTAATTATTATAATAAACGTAATATATATAAACATTGTAATTATTTTTTATTTGGCCAACATATAAACACGTGACTTTTAATCAGAAATAAAATAAAAATATAAATACATAATCCCCCAAAACCGTAAACTATTAACGTAGCGAATAAAGCTGGTCATTTTGTACAGCACATATTCACTTCACAGTTTTACATTAATAAATGATTTCAGATGGCATTGGATGGTAAGGCATAATGCTAATGGAAAGTAAACTAATCAGCTGTAGATAAGAAATCAAATGTTTTCATTGTAGAAAATTTGTAAACAAACTTACTCTCATAAGGTTAGTAGCATTAGAAATTTAAAACGCCATAAAATGGAAGCTTATGGGGTTATCGAAAATATTTTTTCACTAAAACCTTCCTGGACACTTATAGAGCAACTTCCTAAAATCTCATGGCGATTGGATGTGTAGTTTGGCAACGCATAAAGGACATACATACTTATTATTACATATTTTACTGTTTCTAAAGTTATCACATGTTATTTGTTTACATTTTGTTATTGTTGATATTCGTAATATTTACAATTCAGTTATGAAATAAATAGTTTGCATATTACAAGTGCTTTGTATTTATTAGTGGCGACGAGGATAAAAATGTTGTTATATTCAATTAATTAACTTTTTTTACTTTATTATTTTAATTCTTTACATATTTTTTTTCCAAGTTCATTATGGAAATATTACAAAACTTTGATTTAATAGAAGATTTAAAGAAAGCACAGGCTGTTGTGAAAGGCCAGATTACAAGAGCAGACAGACTGTTAGATAATATATCTAGCATACCTACAGAAGTTTTACAAAACAGAATGGATGTATTGGAAGAAAACTGGAAAATATTTGAAGCCATTCAACTTAAAATAGAATTGAAATCAAATGATGAAGATATTGATGAAGAGGTTAGGTACAGAGTTGATATGGAAGAACGATATTACAAAGTAAAAGATCAGTTACAAATGAGGAAAACACAAATAAAGCTAAAGAAAGATGTTCAACCAGGTAGTATGACCGTCATAGGTAATCAGATGTATCGTTCTCTTGCTTCAGCTATATCCTTCGCCCCTTTCCAAGACGATGAGACATTCAAGAACTTCATCAGGCGTTTGGAAATCTTTATGCATTTACACGGACGTCGTCTGCAGGCCAAAGACAAGGTTTACACACTTCTCCATGCCTTGTCTCCGACTCTACATCAGAAATTGTACGATTTGTGTGCGCCTGAGGACCCACTTGATAAAACCTACTCAGATCTAGTTCAGTTACTCTCGGACTATGTCGATCCTCAGCCGAGTACATGGGCACTGCAACATAGATTTTTATCAAGGGTTCAGGGGCCATCAGAGACAGTGAAAATATATTCTACTGAGCTTCAAAAATTAACAACAGATTGTGATTTTTCATGTGAGAGTTGTGGGAAAACTATAGCTAATACACTTTTACGCATGCAGTTCATCAGAGGAATTAAAGATTCTGATGTTAGAACTAGGATACTACAAGAGGAAACAACTAATTCATTTCATGATGTTGTTAAATTGGCTACAGCAATGGAACTAGCGAAAGATGAAAGTTCCCTGGTCAAAACAAATATTGAATTTACAAATAGTACCATTCACAGGATTGAAAAAAAAAATTGAACGATTCACTAAAGAAAACTCAACCTTCACCTTTTGATAGGTTGAGAGGAAGATGCTTCCGCTGTGGCTCACGGAACCATAGAGCCAATAACTGTAAGTTTGCTTCTGAAACATGTCACAAATGCAAAAAACAGGGTCACATTGCTAGTGTGTGTATGCAAGAAAAGAGAGCAAAGGTTTACCAGACGGAAGAGGATGTGAACCATGATTGTAAAGAAGAAACTCATGGAATTTATAAATTGAATACTAACAATAATGATAAAATGCTTACTGATGTTTTGTTAGAGGGAAATCCAGTCCAAATGGAGCTGGATACAGGTTCAGCCATTAGCACGCTACCATATAGTATGTTCAAGAAACTTATTACAAACAGAAGACTTTTTAATACACAGCTACAACTCAAAACATATACAGGTGAAGTATTTAAGCCCAAAGGCGTTGTTTTTGTTCAATGTTCATACAAAAAGCAAAGTTTTACGGGTAAACTATACATTGTGGACAATCACTTGGATCCTATTTTCGGTCGAGTCTGGTTACGAGAAGTGCAGTTAGACTGGAAGGAAGTAAAAACATTAAAAACAACCGAACAACATCATTGTTTGGATGAACTTATTCATAAATACAAGGATGTTTTTGAGTCAGGTGTTGGCCAAATACCTGATCAACTTGGCCACTTACAGTTGGTACAAGATGCACGTCCAATATTTATTAAAGCAAGGCCAATACCTTATGCCTTGAAACAAAAGGTAGAAATGGAACTTGAACGCTTAGAAACAGCAGGAATAATAACAGAGACAGAAAATTCGGAATGGGGAACACCAATAGTACCAGTTATAAAACCCAACGGTGAAGTTCGAATATGTGCCGATTATAAGGTGACGGTGAATAGACAAATCCAAGATGAGCACTACCCAATACCAAAAATCGAAGAAATTTTCGCAAATATGAGTGGTGGCAAAATATTTTTTACACTGGACTTAAAGAATGCTTACCTACACCTACAAATGGATGAGGCCAGCGCTGACATTCAAACCTTAAGCACATAAGGGCCAGTTCCGAGTTAATCGCCTCATGTTCGGGGTTAAAGTAGCTCCGGGAATTTGGCAAAGAATCATGGACAAGGTATTATCAGGTATAGAAGGCACTCAATGCTTCTTTGATGACATAATCATTCAAGGAAATTCAGAAGAAGAGTTGATCAATCGCTTGGAAATGCTTCTCCAATGAATAAAAGTGAACAGACTGAGGTTAAATAGAGATAAATGCAAGTTTTTTCATTACAAAATTGAGTACCTAGGTCACACTATCGATGTCACCGGGATTCATAAATCAGAAGATAAAGTTAAGGCTATCAGACAAGCAAGACAACCCCAAAATGTCAGTGAACTGCGCACCTTTTTAGGTCTTGTCAACTATTATAACAGATTTATTGAAAACCTGGCTACGATTCTGAATCACTTACATAAACTATTGTAAAAGGGGGAGAAGTACAAGTGGACTTATCAGTGCGAACAAAGCTTTCAGAAGGTCAAGGAGATCATTACAAATGAAATTGTCCTCACTCATTTTGACCCAAACGTACCTTTGGTATTGGCGACAGACGCATCACCAGTGGGACTTGGTGCAGTACTGTCACATCGATTTTCAGATGGAAGTGAAAGGCCTATAGCCTTCGCTTCAAGAACACTGACGAAGCCGGAAGAAAAATATAGCCAAATTGATAAGGAGGCTACTGGAATTTACTGGGGACTAAAAAAGTTCTTCCAATACTGCTATGGACGTAAATTTATTCTAGTAACGGATCACAAGCCGTTAGTCACAATATTCAATCCTGATAAAAACCTACCTTCCATGTCAGCTACTCGACTTTTCAACTATTCACACTTCCTATCAGGTTTTGATTACCAAATAGAGTTTAGACGAACAAACGATCATGGAAATGCAGACTTCCTTTCAAGGTTTCCTGTCGAAAAACTATGTAATTCCAGCATGGACCAGACTGATATTTTCTATATGAAACAAATTGGAACAATCAACTTAAACCATAGCCTAATTGCTCAAGAAACTAAAAAGGATGAAAATATGCAACGGTTGCTACTAGCTTTGGAAACTGGACAATCCCTGGAGCCCTTTGGTTATCATGATGGTAAGCTAAGTCTACATGATGGTTGTATCATGAAAGATTGGAGGGTAATGATTCCCAGCTCTTTACAAAAACATATCCTCCAAGAACTACATTTTGGACATCTGGGAATGGGTAAAACCAAAGCCTTGGCACGAAGTTTTTGCTACTGGAAGGGGTTGGACAAAGACATAGAAGATAGTATTTCTAAATGCAGGCAGTGCAGAGAAAAACAAAATTTACCAAAGAAGGAAATCAACCACCCTTGGGAACCAGCAGGTCAACCTTGGGAACGTAGGGATGGTGGCGTCATTCTGTAATCCAGCTACTTGGAGGTCACGAATTGTGGATAGTTGTGAGTGATGGTCAGTGGGTTTAGTGTTCTGTTGTGTAGATTAACGTCCGCACTATTGAATACTACGTTAGTCCGCAAAGACCATCATCATAATTAGACTAATTCGTAATTCAGAGGCCGTGGTTTGGATTCCACATTAAACTGTAGGTCCCTTAGTTGCCATTGGCTGTTGGGCTATTAATTAACAGTCCTGTCTAAGGAACATGACAGCCTTAGTCAGTAACAAGACTACAAGATCGCACCACAATCATCTTACATTCAATCCTCATTCATACTTGGCTTAAAATACCTACCTTGTGGTATGGTCGCCATTTTGAATAATCTAATCTAATCTAATGATGTTTTCTTCAACCTCCACTGGGATTTGATTTATTCCGCCAGGCTGTAATTAACAATCCTGTTTCTGCAAGTCGATTATGAATATCCCCGTAAATACTTGCCTATTAGGGACACGTCTATTAGGAACTCTTCTGCTGTACTCAATAACAGGCTCTCTCAAACTCCCATTGCAGGAGTGGTTTCCATATAGTGCATATCAGCATACTCACTGTTAATTAACGTGGTAGATTCTGATAGTTTTATCAACATTTTTACAAAGAAAGATAATTAGACAACAATGAGTTTCAACAGCTGGCTTCCGATAGTTTTCTGAATTCTCTTATGTTGCCAATTTAGTATCTAATTAAAAGCTAATAAATTATTTGTAAAACTGAATAAAAACAGAAGTAAAAAGGTTTAAAACTACAACAAGTTGAAAAAGATTAGTAGTGTTGTTTCTCTTCAGATAATGTTTTCTTGGTTGTTAAAGAATTAAATTTTTTATATCAAATAAAATGTAATCTCTTTCAACCTTAAATTGTCCATAAAGATTTTGTTATCTTACATTTTTTTTACATAAAACAATCACCTGAAAAGATATACGAAAGTTGATATTTTATTGTTTTCCATTAACCCTAGAACTGGCAAAGTCGTAATTCACGACGCATTTACATATTCAATAAGAAGTGACAGGTGGAGGCATCTGTCGTCAGTTTAGTGAACTTGTTAGACACTAGCGTCTACGTGACCGTGGTGCCCTGTGGGGGCAAGCAACCAAACCTCTCTCGTAGTGCACTAGCCTGCCACCGGGCAAGTCTACAACCAAGTAAGCGCTTTCTACTCCTATGCACTGAGTGGCTGAACCGGCTAACGCGCTACGCTGACGAACGTAATGTTCTAGCCATTCGGAAGTGTTAGGGTTCGAATCCCGACCATGAGCAATCCCAATTTGGCTTGCAAATGTTTGGTGCAGCGGAGTGGAGGACCCACCTAAAATAAACGGTGGCCGGTTTGGGTGGAAGTTGACAGCATTTGTAGGCTTAATTGGGATTGCAGTGGACACCAGTTTTGCTTTTGTGGTTAGTGGTTATAAGGGGGGGGGGGTATGTTTTATGCTTTTTTTGTTTAAACTTTGATATTTCAAGAAGATATTAGTAATTATTTTTGTGTTACAGTTAAGAGTAAAAAGCTTGCCACTCCTAGGGTTAAATTCTGCAACTTTTGGTAAAGTGCAACCGAATTGCTTGATTGGTTGTATTAGTAAAGGACGTAAAAAGTTATAACAAATATTTTTATCTCTGTTTTTATTAGGAAAAACTTTGTTTTAAACAGATTTTTCTCAGCTGTACTCAATTTTTTTTGTACAAAAAGCAATGAAATCTCATTTAAATTTAATATTCTATTTATCTATGGAAGTTTTGTCAAAATATTTGATCAATTTTGCATTCCATAGGAAAAAATGTACATTAGATACACAAAAAAACTAAAAAATTACATTTTAACCATAACTATATAACGAATGGGTTTAGGACCTATGTTTATAACTTTTTTAACCCAATGAACAAATTCCTGGAGTTTGTCAGGGTTGCCGAGAAACACCCTGATGTGTGTGTGTCTGTGAACACAAATTTATAAAAAAATACTTAGAAAAACTTAAGTTAACTTACTTAAAATATTTTTCTCTATCTCCAACGGTTACCGAGATATTAAATCTAAACACAGCACATTGTATTTTGGGGCTCCAATGTTAATCTTATGGAGGATAAATAAAAATTAATATTTCACTTATCGATCAATGTTATTGGATTAAACTTGGTATTTACCTTCACGTAGTTGAGATCTACCTATTTATGATTAAAAATCATCGTTAATTTGTTTATTATGGCACCTAACCTACATCCTCTTTTCCCAAGTTAATCATATAGAGAATAGGCAAACTCCTTCATTTAGGGACAGATGTTTATGAAACTTGGTGTAAATGGTCAAAATAAAAATTGTTTATGCTAGAAATGTCTACTTCCAATGTTCCTCACAGCAGCAAAGCTGCATACTCTTTCCTATGTTAATCTTATGGAGAATAGACAAACAACTCATATTTATTGAATAATACGAGGGGGTACCCAAAAGTAACTGGAATTTGTCTGCCGAGAGCGGAGCCTTTAGACAATAGACAATATTCTTTATTGACATTTCATTAACAAGTACAATTGTGTCAGGTAGGGTTCTAAGAGATGGTAGGCATTTGAACTATGTGGGTAATAACTTATTTGGAAATCTGATCTACAAAACAGTCATCAAAGCTTTGGAGTATGTGAATATGGGGGACCCTTGCTTCGGGCTTCCTTCTTTAACTGGCACCAGCCTTGATTACAGTGGCAGTTGCAGTGGCAACCTATCAGGGTGCGATCAAAGCTCTAGGCCTAGGGCAGCTGTTGGAATAGGTTCACAATCACTGAGGAAAAATGGACAAAATGTTTCTACTTTGGATAATTTAAACTCCAAGCAGTTCATATCGGTGGAAGGAACCTAGACCTGAACAAGGATCAAGCATTAAGTAGACCAAAGCCCATTGAAATTATAAATACCTCTAATTGTAATTATGATATTTATGTAGTAAATGCTGAGTCTCTTGTCAGTAAATTCGTGGAACTAGACCTCATTCTGGCCCATGCTAATTACTCTGCTATTTGTGTCTGTGAGCATTGGTGTACTTCCGATACAATAGCATATATACATTTGAATGGCTACATCCTGGCAGCAGGATATTGTAGAACTGGCAAGTCAAGAGGGGGAGTTGCGATTTTCATTAAAGAAGAATTGGCTTTTGGTGTATTAAGTGTTGATCAGTTTTGCGTAGAAAGTCACTTTGAAGTTGTTGCTATAACCACACTAAGGTTATACTGGTTTCCGTCTATCGTGTTCCTGATGGCGATCTCAACTTGTTCCTTGGCTCTCTGGATCGGCTTATTCTGCATTTATCACTGTCCAAGAGAATGGTGATCATATGTGGAGACATCAACATTGATATTTTGAAGGTCAATGACCCAGCAACAGTTGATCTGCATAATATGATGCGAAGCGTGGACTCTTATTGTGCTAATAGTGCACCAACGAGAGGTCTAGCGTGCCTGGACAACATAATTACTAATCTGCCAAGACATTCGATATCTGTTGATGTAATGGAACGTATTTCTGACCATTCTGCCCTGGCTGCTAGGATTACCACCACCTCACTCCAAACTGGTATGAGTGCTCCAGAGAAAATAGTGATTCGCTGCTTCAGTGAGAAAAATACTGACAAGTTCTTACGTTTCTTGTGTAATGTAAACTGGAATGTAGAGCTAACAACTGCCAAATCAGGCTTTTTTGACAAGTTTATGGACATATTCATTGAGGGTATGAGGATATGATTTCCATACAAAACCATTAATAAGAAAAAATCAAAATGTATCAGTGTAAATTGGTTTAGCCGAGAACTTCTAGAAATGAAAAAAGAAGTGGATACCTTAAATAGCAAATTGCAGTGGGCACTACGTTACAACTCCCATGTTGGTGAAATGAAAAATATATATTCTGCAGCAAAATTGAGGTACAAAAGAGCTCTCCATCTAGCCAAAATTGAGGCAAATGCTCAGCTTATTGATACTGCCCCGAACAAAGTGAAGAAGGCCTGGGAAATCATAAATGCACCAAGGCAGGTACATGAGCGTATGGATGACTGCACACTAACTGCGGAGAACTTCAATTCTTACTTGATCTCTTCAGTGACGGACATCACTGGCCAAGTTGAACGGTCCCTAGCTACAGCAATGGATCTCCTGACTAACAACCTGGGACAGGCACCTCAATTTCGATGGAAGCCAGTGTCAAGTGAACAGGTGGAGGGCTTTGTGTGTGATCTGAAGTCCAGCCGCAGTAAAGATATATATGGCTTAAGTTCATATTTGTTAAAAAAAGTGTTGCCGTCCATACTTGCCCCTCTTACAGCGTGTGTTAATCAGTGTCTCCATTCTGGGGAATTCCCTGAAACACTAAAAATATCTAAGGTGGTTCCTATCTACAAGAAGGGTGACAAGTCTTCTGCCAGTAGTTATAGGCCAATATCTCTTGTACCGATAGTATCAAAAATACTTGAGAAGGCAGCAAAACATCAGGTATGTGAATTTTTTAAATCAAACTCACTTTTCTCAAAATTTCAATTTGGTTTCATACAGGGTAGGTCAACTGCGAGTGCAGTCGAGGACCTTATCAGATCCGTAATTCAAGGTTTTGAAAACCACACAAGTTCACTTGCCATTTTTTGTGATCTGACTAAGGCCTTCGATTGTGTTCCACATGATATCCTTGTTTCAAAATTAAAATTCTATGGCCTAAGTGGTGTGGAGCTCGGGTTTTTTGAATCCTATCTGTCCAACCGATCTCAAAAAGTTTATTTTAAAAATGAGTTTTCTGAAACTGTAGAGGTTAAAAGTGGTGTGCCGCAAGGATCGGTGCTTGGCCCCATTTCGTTTATAATTCTAATCAATGATTTACCTAATTGTATAAGGTGTAATTCTGTAATATATGCTGATGACACCACACTGTACAATAGTAGGCCAAATAGTGAATTGGCGGAGTCTATCAATGTCAAATGCTTTAGCAGAAAGCACTGCTTGGTTTAATTCTAATGGTTTGTCACTTAACAATGTTAAAACTCAGAGTCTGCTTTTTTCGTTGTGTAGGGAGTACCCCGGATTTGAACATTGTAGTATGGGTCAGGCTAAACTCTTAGGCATAGTCCTTGACTCTACATTAAACTGGAGCCCACATATACAATCTGTCTGTATTAGGCTAAGTAGAGTAATTTTTTTGTTGAGACAGTTGAGAAATTTATTACCTAAAACCTTTCTAAGGGGTGCATACTACGCTTTCTTTCACAGTATCTTAATGTATGGTATTAGTTTGTGGGGTAACAGTTGTCATGTAAATCGTGTTCTTATACTTCAAAAAAAGGCAATCAGAGTTATAAGTAGAGCATCATTTAATGCACACTGTAGACCTCTATTTGTTGCTGAGGATATTTTAACTGTTGTCAATGTGTATATTTATATTTGTTTATGTAGAGTTAAGAACAGTCTAAACGATCTCATGCTGAGAAGTGACAGCCACCACCATAATACTAGGCACAAGTGGCAGATAGAGGAATCTTTTAGTAGGTTGACTTTGACACGAAGCTGGTTGGACAGCATAAGTTTAAAAATGTATAATAGGCTACCAGAAATCGCTCAACACATGTGTCTCAGTAAATTTAAAAGGATTATTTACAGGTTTCTAGTATCTAGGCCCTTTTATAACATAGACGAATTTTTTGCAATTCCGTTATCAGAACTAAAATTAGCTTTTTCGTAAAATTTTGTACATTTTTTGGAATTTCAGTGTTATTGTTCAGTGTCATTGTAATTATATTGTCTCATTGTTTTTCTGTATTACTTTTAATCATTGTTATAGAATTAGCCTTTCAAATACATATTATCCCATCTCATGTACCTGTAAATTTTATTGTTATATATTTTCAAGCAAAACGTTTATTGTAAAATTGGCCTATTTAAATCTAGTCACATCTCATGTACCTGTAAATGTATCTTTATGTAGCCTTAATATCCTACTTTGACGTGGTCTATTATAATTTGTATTATTCAATGGCCAAATAAAAAGAATCTTGAATCTTGAATCTAATCTTGCTTTACATTGCAGTGGGTCAGCTTGCTTTTTCACATCAGGTCGAAGAATTATTTTACAGTATAGATAGGCCGCTCTGCCAGCCAGTCTTGAAAGTGTTTCTTGAAGCTCTTAGTAGTCATATTCTTCAGATTTTGAGGCAGTGCATTTATAATTTTGCGTCCAATGTAAGAAGGTTTCTTGCTGAACTGGGTTGTGTGATGGGCAGGAAGACTGTAGTCATTTGCTCTTCTAGTTTGGTAGGAATGGAAGTCCTCATTTCTGGGAAGGTCTAGCTGGATGGTATAAACTGCCACAGCATGAATGTAGAGCGCTGGTACAGTTAGGAGTTTAAGTAATTTGAAAGATTCTTTGCAGCTGTCTCGGGGACCAAGGCCAGTCAGTGCTCTTATTGCCTTTTTCTCGAGAACCAGGATCTTGTTTAGGTTTCCCTTGGACGTTCCTCCCCGAGAAATTAGTCCATACCGGATGTGGGATTCTACTACAGCATGGTAGGCAATCTTTGCTGTTTCCATGTTACTTATCCATTTAAGCCTCCTGATCAGGTAGATTCCACATGAAATTTTCCTAGTCAGCTGTAATATGTGATCTGTCCAAGAAAGGTCACAGTCTATCGTTAAGCCCAGCAGTTTTGTTTTTTGTTCGAGTGTGACATTGGGGATTTCCGGTATTTTTTCATGTCCCCTACTAAAAATAATCTGAGTCGTTTTGGATGGGTTTATGGCCCAATCATTTTGAAGACAGTACTGGATGGCTTTATTGGTTGTCGAGGTGATATCTGAGTGCAGTTCTTTCACATCATCATTGGCAAAGAGTAGAGTTGTATCATCTGTATACATTATGGTCTCAACATTATTGTTTTCGATGAAGCTGGAAAAGTCATTTGTAAACAGAATGAACAAAAACGGTCCCAAGACAGAGCCCTGAGGAACTCCTCTGTTTACTGCGAGTAGACTTGATTTACCCATTTCTTGTTTTCTATTATTCTTAATTTAATTACGTTTTATTATTTTGATAACTTTAAAAAAATTAATAATCTTAGGGTGTCTCTAAATAGAGCAAACCCGCTAAAGTTATAATTGTTTTTATGTTATTTCTTATGAGCATAACATTGATCCAGAAATAAAACTTAATAAAGTTGAAACATAATCACAATGTAAACATACCGTAAAATACTGAACAGCTGAATCAGATCTTACTCGAGCTAACATGGCAATGAGAAATATTATAAAACTAGCAGTAAGCCCTATTTAGCATTACTTTACAATTAAATGGATTAGAACATTTATACTACTATTATAATTAGTTATATGTTAAAATAACTTTAATATAGTATGATTTCTAAATGGGTTTAAAATCAATGACCTATATAAACTAACTAATATTGATTTGGTAGCTGTTTGTTTTATTTATATTAAATGTGTAAACTACAAAGACAGATGATTATTAGCAGTAGGTTATTCATTGAAAACTGGATCAAAATGCGAGTAATATTGCATAAAAGTGGGTTTTTAAATGCTCGTTATTTACTTTTCAAGGGGCGGCGGGCGATTTCAAGCATTTATAAACCTTCTCTGGAATGTAGAGAATACATGAAATAAGTTTCATAGTAATTAGTTCTCCCGTTTTTTTCGGAGAAGATGGCGTAATATGCCTCCTGGAGCGTCACAAACAGACAAAAATAGAGATAAGACTGGTTTTGGCTTCTCTAACGAACGAAAAGTAAGAATAACTAAAAAATTAATAATTTTGAGAAATGTACAGACAAAACTCTAATTTTATTTATATAGATATGATTAAGAAATAAAAAAAAAATCAAAATCAATTATGATAGAATGTTTATACAGTGCAACTCGGTTATTGCGGCCTCGGCCATAACCTCAACTCGGATATAACGTCATTTATTTTTAGGTCCCGCCAAACTATATGTATTTACATAGGAAAAAACCTCGGATATATCGTCAGTAAATTCTCAAACCTCGTATATAATGTCAAGAAAATCGGGCCGAGATGAAGGCAACATATAGCTAAATAGAGAAAGTTCGGTCGGTAGTGCAACGTGAGGGCTACGGCTATTGTTTAGCTACATTCTATTTTTAGAAACGGCATTTTATTGCTAACCACCCCATACCCTATATCCGCTGTCGCCGGTCATCAAGGTCAGTGTCAATGACTCACGTCGCATCAAAGCACTGTGATGCCGTTCGTACCTACAGTTCGTGTAGATATCGTTAGTTCAGTGTATGTCTTTTACAGTTTGTTTTTCGTTATTTTAATTTACGAATACAGTATTGAAAAATAATGGCAAGTGTTAAGAGAAAGGTTTTGCTGAAGAAAAGGTGTGAGTTATAAGAGCGTGTGAGGAGGGACGTAAGATAGCAGACGTGTGTTCGGGCTTGTTTTTTAAAATCAAACCAACAGTTGAATTCACCAAGCCGAACTTCATTGCAATATTTTCAAATTCGATTTTTGTATATAGTAGAGTAGTCAGTCAGTCATAAACATAAACTTATTTCAAATTACCTACCTTCATTAAATGTCGTAATTTCATGTAAAAAATGTGTTTCCCTATTTTTCCTCGGTTTTAAATTAAAATTATGTAACCTCTTTTATAGCGTCACTCGGATATAGCATCATTAATTGTGTGGTCCCTTCAATGACGTTATAACCAAGTTCCACTGTATTTAAAGATATTTATATGGGTCATTGATGAAAAAATAGTTTTGAAAATAGTTAGAACTATATTATTGAATGTCTGGTTGGATTGGGGAATTTATTGCTCATTTTTCGACATCCATCCAGTTGGATGCAGTGTCTTTCAGTGTCACCATGCAGTTGCATGGTGACACTGAAAGGTAATCTTGAAAATTGAACTACATTAAATTACAACACTGAATCTAATGTTTGTAATACTATTTAGAAACTATTCAAATGTTATTTTAAAGCACGATAGGTGATCTGCTAAACAACATTCTGTATTCATATAAAAGGGCACAATAAGTTGAGTCACTTGTGATTGGCATTTTCATATTATGTTTGAGTTAGAGGCTATTTTAAGAACCCAGATATCCTTTCATGGTCCAACAGAGTAATAATAATAATATTTATTTACCTTCAAATTGAAAAGTTTTACAAAATTACAAAATGTAGTTCCCAGTTGACATACCTGTTGACAACACTGAATTCAATAGTATAAAACAATAATAAACTTATAAATAAGGATCAAAAATAAAAATAAATGAAGATAAATAACTCTCACCCAAGAGAGGGGTCAACCCTCTGACGAGAGTGTCAGAAAAGCGGGAGAAGACTGATGTATGCCATGAATGATATCCATAACTTTTGGTAAGGAACTGAAGTGTGAGTAACTATTTTTGAAAAAGAAATCAAACACAATTACTCTGAGCTCAGTATCAAGCACTGCTCATAGTGTGTTCTGCTTACCCCAAAGTTTCTGAGTTTCTTAGTTAAAGCTTATGCTTAACCCTAGAAGTGGTAAGCTTTTTACTTTTAACTGTAACATAAAAATAATTGCTAATATCTTCTTGAAATATCAAAGTTTAAACAAAAAAGCTTAAAACATGCCCCCCCCTTATAACCACTAGCCACAAAAGTAAAACAGGTGTCCACTGCAATCCCAATTAAGCCTACAAATGCCGTCAACTTCCACTCAAGCCGGTCACCGTTTATTTAAGGTGGGCCCTCCACTCCACTTTACCACACATTTGCAAGCCAAATTGGAATTGCTCATGGTCGGGATTCAAATCCTAGCACTTCCGAATGGCTAGAACGTTACGCTCGTCAGCGTAGCGCGTTAGCCGGCTCGGACAATCATTGCCTAGGAGTAGAAAGCGCTTACTTGGTTATAGACCTGCCCGGTGGCAGGCTCGTGTACTACGAGAGCAGTTTCGGTTGTTTGCCCCCAGAGGGCAAAACGGTCTCGTAGGCGATTGTGTCGAACAAGTACACTAAACTCACGACAGATGCCTACACCTGCCAATTCTTATTGAATATGTAAATGCGTCGTAAATTACGACTTTGCCATTTCTAGGGTTAAGTGAGCTTGAGATTCACAGCTGTGAATCTCAAGCTCTTAAACTGCAGGTACAGCTGAGGGTACAGTAGACTCCCATTTAACTGAGTCTTGATTATCCGAGGTTCCATGTTTAGCGAGCCTATCCTGGGTGCATAAAATATTAAATATTCGCCATGCTCTCAGAAGTAGCATCATACTTAAAGTAAAACTTTAAGGTTTCTTTTTTAAAGAACAAATTGCACGTTTTTTAATCAACTAATTGGACATAATTAATCAAAACCTTAAGAAGGGCAAGAAAATTAAAATTCATATTGTACATACAATACTAAGTTATTTTATTGTATTTAAGAAGAGCAAATTTTCAGAATCACCCAGTGTCTAATGAATAAAATGTTTATAATTTGTCCATGCAGTTTAAATAAAAAAATCAATCATAAAGCCTTTAGAAAAACTTAAAATGTATTTTAGATGACTTTTATTCTATAATGAATATTAACTATATCATTAACTATAGTTAACTATAACATATATCTTAAGCTATATTAACTATATCATGACTATTTCAAATTAAGTAGATACAGACAATGAATGATCTATGAATCTAAGGTAAAATGGGGACAGATGACATTGGCAACAAGTGTTGTTTGCTTCTGAGGTACATTAATCATATAAACCCATGAATTTGCCAATTTTGTAAACGGCGATTATCTGGTTTTCGTAAGTGAACTATTTAAAAATGTGCTACTTTTGATGCAATATAAAAGCATCTGAACATTTTAAATTAAAACAAGTGGAAATTATGTAAGCAAAGCCAACAATGGAACAACATGAATTACCAAAATATGCTATTGAAATAGGAAAATAGGAAATTTAAGGATAAAACCGAAGTACGAGTATTAAATTATTTTATTATTTGAAATATTGTCACGAAAATTATTTATTAAGACAAATGAATATATTTTTCTGTATAATTCTTGTTTCAAGGTTTTTTTAAAACACATTTTCGTGTAATATTAAATAACCCTAATCCAATACTTGACGTAATTAGTGAAGACGAAATACTTTGTATCTCGAAATGTAATTGCCTGTTGAAGTATATCAGTAACTGAAATAAGAATTATGTAGAAACCTTGGATCAGCCAATGATGATCTTGCATTAAAAAAGTAAACTAATTATGTCATTCCGCCAACTGTTACAACATCTTCAAGTTGGAGCAAATATTCCCCATGTCGCTAATATAATCTAAAACAAAAAGTTTTTTAGTTTTAATGCTCATTTTATTCTGTCCATACAAAAATTCAGATATTTATCAGGTTTTACCAAACACTGTAAATGTTGATTATATTGCAGAGTACCTCGTAGTATGATATGCAGAGCGTTGTCAGCACCCTCAGAAGAGAACATCACGGTGATCCAAGTGGCGCCATCTGGTAGCAATGACAGTGAGGCCTCCACTTTCACTGCTCCTGTGCAGTCTGACACCTTTGACTTCAGCTTTGTCAGTGAGGCTATCAATCAAGAGGAGGAGGAGGAAGAGTTCTTCACTCCACCGATCACGCCTAGAGTTACTCGAAGACAACGGCCAAGCACATCCCCCGCCATCACCAGACCTTCTAGGTAAGCGTCCAAAGCAATTGTTAGATTAGACCTGTCACCATGTTCCAGAGCCATTACTTACCCTAAGCCTATATCATGAGAAATTGTAAATATTGGGTGTCCATCAAGAAGACGTCAATATTTTCAAACTTGAGTTAACTTTTTGTTAATAAATTTTTATGTCTAAATACTTCACCAAGGTACTCTCGGTACCCTGGTACCAGGCTGAGATAAAGAACACTGATATATTTATATATATGTTTTTAAAAATCATAGAAAATTTGTAATCAATACAAAAGTAAACAATAATTAGACAATACAAGATGCTTTAAATCTTGTATTTTGTTTAGCTGAGCAAAATTAAGAATCCACCTTATTTAAAACTGAAATTTTCTAAAAATTTTAACAAAACATGAAATCAACTTTTCTTTAAAGATTGAAAATTGTCTAAGACAGTGGATTTTCAATGGAGGAGTAGACAAGGTTTTTAATGCAGTGCTCATTTTCAGTTTCTTATTTTTAGCATTAATTATAGGAAAAAGTTCTGATGCTTTGATTTTTTCATAGAACAAATGATCTCCCTACATTGACCAACCCGCGTCAGTGGTTAGATGGACAGCATGTTCACCGAAGTTCTAACATGCGGCATACAGAGGGAGGTGACTCAAGCGTTCCAAGTATGAATTTCAGTTCAATTCAAGAGCAGTCATCCGAAGCTGAACCTGCACTTTATGAACACGTGTTCCTGCCCTCTAGTCAACTGTCTCCCACCCTCTCTCCTGTCACTACGGTCACAGCCGCTGCCAATATACAACCTGTCAATGCTGCCATTCAGCCTCAGGTAGGTCCACTCATCACCATCCTCGAAACAAAACTGTTAACAGGTAATCAACATTCAACATTCAGGTTCTCTTAATTTTTTGTAATGATATAAAATGATATGAAAAATAGTATGATGTTACAGTGTATAAAATAATTAGTTCCCTGTATTTAGAATGTCAAAAGAAACAAATCAATAAAAATATGTTAACGTAGCAATGAAGCATATTTAAAAAATCAATTAAGATGCTTTAATGTTACTACAGTAAGTAATACAGTATTTGACAGATATACAGTACAGTATATACGGTATATACGATTTCCCTCAGCGTTGTTTACCTCTTTTTAGTTTTCGGCAGCAATGACCTCACTCTATCTTCTAAACGACCGACATCTTCCGTCGCCATCTTGGTGAGTAAAGAATCTTCCCAGTACTTTGGCAGCCTCCAATGCCTCTTTGGGAGTTGGGGCCGATTCTGGTACTTCCTCTGGATCCATGTCTTCTTGTTCACTATCCTCATCAACACCAAGATAATTCAGAATGTCTTCGTCTGCAACACCCGCTGCTGTAGCCACTTGCTCATCTATGTTTTCAAAATCCAGAAGCTCCTCTTCTGAAAATGTTGTAGGGAGCTCTAGCTGCTGAACCAAAATGGCCAAAGGAAAGTCATCTTCATCAATTGCTGGCTCGGGATCTTCCCGCCATCTTGCATGTGTCAAGGAATGTCTTATTGTCTTATCCGTCACCTCTGCCCATGCCCTACTGATTATTTGTATGGCATCTAAGTACGTAGGCTTGAAATTACCGTTAGACTCAACGAGTTCCATAAAAAGCCTGCGCCTATAATGACTTTTTAAACTTTTAATGAAGCTTTGGTCCATGGGCTGAAGGACACTTGTGGTGTTGGCAGGAAAGAAGCAAAGTTCTATGTTTTGGAGGTTTTCAATAACCGGACGTGCAGGGCAGTTGTCAACCAAAAGCAAGATTTTGTTCCCCATCAACTCTATCCCATTTTCTCAACTCTTCTTCAAAATTTTAGACGTCATCCAAACACTTTTGTTTGACTTGTAGTTGACAGGCAGACGCTTAATGTTTCTAAAACAATGCAGATTTCTAGATTTTCCAATCACTAAAAGTTTTCTCTTTATAGATCCTGTCATATTAGCTGCCACCAAAACTGTAGTTCATTCTTTCGGCAACTTTCCTCCAATACACTTTTCTCATTTAAATTTTAAAGTTTTGTTTGGTGTCAACATGTAAAATAGACCCGTCTCATCAACATTAAAAATGTTTTCGGCTGAATAACGAGTCTTTAGATTAGGCCATACCTTTTCTAGCCAGCCATCTGTAATGTTCCTATCTACGTCACAAGGCAGATCAACAGGGAGTTTATCTGCCCATAATTAATGTTATGGCACTGCTTCCACTTGCTCAGCCAACCTTCAGAAGCTTTAAAATCAGTAATGCCAAGCTCCATTGCATAAGACTCAGCTTTCATTTTGATCAAAGGTCCAGAGAGTGGTATGCTATTTATTTGTTGCTGTTGAAACCACTGCAGAATAGCATGATCTAAGTTTTATGCTGAGGTTTACTTATTTTCTTTTTACTACCATGCACATCTGCGTCAATCCACTTGAGCCTATACTTCGAAATGCTAGCCACAGTAGATTGGGAAAGCCTCGTTTGCCGAAGAACATCAGTTTGTTTTTCACCTTTTTCAATCGCTTTAACTAATGCAACTTTTTCATCAACAGTGAGCACTTTCCGCTTTCCTGGTAGCATGACAATTATAATAATTCACAATACAGTATTCAATAACTACACAGTACAGTAAGGAGGAATACAGGTACGATACCAACAGTCAGGCAGCACGTGGCTAACTGAGGTGTTTGGCTCAACTTCCGCCCAACTCCCCCACTACTGTTGACCGCCCGCCCCCTCCCCCTTTTCCCCCACTTCCTCACATAAAAACTGAAATAACGGGTTACGGGTTACATTGACCTTGAGTCCAACTGGTGATCACTAGTCAAGTGGTACAACTCAAAATTTTGTTTTATTGTAATGTTTAGTGTATTTTCTTTATTGTTCAAAGTATTTACATCATTATAGAGAATGAACGATATCGTTATTTAGAGAGAAAAAATACATTTTTCTTATGGGAGACCAAACGTTAATGTCAATATCAATCGCTACTGAGAAAGTATCGTTATAGAGAGAATCGCTATGTGGAGAGTTCACTGTACTTTTTTTAAATATTTTATTATTATGATAATGCCAATGGATTTGGTTGTTTGGTTTGATAGTTTTTCCACTTAAATCTTATAATATGTCTGATTTTATTTCTGAATTGGAGGAGTTTCAAGAATTAAAAACACTCATTTTAATACTTAACTGTAAAAGTATACAAGCACACTGCCCAGGCCTCTATGGATCAATGTGTTTAGAGTACTTTGTGAATTGAGCAGAAAAATGACTTCACACACTGCCATGTTAAAATTACTGTTTTTCTTTATGTTTTACATTGAAAATACGACATGTCTTTTTACCAATTTTTATATCTTAATGACCGATTGGAGTAGAACAAAGATGCATATTACTCATAGTAAATTGTTTATTTTTTGAGCTGATTGTAATGATGCTAATACAAATGTAATACTTTGCTGTAGAAAATATTAATTGTAAAAAATAAAATAAATCTCCATTTTGGGTACAACCCCCCACTCATTATCCCTCCTTCCACTATATTGATCTGCTTGGTTTTTGAGCCTGATAGATTGGGACATGAAAATTGTGGTCAGTGATTTGATACTTGTCCTGGGCATTGTTATAACACCAACATCTGCTAATATACCAGGATTTCTGCCACACCAACAAAGGGATCTAAGGTAAATTATAATACACCAAGAATTATATGAAACCAGGATTTCAATGACACTAACAACAAATACCTAGGAACACTATGACTTCTACAATACCAATAACGGGGCCTAATACAGTTACATTCACCAGTTTTTGATTTCTCTTATCCGTTATTTAGAGTGCACCAACTGGCCGGGGACGCGGGTCACACAGACCAAGGCGTAGAAGCACAGAAAACCCTCCACCCGTGGCAGCGGATCGCATCCGGGCTCTGCAGCCTCCACCAAATCCCTTCCGCCAGGTACTCAACATTCTTTGGCCTTTGATGTTTTTTGTTCAGAATTTGTCACGTTTTACAGAGCTTTATTTTGATTAGTTAATATGCATGCATTCAAGTTCACTTACCGACAGGAACTTAACGATGGGCAAACAATCCAAAATAAATATATCCACTGATAACTCAAATGCATAACTTTTAATGAAATCTACAGATGTAGGATGTACCAAAAAATATTAGTACCGTAAATTAGAAGCAGTGTTCTGATTTAATTACCAACATTGGCTTTTATGAAGTGTTACATTCTACAATGAACTAAAGGATACAAATGTCTTTTTCAGTATTTTTTTCAACTTAACTTGTACTGTCATGGCTGTATCAATAATGTAGAAAGAACAAAACATATTTTCATTGATACCTACACAGTAAACACTCTTTGAGGTAGACATTTGTTTAACTGGGCTATACCCAGAGGACGGTTACCATCACTTATGGAAGGGAACGGTTAACATCACTTTAACCGTTGAACTACTTTTACACTCCGGGGATGTAACATAAGTTTAACTGGACTACACTCCGAGGAAGTAACATCCCTTTAACCCTTAACATCCTGGGTGCGGTCTCACAGACTGCTCGAGTAATCTATTTATTTGAATTTAAGGGTTTCAAAAGACGCTTCTTCTTGACGTCGAAAGCTCCTGAGGCACGTCAGCCAAGTGGCTTTTTGCGCACCCCTGTAGATTGAATGTCTTACGGACCTTCTAAGTTTATAAACCTGACAAACTGCCGTAGTCTCCCCACTAGCTCCTCCCGGGGAAGGTGACAACCCCTCTCCATGATGCCGAGAGTGGCGGCTCTCACCCCGGCAAGCTCGGTGCAGTCATACAGCAGATAATCAGCAGTCTCCTAGGACTGCCCACACTTCCTGCAGATTGGGTCTCCAGAAAAGAATCCCATGCGAGCAAGCTGTTTCCTCATATGTCCGTGTCCCGTGTTGAGACCTACAATGAGTCTGAGTTTGGACCTACCTAACTGTAGAAGATCCTCTGCGATCCTCGAAGAGGGAGAACTGAGAGACAGTTTACTTACTCTCAGTAGGGGAAGCTCCGCCCATCTTCTGCGGTGACACCTACGTGCGCACATGTTGATCTCTCAATCCACATGCACCCTGGAGATGCCACAGAAGGGTTGTGGGCCCACGAATGGGATCAAAGCGCCATCGTTCGCCAGACGATCAGCTATTTCATTGCCCATAATACCTGAGTGTCCTGGGACCCAGCAAAGGGTAACGTTGTTATGACTGCCAAGAGAAGACACCGCGTTGCGGCATTTATTCGAAGGGGCGGATTTCCCAAGGCGCTTCAGCCGTAGCGGCTTTTTGCGCACCCCTAAAATTCTCTTTCCTGGAGAATCATGAATCTTCTAGATGAAGAGACCTGGAAAACTGCAGCAGCCTGTCGACGAGCTCGTCAGGAGGCAGAAAACTACCCCTTACCAAATTGCCCAGAGTGGAGGACCTTACCTCTACCAGCTCTATACAATCAAAGAGTAGATGATCTGCAGTTTCCTCCTGCAGATGACATTTCCTACACAGAGGGTCGCCGTTGAAGACCCCCATGCGTAGTTAATGCTTCCTCAGATTACCGTGACCAGTGACGATACCTGCCAAGTTTCAGGAACCTCTTTGCAACTTGACGAGATGGAGAACGAAGATTAAGCTTACTAACTCTATGCAGGGAAAGTTTAGCCCATCTTTTCTTATGATAATCCCTAGCCCAGGAATTGATAGTCTGAAAAGCCTTAGCGCGGGAAACACCGCAGAAGGGTTGAGGACCACAAAGGGGGGATGATGCAGCCCTATTGGCCAGCCCGTCTGCCACTTCGTTACCATCCACCCCTGAGTGCCCTGGAACCCAACAAAGGGTGACTTCATTGTGTCTGCCTACACAGGACACAAGCCTAAAACAGTCCCACACAACCCTAGAGTTGAACTCTACCGAGTCCAAAGCTCTAAGAGCCGCCTGACTGTCAGAGAAAATATTGATAGAAAGGCCCTCATGACCCAGCATCAAGATGTCTCTGGCACATTCCATAATGGCAGTGATCTCGGCCTGGAAAACAGTGGGGTAGTCCCCATGGAAATACCTGACCGTACGTTGTCCTGCACCCCGTAGATGCCTGCTCCTGTGCCCTGACTGCTCTTGGACCCATCAGTGTACCACTCCCGATCACAGGGTGGTAGTGGGCAGGCTCCATCCTTCCATTCGTCCCGTTGCGGAAAAAGAACTCGGAAAGACCTGCCAAAAGAAAAAGTTCTCGGAAGATAATCAGAGGGCATACCTAAAATGTCGCTCTGAACTATCCTTGAAATTCTGGTGTGACCACGTAATTCACCTGGCCTATTCCAGATGCCCTCTCCACAGAGGCGGTGTGCACCCATTCTGGCAGTCATCCTGATGTGAATGTCTATGGGCAAAATATCAAGCAAACAGTCAACAGTGGCCCCAGGAGTGCTGCTGATCGCCCCTGAGATCATGAGACATGCCAGCCGCTGAACAGCTGCCAGCCTCTTCACAGCAAAACCTGAGTCCATCTTGGTCCAACAAACCAAATACGCATACGTCATAGTTGGTCTAACTACTGAAACATAGAGCCAATACATTAGCCCCGGTTTCAGTCCCCATGCTGCGCCGACCATACGCCTGCATGCAAACAGAGACCACTTACCCCGGTCAATAACCCGTTGTAAGTGAGATTCCCAGCAAAGTGTCCGATCCAGAATGATCCCAAGATACTTCACCTGGTTTTGCAGGTTGATCAAACTCCCCTGTAGTTTGAGCGGGCCAACCCCGGTCAGCTTTTTCCTCTTGGTAAATGGTACAGCAACCACTTTAAGAGGGATTCACAGATAGACCGACCTCATTGCACCAACCATCCACAAGCCTTAGTGCAGAGTTCATGAGGTCAGTGACTATATTTTTAAACTTACCTATCATAAGGATGGCAATATCGTCAGCGTATCCTTGAGCAAAGACACCACACCACTGTCATTAAGCCTTCTAATAAGGCTGTCTACCACCAGGTTCCATAAAAGGGGTGAGAGAACGCCTCCCTGTGGACAGCCCCTTGTTGACCTGGCTACTACCTCTACTCCCTGTAGAGAAAGTTTCACATACCTATTGCGTAGCAGTGCCTCAATCCATCGGCAGATGACATCGCTGAATCCTCTAGATCTAGCGGCGTTCAACATGGCATCCAAGGCCGTGTTGTCAAAGGCTCCCTGAATGTCCAGGAATGCTCCAAGTGCCACCTCTTTATGGTCAATAGCTCCTTCAATTCTGCACACCAACTGGTGCAGGGCCGACTCGCAAGACCTACCCTGAATGTAGGCATGCTGGTTTGGGTGTAAAGGGGCAGACTTCAGCGAAGAGTCCCAGATATACCTTACCACCAACTTCTCCAGAGTCTTCAACAAGAAAGAAGACAATGAAATCGGCCGAAAGGATTTCGGGTCTGTGTAACTATTCTTACCCGGTTTTGGGATAAATGCTATCCTGGAAGTCATCCATGCAGCAGGAACATGTCCCAGGGCCAAGCTCGCCCTGAAAATACTATAGAGAGCCGGGAGAATGATCTCTATGCCCTGCTGTAGAAAAACCGGCCGGACTCCATCTGGACCCGGTGACTTGAAAGGACTTAGAGAGCCTATAGCCCACCTTATCCTGCTGTAGGTGATGATCCTGCTGGCGGCACCCCACCTGGTTGCACAGGCCCTCCGCGACGCAGACTCACCTAACTCACCAGTTTCTCCACCAATGATGCATGCAGGAAAGTGTACCCAGCCATACGTTCCAACACCTCCTGTGGTCTGTGAAATAACTCACCATTAAGTCCTTCCACGGAGCCCAGGGTCAGGGTTCTGTCCTTGGCCAAGACCCTGCGAAGCCTGGAAGTTTCCTCAGTGCCCTCCAGCCCCGAGCAGAAAGTGTGCCATGACTTCCTCTTTGCCCTTCTGACAGCGAGGTTATACCTGGTGAGCATACTGTGGTAACAGTCCCAGCTGTTGTTGGACTTCGCTCTTCTGAATAGAGCTCTTACCCGTTTCCTCATGCTGGCCAGTTCAGGATTCCACCAGCTGCAAAGGACCTAGCCTTTGCTAATGGACAGCTCTCCTCGAAGGAGGAGACAATTGAGTTCCCTAGAATGCTTGCATCCCTATCCAGTTCATCCGTATCCTTGGCTCGTAGAACTTGCACATCGAGTTTTTCACCAAGTTTTCTTTTGAAGACAACCCAGTCCATCTTCCTAGGATTCCTGAATTCAGACAAAACAGGCACAAAGTCCCCTATAGCATAGAGGATATGACAGTGGTCAGAAAGAGAGGGTTCAGGAGAGACATGCCAACCTATGACCCTGTCCTGAAGCCCCTCAGAATAAAGTGTTAAATCTATCACAGAGTTACCAACTCGACTAGAAAAGGTTGGCACAGAGCCGACATTGGCTATAGACAAACTGCTAGATGCTGTAAAATCCAGAAGCTGCCTACCTCTGCGGTTTGTCTCCCTACTACCCCAGATTGAGTTGTGGGAGTTGGAGTCGCACCCGACGAGCAGGTCCACCCCCTCCAACGCAGCACGGTCCACCAGCGCCACCATTTCATCCGGAGGGACCGCATCTGCATCTCCGGACATGTAGATGGACGCAAGGAGGAGCGGTTTGCCAGAAGACCCGCATATCGTCCGAACTGCAACGACGTCCCTAGAACAGAACTCGAGAACTGGTGAATGGGCCAGGCCGCTCCTGACCCACACACAAGCCCTCGAGTTGGAAACAGAACATGAGATTAGATGCCCCCCAAGGGCACCTAATCCTGTAATTCTCCCATTCCGAACCCACGGTTCCTGAATGAGAGCAACATCCACAACTCCTCTAGCTGTGGCCTTGTGTAGGACTGCAGTCGCAGCCTTACTGTGTTGCAGATTTGCCTGGAGGAGGTTTATTGTCATCCCCAGATGGTACGAACCCCACACCCGAGAGCACCCTCAAAGTAGTTCTCGAGATCCCCAGGTAGATCTGCCAGATCCTCTCCTTCAACAAAAGAGCACTGCGTTCATCAATGATTAAAACTAATGATTGATGAGTTTTGTCCTTCCTGCAGCTGACCACCCGCCAGCCCCCAGTCAGGATTCCAGGATTCTGCACCTGCACAATCTCCAAGATCTTTTTGGGTTCGAGGTCGTAGGCGCGCCCTTCCGCCCGCAGAAGAACCTTGGCGGACCGCAGGAGATCCTTGTAATCCCCTACAACCACCTTGGCGCCCTCCTTGAACTCAAGCCCGTCAAACGACCTCTTGACCCAGGACACCGTCACATCACTGCCACAGGCGATGACAAGAGCTCCCAGCTCCTGATAAGTATTGTGGATCTAAACCGGTTCTGTCTGTTCGATAACCTTATCGAACATAATACCCTGCAACAGACCACAATCTTCGGCAGACAGTTTCACCTCTGGAAACGATGTCGGGACAATGGCGATCTTCGTCATCATCAGGCGATCCTTGAAGGAACCACCTGCAGATGTTGACGCCATCAGAGCCGGCGTGTTCTGACCATCCGCCGGGGGTTTGAGATCCCATCAGGATTTCTTTCTCGCAGGAGCAGCTGCCGCCTTGGTTGCCCTGCGCATAGGTGACACACCTTCATTATCTTTCAGCTCCCCTTTGGGGCTGGGGGTTTAAAGCCGCTTCCTCTTCATCAGTTTGCGGTACTCCTCTCTCGGAAGCCAAGTCCCATCCTTGGTCTCTCTCTCCCTCACCAGCTCCAGCCTTCGAGTGTGCAGCCCCTTCCGCTGTTCCTTGGTGAGCGAGGCCCAGATCACATCGTCTGAGATGTCCATGGCAGACTCCTGCTCTGGCTTTCCTTCTGATGCCGTCATACCAGACACATCAGCCTTCGATGTGTCTGAAACAACATCATTAGCAACAGAAGATGCCTGGACAGCCCTGTGCGCCATCTCCAACACCTCCATAGGTTCCGGAGTTGAGGTGTGAGGAGAGGCTGACCTCTCCAAATCACCCAAACCCTCTTCCAGTGAACTCTGTGAGTCACCTGTGCTTCACAGTGGTCTTGCAGAAGCAGTATGCCCCACAAAGCTCGTGTGGCACTGACTTCTGCCTGGGGGCCTTACGGTACCCCCTCGCCCCCACGTTGCGGCATTCCCACACTATCTTGGAGTCGAAGGTACAGGAGTCTAGAGCCTTGAGAGTGGCTTGACTATCTGAGAAAATGTTAATGTTGCTGTTCCTGACACCTCTGTTGAGATTGAACAGAGCACATTTCATAATGGCTGCCACTTCTGCCTGGAACACTGTGTGGAAATCCCCTGTGGGAACGCAGAGCTTTACCTTATCTTGCACCCCCAGTATCCCAGCTCCAGTTCCCTTAATTCCCTTAGAGCCATCCGTGTACCATTCTGACTCAAAGGGATGAAGAGGTCTGTTGCCATCTTGCCAGTCAATCCTTGGTGGAATCACCACTGAAAAAGACTTACCTAAGGCGTATCTAGTGTGAAGATGGTCAGAAGGCATGTCTAGGACCTCACATCTGACTACCTGCTCAATTCCGGTGTGACCGACCGAGGGTACATTGAAAGTCATCCAGAGATTCTCACATCGTAGGTGATATTCACATTTCCTAGCAACCCTTCTGATGTAAATATCTATACAGTCCAAGGATGCTCCAGGGCACGAACTATCGGCCCAAGAAATCATGGTGGCAAGCCAACCTCTGGACTGCCGCAAACCGCTGCACCGAAGTTTGTCTTTGGCCACCAAACAAGTGAACCATAGGTCATGGCCGGCCTCACCACAGCAACATACAGCCAGTGCAAAAATCTGGGGTGCAGTCGTCACGTAGTATCAACCATTCGTCTGCAAGTCATGAGTGACCACTTACCTCGGTCAATCACCCTTTGCAGCTGCGGCTCCCACCTCAGTGTCTTATCAAGTACCACACCCAAGTACTTGACCTCGTCCTGCAGATTTACCTTTGTGCTCTGCAGGTTCAAAGGTCCCAGCCCAAGCAAGTTCCTCCTTCTTGTGAATGGCACCGACACTACCTTTCAGGGGTTGATGGCAAGACCCACCTCCTTGCACCAGTCTCCCACCAGGTGCAGTGCTCCGTTCTCTGATTGTGTTGGTGAACTTACCAATAACCAGAATTGCAATGTCATCAGCGTAGCTCAGAGCTAGGACATCAGAGTCATTGAGACGCCTGATAACATCATCAGCTTTAAGATTCCACAGCAGGTGGGAGAGAACGACTTTCATGTCCCACAGTAATGCCTCGGTCCAGCCGCATATGACTCCGCTAAGACTCCACACCACCCACATGACCCAGAGCCAGACTGGCTTTAAAGAGCTTACACAACAACGGCAGAATTTCCTCAATCCCTTTCTGTAGACAGACAGGTCTGATGACATCAGGCCCTGGTGAATTAAATGGACTGAGTGAATTAATTAGCCCACCTGATCTTGCTGAACGTCACGATGCGCCCCACCTCCATCCACTGGGTAATAGAGGCGCGATGGGAAGCATTCGTTGTGAGAGATCACCCTAAAGGAAAGCTTCGTTGCAGCCAGGAAGGCTTTCCACCCCTGTTTGCTCAACACAAGTGCCCTGGCCCCGTCAATCACGAGGACAAGAGTCTGAAATTCGTCTTCCTGCCTCCTATTGACGATTCGCCAGTGATAACACCTGGGTTCTGTTACTGCAAACCCACAAAGACCCTCTTCGGATCTAAGTGCTCTGCCTTGGGAAACAGTTTGTCAATCCTCAAGATAACCTTGACTCCTACCAACATTTCGACCCCCTCGCGTACAGCAAGAGCGGCCGCCTTACCCTTCAGCCAGTCGCAGGTCACGTCGTTGCAACAGATTGCAACCACTGCTCCTTTCTCCTGTCTGCAGAGGTCTCGGACCTCTGAGTCATCGTCAATCATGAGATCGCCGAGCTTGGCCTGTAACAAACAGCACTCCTCGTCCGTGAGCTTATCATCAGGATATGCCGCTGGGAAGATGGCCAACTTTCTGGTGATCAGCAAAACCTTGAAGATCTCACCAGAATTTGATGGTCCCAGAGAGGTCTTCTCCGGAGGGGTCTCACTGGACTTTTGGTTCTTGGGGTCCGGCCTGCGCATGGGAGAAACTCCCGAGTTAGCACCCTCCCCTTGAGGCACTCCACCGGATTGCCTTTTGCGCTTGGGGCACTTTGTTACCTTCCTCCACTCAGGTGGAGGAAGTCACTTACCAGCCGCCATCTTCTTTTCTTTTTAGAAGCCGCCTTTTCTCCGCCGGATGCGGGTGTTCCACCTCACTGCACTTGGGCTTCCCCTCAGCACTAGAGCCTGGCGCCAGCACAGTTGCGGCCCCTGACTCACCAGGCTGAGAGGGTGTCTCAAGAAGAGCCTGGACAGACAGAGAAATATCCTCCAGTTTTTCCTCCTTCGTCGGAAGAACCATCTTTTCAGGCGGGGTCCTCTCGGTGAGTGAGCTCTACGCAAACACGTTCACTTCACCCGACCCTGTCTCCATCTCCTGTGACAAAACAACATTTGTCGATAGCTGAGATTTGCCCTCCCCAGAATCTACTGACATGTCCTCCGAAGAGGAGTGGGATTGATTGCCAGAGCAGCGACCCACCTGGGGTAGTTCCGTTTGTTTATCATCAGCCATGTTCCTACTACAAAACATCACATGTTAGCAGTATAACGATGTCAATATCCATGCTGGACCCGTTCAAGGTTGCGCCTCTCCTTGTCTCCGGCACAGTACTGTAACAGCTGCACACATACCTGTTACCGGTCTAATGTACACCTACATCTCGCCCACCGCTAACCAACCCGGGCCGATCTGTGTACACCTACACTACCCCATGGTTGGTACGTGAAACCGCTGCAACCCAGTCCACAGGCACTTTTTCGACTGCCAAGTCTAGATCCGCTGCCTTCAGCAAAACAGAGGTACCCCGTGTAGGCTGTGCGAATGGCGCACAGAGGGCCAGCCGATAGACGGACAGGCCACTTCACAGCGGTCTTGCAGAGTCCCCTCACGCAAGCATGAGGCATACACTTCTGCCTGGAGCGCTAACCCCTCGTCTCCAAGTTATTGTTTTTTTATTATTCTTCTCCAAACAAATCCCTTTTAACAGAGCTGAATCTAACTGTGTAAATGACTTAACAACACCATCACGTAAGGAATTAAGGAAAACGGTACTACTTGATAACACAACAAAAAATCATTCCAATAAAGAAAAATATTAACTAAAATAAATTACATTTTCTGTCCCTCAAGGTTCAATTCTGGTACCCCTTCTTTTCATTTGTTATTTTCGAGGTCTTAATAATGAACTGACAAAGATTAAAAAAAACAATCTGGTTTATATGTATGCAGATGACTCAATACTTAAAATCTCTGAATCAGATTTCCGGTCACTTCAGTTATTTTCCGAACTTTACCTTGATATTACTTTAGATTTCCTCCAAAGTAAAAGCTTAAAATTGAATAGCTCTAAAACAAATTATATCACTTTTGGTCTAAAAAATAAATATTCTCAATCACTCACAATGAGCAACTTTCATGTTTCATTACAAAATAACTCTTTGGAAAGAAAAAAGTATAAACTTTCTCAGTTTTATAATTGATGACCAGCTTTCATGGGATGAAAATGTTGATTTTTTGTGCAATAAAATAAGTTCTGGTTTATTTGCTTTTCGTAGGTTGTCTTTTTACTGCCCGTTAAATACATTACTTATTTTTATTTTTTTTTATTTTTAAAATTTTTATAATATTATTTATTTTCAAAATTTATTTTTATGTTTTTTTGGCGTTTATTTTTAAAATATACAGTCATACATACAATTTGGTCTTTTATTATATGGTGGCACATCAAAAATTAACTTGAATAGAATAATAAAATTACAAAAGAGAGCAATTAGAGTAATGTTAAATATGAAAAATGACGAAGCTTGTAAACAAAAATTCGAAGAACTCAAAATCTTTACCGTCTATAATATGTACATTTATCAAACCATTCTATACATGAATTAAAAACTAAAAATTTCTAAATCAAAGGATCTACATGCATATAACACAAGAAACTGGTAAAATTATATAATTGGCAAACATAGGATAGAACTTTTTTTCAAGACAACCCTTATATGCAGGTACAAAGTTTTTAACTGTCTGCCTCCTTTTATAAAACATTCTGAAGGAGACGGGTTCAAAAGAAATTTGTTCACATTTTTAATCGAACGCCCCATTTACTCCTTTGGTGAATAATTACCAAGTCGTAAAAAAGTTTAATTGTTGATGTTTTTCTTTTATTTAATAAATTTATATTTTAAATATTTGAATGTTTATGTTTTTCTTGTAAATACATATTGTATTGTAAATATTTTAATGTTGATGTTTTAAAAGTATTTTATATTTTAAATATTTTTATTTAGCTATAGTCTTTTTCATAGATGCATTGTGACGCCATTCATATATATTGTATTTGTGTATAATGAAAAAAGATATTTGAATATGAATACTTAGGTATACCACAATACCACATGATAATACCTAGGTATTGTCATGATACCAATGTGATAGTTGTATTAATAATAAAATTAGGTGCATAAATATGCACCTAATTGTAATGAGAGCGTTTCACAAAACCGAGTTTTCACTACGCCGAGTAAGGCTAAAAACCCTATAAATATCAAAATTTCATTACGTCGAGGTTTCACAAAACCGAGTACATTATAAAATTCAACTGTTTTACTACGCCGAGGTTTCACAAAACCGAGTAAGGGGCTGAGTACCGTCCGCTCTAGAAGTGACTGTAGAAACCTGTGTAGAGTTCAGTATTACGTGCTTTGCAGTCACTCGCTGTCCAGTCGTTTAATGAACATAACTTAACTGTGTATGACACATAATTTATATTAAAGATATAATAATAAATAGTTTATAGCTTATAATTTATATTTTAGTTAATAATAGTTAATACAGTTATTTAATAAAATACGGTATGTCATAACAATGGCAACCGTAGTTTTCAAGTACGAGATGTCATATTCATGTTCTATTAACTATTGTTTTGAGCTTGGTATAATAAATAAAAAATTATAATATTGTGAATTAAAATAATTTCTAGAGCTTTAATTGCAATTTTGTATTGCTAAAATATCTTCTTAATATATAAAATTCAAAGCCCTCACTCACTCATCACTAATTCTCCCACTTCCCGTTTACCTAGGAGGCTGAAATTCGGTATACTGGTTCTTTTGGCCTAAAATAGGAAAGTCTGATAGTTTTTGTGACGATTTTCCCATAAATCTCTACCCTATACGCCTCTACACATACGCCTTCCGTGACGATTTTCCCATAAATCTACCCTATACGCCTCTACACATACGTCTTCCCATGTTAATCTTATGGGGAAATAATTTTGTTTTGGATTCCAACATATGTATCTTACCTTTTAAGATATAAACAGCAGCTGTTTTGATTTGAACCATTGAGCAAGCCAAAGAAGCAAGCATAAAATAGTAAGCACTCAATGGTATCTAATTACTGTATAAATATAATATTTCTCAGAACGAATTTTTGTGATTACGAGTATGTTTTATGATTAAAAATCTAATGTTTATTATTATCGGTACGAAGTTCGCCGGGTCAGCTAGTATTAATATATTTTAATTGTAACTCAACACCGCGCAGCATTAAACTTACACTTTGGCCTGACGGATTACGACCAGTAATCCTTGTGCATCATGCAACTTGACACAATGACGCATTAAACTTAAATAATTTTTCAAACTCTTGTTATTGAACAAATTTCATATCAGAGGACGTGAAACGATTCAGGTAAAAGTACCCAATAATTTTGGTCCTGTGACCTTTTACCATAAATATAAAATTTATATTTATGTCGTTCACTTGGGCGGGCATGACGAGGGGACTAGGCCAGCTGAGGGCCCTGCTCTGTGTGCCTGTCCAACGAGTCAAGCAGGATTTGTAGTCCTTGCGTTATGCAGAGTGTGTGCCAGTGCCGTTTGACGTATCAATAGTAGGGAAGCCTGAGTAGATGGTTTTGGATGTAAGTATTAATAAATACACATTTTTTGGTCTGTGTCTGTTACAGGGCACCGAACATTGGGCATATTGCTGAATTTGATTTAGTGGGTTTGCTGCCGCGCTAGTCATGTCGTTGTGGTGGGAGACTTTAACTGTGACTTACTTGGACCATCAACTTCCGACCTAACAGCATTCAAAAATACTTTTTACTCCTGAAACATGTCAGTACTACCAACACAGACCACACATCACACTGCCACTGCTGACACACTGTTGGATATCATGGCTGTTGGTGATCCTGCCCTTGTTGCCCATCATGGCCAATTTTCTGCCCCTGGTCTCTCATGATCTTATTTTCTTTGTAAGTTTAAAAAGCCTAAAATTCCCCCTACTCTAATTAAATACAGAGACTACAAAAGCTTAGACCCGGATTCCCTCCTTCACAATGCCTTGCTTACTCCATGGCATGAGGTTAGTGAAGCTCCAGATGTTAATAGTATGATTACAAAATTTAATATTTTTCTACTTAATCTTTTTAATACACATTGCCCTTTAGTTTTAAAAAAATCACAAAACCCCCGGCTCCGTGGATGAATGATCACATTAGGCACAGTTGCCTAATGTACTGTAAAAGCAGAGGGATTCTGCCTTTCGCAAAGCCAAACGATGTAAACTTTCCTTCGAGTGGGCCAATTATAAACGTCTCAGAAATCACACCCAACAACAGATTAGGAACTCCAAAGCAAGATTTTATTACACATCTTTTTCACAAAATCAATCCACAAAAGTATTATAGGCAAAATTAAAAAATCTGGTATTGGCAATACTTGCAAATCCCACCAACAAGTAACCAAGTAACAATCAGTCTTGACCACTCAAATGATTTTTTCGTTACTGTCCCTGTAGACGATTCTGGAGCTCTCGATCATGTTGCCGAGTTGGAGTCAAGGCCATTTTCGCCACCTACCAACCAGTTTTCCTTTTCTCCGGTGACCGAGCCTGATGTCTTTAGAGCCATCATGAGATTAAAAAGCAATGCAGTCAGCACCAATGAAATCCCAATTAAATTTATCAAAGAAACCTTGCCAGTTACTCTCCCAGTCATTACTTTAATCTTTAATAAATCCATTAACACAAATCATTTTCCTTTGGTCTGGAAATCCGTTCACCCCCTGGAACTACTGGAATTGGTAGTTCACCCCCTTCCAAAAACATCTTCCTCTAAACTGCCATCAGACTATAGGCCGATTAGTATTTTACCAGCATTATCTAAGTGTCTAGAGAGAGTAGTACATGAGCAGTTCTCTATTTTCTTCGAACAAAATAATATTTTATCACACTATCAGTCTGGATTCCGCTCCAACTATAGCACTGCGACTGCTCTCTTAAAGATAACTGAGAATATTCGCTTTGCCATGGATCAGAAACAAGCAACCATTTTGACACTTTTCGACTTCTCTGAGGCGTTTGACTGCGTTTATAATCCTCTTCTCTTCTTCAAACTACGCAGGGCAGGGTTCTCCAAGGGTTGTGTGGACTGGGATAGGTTCTACCTCTCTAACCGCCAGCAGTGTGTCAAACCTACTGATGACTCTTCTTGTTGGAGACCTGTTACACGGGGCGTGCCACAGGGTTCTGTTCTTGGCCCACTACTTTTTCTACTCTACTCTAATGACATCACAGAGAACATAGCACACTCACAATTTCACCTATACGCTTATGACCTTCAAATTTACTCTTCCTTTACTGTAGACAAACTGGGAACTACTGTTCATCGAATGAATCTAGACTGTGAATCTATCACTCACTGGGCAAATCTGAACGGGCTCAAACTGAATGCTGAAAAAACACAAACAACTGTGATAGGCTACCCAAGACTATTGAATCAAATCAATTTTCTGACTGCACCTAGACTTACAGTTGATGGGAAAGACCTTAACTACAGTGACAAACTGAAAAACTTGGGTATCATCGTGAACAAACACTTGAACTGGACGGACCAAGTCAACGCCACTTGCAGGAGGGTTTTTGCTGCCATTCATAGTTTAAAATGCTTTGCCAACTACCTTCCACTCAATGTCAAGGCTTTGTTGGTAAAAACACTTGTACTGACACACTTTAATTACTGTGATGTGGTGACCAGCGACATGACTGTGGAGTTGTCGGACAAGCTTCAGCGTGCTCAAAATTATTGTGTTCAATTTATATTCAGCCTGAAAAGGTGGGATCACGTCTCACAATTTTATTCTTTACTCTCTCTAATGAAATTAAAAGACCTTCGCGATTGTGGCACCCTTCGTATTCTGCACTCAATCCTACATTTTGAAGTTCCCAAATATCTGTCTGATAACTTCTTGTTTATGTCCAATATTAGCTCTCAAACTACTCGTAGAGGCTCTAAATTACTTGTAATCCCAATACACCGGACTGTGATTTACAATAAATCTTTTGTTGTTTTCGCTTCAAGACTTTGGAATTTACTTCCAGAAAATCTGCTCGGTTTGGGGCAGAGGTTAAAAATCTCTTGTTGGCAGGCAGGCTTAAATGACATGAGGTGGGTGTTTAGTGTTCTTGGGTGACAGGTGTGAAGGTAAAAATAACATAATTCTTTTCAAGCCACTAAAATTATAGTTATGACTGCAACAAAAAAAATATATTGTATTGTTTTTTCCTTAAAGTACTATTTTATTTTAGTATTTGTATTTGAGTATTTATTTCCATTTGTTAGAGGTTAAGTGGTAGAGAGGACTTGCAAGTCCTAACTTCGGCTCCTGAATAAAGACTTTTTTCATTTCATTTCATTTTATTTCAAACTCTTTCTGCTTTGGAGCAAACAATCATATCCGAAAAATAGTAATCTCCAGAAAATTTTCTTTCATCCATAACTTATAGCTTGTTATTGTGATAAGTTATATTTTTTACAGGCAAGAAAAAACTAAATTGTTCTAAATAAAAAAATTGTTCTAATAAACAATCAAATTCTCTCTGCTTTGGAGCATACAATTATTTTCGTTTACTATTTCCTATAATTTTCTTTTTTAACATTCATCCATGGACAATTTGATCTCTGTATGATATATTAAAACAGTAAAAGTAGCTTAAGTTATTAGATCAATAATGTCATTTACAGGGATTTCAGGATTTCAGGCAGGGAATGCCTTCAAAGCGCATGATACTGTGCTATATTAGATGGGCGGCCAACAAGCTATTGGTGCAGACTCACTTCTAGAGCGGACGATACTCAGCCCCTTACTCGGTTTTGTGAAACCTCGGCGTAGTGAAACAGTTGATTTTTATAAAATAAAATTTCAGCAAAATTAGTTAGTTTAAATAGATTTAAGGCTAATTAAAGGAATGGCTTATTGAAAACCTATTTTATTGTTTAAATGAATTTCTAAATAGCATTGTAAATATAGACTTTTAGATAGGTTACAGCGCACCCATTTTAATTTTAATTTTAACTGTATCATGTACACCTGATAATTTTTGACTTCGTCTATTCCTTGTAAAAGGTCAACGACAATAAAGCTCTTGAT
This sequence comes from Nephotettix cincticeps, assembly GCA_023375725.1. Classification (NCBI taxonomy): domain Eukaryota; kingdom Metazoa; phylum Arthropoda; class Insecta; order Hemiptera; family Cicadellidae; genus Nephotettix; species Nephotettix cincticeps. The sequence continues at coordinate 78,587,283 of CM041791.1, read as the reverse complement.
TCTTGATTCATACTCGATTCTGTGAAACCTCGGCGTAGTGAATTTCCGATATGTATAGGATTTTTAGCCTTACTCGGCATAGTGAAAACTTGGTTTTGTTAAACCCACCCATTGAAATATAGGGTAAGTAAATAAAATTATGTGGACATTTTCAGTTTGAGCACAAAATTCATAACATATATGTGTAAATATGTTCAAAGTATATGATTATAGTTATTTTAAAATTGTAATGAATTATCATTACAATGTATCTTAAAAATATTTATCATTTTTAGCTAATTTCCCATAGGGAATAAGCTATTACCGTAGGTCTCATGGTGAGACTTAAGCCCGGGACCATGTTATTTTTTCTTCTTTAGGTGCCCATAGTCCAAAAACAATAGTCGTTAAAATTTTTATATATATATATGTATATATGTGTCTGTGAACACGATAACTCTCGTAAAAATGGTCTAATCAAGACCAAATTTGGTAGAGACGTGTATTCCTACAAGTGCTCGGACGAGTTCGTAAACCAGACATATCGGTCAATGGGAACGGGTAGTTTGGGGGGTTTTGTACCCCAAAAAGGGGTTTTTTGCATTTTTCACATGTAATTTTTTAAAATTTCTAATTTTATATTTCATCATTAAAATCAGCTTAAAATACTACACAATTAAGTTCCTTAAAGTTTTTCTCTATCTCCAACGGTTACCGAGATATTAAAAATCTAAACACAGTACATTGTATTGTGGGGCTCTAATTTTAATCTTATGGAGGATAGGGAAAAATTAATATTTCTCATATTAATGAATATTTTTGGATAAAACGTGATATTTAGCTTCATGTGGTTAAGATCTATCCATTTATGCTTTAAAATCATAGTTTATGTGTTTATCATGGCAGCAAACCTGCATACTCTTTTCCCATAATAATCTAATAGCGAATAGGCAAACTCCTTTATTTATGGACAGATGTTGATGAAAGTTTGTATAAATGTTAAAAATAAAAATTTTTGATGGTATAAATGCCTACTCTCAGTGTTCCTCACAGCAGCAAACCTGCACACTCTTTGCCATGTTAATCTTATGGAGAATAGGCAAATAATTCACATGTTAATGGACAGATTTTTTAAAAATCCAAATCAATAATATATTATTGATTTGATTTGGAAATTCGCTGAGTACGCAGGTCTGCTGTGACGGGGGTATTTAAATGCTTTTATGTGATCACCTTGTGTTCCCATCAAGTTAGTTATAATTATTCTGCAATACTCAGTAGCCTATATGCATTACACTCTTAAGAAAATACAATAAGTTTTTATTCAGAAACATATAATTATTCTCTTCTTATAGTAATTACAAATAAATTAATATTTTAAATGTGACTGTAGGGTCCTGCAGCCAGTGAGCAGACAACCAGTTCGCGACTGACGCTGAGAGAGCAGCAAGTTTTACAATTGCGGAGGGAGATCATGCACCCGGGAGGTGTTCGTTTGCAGCTTCGCAGGAAAGATTGTCTTGGCTCCATTGCTCTAGTCGATGCTTTCAATGCTGTCTGGTGAATAAACCTAGATCAGTTTAATTGAAATAGGCCCAAATCCCTCTGATCTTAATTTATCCAGTTACTTTCTCAGATCTGTAACCTGTGGAGGGCTTTACATACAAAAATATATTTGTAGTGTACCATATGTTAAATGGTAACAATATGTTTGTTTACCTTTTTGTTTTTCTTTTGTCAACACTTAACCTAAATTACATCACACATTACTTGTTTTGCGTATTATTATTTATGTTTATACAATTTGTTAACAAGTCAATGTATTAGTATGCTACAATGGCGCTGTTCGAAAAGTGATAGTTTCAAGTGCAGCACATTCGACGGGACGACCGAAGATTGGCTATACTGGCACGAAAGACTAAAGATCGCCTTGCGGAATGAGAACATCAAGAACGAGGACAAAAAGCGCTACATTTTATTAGGACTGTTGGGACCACAACCTTTCAAGATAGTTTTTGACTCAGTTCAACCAACACCACTCAGTAACCTCAGTTACAATGATGCCATAGAGATCTTGGACAAATACTACACAAGACCATGTGCTCCACTCTCACTCTCTCAGTGAGTTTTACTCGCCGACACAGACAAAAAGGTGAGTCGGTCATACATTTTGAACTAGCGCTAAGATCTGGCTGGACACTGCCAGTTCGGCGATAGTTTGGACGAACGCCTAAGAGACCAGTTCATCCAAGGCATACAAAATGACAAGTGGCAATTAGAACTCCTGAGGTTACACGCATCTATGAAGACTACATTTGCAAGTGTTGTTGAGTCTGCTAAACTTCTTGAAAATGTGGACACTCAACAACAACAAATTCAATGTACATATAGTCACTAGAGAAGAATAAAGTCACTAATCGTTAAATACAGAACCCCAAGAAATTATTCCCAGAAACAGCATGTAAAAAAAGATAAAGTTTGGGTATTACGTCTCGACAGAAATAAACACTGTCTCCGCTGTGGATATAGAAAACACTCGGATGAAGCTCAGTGTTCTGCTAATGACGCGGTTTGTGACGACTGCGGGGGCAGAAATCATCTCTCCCGGGCTTGTTTGAAGGTTGGCAACGCAAAAATAACGCGTAATACGGTCAACCAATTACTAGACGAATTTACTACACATGGTAATGAGTCTTCTTGTTCGGACATTGATCAAGTGAGGACTGTAGAGAAGGGTTCTAAAGTCATGATTAATGTTAAATTAAACAAACAAATAGTGACAATGCTGTATGACCCAGGGGCTGCTTGCAGTATAATTGGTGAAAAACTGTGGAAAACATTGGGCTCACCACCTCTTACGCCTACAAGTAACCTCACTGCTTACACAGGGGTAAGTATAGAAACATTGGGGAAAGCATTTGTTAATGTCGATGCCTTTGGTTGCTCCAAGAAACTACAACTAATTGTAGCAAAAAAAGACGACGTACCACTATTTGGATTAGATTGGGTTTTGAGCTTCAATCTTCCCTTACCACCAGGTGCAAAATTATGCTCTGTTGCTCAGAAACAAAACACATGTTTAACTGATAAAACATCCACATTGACAAACAAAATCATTGCAGAATTCCCTGATGTCTTCAATCCAACGCTGGGCACAATAAAAAAACTGTAAAGTTATGTTTCATATGGCTCGAGGCGCTTTTCCAAAGGTTTCAAAGCCACGGCCTGTCCCTTTTTCGTTGAGAAAGGCAGTGGAAGATGAACTTCAGCGTTTAGTGAGCAATGGAGTACTGACACCCGTGAACACTAGTAAAGAACCTGTCACTTGGTCCTCGCCAGCAGTTATTGTTGTAAAACCTTCCGGAGCAATACGTATCTGTGCGGATTTCAAAAACACTTTAAACAAATACATGCTCCCAGACAACTACCCTATGCCTAGGTTTGAGGAAATCACCTCAAAGCTTACAGGAGGGATTGAATTTTTTTTTAATAGATCTAAAAGATACATACTTACAGATGGAGGTTGATGCTTCAGTACAACAATTCCTTACAATTTCTACACACAAAGGGTTTTTTTCGTTATTCACGCCTTCCTTTTGGTGTAAAAATAGCGACAGGCGCCTTCCAGAACAAAATGGATCAGGTCTTAGCAGGCTTATCAGGAGTTGCTTGCCTCTTGGATGATGTCATCATAACAGCACAAACCAGAGAAGAACACATGGAACGTGTGAGGGAAGTTCTGAAACATTTCGAAAACAACGGAATACGGGTCCAAGGGTCAAAATGCAAATGGTTCCAAAAGTCCGTGAAGTATCTAGGTCACAGAATCGATAAATTAGGAAAAATTCCAAGGAGTTAAGGTCTTTCCTAGGTTCAATAAATTATTACAGTAAGTTTGTACCTCATCTACAGTCATTGTGTGTGCCACTACACAAACTACTAAGGATAGAAGAGAAATGGAATTTGACTGAAAAACATGAACAAATAGCAACAAAACTACGACACCTTCTAACTTCATCAGATACTCTGACACACTATGATGAGTCGTTACCTCTAATCCTTGTACGGATGCAAGCGAGGTCGGTCTGGGCGTGGCCCTTTTTCATAGATATGCTGATGGAAAAGAGAGGCCCGTTGCTTTTGCATCAAGACGCCTGGAACACGCTGAGAATCGATACAGTGTAATAGAAAAAGAAGCGTTAGGTTTAATCTTTGGAGTCACACGTTTTCAACAATACCTTTTCGGTAGACACTTTGAAATTCGAACCGATCACAAGTCGTTAATAAAACTGTTTGGTGAACATGATGAAATTCCAAAAGTTGTATCAAACCGGATTGTAAGGTGGGCGTTAACCTTGAGTGCTTATGACTACTCTATCAGCTATCAAAAAGGAAAAGATAATACGACAGCAGATATTCTGTCTAGATTTCCTCTAAAAACTGAAATCAGATCTGCAGAGGATCGTCTAGGTGAAAATAACAGGGCCCATCTATTTCATCTTCGATCCCAAGACTTACAGCTATCCACACGGACTTTACGCGAGTCAACAACACACGACCCAGTTCTATCTCAAGTTATCAACTATTTAAAAAGTGGTTGGCCTACGTCTGATATAAATGAACGTGTTCTACCTTACTTCAACAAACGAGAGGAATTCTCATTCGAAAATGGTGTTCTTCTGTGGTCTGGTCGTTTAGTCATACCAGCTAAGCTGAGGAAAAAGGTGATAGAAGTTCTACATGAAGGTCATCCGGGTATTGTAGCGATGAAAGGAAAAGCATGTTTCCAAGTTCGGTGGCCTAAAATAGACAGAGAATTAGAGGAATACACAAAACATTGTACGGGCTGTCAAGAAAATAGAAACAAAGATATGGAGATTCCCCTTTTCTCATGGACAGTTCCAACTGAAATATGGTCTAGGATACACATAGATTTTGCAGGACCTTTCATTGGAAAAATGTGGTTGATTGTTGTGGACGCAAAATCAAAGTGGCTTGAGGTGATACCTACCGTAACAACCACAACGAAATCCACCATAAATATCCTTGAGGAGCTATTTTCAAGGTATGGTTACCCAAAGATAATTGTAAGTGACAATGGTCCCCAGCTCACATCTCACGAGTTTCAGTCATTCTGCAAGAACCTTAACATCAAACATGCCCGGATCACTCCTTATCACCCGAAAAGCAACGGTCTAGCAGAGCGATGTGTTCGAACATTCAAGGAGAGAATGAATGCATCAAGGGAGAATAGTGGTACAATCCATGATAAGTTAAACAAATTTCTGTTTGCATATAGAACGTCACCAAAGAGATCAACTGGCAAAACTCCAGCCTGGAAAATGGAAGGGAAAATGGATGAAGATCTCATGCAATAACGGAAAAACAAATACCCATCCAAGGTGAAAGTTTTTGAAGAAAGTGAAATTTTTGGGTACTTGACCAATCAGGTGCTGGGTACAGGAAAGGAAATATAGTAAAAGTAAATGGACCCTACTCCTACCTGGTAAATGTAGATGGAATCCACAGGAGATGCCATGCCGATCAGTTGAGATCTGATGATTGAAGAAAGGGGGAAGTGTAGTGTACCATATGTTTAATTGTAACAATATGTTTGTTTACCTTTTTGTTTTTCTCTTGTCAACGTTTAACCTAAAATACATCACACATTACTTGTTTTGCGTATTATTATTTATGTTTATACAATTTGTTAATAAGTGTATGTATTAGTATGCTACAATATTCTTTCATCCTTTTATAATTCAGACAGCTTTTATTGTAGGCATGCCTAAGGCAATACCTCAGCCGGCCAAGGCTGTCTTACCGTGCCGGTAAGAGTTAGGCCTGGGACTATGTTACTGTATCTTTTATGTCCAAAGATGAACAAAATGTGCTCTGTTGAAATTAAATTCATATATATATATACATGTGATGTGGGCCGGGTAAATACCCAGTGGGTAGGTAAATATAAATTGAGTATTTATCCCATACCCAGGTAAATACCCAAAAACTGGGTATAATCGCCATAAATGCCCAGTTGCTGGGTATTTATAATTTTTATTCAATTTAAAGAAGATTGAGATTTTTTCCGAATACTCAACAGTAGAGATAAAAATAAATAAAATAATTAAATAAAATTGCCTTTTATTATCGAGCGTTTCTCAGTTACAACTACTTTACAGAACTACTCTCGTCAAAATTAATATTAATATAGAACTTATAACAAAATAACAATAATGATAATAACAATACAATCACAACAGTAAAAACATATTAATAACAATGAGGAAAACGATAAAAGTTAAGAAGAAAAAAAACAGTTATGCAGGTCTTAATAATTCTATAATCTTATTTTTGAAAGTTTTGCCTGCATAACTTTGAGTTCAGAGGGGAGGTCATTGTACAACTTCGGGCCGAAGTAAGAAAAACTTCCCCTTCCCATTTCTAGTCTGACTTTTGGGAAGTGAAGAAGCCCCCCATGGCGGGTACTACGCTGTGAGACCTCCTCCCGGAAGGAGAGCCGCTCACAAAGGTACTGAGGTTCTTGTTGATGCATAACCTTATGCACCATGCAGCATGTCATGATCCTGCAAACGGCATCCACCACCAACATCCCAGCAGCATCTCTAAAAGGAGAGACATGGTCAAAGCGTTTCAAGCAGAAAATGAAACGAATAGCAGAGTTTTGGAGCTTTTGAATTCTGCTCATGTCTTCTCCGGAAATGCTGTTTCCATAGGCTGGAAAACAGTAAGTGAAGACCGACAGGACTAGTGACTGCATGAGGTGCAGCTTAGCAGACTCTGGGAGCAAGCTTTTAAACCTGTACAGTCCCCTCATCCTACCAAGTGCTCGCTGAGAAGCGTGTGTGATATGGTCGGAAAAGGTAAGGTTGCTATCAAGCACCACACCCAGGGTTTTTACCTTATCACACACATCCAACCTCTCGCCCCCGAGCTTAACATTAACTCCAATGTCATTGAGGGATTGTATCAGGTCGTGTGGCGCTGAGTGCATCACAGTACACTTGCCTATGTTAAGTTTCAGCCCATTCGCTTTTGACCAGCCTAGGATTTTTTCAAGATCCAGGTTAATCATTTCAATTGCCAGGTCAATGCTGGAAGGCTCATATGACAAGTGTAACTGTGAGTCATCAGCATACAAATGAACTGTGCAATGTTGTACACAGCTTGGCATGTCAGCTATATATAAATTAAATAAAATCGGCCCAAGGCAGCTACCTTGAGGAATGCCTCGACATTTAACAAGCGGGGTTGAGGTCTCATCCTCTAACTGTGTCACCTGCAGCCTGGAGTCTAAGTAGGACCTTATCCATTTGAGACAATTATCGTTGAAACCATAGTAATTCATTTTTGCCAATAGCATGTCATGATTCATTGAATCAAAGGCTTTAGAGTAGTCAAGCATCACAAGGGTGTTATACCTACCCTTGTCTTTAGCATCGATCATATCACTAAATAGGTTTACTAGGGCAGTGCATGTGCTGTGGTTTCGTCTAAAGCCTGATTGCAGCTTTGGTAATATTTTATTTATGTTCATGTAATTTACTATTTGGCGAATAGCTACCTTCTCTAATATCTTGGATATGGCTGGTATTATAGAAATTGGTCTCAGTTGGTCCACTTTATTTACGACTGGTTCTTTGGGCAGTGGACGGACGATACTTGTCTTCCATGTCTTTGGGAATATGCCGCTTGCCAGGGATACATTCACAAGATGTGTTATCGATTTAATTGCATAGGGGCTAACTGACTTTATCATGTCAATCGAGATTTCATCAGTTCCTACGGCTTTTGATTTTATCTCATTCATTGCATCCATCACCTCTTTTTCACTAACTAGCGAAAAACAAAATTTCTCACTGTTTTCATCTTGGCTATTGGTTGCAAAGAATGTTAATCTTTCATTGTCAATTCTCGATCCATCAGCCATATTAATGAAGTATTCGTTGATCTCGTTTGCTTTAAAGTGCGGTGGAATGTTTGAGTTTACTTTATTTACAACAATGTCATTGGATTTAAGACATGACCAGAAATCTTTCGGATTTTTAGAGTGCGATAGTTTATCTGTGAAATAGCTCTTTTTTGCCTTCCATATACTATTATTCAACTTGTTCCTTACTATCCTATACCTTTCCCAATCCTCAGTATGTCTATTTTTCCAGTATTTGTTTCGCAGTTTGTTTTTCTCTTTAGTCATTTCTTTTATACTGTCGTTTCGCCAAGGGGCTTTTCTTTTAGTCACTCTCTTACTCACTATTGGCGCGTTTTTATCATATACATTTCTGATATAGGAGGTTATCAACATTTCTATGACATCTACTTCACACTCATTAAGTATTCTATTCCAGTCACAAGCTGCTATCTCAGATAATACATAGTCTGTGTCAAAGCTGCTAAAATCTCTGTATCTTATAATTTTTGTGTCATTCTTATGTTTAATTGCTCTGACGATACAGTATATTAGCTTGTGATCTGTAATCCGTACGTCTCTGTGATCACGTATACTCGTCACATCCACCACGCCGATCCTCTTGACTTCAACCGACCTGTCCACTACAATGTGGTCTAACAATGTGGCTGAAGTTGCTGTCTCTCTCGTTGCTTCATTAATTAGTTGAACAGCATTAAATTCTTTCAAGAGCCGACTGTAATATTTTCGGTCGTTACTAGATTTTGACATAAGATCAACGTTCATATCCCCTATGCATATAACACTGCTCACTTCGACTGCAAGATCCACAAAAAGAGAGTGAAACAGAGATGCAAGGCATGTAGGCCTTACCCTGGGCGGACGGTAGGCTACACACAAACCAATTCTCTGACCCTTCAGTTTCAAAATGACACAAAGTGACTCGACACCAGGGTTCAGCTGACTTGTAAAGATACGCTGCTCAAATTGTATGCCATTCTTTATATAGAGGGCAAGGCCTCCACCTTCTTCTGTCTCAGCATCACAAATGTTGGTATGTCTGTCGCAGCGTATCATCTGGTAACCCGGTATTGAGTAGTGCCCAGACGGTGTTGCAGGTTGTAGCCACGTCTCCGACACACCAAACACATCAAAATCAAAGTCACACACCACAGAGCACATCTCCGAAAATCCCGTATTCAGAGACCGCATATGATGAAATCTTAATAAGATGTGTCAACTTAATTTCATATAGTACATTTTAGCATTTTTCTTCTGAGCATAAAGCATAATCGACGTAAATACCCTAGTCGCATGGTTGCACTGGTCCTAACTAAGTTAATATGATTTCTTAATTTCTATATTTTTATATTTCTTTTTTCAATTTCTTTTTTTTTTAGATAGATGAATTTATTTTATTGAAAGTGAAGAAAAGTAATTTGTAAAGTAATAATTATTATGTAGGAAGACAGGAAAATTTAACCTAGTTGTAGCCTACAAGTAAACAACGTAAGAAAATACCCCCGTCGCAGCAGACCTGCGTACTCAGTGAATTTCCAAATCAATAATATAATAATAATAATATATGACAAGTTTTATCAAAATCTGTCCATAAACACGAGAATTATTTGCTTATTCTCCATAAGATTAACATGGCAAAGAGTGTGCAGGTTTGCTGCTGTGAGGAACACTGAAATTAGACATTTCTACTATAAATAATTTTTATCTTAACATTTATACCAACTTTCATCAACATCTGTCCATAAATAAAGGAGTTTGCCTATCCCCTTATATGATAATTATGGAAAAAGAGTATGCAGGTTTGCTGCCATGATAAACACATAAACTATTATTTTTAAGCATAAATGGGTAGATCTCAACCACATGAAGCTAAATATCAAGTTTTATCCAAAAATATTCATTAATATGGGAAATATTAATTTTTCCCTATCCTCCATAAGATTAACATTGGAGCCCCACAATACAACGTACTGTGTTTAGTTTTTTTATCTCGGTAACCGTTGGAGATAGAGAAAAACTTTAAGGATTGTGTGATTTAACTGTGTAGTTTTTTAAGGTGATCCTAATAGTGAACTACACAAATTTGGTCTTGATTGGTCCATTTTTACGAGAGTTATTGTTGGGGGCGGAATAAAGAAATTTAAAACATAGCATAAATTCGAAGGACCAATATACAGAAAAAAGAGGGTCTTTTGAAATGAGCTTAGACCTATCATTTTTACTATGAAATTGACAAGAAAATGTTCTTTTCTAGTAATTTATTTTATGTTGTTTTTTTAATAAAGATTTGTACAACATGTATTAATTTCTATTGATTTTCAGGACTTCAAGTAGGCCTACAAAATCCAATTTGTTTAAAACTCTTTTTAAATTTTTTCATTCTTTGCTTGCTGTTTGTTTAATGATTCAGAATACCTTCAAGTATGAATATTAATATTTCTGTAGAATTTCTGCGTGAGCTGCGTGAAAATTGGCGTTTGTAAATCTTTATGAACCACATTAAAACATTGGCCTGTAATTCTAACTCATTAAAAGTTTGGCCTATATATTCTTTTTGACAATGTTTGTATGGTAACCACATTATGGGTTTCGCTAGTTGATCCACGAACTATCGGGTAAACTTAATGTTTTATTTACGATAATGTTAGTTTGGACCATATTTAATTGATATTTTCACCTTTCATACAGGGTGACAATTAAGTCTGGAACCTCTTTTTTAATTTTTAAATCACAATAGAAAATAACGCCCGGGTTTCCTTGAGCTTTCTGGTGGTGGTGGCGCGCGCATCTGCCCAGTTGTCGACAGTTGGGCAGACGTGTGCGTTGCTTTCGCTGGTGGGCATGTGTGGGCTTTCATATTTTTTCTATTTTCTATTAAAGGTATTTTCTATTAACCAGGTACATTCGTGGTTTGTTCATTATTAGTGTTTGCTTTTAGTTCTCTGTTCAAAAAATCTTCATATGTTTCATCTTTAGGGATAATTTTAGCAGTCATTGGGGGTTTTCTCTCCCTTTGTATTTTACAGTTTTCAGATAGCTCAAATCTCCTATCAAGGTTGTAGTGTGCAGTGTTTCAGTTAAGATTTGGCCGACTCCTCCACTTGTTACTGTATCCTGTAGAGTTTCATATGGCTGTATTCCTCTGTCAGAGTTGTGGTAGGCAGTTTTTCTGTCGGGGTTTGACAGTTAAATGCAGTTTGACAGTTAAATGAATCTTGTTGATTTGACTTTGATTACAAAACTTAAGTCAAATTAATCAAGCCTACCTCTGTCTGTTTTGTATTTTTTATTTTTTATCACAATTATCCCTTTGGTTTATGATATTGAACATAAACATTTATGTTCAATATCTGATTTAATCTGTTGTTGAGCTACGCTATCGAGCACAAATTGTCTTATTTGGGTTTGTGAATTTTCATATTTTTCATTTAATTTTCTTTTTTTTTTAGTATGTCAATTTTCATCATTAATAGATGTCATTTTCATCATTATCATCATTGTCATCATTGTCATCATTTTCATCATTGTTAATGTCATTTTCATCATTAATTTAGATCATTTAATCTAGCTGTTTCTTCAGCTTGGGCGTTTTGTTGGATTTTAATTGCGGTAATTTCAGCTATTATTTCTATTTGACTCTCTTTAGTTTCACGAAGTTGTGTTTCAAATGTGTTCCTACATGCCTGTATTTCTTGGTAGGTTTCATCAATTTTATTATCAAATGTATGAATTAATTTTAATTCAGTTTGATGGATTTGGTGTTGAAATTCAGCTGAGATATTTTTAATTTCAGACTTAAATTTGTCACTAATTATTTTTTCATTCTTTAGGTTACTCTGCTCAATTGTTTGTTCAATTTTGTCACTCAATATTTGTTTAGTCTGTTCAACTTTATCTCTCGTCGATAGCTTAATTTGTTCGATTTTATTTCCTAAATCAGTCATGAGATTAATTAATTTATGCAAATTAAATGCAGAATGATCGTATTTCTCTGATGGGGATGTTTGTGTTACTTCGGTTACATTCGGCTGTGTTCGGGTGTTGTCGTCCATCAGTACATCTGTCATCGGTTCCGCTGTCGGTGACACTGTGGTGAGCGAGTATACTACGGTTATTCTTGTCGTATGAACCACGCTCTGTGATTAACTGGTGGCCGTGTTTCTTATTTTCTAGGTTTTTAATATGGTGAACGGTTATGTTTACACATTCTCCTTCATTGGAACTGTCACTATTTGGGGCCGGGTAGCTTTGATTAGGGCGTAAATTATATCTATTATCAGACATCTTAAAATTAATATAGCGGTGTAATAGTTATTATTCTGTTGTAATTATTTGTTACAATTTACACTTGTCCCAATCAATGCCTATATATTTAATCTTAGGAAAATTGTTCACACAACTATTTAATTAGCTCTAATTTGTCAAATTTATATAAAAAACCACTGTTAAAATGGAAACTTTAGTCCGACCAACTAAGATTTAAATGTCTAACTCAGGGCTCAGTCCTGTCAACCATCTTCAAATTAATTTAAAGTTGATATACAAATACACCTGTATAGTAAAAGATAGGCCTACATTTAATAATTCAGAATCAATTCAATAGATTTAAAATTTGATTCATTCATGATATTCTTTAAAGTAAGTACTATTTATACAGTAATACTTGAAAACGTTGGAAAAGTTGGAGGAACTGTAGAGGTTGTTGAAAGAACTGAAAATACATCACTCATAAGTGTTAGGCAGGATGGCTGCTAAAGTTATTACTAGACACTAATAAAATAAGTACTATAAATTCTACTATGCACTTGCAGTGTAGTGCAGAAGAGTAATCCTTATTTTTGAACCATTTTTAAAGGCCGTTCAACTGTTTGGTTTGGGTAATTGATTCCTTAAAGAACTGTAATTTAAACATTTTTGTCATAAACTTGGGTCTGAATTAAAATTTTTTTCAGGCTCCAAATTTCATTGAACGACATTGTATTATTCAAAAATCCTTTGTCATCAAAGGTTATGAGTGTTAAGATCTGTGTTATGGTTCTAAATTTCAATCATAATTTGTGAAAAGTTTCTAATGAAACAAAATTTTCCTCACAGGGTCGCAGGATGGAAACAGAAAGAACATCCAATGTTGTACAATGCGCTTCATATTGGTGACCAGCTTATGTCAGTTGCTGGCATTCTAGTACAAAATGCAAATGATGCCCAACGTCTCATCCGAGGTGCCCCTAGCCTTTATGTGAGTCAAACTGAAGTTACAGATCTGTCTTAATCCGTGCTACAGTGTTTGTCTTGCTTTGCATATCAAACCATATTAACACTTAAACTCACTATGTTAAAAAAAAAACAATAATAAGTAACACTTTGATTGCTCAATCTAAGATAGCAGCCATTTGGTCTCAATGAAAAAAAATATCATTTATATTTTCACCACTACTTGTGTTTTGTGAGAGTGAAGAGTAAATGTGTCATTAAAAAATCAAACAAAAAATTAAACAAAACTCTTTCTCAAACACAAGTTAAATGCTTGCCCATATTTTCCACCGTTGATACAAAAAATCAACAGAAGCAACCATATTTTTCTGAAATAAAAACAATGCTGAAACAATTGCTGAAAGGTTTCAACACTCTCACAATAGTCCAAACTCAAAACTCGAAATAGTTAATAGCTCGTGAATACATCTCGTACATGAAAACTACTGTTGCCATTTTTATGACATGTTTTATTATATCAGCCTACTAGCCGAATCAGTTCTCATTGAGTATGTCACTTTGTTCCAACAGCAATTGTATAGTTTCTTTCAAATTCACTATTCAAGTGATAAATTAGCAACATCTTTGTATTTGTGTGTAACATTGTGAAAATTTATATTCATTTATAGTTTTGTTTACTATAATATCATTTATAAACTCTTTTAGGCGAACAAATTTCTTAGGTGTAGGGTGCAGTCAAAACGAAAAAAAATTAGAAAAATTATTTTTTCTAAGAATAATTTTACATTACTTGTCAGTACAATAAAATCAAAGCAGTATTTATTGTAACAAATTACTTGTCATTACAATTGATAAATTCATTAATTAATTAATGAATTTTTATTGTTTTCATTTTATTCATTTTATTGTACTGACAAATGTAAAATACTATCACATACTGTATTTAGTCTTTTGTAAACTGTTCTTAATGATCAATAGCCTACATTATTTTTTTAGTATACACTAAACAATAAACTATTTATTATTAAATCTCTATATATAAAATTGAATGTATGTCTGTATGTATGTCCTTTATGCGTTGCCAAACTACTCATCCGATCGCCATGAAATTTTAGGAAGTTGCCCTATATGTGTCCAGGAAGGTTTTAGTGAAAAAATATTTTCCAAAACCCCATAAGTTTCCATTTTATGGCGTTTTAAATTTCTAATGTTAACCTAATGGAGAGTAAGTTTGTTTACAAATTGTCTACAATGAAAACATTTCATTTCTTAGCTACAGCTGATTGGTTTACTTTCCATTAGCAATACCGTATGCTTTACTATCCAATGCCATCTGAATCATTCATTAATGTAAAACTACGAAGTAAATGTGTACTGTAAAAAATGAACAGCTTTATTCACCACATTAATAGTTTACGGTTTTGGGGGATTATGTATTTATATTTTCATTTTCTGTCTGATTAAAAGCCACATGATTATTTGTTGGCCAAATTAAAAATAACTACAATGTTTTTTATATATTACGTTTATTATAATAATCAGCTGTTGAATATCCTTCCTTTAAAAGCCGTGCCACAGTTAGGTTTGGTTTGGGTTTGGATTGGATTTGAAAATTGCGAATTAATCCAGATTTATTTTATGGGAATGCATTTTTGTTTTATGGGAATGCTATTAATATGTCTTATCGTTTCAGTATTGTTATACACTATGCCACGACCCAGATCATCGCTCTTTCCCCGTTATTGAAACCAATTTAATAATATTGAAAAAAAGTAAATAAATTTAATTGATTCTGCCAATAATAATAATTACAATGATGTGTGGGATCCAAACGATTGCAACGGTCAACGCCGTCTACCCGCGGTTCCTGACTCGACAGGTGCCACCACGATCCTGTTACGACCGGAGCGGCGTTTAGTCGCTACTTCTAATTTCGTTTTTATTAAATTTTTTGGCTTGCGAATCTAAGAAAAAGTACAAAAGCTGTTAAAG
This sequence comes from Nephotettix cincticeps, assembly GCA_023375725.1. Classification (NCBI taxonomy): domain Eukaryota; kingdom Metazoa; phylum Arthropoda; class Insecta; order Hemiptera; family Cicadellidae; genus Nephotettix; species Nephotettix cincticeps. Next base: position 78,572,150 of record CM041791.1, on the reverse strand, counting down.
GCACTACGTGGTGTGGTTTTACCAAACGTAAGAAAATGTATAAAGGCCACTTACTTGTTCTCCAACCACCACCAGATCACCTCGCCAACTACTTTTCCTTCTCGGAGTGAACAGGTCAAAAGCCAGGGCACAACTAACTAAACTTTCCTGTCCCTTGCCTTACCTTCGCCCTCTGTGGCCAAGGGTGGGGGATAACAGCTGTTCGGCCAAAACCAGCTGGTCAGGGGTTGGCCACAGTGACGTCACAGTGTCTGCAGCCGACAATGCTACATCGCTAGTTTGGAGGTTAGGTTCAACAATGTTGTTCCGGCCACCCTCGTAAAATACGAGTGTTTACAGTGCCTTTCACCTCCCCGATGGTAGTTAATCGGTCTCTCAGACGTCTCACCCAGTGTTTGTGTAAAAGTTCTTGTATTGAATTATGTGTACACTAGGTTGATCTGAATACTAGCGATGGAACTTTAGCTAGCCTATGTGTGGGGTTATGTCTATACCAGGACGAAGGTATCGTATAATTAAAATCCTTAGACATAAAATCACCCCTCACAGCCAATCACAAACAACCAAGGCTCTGGCTGGTAATATGTCAAACATAGGCCTGGGCCAGAAATGATGCCACTTGGTTTAGTATCTATAGGCTAGCCTAGAGGAGTTTCGTACCCCTCCTCATTTTAGCTCGTTACACAGCTGTTGCATATCTTTCCTATAAAAGCGGTATTACAGTTAATATCTTTCCTATAAAAGCGGTATTACAGTTAGGTTTGGTTTGGGTTTGGATTGGATTTGAAAATTGTGAATTAATTCACTCAGATTTGTTTGTTTTATGGGAATGTTATTAATATGTCTTATTGTTATTCACTATGACGCGACCCAGAATATATAACCTTTCACAATGAAGCCGTATTGCTAATCGACTTCAGATCATGGCCAAATTTAAAGTTAACAGTATTTACTGTCAGGCGTTACGAAGTTCCCGGGTCAGCTAGTCTTTAATATAAATTATGTGTCATACGTTCCCTTCAGGACTACCCCTGAGGCTTTCGACTTCACGGGAGGCCTCCCCTTCCTTTCGGGGGCTGGCAACCCCGGGGTACCTGAGCCAAGCTGTGGGACTCTACTCATAGTTAGTTCTTTTTAGAGCTAGGGCCTTCCTTCCATATTTCAGGTCCTAGCTCAATGTCTTTGTTCTTTTCTGGGCTACACTTGCTCTCCTCTTCTTTTGATGCCAAATGAGTGTCATTTCTTCCTTCTTTTCGACCGAAGCGCGCTGGAGACCCCTGGGAGTGCCCTTGTTGTGTTGCAGGGGCTGATGTGTGCTTTGCACTGCCAATGAGTGTCTTCGGTGTGTTGTCAAAGGTCACCCACTTCGATCCTTAGTCAGGGAGTGCGGTACGGATGTAGAGGTCAGGCTCTGCATTGCAATGGGTGACCTCTGGCACGTCAGGTTTCCAGTGCTGGGTAAACTGAGGTCGGGCCCCGGGAACTGGGATAGGGGCTTTGTCTCCAAGGGTATACTCGTTCCTGGCTATTCCAGGCCACCCCTTCCCGCACGATGTGCTGGTGCTTCTCAAATATGCTTCCACAATGCCTTCAAACACAATTGAGGAAATGGAGCGTGCCGCCTTCAGGCGAAGCTCTATGATGCTGAGGTTCTTAACATCGACCATGACGCAAGGGACGCCGAATGGGGGAATTAAAACCTCCCCTCGAACTGCACCGTTCAGGGCGGTGACTGATGCCGGATCAGGCATTAAGAATGTGGAGGTTGACTTGGTGATGGATACATCGGATACACCATTAGGTCACATCGAGGGAATCCTTCCCAGAAGTCCTCCTCGTGTGGCGTTTAAAGTGCAAACGCTTTGGCAACAGCAGGATGACACCAACGAGGAAGAGGCATCCATGTTGAAGAAAATGTCCGTTCTTTTCTAGGAGATGGCCCTTCTGGTTCAGAGGAATGTGGAAAAGGAGATCAAGGATGGCATTCCGAAAATCCAGGATTTTTTCGGTGAAATCACGGAGTGCTGGAAGGTAAGACTGCAGGCGGTGAGGCAGGAACGCAACGTCACCAACAGAGTCCCCTCTGGCCCACCACAAGTACAAGTTCATCTGTTTGAGTCTCAGACCCAGGCCAGAAAGCGAGCGAAGCGGTAGAGGATTCCTCGTCGGGCAGCACTGACCTGACGGATTTGGAGCAGGACTTATGCTTTTGCAACCTCGCAGACTAGTCCCATTCCTGTCGCTAATTCAGCTCCAGCAGCTGCTACCATCAGGACTCCTGAATTCCGACACCTCATTCTCCTGAGGTTACCATTGGGGATGTGGGTGAGACAGCTGATGAAAAGGGAGAAGAGACAGTTTAAACGTGCTGAGGAAGCCCTGAAGAAATGGCATAAAATGATTTTTCTACGCTTTTCGATCAATAATATTTTTCATAAAAAACTAAAAGTGAAAGGGAAGAAAGCTGAAGTCTCTAAGCCAACTAGGAAGGCCCCAGGTAAACCTGTCAGGAGATCTGGCCAACCCAGGCCCAAAAAGCCTAGGACTGAGGCAATTCTGGTCAAGCCCTTAGGGGGGCGATCTTTCGCCGAGGTACTGGCCAAATAAAATCTCAGGCCAAGCTGGAGGAGACGGAGACCGTTATCAAGTCCATCCGACGAACCCAGAACGGGTATGTTTTTCCCGATCTGGGGAAGTCAAAAGACAGGGTCTGGTTTGCCACTTCTCTTAGGTCTGCCCTTGGGGGCGATTATTCGTGCCCTAGAGCCATGATGCTCGTTGGAGATCTGAGACCTTGACACACTCTCCACAGAAGTCGAGGTGACCCGTGCAATAAGGTATGCGATCCCAGAGTTGTCGGGAGAGACTGGAGGGCTGATGGTCTGGTTGACCAAACCGAACCAGAGTCAGCAGCAGATGTAGTCGCTGAAATGGGTGAAAACCATGCTAACAAGCTGCTCACCCTTCAGCACTTAAAAATCGGGTGGGTAAGTTGCAGGATCAAATGGAGGGTGGTCGTCCAAAGATGTTTCCGGTGTCTTGGGTTCGGTCACTCCTCCTGCAACTGCAAGGGTCCCGACCAAAGCGCCAACTGCCTCCAGTGCGGAGGCCAAGGCCATAAGAAGAAGGACTACTCTTCCAGTCTCTCTTGCTTTATTTGCAAGGAGAAAGGTTCCAAGGAGAGCGCCCTCGGTCACATGCCCGGATCTGGTCAGTGCGGTGCCTTCAGAGCCACACTTGAACATGCAAAAGGCGGGTGACAGTAATCCGCATCCTCCAGGCCAATCTACTGAGATCGTGGGGAGCTGATAACCTTTTAGACCAGAACTGTGCTGTGTGAACAGTTTCGGGACAGGGACCCGAACACTTAAGAGTCCAGACAGTCTCGGTACTGCCGCCTTCTGGGCTCGTAACGGGCATGAGGTAGTGATCCGGAGTCACGGACGTGGCCTACGATTCATCTGGGTAAGGTGTAGGGACGTAACCTTCTTCAGTTGCTACCTCACCCCAACGAGCCCATCCAGGACTTCTGCAACAAGATTAACTACCTGGAGGAGAGCTTGCTCGGCATCACTGCAAATACCGTAGTCAGAGGCGATTTCATCGCTAGGGCCGTCGAGTGGGAAATGCCCTCTACCAACTCCCAGGGAAAATACATCCTGGACTTCATTGCCAGGTCCGGGCTGGTCGTCCTTAACCAGGGTGACACGCCTACTTTCCGGCACCCCAGGCAGAGAGGCACAATCCCTGATGTAACCTTTGCGACTGAGTCGCTTCTTACGAGGATATCTGGCTGGAAGGTGTTGGAGGATTATACTGGCAGTGACCACCAGTATATAGTTTTTGACGTACACGATACGCACCATATCGTGTGTACCATATCGTGGGATACTCCAAGAGTATCCGCATCTTGGGGAGAACGAAGCCTTTGGAATACTAACAAATTGGACATGGTCAAGTTCACCCAGGTCATATCACGGGTAGCGCAGGAGAATCCTGGCGAGGCTGGTGCCGAGGCATTAGTACCATCCACGATGGAGCTAATTGTCTTGGCCTGAGATCAGTATATGCCACGAAGAAAATTCTGACGGGAGAAGCAACCTGTCTACTAGTTGAGTGAAGAGATTGCGGACCTCAGAAGAACATGTCTTAGGGCCAAGCGAGCCGCCACTAAAGCGAGAATTCCCGCTGATAATTGGAGGCCTACAGGGCTGCAAGGAAGTCTCTCCTGCGGGCCATCAACAGTAGCGAACAGCTGGAGGAAACTTCAGGACGACGTACATTCCAATCCGTGGGGATTGGGTTACAAAGTTGGGACCCAAAAACTTGGCGCCTGCTCTCCACTCTCCATCATGGAAGGTGCCACCATGCAGAGGATCGTCAATGCCCTGTTTCCTAGACATCCGTAGCGTCCGCTCGTTGACTTCAGACGGGTAGAGGACATTCCGCTCTTCACGATTTAGGAGTTGGAGACCTCTGTTTTTCCCTTGAGGAGCAACAAGGCTCCTGACCCAGATGGGATTCCTAGCGAGGCTCTGGAGAAGATTTTCGCAATTAATTGTGGACTGCTGCTGAGAATGTACAGTACCTGCTTGAGAATGCGCCAGGCTTTTGCTTATCAGTAAGGAAAAAGGTGATCCACAGCTGCCGTTGTCCCACAGACCTCTGTTTATTTTGGACACGGCTGGAAAATTGTTTTAAAAGTTTATTCTTCCTGCCTGACTTCTGCCTTGGTAGCTGCTGGACCTAGTGGTGCTTCTTGTTACGCTTCATGTCAAGAATGCTTTCAACTCGGCGAGGTGGGTTGATGTGTTGGATGCGCTTCGTAACACCTTTCGTATTCCATCATACCTGCTGAGGCTCATCGAGAACTATCTCCGCTCCAGACAACTGAGTTACGATACCCTTGAGGGAGCGTGGACGATGGCGGTCACCTCTGGTGCCGCTCAAGGCTCAATACTCGGCCCGGATCTCTGGAACGTTGCTTACGACAGCCTTTTGCGATCCGAGATGCCAGAGGAAACTACTTTAGTTGGGTACGCCGATGATGTTGTGGCTCTTATTGCCACAAGCAACTTTGAGCTGGCCCACCTAAAGTTGAACCAGGTCATGCACGTGGTTAACCCCTGGATGGCCAATCATGGTATTTCGCTTGCTCTGAGCAAGACGGAGATCGTTATACTCACAAAAAAGACGATCAACACCGTCGTCCCGCTGCGAGTAGGGAGGGAAGTGGTCCAGACAACGCGTGCTGCCAAGTACTTCGTAGTCATGGTGGACAACAGACAAAGCTGGCGCTATGATTCACCGAATTGCATTTACTGCCCGGTTGTTCCCGACAATACGGAGCACACTTTCTTCCACTACCCCCGTTGGGAAAGGCCCCACCTGGAGGCTGGACGAAAACTTGGTGTTTTCTCGGTGGACACGGATGCCCTATATACTCCTGTGAGTAACAAAAGTGTCGTCTCAGACATTAACCAAAGCCAGTTACACCCAAGTGACAGGTAACAAAAGTCTACTCCAACTAACAACAATAACAACTCTACAACTATACTGGGAAACAGCTGGCTCACATATGAATCGATTCAGTTTTACTATCAATTATTAGCTACAACTGTAATAAATAAAACAAAAATCGTGCTTATGAACCCTTGCTTATTTTGCAAGCTATCAAATGTCTAAATTATTATGAAGAACACCTACTAAACAATTTAAACCTAAAGAATAAAACTCATACTATCAAACTAGTCATTGATTCACCTGCTATTAGTGTGCCTGGTGGTTCAGGCTCCCATTATAGTCTCTTACTCTATATTGCAGAAGTTATTGTACTTCAATTTGTTGAGGCGAACTAACTATCAGCATTATAAAAGTAAATTTTTTTGAATGAATTTTATACTGTTCAGTTTGTTATAAAATGTTACTAATGGAATAACATCTTTGATTGATGTGTGGACAATTTAGAGTCTTTGTAAAAGCAAGATGGAGGGTTTACCACTTGGAGTCAATCTTCAGCTCACATATCTTGAGTTTGTCAGTAATAATAATAAAAGTAAATAAAGGGAGTAGTAGATGGTTTCATTGTGAGCCACTCTTGTTTAATTAACACAGGGAAGTTTCATTAGGAACTATGTCCCTTTTTTATATTTAATTTAAAATTTTACTACTGAAACATTAATACAGTCTTTCACTATCCAAAGTTAGTGGAACACTCATCATTCTTCCTGGTTTCTAGCTCACTCACTGTTGAAGCACATAGTTGGTCATACGGTCACTGGATCTTAATTTAGAGCCTTAAGTACTAATTTTGAAATACTATATATAATGTTAATTGATTATGTATTGTAATTTTCTTACATTCGTATATATAAATAAATAGATGACGAGTGTATTAATTTGGATCATTAAGGGATAAAATATGATTTTGCGTGTCCGTTAAATGGGGAATATTTTGATGAGAAATAATTATGGAGATGAATAACATTATGTTGAACAATAATTATATTTTTCGTGAAAGGTAATTAAATGATTATTTTAATATTTCTTAGTTAATTATCTAAAATATGGTGAATAATAGTGTGGGTCTTTTAAACAAACTCATTACTAAATAATGAATGGATTCATGAAATACTACAACATGCTGTAAAAATGTGTATAGTTCTGCAGATTTATAGAAAGGGCCATATGGCCCTTTCTTACACTTAACCTGCATTAAAACATAAAAATATGAACATAAAAATAAACTTATCATAGATTACAAACAAAATATACTTAATAAAACATAGAATATACAAAATAAAAAATAAATAGATTGTTTTTATTACAAAACTTACACTCAAGCACATACACTCACATCAGCAACCGCCCCACCACAGAATCCCTAGGACACGCCAGCCGAGACCATCTGATCAAAAAACAAAGTTTTTAGTGCTGCCACAAACTGTGATCATTTTTCAATGGATCTTATATGTAGAGGTAGATTATTCCAAAGGCGACAGGCAGCGACAACAAAAGCCCTATCATAAGCTGTGGTCACATGATGAGGTATTCGTAATGTGATCGATGAAGAACGTGAATTTCGCGAACTACCTTGAGATACAAATTTAAAGTCATCTCTAAAATAATTTGGAACTCCTGTTTTTAATATTGAAAAAAGTAATGACAGAATTTTGATTGCTCTTTGATCTTTCAATTTCAAAATTTTTGCCTCAAGGTAGTACGGCGTGATATGCTCATAACGTCTAAGACAATAAACAAATCTCAAGCAATAATTTTGAGAACGCTGGAGCATACCCGCCTGTGTTACAGTCATGTCATCGATCAGTGAGTTGCAGTAAGTAAAGTGGGGAAGTACAAGTGTTTTGACCAAATGCAGTTTAGTGTGTAGTGGCAAAAAATTCTGTAATTTCTTGAGTGAGTCTATTGATGCGAAAGCCTTTCGGCGTATGTCAGTGACTGCTTCGTCCCAAGTGAGTGTTGTGTTAAGTATTACTCCAAGATCCTTTACTTTGTCGTAGTATGGCAGAGAATTTCCGCATACCGTAATTGAATCAGTGGAGTCAAACAAAATTGAATTGCGAAGTTGAGTACGGCAAATTGCAATTGGTTTAGTCTTTTCATGATTTAGTCTCAGTCCATGTTTTTCAGCCCATGCAACAATTCTAGTAATGTCCTCATTGATTCTTCTGACAGAATCGTTCACATTGCTTGTAGTAAAGTGGTCGTATATTTGAAGGTCATCAGCGTACATATGGTGTTTGCAATGCAACCAACGCTGAGTTTATGTCATTTACGTAAATTGCAAAAAGTAAGGGCCCAAGGATTGATCCTTGTGGAACACCACAAGTAACAGTCTCCCAGTCGGATCGCTGATAAAAATAGCTCAGTGTTCATGAGGAAAGAACTGTAATAAAGTCAATAATAATGAATAAAGGAGTTTGATCATTTTGGTGGAAAAAATATTTGCTGTAGTTGAACGCATAAACTACAGACGCTAAAAATAAGGAGTGATTCTTTTCGCCAACAGTTTAACGTGATCGCTGATCACATAACTAGAGATGTGCTATCTAAACCTTGTGGGATTATCTCTTTTCATTGTCTCTTTAGGTAAGGTTGGCGGTATTAGGTTTTGATGAAATCTGACCTTTAGTGCAATAAATCAACTGAGTAGTAATATCCGAAAACCATGTAAGTGATCGAGTAGCGGAAGTTAGTATCCTGCATGTAAGCCTTGTGAGTTATATTTTGATATCCATTCTAGGAAGTGTCGGATATTTCGAGGACCGAGAAAATTGAGGCCAGTTATAAAGGACTCTATTCTACTGTTTTTTACCCAGTTTATGTTTCCATGACAAGTCTGGCCATCAGCACAGTCCATTTGACAGCCACAGAGTTAAACCCATACTACCTTTTTGTTATTTTCTACAGATAGAGTTTGTGATAAGAAGAGTGCCCTGCGGCAGAGTGTTTGCCCTGCGGCGGGATATAGAGGGTCAGAGCCTGGGCATCGTGCTGGAGGGCAGCACAGCCGAAGTAAAGGATGTCACTCCCGGCAGCATCGCAGCCAATAGCGGCCTCTCATCTCGCACCCCGACCCTCGATGGGCTCTCTCTGTCCACGTGGGTCATCACAGAAGTAAATGGACGACCACTGAACCTGTTCTTTAAAGATGGTGAAGTGAAAGACAGGCTGAATGCAGTGGGATTGGACATTTCACTGCTTGTGCAGCCTTTTGACTTGGTTAAACAAATCAAGAAGCAGCTCAAAGCTATTCGTAGCTATAAAGACTACATTGTACAATAAGTTACCATAATGATGTGCAATATTTAACCCTAGTAACAAATTTTGCTTTGTGAAAAAAACATGGATAATAACAAATTTTTATTTAAAATATTTTGTATTTGTGAACAAACTTGGACCATGGATAGGTGATTGTAGATTGTCTGTGCAAGAAACATATTGAAATTATTTGACGTTACATTATGATATTCTCTGGTGTGGATTAATGCTTGCAATTTTGAATACTATATTCATGTAATTCAGGGGCAAAATTTTGAATCAGATCTCAAGTTGAACTGTAGGTTTTTTAGATGCCTTTGGCTGGTGGACTATTAATTTAAAGTTTTGTCTAAGGAATATGTTAGACTTAGTACAAGAATACAAGGTCACACCACAATCAACTTATACTCATTTCTCACGCAATCTTAGTTTAAAATACCTACCTGAGTAGGTTGCCATTCCAGAAAACGTAATACGAAAACCTGCATGCTCTTTCCCGTGTTAATCTTATGGAGAATAGGCAAACTCCTTTATTTATGTTCAGATAATGATAAAACTTGGTATGTGGTCAGAATGAAAATAGTTTGTGGTAAAAATGGCTGCTTTAACTGTTCCTCAAAGCAGTAAAACTGCATACTCTTTCATATGATAATTTTACGGAGAATAAGCTAATACTCTAATTTACCAACAGGTATTGATTGATCACGTACTTGTACTATTTAAGTCATATTATTGATTTGGAAATTCGCTGAGTACGCAGGTCTGCTGCGATGGGGGTATTTACTATTGGTTTCAGCTCAAAAAAAACACAATCTGGTATTTTGAATCATGAATGAAACTAGGGGTCTGCGGTACAGGAAATTATGAGGTCGGTACGGTACGGTACAAATTCGGTACGGTACGGTACAAGAGAATAATGCCGCTAGTAACATTGACTGATCTCATCCTTTTATTCATAAGTATTTTCCAGAACTTATTTAGTGAAAACATAGGAAAAGGAGTTTAAAAAGATATACACTGTCAGAAGAAATATTTTACTATACTAATTTTCAAACTGTAATATGATTTTTTTTATCCATTCTGTAAAAAGCATATCACATTAAACATATTAATAATTATTTAAACATTATAATATATGTTGTAACAAATTAATAAGGGGTAATAGTCTTCTCAAGTCTCAAACTAAGGATGAACAAACAAAATAAAAAATATAATGTATTTTATTGCAGAACAAAAAATACAGAAAATATACTGAGTCAATACCATTAGCCAAGGGTTCATTAGACCTATGTTTTATATTGTCCTGGTTTATTATTTTTAATTCAACCAATCACAACCATTGTTCAAATTAAATCAAACACTTTCATAAAATGTCAAAGGGCTCTTTAGACTAAAATAGTTATTTTAGTATAAAGTGGTTAATAGTTTAATATTACAGTGGAACCCCTCAAATCTGAACAGTTCTCAAGAAATAAAAAAAAGAAATAGCTGGAAATTTAAAAAAAAATTAACCACATAATCTTATTTTTCAAGGTTTTAAGGTTTAAGTCTGTTATCTTTAACTGTTGAAGTGAAGAAAATCTTCACACGAACGTAATCCCAAGCTACGTCTTTTAGCGATGCTCACTTATCAGCAGGTAAACGCTCACTAAACTAGACACAGACAGTAGACAGACGCGATACGCATCCCCGTTAGTAAGGGCGAGGGTAGGGGGAGAGTGGTTTATTTTTTAGCACAGGCTCAACCCGCCAAGGTCACTGCCCTTATGAATTAATTGAGTCACACACAGCCTGTATAACCCCAATCACCGCATCTCCCGTCGCTTACCGCGCAAATACAGTGACGAAATAAGTGCATAATATTATTTCCCGGGAAGAAAAGGCTTCAGTCCCAATAAGTTCGGATTTGAGGGGTTCCACTAATGAGGAAATACAGAACGTATTAAAAAAATAAAACGGTTTATTTATTTCCTTTATTCAGTTATATCCTTAACATTATGATTTTTTGTTTTATTTGAGTAAAAATCCCAAAATAGCGAGATCATTACGGCAAATCACAGTTCTGTATTGGTCATATAACATCGTCAACAGGCTGTCAAAGCAAAAAGAAAGAATTACTTGAAAAAATCACGAATCTCAGTATAAAAGGGTTTCACAGTGATTGTAAAATCACAGGTAATCCCATCTCTATTTGAAACACGACAAATACGAACTTCATATTGGTACGACTATTTTGTTGCATCAAAAGAAGGAACGGTTCCCTGATCGCATAAGCTGCTTTACGTGGATACGATAATAAACTGCAAATGCACAATAATTTAGAGCCGGCAGGGAGATGGCTGGTTGCCTGGTAAATGATCATTCACCAACACGCTATGAGTCAGTCTTATGTTCAGTATTTGCCGTACATCTGGGCAGTGTTGTAATTCTATATTACAGTACTTGTAGAATGTAAAGCCTTTAACGGTCGGGTTTTATTCAATGTTTTCGGCGAGAGTTGTTCCACAGTTATATTTGATGACAACCTAGACTGGATAGAGACTTAATTTTTACTTATTTGTACCGTACCGAAATTGTACCAAAAAAATTCTTGTACCGTACCGAGGTTTGGTACAAGGCTGGAATCGTACCGTACCGATTTTTTCGGTGCACCGCAGACCCCTAAATGAAACCTAATTTTTAAGACGTTGCGTGCGGAACCGAGGGGCACAGGTCTAAGGACACGGAGTGGACCACTCGGATGTGAGTGGAGATGTTTAGGATAAAATCAAGATGGTGAAACTGGGGACGTTGATTGTGCTGCCACTTATTGAGACCTCAGAAAACTACGACCAGCTCTGTTATAAAGCAGTATCTATTTCTGTATGGGACACCTGGAATCTTCCAATTGGTTAATTTTAAACTACACTGGCTGTACCAAGCGAGGAAAGGAGGTTTCGGGCACCACAGCGAACTTGTTAACAGCGACGTCCAATTTTATCAAATACCTATTGTTAATTTAATCGGTTACATTACAATTATTTAAGATCATCTTAAAAGTAAAAATTTTTATTTGTCGTAATTTCTGTTGAAAGTTTAATTTCAAATAACTGAGCAAAATTTGTTTATGACAAAAATCTTTCTTATTCTATCATTGGCCATAAAAACCATAATTTTATGTTTTTTTCAGTTATATGATTTTGTTGATCTCGTTTATATTAGTTAAAAAAAGATCCTAAAAAAATATTATTTATTGTAAGAAAAAATTACAGACTGATCCCGTGGGCACCCAAAATTTTCAGCAAAATATTTCTAAGAATAAGTTATTGCTATCCCGATCAAGTCGGAAATAATTTATTACCCCTCTTATTATTTTACTTTGTGTGGTTGGTAGTAGCATCATTGCACCCTGCAAATGAAGCTTAAGATGTATAAAGATGTTGGTCGGCGTTTTCGATTATACTGACTAGTAATTTAGTGACAGATAATGAAGAATTAGAATGTTGAAAGCTAGTAGTTATGAGGCATGGAATCTACTTTGTCTTGACAATGCTGCTAGAAGTGCAGCGGTCATCTCTATTGCCAAATTGGTAAAACACGGCACAGCCCTAACTGCCAATCCGAACGGTCTGGCACATCAATCTAACCAACATACCTATACTGACCCAATTTTAACCGGTGTGGCAGTTAATGTGTTGATGAAAGTATCTCCAGGTTTTGCACTAGTATTAGGTGGACAAAAACTGATCAGCAAAAACAGGATTCAAACCAGAGACGTCATGAACAACCTTACCAACCTCATCAACCCTACCTACCTTTGGTTTGGAATCCACCACACTACCAACTATGCCACTTGCTCTCACATTCTAACTTTCTTATAAGTTAAATTTGTTTGGAACAATAAAAAAAAGTAATGAGCTATACAAAATAATTAATTCATTTTATTTACCTTCTGATTACAAAAATAAAAATATAGAATAAGTTATTTATTCCTAGTCATGAAATTGGTGTATACACCAATTACAAGTTGGTTATAACCAACTGGTAAGCAATTTAGATTGAATTAGGAAACTAAAAATACTCATTTTAGGAGTAAGTTACTTTTTGAATTATTAATAGTCACCATGCAAATATCAACATAACAAACATATAATAAATATAGAGCTATGCAGTGAATCTGATCTCAATCTCTGTATTTTAATCATGTGTAGGAACAAGAGAACATTAAAAATTACAATATGTTTTATTGGTTATTTTTATTAATATGATATGAATACATGGTCTTTCAACAGAAAAATATATATCTTAATCAGTCACCTGTGGCTTTGTAACATTTTCCCAATTCACTTTTAAAGACAATTAGTTTTATGAAGAAACATTTGAATATGAGACTAATCCAACAAGTTGCTTTTTTGTATACCCTCGGCCCTCTATATACTTTACTAGCTGACCCAACGAACTTCGTAACGTCTGACAGTAAATATATGTTAACTTTAAGATCGGCCATGTTCTGAAGTCGCATAGCATTACGGCTTCATTGTGAAAGGTTATATATTCTGGGTCGCGGCATAGTGAATAGCAATACTGAAACAATAAGACATGTTAATAAAATTCCCATAAAACAAATCTGAGTGGATTAATTCACAATTTTCAAATCCAATCCAAACCCAAACCAAACCTAACTGTAATACGGCCTTTATAGGAAAGATATACAACAGCTAATTATAATAAATGAAATATATATAAACACTGTAATTATTTTTAAATTTGGCCAACATATAAACATGTGACTTTAATCAGACAGAAAATAAAAATATAAATACATATTCCCCCAAAACCGTAAACTATTAACGCTGTTCATTTTGTACATTTCATAGTTTTAACATTAATGAATGATTCAGATGGCATTGGATAGTAAAGCATATTGCTAATGAAAGTAAACAAATTTACTCTCAATAAGGTTAACATTAGAAATTTAAAACGCCATTAAATGGAAACTTATGGGGTTTTCGAAAATATTTTTTCACTAAAACCTTCAGGGACACATATAGAGCAACTTCCTAAAATTTATACGAGATTGGATGAGTAGTTTGGCAACTTATAAAGGACATAAATACATAAATACACACACACACATTCAATTTTATATATAGAGAATTTTATATATATTTTTTATATATTTACCTCTCTACCCGAAACCAAATTGGTAGTAACGTCAACCGAAACCCTCAGTCTGAGAGACCCCTATACCAGTTTTTAACCCATATGGTTACAATTATTCACTCATAAATTTAGAAATGACTTAAACTAAGTATTTAAAAGTTAAAAATATAGGTTAGTTGAAGAACTAAATCAGCTTTTAGCGAATTTCCCATAGGGAAGAAGATATTACCGTAGGTCTCATGGTAAGACTTGAGCCCAGGACCATGGGATTTTTTTCTCCTTTAGATGCCAAGTGACCAAAAATAATAGTCGTTAAAATTTATACATACATATGTATATATGTGTATCTGAACACGTTAACTCTCGTAAAAATGGTCCGATTGAGACCAAATTTGGTACAGACGTGTATTTCTGCATTTGCTCAGACGAGTTCGTAAACCAGACATATCGGACAATCTGAACGGATAGTTTAGGAGAGTTTTGTATCCCAAAAATGGCTTTTTTGAATTTTTCCCATGTAATTTTTAAAAATTTCAAATTTTATCTTTCATTATTAGAATCACCTTAAAAAACTACACAATTTAGTTTCTTAAAGTTTTTCTCTATCTTTAAAGGTTACCGAGATATTAAAAAATCTAAACACAGTACAATGTATTTTGGGGCTCCAATGTTAATCTTACGGAGGATAAGGAAACATTAATGTTTCACTTATTATCTAATATTTTTGGATGAAACTTGATATTTAGCTTCATGTGTTTAAGATCCATACATTTATGCTTAAAAATCATAGTTTATGTGTTTATCATGGCAGCTAACTTGCATACTCTTTTCCCATGTTAATCATATAGAGGTTAGGTGAATTCCTTTATTTGTGGACAGATGTTGAAGAAACTTGATATAAATGGTCAAAATATAAATTGTTTACGCTAGAAACACCTACTGTCAAGGTCAAGAGATGCACCAAACCAAACAAAAAGTGGCTTGGCTGCTAATTAGAGAGGTTGGAGAAAGGTATTAGCATAATGGAAGTCATCACTCAAACAGTTTTGCTAATATAAAAAACCATAAATCCATAAGGGCCATGGGGCCCGTGAGACCAGGGGTTTCTGTACAAGTGTTAACTTCCACCAGAAGTTCTGATTTAATTATGAAGTAAACATTTTAATTGTAAAATTCTTTGGTTGCCCAGGCTCTGCTCATTCAAAAATTCCATGTTATTTTTATGTTGAACTCTATTTCTTTGCTGCTTGTAATGTATATTCTTAAATCATGATGTCAATATTGACATTTTTAGTTTATTGTATAAAATTTAATTGTTTATCATTATATATCTCAATATCATAAGACATGGTTTGTATTACTGATTTTATATGAAAGATGAATTAAAAATGACTTATTATATGCAATCTAAAATGGAAATATTTTTCTCATCAAATAATATGGTAATATCAGTATGAAGTACTCAAATTTATAGTCATTCACTTTAAATTACAAACAATTAGTTTTTGAAACTTATTATAGTTAGAGTAATCAGTTCTTTTATTTAGTTCTGAGTCAGAGTATTATTTTCTACCAATTTTTGTTTTTATATGTTAATTATCTCATTTTCAACAACTGGTATTTTTATTGGCATATTTTCTTTATCTAATTACATAAATTTTATATGAATCAAATCTAAATCTTTACTAAAACCAGGGTTCAAGACGTAGTTTATTATTATCTTATAAATGTTTTTTGCCGTTTGATTTACTATTGCTGACATACAATTGACAAGAAATCTAATTGTGATATTTGGATTATGAACCTTTGAGAGTCCCTTAGTTATATTCTTTATTCAATAGTTTAACCCTTTCCACTCGTTTGTCGGGGCAGCCCCACCCGGCACATTTAGCTACGTACTCGCATGTCGGGCCTGACCCGTCAAACGCACCTTCTCGGTTACTGCCTATGCATTCAGTAGTTTTCTAATTTTTGTCATTGTTTATTACCGCAGGTCTCATGGTAAGACTTAGCCCACACTATGTTATTTTTTGTCTTACGGTGCCCAGAGGCCAAAATTTAACATATATATGTGTGTGTGTGTGTATTTGTGTTTGTTTTTTACTCAAACGTTGGGTTTTTTGTGTTTTTTATATGTAATTTAAACAAATATTAAATTTTATCTTTCACTATTAGAATCAGCTTAAAAAAGAACACAACTTAGCTCCTTAAGATTTTTTCTATCTCCAATGGTTACCAAGATGGTCATAAGTGGTCAAAATAAAAATTTTTTATGCTAAAAATACCTACTTTCCTCACAGCAGCAAACCTGCATACTCTTTCCAGTGTTAATCTTATGGAGAATAGGCAAATAACTAACTCTCATATTTATCAACAGATATTTACAAAACTTGTCATACATTATTATTTATTATTATATTATTGATTTGTAAATTCGCTGACTACGCAGGTCTGCTGCGACAGGCGCAGTGGCGTAGATACAGTTTTTTCATGGGAGGGGATATAAATCCCCCCCCCCTGAGTGAATACTTACTCTAGAGTATGCACTGTAGTTTCATAAGGGAGTCCCTTAAAGGGACATTTCGATGAGTTTATTAACATATAAACATCATGCAATACCTCCGCTGCCATCTTGGACTTGCCAGTGTGGATTGTCTAGGGCAGTTTCTATACTGCGACGGAGGGCGTTTTTTCCAAATCGAGATGGAAATTTCTCAGGTTAATCGAAAATGATACTAAAGTTCGTTTAGTAGCGCATTCTAATAGGCCTATACTGAAAATTTCATTAGATTTTCTGTTAGTGTTTTATTTCAATGTTTTTAAATTTCTAAATCGGCTACGTGGAAAAAATTAATAATGATAACATTTTTTGCCAAAGATCCCTAACTTCATTTGTTTCAAACAGACGAAATAACAATGACATGTAGTTAAAAGATTTATTTATAACACCGTTAACATTTTCACAGTATTAAATTTTTTCCTTATATCATTGATAATTTAATTTATATGGAATAGATATTTTTCAATGCTTTATTACTTATTGGATGTCCAATTTTAACTAAAGACAATCTATTCTAGCTGTCTCTGGATGGGCAGTTCAAACACTTTTTTCATATCATTACCAATACTACCACAATAATTTAGTGCTGTCTCGACACGAACAAAGTCACCGTGACTTTCATTAATCATTTTGGAGGTTTATTTTAGATGCAATTTACATTACTTTTTGAGTTTACGCTATTTTATAATGAAATAAGTGAAAAACAGACAAAAAACACGAACGCCGGACACAAAACGCAGAGGGTACGGAAAATATATGACATAAGACGTCATACATCACTAACGTCAAGATCTTAACTATTTAGGTTAGACCTACAGTATAATTTATAAGATTTTGCAGCTAAGCGATCTTGATGGCGGTAGAGATGACCGGGAGACCAGTCGGGAAATATCGCTTATTGCATATACTGTATTTCGACGTACAACATACAGTAACAACAACGAACTTCTTTTTTCTTTTGTTTGTTATTGCGTAGTGGTATTTCAGGATATTTTTGTTTTGAAATTATTAGTAAAGGTGGTCGCTATGGGGGGGGATATATCCCCCTTCTCCCCCCCCGTATCTACGCCACTGGACAGGCGTATTTTATATAATTTAGGAAAATACTGGAATGGAATTCAAGTGTACATCATATTGTCCATGACCTGGTCTGACGTTAATCCTCCCCTAATTTTCCTCATGTAAATTTTATATGATATAAAATTGCCACTCGAATTTCTTTCTCACATTTCAGGAGCAATTAATAAACCTTATTTACCACAAAGAATAAATTAAAAACTAAATAACGCACGTGGCTTAAAAATATTCAGTTGAATTCAGCTATTTTAAATGTAATTTATTTTACTTGTAAATTTAATATAAAACATATTTTTAGAACTTTTTTTATTACCTATTTCATAATGCCTCATGTAGAATGCATATACATGCACCTATGTTCTCATACAAATGTTACACTGCTTTTGAAGTAACAATAAAATACTTAGTAAGTTTTCAGTGAGATATTGATCAACCATATTCTTAAATATTTTGTATCAAAATAACATTAGATCTTATAAATTCCAGAGCTAGATAAAAAACTGTTTGTATTTACTTCCCTGTGAGAAATAGGTTAGATCATGGATATGTCTAAAGGGAACAGTTTCTGTTCATCTAAACAGCTGTTCTTATTCTTTTATATTAAAAATTCAATACAATGGCTGGTAGTTTCTATGGAAACCTGTTACATTTTTTCCATCTTAAAAATCGCCAACACCCCCCCCTAGAGCTAAGACATATCCATGTCAAAAATCTCTTGTCATGCAGAATTAGTCTTAAGTGCCTGATAATCCAGGGTCACATATTTTTGTAAAAATATTTGTGTAATCGTTAGTATCTTTTGATAAATATGTATTTTATAGATGGATAGACTTATTGTATAGTTGATAGGTGGCACTGTACATTTATATTGATTGTTATTACTTTGTATTGTAACCTTATATTTGCACCAGCATAATTTAATAAACAAAAATGTGGTATACCTGTGTTCACAAACCCTTTATTCCTATAGATATAAATAACATTAGTATTGATGATAAAACTTTACAAATATATGTAAAAATAGTGAATACACATTGTATTGGCTTACAACCAGAATATTGCATATTACTATGCGGTCCAAGTGTGGTTTGTGTCTTATTCTAAACATAAGATGATCAACAGATTTTAAAACCATTAAACACAGTACCAGTAACATTACTTTACGTAGTACGTTTGTTATTTTGCAGCATTTTTACTTTTTTAGGTATCATGTTTGATGAGTGTATACCGGGTGATTCAAAAGTCAGTTTACCGAGTAATTGTATTTGTTAGAAGCAAATAACATATCAATTTTAGCAAATAATTGAAATAATCAAATCATGTACGCTTCCAGTGTCTTCAAATCGTTTGTTTCAACAACAATTGATGGAACAAATACTTTGAAGATATTGGAAGCGTACTTGATTTGATTATTTACTATTTATTTGCTTCTAACAAATACAATTATTCGGTATACTGACTTTTGAAACACCCCATATTATTTTCTTTATTTCCAACTTTTCTCAATACATTTTTGTAAATTAAAATTAGTCTTAAGAGATGAAAATGTGTAATTCAACATATTTTTCCTATAGTTATACACTATATAACTATTTTTATAGTTTCATTTATAAATCTGGAAAATAAAAAATTTATATTTTATTTTATTTACATAAATTAACATTATGCTCTGTGAATCACTATTAATTAACCAATATTTTCATAATTTGGAATTTTGTTTAAAAGAATCTCTTTTAAAGTAATTTTCATGGCAACTTAACTTTTATTAGCACATTTTTGACATCAAGGCATATCAAATATGCCTAATTGTTTCATTCTGTCTATTTGTATAGGGTATCTAAAGGCAGTGAATATTAGATTGATAATTTTACAAAATTTGTTTAAATGTATTAAATATTGATTTTAATATATTCTTAAGCTTTTAAGAGGTTAAGATGCAACCATAGTATAAATTTTGTTTAACAATGTAACCGTAACATTGTTGAATCAGTAATTAGTTGACACAAGAATAATACCCATGTAAATTTTATACCAGGTTCACTGTTCAATAGTACACTCTTTATTTATTTAAAATCCTGAAAACTTGTGTAATATGAATATACAATATTTTAGAATACTGTATATTATTTTGGAATAAAAA
Source organism: Nephotettix cincticeps (assembly GCA_023375725.1). Taxonomy (NCBI): domain Eukaryota; kingdom Metazoa; phylum Arthropoda; class Insecta; order Hemiptera; family Cicadellidae; genus Nephotettix; species Nephotettix cincticeps. Next base: position 78,552,450 of record CM041791.1, on the reverse strand, counting down.
ACATGTTTCAAAATATGTTTTTAAAATATATATGTTTTCCATATCTTAAATAAGTTTAAATGGCTTTTGGAAGTACAGGAATTATGATATTATCCTATAATATATTTTATATTATTTTTAGTGGAAGACATGGGTATTTTTTATCAAATGGTCTGTATTACAATGAACTTTGAATTTTTAAGGGTTATTTACCACAAATTTAAAAATAAAATATTTGCTGCTGATGTATTTATATTTAATTTACCCATATTTAGTTTTTCTTAAACAGGATATACTACAGTGTGCAACCCAAGTTTTGAAAATAAATTGTAATTAAAAAAATAATAAACTTTCTTGGAGCAAAACAAGTTAATAAAAAAGTTGTTGACCATATTTCTTTGACTTTTATACATAATTCTGATAATGTGTATTTTTATTTAAATTCCTCAAAAAGCATGGTCTGAAACTTCTGATTTCTAAACCTAATGACAAAGTGTGCAAGAAGAGCAAACCATAGAAACTGCCACACCAGAAATACGAATGAATTTTGAGGAAATTTCCCTTCGAAGGAATTCTTTAAACAGAATTTGGTTATACTAATATTTTGTTGAATGACAAATTTTAGGGTAATTTTTTAAAAATAAATACAAAAGATTATATTTATTATGTCAGTTAATTTAGTTATTACAGTATTATGAATGCCAACTGCTCCTAATGGTAGTCTTGTGTGTCTGCAAGTTATAAATTTATCCAATTTCAAATGTTAAATGTTTAGTTATATTTTCAGCTAAAGTATATAATGTGGGGTGGGTTTCACAAAACCGAGTTTTCACTACGCCGAGGTTTCACAAAACCGAGTACGTTATAAAATTCAACTGTTTCACTAAACCGAGTTTCTCAAAACAGAGTAAGGGGCTGGGTACCGTCCGCTCTGGAAGTGAGTTCGCACCGGAGCACGTCGGCCGGCAGGCCAACAACGTGCAGTATCATGCGCTTTGAAGGCATTCACTGCCTGAAATCTGGGTAAATGACATTATAGATCTAATAACTTAAGCTACTTTATACGGTTTTAATATATTATACAGAAATAAAATTGTCCATTGATGAATGTTAAAAAGAAAATTATAGAAAATAGTAAACGGAAATAATTGTATGCTAATTTTTCCTTTCCTGTATAAAATATAGCTTATCACAAAAAAGCTATAGGATGAAGTAAAAACTCACGTCTTCCAACACTACGTAATATTTACACTTATATTGTAATTATATATAACGGTTAATATGTACAAAAAATATTAAGTTGTGTTGGAAGACGTGAGTTTTTACTTAATCCTATAGTAAAACCAACATGTATAATGCTAATCAAGAAGTAATTAAAAAACAACCTATAAGTTATTGATGAAAGAAAATTTTCTGGAGATTGCTATTCTCTGGTGATGATTGTATGCTCAAAGCAGCGAAAGAGTTTGATTGTTTATTAGAACGATTTGTTTATTTAGAACAATTCCGCTTTTTACTTTCTCCCCTTATAGGTAGTATATGGAGAAAGTATTGTTTTCGTCAAAATTTTCGAATTTGAGTTGAGGGTGGATATATCCGTTTTGGGGTCCCCTGAATCCAAAAAAGTGGGTTTTGACGTGATGTCTGTCCGTCCGTGTGTGTGTGTGTGTGTGTGTGTGTCTGGATGTGTACAGTGCCACAGCCTACCCCGTTGGTCCGATTTAGATGAAATTTGGCATGTATATATATAGTCACCGTATCTCCAGGCGTTTTTTTCATTTTTTTGAATTTTTGATTTTTAAGGGTAGTTCACCCCTAAAAACCCTTAAAAAAACGTGAAAAATCCAATTTTCTCAAAAACGGCTCTAACGATTTTGATTAAAATTTAATAGTTTATAGTGCACAGAGTACTAAATAATTTGACACCACCCGCATGTCTGTAAAAATGACGGTTCAAAAGTTATGGGCTTTTAAATGTCAAAAAAATCCAATTTTTAAATTTTCAGCAAAAACAATAAAAGTAAAGTATAACTTGACTGGTACCATTGAAACCAGCTTAAAAAACTAAACAAATTAGTATTTTGAATTATTTGTTTACGACTAACGGTTCCAGAGAAAAGTTAAATTTACTGTCCACGATAAACGCAGTACGTTGTCTGAAAGCGCCCAATGTTGTTCTTATGGAAAATATAAAAAAATCAATTTCTTCCTTACTTTCCACCCGTTTTCCATGAAACTTGGTATGAAGTGTAAGGTCAAATCACCGAACATAACCAGCTCAAAAAAGCTTGGTATTACCTGGGGGGGATTTCCCCCCATACAATCTGAACAATAAATTATTAAATGATATTTAGAATAACTTTGTAGAACATGATAGTTTTATTACAGATTGTCTTTTACTTTCTCCCCTTATACATAGTATATGGAGAAAGTATTGTTTTCGTCAAAATTTTCGAATTTGAGTTGAGGGTGGATATATCCGTTTTGGGGTCCCCTGAATCCAAAAAAGTGGGTTTTGACGTGATGTCTGTCCGTCCGTGTGTGTGTGTGTGTGTGTGTGTGTGTGTGTGTCTGGATGTGTACAGTGCCACAGCCTACCCCGTTGGTCCGATTTAGATGAAATTTGGCATGTATATATATAGTCACCGTATCTCCAGGCGTTTTTTTCATTTTTTTGAATTTTTGATTTTTAAGGGTAGTTCACCCCTAAAAACCCTTAAAAAACGTGAAAAATCCAATTTTCTCAAAAATGGCTCTAACGATTTTAATTAAAATTTGACAGTTTATAGTGTACAGAGTACTAAATAATTTGAAACCACCCGCATATCTGTAAAAATGACGGTTCAAAAGTTATGGGCTTTTAAATGTCAAAAAATCAAGTTTTTATATTTTCAGCGAAAACAATAAAAGTAAAGTATAACTTGACTGGTACCATTGAAACCAGCTTAAAAAACTAAACAAATTAGTATTTTGAATTATTTGTCTACGACAAACGGTTCCAGAGAAAAGTTAAATTTACTGTCTACGATAAACGCAGTACGTTGTCTGAAAGCGCCCAATGTTATGGAGAATATAAAAAAATCAATTTCTTCCTTACTTTCCAACCGTTTTCCATGAAACTTGGTATGAAGCGTAAGGTCAAATCACCGAACAAAACCAGCTCAAAAAAGCTTGGTGTTACGGGGGGGGGGTTGTCCCCCCCATACAATTTGAACAATTAATTTAACTTTGTCTCTCGTGTTTTATTTTTAGAAATTGGATGATTATTTTTGAAACAATAAATTATTAAATTTAGATTAACTTTGTAGAACATGATAGTTTTATTACAGATTGTCTTTTTTAAATTTACTTAAGGGAGAAAGTATGTGTCAGTCCACTGGTACCGTTTATTTTAAATTTACTTAAGGGAGAAAGTATGTGTCAGTCCACTGGTACCGTTTATTTACTTTCTCCCCTTATACGTAGTATATGGAGAAAGTATTGTTTTCGTCAAAATTTTCGAATTTGAGTTGAGGGTGGATATATCCGTTTTGGGGTCCCCTGAATCCAAAAAAGTGGGTTTTGACGTGATGTCTGTCCGTCCGTGTGTCCGTGTGTCTGGATGTGTACAGTGCCACAGCCTACCCCGTTGGTCCGATTTAGATGAAATTTGGCATGTATGTATATATTCACGGTATCTCCAGGCGTTTTTTTCATTTTTTTGAATTTTGGATTTTTAAGGGTAGTTCACCCCTAAAAACCCTTAAAAAACGTGAAAAATCCAAATTCCTCAAAAACGGCTCTAACGATTTTTATTAAAATTTGACAGTTTATAGTGTACAAAGTACTAAATAATTTGACACCACCCGCATATCTGTAAAAATGACGGTTCAAAAGTTATGGGCTTTTAAATGTCAAAAAATCAAATTTTTAAATTTTTAGCGAAAACAATAAAAGTAAAGTACAACTTGACTGGCACCATTAAAACCAGCTTAAAAAACTAAACAAATTAGTAATTTGAATTATTTGTCTACGACTAACGGTTCCAGAGAAAAGTTAAATTTACTGTCCACGATAAACGCAGTACGTTGTCTGAAAGTGCCCAATGTTATTCTTATGGAGAAAATAAAAAAATCAATTTCTTCCTTACTTTCCACCCGTTTTCCATGAAACTTGGTATGAAGCGTAAGGTCAAATCACCGAACAAAACCAGCTCAAAAAAGCTTGGTGTTACGGGGGGGGTAGTCCCCCCCATACAATTTGAACAATTAATTTAACTTTGTCTCTCGTGTTTTTATTTTTAGAAATTGGATGATTATTTTTGAAACAATAAATTATTAAATGATATTTAGATTAACTTTGTAGAACATGATAGTTTTATTACAGATTGTCTTTTTTTTATTTACTTAAGGGAGAAAGTATGTGTCAGTCCACTGGTACCGTTTATTCTTGCCTGTAAAAAATATAACTTATCGCAATAACAAGCTATAAGTTATTGATTAAAGAAAATTTTCTGAAGATTACTAACACAATTTTTTTGTAATCTCACAGCCTTGATTTTATGCTGTGTAATAAACTAAATTGGGTATTCTCTAGCTGATTCTAATGATAAAAGAGACATTTCAAATAATTCATCTTGGAAATACACATAGCTGTAAAAAATGCTAATGTGAAAGGTTAAAAGAAAACACTTAAAACTTTATATAAAAAATGTTTAATATAAGAAAAATAAGCTATGCCTTATACACCTACAGTTAATTAACTAGGCGACCTACAGTCGTCTAATTAACTGGCCTATTATTGCTCTGCACATCGGACAACACAGCGCGAGACGGATTCCCATGTCCTCTAATGATCCGTCCGCTCTAGTGACATTTAATGAAATGTCCGTTGACACCATTTGAACGGCACACACTCTGCATAACGCAGGGTGGCCGCAAGGACTACAAATCCTGGTTGACTCGTTGGATAGGCACACCGAGCAGGGATTTCCCTCAGCTGGCCTATTAACTTATTTTTATTAGCTTAAATATCTATAATATTATAAAGAAGAGGTGGTTTCTTTATGTTTGTTTGTGGGTTTGTTGTGGAAAGTAAATGCGAAAAATACTGAACCGACCGGTTTGAAATTTTACACAAAGGTAGATCTTAAACTCATGCAACACATAGGCATACTCATTTCCTTAAAATCCTCTCGGGCTACGCCCTGTGAACGTCCTAAGTTTCAATGTTAACATTTTTAGAGAATGAAAACATAAAATTACTTGAATGTCAACAGCTGTGAATACTAAAATTTGACAGTTCGAGAAGAAGAAGAAAGAGCTGCCGTGACCGGCCTAGGTTTCAATGCTTACATTTTCTAATGACTGGAGAGTAAAAGTAAATGAAAACAAGTCTGCTCATGTTACATTTACAACTAGACATGAAACTTGCCCTCCAGTCTCTTTGAACAATGTGCTACTCCCACAGGTCGAAGAAGTCAAATATCTTGGCATGCATCTCGATCGCAGATTAACATGGCGCTCTCATGTATGGAATAAAAGAATGGCTCTAAATTTGAAATTTAAAAAACTTTCTTGGCTTCTCAATCGAAAATCAAAACTATCCATCAACAACAAATTACTACTGTACAAGATTTTATTAAAACCATTGTGGACTTATGGTATTCAGCTTTGGGGCACCACAAGTAATTCCAACATTGAAATTATACAACGCTTTCAATCCAAATTTATAAGAAGTATTCTGAATGCCCCCTGGTACATAAATAATGAAATTCTACATAGCGATACAAACATTTTAACAGTGAAACAAGAGATAATTAAATATAGCAACCGCTACCAAAAGAAGTTAGCAGCTCACCCAAACCACCTAGCGCTAAGCCTGTTGGACAACAGCAACGCTGTGTATAGACTTAAAAGGTGCTCTGTGCTAGACCTGCCTCATAGATTCTAAATTTTGATTTCTTTTTGTAATTTGTTAATCCTTGTGCTGACTAGGGACTAACCCATGTGATTTATTTTGTTATTTTGATTTACTAAATGTTCTATTAACTTGAATAGATTGTAAATAAAAATGGTTGATAAAAAAAAAATTTCTAATGACAACATCCGTTTGCACTATATTTTGACAGTTCGGGAAGAAGAAGAAATAAAGTTGATTTTTCAGATAAACTGCTGGATCGAAATTAGTGAATTATTTGAAACAGCGGAATGGTAGATTTTAAGTTTTTTTTCCGACGACTGTCTCTATTACATTAATCCTTATCCTCTCCCAATATTTGACAGATGTTACTATGAAAGGTTGTAGACACTCGTGTTTTGTCATTTTGTAAACAATGAAGAATTAATTAACAATAAATTAAATGTATCAATAGAGTATTGAAAATCACCTTTCAGCCTTTTTAACCCGTGCGAAGAACGGGTACTTTGGCTAGTAAACTATAAACTATTTATTATTAAATCTTCAATATAAATCATGTTATGTTCACTACATGACTGGACAGCGAGTGCCTGCAAAGCACGTAATACTGCACGCTACACAGGCTTCTACAGTCACTTCTAGAGCGGACGGTACCCAGCACCTTACTCGGTTTTGTGAAACTCGGTTTAGTGAAACAGTTGAATTTTATAACGTACTCGGTTTTGTGAAACCTTGGCGTAGTGAAATTTCGATATTTATTAGATTTTTAGCTTTACTCGGCGTAGTGAAAACTCGGGTTTGTGAAATGCCCCCTGAATGGCTACTACTTCAAAACGATGTTAGCCACATAACTTGATATTAGTTTAGGTGTAGGAATGAGTTTTGAGTAAAAGCTGATAATTGATAAATACCCTCATCGCAGCAGACCTGCATACTCAGCGAAATTCCAAATCAATAATATTATTTGTCTAGTTTTATCAATATCTGTCGATAAAAATATGAGAGTTAGTTATTTGCCTATTCTCCATAAGATTAACATGGGAAAGAGTATACAGGTTTGCCACTGTGAGGAACACTGAAAGTAGTCATTTCTAGCATAAAAAATATTCATTTTGACCATATACCAACTTTCATCAACATCTGTCCATAAATAAAGGAGTTTGTCTATTCCCTGTAATGATTAACATGGAAAAAGAGTATGCAGGATAGCTGCTATGATAAACAAATAACTATGATTTTAAAGCATAAATGGATGGACCCCAACCACATGTAGCTAAATATAAAATTTCATCTATAGCTATCGCTTAATAAGGGAAATATTAATGTTTCCTTATCCTCCATAAGATTAACATTGGAGCCCCAAAATACAACGTACTGTGTTTAGATTTTTATTATCTCGGTAACCGTTGGAAATAAAGCAAAACTTTAAAAAACTAAATTGTGTATTTTTTTAAGCTGATTCTAATGGTGAAAGATAAAATTTAAGATTTTTTTTATTTTATTTAATTTTTTAGCGAATTTCCCATAGGGAAGAAGCTATTACCGTAGGTCTCATGGCAAGAGTTAAGCCCGAGACCATGTTATTTTTTCTTCTTTTGGTGCCCAGAGACCAAAAACAACAGTCGTTAAAATTTTTATATATATATATATATATATATATATATATCTTTAACTTCACGTCAGTTCGGAACCATCTTCTCTACCTTCACGTCACTTTGAGACCAAACTTGGTCTCAAAAAGTGGCTCCAAACTGACGTGGTTTTAGAGATTTTCACGGCAGTTTGAACCTCACGTCAGTTTGAGACCATTTGGTTCCAAAAGTAGGTACCGACTTTTGAGACCATGAAAATTGGCTTCAAACTGACGTGGCTTAGGGATTCTCACAAAATTTTTAATTTCACTTTAGTTCGAGGTCAGTTGGTTTCAAAAGTTTCCTTCTACATTTAAAAAAGTGGATCCAAATCGGAGGGAAATATACGAGTAATATACAGAATGTCCATGAAAAAACGTTTCAGGACTTCGGTGAGTGATTGGGTACATTAAAAAGAAGAAATAGTTCCAATAATAGAAGTATGACCTAAAACGCTTGTCTTCTCAGATATCCACCATTTTGTATTTTTCACTAAATATTTTTTAATTCAAATATGTTTTAACGGATTATTTCGAAATTTGGTATGTTTTTTACACTCGTAGATTAGTGTTATTAAAAAATAACTAGCATCATCCAAGCTGTAAATCTAAAATTGCGGCCATTCTAAATTTTAAAACTTAAATACTTTGTTAACGGTAAAATTTTAAATGACCGCTATTTTGGATTTTGAGCTTGGATCATGCTAGCTATTTCTTAATAATACTAATCTACTAGTGTAAAACACATACCAATTTCAAAATAATCTGTTAAAAATGTTTGGAAAAAAAATTTGTGAAAATACAAAATTGCGAATATCTGAGAATAAACGTATTAGGCCAACCTCTATTGGAACTTTTTTCTTCCTTTTAATGTTCCCAATCACTCACCGAAGTCCTGAAACGTTTTTCATGGACACTCTGTATATGCAAAATCCCAGTCTAAGTGTAGTAGGATAATCAATATGCACCAAATTGTTTAAACAGCTTTAGTTTTCATTTTCTATTTATTTATTTTCATCCCATAAACTAAAAAATATTTACATACTATATAAATTCTTTATAACTAGACATCTCAAACAAACAAATTGTAATTAGTTCCCCACAAGTAAGAGTCTGTGGGTGGGAAACTTGTCGTAATACTACCCAGTTGTGGAGAAATTATTATGAAAATAGAAAAAAGTAAAAAAGATATTTAAAGAGAAGAAAGCTAGAACATTTAGAAATTCATGCATCTTTAAAGTGCAATGATTTTTAATACAAGGGAACGTAAATGCCGACAAACTTGGATTCTTTAAGCTATTTCACTGAAACACAATCTTTCGTCTACGCAATTGAAGCACTTTCACTCACACCTCACATACTGCGCCCAGTGTATGTTGACTCTTCTGTATTTATAAGACTCATTTCACACAGCTCGGGCGAAACAGTGATTTGTGAAAAGAGCTTGGGCGGAACAATGATTTGTGAAAAGAGCTTAGTCAACATATTTTTTTAATGTTCTCCCGTATGACTTCTAGAAGCCATTTATTTTACTTTTATTTTATTTTTATTTTACTTTTGGAGCAGATTCGAAGAAACTTAATACTGGATGACAGACGTGGAAAAATAAGTTTTATATACAGTATAGTGTGATGAGGTTTCAGTCGTTTTCGTCGTTCAATGGTTTTGAAACGTCTTGGTGTGACAATCCAGAATTAAAAATATATTTTGCTAATTATGGAAGTGAACTAATGTGGAAAGTAGTAGAATACATAAATACAAGATATTCAGAAATAATAATACTCTATTAATAATCAATAAAGCTGAAACTGAATAATTTACTCCAGTAATATTGTCATTAATGGGTAAGTAATATACCAAAGTTTTCAGCTGAGTTTTGGCTCATTGTTGTTACATTACCCTTATTCATGTTACATTAAAAATGTTGGATGGTAACGTTGAAAAGGCTTTTGATGTGCTTGAACTAGAGAAAACTCTATTGGTTAATGTAGTGCAATGTCGGTTTAGGACGAGCTTTCAAAAACAATCACCAGGTAGAAGGTCTACTTATGATTGGCACAATAAATGCAAATAAACGGTATCAGTGGACTGATGCATACTTTCTCCCTTAAATAAATTTGAAAACGACAATCTGTAATAAAACTATCATGTTCTTCAAAGTTTATCTAAACATTATTTAATAATTTATTGTTTGATAAAATTACCATTCCATTTCTGAAAATAAAAACAAAAGAGACAAAGTGAAATTGATTGTTCGAATTGTATTACCCACCCTCCACAGGTAATACCAAGCTTTTTTGAGTTGGTTTTGTTGGGTGATTTAACCTTACGCTTCACACCAAGTTTCATGGAAAACGGTTGGAAAATAAGGAATAAATTGATTTTTTTTATATTCTCCATAAGAATAACATTGGGCGCTTCCAAACAACGTACTGCGTTTATCATGGATAGTAAATTTAACTTTTATCTGGAACCGTTAGTCGTAGACAAAAAATTAAAAATGACAATTTGTTTAGTTTTTTAAGCTGGTTTCAATGGTGCCACTCCAATTATAATTTACTTTAATCGTTTCCACTGAAAATTTAAAAATTTGATTTTTTGACATTTAAAAGCCCATAACTTTTGAACCGTCATTTTTACAGACATGCGGGTGGTGTCAAATTATTTTGTACTCTTGTGCACTATAAACTATCAAAATCGTTAGAGCCGTTTTAGAGAAATTTGGATTTTTCACGCTTTTTAAGAGTTTTAGGGGTGAACTACCCTTAATAATAGAAAATTCAAAAAATGAAAAAAACACCTGGAGATACCGTGAATATATACATACATGTCAAATTTCATCTAAATCGGACCAACGGGGTAGGTTGTGGCACATTCAGACACACACACACACACACACACACACACACACACGCACGTACGGACGGACGGACGGACGGACTATAAACCTTAGATAGAGGCGGCCCACGAGGAGTCAGTACGAAACGTTAAATAGAAGCATAGGCTGAAAAGTACATCAGATGAAAGGCATTTTAATCAAAGTGCAATGCCGCAAACCCAACTTCAAAAAGACGACCTAGTAGGAAATGGCAGCCATTTAAAGATGGCTTTAATTTTAATTTAACGTACGGACGGACGAACGGACAGACGGACATCACCTCCAAAGCCACTTTTTTGGATTCAGGGGACCCCAAAACGGATATATCCACCCTCAACTCAAATTCTAAAATTTTGACGAAAACAATACTTTCTCCATATACTATGTATAAGGAGAGAAAGTAAAAATACAGATAGCTAATGCAAAAACCTCTGGGAGGCTATAGATCTATCTACCCAAAGAATCACATCAAAAATTAACCCAATAGACGGGAAACGATCTCGCGACTCGCCAAGAAATGGGAAGATATACTAACGTCTGAACAAACACGTCAAGTGATGGAAGTGGGTTTAAATAAGCTTGTATTGGTGTATTTAAACAGTGGAAGGGGGTTTCTCTTACAATTAATTAGTTGTTTATCTGTAATCCAGAACATTGAAGACTTCACTTTTTTATTGAAACTGCATGCAATAAAAATATTATTTAGTTTATAGCGACAATAAAAATCCACATTATATTTATTTATTGTGTCCTGATTTGTGACAATGCATGTAAATACATAAAATAAAACTGATTTAAAGGCCCTTAAAAGGCATAAAATCTTTGTTTACTTTACAAGTGATCTATCTTACTTCATTTTAAAAAATTACATAAAAAAGTTCAATAAAATAACACAGTAATAATCTAAGTAAGTAAACAATGAGAAGATCGGCGAGGCAAAACAGACCCGTTTTGCAAAGAGATTTCAAAACAAATCAAAAATGGGGACGAGGAAATCTTAATACACGATCTCGACGGGTTTCTGTATCAAAAGTCCGATACCGGAAACCGACTTGTTGTACCAAAGGGGATAATAGCAAAAGTGTTGGAAACACACCATGATTGCGTTTTTAGTGGACACTAGTGCATCAAAAGTACGCTGGAAACAGTCAAAGCACAGTGTTATTGGCCGACATTAAACAAAGATGTTACGGAGTATGTTAGTACTGTATATATCAATTATGTAATCTTAGGAAACTGGGTAAGCGATACACAGTCCCATGGGTATCTTTGATCTTTGAAGTATGGACATTGTGGGTCCTCTTGTTGCTTCAAAATCAGGAAATCGTTACCTTTTATCTTTTATAGACACAGAACAAGATGGGTGGAGGCCATTGTCATTCCAGATCTGACAGCAGCTAAATCATTTGTTACTAGCATAATATCAGACTAGGGGATCCAAAGTACCCATTACTAACTGATACTAACTTACTAACTGATAAGTGGCAGTAACTTTCTTTCAAAGTTATTCAAAGCAGTTAGCAAGTTACTGAAAATGTCTAAATTGCAAACAATAGTGATGGATCCAATGAGTAACGGGTTATGCTAACGCTAACATCAGACCATAGCTGCAATAGTGTCGCACTATGTCAATAAAGATGATAGAAATTGAAACACATTCGAATGAATGTGCCCCAATCTAGCACGTTTTACTATAAGCACGTAGGAATGTGCTTATGGCACTGAGAAATGCCACACATCCGGAGACAAAGAACACGCCATTTTATCTGATGTACCGTCGTGCGTACCTGCGGACAATGACTATGATTTCTCAGACGACAAGGGGAGTCCAGTAGAGGAATTAGCCGATAAAAATTGAGACGAGAACGAATTAGCTGCAAAATAACGAAGAGACGCGGCTAAAGAACAAAGAGTACTATGATAAAAAATATTCGATTGTTCGCGTTAAGTGTAGGCGAGTTGGTCTGTGTTATCATCCCGACAACAAAAGGTTGCCCAGTCTAAGTTTAAACGCTATTGGTCAGGACCTCGTGAGGTGATTGGAAAGTCAAGCGAATTAGTTTATAATATAAATATGAATGGAAGGATAGTAAATTTACATGTCAATAAGCTGAAAAATTGTCGAATTACTCAGCTGACTAATAAGGCGCGCACCGTAGCTGATAACGGAGCGGGACGGACCACAGCTGTTCCAGCTGATATGGGCGACGACGTCACTAGTATACAAAATCATGGTGATAAAAACAAAAGCAGGGAACATTGTGCTCTCTTCTTGAAGAACTGAGGCGTGAGAGCAATATTTTTTTGGCTCTCAATGCAAACCTTTGAACCAAAAAAGTAAATAATTAAAAATGAATTCATTCATTTGTGAAACATTTATTTTAAAAAATAATTTTTTTTTTACTACTCAGTTTACACACTTTTTAACAGCACGGTAGGCAATGTGTAACGGTTCCTGGTCTTGGGGTTACATCATTCAAACATTGAAGGCTATCTCTTAAATTAGAAGATATTATGATCCCCAGATGGGTCATGTCTTTTTCACGGAATATGCTATCTACTTCATTGAAATAATCTGTTCACAAATGAAGTCAGGGGGAAAATTGTATCCTACGAACGGCTTATTGGCATAAATTTAAAATTTAAAATCCTGATTCAAAAGGATAAAATTATACCTCACCTGAACACTATCGGATTGAGATGCCAAACCCAACCACAATTGTTCAGCATGCGAGTTAATTGTAGCTTCTGACATTTACCACTGCGTATTCATAATACACCACAATGGTATTTTACTCCAGAGCTTTGGAAGAGAAGGTTCAGCTTCAAAGTACCATATTACCATATACTGTTTAGTGTAATCCTTAGTAGTGGGCACTTTGACGTTCTCGAGGCAACACCTGCCAAAATGACTGGAAGATAACCAAGTAATGGAAAAGAGATGGTAAACTTTGATGAACACGGCACCAAACAAACAGTGCAACTATCACCTGAGGGATTAAAATGAAAACTTTCTTCACAACCTGAAGAATCTCCCTATGAAACAACATAAGGAAGACAATGTAGATGTAAACAAGAAAAGAACCAAGCGGAGAGGGCGATTCTCGAATTTGCCATGTTTAAAACAACTACGTGAGTTTGCATCTAAGTATAAAAAGACATATCCAGAAGTCAACCGAGCTGCAGTTAAGAAGTACACGCAAGAAACCCCTGAGGTAAATTGAGTGGCTGTTAAAAGATACACACGCAAAAATCCAGAAGTAAACAGGGTTGCAGTTTCAAAATATGACAGAAATAACAAAAACGCCAGCATCGTAAAAACAAACTGTGGACTGTATACACCAACTCTGGACTCAAATATGACCCTGACATCTGTTATGAATCAGATAAGACCATTGCGATTGGAGCCCAGAATACTGTATGCATTTATTGTAAGGCATCAAAATGGAAAAACGAGTCAAAGGGGTTGTGTTGCAGCAGTGGGAGAGTTTGCGTAAGACATCTTGAAAAGTGACCTGAACCACTTCATAGCCTCATTGTTGGTGAAGATCCCAAAAGTGAATATTTCCGTAACAACTCCAGAAAATACAAAAGTGCTTTTCAAATGACATCTCTTGGAGCTAAGCAAATCGTTGAAAGTGGGTTTATGCCAACATTTAAAGTACGAGGTCAAATATACCATTTAACTGGTAGCTTATTGCCTTCATCCAACAATGGCGACCATCAATTTTTACAACAGTATTTTATCGGTGATTACAGCAAGGAAACAACGGCACATTGTAAGTATATACCAGGCAGGAGTCAAACCAGCATTGGTCCAACAATTGCAGAATATGCTTCACAATTGTAACAACTATATTATGGATTTTAAATGTGCCATTGAAAGTGAGAAAGAACCAAGTAGACAGTTCAAAATGGTCATTCATGCGGTTAAAAATTCTTTCAATGCCCATAGAGGCCTTCAGGTAGAATGAACCAGTAACAGGAGAAGTTGGTGCAGTTATTGTAGGCCAAGAGTTTGAAAAAGAGACATTATAATAAAGAGTGTAGATCGGATAGACTGCAGCGTATTAGTGAAACCCACAGATCGTATGATGATTTGCAGTATCCTCTGATGTTTTGCTATGGTGAGGATGATTACTCTATTTCCATCCCTCAAACTGACCCAATTAACCCCCCCTGTAACTGACCCCCTTTTTCGAAAACAATTTCTGCAGCAATGTTCTACTGTTACTATTAGTTGATTCAGGCCACTAGAATAGAATTGAAATGAATATACCAAAGGGCTCCGACCCGGAGGGCAGAAAATGGTGCAGTGTCAGGTTTTATAAATTTAGTGTTTACAAAATTATAAGCTGTGATTTTATTAAAAAAACTATGGCCCTATTTACTAGATTAAGATAATATTGATTTGTTATTCTATTGTAGATTGTGATAATCTTAAGAGAGTATTCTTTTTAGTCTTGGTTTTAAATTTATTTTAAATGATAATTTAATTATTGTTTGTGTTTTAAAACCACTCTATGTTATAAGCAAATGAAATAAGTTTAAAGTGATAGGTGCCGCCAAGGGTAACTATTCCATGCAAGACCGGTCATCCGCCTCTTCGATATAGAGCCTGTATGAAATCCACCGACTCAGGTTAAAACCTAAGGTGCAGCACCTTAGCTAAGCTAGCTCACCCTTTGACGAGAGATAGTATCGTCTTGAATATTGTGAAGAGCACCCTCGAATGGCATGATGGATTGAGAACGGGGGGTAGTGAGTTAAGGGTGGGTGGGCGTACGTAGGCCATTGCTGTTCTGCTGCACGAGTCCACGGCGTCATGAAAGTAGACTGTAGGAGGAGTAGTGTAAAGGGCTAGCACTGACGGTATAGCCTTATGATAGGCCCTTGAGAACCCTAGTGAGAGAGGCACTGAAGGCCAACCCCGACTATATCTCGGGGACGCCAAAGAGGTGCTAGGTCCGTCCCGCTTGCGGCGGAGGCTAGTCTGGACTAGCCTCTAATGTCCTGGGTAGTATATTGGTTCTAATACCCGACTTCAAAACTGAAGGTCACCGTATAGAATCCCGCAAGAGTCGAATCTGGATCCAGTCACCATTTGTCATTGGGCTATTAATTAATTATGCTTCCTTACAACAGGTCGACGTTAGGTAGTAACAAGATCGGGGTTTGGACCATTCCCATCAAAACGTTAAAAAATGCCTGTGGCATAGAAATACACAAAATACAAATGTCCCGGGATTCACCGTGAAAATGCCCAATGGGACATGGCACGAGGGCATCCCCACTGGTCTGTACTTGTACTCCCAGGAGTAGTCGACCATCCTCCCCTGCGAATGGGGTCGCTTCGGCGAACCCCCGAGAGAGGGGCTAGACGACTGATACCTTTCACAGGATCCATGTTAGCGAACAGATGTAACGGTCCATAGAAGGCGTATGCCGTAAAGCCCTAGAGCTCCGGCCCGCAATCCTCTACCCAGGGATCAAGGTAGTTGTGACCTCCGAATGGAGAGAGTCACGTTCTCGGCCGAACATCATTCCGGCTTAAAAATGTGATGATACTACGGGCTGGAGGGGGCTTCAATCCCTTTTGGGTTTGGATTCGTGGTGACAGTGGTTGTTGCTAAAATGCACTAGTCGAACCCCTGTTCCTTGCAGAGTGGGGTTTACCAATGGTAAGGTGTCACTCGTCTCTGGGCCGCATTCGGGTGGACAGCCGGTCGCAATGTGTGAAATGGGAAGCAGGTGGGGATAACACTTGCCGGTGAGATACATCGGTCAGGGTGGCATTGATAGCTATACGGATCGGTCTAGATAACGAATCGTCGGATGAAGTCACTTGCGACCATTCGTGGTTAAGGTTAAATATATTTAATACCGAAAATTTTGTTCGTGACCCCTTACTTCCCTTTAGTATTCTAGTTACCTTGGATTCACTGATATTTCATAATATTACATGTAGCTTGTTAAACTGGAATAAAATTTTAAAGTAAAAATTAGCCAATAACTCACTGCTCAATAATTTCAACTCAAGTTAAG
This sequence comes from Nephotettix cincticeps, assembly GCA_023375725.1. Lineage (NCBI taxonomy): Eukaryota > Metazoa > Arthropoda > Insecta > Hemiptera > Cicadellidae > Nephotettix > Nephotettix cincticeps. Next base: position 78,536,020 of record CM041791.1, on the reverse strand, counting down.
TTGTTACCCATGTTAAATATTAAATTGCACATGCATAAAATATTTTAATGTTTAAAAAGATTGTACTGTATAAGACAATGATGTCATAATATGGAATAATTTATTTTGAAACAATTTTACTCGTTGAATTTTTTCCCTATCATTGATAGTTGTCCGTCAATTTAGCATTGAAGGTTAGATATTTCAGCGAATGTGTAACGTTCATTATCATTTGGCTTACGGAGCGGGGGCGATTGTGGGATACGAGGGAATTCTTTCCCACACATGGCATGCCGCATGCCAGTGCGGTTTGAAATCTTTGATTTTAATGTGTTTAAATTAATTATTTGTACTTATTTACTCAAATCTAATGACTAATTACTAATCTCGAGTTTTTTAGGGAAACTCCTTATTTTGTGTTGTTTGTGTATGGTGTTTTTAGTAAATACAACAACGTCAATAGAAAGGTAAAAATAAAGAATGGTACGTTACATCATACAAATCAAGGGACATTATCTTAAAATCATTATATTTAAAATGTATCTACTGTATTTTTACATTTAAAATCCAGGTTTTTTCTCTGAGTTCAGCCAATTCGTTATCTATGAAGATTTACTATTCAAATATTGACAATGACAGACTCATTTAATTTATTTAAGATCGAAGACCTGATTCATTGTTTAGGCTGAAACATGTTGTAAGGCGTGTAAATCTATATAAATAAAATTAGAGTTTTGTCTGTACATTGCTCAGAATTATTCATTTTTTAGTTATTTTTACTTTTCGTGCGTTAGAGAAGCCGAAACCGGTCTTATCTCAATTTGTGTCTATTTGTCTGTGACGCTCCAGGAGACATTTTACGCCGTCTTCTCCGAAAAAACGGGAGTACTGATTACAATGAAACTTATTTCATGTATTCTCTAAATTCCAGATAAGGTTTATAAATGCTTGAAATCGCCCGCCGCCTCTTGAAAAGTAAATAACGAGCATTTAAAAACCCACTTTTACGCGATATTACTCGCATTTTGATTGTTTTCAATGAATAACTTACTGATAGTAACCAGCTGTCTTTGTAGTTTGAAGATTTAATAGAAATAAAAACAATCAGCTGTCATATCAATATTAGTTAGTTTATATTGGTCATTTATTTAAACCCATTTCGAAATCATACTATATTAAAACGTTATTTTAACGTATAACTAATTATAATAGTTGTATAAATGTTCTAATCTATTTAATTATAAAGTAATGCTAAATAATAAATTTGGGGATCGATTTATTTTCTTTGTATTGATTTGTTTAGGATTTGAGGTTTACATTTTGGTATGATTATCTTTTTTCATTATACTGAATCCTACAACCCGTACAAAGGACGGGCTTACTGCTAGTAAATAAATAAAATAAATAAATTCTGGTTTGTGAAGGTATTTAGCCCACCAATCTTTTATTGTTCATGGTTAGTGGGCAATGGTAAATGAGATTTATTCATGGTAAATGTTATCAAACTGAGGAATTAAAAGTAATTTCACCATCAGTTCGTTAAATTAAAATGGCATAATTTATAACATGTTTTAATGGGTGGAAGATGCTGGTGCTTTCAATAATATGAATAAACACATTTAGAGTCCTCGTATTAACTGTTATTATCATTCCATATACGTTATTCATGCAACATTTTGCACAAATCGTGGAAATAGGCGTTCAATGAATCCGCTCATCACATTCGCATAGAACGAATCTAATTCGCAAAGTATCTAGCGTCTAGTGCAGTGAACCAGTTATTATTCCTTACGTAAAAAGTTAGCATACAAATTAATTGGTACAGTTTAACGTGGAGTGCGGACCACTGCCTCTGAATTATCTGAGAACTGAGTCTAATTATGAGGATGGTCTTTGCGGATTATTCAATAGTGAGGATGTTAAGTTAATCCACACAAGAGAACACTACACCCACTAGCTCATTACTGTCCACAATTAGTGTTCTCAAAGTAGCTGTATTACAGGACACGTACGCTCCCAGTTCGGAGGCTACGGTGTGTTAGTGTTAGCGGGATTTCTTATCTGTGACGCCAAACACAGCTGAGAGGGGCCCTTTTAGGGCTGGCATCCTCCATGTGTTTCAGAAGTCTCTTCCTAAATATTATGAAGGGTTTCCTTATCATCGTAGAAAATATGTGTGATATTCTAGTTTAACTCTTACAGTTGCCATCGGCTGTTGGGCTATTAATTAACAGTCCTGTCTAAGGAACATGTCAGCCTTAGTCAGTAACAAGACTACAAAATCGCGCCACAATCATCCAACATTCATTCCTCATTCATACTTGGCTTAAAATACCTACCTGGGTAGGTCGTCATTTCAGTTAAAAAAGTATTAAAAAAAAGTATTAATCAGGTGCCTACCTTCTGCTTAATATCGTCCATCTTATTTGTCTTAAATAACAGCCGTTTCAAAGACTTAAAAATAAAGTATTATTATCAATCTCATCGTTATATTAATGATTTTAGCTAATGAATATGCAAAGAGCACAGCCTGTATAAGAGGTCTTATTTAGATGAAATTTAGTCTTTAACCTCCATATTTCCAGACATTTTAATTTTATCACTTTAAGTGTAGTTTACCCTTAAAACTCTCGAAAAAGTGAAAAATCTAATTTTATATGACAGCTACAACTTTTTTAAATTCCATGGTTTATATAGAGCTTAAGAGTCTCAAACAATATAGCATTATCTGCATGTGTTTAAAAATTACGATTCAAAAGTTCTAAACTTTTAAAAATGTAAAAAATCCGTATTTTGAATTTTGGCAAACAAAAACTTTACAAAGTTATTTTATTTTTGCCTTTAAAACCAAATCAAAAACCACTCTAAACAAATTTGTACTTTGACTAAAGAAATTCGAACATATTTTGATCATGACTTTATTGATTTCACTAGAGTTAAAACTATGTATCACAGGAGTTTTTTAAGCGCTGAATAACCTTGATCTTAAGCAATATTGGAGAAACAGCCATACTTAAATTAATTAACACTATAGTTAATACTTGGATGGATGGATTGTGAGGTTTCAGTGGGCTGAAGGCCCACTGCGGCTGTTATAGGACTACGTCCTCTTCAGCCAGTTAAGTTAATACTTGAATTAGACAAAAGATGATGATTAAGTAGCTGGTTTCACGATACACAATGAAGCCCTTAACGATAACGTGGACACTTTGAAGGGTTGTAGGACGAAACCCAGAATTTTCCAGCCTTGGGACCTGCTGCAATCGATTTCTCATGGCAAAACCCCGTCACAAAAAAAATGTTCTTAGCCCTGAGTAAGAGGATTTTCACGGACAGTGATTATTTTAGAGTATAAGATTTATTGAATTAAGTGCTAACTATCGTTCCTTAGTCTATACAAAGTCTATACTAATGAAAATTCTTATAAATGTTCACCATTGTTATTAAAATTTTAGGTTAGTTAAGTCCAGTTGGATTCATTAAAAATAAGGAAACCCAACATAATTATGAATTTTTTAGATAGAAGAAACAAATTTTACAACAAATGTTATTGTTTGAAATTCACTAAATTTATTGGAAGGCTCGGGGGCGAATTCAATTGTATTACATTAATGTTAGAAAAATTGTTTTATTGCCGTTATTTGAAAATGATTAAATTCAGCAAGAGTCAGGACGGATTTAATGGTACAGTATTACGCATCGGCGAAATATAATAGGTATAGGAATAGGTACTAGTTAGAATAGGATCAACACATTATTTACTGTATTTACAGAATGACAATAAAGTTTTAGGACGACTAAAAAAATTTAAAACAAATAACATAACTTTATAACGAAAATAGATATAAAAAGATATTTGGCATATTATTACTGGTACCTAGTATAGTAACCTGTACCTTTATGTGTACATGGAGATCGGTTGGTGCTTATGGGGGCCTATTTTCAAAATTATAAAAAATTACATACGATCTTAGCAATTTAAAATGTGTAAAAATTCATAAAACCGATAAAAATGGTCGAATATTGCTAATAGACTAGAAATGTAGCCCTATATTGATGAAAATCTTAATTAAAAATTAAGAATTCACATTTAGTTAAGCATTTTTGTTTGCGGGCAATCCCCAATAATTATTTTTTTAGATACTTTGGTACTTTGTAATGTTGCCATGTAGCATATCACAGTAATGGTGAGTAATAGCGGAATTTAAATTTGAAAACGAAGGAAAATATTTGGTGTTACGAGATACAGGGAATACATTTCGGCTACATTTTAAAAACAAGAATGATTATAATTAGGCTTCTATATCAATTTTCCCACATTTTCCAACTTTTTGACCTAGCATCTAAACTATACATTTTAGCGCGTAGAAAGAACAAAAAACTGAAAGAACTGTCAACTATTCCATGGTCAGCAAGAAACGGGCACAAGATGCGAGGCCAAAGGAATCCTTATAAACTAAAACCGTTTGAAACTACTTTCATAGTTTGTTTCCTGAGTAGGCCCAAATATTTTACATAGTATTCATAAAAGGCCTAATTAATCCAGTCATCCCATAAGGAAGTTTCACCACGACAGAGCTACACTGCCCCAGTAGAATACTCCTTTGTCAAAAGAGTAAATTTTTATAACAGTTAGAAGCTAGGAAAGAAAACAAAAAACTTAACGTTATGAAAAATATACATGCCATAAACGAAGCACAAAATATGACGAAAGAACTGTAACGATTGTCAACTGTAAATCTTGGCGACAAGGAATATTTTTAAAGTTTTTAGTTTTTGTAGTCAAGATTGATACATTTATTTTTATCATTGCTAGTTTGTAGCTGAATTTAAAAGATTATATTCAGCTTTAATGGAATTTAAGAACAGGTTTTCATCTCCAATCTATTGTACGAGTTGGACGGTAAACTCAGTCAATTACAATCGGTATGATGTATTTAACGAGATACAGTTTCTCACATAAATTGACCAATAACGATATAAGTCGTAGTCGGAAGAAAAATCCCACTGACCAAAAATAATTATAAGTAAATTAAAAAACCTTTTGATGTAAGTAAAACACAATTTCGCTCACCTTTCACAAATTTACTATGTTTCCGTAAATTTCGTCGTAGCGGCTAATCTATGCATTTTCGTACCTTGGAAATTGGCATATTTTGACTCATCGTATAGGAAAACATATAATTCGATACATGAATTGTTAAATTTGCACATTAAACTCAGTCAATATAATACATTTACCAAGATTCAATTATACTGTAGGACTTGTGTTACCCGTCGCGCCTTGCTTCGATGTGCAAAACTAACTTTTTATATTCGCTGGCAAATATAAAATACAGTATGATTATTATTATTATTCTGAATTTTCAGCCTATCCAGGCATTTTAAGCCAAAATATTTGTGAAAAAGTTGAGTTTATTCATGAAGACTTGTAGCAATAAGACATATAAGATAGAGACAGACTATATCATCATACACCAATATAGGGCACCTTTCCTCGTTTTGTAGCCTACACAAAGAAATACACAATCTCACACGCACGTGCACACGTGCATACAAAATCAAATAATCCATAATAATACACATTATAAACCACTTATATATTTCAGGTAGTAAAGGAAAATATAAAAATATAGGCCTGCAACAGCTGATTATTATAATAAACATAATATGTATAAACATTTGATTTTTAATCATAATATATAATTCCCAAAATCTGTAAAATATTAAAGTGATGATTAAAACTTTTCATTTTGTACAGTATATTTGCTTCATAGTTTTACATTAACGAATGATTAGGATGGCTGTAGGATGTGCGGAGGACCATGCGGTGTATGACTTACGTGGTTGGCTTTCTTGGTTGTATATGATTTTACATTAAAAAACACTTGAAATGAAAGACATGACTGTGATTAGTTTGATGTATTAAAGAAAACATTTCTCCATATTGTTTGTTTACATTTTGATAATAACAATAGATTTTAATAAAAACATATGTTCGTATAAACAAAAAACACTGAACAATGGCATTAGATAGTAAAGCTAATTTACAATTTTTCATTATTTGAACAAATTACAGATTATAAATTTTCAAATTATTTAATCACGTCTGTTAATTTTTGTAACAATTTTTCAAAACATTATTATTGTTATTTTTAATTTGGATAACATATAAACTTTGTTTTTTTAATCATAAAACATAATTGCTAAAATCTGTAAGGAGAAAAATTCTATTTACGCAGTAATTGGATGCCATGGAGTACTATTTTATGCTTTCTTCTTTGGCTTGCTCTATGGTTCAATTAAAAAATAAAGCGGATTTGAATGGTCAGCTAGGGCGTCCACACGTGCCGATATTGTATTTTAACATGGATTTGTCTTAGCTCTGGGAGGGTTGGTGATTTTTAAGATGGAAAACATGGTTTCCATAGAAACTACTTGAACTATTGTATTGAATTTAAAAATATAAAAGAATTAGAACATCTGTTTTGATCTGTTTAGACTTAAAATATTCCCTGTAGACTTATCGATGATCTAACCTATTTCCCACAAGGAAGTAAATACATTTTTGAAGTGACGGCGGCCAATGTCGGAGTTGCGGCGAATCTTCGATTTCTTTTGCCACTTGTACATCGAGTTGGCTCGTTGGCCAACTCGATTTATCTCGAGGTGTCTAGGTACCTTCACGTAGTTACGTGAAGGTACCTGGATAGGTACGTGGTGGTACGTGGAAGGTATCTGGATGTTGATCGTTGTTTGCTGTTTAATGCGCTTTCGATTTGATGTCGGTGAAGGTTGTCGGCGTCGGGGCATCACCAAGATGAGGCGTAATAAGAACTCATAAACAGATTGAGTGAATGTATTTCAATAAAATAACCTCTCATACCAAAACAAAACAAAACATTTCTAAAAACAATTTTAGACGTTGCCTAGCAACGTGTCAGCTGGTCGCCGCAAACCTATTGATGCAAGTAAAACGCAATCACACTCATGTATAAAAAATATATATTTCCATAAATTTCTCAGGAGCTGCTAAAATATGCATTTTCGTAAGTTTTAAATTGGCATATTTAGACTCATTGTACTGAAAAACATATAATTTGACAAATTGTAGGATTTAGACACTAAACGCATGTATTTACCGAGATAAATGCCTAACTTGATCAATAACGTCACAAGTCTTAGTCTGATGACAAAATCCTATTGAACCAGAATGAATTCAACAAATTTTTGGTATTAATAAAATATATTTCGCATGTATACTATAACCCCATGTTTGGATATATAAATATAAAGATTTGTACAGTAAATGCAAGTCGTATGACACAATACCCTAAAATATCGATAATAGCTATTATTATTCATTTATCCTTATAAAATCAATAATTGTATTAAAAGTTAAAATAATACCACGTTATTAAAATACCTCTGTACGCACTGTATAACCATTTATTTATGAATGACTTGTGGTGGGCGATATAAACTATGTAAACGATATGCTTATTGTTATATGGCAAATAATGCATTTGTATCGATTTACATATACTGTACTGTACTCCAGAAAAGTTTTGTTAGAAATAAGTATGCATGTTTGCTGCTATGAGAAATATTAAAATTGAGATTTTTGACATATACTTTACCTTAACTCGATGTAGGTTTATACCAACTTATATTATATTACAAGTTATAAGTACAGTAGAACTCCAACTATCCGAATTTGTTTTGACGGGACCCCATTCGGTTGACAAAATTATAATTGGAGTGTTCAAGAAAAACCGGCAGTTTAGTAAGAAAAATCCATTTTATATATGTAGTATTATTTTATTTCAGGGTTTCTAGGTAAAACGGAAATGCAGGGTTCAAAGTGCCGTAGGTCCAAACTGCTTTATGCACACCTTCATATAAGATTTATACGTCTCTAAAAATCGTTGGTTTTTTATAGAAGTTCACAGCACTTTGAGGCCAAGAATTCAGGCCTCAAAGTGCTGTGGGCCCAAACTGCTTATATACGTCTCTAAAAATCAACGTTTTTTCAGAGAAATTCACAGCCCTTTGAGGCCATGATTTCTAGGGCTCAAAGTGACGTTGGCTCAAACTGATTTATATACATCTATATATATATATGTGTATATATATATATATATGTGTCTGTGAACACGATAACTCTCGTAAAAATGGTCCGATTCTGCATTTGCTCAGACGAGTTTGTAAACCAGACATATCGGACAATCTGAACGGATAGTTTAGGAGAGTTTTGTATCCCAAAAATGGCTTTTTTGAATTTTTCCCATGTAATTTTTAAAAATTTCTAATTTTATATTTCACCATTGGAATCAGCTTAAAAAACTACACAATTAAGTTCCTTAAAGTTTTTCTCTATCTTCAACGGTTACCGAGATATAAAAAAATCTAAACACAGTACGTTGTATTTTTGAGGCTCCAATGTTAATCTTATGGAGGATTAAAAAAAATTAATTTTTCACTTATTATCTAATATTTTTGGATGAAACTTGATATTTAGCTTCATGTAGTTGAGATCCATACATTTGTGCTAAAAAATTATAGTTTATGTGTTTATCATGGCAGCAAACCTGCATACTCTTTTCCCATGTTAATCATATGGAGATTAGGCAAACTCCTATATTTATGGACAGATGTTGATGAAAGTTGGTATAAATGTTAAAAATAAAATTTTTGATGGTATAAATGGCTACTTTCAGTGTTCCTCACAGCAGCAAACCTACTCACTCTTTTCCATTTTAATCTTATGGAGAATAGGCAAAAATTCTCATGTTTATCAACAGATTTTGACCAAACTTGTCATATATTATTATTATTATTATATTATTGATTTGGAAATTCGCTGAGTACGCAGGTCTGCTGCGACGGGGGTATTTATTTTATATTTTAATTTTTTTTAATTTCATATGAAAAACGCAAAAACCCAATTTTTGAGTACAAAATCCCCCCAATCTAGCCGTTCCAATTATCCGATATGTCTGGTTTACAAACTCGTCCGAGCAAATGTAGGAATACACGTCTCTACCAAATTTGGTCTCAATCGGACCATTTTTACGAGAGTTATCGTGTTCACAGACACATACACACCCATATATTTATATATTTATATTATATTACACATATATTATGTATATATTTATACATGTATGTATAAATAGACACATAATATGACTATATTGAATTTCGAACAAAAAGGAAGAAAATTGGATACAAAAGAAGAATTCCAAATTTATACTCACTATCAAATTGACAAAAATAATATACTAAACACTTCACAAATTGAAACAAACAATCCAATATATGAAAAAATTATACTAGGAAGAAATAATACATGCTAACACACTCCACCAATTTGAATACAGTGAAATTTAAATTATCATATGACATTTATTTACATTTATAAATTAAGATTATCAAATTAGGTTAAACATTTTTGTACTTCTTGAAGATGGGATGATTCCCGAAACATGTCGAAGAAATAATTAAAATGTTTTCTAAGGGTATTCGGTTGACTTATTTAAAGATAAATATATATATATATATATATATATATATATATATATATTAACAACTAATGTTTTTGGCCTCTGGGCACCTAAAGACGAAAAATAACATGGTCCCGGGCTTAAGTCTTGCCATGACACCTACAGTAATAGCGTCTTCCCTTTGGGGAATTCGCTAAAAGCCTGGTATTCTTCACTGGCCACACAACTGGATTAAGATGTCAGTATGTTTCCTGTTAAAAATTTGTATTTTATTATATTCTGAAAAGGAAATAAATAATTTATTCATTCATTTACTTCAGGTATACACAGCTATTATCGAAACCAAAAGGCCGGGTTTCAGCCGGTTGGCTTCGGTCTGAGAGACCCCTATACCCATATGGTATAGGGGTACCTGGGTATGAAGTATACCCATAAACTGGATATACTTCAGTTTATGAACAATATGTGGTTAGTTTACCATTACTACTCGTATAATATAAAATATTTTATTTAATGATCATTCACTTACTAAGGCCACTAATATAATTATGAAATAAACAATGCCAGAGAGTACCTACCCTTTTTTAGTTTTAATATTCTGACACGTGTTTCGGGGATTACCCCATGATCACAGTGTTTATCTAACCTTAAAAGTATAATTTAATACCAACCAAAATATATTTAAACATTGGGAACGTTTCATAGGATCCAATGTCATTCGATTCAAAACCTTAAAATAGAGAAATAAACTCTGTTTCATAGGATCCAATGTCAATCGATCCAAAAGTATAGTCAAGTTAGTAAGTAATAGTCAGTGATGTTTTTGAACAGAGTGTATTCGAAATGCAAAACCCTACAAGAGAGAAATAAATAAATGCTGTTTCATAGGATCCAATGTCATTCGATCCAAAACCTTAAAATAAACGGTACTAGTGGACTGACACATACTTTCTCCCTTTATAGTATATATTAAATTTAAAAAAGACAATCTGTAATAAAACTATCATGTTCTACAAAGTAATTCTAAATATCATTTAATAATTTATTGTTCAAATTATATGGGGGGAACCCCCCCTCGGTAATACCAAGATTTTTTGAGCTGGTTTTGTTCGGTGATTTGACCTTACACTTCATACCAAGTTTCATGGAAAACGGGTGGAAAATAAGGAAGAAATTGATTTTTTTATATTTTCCATAAGAATAACATTGGGCGCTTTCAGACAACGTACTGCATTTATCTTGGACACTAAATTTAACTTTTCTCTGGAACCGTTAGTCGTAGACAAATAATTCAAAATACTAATTTGTTTAGTTTTTTAAGCTGGTTTCAATGGTACCAGTCAAGTTATACTTTACTTTTATTGTTTTCGCTGAAAATTTAAAAAATTGATTTTTTTGACATTTAAAAGCCCATAACTTTTGAACCGTCATTTTTACAGACATGCGGGTGGTGTCAAATTATTTAGTGCTCTGTGCACTATAAACTATCAAATTTTAATCAAAATCGTTAGAGCCGTTTTTGAGAAATTTGGATTTTTCACGTTTTTTAAGGGTTTTTGAGGGTGAACTACCCTGAAAAATCAATAATTCAAAAAAATGAAAAAAACGCCTGGAGATACGGTGACTATATATATACATGCCAAATTTCATCCAAACCGGACAAACGGGGTAGGCTGTGGCACTGTACACATCCAGACACACACACACACACACACACACACACACACACACACACACACACACACACACACACGGACGGACAGACATCACGCCAAAACCCACTTTTTTGGATTCAGGGGACCCTAAAACGGATATATCCACCCTCAACTCAAATTCGAAAATTTTGACGAAAACAATACTTTCTCCATATACTATGTATAAGGGGAGAAAGTAATAGAGAAATAAACGCTGTTTCATAGGATCCAATGTCAATCGATCCAAAAGTGCTGTATTTGCGTCGGAGAAATTGAAGGAGTTTAAACGTACTGGGGTTGCTTCTTCAAGTTGAAGGCGTTCAGAATTGTTCGTACCATTCACTGCTGAATTCGCTGGTGTTAATAAGTATTAGTACTCGAAGTAATAACATTAAATTGTAAAAAATAAATGAAAAACAACTCAGTTCAACCATATTGTATTTTTTTCAATTAGACACTTAAACATTTTCGTCACTAATTAGATTTGCTTACCAGTAGGTCTACTTGAGTTTACATAGTTTTTAATTAGATAAATTATATGAAATTTGTATCGTTATTAAAATTTCTTACACTTTAAGGCACTGTGTGATATCAATATATTATAATTCTAAAATAGGTTTTTAATTTGTGATTTATGTATACGAACAAACATTGATTTTAATTTGACAGCAGCTGTTGGTTATTACTTTCTATTAAATTTAAGTACCTGGTGACCGAGCTTTGCTCGTTTAGAATAATATATGTATTAGAAAAATTAAAACACATTTATTACTCAATGAAAACATTTATGTGGTTTAAATAAAACCGATTTAATACACCATAATTAATATAGCACTGAACTAAAAGTATCGCCCCTGGTGGGTATGGAACTCGCGGCCTATAGTTCTTGAGGCAGACACGCTACAACTCGGCTACGACGTTAGTCAATTGAGCGATGCCGGTTAACGTCTTTTAGCCAAAGCCGATCATTTACTGTTTAATTATCCATACCGTTATTATTAGCCTGTGATCAACTAATTTTTGTTATAAACGGAATGAGGATTGAAAAGCAAAAGAGAAATTTAATTTACATCGATTTATTGGTTTGTTACAGTGGCTTCAAGCAATACAACGAATACGTTTTCCATCAAAACTCGGAAGATTTTGGAAATACTTTTTTCTGCTTTTATTTCGCACAGCTATGTTATCCTTAAGTTTTTACAAATTGTTTAGTAACCTAATAATTTTGCATTTATTTAATTCATAAAATAAATATTAATGCATAACCTCTATATTGTTCCCCGTAGTCTTCAATCAAGAACTGTCAAACTGTTATAAACAGCTGTTTTGGTTTGTATTGTTTACATTTGATTCTCCATAAGCGTAATGTTAAATTTTTAGATTTTAAACTTAATATTACAGTAAAACACGAATTTTCCTGGACATTAGACCTATCTAGAACTTATTTTCTACTCGGAAATTAGTTATTTCCAAAATTTAAAGAAATTCCTCGGTGCCGTTTTCGAGATCCGTGTGCAAATATATATATATATATATATATATATATATATATATATATATATATATACAAACCTTGCTCGTATTATAGTATTGGATTGGATACATAATCATCTAAATATATAAATCAAAGTAGTGTTAGTTATACACGCATTATAAATCGAGAACGGCTGGACCGATTTTAATGATATTTGATTTTTTGGATTCGTCTCTGCTCCGGTCATGCTTTAGGCATAATTCAGTTTCCATAAATTCAATTAGTTTCCATTTTATAGCGTTTTAAATTTCTAATGTTAACCTTATGGGCACTAAGATTGTTTTCAAATGTTCTACAATAAAAACATTTGATTTCTTAAGCTACAGCTGTTGTTTTACTTTCCATTAGCAATGTGCTTTACTATCCAATGCCATCTGAAGCATTCAATAATGTAAAACTATGAAGTAAATGGGTATTGTACAAAATGAGTAGATTTATTCTCCACGTTAATAGTTTACGATTTCTGGGAATTATATTATTTTGTGCATATATTTATTTTCTGTCTGATTAAAAGTCACGTGTTTATAATTATTTCGGCTAAATTAAAAATAATTACGGTGTTTATACATATTACGTTTGTTATAATAATCAGCTGTTGTATATCTTTCCTATAAAATCCGTATTACAGTTAGGATCTGTTTGGTTTTAGGTTGGATAGGAAAAATTGTGAATCAATCCACTCAAATTTATTTGTTTTTAAGGAATGTTATTAAATATGTCTTATCGTTTCAGTATTGTTATTAACTAAGCCGCGACCCAGAATATCTAATTTTTCACAACGAAGTCGTAATGCTATTCGACTTCAGAACATGGCCAATCTGAAAGTTAACACGTATTTACTGTTAGGCGTTACGAAGTTCGCCGGGTCAGCTAGTGAAATATAAATCAAATAAAAAAATAAACTTGAAATCTTAAACAAATAAATACAAAGAAAAAGTAATTCTCAGCTTAATTACTTAGTACAAACTTACAATTAGATAATTGACATTAAATTAGAAAATATATATGTCAATATTTTGAAATTTTCCTAACTAATGCCACTGAAGTCCTAAACGAATATGAATTGATAAATGCTGGTTTGAGATGATTTAATATGCAAAGAAGGGGAGTTCATCGTAAACCTTTTTGAAAACTTTGTCTGAAACGATTTGCATTAGTTTACGTAAAAAACATCTTTGACACCGGATGCTCATAGAACATAAAATGGATTACTGGAAAGGGATACCGGCCTTGCAAGAAGGATCAGTTCTGAATGCGATTGTTTCATAAGCTAAAATGGATACAAAACTCTAATCCCCTTCAACAGTCGTCCCTCGTGAAAGATTCCAAGAACACTAGGCCGACAGGAAGTTACCCAGCCTTACTACCCTATTTGAAAATGAGAAATACTTTAGTTTGTCTCTTCTTATTGGTGAGTGAGTATCTGGACACTAAAATCACAACTACACTCTCCAGATCCTGAAGGAAAACTGATCGAGAGGTCGTTGAATTAAACCAAGAATTGGCAAGGCTGTTTGAGTGGCTGGGGATCTTTCGGATCGCCAACAGGGGTTCCGGAAGGGACACTCAACACTCTGCGCCATTTCAAAGGTGTTTGATCCTGTGATACAAGCATATAAAGCTAGTCATTAGGCATGCCCAATTGTGCTGCTGGTCACACTTGATGTGAAAAATGCATTCAACTCAGCCCAGTAGTGTAATATCTTAGTTTCGTTTTTTGAGGACGTTTAGGGTACCAGGGTACCTTCTTGTCATGGTGAGAGATTGACAACTGTTGTATAAGACCGACCGGGGAGTTGAGACCAAGACCATCACTTATGGGGCAGTCCCGGGTTCGATATTGGGTCCGGATCTTATGAATGTTTCCAGTATTGGAATGTTTCTTATGATGGTTTGCTTCAAACTGAAATGATTGTTTCTGGTAGGATATGCCGACGATGTGGCGGCAGTCATAACAGAACGAGACGCTTAGTTGGCCCAATGGAGGCTAAATCAAATCATGCCTCCGGTGGGGGGCTGGATGCAGGATCACGGCCTTCGGCTGGCAGTCTATAAGACAGAGATTTATGCTAACAAGGCGACGGATACCTACAATCATCCCGATGCGGGTGGGTTGACATAGAGCAGATTTAAGTAATTAAATTGTCTGATTTTTTAGGTAATAAAAAAATATTTGTAATAAATTACTTGTAAAAACCCCCTTTTATACACAAATATGCCAGGTTTTCGAACTTAAACTTACCCTTTACACGTACGGATTAAATTTAATTTGCTAGGACTATTTTTTACGAGTTAACATTCCCACAGACACATATATAAAAAGTTACACTTGAAACATACAGTTTTGAAAGAAAAATGTTTTGGAATCTGGGGACCTCAAGTGGAAAAAATTTGGTCCCCATCCTAGGTTTTACCATGTGGACCATGATAATACTCATGGATCTTAATTCTTTAGTAAATTTGCTAAAAGGTGTAAATTAATTCACATTCTATGAGTACACAATTATTTCAACAGTATAAAACTCAGTAAAATTACCACCCCGCACCGGATTTTGCTCCGAACACTTGGCCAGACTTTTGGTCAGTTTTTTACTTTCTCCCCTTATACGTAGTATATGGAGAAAGTATTGTTTTCGTCAAAATTTTCGAATTTGAGTTGAGGGTGGATATATCCGTTTTGGGGCCCCCTGAATCCAAAAAAGTGGGTTTTGACGTGATGTCTGTCCGTCCGTGTGTGTGTCTGGATGTGTACAGTGCCACAGCCTACCCCGTTGGTCCGATTTAGATGAAATTTGGCATGTATGTATATATTCACGGTATCTCCAGGCGTTTTTTTCATTTTTTTTGAATTTTTGATTTTTAAGGGTAGTTCACCCCTAAAAACCCTTAAAAAACGTGAAAAATCCAAATTTCTCAAAAACGGCTCTAACGATTTTGATTAAAATTTGATAGTTTATAGTGCACAGAGCACTAAATAATTTGACACCACCCGCATGTCTGTAAAAATGACGGTTCAAAAGTTATGGGCTTTTAAATGTCAAAAAAATCAATTTTTTAAATTTTCAGCGAAAACAATAAAAGTAAAGTATAACTTGACTGGTACCATTGAAACCAGCTTAAAAAACTAAACAAATTAGTATTTTGAATTATTTGTCTACGACTAACGGTTCCAGAGAAAAGTTAAATTTACTGTCCACGATAAACGCAGAACGTTGTCTGACAGCGCCCAATGTTATTCTTATGGAAAATGTAAAAAAATCAATTCCCCGTTATCAATCAATCAACCCGTTTTCCATGAAACTTGGTATGAAGTGTTAGGTCAAATCACCAAAACAAAACCAGCTCAAAAAAGCTTGGTATTACCGAGGGGGGGTTCCCCCATACCATTTGAACAATAAATTATTAAATGATATTTAGAATTACTTTGTAGAACATGATAGTTTTATTACAGATTGTCTTTTTTAAATTTACTTAAGGGAGAAAGTATGTGTCAGTCCACTGGTACAGTTTATTTGTTTTTAGGCTGTGATAGAATCATTTTTGAAGAAAGCAATAATCATGTCATTTGTAGATAATAAGAGTATATCACAAGGATTATTATATCCTTGGAGAGTCGTGACTAGAGACGTAATAATGCTCCCTTTGTTATATGAAGTTAGGATGTCACTTGAATGAAAGCAACATGATCCTTGAGAAATGTACTTACATTACTGTTTCAGTATATTGGTGACTCAACAGTTTAAGGTAATATAAATAAAATAATATATGATTAAAATAAACATAATTGTTTAAATGAAGATTTATCAGAATGAGGACATTTGTAGCAGCTAATACTGACTGAAATGTTAAAGGAAATGAAAACAAATATAAAGCATTTATAAGTATTTTATTCACAAAATATTATATACCTTATGCTCCATATTGCAAGTAATGTTTAACTTTTAACTTGTAAACAACCAAAGAGTGGACAAAACAAAGCTCTTCTAAGACTACTCCCTAAGAAATACAAGTTTATAGTTAGTCCTAATTATGACATAACACATCCATAGGGGAATTTGTACTTCACACGACTGTTGAAAATGTTAACAGATCTAAATATAAAATCTATTGTGTTCATAAAATCAAAAGTTACTTTTTAACCCAATAGATTTAGTTTGTTTGAATATTTATTTATAAACCTTATTATATGTGATTCTGTAGGAAGTATATGGTAAATTGTATGTAGGACAGTAATTTAATACAATAAGAATAACTGATTGATTCAAATATCTCTGCAAACTGCAGAGAACACAAATAAAATTTAATGATTTAAGTTTTACTCAGCTGAATGTACTTGTGGCACCAAAGCAACTGAGAAGATTCAAATAAACCAGTATGAACACAGCTTAGCAGTAAAGAAAATGTTGGTGGCGGTGTTTAGTAACATTTAATAGAAAGGAAAATCATTACCATTTTTATTTTTATTATCATTTTATCTGTTTTGAATGCTTTATTGAACATAACTCTTAGAATGAAAAATCAATCATGAAATTATAGCTATGTAGATTTTAATTTATGAATAAAACTTACTGATATACCATGGAAATCGTATCAATGCTGTTCAATCACAATCGTTGATTACTAAATACATACTTTATGTCATAAATAGCTACTTACCAGTAAGTGCAGCCTAAAAAACTTTATAATTTCTTGTACTACAACACTTAAATATAACATGCTGATCAAAGTGATTATAAACAAACGAAACCTTCCATTCATTTATGTTTTTATTAGCAACATTTGGTAAACAATATATTTTTTTATTTTAAATACAGTATGTTCCATAATTCTTTTTATATGATATTCTTGATTTTAGGTAAATTGACATGACCTACAAAAATTTCCAAACTCATACAGCCATCATTTTTGTTCAATAAAAGGTTTTCTCAATAACACAGCATAACATAAATATATACTGGTACAGAGCTTACTGGTTATAGATAATTATGCAAAAATAATTTTGTTTCACCTCTTATATTTTCAAAATGGCAGTGGTTTAAAAATTTGAATTTATGTGGATTTAAATAAAACTACCATGATAAAAACAATAATGTAAATAAAAAAGCCTTAATTTGTTTAGAAACAAATCAAAAGATATATTATTAAAGAATTTAAGAAAATTAAACAAAAAATAACAGAAATCCAATGTTTAAGGTAAAGGATAGGATCAAACTCTGTTGAAACAGCCAACAACACACACAAAGATTAATCATTGTGCAATTAGATTAGATTACCTTTGGAAATGCCGACATACCCAGGTACATATTTTAAACCAAGTGTGAATGAGAAATGAGTGCAAGATAATTGTAGCATGATATTTCAGTCCTTTTACTGTCTAAGGCAGACATTATCCTTAGACAGGACTGTTAATTAACCCATTCCTGTCTAATGACGCACAACGTACGTCCACGTACTTCGCTAGACAGATGTCTAATGACTTGCGCTGTGCGTCCCGCAGGGCGGTTACGAGCAAACAATGTGCGTTGCCTGTTATATTTCGATGTAGTTCTTTTTTCCGCAGTTAGGTGTGCTGGTTCATTTCTCATCTGATAGATGGTGTTGGCGTCCTCTTTTATCATCGTATTTAGTGTCAAATGTTCCGTATTGAAAGTAAATTATTTTCTCGTTCGCACAATTTGTTCAGCAATTGTATTTATTGATGATAATACTGTAATAACGATTATTAGTTAAAGATTTATCATTAACTATTTATTACTGCAGGTAACTAGAAGGAGATGTGCCAAGTGAAATAAAGGAATCATTTGAAAATAAAATAAGATTTGACGATACAACAGTACCAACTTGTTAATAAGTCCACAGCTTGGAACTGGTGAAAAAGTACAGTAATAATTTTTTTCTTTCTAAAAGTGATTGTATACACAGTTAAAGGGTATAAGGAACAGGGCAAAGAAATCAAAACGTATAATTCATGAAGTTACTGTTAATTCTTTCACGCTAATAGTGACACGCAGTAGTAGTGAACAACGCTCGATCTTCGTTCAGACCGGAGGGCCTCAGGCGTCGACCGTTCTGCCCGACGGGAATAGGTTAATAGCCCAACAGCCAATGGCATTTAAGTAGCTGGATTACAGGACACACCACCGTTACAGTTGTGTTTTGAAAGCATAAAATATTATGTTAGTTACTTATGAATAAATTTGCACACAATAAACACTATAAATTTGCAACAATAAGATTAACTGTTTGTTGCATTAATTAATGCAACAAAGAGGCTTTAAATTCTTCACAATTCGACAGACAGAAGGGGTCTTTGTGCCTTTTTTAAGTAGCTCTTATAATTTCATCACTCATAATTTCCAAGGTTTAACCTTCAAGACTTAGGCATTTCGTTACACAGCATTCAGTATTTAAATAACCAGCAAACTTTTTTTGTTGGTATAAATTATGAAAAATTTTTAACAACACCGTTAAATTCTAATTTGAAATCAGTATCTATGGAACTAGATTGCCTGAATTTAGTTGAAACTGCTTCCTCTTATTCCATTTTATAGGATCCTTTACTTTAATTCATAGAGATTTACATAATTAAAGGAGAGAATGAAAATACTGTACTTTTTTACAGAAGCGCTCTGCTGATATTAATGTTATGTAAGACCACTCATCTACAACTAAATAATAGTGTTAAACAACTACATTACTGTCTTCATGTACAACATAATATAAACAAATAAAGAATATGATTCATGCATTATACAATGGAAGTTAAAAACCTTTCAATAGTACAGTTTTGGTTAACAACCCGTGGACCCTGAAAATCAGCGTAATTTGTGGGTTTATTGTACAAAGCATGCTTGAGCTTATGCCTTATATTCAAAACATTTGAAAATTATTGGCATCTACACATCAAAATTAATTAATAATTAACAATACTAACCAACCAACCAATTTACAATATCTCAGCACCATTTCAGTCTCAAACAACAATTTACACATTCTTAAATTTATTTTTAGCTGGTTTGTTGGAGAATTTTTGATTGATAAGGATGTCTTAATCATTACTTCTTCCTTGTGGGTAAATTTTCTAGACTTAAATTTAAAAACTTCTACATTTATAACCCTTTAATAATTTTTTGTCCTATTATTATTGTTCTACAAAATCTTAGAAGCCTGTCCAAGAAAAAGTTGTGTTGTTTATCGATGAGTGTAAAATTAAAACATCTACTAAGTATATATCTAATAATATTTAGTCTTAATAATTATTTTAAAGTATTCACTTACTATTCAGAATTAAAAATAAATCCTGCGATAAGAGTAAACCCTGATCCTATTCTGAGGTTTTCCAGAGGTTTGACTGTGCAAAAATCATCATGTTTAGTTGGACAACGACTCAGGTTGAGACCTTTCTAATCCCTTGACACATCAATTACAATGTTAAGGATGGCTAAACAGCAATGCCAGCCAGTATCCACCTGTCATTCAGAGAAA
Organism: Nephotettix cincticeps; assembly: GCA_023375725.1. Taxonomy (NCBI): domain Eukaryota; kingdom Metazoa; phylum Arthropoda; class Insecta; order Hemiptera; family Cicadellidae; genus Nephotettix; species Nephotettix cincticeps. The sequence goes on along the minus strand of CM041791.1, from coordinate 78,515,822 downwards.
TTCTGTTACATGACAGCTATTACACAACTAATAGTACTGTACCTTGTTAAAAACTGAAATTAAAATTTTACTTCTAAGTTAAAATTTAATAACCCAGGTTTATTGCATCAGTGGGATAGAGAATTTCTCAAATAGCGGGTGGATGTCACTTTACCTGGGTCAGTGTCCATCTATGTATGTATGAGATGCCTAAAATAAAACATGATTACTTAAATCACCACAATAAACAATGAATTATAAAAATATAAAAAAATGTATATGGTAACTGTAAGAATGATTTTTCATAAAGTTATTTCTGTAGTTTCAATGGGCAATTCCGAATGACATTAAAACTAGGTATACGTAAAAAACAATATGACACAATAGTAAAGGACTACTTAAAAATAATTCATTTATTAAATTATAAATGCTGATTGTTTACTATTTTATATATATATATATACCATTACTTTATATTTATTACTATTTAGCAGAAATATATAACCATGATCTGATTTCATACAGTATTATGATAATTATCAGTAAGTATTTCCATCACAACCTTGAAAAATTGATAGTTAAAAGTTCTTGAATCATACACAGAATAATTCTACTTAGTTATTTTATTTTAACTTCATTGTATTTATTCATAACCTTGTACATATTAAGTGTAATAAAATTTATATTCAAGCTACCAAACATGCAACTCCGAACCTCACACTTAAGTAGTTAAATATTTCATCTTAAACTATAAAAAATAACATTTAATCTCCAGGATGTGAATGAACATTGAAGATTTTACATTTCCTGAAATAAAATTTTAAAATTAATAGATTCCTTTTAGGAACATAACCCTAAATTATTTACAAAATAAATAAAAAATCTCCAGTAATAAGCTCATAAGTTATTTTTAGTATTACGCTTTCACTACTGTTTGCAAAGTCAAGAGTTGATTAAAAGATTTTTAATATTAGCAGAAAACACTTACGGGAAGAGATCATAAAATGAACTACATAAAAATCCTGTCATGAAATGGAACCTGCCATTAAATCTAATACAACACACAACTGAGTATTCTTTCTACGCAATATTATGACATATTATTTGTACTACAATATAAAGAAAATCAATAAATAGAGTTAAATTGTAGGGAAAATGAAGGGGGTTGTAAAGAATATGAGGTTTGCAGTCTACATCCATACGGACGGACACACTCAGATCAAGTGACTGGGGTTTAAATGGCAGTGAAATACAAGCAAATAAAAAAAGACAAACATAAATTTGACTGGTAGGTTGCAGACTGCACAAACAACAATTCTTCACAGCCTGAAGGAGATTGAAGCCATCTCGTTGTAGGGGTGTTTTAAGACGATTTTTCTACAAGTGCGATGCCAGAGATCCTTGATTGCGGGACAAACTCAGCGGCATTTGGATTCAAGGTACTCTAAAACAATATAATGAATAATACAACAAACTAATAAATAATTTAAAAAAGGCAATCAGTTGACTTTAAGAGTACACAACATTTTATTTCCCTAAAAGTTTTGCGATGAAGCAAAAATAGTACCTGAAGGCTCAGGGACAAAAGTACATGCTAGTTACCTTACTACACCTTAGATGTTACAAATATTCTCTTGTTCCTTCAGAAATACATTTTTGAATTCCATCTAATTCTATTTTAACCCTCAAGTGTGTGGGCCTCAAAAGATTATGTAAGTGTGTGCGCAGTGTAGTATAGACCGACCCCCATTTGAAAAAAAATGTTAAAGAAAATTTATCTGTGAATATTTTAATCTTAAATGTGGTTTAATAAAGAGTTGTATTTGTTTGGATTCTACTTCTATTAGTGTGCAATACTATTATGTAACATAATGCATTTAGCTAGGTACGTTAACAGACAAGTCAACAAATTTTCCCTTTTGCTGATAACTAAGGGAGAAGGGAACAAAAATAACACTAAAAAACCTGTATTAGTACACTTTTATGTTATATGTTACATAGACAAAAAATAATTCAAATATTATCCGAGCTAATAATCAGTAGACTGACTGGATAACATAATAGAAGTAGTCTTTAATAAAAAGTTTAAAATGATTCATGCCGTCACCAAATTAGTTTATAATTCTTACACTCTTATTCAGAGTCACTGACTGCACCTTGAATGTCTAGGCAAGGGCTACAAAGAGAGTCCATGTGAAATAGGCACATAGATCTTTTGAACCTAGTGCATTGATGTGTTGTTACTGTTTTTTGTTCAGCGTTTGACTGTCACCACACATCTTGCTCTTGAACCGGTTGACATTGGCTTGTTGAGGACCACTCGGCGCAGTGTCCATCTTGCGAACTCCAGTACTCAGAGACTTAAGAGAATTTGTCATTGTTGCCCTTTCAGCGATTTTAGGCTCAACTCCTGGCCTGAGGCGATGAAATCCATGCCTATTTTCCTGAAGAATTTGCGTTTCAGCATCTCCTTGTCATTTTGAGCACCTTGAGAATTACTCAAAAAAGTACTTGCGTGTTGATGCCAGCAATTTCAAAAAAACTGTAACAAAGGACTAAGGACCACCTGAGAGATCTTCTAGAAGTCAAATACGTTTCACACTTTTCGTCCTCAACATCTACCCCAGACTTAGTGAAGTTAAACAAACTTATGATCTCAGGTTTCTTTTTCTCGTTTGTTTCTGAATCAATAGCATTGCTAGAATGCATGGAGGACACAAGCACAACACTGCAGTTCTTTTTTGTGGCATAAGATTCCACAGTCATGTCATCTCAAAAACAATAAATACTTTAAAGCGGTTAGTTTCTTATAAACAAACTCTGGAGGTAAGATAAGCATGAACTACATTTATTTTTTTTTAAATCCCAATACAAGTAAGGGCTCTTTGGGCAAGCTCTTTAACTAAATCCAGACTATTGAGAACCAATTATCACCAGTTATATTTCTCCGAGTGATATATATTAGGGGTATGCGAAGGCTCGAATCATCACGCTTTTTTCAAGCTTCTAAAGCTCGCCTCGAGGAGTTTTGAAAAAGCTAGAAATTCGAGCCGAGCTTTTGCCAAGTTAAACACTCTTAATTTACGCCATAATTTTAAATAACTATGTTCATATGGTAATTTTTACATCTGTGAGCGTAATGAATTCTGATAGAAGGAAGAAGTAATGTTGTTGCTTATTTTGAGATGTCGTAATAAGGCAAATCATCCTGTATGCAAGTAATTCTGATCCTTTTATTGCTTACAGCATTGTGGAAACGTTATTTGCTACAGCATACTTAATGAACTTAATGAAAATAAAACTCAGGGCATACTGTTTAGCTTTAGTAAGAGGGTAGAGGAAATCAGTTCTGTAAAGCTATTGGGCTTTACTCTGGACTCGAAACTTGGGTGGGGTGATCACATTGATGCACTTAGTGTTAAGTTAAGTTGGGTTATTTACCTCCTGGGGAGACTAATGAATAAATTGCCCTTTAAATTTGTCAAGATTGCTTTCTTTTTTTCCATAGGGAAGAAGCTATTACCGTAGGTCTCATGGTAAGACTTAAGCCCGGGACCATGTTATTTTTTCGTCTTTAGGTGCCCAGAGTCCAAAAACAATAGTCGTTAAAATTTATATATATATATATATATATATATATGTGTGTGTGTGTGTGTGTGTCTGTGAATACGATAACTCTCGTAAAAATGGTCCGATCAAGACCAAATTTGGTAGAGACGTATATATCTACAAATGCTTGAACAAGTTTGTAAACCGGACATATCGGTCAATCGAAACGGGTAGTTTGGGGGGGGGTTTGTAAACTTCATGTAACTAGGAGTGCAGGTAAAATTCATCTCACATGTAATAGGCTAAGTTTGTCTCAAAATAGTTTTCCTGTTTCAGGTATTAAAATGTTCAGTTCCTTACCTTCAAATATTAAATTACTGTTTTTATCTAATCAGAAAAACGTGTTCCCTGAAAGTGAAAGCTTGGAGCATTTATTCTTTTAGGTAATAATAGTAGTTCAATTATTTGCCCTTTGTTTTCGGATAAAGCAGTTATTACACCCTCAGGTTTTATTATTTCTTTATGAAAATTTTTAAAACATCAATGCAGGTTTTATAGGTATCTGTGACTAGGGTTGGAAAGTCTATCAAATAATCCATACCATGACCTTCAAGAATATTTTTTAACTCCTTTGATTCAGGTAATACAATCAGAATTAAGATCACCCATAATAATTAAATATTTATTTTTATTTAACAGAATTTCAATAAGAGAATTAAAACAAATTATAGCTCTGAATTATAAAATTGTGGCGTTCTATATATTCCCATCAAAGTAAAGCTGATGCTATTTGACTTGAAAGTACAACAACATTAAAACAGTTTATCTCGACATGGTGCTTCGATCTCACCAGAAATCAGCTGCTTCCCATTCAAACTCTCTTTGGATAAGATTGTTGAACTCTCATTACAAAATTTAAGGCTCGATTGAAAGGCTACCTAGTGGCTTCCGAATGTTACTCGGTGGGGCAATTCATTGGTCATTGAATTAAGCAGGGGGAGAGTTCTTGTGTAAATGAGAAGTGTGAATGGTGACTATTGTAGCGAGAATGTTACTATTGTAGTGAAATTGAGAGAGTGAATGATAAAGTTAGCTGTTAATAATTTTAATTTCTGACTTTTGCTATACATTTGTAAAAATGTCTTACAGCAATAAAGACTTGATTTGATTTGATTTGAAGATTGCAGTACTCCCTCCTGTTGTTGTGCTACAGGAATATTGGGTGATCAGAGAGATTACAATTTTCTAATTCAGTTACATTAATTTTATGTTCAGTTAAAATAATTATATGTGGATCTAATTCTGTTAAAATAACTTCTAATTGTTCGATACGAGTAGACATATTTTGAATATTGTGGTGAAATAATCTGAGATTTGAACAGGTTTTATTTATCTAGAGTATGATTCGTAAATTATTTAAGAGTTTAAAGGGGACCCATCCGACGGAATGGCGACAAGGGGCTCATCAGCCGAAACAATGACAAGAGACTCATCTGGTAGAGGGGTGTCTGCAGCTGGTTCGTTTGTCATGTCTATCTACGGAGAGGTTGAAACTTCTTTGGTAGGTGGTGACTATGTCCATTTTTGGTGCAATGATCTGGTAAATAGGGCTGTTTCTTTTGTTGTCATTTAAAATAATTTGCAATCATCTCAGCCACTCTTTTCTTTCCTTTTTTACTTACTTAGGTGCTGTCAGTTTTGGCAGTCAACGGACGTCCTTCACGGGGTTAGTCAACAATTGACACGTTGCCATTTTCAATACGTGAAAGCCACTCGTATACTTGAGTTTTACCTAAAGCTTCATCTTTGTAAGCAGTTTTCAACATAACAATGGTATCTGCAGCACTCTTCCCTAACAAGAAACAAAACTTCAGAGTACGGTGTTACGTCTGCCAAAATTAAAAAACGATAAAATGGCGAAACAGTGTTCACTAAAAAACTCACTGCAAACGAACACGTCCACCCATGGCGAGGGCACTAGCGACACTGAACTCCGGATGAGCTGCGCTACAAACACGTAGTGGCAGACATATGTACTACACAGACCACGCCTACAGCAGGGTCATTCTAGTTACTTATGGGTACCCACTCATATGTGATTACTGGCTGACGACATAAAACGTTTTCATGTGTAGTGTTAGGCCTACTTGAAATGTGGTAGGTGTACAAAATGTCCAGTACTCTTGGCGGAAGTGCCATCATGTTGTTTATTAGCGCCTGGGGCAAGGTGTTGTCATGTGAACCCAAGGCCTGTGTAGTACATATGTCGTACTACACAGGCCTTGCCTTCGGCAGCATAATTCCGGGTAATTACTTCTGGGTACCCCCTCTTACAAGACAAGTCTAGAGAATATAAGTTACTCTTAGGTAAAAATAGTAAAGAACTTTTTCTAGTACATAAGTTATCCTCCACGTACATCCTTTGACAAAGAACTACTGTATATCTTAGTTTCTAATCAATTAGTAACTAAAAATTTGTTTGAAATTTTGGCAGAACACTTCAACTAACATTTTGTCACAAAGAATGAAAAAACAACAGATTGTTTTCCATTATATCTTGTTATAAATTATTGTGAGCATACTTGCAACTTTTTCCTGAATCAATAATTTGGAATTATCAAAATATATTAATGTATACAGTAGAACTCCAATTATCCGAATTAATGGGGACCGGGACCCATTCGGATAATCAAATATTCGGATAATCAGAGTTTTTATTTTAAAAAATCGCCATTAGAGGGAAAAAAACTACATTTTGATATTGCACTATTTTTTTATTGAATTAAATGTAAGAAACATCATATTTTCACATATTTTAAATATAAATAAAATGTACGTACAAGTTTAGAAATAAAAATCATTGTTTTTTAAACATCTCCGTCAATGTAAGCTATTTTGCGGTCTTCATCCGTTTTCAGGCAGCCAGGTCACGCATTCGCTTGACGGTGAGCAGTTGCAAAAGTCGTCACACTCGGCCTTCGTGGGGGGAAGAATAATAGCTCACTTAGACTTTTTTTGGACAAATTTTTTCTGAAAGTGATTCGGATAATCGGCGACTCGAATAGTCGGAGTTCGGATAATTGGAGTTCTACTGTAGCTTAACCCTAAAAGTGGCAAGCTTTTTACTTTTAACTGTAACATAAAAATAATTACTAATATCTTCTTGAAATATTCAGTATAAACAAAAAAAAACATAAAACATGCCCCCCCCCCCCTATAACCACTAACCACAAAAGCAAAACAGGTGTCCACTGCAATTCCAATTAAGCCTACAAATGCCGTCAACTTCCACCCAAGACCTTTATTTAAGGTGGGCCCCCTACTCCATCATTTGCAAGCCATTGGGATTGCTCATGGTCGGGATTCGAACCCTAGTACTTCCGAATGGCTAAAATGTTACGCTCGTCAGCGCTTTAGCCGGTTCAGCCACCAGTGCATAGGAGTAGGAAGCGCTTACTTGGTTATAAGACATGCCCGGTGGTAATCTAGTGAGCAGGTTTGGTTGCTTGCCCCTAGAGGACGACACGGTCACAGGTGCCTCCACCTGACACTTCTTACTAAATTTGTAAATGCATCGTGAATTACGACTTTATCACTTCTAGGGTTAAGCCTAACGGGCGGCTAGCACCTTTAAACGCAGCACAGTATGTCCAAACGGCGCAAGCCGCGCCGTTTGGACTTGACTGGTGATGTGGGTCGGGTAAATACCCAAATACCCCCGTCGCAGCAGACCTGCGTACTCAGCGAATTTCCAAATCAATAATATAATAATTATAATATATGGCAAGTTTGGTCAAAATCTGTCGATAAACATGGGAATTATTTGCCTATTCTCCATAAGATTAAAATGGGAAAGAGTGAGTAGGTTTGCTGCTGTGAGGAACACTGAAAGTATACCATCAAAAATTTTATTTTTAACATTTATACCAACTTTTATCAACATCTGTCCGTAAATAAAGGAGTTTGCCTAATCTCCATATGATTAACATGGGAAAAGAGTATGCATGTTTGCTGCCATGATAAACACATAAACTATGATTTTTTAGCACAAATGTATGGATCTCAACCACATGAAGCTAAATATCAAGTTTCATCCAAAAATATTAGATAATAAGTGAAAAATTAATTTTTCCTAATCCTCCATAAGATTAACATTGGAGCCTTAAAATACAACGTACTGTGTTTAGATTTTTTTATATCTCGGTAACCGTTTAAGATAGAGAAAAACTTTAAGGAACTTAATTGTGTAGTTTTTTAAGCTGATTCCAATGGTGAAATATAAAATTTGAAATTTTAAAAAATTACATGTGAAAATCGCAAAAAACCCCATTTTGGGGTACAAAACCCCCCCAAAGTACCCGTTCCCATTGACCGATATGTCTGGTTTACGAACTCGTCCGAGCAGTTGTAGGAATACACCTCTCTACCAAATTTGGTCTCGATCGGACCATTTTTACGAGAGTTATCGTGCTAACAGACACATATATATATACATATATACATATATATATATATATATATATAAATTTTAACGACTATTGTTTTTGGTCTCTGGGCACCTAAAGAAGAAAAAATAACATGGTCCCGGGCTTAAGTCTTACCATGAGACCTACGGTAATAGCTTCTTCCCTATGGGAAATTCGCTAAAAATTTTAACGACTATTGTTTTTGGTCTCTGGGCACCTAAAGAAGAAAAAATAACATGGTCTCGGGCTTAACTCTTGCCATGAGACCTACGGTAATAGCTTCTTCCCTATGGGAAATTCGCTAAAACTGGGTTTTTATAATTTTTATTAAAGTTAGAGAAGATTGAGATGTTTTTTTTGCAATTATTACCCTCTACGGATGGTAAAATGATGATAAAATGTGTTAAACAAAATTTCATATGGTCCCTACTAGCATTTTACTTCTGGGATTAATCATCATAAGTACCCACGTCCTGGGTATTTATAATTTTTATTTAATTTAAAGAAGATTGAGATTTTTTTGCAATTACTAAACCGTAGGGATGATTAAATCTTAATAAAATGTGTTTTAGCGAATTTCCCATAGGGAAGAAGCTATTACCGTAGGTCTCATGGTAAGACTTAAGCCCGAGACCATGTTATTTTTCTTCTTTAGGTGCCCAGAGACCAAAAACAATAGTCGTTAAAATTTTTATATATATATATATGTATATATGTATATATATATGTGTCTGTTAGCACGATAACTCTCGTAAAAATGGTCCGATCGAGACCAAATTTGGTAGAGAGGTGTATTCCTACAACTGCTCGGACGAGTTCGTAAACCAGACATATCGGTCAATGGGAATGGGTACTTTGGGGGGGTTTTGTACCCCAAAATGGGGTTTTTTGCGTTTTTCACATGTAATTTTTAAAAATTTCAAATTTTATATTTCACCATTGGAATCAGCTTAAAAAACTACACAATTAAGTTCCTTAAAGTTTTTCTCTATCTTAAACGGTTACCGAGATATAAAAAAATCTAAACACAGTACGTTGTATTTTAAGGCTCCAATGTTAATCTTATGGAGGATTAGGAAAAATTAATTTTTTACTTATTATCTAATATTTTTTGATGAAACTTGATATTTAGCTTCATGTGGTTGAGATCCATACATTTGTGCTAAAAAATCATAGTTTATGTGTTTATCATGGCAGCAAACATGCATACTCTTTTCCCATGTTAATCATATGGAGATTAGGCAAACTCCTTTATTTACGGACAGATGTTGATAAAAGTTGGTATAAATGTTAAAAATAAAATTTTTGATGGTATACTTTCAGTGTTCCTCACAGCAGCAAACCTACTCACTCTTTCCCATTTTAATCTTATGGAGAATAGGCAAATAATTCCCATGTTTATCGACAGATTTTGACCAAACTTGTCATATATTATAATTATTATATTATTGATTTGGAAATTCGCTGAGTACGCAGGTCTGCTGCGACGGGGGTATTTTTTTATTTTGATACCAAAAAAAAAAAAACTAATTTCATAAACTTATGATACAAAACATTTGAGTCAATAGCACAATAAATCTTTCAAAATTATATTAAGTTAGACCAAAAAACAGGAGATACATTTTTTTAGTAGGTTTATTCAAATATATTATTGTTTTTAACTAAGCGGTAACACAGAAAAGTTCAATTACTTTTAATACTCTGCCATTCTGCCTATGTCAATCAGGTCTTGGGTCTGTCTAGCCTTCCAAGCCATTTATACAATAAAATTTTAACTATCATAATTTAATAACAGTAGATTTAAAACACGAAACCTCATGCTTATTTACAAACTTACCATAATGTATTATTTTACAAAAAGTACTAAATCATTAAATGAAAGGTACTAGCAAAGCTTCAAGTTACTGTAAAGACTGTTATAGACTATCCTAATTTATCATGTAATTATAAAAATAACATATTTAGGGATAAATATAAATTAATTTCAATCGATTTCATAAATAGCCAAAATACCCGGATGGATTTTGGGTATTTACCCGGGTAAATACCCAAAATAATTTTAAATACCCGGGTATTTTACATCACTAGACATGACCAATCGTTTAGCCACAATTACTGCATGGTGATGTTGCTTTTGCCTCAATGCACTCACAAAACCAATATGGCAGCTTTGTTGGAATTTTTAGTGACTGATATCTATTGCTACGCAACTGCGTACAGTATTCGTCCGCTCCCAGTCTACTATTTATGCTTGTAAACGTGAGTTATTATGGCCAGTTGTTTTCACTTTCGCTAACCTTGTTAGATGACATTTTTCGATGTGTGTTTATTTTTATTGTGTTTATTTTAGCAGTAAATAGTGTATATTGTGGACATATTTGTAATATATAGGATTTATTAACTAATTATTAGCTGAAATGACTTACTCACACAAAAATAATTACTTTTTTAATACCTCAAAAATATTTAAAAATCATAATTTAATATAAATGTAACAAATTCCTGTCTTTTACTTAATTTAAGCTACCTAAATCTAAAGAAAATTGAGAAAATAATATTTTGATACATATTTAATAATGATACATGAATAATATTTTTTACATTAAATGAGCAGAGTAGGAACTTCAGTAGCGCTTTAAGGGTTAAAGCGACCTCTTACGGGCTATTGATTGTTTTCATAAACTAGACACACACACATAATATATTATATTAGAAAAAACTATTATTTTCTTCACAACTGACACAACAATTGCTTGTTTAAAAATAATACAATCGTTAAAATAACTAGTTAAATCATTAAATAACAATAGAGTAAGTAAGCAGTGCTGAAATTAGAATGGCCTATCTAAATTTGGACTTACTTTAAGTTTAAAAACACTTCTTCTATGCTTAAAAATTATTGTATGTGTTTATCATCTCAGCTAACCTGCATACTCTTTTCCCATGTTAATCATTATACAGGGAATAGAAAACTTCTTTATTTATGGACAGATGTTGATAAAAGTTGTCAAATATTATTGCTTTGGAAATTCGATGAGTACGCAGGTCTGCTGCGACGGGGGTATTTTATTAACTTACTAGCCAAAGTGCCCGTTCTTCGCACGGGTAAAAAAGGCTGAGAGGTGTAGGCTCTACAGATACATTTAAGTTATTGATAATTAATTCTTTATTGTTTACAAAATGACAAAACACGTGTCTAACGTAATAGAGGCAGGCATCGGGAGAAAATTAAAAATCTACCATTCCATTATTTCGAACTAATAATTCACAATTTCGATCCAGCAATTTATGTGTAAAAATTAACTTTATTTCTTCTTCTTCCCGAACTGTCAAAATGTAAAGTAAACGGATGTTGACATAAAAAACTGTAAACATTGAATCCCAGGGTATTTACAGCAACCATGTCTTCTGCTTCTCAAACTGTCAAATTTTAGTGTCAGCTGTTGACATTCAAGAAATTTTATGTTTTCATTTTCTAAAAATGTAAACATTGAAACTTAGGACGTTCACAGGGCGTAGCCCGAGAGGATTTTAGGGAAATAAGTATGCCTATGATGGCATGGGAAGTGTGGCATGAGTTTAAGATCTACCTTTGAGTAAAATTTCAAACTGTTTGGTTCAGTATTTTTTGCGTTCACTTGCAACAACAAACCCACCAACAAACATACAGACACCACCTCTTCTTTATAATATTATAGATTAAACAAGTGTACATGTAATGTCCAGCAACACTCATTCTTCTTCTTCTTCTTGAAGTTCCTATCCGTTACGGGTGTTGGAAACCAGCTTGGCAAGCCTACTTTTGTCCACAGCCATGCAGAAGAGTTCAATGGACGTTTTCCCGGTCCACTTCCTGAGGTTATGCAGCCAAGATAATCTTCTCCTGCCGGGACCTCTTCTTCCACAGATTTTTCCTTGGATGATTATCTGGAGTAAAAGGTACCTGGAGTCATTCCTCATGATGTGGCCCAGATATTGCAGTTTTCGGACCTTGATGGTGCTCATAATTTCTGTCTGCTTATTCATCCTTTGCAGTACCTCTGCATTAGTGACATGTTCAGTCCATGATATTCTCAGCATTCTTCGATAGAGTCGCATTTCAAAGGCCTCTATTCTCTTGGAAATGTTTTCATTGAGTGTCCAAGATTCTGTACCATACAAGAGGACGGAAAATATGTAACATCTGAGAAGTCTCATTTTTGTTTCAAGAGTGAGATCATGGCTTCTGAAGAGCTTGCTCATTTTGTTGAAAGCAGCTGTTGCTTTGGCAATTCGAGATTTCATTTCTTGAGTTGTGTCCCAGTTCTCGTTTATACATGTTCCCAGGTATGTTGTGTGTGGTACTCTCTCAATTGGCTGATTGTTGATGAATAGCTGAATGTTGTCAATCTTCTTCTTGCTGATGACCATAATTTTAGTCTTTTGTATGTTAATGTTCAATCCATAGTCCTCACTAACTCCTGCAATTGTTGTTGCAGTGCTTGTGGACTATCAGCAAACACAATAGTGTCGTCCGCGTATCTTATATTACTCAATTTCTTCCCATTTATTGAGATGCCTTCTTCTTCTTCATTATCCAGCGCTTCTCCAAAGATATGCTCAGAGTAAATGTTAAATAGCAGGGGAGAGAGTACACATCCCTGCCACACACCTCGCATTATTTTGGTGGCCTCAGTTGTTTCTTCATCAACTCTCATTTTTGCTGACTGACCCCAGTATAAACTACCTATAATATTCAAGTCCTTAGTATCAATACCAGTCTTCTTGAGTATTTCCAGCATTTTGCCATGTTGTACCCGATCAAACGCTTTGGCATAGTCAATTAGACAGCAGTAAACATCACGGTCAACGTCTCTGCATCTTTGGACAAGGACCTGTACTGCAAAGAGTGCTTCCCTGGTTCCCATTGCATTGACAAACCCAAACTGGTTTCGAGAAATTTGGTTCTCACATCGGCTGTATATCCTTCTATGAATGATTTTAAGAAAAGCTTTAAGCAGGTTGCTCATCAGACTTATTGTTCGATACTCTTCACATCGTTTTGCGCCTTGTTTCTTTGGAAGTGCAATAAACTCTGAAACTAGCCATTCTTGTGGTATTTTACCTGAATTGTAAATTTTGTTGAAAAGGTATGTTATCCTCTTTAAACCATTTTCATCTAGAAGTTTCAGGAACTCTATCTGGACGTTGTCAGGTCCTGCTGCTTTTCCTTCTTTGCTCTGATCTATGGCTGCCCTCACCTCTGATTCAATTATTTCTGGCCCACTCTCAGCATTACATTGGGGATCTGGGAGATTCTCTCTAGTATCTTCAAAGCGGTGCTCCATGTATTTGGTCCATGTTTCCTTCTTTTCCTCTATGTTCACTACAATGTTCCCATTGGCGTCAACCAGCTTCCCAAAGTTTGTTTTCCTTCCCTGTCCAGTGACTTCCTTCACCTTCCGGTGGACGTTGAAATAGTCATATTTCAACTGTAATGCCTCTTTCTCTTCACATTTCTCCTTCTGTTCCTTCTCTTTAGCCATTCTTATTTCATTTCTTACAATTTTATTTATCCTTTTGTATTCAATGGTGTTATTCTTACTCAATCTTCTCTCTTCCATTAGGTTCAATATATCATCTGTCATCCAGGTCTTCTTCTTTACTCTTTGTCCGTCTTCTTTCAGAATAGTCTTTTTAATATGTTCTACTTTACTTTTCAGGTGATTCAAGTGTTCTTCCACTGAGCTATCCTCCTAGTATTTCTATCATTGCTGTGTTCAACTCTCTTCTCACACATTCTTTTGTCTGCCAATTTTTCAGCTGTCTGAGGTTAACTTTCAATGGAACTGGTTTCTTTACCTTTTTCAAAACAACTTTGAATTTTCCGATGACCGGCACATGGTCTGTTAAAATATCTGCCCCTGGAAAGGTTCTCATACTTAAGCAACTGTTTCTGTATCGCTTGTTGATTAATACATAGTCTATTTGATTTCTGACTATTCTACCGGGTTTATCAAGGGGTGATCTCCATGTGTATAAACCCCGCGGAGGTTGTTTGAACTGCGTGTTGAGAACTACAAGGCCATGTTCATCTGCAAATTCTTCAAGAATATCTCCTCTCTCATTCCTCTCTCCTAAACCAAAAGATCCAATGAGCTCTGTTTTTCCCTCAGCTCCTAACTTTGCATTAAAGTCCCCCATAATGATGTTAACGTCTTGTTTGGGTAGTTTTTTGAGTATTTGTGCGATATCCCCGTATAGTTCTTCGATTTCCCTCTCTTCTTTGTCTGCAGTAGGAGCATAAATCTGGATGATGTTTAGATTTACTGGTTGGACACCTATTTGTATTAGAAGAACTCTTTCAGAGAATGGGACAAAGTTTATGACGCTCCGCGCTATCTCTTTGGTGACAATATTACTCATTCTTATTAATTACAAATCCTGAAACATTTATTATACTTCCTAATCACAATTGTTATACCTACGCATACATGAAAACTATGGTTGATATTTATGATACATTTCATATCAGCCTTATTTATGTTTAAAGAGAATTCAGAATACACTATAGAAGGTAGACCTAAGTTCTAAAATATAATTTCATAATGTGTTGGTATATTACGAACAAACAATGCTGCCACATGGGTAGGGTGACCACCCCAGGCCTGCGACCAGAGGCATTACCCGGAAGTGTGGCTTGGGGAGCGCTATTGTTGCCACAGTTAGTAAATAATAAGTATAATACAAACATTTTAAAACAAGTAAATAAGGCTTCATGTAGACATACAAAATATATTTTAAAGCTATATGTAGCTGAACTTTGAATTTTATGTTGTATGCATTTATTGAATTAACACAGATTTAAACCTATTACTTTACGGTATATACAGTGCAACTCGGTTATTGCGGCCTTGGCCATAACGTCAACTCGGATATAACGTCATTTATTTTTAGGTCCCGCCAAAAAATATGTATTTACATAGGAAAAAACCTCGGATATATTGTCAGTAAATTCTCAAACCTCGTATATAACGTCAAGAAAATCGGGCCGAGATGAAGGCAACATATAGCTAAATAGAGAAAGTTCGGTCTTCGGCTATTGTTTAGCTACATTCTATTTTTAGAAACGGCATTTTATTGCTGTCTTACCGCTAACCAAGATTCGATTTTTTATATAGTAGCATAGTCAACACTCATAAACATATACTTACGGTGTATTTCAAATTACCTTCATTAAATGTCGTAATTTCATGTAAAAAATGTGTTTCCCTATTTTTCCTCGGTTTTAAATTAAAATTATGTAACCTCTTTTGTAGCGTCACTCGGATATAGCGTCATTAATTGTGTGGTCCCTTCAATGACGTTATAACCAAGTTCCACTGTATTTACAAAGTACAGTAGAGTCTCTATAATCCGGCCGTGTGGTACTCCAGCACGTCCAGTAATCCAGCACTGTGTTGGTGCCGATGACCTGACGTTTTTCAAGTCTCTACTTACATACATCTCTCTACATACAAGTCATACATTCAAGTCTCTACATACATGTCTGTGTAAAGGGTGTTGTCTACACAACAAAAAAGAGCAGTGCGTTGTCTTGTCGTCTGCATTGAGTGACCGAGCCAGTCTCGTACCGCCCCCTACACACACAGTTGCAATGGACGCGGCTCTTGGCGCCTATGCCACTGCAATCACTTGGGCGGAAGAAAACGGAGTATATCATCTTCCGACATACTAACACTTAAGACTTCAGGAAAACTTTCTTTCAATACCAAGAAGCAAAAAACAAAAACTATTTCACTGATGTTTAAACATAGACAGTTCTATCTTTATTAACAAATGTGACCATAATTACAAACGCACGTTTTTACTGGTTAATTGTATTATTTTTATTTGTACCCCCACTAATCCAGCATTTTCAGTAAACCGGCACTACTACTCCCGATATAGGGCCGGATTAACGAGATCCTACTGTAATCTCAAATTAAATATTTTCACAAAATTGAACATCCGCTGTATACACTAGTTGCTGCCTTTTTAAGCCTCTAATTGAATATACCCCTCTGGCTGATGGCTGGACCTTAATCCTTTGAGGATCGGGCGATCGATATTTGGACGGTAGATTTTATGAGCGAGAAGGACCAGGAGGTCAATATATGGACTGTCGCTTTCACTCACTAGTAAGACTGGACGGCAAATTTTATTTCTTGTTTTTTTTTAATTCTATAAGTGCATTTCAATCAATAATTATTTTCATATTAGTTTTTTTTAATTTTTATTTCATAATTAATAAAGTTAATATCTATCTATAGTCACAACAATCTATAGTAATTGTTTAATGGTGTATAGATGTAGGCCCTATAATGTAAAAATATTGTATTTACTTCCCTGTGGGAAATATATATTAGATCTTGGATATGTCTAAAGGAAATACTTTCCGTTCATCTAAACATCTGTTCTATCTATGATGTCACTAACCATATGACGTCACTATTTCAATTTTTTTTTCGGTTGCGCAAATTGCTAACACTCCCCCAGAGCTAAGACATAAATATGTCAAAAATGTATGAATGTATGCTATTGTTTATTTTTGCTATACAACAATAAAGTACTTATATTTTAAAATATTTCACCAAATATATTGAAATTTTTAACACGTCACTATCGATAATTAGAACTAAAAAACATGTTTCCCACACTCCAAATATTTTTTGTTTTTAGCGAATTTCCCATAGTTAAGAAGCTATTACCGTAGGTCTCATGGCAAGAGTTGACTCCGAGACCATGTTATTTTTTCTTCTTTAGGTGCCCAGAGACCAAAAACAATAGTCATTAAAATTTATATTTATATATGTGTCTGTGAACACGATAACTCTCGTAAAAAAGGTCCGATCGAGACCAAATTTGGTAGAGACGTGTATTCCTACAAATGCTCGGACGAGTTCGTAAACCAGACATATCGGTCAATGGAAACGGGTAGTTTGGGGGGGTTTTGTACCCCAAAATGGGGTTTTTTGCGTTTTTCACATGTAATTTCTAAAAATTTCTAATTTTATATTTCACCATTAGAATCAGCTTAGAAAACTACACAATTAAGTTCCTTAAAGTTTTTCTCTATCTCCAACGGTTACCGAGATATTAAAAAATCTAAACACAGTACGTTGTATTGTGGGGCTCCAATGTTAATCTTATGGAGGATTTAAAAAAATTAATTTTTCACTTATTATCTAATATTTTTGGATGAAAATTGATATTTAGCTTCATGTGGTTGAGATCCATACATTTGTGCTAAAAAATTATAGTTTATGTGTTTATCATGGCAGAAAACCTGCATACCCTTTTCCCATGTTAATCATATGGAGATTAGGCAAACTCATATGGAGATTAGGCAATATTTATGGACAGATGTTGATGAAAGTTGGTATAGATGTTAAAAATAAAATTTTTGATGGTATAAATGGCTACTTTCAGTGTTCCTCACGGCAGCAAACCTACTCACTCTTTCCCATTTTATCTTATGGAGAATAGGCAAAAATTCTCATGTTTATCGACAGATTTTGACCAA
Source organism: Nephotettix cincticeps (assembly GCA_023375725.1). Taxonomy (NCBI): domain Eukaryota; kingdom Metazoa; phylum Arthropoda; class Insecta; order Hemiptera; family Cicadellidae; genus Nephotettix; species Nephotettix cincticeps. The sequence continues at coordinate 78,498,284 of CM041791.1, read as the reverse complement.
ACTTGTCATATATTATTATTATTATTATTATATTATTGATTTGGAAATTCGCTGAGTACGCAGGTCTGCTGCGACGGGGGTATTTGTATTTACACTAAAACCTCGTTTATCCGGTTCTCGTTTATACGAAATTCCGGTTTATCCGAAATGGTTCCAAGAGAAAAATACAAAATGTTGCTGGTAAAGTACAGCGCAATTTGCAGCAACCTAAATGGTGCGGGCTGTATTCGGCCAGCTCTATGCAGCAAATTCAGCTTGTAGCCTACTGCACAGCGTTTTCGGCCGATACTGCACATCAAATTCGGCTGGTATTGTACGGCGTTTTCGGACTTCCAAACTGGCTCACTGATGAGTAGAAAGAAGAAAGAATGGTAGCCGCCATCTATTTAACTAAACTCACCAAGTCAGGTTTTCAATGCTGCCAGTTTTGCCAAATTTGTAAGTTCTGAGTTCCTAACAAAATAGTGATTTCCTTGGGCGATGTCCCTGACCCATGTAGAAATATCCTGACTTTTCCCTCTTGCTAGACAGCCTGATATTAGTACAGAACAATTAATTTCTGACAATCTGATGAAAAAGTCATGTTTTTAGTGTGAAAACTAGGGAAGATGTAATTTTTTTTTGCAAAAAAAGCCATTATTTGGAGCATGCATTTTGGGAGACTCAAAGGTAAATTGGGTTGAATTTTTTTGAACATAATTTTTTCACCCAGTCCTCAAAGATTTAATGACAACACAATCTTCAATGCAACATTATACAACAAGCCAATGAACAGTGATTAATAGGGGTCACATGACAACACCTCGCTCCAGGCGCTAATAAACAATGTGATGGCACTTCCGCCAAGAGTACTGGACATTTTGTACACCTACCACATTTCAAGTAGGCCTAAAACTACACATGAAAACGTTTTATGTCGTCAGCCAGTAATCACATATGAGTGGGTACCCATAAGTAACTAGAATGACCCTGCTGTAGGCGTGGTCTGTTTAGTACATATGTCTGCCACTACGTGTTTGTAGCGCAACTCATCCAGAGTTCAGTGTAACTAGTGCCGTCGCCGTAGGTGGACACGTTCATCTACAGTGAGTTTTTTAGTGAACACTGTTTCGCCATTTTGCAGTTTTTTCATTATGACGGACGAAAATGAACAACATGCAGCTCTGAAATTTTGTTTCTTATTACGAAAGAGTGCTGCAGATACCATTGTTATTTTGAAAACTGCTTGCAAAGACGAAGCTTTAGGTAAAACTAAAGTATACGAGTGGGTACATGTTTTTATAAATGACAACATGTCGATTGTTGACAAACCCTGTGAAGGACGTCCATGCACTTCTAAAACTGAAGGAAATGTTCAGAAGATTTGTGATCTCCTGCATGAAGACCGACGACAGACCATTGACGAATTATCAGAGATATCTGGAATTAGTTGGAGCTCTGTCCAGCAAATTTTGAGTAAAGATTTGAAACGACAAGAGTGGCTGCCAAGTTTGTGCCTGGAGTTTTGACAGACCATCAAAAGGAACGTTGAGTAGAATCTTGTAGAGCAATGAAAGAACACCTGCAAATTTATCCTGATTGTTTTTTCTAAGATTATTAGACGAATCATGGTGTTGTGGAAATGATCTTAGAAAAAAATCCCGATCAATTTGCAGATGTTCGCTCACGAAATCTTCTCAACATTTTGTCATTTTTGGAAATAAATTGTCGTCCTTAACAATGGGATTTGTCAACAATCGACGTGTCGCCATTTTTAAAACGTGAAAAATCACTCGTATACTTTAGTTTGACCTAAAGCTTCATCTTTACAAGCATAGCATCTTCAACATAGCAATGGTATCTGCAGCACTCTACACCCTTACATGAAACAAAACTTCAGAGCTGTGTGTTGTTCATTTCCCTCCACCACAGCAAAAAACGATGAAATGGCGAAACAGTGTTCACTAAAAAAACTCACTGCAGATAAACACGCCCACCTACCGTGACGGCACCCGTGACACTGAACTCTGGATGAGCTGCGATACACACACGTAGTGGCAGACATATGTACTACACAGGCCACGCCTAAAGCAGCGTAATTCTGGTTACTTTTAGGTCCCCCCTCGTAAGTCTTTCCTTAAATATTCAACGGAATTGATTTATCATTACCACTGTACATAAATTGTTGTGTAAAAAAATTTTACAATATGTGTAAACAAGGTTCAGATGGGGTAATATCTGAACTGAAACGAATACCCTTCCGAGCTTATTCTGCAAATCAGCTTCAGAGGCTATAATCCAAGAATATTTGTATACTTGGATATTATTATTCTGTGTGAAAGATGACCAGATCTTTTAAAGTGGAAACTAGCCTTAAAGATACACTGAAATTCAATAAATTTAAAAGTAGCCTATATACTTATGTAAATTTATAAAAAAATGTAAACTGCATGCAAAAATGGCTTTAATGTTACTTTGAATTTACAAAATCATCTATCATAAACATTTACCTGCTTAGCTAATTCATCTTTATCCTGAACTCTCAAGCTGGACATCTGACGACAAAGGTCAAACCCATTCCTACAATATAAACAAAAACAATAATTAATTCATATTATTATTTAATTCATATATTATACAAATGTTTGGTGCTTTGGGTAGGCCTCTCATTCATATCTTGCAGCGAACGTGTTAAAGGACTGGAGTATTAAACTTTACTTTATTAGCGAATTTCCCATAGGGAAGAAGCTATTACCGTAGGTCTCATGGCAAGAGTTAAGCCCGAGACCATGTTATTTTTTCTTCTTTAGGTGCCCAGAGACCAAAAACAATAGTCGTTAAAATTTATATATATATGTGTCTGTGAACACGATAACTCTCGTAAAAAAGGTCCGATCGAGACCAAATTTGGTAGAGACGTGTATTCCTACAAATGCTCGGACGAGTTCGTAAACCAGACATATCGGTCACTGGGAACGGGTAGTTTGGGGGGGTTTTGTACCCCAAAATGGGGTTTTTTGCGTTTTTCACATGTAATTTCTAAAAATTTCTAATTTTATATTTCACCATTGGAATCAGCTTAAAAAACTACACAATTAAGTTCCTTAAAGTTTTTCTCTATCTCCAACGGTTACCGAGATATAAAAAAATCTAAACACAGTACGTTGTATTTTTGAGGCTCCAATGTTAATCTTATGGAGGATTAAAAAAAATTAATTTTTCACTTATTATCTAATATTTTTGGATGAAACTTGATATTTAGCTTCATGTGGTTGAGATCCATACATTTGTGCTAAAAAATTATAGTTTATGTGTTTATCATGGCAGCAAACCTGCATACTCTTTTCCCATGTTAATCATATGGAGATTAGGCAAACTCCAATATTTATGGACAGATGTTGATGAAAGTTGGTATAAATGTTAAAAATAAAATTTTTGATGGTATAAATGGCTACTTTCAGTGTTCCTCACAGCAGCAAACCTACTCACTCTTTTCCATTTTAATCTTATGGAGAATAGGCAAAAATTCTCATGTTTATCAACAGATTTTGACCAAACTTGTCATATATTATTATTATTATTATATTATTGATTTGGAAATTCGCTGAGTACGCAGGTCTGCTGCGACGGGGGTATTCTTTAGGTTAGGCTAGGTCTCTCTTTCTTCACAAGCACAGAGCTCAGAGCTGCTTCTAATTATAGGCCCCTGGATTGCATATACTCCTAAACTAGTCACTTTTACTAAGGATCAAAAATTCAATTAATACTATAGCTTATAGATTTATTTAACTTTTTTACTCATAAGCAACAGATTTTTTTTCACTTTTATTTACTCTCTCCCTCTTATACAACAGACCAGCTTATACGTAGATCTTGTTTATATAGTATATTTATAATACTATATAAACAGTATATTTATAATATAAACTTTTGAATATGAATTAAGATTGAAATTTCCTTTTATTGAAGCCCCCTGAATTAAAAAAGGCATGTGTGCAAAACATTGTTATGCAAATTTTTAAATATTTGTGTTTAAAAGATACAATGCCGATGGAATTTGTTACTCTCGCGTAAATGTATATTTATTAAAACAACTGTGTAAAAAAAGGAGTTTAGTTTATCCAAAAGAAAGGAAAAGGTGTTCCCTAATAATAAATGTAATATAATTTTAAGGATAAGATTTCATTTCAATTAGACAGATTGGAGTCAGATAAAAAACAATGGTAACTTAAATCTCTGTAAAATTTAGTTACTACTAAATAAATATTGGCAAATAAAGTACTGATGCTTGGTGACCGAGCTTTGCTCGGATAGAATAAGATATGTATTATACAAGTAAATTAGCAAAATTAAAATAAATTTATTGCTCAATGAAAACATTTATGTGGTTTAAATAAAACCGATTTCTTACACCTTAATTAATATAGCTATAACACTGAACAAAAATATAGTCCCCGGGTGGGGATCGATCTCACATCCTCCGGCACCTGAAACCTGAGCTTTAAGCCACTGCGCTGCGGCGTCGGTCAATTGCGGGTTGTCGTTTCAGAATTTTGGCCAAAAAATCTTAGTGAAAAATCACGTGAAATCTTAGTGCTAGCCACTATGCTACGGCGTCGGCCAATTTCGGGGCGTCATTTAACCCATTCCCGTCTAATGACGTACATTGTACGTCAGCGTATTTCGCTAGACTTTTGTCTAATGACGTGCGCCGTGCGTCCCGCGGCACGGGCCACGGGGTGGTTATGAGCAAACAATTTATGTTGCCTGCTTATATTTCAACGTAGTTCTTTTTTCCGCCGTTAGGGGTTCTAGTTCATTTCTCATCCGATAGATGGTGTTGGCGTCCTCTTTTATCATCTTATTTAGTGTCAAATGTTCCGTATTGACAGTAAATTATTTTCTCGTTCGCACAATTCGTTTAGTGATTGTATTTATTGATGATAATACAGTTATAATGATTATTATTTAAAGATTTATTATTAACTATTTATTACTGCAGGTAACTAGAAGTAGATCTGCCAAGTAAAATAAAAGAATCTTTTTAAAATAAAGTAAAATTTGACGAAACAAAAATACCTACTTGTTTCTAAGTCTACAGCTTGGAACTGGTGAAAAAGTACAGTAATAATTTTTTTTCTTGCTAAAAGTGATTGTATATGCTGTTAAAGAGTATAAGAAACAGAGCAAAGAAATCAAAACATATAATTCATGAAGTTACTATTAATTCTTTCACGCTAATAGTGACGCGCGGTCGTAGTGAACGAGGCTCGATTTTCGTTCAGCCCGGGTGGCCACAGGCGTCGACCGTTCTGCCAGACAGGAATGGGTTAAGGGCTTTTGGCCAATCTCAATTGTTTTTGCTGATCTTATACTGTATTTAATTATCCATACAGTTATTATTAGCCTGTGACCAACTGATTTTGTTAGAAAAGGAATGAGGATTGAAAAGCAAAAGAGGAATTTAATTTACACAAGTTAATTGGTTTGTTACAGTGGCTTCAAGCAATATAATGAATACAGTTTCTATCAAAACACAAAAGATTTAGGAAATACCTTTCTCTGCTTTTATTTCTCACATTATTTTACTCTTTAGTTTTTACAAATTGGTTAGTAATTTGATAATTTTTCATTTATACATAAAATAAATATTAATGCAAAACCTCTATTCACATATTGTTCACCACCATCTTCAATCAAAAACTGTCAAACGGTTTTAAACAGATGTTTTGATTTGTATTGTTTACATTTTGATTCTGGCCATAAGCGTAATTTATTTTATTTTAACCTTATTATTACAAGAAAACTGGAATTTTCTTGGAAATTAGACCTATTTAGAACTTATTTTCTACTTGGAAATTACTTATCTCCAAAATTTAAAGAAAATCATTAGAGCCGTTTTCGAGATCCGTGTGCAAATATATGTATGTATATATATATATATATATATATATATATATATACAAACCTTGCTCATATTATAGTATTGGATTATCTTTAGGAGCTCCAATGTTAACACTTTATCACATAGTGCATGGAGCGAAACTTAGCTTCTTCCCTAAAACGCTTTTTAAATCATAATTTAAGGTTATGTGTAACCATCAAACCTATTGTTGTAGTGGTTATCCGGTGTTGATTGTTCTTCTTGGATTCATGAAAGAATTTTAAGTAAACACATTTTTAAATCTAAAAATTAAAATTCAAAAGTAATGTTTAAATTTTATATGATTAGCCTGATTGCAAATGTTCCACATCACTTCACAGACAAATAATATTTGTAAGGTTTTCCAGATCAATAAACATCCTCTAACATCACAAACAGATTGCTACATCAGAGATACTTTTCAAAAATTGCACTACTTACTGAGCTTGTGGGTTCCTCCTGCTTGTTTGCTGATCGTACAACACATACAGCATGTTCTCTCTATCACACTCTTGTTTGCGATATTCTTCCTGCTCTAGCATTGCCTCCAAGCAGTCTTCCATCAGAGCTTCTTCTTCTAGTTGTTGTAGAATCTAATACAAAAAAATGTTGGAAGTGTACGTGTGTATGTAGGATCACTGAATTCAGAAAATATAATGTTTTGTCCAACAAAATATATTTGCTTAGGTCTACTCAAGACCATAGAGTATGAGGGCTACATCGCTCCATTTGAGCAACCATTTACGGATTCCACTAGCAGCACAGACAATGTTGTGACATTTAACAGCGGGAGCAATGTAGGAGGTATGATACACATTTTTGCCTATAATACGTTAAATTTAAATTCAAGCTAGTAAATTGTTTTTAAACGTGTTTTTAGCAAATTTCCCATAGGGAGAAAGCTATTACCATAGGTCTCATGGCAAAATTTAAGACCAGGACCATGTTATTTTTTCCTGTTTAGGTGCCCAGAGGCCAAATACAGTAGTCGTTAAAATTTATATATATATATATATATATATATATATATATATATATATATTTATATATATGTCTGTGAACACAATAACTCTAGTAAAAATGGTCCAATCAAGACCAAATTTGGTAGAGACGTGTATTCCTACATTTGCTCCAAACCAGATACATTGGTCGATCGGAACAAGTAGTTTGGGGGGTTTTTGTACTCAAAAATTGGGTCCTTTGACTTTTTTCATATGTAATTTAAATTTTAGCAAATTTCCCATAGGGAAGATGCTATTACCGTAGGTCTCATGGTAAGACTTAAGCCCGGGACCATGTTATTTTTTTGTCTTTAGGTGCCCAGAGTCCAAAAACAATAGTCGTTAAAATTTATATATATATATATATATATATATATATATATATATATATGTACAGGTATATATGTATGTGTGTCTGTTAACACGATAACTCTCATAAAAATGGTCCGATCGAGACCAAATTTGGTAGAGACGTGTATTCCTACAAATGCTCGGACGAGTTCGTAAACTAGTAGTAGTTCGTATTTTGGGCGGGTTTTGTACTCCAAAATGGGTTTTTTTTTGCGTTTTTCACATGTAATTTAAAAAAGCTAAACACAGTACGTTGTATTGTTAATCCAATGTTAATCTAATGGAGGATAGGGAAAAATTAATATTTCCCATATTAATCAATATTTTTGGATAAAACTTGATATTTGGCTTCATGTGGTTGAGATCTATCCATTTATGCTTAAAAATCATAGTTTATGTGTTTATCATGGCAGCAAACCTGCTACTCTTCTCCCATATTAATCATATAGGGAATAGGCAAACTCCTTTATTTATGGACAGATGTTGATGAAAGTTGGCATAAACGTTAAGATAAAAATTATTCATGGTAGAAATGACTTCTTTCAGTGTTCCTCACAGCAGCTAACCTGCACACTCTTTCCCACGTTAATCTAATGGAGAATAGGCAAATAATTCTCATGTTTATGGACATATTTTTATAAAACTTGTCATATATTATTATTATTATATTATTGATTTGGAAATTCACTGAGTACGCAGGCCTGCTGCGACGGTAGTATTTTTAATTTTATCTTTCACCATTAGAATCAGCTTAAAAACTACACAAATTATTTCCTTTAAGTTTTTCTCTATCTCCAACGGTTACCGAGATATCAAACAATCTAACACAGTACGTTGTATTTTGGAGATCCAATGTTAATCTTATGGAGGATTAAGAAAAATTAATATTTCACTTATACATCAATATTTTTTTATTAAACTTGGTATTTAACTTCATGTGGTTGAGTTCTTACGCTTCAAATACTTAAAAATCATATAGTTTATGTGTTTAATATGGCAGCTAACCTGCATACTCTTTTCCCATGATAATCATATAGAGAATAGGCAAACTCCTTTATTTATGGACAGATGTATATAAAACTTAGTATAAGTGGTCATAATAAATTTTTTTTGCTAGATATTTTCAATGTTCCTCACAGAAGCAAACCTGCATACTCTTTCCTATGTTAATCTTATGGTGAATAGGCAAATAACTCTCATATTTATCAATAGGTATTGATAAAACTTGTCATATATCATCATTATCATTTTATTATTATACTATTGATTTGGAAATTCGCTGAGTACGCAGGTCTGCTGCAACAGGGGTATTTTTAGTTTGTCCTTAAACTTTTCAAAATATGTAAACAAATATTGGAGCATATGTATTAGATTGAAGCAAAAGTTAAAAGTATGACTGATATGGAGAAAGCGTTATGTGTTAAGCTGATATGTGTTTTAATGTTTGATGACATGAGCATTAAGAAGTGTCTGGAGTATTCGCTTCAGTATGATCTTGTTGAAGGGTATGAAGACATTGGAAGCCTAGGTCGTAAAAAAACAATAGCAAAAGAGGCAACTGTTATTATGATACGAGGACTTTATTACCAATGGAAACTACCTATAGGTTATTTTGTTTCTGAAAAAGGCTTGATGGGAAGTCAGACAAACCTCATGATTGAGGAATGCATTATCAAACTGTCACGTGCAGGTTTAAATGTGAAGGCCATAGTTTGTGACCAATCCACGACAAATGTAAAGACGTATAAGGCACTGGGAATATCAATTGAAAAACCATATTTCTTTACAGATGATGGGAAAAAAGTCTTCGCTTTGGTCGACCCTCCACATCTACTAAAATCTCTTAGAAATAACTTCTTGACACACAATTTTTCTTACTCTGGGCGAACGTTTTCTTTTTCAGACATCAAACAACTATATATCATAGATAGCAAAAGTGAGAGCAATAGAGCAGCACCTCAGCTAAGTCATTCACATATCTGGCCAAATCCATTCCAAAAGATGTCTGTCTCACTTGCAGCCCAGATTTTCAGCTATTCAACAGCAGCTGCTTTGAAAACGGTTACTGAAACGGGCAAATTAAAAAGTAGCACTGCTGTAGATACAGAGGGATTTTTGAAAGAAATAAATTCATTGTTTGATGCCATGAACAGCCGAACATACACAACAAAAAACCCTGATGCATGTGCCTTGAGCAACAGTAATGATCGTATGCTGATGTTTACAAACATGACAAAATTGAACTCAAAAGTCAAACGACCACCATGTTTTGATGGATTCATCATAGCCTTCAAGGCTTACAATGAAATATTAGCAATAGAGAAATGTAAATACATTCTTACTTCTAGGCTTAACCAAGACCCACTTGAAAATCTTTTCTCCTCGATCAGACAGAGAGGTGGATGGAATCTTTATCCAAGTGTTAGAGTCCTTCGTGTGACAATACGTATCTTAACATTGAAGCAAATCTTGGAACCACCGAGAAGTACATCTTACAACCCTGATCATGATGTCCTGTTAGATTTAGGCCAACGTTGGGATGATGATTCTGCAGACAGGATTAGGGCTGAAAATTACGAAGCACCTAGTTTGTCTTCGGTGTCATCTATCTCATCTGGCACAGATGAAGACACAACCAATTGGTGTTCAGAGGTGACATCAGACAATTTGGTCCCATCAGAGGAAGTGGTAACTCGAGTGTTCAGCTTTGTATTTCGGTGGTTACTTGGCCCATGTGTACAACAAGAACTACAAGTGCACAGAATGTTTGAAAAAAATGTGTAACCTGGAATCGACACTGACAAGTAGCAAAGAGTTATTGTTACTAAATAGATCATTTTCTAATGTAAAAATTTATTCTACCAGTGGACTTTTAGCACCATCTGATAGGTTGATGTATATAGTGGAAGTAGCTATCAAAGTGTACAAAAGATTATGTAAAAAAATGTTTCATAAATTCAATGTAAGAAAAAGGTTAATCACAGCTACGAACAAAGTGATATCGTGTGATTCGATTTCTTGTTCCAGATGCAAAGTCAACTCAAAATTTGTGCTTGAACATTTATTTAAAGTACTACTTCACAAACGAAAAATAACCGGAGGACATAAACTTAAAATTCTCAGTCATGTATGATCTTAGAAGTCGAAACAAATACACTTCCAGCCAATCTACTACCTTACTTAATTTATCAACTGGAAGCCCCCAAACATATAGGTTTACTTAATTTGTAATTTTTATATTTTCATTGAAATTAGGTATCTGTTTATATTATTTATCTTAGAATTTATTATTGTTTTGTCTCTACCTTGACTATGATTTTTGAAGGTTTAAAGTTTGTTCATTTTTGCATTTAGTCACAGATTCCAACTTAACTTATTTATTACTTGTTATAAAACTTGTAATAGTAATCTTGAGTAAAATTCAGTTTCTTTATCGATGATATGATAAAGTCAGTATCATATTGATTTCAAATTTATCAGATTGACATTATAATTGAAAACCATCAGATGAAAATAATACTATAATACGAGCAAGGTTTGTATATATATATATACCCCCGTCGCAGAAGACCTGCGTACTCAGCGAATTTCCAAATCAATAATATAATAATAATAATATATATATACAGGGTGTTCAGTAGTACAGGGTACAGGAAGTTGGGGACAAACTTCGAGGGGTGATAGTATTCATCAAAATAAACAAAAAATTTCCTATAAATATATGTTGAAAAATCCTTCGTTTAGCCGCTAGCTGCCATTTTGTATTTTATACAAAAAACTTTATATATATAAAGATCTACTTAAGATACAGAAACCAAACTTTGCACACATATTTATTGGCCAAAGAGAAAAATATTCTCAAAGTATCATTAAGTTTGCTTATATATTTTCAAAATGGCGGCGGTTCTTAAAGTTAAAGGTTTTTTGTTATTTAAATTAAAATATTTTCAACCGCGGTAATTTTGAAAATATAAAAGCAAACTTAATGATAATTTGAGAATATATTTTTCTTTATCCATTAAATATGTGTGCAAAGTTTGGTTTCTGTATCTTAAATAATTATTTATATATAACGTTTTTTGTATAAAATACGAAATGGCGGCTAGCGGCTAAACGAAGGATTTTTAGACATATGTTTATTAGAAATGTTTTGTTTATTTTGATGAGTACTATCACCCCTTGAAGTTTGTCCCCAACTTTAATGAACACCCTGTATATATATATAAATTTTAACAACTATTGTTTTTGGTCTCTGGGCACCTAAAGAAGAAAAAATAACATGGTCTCGGGCTTAACTCTTGCCATGAGACCTACGGTAATAGCTTCTTCCCTATGGAAAATTCGCTAACTGAACTACTTTATACTATATACAAAATCGAATTTGAAAATATTGCAATGAAGTTAGGCATGGTGAATTCAACTGTTGGTTCAATTTTAAAAAACAAGCCCGAAAACACACACGTCTGCTATCTTACGTCCCTCCTCACACGCTCTTATAACTCATACCTTTTCTTCAATAAAACCTTTCTCTTAACACTTGCCATTATTTTTCAATACTGTATTCGTAAATTAAAATAACGAAAAACAAACTGTAAAAGACGTACACTGAACTAGCGATAGCTGCACGAACTGTAGGTACGTACGAACGGCATCACAGTGCTTTGACGCGACGTGAGTCACTGACACTGACCTTGATGACTGCGACAGCGGATATAGGGTTGAGGGAGGGGGTTGGGGTGGTTAGTGGTAAGACAGCAATAAAATGCCGTTTCTAAAAATAGAATGTAGCTAAACAATAGCCGCAGCCCTCACGTTGCACCACCAACCGAACTTTCTCTATTTAGCTATATGTTGCCTTCATCTCGGCCCGATTTTCTTGACGTTATATACGAGGTTTTACAATTTACTGACGATATATCCGAGGTTTTACCTGTGTAAATACCTATAGTTTGGCAGGGCCTAAAAATAAATGACGTTATATCCGAGTTGACGTTATGGCCGAGGCCGCAACCGAGTTGCACTGTATTAAAGAATTTTGAACTCACTTAGTTAGTTATAATGTAGATCGATATAGCTGAAATTAAGTGATTAACCCGTTGTTGTGTATATATATATATATATATATATATATATATATATATAGGGTGTTCATTAAAGTCGGGGACAAACTTCAAGGGGTGATAGTACTCATCAAAATAAACAAAAAATTAAAACTTTAAACTTAAACTTTGGTGAACGAAATCTGTCCACGGATAACCGAGAAAATGCACTTTTAATGTTAGAATACAGGGCTCGAGCGCAACCGCGGCGCGGCCGTGACTAAGAAGCGGAGTTCAGTTGGCACAACGTGGCTTCTTTGCCATGGCTGCGTTGCGGTTGCGCGTGGGCCCTGTAATGTAACATTAAATCTGCATTTTCTCAGTTATCCGTGGACGGATTTCGTTCATCAAAGTACCGTTCGATTAGAAATTAAAAATCCAATCTTTTTTGTGTCTTGTTAAATTTTTATAAAGTTAATGGGGTTTTTGTTATTTTAATCAAAAGATTTTTAACCACCGCCATTTTGAAAATATAAAAGCAAATTAAAAGATACTTTAAAAATATTTTTCCCTTTGACCAATAAATGGTTGTGCAAAGGTTGGTTTCTGTATCTTAAATAGTCCTTGATATATAAAGTTTTTTGTTAAAAATACAAAATGGTGGCTAGCGGCTAAACGAAGGATTTTTCGACAAATAGTTATAGGTAATTTTTTGTTTATTTTGATGAGTACTATCACCCCTTGAAGTTTGTCCCCGACTTTAATGAACACCCTGTATATATATAAATTTTAACGACTATTGTTTTTGGACTCTGAGCACCTAAAGACGAAAAAATAACATGGTCCCGGGCTTAAGTCTTGTCATGAGACCTACGGTAATAACTTCTTCCCTGATGGAAATTCGCTAGAAATGATCAAAACAATTTGTAAAAACTAAAGGGTAAAATAACTGTGCAAAATAAAAGCAGAGAAAAGTATTTCCTAAATCTTTCGTATTTTGATAGAAAACGTATTGCCACTGTAACAAACCAATTAATTGGTACAAATTAAATTTCTCTTTTGCTCTTTTTTCTTTTCCTCATTCTTGTTGAAGACCCTAGAAAAGTTGATCCTAAGGTATGTATGGGATGGTGCTCTCAGGCATCACCTTAGGACATCACATAGGAACCAACATGCCTACACTCCTGATAAGTCATGTGAGTCTGCCCTCCATCATCTTGTGGGCAGGAAAGAGAAGACACCGGAGGATGGAGAGCTAGCACTGGGTGCTTTTCTGGACATCCAAGGGGCCTTCGACAACATCTCTACGACTGCGATGGTAAACACAGCTAGAGCCCATGGGCTCAGCGGAATCATTTGCTGCTGGACCGTGGTATTACTAAGCAACAGGAAAGTCATTCTCGCACTTGAAGGTGAGGAATTAGTCGCTCTGACTACAAGAGGTTGCCCCCAGGGGGAGGCTCTCTCCCCCTGCTGTGGAAATTTGTAGCTGATAATCTCATCGGTCGTCTCAATGAATCAGGTGTCCTAGCTCTGGACTATGCTGACGAAATTGCAATTTTGGTTATTGGTAAGTTTACCAACACAATCAGAGAACTTATGAACGGAGCACTGCACCTGGTGAGAGACTGGTGTAAGGAGGTGGGTCTTGAAATGAACCCCTCTTAGGTAATGGCGGTGCCATCCACAAGAAGAAGGAACCTGCAGGGCCAGAAGTAAATCTGCAGTATGAGGTCAAGTACACTTGGGTGTACTTGATAAGACATTGAGGTGGGAGTCGCAGCTGCAAAGGGCGATTGACCAAGGTAAGTGGTCACTCATGACTTGCAGACGAATGGTTGGTACTACATGGGGACTGCACCCTAGGCTTTTGCACTGGCTGTATGTTGCTGTGGTCAGGTCGGCCATGACCTATGGTTCACTTGTTTGGTGGCCAAAGACAAACTTCGGTGCAGCAGTTCAGAGGTTGGCTTGCCTCTGATTTCTAGGGCCGTGAGGTCTTGACCTGGAGCATCCTTGGACTGCATGTTCAATATCCTGCCCACAGATATTTACATCAGAACGGTTGCTAGGAAATGTGCATATCGCCTCTGATGTGAAAATCTCTGGATGACTTTCAATGTACCCTAGGTTGGTAACACCAGAATTGAGCAGGTAGTCAGATGTGAGGTCCTAAACATGCCAACAGACCACCTTCAAACTACAAACGCCTTTGGTAAGTAAATTGACAATTGAGGTTGGCTAAAAGAAATTAAACGACACCTAAACTTGGCAGATGTCATAGCTCAGTGCTAGCTCGTAGGATTCACGTGTCGAAGGTTATGAGATTGATCCCCAACCGGGGACAATACATTTTTGCTCAGTGTTTATGCATGTTAGTAAATAGTGTTTATGCTATATTAATTAAGGTGTATTTAATCGCTTTAATTTAAACCACCTAAATGTTTTCATTGAGTAATAAATAGGTTTTAATTTTGCTAATTAACTTGTATAATACATGTCTTATTCTATCCGAGCAAAGCTCGGTCACCAGGTACCAGGCTAGTTAAATTCTAAAAATGTGTGCTAATAATTATTATAAAATTAAAATTTATTAAATATTAATTTAGTTAAAAAAATTAATAAAATATTAAATCATAGGCTATGACTGATTTGTGTAACCCAATAAAATGCATTATGAATATTAGTTACCTGCTTATCAAATTCTTCTTCATTTTCCATCCATAGATACTCTTCAAAATCATCTGGAGCTGCCGGGGTATCTGCACCAACTAAAGGATTGGATTCTACCTCTTCATGCTGCCCAGCTTCTGAGTTGTCGGAGGATGACTCTTGACTGCTGAATATGTTTGATGGGTCCACAATTGGAATCTTCATTTTCATAACAGTTCCTTTTCAATCTGATAAAATATCTAAAATGAAAAATACTCATGTAACTCAACCTCAACCTATAATCAATCTTTTACTAGGAAAAACATGATCTATTTCTATTCTCTGATCTTTTTGTCTAGGTGTTATTGGTTACTTATGATTGTGGGGATTAATATTTATAGGCCTACAAATATAAATTTAGTAGGCCTATAACACTTTTTCAATTTCTTTGAACATCACGTACCATAAATTTAATTTTTTATAGGCCCACTAAGTAACTACACCATGGATTTCAAGGAATACCAATAATTCTTATGTCAATCATTAATTGCTTTTTAAGTCTGTAAAATATAACAGCCCATAAACTGTTCTTTACTCTCCCTTTTCAGTTCTTATTTAACTTAACTTAACTTCCTTAACTTAATCCAGTTAAATAAAAATTTTGATGTAACTGAAATTGAATGAAAATTAATTAGATAAAAATTACTTCATAATACCAAACAAAGAATGTGGGAGTCGTGGACACTTTAGATACTCAGTGGAACGGATAGTTTGGGGTTGTAACCCAAAAAATGTTTTTTTTGTGTTTTACATTATGTGATTTTATAATGTTAAAAAAATATAGGATATAGGAACATATAGGATTTTACAAGGTTGAGGGAAATTGTAATGCTTTTAAAAATAACTTATAAAATAATATTTTAAAATAATATAATTTGGTTGCAATCTGTGACATCAACCATTAGGCCTATAGGTAGTAGGTCTATAAAACGAAAATAAAAAGAATAGGTAGTTTGTAGACGTTAATGTTTACAAACACAAATTAATGATTTACAGCATATCAAACGACCAATGTGTAACATATGTACAACAGCACTAACTGTTTATTTAATGCTCTCTAGGGCGTCTTAACATTACAAGACTGTTTTGTATGTAGTATCGATGTAATCGGCAAGCTTCACGCTTACTGCCGAGATGAACCTCTGCCAGCCTGCAAATGTTTACTCTATTCTATGGTCGACAACGATTGATGAAAGATGTGTCAGCTGTCTACTTTTGAGTCGTTATGGTTATGTTATTGTTGATATCATTTCATTTGATAGTGTATTAATTTTCTATAAGAACATAACATTGTAGGCTATATATTCTTGTTCCTTATTAAATTTAGAACAAAATGGCTATTTCAGATTTTTGATTCAGTGCTATTTACTTTAATTTCTGAGGGAGCAAACTTCAAAAATCTTTACGGTGTTCTACTTTTTTGTGTTTACAAAAGGATACAACAGCTAAATATAAACGTAGAGGAAACTTTTAACAAATGTCACTAATCATATTTTGATAAAAACTATCAATTTATTATTTTTTTCCAACCCTTTCAGTGCCAGGTGTTATTTCCATAGCTATTGCAAGAAATGCCAGGTTGAAATAAGCAGTTTTTAGCTGTTTGAGAAAAGTTTTCATTATTTTATTATTTATTAATCATTTTGGTTTTTTGGTTCATAAAAAATAGGTAAGTTAAGTGTAAATGATAAAATAAATTTACTTAATATTTTTATACTTAAAATAAATTATGAAAAATATTACTTAAATAATATTTTATAATGAATTTTTCAGTTTGAAGCAAACAAACGGTATTAGTGGACTGACATATACTTTCTCCCTTAAATAAATTTAAAAACGACAATCTGTAATAAAACTATCATGTTCTTCAAAGTTTATCTACATACTTATCAATTGATAATTTATTGTTTAAAAAATAATCATCCGATTTCTGAAGATAAAAAAACAAGAGAGACAAAGTTAAATAAATTGTTCAAATTGTATGGGGGAACCCCCCTCCCCTGTAATACCAAGCTTTTTTGAATTGGTTTTGTTGAGTGATTTGACATTACGTTTCATGGAAAAGGATTGGAAAATAAGGGAGACATTTATTTTTTTATATTCTCCATAAGAATAACATTGGGCGCTTTCAGACAACGTACTGCGTTGATCATAGACGGTAAATTTAATTTTTCTCTGGAACCGTTAGTCGTAGACAAATAATTCAAATATACTAATCTACAAAAATACTAATTTGTTTGGTTTTTTTAAGCTGGTTTTAATGGTGCCAGTTAAGTTATACTTTACCTTTATTGTTTTCGCTGAAAATTAACCCTCCAACGGTTTTACCGTCGATTAATCGACACCACCACCGGTCGTCGAAGGTTCACCGTCGATTAATCGACGGTAGGTAAGCTTTTACAAAAAGCAATGGTGTGAATACATTTTCGGTTAAAACTACATTGAATATAGTATCGTTGTTTTCTACAGATCATACGCTTTCCGCCGAGGTATATTTCGTTTTGCTTACTCTATGCGTCAGAATTCTTTGTTAGTTAAAACATCGGTCTTCAGTTGCGCGGTTATGTCGCTTTGTTTACAATGGTTGCATTACACGTTTTCGTCGCGCTTGTTTGGTGTTCTGATGTTAATTTCACCATTTTAAAATTGATAGCAGTGACTTAAGTGTATAAAACTATATATTTTTATTTTACTTATTAAATTTTGAAAAACTTGGATATCTTCAATTTTTGACTGGTATTTATTTGCTGTGTTTTGTGGGGGAGCAAACTTTGAAAATTTTTTTATTAATTTCAATTGGATACACCCACCAAAACCAAGATAAAAATAAAACATGTTACTATTATCTTATAGATAATTTAATGTAGATTAAAATCGTGTATAATATGTTATAGTTACTAAATTTTTACTATTTTATATGAAATCTTTAGTAAAAGCCTGCAAAAGCGCCAAAAAGAGGTGAACCTCAAGGGGTCAAATAGTGAACCGTTGGAGGGTTAAAAATTTGATTTTTTTGACATTCAAAAACCCACAACTTTTGAACCGTAATTTTTACAGACATGCGGGTGCGGTCAAGTTACATAGTACTCTGTGCACTATAACCCTCCAACGGTGTTACCGTCGATTCATCGACGCCACCGACGGTCGTCGAAGGTTCACCGTCGATCAATCGACGGTAGGTAAGCTTTTACAAAAAGCAATGGTGTGAATACATTTTCGGTTAAAACTACATTGAATATAGTATCGTTGTTTTCTACAGATCATACGCTTTCCGCCGAGGTATGTTTCGTTTTGCTTACTCTATGCGTCAGAATTCTATGTTAGTTAAAACATCGGTCTTCAGTTGCGCGGTTATGTCGCTTTGTTTACAATGGTGGCGTTACACGTTCTTGTCGCGTTTGTTTGGTGTTCTGATGTTAATTTCACCATTTTAAAATTGATAGCAGTGACTTATGTGTATAAAACTATATATTTTTATTTTACTTATTACATTTTTAAAAACTTGGCTATCTTCAATTTTTGACTGGTATTTATTTTCTGTTTTGTGGGGGAGCAAACTTTGAAAAATCTTTTGAAAAAAATTTTTTTATCAATTTTAATTGGATACACCCATCAAAACCAAGATAAAAATAAAACATGTTACTTTTATCTTATAGATAATTTAATGTAGATTAAAATGGTGTATAATATGTTATAGTTACTATATTTTTACTATTTTATGTGGAATTTTTAGTAAAAGCCTGCAAAAGCGCCAAAATGAGGTGAACCTCAAGGGGTCAAATAGTGAACCGTTGGAGGGTTAAACTATCCAATTTTAATCAAAATCGTTAGAGCCGTTTTTGAGGAATTAGGATTTTTCACATTTTTAAGGGTTTTTAGGGGTAAACTATCCATAAAAATCAAAAATTCAAAAAAAGAAAAATATCCCCGTTGCAGCAGACCTGCGTACTCAGCGAATTTCCAAATCAATAATATATTAATAATAATATATGACAAGTTTTATAAAAATCTGTCCATAAACATGAGAATTATTTGCCTATTCTCCATAAGATTAACATGGGAAAGAGTGACCAAAGTCAAAGTCAAAGTCAAAGTCAAAATCAGATTTATTCCAAAAAAAACAACAAAATATATTACAAATTAAACTGTGCACATTTTTTTAATGTTAGAATTATAAACAAAATTAAAAAAAAAATCTTTTCGTAGACATAATAATAAAATAAAATAAATAACTTAAAAAGTAGGAAATGGCCTACATGGACCTAGAATGGTCTGTGCGTAGGCCCGAGTTGTATTTATTAAAAATTTAGATTTAATTTAATATTTAATATTTAAATTTAGATAAATTTAGATTTGGTAAAAAAAAATGAAAAATGTATATAATTATGAAATAAGAAGAGGAAATCCCGTAAGAAAACTAATCTTCCACAGTGAAATATATATAGAACAAGAAAAAGCAAAAGATAAAGAATAACTTAATAAAATAGATATGATTCGAGTACAGTGATGATGCCAAAAACCAATATCGCTCTGAGCCGCATGGAGGGCGACGGATTGGGTCAGTCAGTCCAAGTCAAACGGTTGTCAGTTGTTGGAGGGTCTGCTGCAGTCAGTGGAGATAAGAGACTCGGCCTCTTCATCGCTGATTGTCAATAACCAATCCTTTAGCTTAATTTTGAAAATGTTATGTGATGGAGAATCGAATATCCTAATGTTACTGTAATGAGACAAATAGTTTCGAAATAATATATGTGAAATGTAAAAGCTATTTGTTTTTGAGAAGGATTTTTGTTGCTGGATAGCAACAATTCCAACGCTGGATGCATATCTTGTGTTGTAGTGATGTAAAATAGGGGAAAATAATGAACCGGAATTTTTGAAAATGAAACTGAGAAGCTCCTTAACAAATAATTTTTGAATTGAAAAAAGTTCTGTCTCATGAAACAACAGATCGGAGGGGTACATTCTAGGTTTCTTAAACCCCGCTTTTAAAACTGATTAGCCAGGTTAGCTGATGTGAGGAACACTGGAAGTATTCATTTCTACCATAAATACTTTTTATCTTAACATTTATAACAACTTTCATCAACATCTGTCCATAAATAAAGGAGTTTGCCTATTCTCCATATGATTAACATGGGAAGAGTATGCAGGTTTGCTGCCATGATAAAGGGAGAAAGTAAAAATTGTCAGTAGAAAATTCCCCACGATTAAAATTGAGTATTTTTGTTGAACTATACTTAGTTGTGTACATACATGCAAAAAGTTTAAACATTTATCTTCAAAAATAAGGTTTTTGTGATTAATTTATAAAATATCATGAGTTTTGGTTTTTGTATAAGTTACTGATAAGATTAATCACACTCCACAATATGTATACATTAGACATGGAATTTGAATTGTGTGTCTATGACAGTGTAAATGAATAAAATGATTCAAACTATTCTGATTATTATTTTTAAAAGTTTCTGATTATCAGGATCAAAATCTGTGTTGTCAAAACCCAAACTTGACTACTGATCACTCCAACTCAAATCACTCATGGAAAAATTACTGTAACCTTTTGAACACTAAGAATTGTTTTATCATTGACAGGTGAATCAATACACTTCATTACTACAAAAGAAACCAAACAAACAATAATAATAACCTCAAATTTCTGAATTCTTTTGGCTAACTATACAAGTAAACAAACAACAGACTTTGATGCAGACTGAAACCAAAAATACTTAGAATAACATTTTAACATAAATAATTATATTTAATGTGTTCTTTATATCCTAAACACAAATAAAAAAAACTTTTTTTGAAAACAAATTAATTTTTTAGGACATCCGTATAGCCTAGTCGGACACTGGCTCTTCTTACACGTTTTTCCGATGTCCATATAAATGGACGTTGGCACTGAAAGGGTTAATTTCTACTTGCCTATTAGTATATAAAAATTAATTCCTGACAATCTGATGAAAAAATCATCAAGTTATGCTTTAGGCCTATGCAAAAACTATGAAAGATATAATATTTTTACTAATCCTTTGCAAAACCACCATTATTTGGAGTGTGTAGTTTTGGGAGACACTAACAAAAAACTGGGTTGCTTTTTTGGGAGATACTTTGTTTTTCGCCCGGTCCTCAAAGGGTTAAAATGAGGCTATGCCTATTATTGGGCTATATTGAAATTGTAAGTTTTACATATAAGCAATATAGGCCTAAGCTTAACAATAGTAGGGTATATTTTAGTTGAAATATTAGTGTATGAGAGAGGTTCATAATAACCAATTAATGGTGAATGACAATCTGTAGGTTAACCAGTTTAATGAAAATTTTTAACTTTCACGAAGGCCTAATTCTTAGGCTACTTGAAATTTAGGACACACACTCCTATAGTATTATATCCTGCTCCACAAGTGAAGGAAAAATGACTATGAAAAAAATCACCTGATCTCAAGTCACTAATTAATATTGTGAGGTTGATATTTACGAACGTTTTTTAAAATTCCATTACAACTTTCCAGATGTGTTAAGACAACCCAAATCCAACAAACCATCATGGAGGACTTGATATAATATGAAACTAGAATGTTCAAGGGGAAAATTGTTATACCTGATTAACGAAAGCCAAAATTTCAGTTAGGCCTAGTACCTACCTTATGAACTTTTCACTCAGGATCAGGCAAAACCGAATTAATTACGAAGATATAGAAAAATAAATTTTGATTTCAAATGTGGGCCAATTCCATTGTAGAGGTAGAAGACTTTCTTACATCACCATTAGCATACTAATAGCATACCGTCAGAAGCCAGAGATACCACTACAACAAGTCAAGTACAATCACAATAAAAACCAGTGATGCCAGTTGATTAAAAAAAATATATATACAGTATTTACATATATATATATATATATATATATATATATATATATATATCTGTGGGTGTGTGTGTGTGTGTGTGTGTGTGTTTGTGTGTGTGTCTGTGAACACGATAACTCGTAAAAATGGTCCGATTGAGACCAAATTTAGCAGAAACGTTTATTTCTACAATTGCTTGGACGAGTTCGTAATCCAGACATATCGGTCAATCGGATGGGGTAGTTTGGGGGGGGGGTTTGTACCCCAAAAATTGGTTTTTTGCATTTTGCCCCATGTAATTTTTAAAAATTTCAAATTTTATCTTTCACCATTAGAATCATCTTAAAAAGCTGCACAATTAAACTATATATCTCCAACGGTTACCGAGATATTAAAAAATCTAAACACAGTACGTTCTATTTTGGGGCTCCAATGTTAATCTTAGGAGGAAAAATTAATATTTCCCATATCAATCAATATTTTTGGATTAAACTTGGTATTTGCCTCATGTTGTTGATACCCACCCTTTTATGCTTAAAAATCATAGTTTATGTGTTTATCATGGCAGCAAATCTGCATACTCTTTTCCCACGTTAATCATATAGGGAATAGACGAACTTCTTTATTTATGGACAGAAGTTGATGAATGTTGGTATAAATGTTAAAAATAAAAATTGTTTATGATAGAAATGCCTACTTTCACTGTTCCTCACAGCAGCAAACCTGCACACTCATTCCCATTTTAATCTTTATGGAGAATAGGCAAATAATTCTCATGTTTATGGAAAAATTTTTATAAAACTTAATTGTCATATATTATTATTCTTATATTATTTATTTGGAAATTCGCTGAGTACGCAGGTCTGCTGCGACGTGGGTATTTATATCTTGTAAAAATTTTATAAAGTTAATGGTTTTTTTGTTATTTAAATTAAAAAGGATTTTTAACCACCGGAATTTTAAAATTATATAATAAAACTGAATGATACCTTGAGAATATTATTCTCTTTGGCCATGAAATATGTGTGTAAAGTTTGGTTTCTGTATCTTAAATAATTATTGATATAGTACCTGGTGACCGAGCTTTGCTCGGATAGAATAAGACATGTATTTTACAAGTTAGTTAGCAAAATTAAAACAAATTTACTGCTCAATGAAAACATTTATGTGGTTTAAATAAAACCGTTTTAATACCCCTTAATTAATATGGCATAAATACTGAATAAATATATAGCCCTCGGGTGGGGGTCGATCACGCAACCTTGCATACTAGAGATCTAAGCGCTTAAGCTACGGCGTCAGCCAATTTCGCGTCGTCGTTTAAGAGTTTTTGGCCAACCTCAATTGATTGCTTTAGCTAACCTTATGCTGAATTTAAATGTCCATACTGTTTGTTATTATAAGCCTGTGATCAACTGATTTTGTTATAAACGGAATGAGGATTGAAAAGCAAAAGATAAATTTAATTTACACCAATTATTTGGTTTGTTACAGTAGCTTCAAGCAATACAACGAATACGTTTTCTATCAAAATACGGAAGATATTGGAAATACTCTTTCCTGCTTTTATTTCGCACAGTTATGTTACCCTTAAGTTTTTACAAATTGTTTAGTAACCTGATAATTTTACATTTATTACATACATAAAATAAATATTTATGAAAAACCTCTATTCACATATTGTTCTTTGCCGTCTTCAATCAAGAACTGTCAAACGTTTATAAACAGCTGTTTTGGTTTGCATTGTTTACATTTGATTCTCCATAAGCGTAATGTTAAATTTTTAGATTTTAAACTTAATATTACAGTAAAACACGAATTTTCCTGGACATTAGACCTATCTAGAACTTATTTTCTACTCGGAAATTAGTTATTTCCAAAATTTAAAGAAATTCCTGAGGTTAGTCAATTGAACGATGTCGTTTAACGTCTTTTCCAAAAGCCAAAGCCGATCATTTACTGTTTAATTACCCATACCGTTATTATTAGCCTGTGATCAACTGATTTTTTATAAACGGAATGAGGATTGAAAAGCAAAAGAGAGATTTAATTTACATCAATTAATTAGTTTGTTACAGTGGCTTCAAGCAATACAACGAATACGTTTTCTATCAAAACACGGAAGATTTTGGAAATACTTTTTCTGCTTTTATTTCGCACAGCTATGTTATCCTTAAGTTTTTACAAATTGTTTAGTAACCTGATAATTTTACATTTATTACATACATAAAATAAATATTTATGAAAAACCTCTATTCACATATTGTTCTTTGCCGTCTTCAATCAAGAACTGTCAAACGTTTATAAACAGCTGTTTTGGTTTGCATTGTTTACATTTGATTCTCCATAAGCGTAATGTTAAATTTTTAGATTTTAAACTTAATATTACAAGAAAACACGAATTTTCCTGGACATTAGACCTATCTAGAACTTATTTTCTACTCGGAAATTAGTTATTTCCAAAATTTAAAGAAAATCCTCGGCGCCGTTTTCGAGATCCGTGTGCAAATTTACATTTGATTCTCCATAAGCGTAATGTTAAATTTTTAGATTTTAAACTTAATATTACAGTAAAACACGAATTTTCCTGGACATTAGACCTATCTAGAACTTATTTTCTACTCGGAAATTAGTTATTTCCAAAATTTAAAGAAAATCCTCGGCGCCGTTTTCGAGATCCGTGTGCAAATATATATATATATACAAACCTTGCTCGTATTATAGTATATATATAGTACCTGGTGACCGAGCTTGCTTGGATAGAATAAGACATGTTTTTACAAGTTAATTAGCAAAATTAAAACAAATTACTGCCCAATTTAAAACATTTATGTGGTTGATAAAACCGATTTATTACACATAATTAATATAGCATAACAAAAATAATTAAAAACTCTATAGTTCTTGAGGCAACACGCTACAACTCTTTACGACGTTAGTCAATTGAGCGATGCCGGTTAACGTCTTTTAGCCAAAACCGATCATTTACTGTTTAATTATCCATACCGTTATTATTAGCCTGTGATCAACTGATTTTGTTATAAACGGAATGAGGATTGAAAAGCAAAAGAGAAATTTAATTTAGTCTACATCAATTAATTGGTTTGTTACAGTGGCTTCAAGCAATACAACGAATACGTTTTCTATCAAAACACGGAAGATTTTGGAAATACTTTTTTCTGCTTTTATTTCGCACAGCTATGTTATCCTTAAGTTTTTACAAATTGTTTAGTAACCTGATAATTTTGCATTTATTTAATTCATAAAATAAAGTACCTGGTGACCGAGCTTTGCTCGGATAGAATAAGACATGTATTTTACAAGTTAGTTAGCAAAATTAAAACAAATTTACTGCTCAATGAAAACATTTATGTGGTTTAAATAAAACCGTTTTAATACCCCTTAATTAATATGGCATAAATACTGAACAAATATATAGCCCTCGGGTGGGGATCGATCACGCGACCTTGCATACGTGAGATCTAAGCGCTTAAGCTACGGCGTCAGCCGATTTCGCGTCGTCGTTTAAGAGTTTTTGGCCAACCTCAATTAATTGTTTTAGCTAACCTTATACTGAATTTAAATGTCCATACTGTTTGTTATTATTATCCTGTGATCAACTGATTTTGTTAGAAACGGAATGAGGATTGAAAAGCAAAAGATAAATTTAATTTACACCAATTATTTGGTTTGTTACAGTAGCTTCAAGCAATACAACGAATACGTTTTCTATCAAAACACGGAAGATTTTGGAAATACTCTTTCCTGCTTTTATTTCGCACAGTTATGTTACCCTTAAGTTTTTTACAAATTGTTTAGTAACCTGATAATTTTACATTTATTACATACATAAAATAAATATTTATGAAAAACCTCTATTCACATATTGTTCTTTGCCGTCTTCAATCAAGAACTGTCAAACGTTTATAAACAGCTGTTTTGGTTTGCATTGTTTACATTTGATTCTCCATAAGCGTAATGTTAAATTTTTAGATTTTAAACTTAATATTACAGTAAAACACGAATTTTCCTGGACATTAGACCTATCTAGAACTTATTTTCTACTCGGAAATTAGTTATTTCCAAAATTTAAAGAAATTCCTCGGCGCCGTTTTCGAGATCCGTGTGCAAATATATATATATACAAACCTTGCTCGTATTATAGTATTGGATATTTACATTTGATTCTCCATAAGCGCAATGTTAAATTTTTAGATTTTAAACTTAATATTACAAGAAAACACGAATTTTCCTGGACATTAGACCTATCTAGAACTTATTTTCTACTCGGAAATTAGTTATTTCCAAAATTTAAAGAAATTCCTCGGCGCCGTTTTCGAGATCCGTGTGCAAATATATATATACAAACCTTGCTCGTATTATAGTATTGGATATATATATATGGTTGATTGTAACTCTAGAGTTGAACTATATATATACAAACCTTGCTCGTATTATAGTATTGGATAACGTTTTTGTATAAAATACAAAATGGTGGCTGGCTAAACTAAGGACTTTTCGACATATGTTTATTAGAAATTTTTTGTTTATTTTGATGAGTACTATCACCCCTCGAAGTTTGTTCCCGACTTTAATGAACACCCTGTTTAAGTCCCTACGGGTCAGTAAATCTGTGTTAAAGTCTCCAACTATAATAATTACATGTATGTCCATTATTACCAGAGGTGGTGTGGCAATCTACGTTAACAGGGATTGTAAATTTAAAATGCTTAGTGTCAACAATCTTTCCAAAGAAAGAGACTTTGATGTTGTTGCTGCTATTGTGAACAACTATGGTAACCTCTTGAACTCATTAAACTGTCTGTTTATAGAGTGTCAGATGGCAACCTAAGTATATTTGTGAGTCTTTGGAAAATATAATAGTTGTATCCCTGTCTAAATGCCTAATGATGCCTTCTCTGATGTTGCTCATATCAAAAGTGGAGTATTGCAGGGATAGGTACTGGGTCTATTTTTATTCCTTGGACATGAAAATGATCGCTCCTCAAATGTAAATGTAAACTCATAGGTTTTGTAAGTAAGTTCTAAATATCAACAGGTTTTTGGAGATGATACCAACCTTTTTGTAGTAGTCCTGATGTAAAATAGTCTTGTATTTTTGATGAATAATGCTCTGAGTGATGCAAACTTTTGGTTCAGAACAAATGGATTACTTATAACAACTCTGAAACCCAGAATATTATATTCACTCACGGCAAGCTATACCTTGGGCTTTTATATGTGGAGAAAAATGTTAAACTTGGGATTTTGGCTTGATTCTTCCCTTACATGGTCGCCCCATTGAATTTCTGTGTGTTAGGCTCAATAGGGTACCGTACACTATTTGTTAAGAAGACTTAGGAATTTAGTTCCTAAGCCTAAGATATTTGAAAATGTCTTATTATGTTTTCTTTAATGGGATCTTTATTCTTTAATGGAGCTATGGTCTGTTATTGTGGGGCAATGGAGCTGATGTTACGAAACTTCTTGTGCTAAAAAAGCGATTAGGATTGTATGTAGAGCACCCTTTGATGCACATCGCAGCCTTTGTTTCAGTCTGAACAAATACTGACAATTGCAAATATGTATATATTTGTTTGCCTGGTACAAATTAAATTTGACCAAGAGAGTTTATACTTGTAGAAGCTCAATGCACTTGCATGTTACAAGAAACAAACACTTTCAACATGTAACTTTTGTAAGACTAAGACTGCCAAAATCAAAAAGATGGTTCGGCTCAGTAGGAATTAAAAATGTTTAACAACTAGTTTAGTTAGTTTAACAATTAGATAGTTTAACAAACACTAGTATACAGCACTAGATGCTATCATGAGTAGGATTAAAAATGTTTTGCATGAGTGGCTTGCTCAAAGGCCCTTTTATAGCCTAGAGGAGTTTTTAAAAGTAAATTTCAGTAGCATGCTTTTTCGACGTGTCAAATCCTTATTTCTAATAGCGTTTTCACGCTTGCGTGTTTGAGACTGACCACAAAAACTGTTTTTTACCATGGCATGGTTTATTTTATTGCCTAAGCTATTGATATTGAAGAAATGTACAAACATTGTCATTTGCTTTTATTGACTTTAGGTAATGAAGACATTTCTTTTTAGTTTTAAGTTTGACATTGTCACATGCATGTACGTTGTAAAAACACGGCAATAACATTGTTTGTATTTACTTCCCTGTGGAAAATAGGTTAGATCATGGATATAAAGGGAATGTTTTAGGTTCATCTAAACAGCTGTTCTTATATTCTTTTATATTTAAAATTCAATACAATAGTTCTGGTAGTTTCTATAGAAACCTGTTACATGTTTTCCATCTTAAAAATGTTTGTATTTACTTCCCTGTGGGAAATAGGTTAATATCATGGATATGTCTTAAGAGAATTTTTTAAGTTCATCAAAACAGCTGTTCTTATTCTTTTATATTAAACTTCAATAGAATAGTTCTGGTAGTTTCTATGGAAACCTGTTACATGTTTTCCATCTTAAAAATCAGGAATACCCCCCAGAGCTAAGACATATCCATGTCAAAATCACCAACCCCCCCAAATCTAAGACATATCCATGTCAAAAAGTTTCTGATTTCATGTTCATATGTTGATAAAAGAGTCATCAAAGTGTTTTCATATATCGACATGAATCTTATTTTAAGGGACATAGCAAACTCAAATTAGAAATTTAGAGTTGATGGGAAATCTGAAGAAAAATGTTTGAATTTACTTTCCTGTGGGACATAGGTTCGATCATGGTTTAGTCTAATGGGATTATTTTCAATTTATCTAAGCTGTTCTTATAACCTAACTATACGACTTCACTAACCAAATGACGTGACTGTTTCAAATTTTGGTCTCGCAAATTGCCAACACTCACCAGAACTAACACTTAAATACATGTCAAAAATATTATTGGATGTCTTTGAATAAAGAAAATATACAGGTGTAACATAAATCCAGTGCGTTTGAGGTTTTCCGTTGGTTATTTACAGTATAAACATATTATTTACGATATAAAAATATCAATAGCCAATCTAACTCCGCAGAGCGCTGTATGTAGGCAATATCACGTATATTACGATGTTACGCAACGTGTTATGGTCGCAAACTTGGACTCATAGCGCTCTGTGAAGTTAAGCTAGGTCCGTTGATCTATAGTTAGATATAGTTATTGATATTTTTATAATATTTCATACTATCAATAATCATCAGAAAACCACTAAACCATTGGTTTTATGTAAACGGCTATCTAAACAGTGGTATACGTATAACGGAAACGATCCAAAAAAGGAATAGACCAAAAGCCCGCTGGTTTAATGTTTATACAAGACAATGATTTCTAGACTTATTTTCAATGGAAGATTTTTCATCTCCGTCAAAGGCATCCAGGGGAAAAGTATCCCTCGGCATTGGGTTCATTTTGAAACTGAGGGTAAGTAGAACCAAAATCCAAATTTTCATTCAAGTTGGTGCAGTATAGTATTAATACACAGTTTATACGTTTTGCCGTCATTTACTATCGAGACACTAGCACAAACTACTGATGAATACGAGTGAAGGGTGAATGTGATTTATATAATGTGTATGTTATGACATGCATGATCAAATCCTACAAATATTTTATTGTATGGTTTTTACATATTATCATAAAAGTTTATTTCTTTTGAATATTTCCTAGTTGAGTTTTTCGTTCATTTTAAGAAAATAATCATTGTTTTATAATAATCGATTAATTTCATCGAATATTACGATACAAAACCAATTACAATACAATATTACCGATTATTTATCATTCAATTTCATCTTCACTATTCATAGACATTGGAGTGGAGGGCAAGAGCAAGTAAGTGCAGTTTCCATCCCATCCCAGTTGTGTTGAGTTGGGACTTGGAACTGTTGGCAAGTTGGTACTAGGGAGTCGGACTCGGACAAGGACAAGACGACAATGACGATTCGGATTCACAGCTCGCAGTCATCTCATCTCGCCAGTCGCCAGTCGCCACTCGCACTCGCAGTCTAGTCAGTCTGGGCTCGTGGTCGTGGACGCGGAGTGCTGTGCCAAAGTGAATACCAAACATTCTGTTTTCTTGTAAATTTGTAGTCAGCATAGAGTGAGATACTTTTGGAGTAAGTTTTTCGTTATTTTTTTTATTTGATTGAACATTTAGCGTTTTATCCGTTATTATTATATTTCTAACGGTCATCCATAAGATCTCATTCACCATACTAATATATTTCCATTTTTAACCTAAAAGGCTATTATTTGGTTTGGCCTACAGACTAAATATTTCGTATTTCCATATTTTTCATAAATTATTGTTAGTACGGGGTCTTGGTGTTTAATAGGTATAATAGTGATCCTTTTTAGAAGATCAATTGATAAAATGTTGTCTTGCTGGGTTTGTATTCACATATGCTATTTTTCCTGACAAAAATGTTTATATTTACTTCCCTGTGGGAAATGGTTTAGATCATGGATATGTCAAAAGGAATGTATTCAGTTCCTCTAAATAGCTGTTCTTATTCTTATAAATTTAAAATACAATACAATAGCTCTGATAGTTTCTATGGAAACCTGTTTCAAATTTCCATCTTACAAATTAAGAATCAAGAATCTTTATCTCCCATACAGACATACAGTGTATGCATTTGGACAGGTCAGATATAAAGAAAATGTTGAGGAATCAACATTAGTCAATAAATTAATGAAAATTACAATCATGGAGGTACATAATTGGAATTTAAAGAAGGAGGAAGGATTTAAGTAGAATGACCAAAACAGATAAAATATAAGAGTACAGAAAAAGCAACAATGAGTCACAGCCTAAAAGAGGAGAATTTTTAATTTAATTCTAGATTGGCGGGGAAAAATTCACTAATATTGTAAAAGGGGTAGGTAAAACAAGTAGCCATTGCAAAATCCTTTGTTTGAAAGTAATAAATGGGGACTCAAGAATTTTTTTGGGCAGTTTATTAAGCCATTTTAATCCCAGAATCTCAATAGGTATATCAATTCTAGAATTGTTCCTCATGTTAAAATTGTGCATATTTCTTCTAAGAATGTGAGAATTATATTTCTTAAAACTGGTTAACAAAATATTAAAAATATATCAATTAATAACGGTTAAAATTTTTAAGCTAACAAAAATAGGGCAGCAGTGCTCCTGTGGATTTGCCTTAACCATAACTATCATATTTTTTTGTATTAAAAACACATCCTTAATGTGAGAGGAGTTACCCAAAAATATTCTATAGCTAAGGGCTGATTGAAGTAAACCATAATAAGCGGTTTTCAAGTATTCAAAAGGAATAGCATCACACAATCTACAAAATAAAAAGGTTAAACTGCAACGTTTAATGCAAAGATGTTGTATGTGAGAGGTCCATGTGAGTTGTTGATCTATGTGGACTCCTAGAAATTTAACTGCACATATACTGGTCCAGAACATCAGGGATTTGCCTCAGCCCAAAAATGACAGTCTTGAGTCTTATCCTGGTTTAATAGAAAGCTATTTGCTGAGAACCAGTCAGCAGCTGTGTTCAGAGAGCTCTTTGCATTGGTAACAAGTACATTTATGTCATTATTAAATGTAAGCAGTGTTGAATCATCTGCGTACAGATACACACTACAGTTGTTTAAACAATAAGTCATTTATTGCGATTTAGAAAAACAAGGAACCTAGAACAGAGACCTGCGGAACACCACATTTACTCACTTCTACCCTTGACCATGAACCACCACAACAAACAGTCTGTCTTCTGTTAGTAAGGTATGTACGAAAAAGATTAAGTGCAGAGTTTTGGATCCCGTAAAATTTCAACTTATGGAGCAATTTCCCATGGTTTACACAGTCAAACGCAAACTCACATCAATGGAGGTCGCCCAAGCAAAATCCTTTTTTTCAAAAGCATCTAATAGATCATGTACCATGGTACTAATTGCATCCACATTGGACCGCCCATTTCTGAAGCCAAACTGTTGATTGTTAAACACAAAGTGTACTTCAAAAAACTACGAAGCTGGTTATATATAATATGCTCAAGCACCTTGGACAGAACGGGTACTAAGCAGATTGGCTGATAGTTGCCTGGGCAGGACTTATCCCCTTTTTTTAGTGTAGGGCATATTTTTGAAATTTTAAAAAAGTCAGGGAATGTGCCTTCAAGAAATAAACATTGATGCAGTGGATCAAAGGCATTACAATTAGACCAGATATCTCCTTGAGTAACCAAGCTCCTTGAATATGCTCAAGCACCTTGGACAGAACGGGTACTAAGCAGATTGGCTGATAGTTGCCTGGGCAGGACTTATCCCCTTTTTTTAGTGTAGGGCATATTTTTGAAATTTTAAAAAAGTCAGGGAATGTGCCTTCAAGAAATAAACATTGATGCAGTGGATCAAAGGCATTACAATTAGACCAGATATCTCCTTGAGTAACCAATTTGAAAGATCGTAAACATCTCTTGTTTTGGAATTTTTCATTCTATTGATCACAGAAAGAACATCACTACAACTGACAGGTGAAAAATTTAAAATCTGTACATTATCAGGGGCATAGTTAAGGTACTGTTCACAATTAATACTAGGGTGTTAGACACTAATTCTGTCTCTAATTGTTGTGACAGAGTAATAAAAAAGTTATTTAAAGTATCTGGTTGGACAGGCATGTTATTACTAACATTGTCAGTCTGAGTATATTGCTTTATGACTTACACTTATTTGTGGAGTTTTCAATAAGCATAGCATTATAAGAGAGTTTAGCTCTGTCTATTTCCCTCCTGTAAATGCTCTTCATATTCCTATAGGCTAGCTTACAGTTATCATCATTAAAAAACTATCATATGCAATTTTTATCTGCTCTTTGAGCCTGTAGAGATCTCCAGAAAACCAAATACGGTTCCCATTAGTAGTACTCCTGGGTTCTGAGCGGGACTTACTGAAAGAGAAACACTTGTCAAACAAATGCAGTATTAAATTAAAGAAGTTTGAAAAACAATACCTGGTTTATCAGAAGGCTGACCATCCTATGTATCAAATACTTTGTGCCAATTGATCTTGCCGAGTTTAACTTGAAAAATTTGTAGACTGCAGTGAAAAGACTTGGGCAGAGGGGTTGATCTCACCAGGCTTACACTTACTATCAATAATTACTCTAAACAAAAGACCAACATGGTTAGAAAAATGGAAAGGTTCCGTTTTACAGAAAGTATTGTCTTTATTTATGTTGGGAAAGATGTTGTCGAGAAAGGCTGCACCACACGTAGGCTGATCATTGTGGAAGTACAAATCAAAATGGCGCATCAGGTTGAGAAGTCCAGAGACGGATCTTCTCTCAGTGGTAATATCAAACCGGGCATTAAAATCACCCCCAAGAATTATCTTGAAATTTGTCCATGTACTGGCAACTAGTAGAATTTTTTCGAGTTGCTTGAGAAAAATCCACTTATCACTATCTGGAGAGTGATACAGGGAGATAACGAACTGTCTATGTGACTCAATTTTCACGGCAGGCCTCAAAAATCTTCTACAAACAAAAATTAGACAGGTCCAAGTGTACACTATTTATAGATTGGCGAGCATATATTAAAGTGCCCCCTCTGCCAAAATTAGTTCTTGAGAAAAACTGGCAAGTTTATAACCTGGAATATGAACACCAGCAATACCGTCATGAAGCGTCCAATGTTTGGAGAGGCACAACAGGTTCAACAGGCTGTTGAAAAGCATAATCATCCAACAGTTCTAATTTGGAACAAAGACCTTGAATATTCAGAAATATTAAAGATAGCACGTCAAACTTTGGAAAAGCTCATAGTTTACTTACATTAGAAGTTGTACTAGCCATATTTACTTGTTTTGGTTGCTTATCACTGGATCCATAAAAAAATAGGCTTACTCTTCTCAGTACTAGATGAACCAATAACAGAGACATTATTAGACACTAGCCCTGTTTTACTTGACTCGGTAGGCCTATCACTGTGATTTGAGTGTCTGGGAGGGTAATATTTCCCAATCAGAATACCCACGGGCCACAATTCAGGTTTCATAACCTCAACTTCCAAGTCCTCAGAAGCACAGATTTTGAAGGAGGTATATGAATTGTGCCTGGTGGGGTGATTCTCACAAATAAAGTCCTCTTTTCCACAAGAGGTTACAAGATGCTGTTTAATTTCATTAGTAGTAGTAGTTGCTTTGAACCTCGTCACATATATCCAAGACTGTTATTACTACCCTTACCTGCTATTAATTTAGGGAGGTTAAAATTAGTAGACTTACCACTACTTGGTGGTTTGGGTTTCTTGTGATAACATACACGAGTATAACCTTCCGTATCCATTTCTTGACACTCAGAGACACTAGATGTAGAGTCCTTGGGATTACCAAACCTAGCCTCCAAAGGACGAGACTTGTTAGTTGTGCCCGCCAATATGGTTTTCTTGGTTATATGAGGGTTCATTATTATGTTACTTAAACGAACAGAATTATCTTTATCGTTTGTAGCCGCTATTAGGGTCTCCGCAAAAATTAGGTTAGAATTTCCTAAGGTGGGTGGTCCGTTGGGGTAAATTTGACTGTCAACTGGTGTTACTGCTTGATTCTTACCCACTAGTTCCTCAATAAGTTTAATTAATTTATTGTGACTATCTTTTTGGAGTTTTTGGATTCTCTCACTCATCATATTACAGTTAGGACATGAGCCCATGATACATTGCTCCAAGGAAGTGTCTTCACAGGTAGAACAAAACCTTGATATAGTGTCCCCAAGACTTACTATTTGTTGGTATTTTTATTTATTTATTTTTTTTAACCTGTTTAATACGAAGACAAGTAGAATGGAACTACATTGCACATTTACCCTCACATTGAAGTGCAAAATCATGATCTAAAACTTTATTATTACACAGACCACAGAAAGACGTGTCCTCACTACCCGCCATCTTGATGACGAAAATTGCCAACACCTCCCCCCCAGCGCTAAGACATATCCATGTCAAAATTGAGTACACCTTTCAGGAGTTCATGACAGTGTTACCTTGCTTCTGCATATATCTATTCTGCATAAGTCTATTTAGCTTTGAATGCCAGGTAGAAGACTCCCATTTTTTAGTAAGTGTTAAGATATCTTTTAAAATTGTGTTGTTGCTTATTATAAAAAAATCATAGCCTTATATTTACCAATTTATTTTAATTTCATTAATTTGAAACATGCAGGATAAAACATAGTACCTGGTGACCGAGCTTTGCTCGTATAGAAAAATACATGTATTATAAAAATTAATTAGAACAATTAAGACACATGTATTACTCAATGAAAACATTTATGTGGTTTAAATAAAACCGATTTAATACACTATAATGAATATAGCACTGAACAAAAAGTACCGTGCCTAGTGGTGGGGATGGAACTCGCGACCTTTCTTGAGGCCGACACGCTACCTAAATGAGCTAAATGAGCAATGCCGTTTAACATCTTTTAGCCAACCTCAATTGTTTTAGCAGATCATTTACTGTTTAATTATCCATACAGTTGATACTTGATACTTGATAAAATCTAGGGGAAGGATTGCACTGCGACCTATGAGATCTATTGTGCCCCCCAGACTAGTCTCTAGTTCTTGCCTAGAGAACCCCCTCTAGTCCTAATGCCTTAATAAAGTTTAGTATAACGAGGGGTTCTAACTTTGGAAAATCCTCCACCGCCACCTGGTGTGTTCCCAAGCTTCTGGCTCTCTTCTGACCTATCGCGTCACACTCAGCCAATAGGTGTCTAGATGTTTCCTCCCCAGATTGGCAGAAGCGGCATTCACCCTCTTGGACAATGCCCATCTTGCTCAGCCCCTGAGCCTACAGTGTCCGGTTAGAAATCCCGTCAGTATCCTTAGATCGTTTTTCTTAAGCCTGATCATGGTCTCAGACCTTCTTATATTATGCACTCCAAGCATTTCCTTAGCCTGTCGGCATCCCGGATAAGCGGTCCAGGCTTTCCCTCTGGCTTCCTTCTCTTCCTCCTTTAATTTATTTTTGAAAAAGGAGTCCTCCAGTGCACAACCTGGCTCCGGTCTAACAAAGGGGGTGGCTGCCCCTACCCTAGCCAGTTTGTCTGCTACTTCATGTAGCCACTACTGTAGCTAGGGAAGCTATAGTCGACCTGGACAGAGCCCCGCATGCCCAAGCAAGGCTAATTACTGCAGGAGGGCGCCTGGTATCCTGCAGGTACCGTTTGAGACACCATATAAAAGGCCTGGTGCCATCCACCCCTCAGCACGGTCCACATAACACCTTGGGTTGGCCTGTAACAGAGATGAGGAAAGGAGAAAAGAAGGATGGAATGAAGAAAAGGTAGGAGACAGATAGATGAAGAAAGATGATCCATTCATGGGAAAAAGAAGGAGGATGGATCAGCAGGAAAGTCCCAAGCTCAAAAGAAGTGTAGGGAGCTGGGGGGCTGATTGCGATGGACAAGCCACCGGGCGATGGGATCGCCAACCCCTACGCCAATCCATACAGTTATTATTAACCTGTGATCAACTGATTTTGTTAGAAATGGAGGATTGAAAAACAAAAGAGAAATTTAATTTACACCAATTATTTGGTTTGTTACAGTGGCTTCAAGCAATACAACGAATACGTTTTCTATCAAAACACGGAAGATTTTGGAAATACTCTTTCCTGCTTTTATTTCGCACAGTTATGTTACCCTTAAGTTTTTACAAATTGTTTAGTAACCTGATAATTTTACATTTATTACATACATAAAATAAATATTTATGAAAAACCTCTATTCACATATTGTTCCCCGCCGTCTTCAATCTAGAACTGTCAAACGGTTATAAACAGCTGTTTTGGTTTGTATTGTTTATATTTTATTCTCCATAAGCGTAATGTTAAATTTTTAGATTTTAAGCTTAATATTACAAGAAAAAACAAATTTTCCTGGACATTAGACCTATCTAGAACTTATTTTCTACTCGGAAATTAGTTATTTCCAAAATTTAAAGAAATTCCTTAGTGCCGTTTTCGAGATCCGTGTGCAAATATATATATATATATATATATACAAACCTTGCTCGTATATATATATATATATATATATATATATATATAAAACAACTATAAAAATTGTGTAGTCGTGTACTGAATGAATAAGTGTTGGTTTTGCAAATTTTCGTTTTAATTATAAAAACGTTTTCAAGCAAATAGAAATAATGACTGTGTACAACATGAAAACACAATAAAACATAAATAAATTCAAGGATAATTTTACAATAACAATTTTGAAATCATATGGTTTTAGGCAGTTGAGTTGAATCATTTATTTATATTAGTAATAAACTATCTGAGATTTAATCCTGTTGAAAATTTTGATTTTAAAACCAACTGGTGTGCCAATTCTGAATTTCTTAAAATAAGTTGGTTTCTTTTAAGGTTTTGATGTGGTGGAATTTTGTGGAGGGCTTTAAGTTCATAACAGCCCTCAAAATTTTGGTTGTGGTGAGCTGCATGATTGAAAATTGGCTTTCGTAAATCCTTATGAACCACATCAAAACGGTGGCCTGTCATTCTAACTCGTAAGGAGTTAGATGTTTGGCCTATATATTCTTTTTGACAATGTTTGCACGATAGTTGGTAAACCACATTATGGGTTTCACAAGTTGATCCACCAACTATCGGGTAAACTTTATTTGTCACTCTACTTTTTAATTCAGTAGATTCACACATAATTTTGCAAATACCACATCGAGGTTTGTGGCATGGTTTACAACTATTCTTGACATTACATAGTTCATTAGGCCTAGAATTTTGAATTTTGGGTCTCACCAACATATTTTTTAAATTTTGCGGCCTTTTAAAAATAACACGAGGTAGTCTGGAAAATAAATTTTCTGTTGTGGGAGAGGATTTTAAAATATTGAATGCTACTTTCATGATGCTGTTAACTTTATGTAGTCCTGGGTAATAGTTTGTGATGAATTTAGGGTCACTTAAAAATTTTTTGTCTTGATTCACATTTTTTGGTTTCTTCAATTGGTTTGATAGTAACTTTTGTGGGTAGCCTCGTTCAATGAAAGCAGTATTCAACTTTGATATATATTTTTCAAAATCAGAGTTATCACTACAAAGGGATTTAGCGCGTATCGATAAACTTTTTGGGATTGATTTTTTCATGTACAAAGGATGACAACTCTGGTAATGCAAATATTGCATTTTATTAGTGATATCTATATATCACTGTAAGTTTTTAATGTGAATTTTACTTTTTAATTTAACATTGTCAATAAATACATCAATATCTAAGAATGTGACAGTTTTGGTTGGAAAACTGCCAAGTAAATTTCAAACAACTAAATTGATTGTGTAAAAGTCATTTGGCACTTATGAACAATATATATATATATATATATATATATATATATATATATATATATATATATATATAGTACCTTGTGACCGAGCTTTGCTCGAATAGAATAAGACATCTCTATATATAAAATTGAATGTATGTATGTCTGTCTGTATGTATGTCCCTTATGCGTTGCCAAACTACTCATCCGATCGCCATGAAATTTTAGGAAGTTGCTCTATATGTGTCCGGGAAGGTTTTAGTGAAAAAATATTTTCGAAAACCCCATAAGTTTCCATTTTATGGCGTTTTAAATTTCTAATGTTAACCTTATGGAGAGTATGTTTGTTTACAAATTGTCTACAATGAAAACATTTGATTTCTTAGCTACAGCTGATTGGTTTACTTTCCATTAGCAATACCGTATGCTTTACTATCCAATGCCATCTGAATCATTCATTAATGTAAAACTATGAAGTAAATGTGTACTGTAAAAAATGAACAGCTTTATTCACCACGTTAATAGTTTACGGTTTTGGGGGATTATGTATTTATATTTTCATTTCTGTCTGATTAAAGTCACGTGTTTATACGATAATTTCAATGTTTTGTATTATTTCGTTTATTATAATAACCAGCTGTTTTATATCTTTCCTATAAAAGCCGTATTACAGTTAGGTTTCGTTTGGGTTTGGATTGGATTTGAAAATTGTGAATTAATCCACTCAGATTTATTTGTTTTATGAGAATGTTATTTATGTTTTATCGTTTCAGTATTGTTATTCACTATGCCGCGACCCAGAATATATAATCTTTCACAAGGAAGCCGTATTGCTATTCGACTTCAGAACATGGCCAAACGTAAAATTAACATATATTTACCGTCAGGCGTTACAAAGTTCGCCGGGTCAGCTAGTGTATTATAAAAATTAATTAGAAAAATGAAACACATTTATTACTCAATGAAAACATTTATGTGGTTTAAATAAAACCGATTTAATACACCATAATTATTATAGCACTGAACAAAAAGTATCGCGCCTAGTGGTGGGGATGGAACTCGCGACCTTTAGTTCTTAAGGCCGACACGCTACCACTTGGCTACGGCGTCTGTCAAATGAGCAATGACGTTTAACGTCTTTTAGCCAACCTCAATTGTTTTAGCAGATTATTTACTGTTTAACTATCCATACAGTTATTATTAACCTGTGATCAACTGATTTCGTTAGAAATGGAGGATTGAAAAACAAAAGAGAAATTTAATTTACACCAATTATTTGGTTTGTTACAGTGGCTTCAAGCAATACAACGAATACGTTTTCTATCAAAACACGGAAGATTTTGGAAATACTCTTTCCTGCTTTTATTTCGCACAGTTATGTTACCCTTAAGTTTTTACAAATTGTTTAGTAACCTGATAATTTTACATTTATTACATACTTAAAATAAATATTTATGAAAAACCTCTATTCACATATTGTTCCCCACCGTCTTCAATCTAGAACTGTCAAACGGTTATAAACAGCTGTTTTGGTTTGTATTGTTTATATTTTATCCTCCATAAGCGTAATGTTAAATTTTTAGATTTTAAACTTAATATTACAAGAAAAAACCAATTTTCCTGGACATTAGACCTATCTAGAACTTATTTTCTACTCGGAAATTAGTTATTTCCAAAATTTAAAGAAATCCCTTAGTGCCGTTTTCGAGATCCGTGTGCAAATATATATACAAACCTTGCTCGTATTATAGTATTTGATATATATATATATATATATATATATATATATTCTTCATAAATGCAAAATGACTATTATAAATACTTTTAAAAAATGTAGTGTAGTGTACTGACTGAATGAATGAATGTCTTGATTTTCCAATTTCCGTTTTAATACAAAACGTTTTCAAGCAATGAAGTGATATTAATTGTGTATGTGAAAACAAAACTTAAATACCCCTGTCGCAGTACACCTGCGTACTCAGCGAATTTCGAAATTAATAATATAATCTAATACTATAATATGACCAAGGTTTGTATATATTTGCACACGGATCTCGAAAATGGCTCTAAGGAATTTCTTTAAATTTTGGAAATAACTAATTTCCGAGTAAAAATCAGTTCTAGATAGGTGTAATGTCCAGGAAAATTCCGGTTTTCTTTAATATAAAGTTTAAAATCTAAAAATTTAACATTATGCTTATGGAGAATAAAATGTAAACAATACAAACCAAAACAGCTGTTTATAACCATTTGACAGTGTTGTTGATTGAAGATGGTGGTGAATAATATGTGAATAGAGGTTTCGCATAAATATTTATTTTATGTATAAATGAAAAATTATCAAATTGCTAAACAATTAGTAAAAACTAATGCGTAAAAAAACTGTGCGAATAAAAACAGAGAAAAGTATTTCCAATGTATTTCTGTTTTGATAGAAAATGAATTAATTGTATTGCTCGAAGCCACTGTAACAAACCAATTAATCGGTGTAAATTAAATTTCTCTTTTAATTTTCAATCCTCATTACTCTTCTAACAAAACCCA
Organism: Nephotettix cincticeps; assembly: GCA_023375725.1. Classification (NCBI taxonomy): domain Eukaryota; kingdom Metazoa; phylum Arthropoda; class Insecta; order Hemiptera; family Cicadellidae; genus Nephotettix; species Nephotettix cincticeps. The sequence goes on along the minus strand of CM041791.1, from coordinate 78,457,545 downwards.
TTTGATCACATGCTAATAATAACCAATCAATTAAATAAACAACAGTATACAATCAGCTAAAACCATTGAGGTTGGCTAAAAGACCTTAAACGACAATACACATTCGGCAGACGCCATAGCTCAGTTAGCAGCGCTTAGATTTCACATGTCGAAGATTGAAGGATCGATCCCCGTTCAGGACGATGTATTTTTGTTCAGTTGTGTATGCTATATTAATTAAGGTGTATTAAATCGGTTTTATTTAAACCACGTAAATGTTTTCATTGAGTAATAAATGTGTTTTAATTTTGCTAATTAGCTCGTATAATATATGTCTTACTCTGTCCGAGCAAAGCTCGGTCACCAGGTACTAATAGTAATATATGACAAGTTTTATAAAAATCTGTCCATAAACATGAGAATTATTTGCCTATTCTTCATAAGATTAACCTGGGAAAGAGTGTGCAGGTTTGCTGCTGTGAGGAACACTGAAACACTGATATGGGAAATATTAATTTTTCCTTATCCCCTATAAGATTAACATTGGAGCCCCAAAATACAACGTACTGTGTTTAGATTTTTGAATATCTTGGTAACCGTTGGAGATAGAGAAAAAATTAAATGTGTAGCTTTTTAATCCAATACTATAATACGAGCAAGGTTTGTATATATATATACTGTATATATATATATATATATATATATATATATATATATAGGCTATATAGTATATATATATTTGCACACAGATCTCGAAAACGGCACTAAGGAATTTCTTTAAATTTTGGAGATAACTAATTTCCGAGTAGAAAATAAGTTCTAGATAGGTCTAATGTCCAGGAAAATTCTTGTTTTCATGTAATATTAAGTTTAAAATCTAAAAATTTAACATTACGCTTATGGAGAATCAAATGTAAACAATACAAACCAAAACATCTATTTATAACCGTTTGACAGTTGTTGATTGAAGATGGTTGGGAGCAATAAGTGAATAGAGGTTTTGCATAAATATATATTTTATATATGTAATAAATGAAAAATTATCAAATTACTAAACAATTTGTAAAAACTAAAGGGTAAAATAACTGTGCTAAATAAAAAGCAGAGAAAAGTATTTCCAAAATCTTTGGTGTTTTGAAAGAAAACGTATTCATTCTATTGCTTGAAGCCACTGTAACAAACCAATTACCTGGTGTAAATTGAATTTCTCTTCTGCTTTTCAATCCTCATTCCTTTTCCAACAAAATCAGTTGATCACAGGATAATAATAACAACTGGCTGGACAATTAAATTCAGTATAAGATTAGCTAAAACAATTGAGGTTGGCCAATAACTCTTCAATTACTATTTGAACTTGGCTGACGCCGTAGCATAGTGGCTAGCGCTCAGGACTCGCGTGCCGGTGGTCGTGAGGTCGATCCCCGTATGGAGAACCACATTTTTGTTCAGTGTTCATGCCATATTAATTAAGGTGTAAGAAAATGGTTTTATTTAAACCACATAAATGTTTTTATTGAGCAATACATTTGTTTTAATTTTGCTAATTAATTTCTATAATACATGCCTTATTATATATGAGCAAAGCTCGGTCACCAGGCACTCTGATTCTAATGGTGAAAAATAAAATTTGAAATTTTTTAAAATTACATATGAAAAACACAAAAAACCCAATTTTTGAGTACAAAACCCCCCAAACTACTCGTTCCCATTGCCCGATATGTCTGGTTTACGAACTCGTCCGAGCAAATGTAGGAATACACATCTCTACCAAATTTGGTCTTGATCGGGCCATTTTTACGAGAGTTATCGTGTTCACAGACACACACACACATACACACATATATATATATATATATATATACATATATACAGGGTGTTTCAGAATTCTTTACGAATACTCTAGGGCATTTTTTCTTGGGTAAGAAAGATATCTAAATATCATATTTAAATTGTCCTTGGAATTCCTTAGTTACTCACACAGCCATTTTGTTTTTTCACTTATAATTTTTTTTCTGAATAATGGCTAAGTTACGGAATTGAAACTTAGCACAAACATTTATGGCAAATATATAATATGACCAAAAATGGGTATTTTGTGTTTTTCCCATATAATTTTAAAAATTTAAAGTTTTATCTTTTACCATTAGAATTAGCTTTAAAAACTACAGTTTACTTAGTTACTAGTTAGTTACTTAGTTACTACAGTTACTACAGTTAAAAACTACTAGTTTTTAAAGTTTTTTTACCTCCAACGGTTACTGAGATATTAAAAAATCTAAATACAGTACATTTGTATTTAGGGGCTCCAATGCAAATCTTATGGAGGATAAGGAAAAATTAATATTTCTCTTATTAACAAATAGTTTTGGATGAAACTTGGTATCTAGTTTCATTTGGTTAGGATCAATACGTTTATGCTAAAAAAATCATAGTTTATATGTTCCTCACAGCAGCAAACCTGCATACTCTTTCCCATGTTAATCTTATGGAGAATAGGCAAACTCTTTTTTTTATGATAAAACTTGGTATATAGTCAAAATAAAAATAGTTTATGGTAAAAAAGCCTACTTTCAGCGTTCCTCAAAGCAGCAAACCTGCATACTCTTTCTCATATTAATGTTATGAGAATAGGCAAAATACTCTTTATCAACAGGTATTCATTGATCAATTTGTTATATACTTATTATTATTGAGGAGGAAATTCGTTGAGTATGCAGGTGTGCTGCGACGGGGGTATTTTAGTGATTTAAAAAACTTGGTAATCATAATTATTATAAGTTATCCAACATAAAAACTCATTATTTCTGGTTTCTATGTCACAGTTAAAGAAAAATGTACTACATGTAATTTACTCACATGTTTTTAGTCTTTTATTTTAATTTTTATGGAGGGGGCCGGATCCCACTTTTTATTAGGGGGTATTCCATACTCCCAAAAGCATTCACCAGTCCTGCGGGCCTGGGGAAAATGTTATGCAAACCAATCGGCTCTCTGAGAAATCCTAGTGAGGATCCGTGGTGTAGGGTGTGACTACTATACACATTCATACATAGAGATATCTTCGAAAACCACCTTTTTGGCTCAAGAGGACTCCAAAGTAGATAACGTACAGGCCTATCCACCAAAAAATTCAAACAACTTGACAAAAAGAAAATTTTCTCCTTTATGCTATCATGTAACTGGGAGAAAGTAAAAACTTTATTATAATGGGTGCTCTAGGTTTCACAAAGAAGATAAGCACAGATCTGTTGTGTTACATACAGATAGATTATTACCTTAAATGAAATAATAATAACCAAACAAATACCATAATACCAATCAATGTACAAACAAAACTCTTAATTTATTGTAGCCTAATACCATTGATTATTTATACTACGTAACGTAGTATGTAAATTCTGTGTTAATACCTGCAGACAAGTTTGTGGAAGATGTATATGCTTTATGTACTAAAATTTATTATATTCTGATTTAAAAAAATTATGGTAACAAAAAGATTTTTCTGAATGACTAGCTTTTCTTCTCTAATGAATAAAGTCGATTGCTATTTACCTAAAGATTTAAAGCTGAACTTGAACCTTTAAATTTAATCTTTATGAATAATCTATGCTATTTTTTCAGGAGTGTTAAATGACAGAAAACATTTGTTCACTGCCTTCTGGGCCTCAGGCTGATGTCGCTTATCCAGTTCAAGTTCTCTACTGTGGAAATTGTTCATTGCCCATTGAGTATTGTGAATATCACCCTGACTATGAAAAATGCAAGCAGTGGTTAGAACAGAATCTTCCAGATGAATTTGAAAAGTGTGTCAAGCTTTCTGGCTGTGTGGATGATGATGGTGCAGAGGAGAAGAAGAGACAAAAACGAGGAGGTAAAGGAATGGTAAAAGCAAAAAAGAAAGAAGATGGCCCCAAACAAGTAAGTTAAATAAGGGTCTTGTTTATTATTTCCGTATATTAATGTCTTAAATCTTTTATTTTCAACATTTTAGCGAATTTCCCATAGGGAAGAAGCTATTACCGTAGGTCTCATGGTCAGACTTAAGCCCAGGACCATGTTATTTTTTCTTCTTTAGGTGCCCAGAGTCTAAAAACAATAGTCGTTATATTTTATATACAGTAGAACCTTGATTAACCGTCACCCTTTTAACCGTCAGTCTCTATTAACCGCCACCCCGCTAGCGCAAAAAAATTCGAGTGCAATGCCTACTAGTGTTTTACATGCTTTACCATTTATTTTTGACATTGCTATTTACACGGAATGATCTTCCGTTATGGCTGAGAAACGGGAATGTGTAGTTTTGGGAGTCGACAATAAACAATAAATTACTAAACGCTGGTGCTTCTTTTCAGAAAAATTAGAAACATGAACGCCTGAAAATCTTGACGGGGAAAGAAACAAAAGAAAATGACGTATTATTTTTAATTCCAACGTAATATAATAATATTGATATTTCATTGATTTCTTAATAAAATATTTTCCACTTGAAATATTGTGAATATTCACTTGTGTCTGTGAACACGATAACTCTCGTAAAAATGGTCCGATCAAGACCAAATTTGGTAGAGACGTGTGTTCCTACAAATGCTTGGACGAGTTCGTAAACCAGACATATCGGTCAATGGGAAGGGGTAGTTTGGGGGGGTTTTGTACCCCAAAATGGGGTTTTTTGCGTTTTTCACATGTAATTTTTTTAAATTTCTAATTTTATATTTCACCATTAAAATCAGCTTAAAAACTACACAATTAAGTTCCTTAAAGTTTTTCTCTATCTCCAACGGTTACTGAGATCAGCACGTTGTATTTTGGGGCTCCAATGTTAATCTTATGGAGGATAAGGAAAAACTAATATTTCCCATGTCAATCAATATTTTTAGATGAAACTATATATTTAGTTAGCTTCATGTGGTTGAGATCCATACATCCTAGTAATCATAGTTTATGTGTTTATCATGGCAGAAAACCTGCATACTCTTTTACCATGTTAATCATATAGCCAAACAACTTTATTTATGGACAGATGTTGATGTAAGTTGGTATAAATGTTAAAAATAAAATTTTTTGATGGTATAAATGCCTACTCTCCGTGTTCCTCATAGCAGCAAACCTGCTCACTCTTTCCCTTGTTAATCTTATGGAGAATAGGCAAATGATTCTCTTGTTTATCGACAGATTTTGACCAAACTTGTAAAATATTTTTATTATTATTATTAATATATTATTGATTTGGAAATTCGCTGAGTACGCAGGTCTGCTGCGACGGGGGTATTATTTACTACACTACAATTTCAAGTATCGAAGTTGTCTTTCTTAGAAAACTTTTCTTCAGACTTGTGAGTTATGTCATATTAATTGGGATATTAATCTTGGATCTTAATTGGGATTTTAACCCTTCAACCTTGTTTTTGTTGTAGTGACTACATACCCAGAAAACATCTTCGAATGCGTTAGGCTGTAGTCGCAACACATGACAACAGTCCATCATGTAGTGAAGTCTGGTCACTATTTTACAAATTCGTTGGACTGGGGATTGTATCCATTGTGTACATTACACTTTACAAAGTGTTTAAGGGTTTTTATCTCCACATATGCATATATACCAATCAATCAATCGTTTATTACTCATCGATAAACATTGTTACATTAAGTATGGTCAAAGAATGGCATGCTGGAGTCAAACAGTTGTCATTTCATCAACATTTAAATAAATAGCTAAAATACATTTATAGATAAATAAAAATATATACCTAAATACTTAACCAATAATCAACAAGACAGACGGCAGGAACAATAACTAATAAATAATACCTCCGTCGCAGCAGACCTGCGTCTCAGCGAATTTTCAAATCAATAATATAATAATAATAATATGTAACAAGTTTTATAGAAATCTGTCCATAAACATGAGAGTTATTTGCCTATTCTCCATAAGATTAACATGGGAAAGAGTGTGCAGGTTAGCTGCTGTGAGGAACACTGAAAGTAGTTATTTCTACCATAAATAATTTTTATCTTAACATTTATACCAACTTTCATCAACATCTGTCCATAAATAAAGGAGTTCGCCTATTCCCTATATGATTAATATGGGAAAAGAGTATGCAGGTTTGCTGCCATGATAAACACATAAACTATGATTTTTAAGCTTAAATGGATAGATCTCAACCACATGAAGCTAAATATCAAGTTTTATCCAAAAATATTGATTAATAAGGTTCTTAAAAGTTCCACTTTTAAGAACCCTCTACTTTGCTCTAATAAATTCAAGATTGCAGTATGCTTTACCATGTTGGGGAGGAACTTACTAAACATTAATAGACAAAATAAGGACCACTCAAAATTTTTTCCTACGTATCATTCTTCATAAAATGTAAGCAAACAAGTTCTTTTTCATTGTATCAGTAGCTGGGAATATTACCTGTTCAGCACCTTTTAGCGAATTTCCCATAGGGAAGAAGCTATTACCGTAGGTCTCATGGTGAGACTTAAGCCCGGGACCATGTTATTTTTCCTTCTTTAGGTGCCCAGAGTCCAAAAACAATAGTCGTTAAAATTTTTATATATATATATATGTGTATATATATATATGTGCCTGTGAACACGATAACTCTCGTGAAAATGGTCCAATCAAGACCAAATTTGGTAGAGACGTGTATTCCTACAAGTGCTCAGACGAGTTCGTAAACCAGACATATCGGTCAATGGAAACAGGTAGTTTGGGGGGGGTTTTGTACCCCAAAATGGGGTTTTTTGCGTTTTTCACATGTAATTTTTAAAAATTTCTAATTTTATATTTCACCATTAGAATCAGCTTAAAAAACTACACAATTAAGTTCCTTAAAGTTTTTCTCTATCTCCAACGGTTACCGAGATATTAAAAAATCTAAACACAGTACGTTGTATTGTGGGGCTCCAATGTTAATCTTATGGAGGATAGGGAAAAATTAATATTTCCCATATTAATGAATAGTTTTGGATAAAACTTGATATTTAGCTTCATGTGGTTGAGATCTATCCATTTATGCTTAAAAATCATAGTTTATGTGTTTATCATGGCAGCAAACCTGCATACTCTTTTCCCATGTGAATCATTTAAGGAATAGGCAAACTCCTTTATTTATGGACAGATGTTGATGAAAGTTGGTATAAATGTTAAGATAAAAATTATTTATGGTAGAAATGCCTTCATGCCTTCATGTAGAAATTCATTCATTTATCTTTGAACCGGAAGGCCTGTAGCTCCTGCTGTTTCTGCCTCCCAAGAATGAGGGTCCTCTCAGCCACTCCTCTTTTCTCGACCCTAGATCTCCTCTGGAAGATGGGAAAGTGTTTGGATCCAGTGTTACTGTCTCCTCTCCCATCTCCAGGTTTCTCCTCTGTGGAGACTGTCCCGTCAATTCAAGCCGGTCCAGGTTTGATGGATGAGCCCATACCAGAGATTCCAGGGGGGGTGGTGAGCCCCAAACGCGGACTTGGGAGATGGGGTCTCCGTGTCCGTCTTTCCGCCTGTTTGGCCTTGTACAGGTGTAGAAGGCTTTTCTGGTGCTGGAGGGACTGAAGAAGACCCTGATGCTGGAGGTGCCGGTGGGGCTGGTGGAACCGGAGCTGTTGCAGGCAAGGCTGGAGGGGCGTTGGTCTTGTCCCGGTCCTTGTTGCCATCCTCGACCTCATTAGGTCTGCCACGCAGTTTCACAGTGACCCTCCCTAGCTTGAAAGCCACGTGTGGGTCTTTCTGAAGAATCAGAGCTGATTTTGGGTCCACTGCCAAGACCAGCTGGACAGTCCCCCCTTCTTCAATTCTCTTAATCACTGACCAGGTGGTGGATTGGAGCCCAGGATTCTGGATCTTAATGAACCGGAGTATGGCTTCCGAAGAATCCAGGCTGCTCCCTGGGAAGTACGCCATTGCGATCCTGGAATATCTCCCTCGTCCACAATCTTTATGTCGGCCCCTTCCCAGGTTTGCAAAGCCACCTTCTTGGATTTGGTCCAGGTTGCTGTAGCGGTGTCTTAGCAGATCAGGACTAGATATCCCTGTCTCTGCAGAACACCATTGAAGCCGGGGTGAGCCCCCTCCGTATCTGCATCCCAGATCAGCTTGACAATAGTATCCTTGATTGTCCCGATCTGTTCAGGATATAGCAGCGCATTTGGGTAATTGGAGTGCAGAATTCCTACCCTCGTTCCATCAGCCGCCTGCTTATAAGAGGTCTTCCTAGTGCTCTGGCGTTGTATGGTATCTGGCGATGGGTAGGTATGACATTGCTGTCCCCCTGAGCCCTGCTCTTTTTCTTTTGGATTTCCTCCGGGGTGGTCGTGTCTGATCTGAGCCTTTTCGGCCCTGCTTTGTTGGCAGAGCTGCCTTCTGGAGGTGCTGGGGTGCTGGAGGTAGATGGCCTCGAATGCTCCCCATAAAGTGGCAGAGAAGTCCTGGCTGGAAGGGGCTTCTGGCAGAGGCGTTCCGCTTCCTCCTTGGAGTAGTCTTTTTCCCGGAGGTGTCTTCTCCTCTTCTTCTGAGCCCCACTGAGTCTGCCGGCTTGATCAGCCAGCTTGAGCCTCTGGGCTCTCTTGTCGGGTTCTTCAAGCTTTTTATCTTTGCCTCCCTCCAGGAGACGCTCTTCTTCTGAGACGGTAATGTCTCTGTCCACCTTAGGGTCGACGACTAGAGCGGCCGGATAAGCTCATATTTATAGACAGACTATGATAAAACTTGTCATATATTATTATTATGTTATTGATTTGGAAATTCGACTAGTACGAAGGTCTGCTGCGACGAGGGTATTGTTTAAGATTTTTATTTTTATTTTTGTCATGATAATAATTATTTTTTTCCTCAACACAGGATCCTACAACCCGAACAAATGATGGGCAATCAGCTAGTTTATAATACAATAATAATAATAATAGCTTTATTGGTGGACTATATATATATTAATATAGTTATGGTTTTATATATTTCTATATGACATTTCCTACATTTATCTCCTATAATAATATATTGCTGATGTAGATTGATGTACATTTAGGTCTACTCCTAGATGTCTGATGCATGTTCAAATGGTCAACAATATTGTAGAAACACCTTGCGCCATAGACTCTCTAACTGATGGATTATTCATGAATATTTGCTTGCAATATCCTTCCAATAATGAACTCCATGAGATATGTTAGACATCCTCGCTGACTGTGAGTCAGTAAGTTATTTAAAAAACCAGTTTTAGTAAGCATTCGAAGACCGGAGTTAAGGGTGCTGAGTATGTTGACGCGCGGAGACTGCCGACTGGTCCATCCTCTGTTGTTAAATTGGCAACCTCGCGGGTGGTCGGATCTTGGCGATCTTGACTTAAACCTAAGTCTACATACGCTAGGCCGGTTATTTAAAAATGTCCTCATTTGGATCCTCTCCCCCACTTGAAATGAACGTCTCGGTTCTGGTATCAATGCCTGTTCTGGTCTGAAGGGGGAAATTGAATCAAGGCAAATCCTGGTTTTTCTATTGAGATACAATTCTGCAGGAGATTTTTCACATATGAGAGGTGTTGCTCTGTATCGAAAAAGAATATCCTGAACCTTCCTAGTAACAGGAGTTGGGTCACTTGAGGCTGATTTCAGCCTGTTTTTGAGAGTCTGGACATTTTGTTCTGCCAGACCGTTAGTAGCTGGATGGCCAGGAGCTATGAACTTTTGAAAAATGCCATGAACTTTGCAGTATGATTTAAATTCCTCACTTTGAAAAATTGATGCATTGTCCGATACCAATACTTGAGGATAGCCATGAGTTGTGAACAAATGCTTTCTAAAAGAGAGATTGTGGAAGAACTTGGGGGTGTATCTCTGAGAACTTTTACCTCAGCCTATTTAGACTTGGCATCAACAACTAGCAGAAAAAAATTATTTTAAAATGGACCAGCATAGCCTTATATGGACCCTTTCCCAATTCTCCTCAGGAGGTTGCCATGGATGAACTAGAACCTTTGGTGGATTTGATTGAACCAGAGCACAATTTTCACATCCTTTTACTAATCGTTCAATATCACGATCAATATTTGGCCAATAATTGTACCGGCGAGCTAGTTGTTTCATCTTAGTCATTCCTTCATGGGTTTTATGCAACTCTTGAAGAATCTGTGATCGTAAAGATCTTGGAACCAAAATTCGATCTTGTCTAAAATGTATTCCATCAACTAATGTATACTTACTATCTTTTGAATTATATTTTAGATCTCGTACTATCTCACCAAGATTTGAATCTTATGTAGTTTCTCCTTTATGGTGACAGCCATGATCTCTTCACTTGAAATCGCATAAACCTTTTCACTGTACAGATGATGCACTTCCATCCCAAATGAACCATCAGGAGTTCCGTTAATAACTGGAAGAGGAGCTTTAGATAAACAGTCTTCATTAAGATTTGGCTCTCCGTTCTTGCATTTAATTGTGTAATTAAAGCCTGTGAGAAAAGATGCATACCTAAGGAGACGCGCGCCGATGTCTCTGAAGTACTAAGTGATCTTGAAGCATATGCTATTGGTCTTTCATTTCCTTCAGTAGTGTGACTCAGCAGCTATTCCTGTTGGACTGTGTCTGTAGTGAGAACAAGAGGAAGTGCCGAATCGAATGGTATCAGGACACAATCACTGGAAAGTTCATCTTTGAGTTCGATAAATGATTTCTCACACTTAGCAGTCCACTCCCTTTTCTTTCCCTTTTTTAAAAGAGAACATTAACTTTAGCTGATGCTTTACTGATCTTGAATCCAACTACATGTCCCAGGTATTCAATACTTTCACAGAAGAAGAAACACTTATTTCTGTTAATGTGAACATCAAATTCGACTAGACGCTGTAGACACCTTTCAAGATTGTAACGACATTCCTCGAACGTTGTACAACAATACACAACAACAATATCATCATGAACTCGAAACACATGTGCCTCTATGTGTAGAAATAGGTTGTATTTTACTGCTTTCCTCATTGTATTTTACTGATTTCCTCATCTACTTTGGTATGTTAATAAGCCTTGTATAAATTGAGTTTACAGAAAAATCTTGATCCTCTCAAACTGTTTAGGACGTCATCGACTCGTCGAATTGGGGTGTTTGCTTGCACAAGTCTTTCATTGATGCCATACTTGTAATCTACACAAAGTCGTACACCACCATCCTGTTTAGGAATCACGACTATTGGCAAAACCCCAGTCAGTCATATTTACCGGAGAAAATATTCCATCAGTAACAAGAGCGTCTAACTACTTGTTGACTTGTTCAAGTAAGGCGTGAGGCACATTGCGTTCTTTTGTAAAAATCGGTTTCACTCCTTCTCGAAGTTGAAGGGAGATATCATATCCAGGTATGCAACCTATTTTCTCCTCGAAAATATTTAAAAAATGTATAAACATGTTGTCTACAGAACTTATTATGTGGACTGGTGGTTCCTTATTTTTACAATTATTTAAAAAATCGAGTTCCTGAAGATTGATCTGCAACTCTCGAATCCACTGACGCTCTAAAAGAGAATCATGCCCATTTGTAACTATGTATATATAGCTCTCCAAAAAACCGCTTACCATTATAAGACACTTCAACAAAGCTTTTCCCTAACGGCTGAATTATATTACCAGAATAAGACCTGAAAACAGAGGTGGATTTTTTAAGTGGAACATTCAGCTTAAGTTTCACAATGGCCCTGATTGTTACATAATGTAAATTTTATCTTTGACTTGTCTACTCTACAATCGCTAATTTTTTTATCATTGCGACCACACCTTATACATAGATTTTCTATATCCAAAGCTTTGTAGTCATCTTATTTCTATCATTTTTTGAAGACCGGGAAGCCGTAGAGGAAGAAGAAAATCTCCTGAGTTGGTTTACTGAATCATCAACTGCATTAGTATCGTCCGAACAAGAATTACTGGAGTAAGAACTGGAATGTTGAGTAAAAACCGTACAATCAACTTTTGAAGCTTCAAAAAGTAGTAGTAGTATCAAAAGTAGTGGTATTCGACTGCAAAATGTTTTCTCTGACCCAATTATCACGAAGCCCCCGAATAAATTGAGCCCGGAGGAAAATATCAGTGACAGACACGGCCGTGTCTGTCACTGATATTTTCCTCCGGGCTCTTGCAATTTTGTTGTTGACAGATGACTGAAAAGTCACTATCAGAGAGAGCATGGTGAAGAGCAGACACAAAATCAGATATTGTTTGATTTTCTTGTTGAAATAAACTCGAAAAGTAGTGTTGGGCAACCACCACATTCTTTATGGGAACTAACATTTTCTTAAATGCTTCTAGTAATTCATCTAAATTAAGATCCTTAACTGATTTTTCAGGACCCAAAAATGCAGCAAGATTGTTGTAGTGAGTTGATCCAATGCTAACACATAGCAATTGAGCTATTTAAGCTTGATCGTTGATACCTTTCATTGTATTGTAGTTTCCAAATCGCTCAAGATAGAAATAGAATTTTTCTTTTTGGCTCATAGTTTTCAATAAGTGCCAAGTTAGAAAACATACAAGGATCCTTTGATTTGGGTTCGTGCATTTTGTTTAGAATTTGCTGAAACATATTTTGTTGAACTTTAAAAAAATGGTCAAATTGATTTGGATCCATTGGAAACTAAAATGTAAAATATAAATTGAAAACAAAAGGCTATGTCACCAAGGTTTGGAAAAAAATTCAAAAAAATATTTAATAATGATTGAGTTATTGTTTGTTTTTTCCTCGGCGCCAAGTGTTATATCCTTGAATTTTATATACATACATGTAACTGAGAAATATAGAGTCCCATTTTAGGGTACAAAACCACCCCAAACTATCCGTTCCCATTGACCGATATGTCTGGTTTACGATCTCGTCCGAGCATTTGTAGGAATACACGCCTCTACCAAATTTGGTCTCGATCGGACCATTTCTACGAGAGTTATCGTGTTCACAGACACACACACATATATATATATATATATATATGTACACATATATATACCCCCGTCGCAGCAGACCTGCGTACTCAGCGAATTTCCAAATCAATTATATAATAATAATATATGACAAGTTTTTATCTTAACATTTATACCAACTTTCATCAATATCTGTCCATAAATAAAGGAGTTTGCCTATTCCCTATATGATTAATATGGGAAAAGAGTATGCAGGTTTGCTGCCATGATAAACACATAAACTATGATTTTTAAGCATAAAATGATAGATCTTAACCACATGAAGCTACATATCAAGTTTTATCTAAAAATATTGATTAATACGGGAAATATTAATTTTTCCCCATCCTCCATAAGATTAACATAGGAGCCCCACAAGACAACGTACTGTGTTTAGATTTTTTAATATCTCGGTAACCGTTGGAGATAGAGAAAAACTTTAAAGAACTTAATTGTGTAGCTTTTTAAGCTGATTCTAATGGTGAAAGATAAAATTTGATATTTTTTAAAATTACATGTGAAAAACTCAAAAAACCCCATTTTGGGGTACAAAACCCCCCCAAACTACCCGTTCCCATTGACCGATATGTCTGGTTTACGAACTCGTCCGAGCATTTGTAGGAATACACGTCTCTACCAAATTTGGTCTTGATTGGACCATTTTTACGAGAGTTATCGTGTTCACAGACACATATATATACATATATGTATAACAATTTTAACGACTATTGTTTTTGGACTCTGGGCACCTAAAGAAGAAAAAATAACATGGTCCCGGGCTTAAGTCTCGCCATGAGACCTACGGTAATAGCTTCTTCCCTATGGGAAATTCGCTAATATAAATAATCCAAACAATGTACTGTAAACGGTATTAAAAGTTATCAAGAAACACGCTAGTTATCAGGAGAAGTCATAGTAGTCTCTAAAACAACTGCAAGTCCAAAAGTCTAATTAAGTTTATTGACCTGCAGTGGTAATTCACCTGCAAGTCAGTCTGAGTCATTTAACCGGGAGAGGATTAAAACTTTAATAACTTTAACTGTCAGAAAGTAGATAGATTTTCAAATTTAAAGAAAATTGTCAAAATATGCAGATATCTATATTTGTCTGGGTGGCTGTGCAGCCTAAATTGCTGATCTACAGAGCTTGGAGTTGTGGGTTCAAATCCCACAACACTTGTGGCAAGTACTCCCAAGGTTCACACATATTACCCCTAGTGGTAATATTATTACCACATATTAAGCTCCCAATTACCCTTAGTGGTAATTGGGACGCTTTACTGAGAATATAGGCTACTACAAAAATTGTGGCTGCCAGATAAAAAAATCCTACAAAGGAATGTGAATGTCACAGGATTATATTATATAAACCTTATTCTTATCTATGTATTAAATTTGATTGATTTTTTATGGAGTTGTTATGATTTTAGGTATGTGTTTCTCGAGCACCAAGAGGGAAAAAGAAGTCAGTAACTGTGGTAACAGGCTTAAGCTCCTTTGGAATAGATTTAAAAGTAGCATCTAAGTTCTTTGGCACAAAATTTGCTTGTGGTTCCTCTGTGACTGGTGATGATGAAATAGTGATCCAAGGTGACGTTAAAGATGATTTGTTTGATGTTATACCAGAAAAATGGCCAGATATTGATGAAGACTTTATCGAAGACTTGGGTGATCTTAAAAGATGAACAGAATTTGTGTTGAGTAAAAAAATGTTAAATCTATTTTCAACATTTACCTGTACACAAAATGAAATGTAAATATTAAAAAATATCAAATTTTTGTGTTTTCTATCCTGGCGTGGTTCTACTTGGTTCTAGCACTGATTGAGTTCTAAAAATTAATATTTATTTGAAAAATATGACACCTAATACCTCAATTCAGTTAAAAACAGTTAATGAATTAACCTTTGCTTAACCTAGATTGTGGAGTAGTTGGCGTCGTCAAAGGCTATTATGTAATTCTTATTTAACTGTTTAAGTGTTGCAGTAGTCTATCTGCTATGTTTTAATAAATTTAAAATAAAATTTAAAAATTTTAATAAAATTAAGTTTTAATAAATGGTATCAGTGGACTAACACATACTTTCTTCATTGAATAAATTAAAAACCCACATACCTTCAATAAAACTATACTCTTCAATATTTATTTAAATATCATTTAAACATTTATTGTAATGGAAACAATCATCCAATTTCTTAAACAACAGAAAACAAGTTCAAATGTTTTTTAGAATTTTTCGGAGCCTCACTCCCTCCCCCCTACAGATAATACCAAATTGTTTAGTGGATTTTGTTGGGTGATGTACCCTAACACTGCATATGAATTTTCATGGATAACATTTGAGAAATAAGGAGGAAATTGATTTTTATTATCCTCCAAAATAATAACATTGGGCACTTGTAGACCAAGTACCGCGTTTACGACTGAGAGTAAATTTGACTTTTCTCTGGAACCGCTAGTTTTAGACAAATAATTCAAATACTAATTTGTTGAGTTTGTTAAGCTGATTTTATTGGTGGCAGTCAAATTATACTTTAAATTTATTATTTTTACAGAAAACTTAAAAAATTGCTTTTTTTACATTTAAAAGCCCATAACTTTTACATTTTTACAGACAACTGAATATTGTAGATTGTAAACTTGCGCTGAAAGAAATGTGTAAAGCTGATGGCTCCCTAGAAATGAAAAATATCAGAAGAAAGGTTCATAGCGGGCAGGAGGAGATTTAAAAAATATTTGTATTTACTTCCCTGTGGGAAATAGGTTAGATCAGTCATCTAAACAACTGTTCTTAAGTTTAAAATTTTGGTCATTCAAATTGCTAACCCCCGCCAAGAGCTAAGACATATCCATGCCAAAATGTCACTCATTGATGAACCTTGGACTGAGAAACAAACTCACAAGTTCACCAAGATAGATTAACTATCATATGTAAATTAATTGTTTGTTTACTTTTATTCAAGTTTTAAATGATTCCTTTCAAAGAAAACTGCAATGTATAATTTGTCATATACCAAAGTTTCCTTTGACAGTTGTCTAATTATTGTTTGTTTTTATCATCTGTATTCATAAATAGTGAATCCTTTACTTGTCTTGTTTCTCTGTTATAATTATTAAATAATGTTGTTCAATTACGGTGATTATTCCATTATAATCTTATTTCATAGATAAGTGTTCATATATAATAATGGCGACAACGGAGGTGAGTGAACACATGCATAATCGCATACACGATTTTATTATGTTTTCTACAAATAATAAAATCATAGTCGAACCTTTAATGAGAAATTTGAACCATGGGAAATGTACTTAGAAAGGTTGGAAATTGCATTCATATTCCATAACATTTCTGAGAATAAAAAGAACATATCACTTCTTCATTGCATCAGTGTTGGTGCATGCAGCAGACTTAAGGGGGATATATTGCACCCCATTTCACCCTTGACTAAGTCATTCACTGAACTTGTAGAAACCTTGAATACACATCTGTCACTTAAACTTAATGAAGTCTCAGAAGCTTTTAAATTTCACTCTAGGTATCAACATGAAGGTGAGAATATCCTTCAATTCTCAATGGATATCAGAAAACTGTCTAAGTTTTGTAATTTTGGTACATTTTTTACAAAGGAATTACGTAATCAGTTTATTCTTAGTCTCAAGGATGACAAAATACAAACTAAATTGATTTCCTTGAGTGACAGAAACTTAACTTCTGAAAAGGCATTAGAGGTGGCTCTAGTCATTGAAAAGGCTTAAAATGATGCCTTAGCCATTCAGTCTAGAGAAAAATGTGAAAGTTCATTCAACAAAGTAAATTTGAGCACTGTGCAATGTGTTCAAAGGAACAAAGCAAGTAGTGGTACAAAGCAATGTTTTCGTTGTGGGGAGGTACATGATTCCCCGTCTTACTGCAAACAGAAATATAGTTTGCAATTACTGTCATAAAACAGGCCTCTTATCAAAAATTTTCCTCAGTAATCCAAATGCATCTCTCAAGTTACCAGCAAGGAAATTTTTTAGAAAACACGGCATTGTGCCACGAAATGTAAAACAATTAAAGTTTTCAGAGGAAACTGATTCCTGTTTGAAACCTGTAAGCCAAATTTACGTAGAACGTGATGCATTTGTAAGGAATTTGGATGTAATTGATATTTGCTCGATGAATGTACCGGGGGACAAATTTAGAAATATAATGATAACGTCAGAATAAATAGTAAACCAATTACATTTGAACTAGATACAGGAGCAGGCATATCCTTGATGTCGAGTATCAATTTTTACAAATATTTTCTTAACCATAGGCCTTTGATGAAACCAGATATAATTCTAAGGGATTTCAACAAAAATCAATTCATTCCTCTGGGGAAAACTATAGTTCAGGTCTTCCTATAACCAAATTAAATTCCTACCACTGTACATCGTTCATGGGAAATGTGATACAATATTTGGGCGTGAGTGGCTCAAATCAATTAAAATCAATTGGTCTGATGTAAACCAAACTCAGAGTGATAGCCTCAGTCAGACTGGATACTAACCCTAAAATAAAAGCGATATTAAAAGAATTCAAAACAATCTTTGAACCTAAAGTCGGACTCTTCAGAGGGGGAGAAGCTCATCTTCATTTGAAACCAAACACAACTCCAGTTTTCAAAAAAGCTTGACTATTACCCTTTGCTTTGTTGCCAAGTTAGTGCTGAAATCGATAAGTTGGAAAGTGAAGGTATAATCACAAAGGTCCACTCTAGTTGTGCCTGTGATAAAGGCTAATGGGAACATACGTTTATGTGGGAATTAAAAGGTCACTCTGAATCCACACATTCATTCCCGAACATAGAACATAGATGCCTCGCATAGATGACATTTTGGCGAGAATGGGCAACTCTTCTAAATTTACTAAAATATATATTTCTGAGGCTTATCTTCACAAGCCGGTCAAGGAAGAATTCAGGGAGCTATTCACTTTAAACGCCTGCGCGCGGTTCTTGGTCGGTTTAAAGAGAATGATCTACACATTAATATTAATAAATCACAATTTCTTGTACCTGTTTCTTGGCTATCATGTATCCTACAAGGGGGTAAGTAAGAGCAAACATATTACATAAGCCATCCAAGAGCTCAAAAGGCCCAGTAACTTGCAAGAAGTTAGGCAAATCCTAGGTTTGATAAACTACTACTGAAGGTTCATTCCAGACTTGAGTGAAAAGCTGCATGCAATTATAAATCTCACTAGGGCCGAAACTCAGTTCATTTGGACAGAAGATTATGAACGTGCCTTGTTTCAACTAGTAAAACAAGAAATGATCTCTGAAAAAAGTTTCCTCTTTTCCGGTTTTGACTGTTGTCTAATTATTGTTTGTTTTTATCATCTGTGGTTATAAATAATGAATCCTTTACTTGTTTCGTTGATCTAATTATTAAATGATGATGTTGTTCAATTACGGTGATTAATCCATTTATAATCTTAATTCTTAGATAAGTGTTCATACATAATTTAATTTATTTTTAATTGATAAAAATATCATGAATCATGAAGTTTACAGCCCACAAACAATACTATCCATCTAAAAGAAAAAGATAGAGGAGTCTATAAAATAAGATGCAAATTCTCTCAAAAACTACATATTAGACAAGTACACAAGACTCTAAATGGACAGCAATACAATAATCACTAGCAATTACTAATTAATCATTAATAAAAAATGTCTGCGACGGATTGTTTTATCCCAGCGGTGTAAGACTTCAAGGTTGAAAAAAATATATCAATATCATCAGTCAGATCATTATAAAGCCGCAACATAGTATTAATCGGGCTCTGACTGCCCAGGCTTGTACTAGAAAAGTGTGGGGTAAAAAAAATATTGACAACAGTCTTTGTTGTACGCCAACATACCTTAATAATACCCACGTTTACAATACTAAGGGAAGTGTTAACTAAAACTCTGAGATTTATTTGATTTTATTTCACTTAAGTACATAAAGACATAAAATTAGAAAGAATAAGATTTAAATGAAGTTACTAGAGCTTTTGCTCAGAGATCGCTTAAGCCTGCACCAGAACAGCTCGTATGCGTCATTCTTGCAAGGCTGTTGTGGCCACGTAAGGTAGGTCTTTGTCATCATCAGTTGGTGGAGTGTTTGAGGTCTTTTCTTACGTGGAATATCCTCCAACAGAACCTAAACAACATTGTTAAAAGTTCGAACTAGTTTTATTTAATCAACCTAAATCTTGTATGAACTTATTAAATATTCAAATGCTAAATGGTAATGGTGTGAAGAAAAGCGATGACAGTTAGTTAATGTTAAACCAACTAAGACTTTTTGAAATTTGACTTAAGAACACTCTAAACATATGTTATAGCTAATATCCTATAGGAATATAGCTATTACTGTGGTCATTATAAAGTGTCAAATTTTTTAATTGGCCATAAAAAATTAACTGGGAAAGTAATGGAAAAATAAAAATATCTTGACCTATGACTGAATTTCAATACTTTTTCCCAGTACATACTCGAATGGTTAAATATCAAAATCCAGATTAATCGTCCAATCCGAAGAAGGGATTTTGATATATGGATTACATGGGGAAGAAGTATGTAAGTTTGCTGCCATGAGGTATAAAATAATTAAAGTTTCAGCATTCCATTATATGTACATTATTAAAACTACAACTACAGCAGTGGTGATTTGGTGTGTGAAAATGTGGGAACGGCGTTCCCACAGTAATAAAAAATTAATTGATTATAATATAAAATTATTGTTGTACATTATAAAAGAATAGATAATAAGGAAACCTTTGAAATATTCAATTGATGTTTATCTAAACGTACAACCACATTAAGACATGTTCTGGCATTGATGTATTAGATTACGGTATAGAAAAAATTAGTTTATAGCAAGTACTAAATGTGGACTATACTACACTAATTCTACAGCAACTAAATTCTCCCTATGTTCATTGCCTCTTCATTCCAATATGAATTTGCATTGTAAACAGTTTGAAATACAACTTTGCTTGCACTTTTTACTATGCACAGGATATATATCTAATTTCTAGTATACAGGTATACAAGTTTTTGCTATTAATATGTAATTGTTTTTGGAAATAAAGGATTATTATTATTATTATTGAAGACTGTGATTCGGGATTTCACCGTGCTAGTGATGGCAACCCAACATTCTGCCGCCGTTTTACAGTGTTATGCTGTTTCTAATACTGTACTCAGTACAGTACAGTCTATCGGTTGGTAGTTTGGCGCTAACTCCCCACTATAGGTTTTATGAAGTTCTATAATTTGACAAATATATTTATTTATTTTTCCCACTCTGTACAATTCGCCACTACACGTCTGAACTTTACAGTACAGAATATAAAACTGTATGCAAAGCTTTATCACAATTTACTAAATAATAAAATTTGAGGGGGCAAAAAAATTGAGGATAAAAAAAAGAGTACCGGTAACTATATTTAAAAGCAAATTTACTAAATAAAATATGAGTATTGCTGTAAGCCACTAGTATAAAGATATAAATTACTGAATTGTAAAAGAAGAATGATAATTTATCTTAATGACGAGCACTGAGCACAGTAACAATGAACCACCTCCGAACTCTGAATTTGGTACAGCTCTAATCTAAACAACTCCGCACCCAGGTGGCCACCGGCGTGTTCTTCCCCTCGCACTTTCAATATAGCTAGTGCAAAGTTTTTCAAAACTGAAAGTAGCTGAAGTACTACCTGTGTAGTACAATGTGCTAGGAAAGAATGGCGACAATGATAATTAATAAATAAATTATTATTATTATTATAAATAAATAAATGTGGCGGACCTGCTTACTCAGCGTATTTCCAAATCAATAATATAATAATAATATAAATGACAAGTTTTATCAATACCTGTTGATAAATATGAGAGTTATTTACGTATTCCCCATAAGATTAACATGGGAAAGATTATGCAGGTTTGCTGCTATGAGGAACATTGAAAGCATTTTTAGTATAAAATATTTTTACTTTAACCATTTATACCAAATTCATAAACATCTGTCCATAAATAAAGGAGTTTGTCTATTCTCCATATGATTAACATGGGAAGAGAGTATGCAGGTTAGCTGCCATGATAAACACATAAACTAAGATTTTTAAGCATTTGAAGCTCTCTATCACATGAAGGTAAATACCAAGTTTAATCCAAAAACAATGATTGATAAGTGAAATATTAAATTTCCTTTATCCGTCTTAAGATTGTCATTGGAGCCCCAAAATACAACGTACTGTGTTTAGATTTATTAATATCTCGGTAACTATTGGAGATAGAGAAAAACTTTAAAGAACTAAATTGTGTAGTTTTTTAAGCTAATTCTAATGGTGAAAGATAAAATTTAAACATTTTTTAAATTACATATGAAAAACGCAAAAAACCCAATTATTGATAACAAACCCCCCCAAATTCCCCGTTCCCATTGACCGATTAGTCCTCCATAAGTAAAAGCGGCTGGCACAACAATTAATGCTTTGCCAATTAATTCTTTGGTGGCGTGTGGGCCCTATAATCTAACATTAAAACTGCATTTTCTCTCTTATCCGTGGACAGATTTCGGTCACCAAAAAATCGTTAGATTTGAAATTAAACTCTTTTAAGGTTTTTTCTTATTTAAATTAAAAGATTTAACCACCGCTATTTTGAAAGTAATTTTCTCTTTGGCCAATAAATATGTGTACAAAGTTTGGTTTCTGTGTCTTAAATAGTTTTTGATATATAAAGTTTTTTGTATAAAATACAAAATGGTGGCTAGCGGCTAAACAAAGGATTTTTTGACATATGTTTATAGGAAATCTTTTGATTATTTTGATGAGTACTACCTTATCACCCCTCAAAGTTTGTCCCTGACTTTCATGAATAATCTGTATATATATATACATACATTATAAATATAAATATATATATATATATAAATTTTAATTACTATTGTTTTTGGCCTCTGGGCACTTAAAGACAAAAAAATAACATGGTCCTGGGCTTAAGTCTTGCCATGAGACCTACGGTAATAGCTTCTTCCCTATGGGAATTCAGCTAAAAGGGAGTTAACAAGAAAGTTGAGTGTTACGGTGTTGATACAGAATTTGCTAAGCAAAAAGCAAAAGAAAGTTGAGTGTGGTGTTGATACAGAATTTGCTAAGCAAAAAGCAAGAAAATTACCTTGAACATTTTAGGTTTATGGAGGATTAAGGATTTTTTATTACATTATTTGAATTATTTTGTATATATAGTATAAGTTTAATGTAAAATTAATTACTTTTGTTTTATTTACAAATATCTCTGTTATCAATCAGAGGTTATGAAATATAGATCTTTCTTAAAACAATTACTCGGGACAAAAATTCTTTATCTTGATACTTTTTAGACTCGTAAAATCACACGATTCATTTTGATACCGGTAGGAAAAAATATTTTTGTGATATGAAAATAATGGATCATTGATGATAAATTAACGTCCAAACCAAAATAATATATAATCATAAAACCTGTTGCAGCTTTCCTTACAAAATTTCAAAAAACAGTTATTTAAATATGAATAAAGTGAATTGAGTTTGATTCAATATAGAAGGGTCTAAAGTGAAGAATACTAATCCTTTTAACTTATTAACAAACTAGCTGACCCATCAAAGCTCCTAACGGCTAAAATTAAATGAATGTTAACTAAGATTGGCCATGTTCTGAAGTCGAATAGCATCACAGCTTCATTGTGAAAGATTAGATATTCTGGGTCGCGGCATAGTGAATAACAATACTGAAACGATAAGACACACACATTAATAACATACCCACAAAACAAATAAATCTGAGTGGATTGATTCAATTTTCTCATCCAACCTAAACCCAAACCAAACCTATCTGTAATACAGCTTTTATAGGGAAGATATACAACAGCTGATTATTAATAATCATAATATGTATAAACATTGTACTTATTTTTTTTTTGGCCAATATATAAACACGTGACTTTTAATCAAATAGAAAATATAAATATAAATACATAATCCCCAAAAACTGTAAACTATTAACGTGGCGAATAAAGCTGTTCATTTTGTACAGTATTTATTTACTTTATATTTTTACATTAATGAATTGTTCGAATGGCATTGGATAGTAAAGCATATTGCCTAATGGAAAGTAATCCAACAGCTGTTGCTTAAGAAATCAAATGTCAGATTGTAGAAAATTACTAAACAAACTTAGTCTATAAGGTTAACATTAGAAATTTAAAACGCCATAAAATACAAACTAATGGAGTTTTTGAAATTTTTTTTTCACTAAAACCTTCCTGGACCCATATAGAGCATCTTCCTAAAATTTCATGGCGATAGGATGTGTAGTTTGACAATGCCTATAGGACATACACACATACATTAATTTTTATATATAGAGATGATATAAACATAAATAATAATATGCAAAAACTAGTAATGTGTCATAAGAGTTTAGTGTTCATATGAAAATAAATACCCCCGTTGCAGCAGACCTGCTTACTCAGCGAATTTCCAAATCAATAATATAATAATAATAATATATGACAAGTTTGGTCAAAATCTGTCGATAAACATGAGAGTTATTTGCATATTCTCCATAAGATTAAAATGGGAAAGAGTGAGTAGGTTTGCTGCTGTGAGGAACACTGAGAGTAGGCATTTATACCATCAAAAATTTTATTTTTAACATCTATACCAACTTTCATCAACATATGTCCATAAATAAAGGAGTTTGCCTATTCTCCATATGATTAACATGGGAAAAGAGTATGCAGGTTTGCTGCCATGATAAACACATAAATTATGATTTTTAAGCATAAACGGGTGGTATCAACAACATGAAGATAAATACCAAGTTTAATCCAAAAATATTGATTGATATGGGAAATATTAATTTTTCCTTATCCTGCATAAGATTAACATTGAAGCCCCAAAATACAACGTACTGTGTTTAGATTTTTTAATATCTCGGTAACCGTTGGAGATAGATAAAAACTTTAAGAAACTTAATTGTGCAGTTTTTTAAGCTGATTCTAATGATGAAAGATAATATCCCCGTCGCAACAGACCTGCGTACTCAGCGAATTTCCAAATCAATAATATAATAATAATAATATATGACAAGTTTGGTCAAAATCTGTCGATAAACATGAGAGCTATTTGCCTATTCTCCATAAGATTAAAATGGGAAAGAGTGAGTAGGTTTGCTGCTGTGAGGAACACTGAGAGTAGGCATTTATACCATCAAAAATTTTATTTTTAACATCTATACTAACTTTCATCAACATACTGTCAATAAAGGAGTTTGCCTATTCTCCATATGATTAACATGGGAAAAGAGTATGCAGGTTTGCTGCCATGACAAACACATAAACTATGATTTTTAAGCATAAATGGATGAACCTCAACCACATAAAGCTAAATATAGATTTTTATCCAAAAATAGTGGTTAATAAGTGAAATATTAATTTTTCCTTATCCTCCATAAGATTAACATTGGAGCCTCAAAATACAACGTACTGTGTTTAGATTTTTTTATATCTCTCATATAGATAGAGAAAAACTTTAAGGAACTTAGTTGTGTAGTTTTTTAAGCTGATTTTGATGTTGAAGGATTAAATTTAAAAAATTTTTAAATTACATATGAAAAACGCAAAAAAACCCATTTTGGGGTACAAAACCCCCCCAAACTACCCATTTCCATTGACCGATATGTCTGGTTTACGAACTCGCCCGAGCATTTGTAGGAATACACGTCTCTACCAAATTTGGTCTCGATCGGACCATTTCTACGAGAGTTATCGTGTTCACAGACACACATATATATATATGTATATACATATATACATATATATATATATATATTACTATATATAAAACTATATATATATACTATATATATATATATATATATATATATATAAACTTTACATATAAAGAATTATTTAAGATACAGAAACTAAGCTTTGCGCACATATTTCATGGCCAAACAGAAAAATATTCTCAAAGTATCATTTAGTTTTATTTTATACTAGCCAAAGTACCCGTTCTTCGCACGGGTAAAAAAGGCTGAGAGGTGTAGGATCTACAAATACATTTAAGTTATTGATAATTAATTCTTTATTGTTTACAAAATGACAAAACACGTGTCTAAGTATATATCTAATCATAACAAAGTAGCATATGTCAAATATTGGGAGAGGATAAGCATTAATGTAATAGAGGCAGGCATCGGGAGAAAATTAAAAATCTACCATTCCACTATTTTGAACTAATAATTCACTAATTTCGATCCAGCAGTTTATGTGTAAAAATAAAATTTATTTCTTTTTCTTCCCGAACTGTCAAAATGTAAAGTAAACGGATGTTGACATTAAAAACTGTAAATATTGAATCCCAGGGTATTTACAGCAACCATGTCTTCTGCTTCTCGAACTGTCAAATTTTAGTGTTCACAGCTGTTGACATTCAAGTAATTTTATGTTTTCATTTTCTAAAAATGTAAACATTGAAACTTAGGACGTTCACAGGGCGTAGCCCGAGAGGATTTTAAGGAAATGAGTATGCCTATGTGTTGCATGAGTTTAAGATCTGTCTTTGTGTAAAATTTCAAACTGTTTGGTTCAGTATTTTTTGCGTTCACTTGCCACAACAAACCCACAAACCCACAAACATACAGAAACCACCTCTTCTTTATAATATTATGAGATTTTCAAAATGGCAATGGTTAAATTTTTTTAAATTTAAATAACAACAAAACCATTAACTTTATAAAATTTTTCCATGATATAAAAAAGATTCCAATTTTAATTTCAAATCAAACGGTACTTTGGTGAACGAAATCCGTGCACGGATAAGCGAGAAAACACATTTATAATGTTAGATTACAGGGCCCTCACGCCACCACGGCGCGGCCGTGGCGAAGAATTAATTGTTGTGCCAGCTGCTTTTTCGCCACACACGCACCGCGGTGGCACATGGCTAACTCGCATGGCGCTATGTAAGCTAATTTTAAAAGTATATATAAAGCATATATAAAAGTATATATAGTTAAAAGTTTATATATATATTTAAATTTTAACGACTATTGTTTTTGGTCTCTGGGCACCTAAAGAAGAAAAAATAACATGGTCCCGGGCTTAAGTCTCGCCATGAGACCTACGGTAATAGCTTCTTGCCTATGGGATATTCGGTAATATATATATATATATATATTATATTAAAATAATTCGACCAAGTACCCTTATAAAACATTTTTATTCTTTCTACATGTTTCGGGTAATAATCCCATTTTCAAGAAGTGTAAAATGTTATAACCTTATTTGGTAATATTAATCTGTAAATGTAAATAAATATCATATGATAATTTTAAATATTACTGTATCTAAATTGGTGGAGTGTGTTAGCATGTATTATTTCTATCTTGTATTATTCTTTCATATATAGGATTCTTTGTTTCAATTTGTGAAGTGTTTAATATGTTGTTTTTAGCGAATTTCCCATAGGGAAGAAGCTATTACCGTAGGTCTCATGGTAAGACTTAAGCCCGAGACTATGTTATTTTTTCGTCTTTAGGTGCCCAGAGTCCAAAAACAATAGTCGTTAAAATTTTTATATATATATATGTATATATGTATATATATATGTGTCTGTTAACACGATAACTCTCGTAAAAATGGTCCGATCGAGACCAAATTTGGTAGAGACGTGTATTCCTACAAATGCTTGGACGAGTTCGTAAACCAGACATATCGGTCAATGGAAACGGATAGTTTGGGGGGGTTTTGTACCCCAAAATCAGGTTTTTTGCGCTTTTCACATGTAATTTTAAAAAATTTATAATTTTATATTTCACCATTAGAATGAGCTTAAAAAACTACACAATTAAGTTCCTTAAAGTTTTTCTCTATCTCCAATGGTTACCGAGATATTAAAAAATCTAAACACAGTACATTGTATTGTGGGGCTCCAATGTTAATCTTATGGAGGATAGTTAAAAATTAATATTTCCCATATTAATCAATATTTTTGTATAAAACTTGATATTTACCTTCATGTGGTTGGGACCCATAAGTTTATGCTTAAAAATCATAGTTTATGTGTTTATCATGGTAGCAAACCTGCATACTCTTTTCCCATGTTAATCATATAGAGAATAGGCAAAGTCCTTTATTTATGGACAGATGTTGATGAAAGTTGGTATAAATATTAAGATAAAAATTATTCATGGTAGAAATGACTTATTTCAGTGTTCCTCACAGCAGCTAACCGGCACACTCTTTCCTATGTTAATCTTATGGAGAATAGGCAAATAATTCTCATGTTTATGGACATATTTTTATAAAACGTCATATATTAAATTATTGATTTGGAAATTCGCTGAGTACGCAGGTCTGCTGCGACGGGGGTATTGTCAATTTGATAGTGATAACATTGACAAAAACATGTTTGAATCAAAACTACTTTGAGTATAAAGATTGTATATATAAACAACAGGATGGTTTGGCTATGGGATCGCCTCTCTCAGGTTTATTAGCAAATATATATATGAACAAAATTGAAAGCAATAAAATAATAAATGACATTAACCCGTTTAGAAAAAATATTATATATTGGTACAGGTATGTTGATGACATAATATGTCTTTATGACAACCAAGATGATTCACACTGCAAATTATTAGAATACATCAATTCAATCTCAAAATCTATTAAATTCACGATGGAAAAACAAAAACAGAAAATAAACTTTTTAGACTTAACAATACAAAATACAAACAATAAACATGATTTTAATATTTATAGAAAACCCACACAAACAGATCTTGTCATCCCATGTAATTCACATCACCCCTGGCAACATAAGATTTCAACATTCAACACGATGATTAACAGACTTATGATAATACCGATGAACAAGAACAATTTCAAGAAAGAGATAAACATAATAAAACAAATTGCACAAGAAAATGGATACAAAAAGAATATGATAGATAAAATGATAAAAAGATGGGAGAAAAAGAAAGGAGAATTGAAGTTAAAAGAGAGAATCGAAGAAAAAGAGTTTATTTGCGTGCCATACAACTTAAAACTAAACAAAGCCATACAGAAAACATTTACACAACAAAAATTCAAGATAAGTTATAGAACAAGACACAACGCATATGAAATAATACAAAAGAAATCACAAAACAACAACCGAACTAATAAATACACAAGATCAGGAGTATAAAAAATTAAATGTGATGACTGTAACAAATATTATATTGGGCAAACCGGGAGAAATTTTCAAACAAGATTCAAAGAGCACATACAAGCATTAAAATCAAATAACAAAACAACACAAAAATCAGCGTTTGCTGAACACATTCTTTCAACAAACCACAATTACACTAGTATGACACATAATATGAAAATATTGAATTTTGAACACAAAGGAAGAAAATTGGATACAAAAGAAGAATTCCAAATTTACGCTCACTATCAAATTGACAAAAACAACATATTAAACACTTCACAAATTGAAACAAAGAATCCTATATATGAAAAAATAATACAAGATAGAAATAATACATGCTAACACACTCCACCAATTTAGATACAGTAATATTAAAAATTTTCATATGATATTTATTTACATTTACAGATTAATATTACCAAATAAGGTTATAACATTTTACACTTCTTGAAAATGGGATTATTACCCGAAACATGTAGAAAGAATAAAAATGTTTTATAAGGGTACTTGGTCGAATTATTTTAATATAATAATATTAGTAGCCCTGTTTGATGAAATAAATAGTAATATATATATATATATATATATATATATATATGCATATATATATTCATATGTATAAAAATTTTAACGACTAGTGTTTTTGGCCTTTGGGCACCTAAGGAAGAAAAAATAACATGGTCCCGGACTCGCCATGAGACCTACGGTAATAGCTTCTTCCCTATGGAAAATTCGCTAACAGTTATACAAAACATTATTTGAATTAACATATGGTACACTACAAAATGTTTATCTCTTTACTGCATTTCAGTGTTGCCCATTCTTAAAACTTTGCCATCGATTGACTGATCTAAGTGAAAATCTAGTACTACTCAAAAATTAAAATTTGTTCAGCCATTATCAAGTCTGAAATAGAAAATACGTAGTATTTTCCAGCTACTCCAGCTTATAGTAGGAGTTAGTTTATGTACGTTTTAGTTATCTGTTTCCCTAATGTTTTGTCTGTTTTCATGGGTTGAAACCTACAATGTTTTAGACCGCAAGGCAATGCACTCTTGATTTGAAACAGTAGGCTACAGTATCAACTTTACTGACATAATACTGTACTAATAAGTCGAAGCAGGCAGCTGGAGCGGTCTCCACGCCACAACCATACCATGCAGCCACCCAGCCATTAAAATTGTGTCAAAGCAATCACGCCCACATAATGAATGTTTATGATGACATAAGCGTGAAGGTTACTAAAGAAATTATCCGTTGTGATGAACAGTTGAGGTTGAATACAATCTTCACCACGATAAAAGCTATTTTTAATTAACGGCTGCATTTGAACAGAAAATGATACAAAAGGTAAAAAATCCTGCTAAAGAGTCAAGAAACAATTTAGACAAATAATTATAGTTAATACCTAGTAAACTCGCAAAATTATTCTTCACACGTATATTTATATTTAAAATGTCATTAAAATCGGATAGTTTTTATGCAGTTTAAATAAGAGTTTTTGGTATATATTTTGTCATTATTTAATCATTTGTTAACAAGTATAAACATTCTACATGTATTTGATGTGTTTGTTACTTGAGTAGGGAGGTGTCCAACACAATTTTGACAAAAAACAATAAGTTTATTGTACTACCCAATAGGTGGGTGAAAGTAAAAATTGAGAGGTGAAAATTAATAACAGAAAAATCAGTTTAAAAAATTTATTTTATGATAAATAAAGAAGATATTTCAAGCATTTATTAGCCTTAAATTATCTTGCAAAGAAAAAACAGGAAAAATTTGATTACCAGTACAAGTTGGTCCTTGAATGTTTCAATCATCCGACTCTGAGCCAAATGCATTTCAAACTGACACCATTTGCTGAATATGAACGCACTGCTCACCACTAGCAGCAGTGCGTGGCTACGATCCATGCAGTCTATTATGTTTTCTAATATACTCATGCCAACCTAAATGTGACACATATTATGATATATGATATTTCAGGCAACACAATTTGATAGAATTGGTAGTAGTTATGTTAAAGTTGGTTGTTAATTCAATTTGTAGACTTGAATAAAATTTACTACTAAAAAAGGACGTAATATTATATTAAATATCTAATCCTGTTTACTGTGCTTTTTTAACATAATTCATGTGATAACAGCAGGATTATGCTTAAGCTAAGCAAAACTCTTTTGTACTAAACTAGCTGACTCTGCGAACTTCATACCGATAATAATAAACATTTGATTTTTAATCATAAAAAATAATCACAAAAATTCCCTCTGAAAAATATTATATGTATACAGTAATTAGATACCATTGAGTACTTACTATTTTATGCTTGCTTCTTTGGCTTGCTCAATGGTTAAAAAAAACAGCTTCTGTTTATATTATATGTTAAGGTAAGGTACATATGTTGGAATCCAAAACAAAATTATCTCTCCATAAGATTAACATAGGAAATTTGAAGGCGTATAGAGTAGAGATTTATGGGAAAATTGTCACATACACTATTAGACTTTCCTATTTTAGGCCTAAAGAAACAGTATACAAAATTTCAGCCTCCTAGGTAATCGGGAAGTGGGAGAATTAGTGATGAGTGAGTGAGTGAGGGCTTTGAATTTTATATATACAGATTAGTAATGTTCGTCAAAGTGAAGACCGCCACCTTAAGATTTTAAATATGTTAATCAGTAAAAATAGAATGCATATTAAAATAATTTTTAATCGAAACTATTTTGTACTAGCTTTTGAAAAATGATTTATTTAGTTTAATTTCTATCGTAGTTTAAAATTCTTGAAACTAGCAAAGATGATTACATCAGTAGCATTGGTATTACACCAGTATAAATATCACATTTTAAAACTGCAAATAGATAAGATTAGATTATTGAAATGATGACCATACTACAAGGTAGATATTTTAAGCCAAGTATGAATGAGGATTGAGTGTAAGATGATTGTGGCGCCATCTTGTGGTCTTGTTACTGACTAAGGCTGACATGTTCCTTAAACAGGACTGTTAATTAATAGCCCAACAGCCGATGGCAACAACTAAAGGGCCCACATTTTAATGTGGAATCCGAACCACGGCCTCTGAATTACAAATTGATCTAATTATGAGGATGATCCTTGTGGATTAACGTAGTATTCAATAGTGCGGTTAGTGTGTTGCCTCTTTTGGTTCAAAAATTGAGCAATTACAAAACATATGTTTTCAAACCTCCCAGATATTTAACAAGGTCCAACAGTATATATAATTGAGTGAAAATAAGTTTTAAACAAATGTAATGGCATTCTACTTAATAATTAAGAATAGTGTGTTTTTATTACTATTTTTGTCCTACATTTACCTGAAAATCTCTTTCGTGAAAGCATAGAGACACATCTCCATCTCTTTCCATATTTGGAACTAGGTTTTCAAGAACCCAAACACGATCCACATCTGAGTATGATACAAATACATCGTAATAAATCTCAGAACGGCTTGACAAGTTTCCACTTTTCCGAAGCAGAGAAACTTTTTTTTTACTATTATAATGTTGAAAGAAGCATCTGATGTTCCACCATTTAACATAGACAATGGCTCCAAGAACAGTGACCATAGCCATTGACCCAACTGTGATGTAAGTCCATTCCCCGTGCCAAGTTAACTTCACGATAGGTGGTTGTATGATCACTTCTGTTGGATTGTGGTTATATGGAACTGTTGTAAGATTGTAGTCTTCTGTTATAGTTGTTGGATTCAAAGCTTTAGGTGTGGTAGATACTGGAAAAGTCATGGTAAATTAATATTAATCAATCTTCCAATGGAGGGCGATACACTTATGCTAAGCTTTATTGTTTACACTATAATAACATCACAGTGATCTAAAAGACTTCTTCATCACTGCTATAATAATTGGGCTATTAAATACATAAACATAATTGGGCTATTAAATGGGTAAACATATTTACCTATCTAAGAACAGAAAGATGTTGGGTAAAAACAAGAACCAGGGTTTAAACCGTTTTCGATCAAAATGTTAAAAAATGTATTATTAAATTTTACAAAAATGTTGTTCAATTCATCTTTTTCAGGGTACATTATATCTATCTATTCTTATAATAATTCAGTCTTAAAAATCTTTGTACGAATAAATCTAGAGTTCCACTGGACCAATTTCATTGATTAATATGCCATTAGAAAGCTTTCATGATGTAGATTTACCAAAAAATATGAAAGTTTGATGTTTTTTAGTATTTATGGTGAAAAAGTTAAAAAACATTTTTTCCATAAGAAATACATTGAAAATCAGGTTTTACGAATTTCTTATTTGAAGGCAATGTTTGGCAGCCTTTTTGAAGTTTCTCAAGGAATGCATAATAGTAATTTGTTGGAAATTTAATTCTCTTTCAGAAAATCTGTATCCATTTTCGTCGATTTCCTCTCCGTTTAAAAGTTATTTACAAAAAACCAAAGCTACTACCAATTTCTTTGTGTTGAAAAAATATTGAATTAAAGAAATTTTTGTTCAACTTTGTACAACTAAATCTAGAGTTCTACCAGACCAATTTTAATCATTAATGCGTTGTTGGAAGGCTTCATTCATGTAGATTTGCCAAAAAATATGAAAGTTTGAGGTTTTTAGTATTTATGGTGAAAAAGTAAAAAAACATGTTTTCCATAAGAAATACATTGAAAACAGGTTTTTACGAAATCTTATTTTTGAAAGCGATATTATACCGTCTTTTTGAGGTTTCTCAAAAGATTCTTACAAGTAATTTGTTGGAAATTTAATTTTCTATGAGAAAATCACCATCCACTTTGGTCGATTTCCTCACCGTTTAAAAGTTATGTACAAAAAACCAAAGATACAACAAATTTCTTTGCGTTGAAGAAATACTGAGTCTGACATTTTTTGTTAAAATTTGTACAACTAAATCTAGGGTTGCACTGGACCAATTTCATTGATTAATATGTCAGTAGAAAGCTTTCATCCTGTAGATTTGCCAAACAAAATGAAAGTTTGACGTTTTTTTAGTATGTATAGTGGAAAAGTAAAAAAAAATGTTTTCCGTAAGAAATACATTGGAATACCCTTTTTCTAGAGACCATTGTATTTAACCACAACAGGCTCTGTTTCTAGTTATTTAAATATTTAGCGTGATTTTAACAGATGTTTTGTTCAATATAAATTTTTTTATCATTTATTAGTTACAGTACTTTTGAGGATTGCCAGATCGAACCCCGCTAGGGTCAGACCAAGTTGCGGTTTTGCCCTTGAGCTATAAATTAATTATGCTTCCTAATGGTGGCGATAAGATCCATCCAACCAATCAGCTTACAAATAATACATTTAAAACATTTTCCACCTTTGCTTAGAATGGCAGATTAGCTGTGGAGGCGGCTAGCAATAAATCAGAAACTGCTAGATGAGATCAGTGAAACTGCTTTTTTAAACCTACAAGTGAACAGAATCATTTATTAACTATCAGTAAGCCCGTCCTTTGTACGGGTTGTAAGATCCAGTTTAAAGAAGAAAGATCATCATACCAAAATGTAAACAAATCAATACAAAGAAAATAAATCAATTCCCAGCTTTATTATTTAGCATTACTTTAGGTTACAATTAAATAGATTAGAACATTTATGCCATTATTATTATTAGTTAAACATTAAAATAACTTTTTAATATAGTATGATTTCGAAATGGGTTTAAAATCAATGACCAATATATACAATACAATATATACTAAATAATATTGATTTGACAGCTGTTTGTTTTTATTTCTATCCAATACTATAATACAAGCAAGGTTTGTATATATATATATGTCTGTGAAAAATGGTCCGATCGAGACCAAATTTGGTAGAGACGTGTATTCCTGCATTTGGTCGGATGAGTTCGTAAACCAGACATATCGGACAATCGGAACAGGTAGTTTGGGGGGGGTTTGTACCCCAAAAATGGGTGTTTTGTATTTTTCCCATGTAAATTTTAAAAATTTCAAATTTTATCTTTGACTATTAGAATCACCTTAAAACTACACAATTTAGTTCCTTACAGTTTTTCTCTATCTCCAACGGTTATCGAGATATAAAAAAATCTAAACACAGTACGTCGTATTTTGAGGTTCCAATGTTAATCTTATGGAGGATAAGAAAAAATTAATATTTCACTAATTAACCAATATTTTTGTATAAAACTGTGGAAAACGGCTCTAAGGAATTTCTTTATATTTTGGAAATAACTAATTTCCGAGTAGAAAATAAGTTCTAGATAGGTCTAATGTCCAGGAAAATTCTTATTTTCTTGTAATATTAAGTTTAAAATCTATAAATTTAACATTACGCTTATGGGGAATCAAAATGTAAACAATACAAATCAAAACATTTATTTATAACCATTTGACAGTGTTGTTGATTGAAGATGGTGGGGAACAATATGTGAATAGAGGTTTTTCATAAATATTTATTTTATGTATATAATAAATGCAAAATTATCAGGTTACCAAACAATTAGTAAAAACTTAAGGGTAACATAACTGTGTGAAATAAAAGCAGAAAAAAGTATTTCCAAAATCTTCCGTGTTTTGATAGAAAACGTATTCATTGTATTGCTTGAAGCCACTGTAACGAACCAATTAATAGGTGTAAATTAATTTCTCTTTTACTTCTCAATCCTCATTCCATTTCAAACAAAATCAGTTGATCAAAGGCCAATAATAACGGTATGGATAATTAAACAGTAAATGATCTGCTAAAACAATTGAGGTTGGCTAAAAGACCTTAAACGGTGTCGCTCATTTGACAGACGCCATAGTCCAGAGGTAGCACGTTGGCCTCGTAATTGGAAGGATGCGAGTTCCATTCCCATCACGGGCAATACTTTTGTTCAGTGCTATATTAATTATGGTGTATTAAATCGGTTTTATTTAAACCACTTAAATGTTTTCATTGAGTAATAAATGTGTTTTACTTTTTCAAATTAATTTTTATAATACATGTCTTATTCTATACAAGCAAAGCTCGGTCACCAGGCACTTAAATCTTTAAACTACAAAGACAGCTGATTATTACCAGTAGCTTATTCATTGAAAACTGAATCAAAATGTGAGTAATATCGTGTAAAAGTGGGTTTTTAAATGCTCGTTACTTACTTTTTAAGGGGCGGCGGGCGATTTAAAGCATATACAAACCTTCCCTGGAATGTAGAGAATATATGAAATAAGTTTCATTGTAATCAGTTTTCCAATTTTGCGGAGAAGACAGTGTAAAATGCCTCCTGGAGCGTAACAGACAAACAGACAAAAATTGAGACAAGACCGGTTTCGGCTTCTCTAATGCACGAAAAGTAAAAATAACTAAAAAAATACCCCTGTCGCAGCAGACCTGCGTACTCAGCGAATTTCCAAATCAATAATATAATAATAATATATGATAAGTTTTATAAAAATCTGTTCATAAACATGCTAATTATTTGCCTATTCTTAATAAGATTAACATGGGAAAGAGTGTGCAGGTTAGCTGCTGTGAGGAACATTGAAAGTAGTCATTTCTACCATAAATAATTTTTATCTTAACATTTATACCAACTTTCATGGACATCTGTCCATAAATAAAGGAATTTGCCTATTTCCTATATGATTAATATGGGAAAAGAATCGAAAAGAGTATGCAGGTTTGCTGCCATGATTAACACATAAACTATGATTTTTAAGCATAAATGCATAGATCTCAACCACATGAAGCAAAATATCAAGTTTTATTCAAAAATATTGATAAATATGGGAAATATTAATTTTTCCCTATCCTCCATATCTTCCCTCATCCATCACCAGACTTCAACAACTTTTTTTATTTTCTTTTTCTTTTTTTTAACTATGAATTTTTGTTTACCTTGCAATTTTGGGAAAGACCCGGGGTGTAAGCCTATCTATCAACAATCTACGGTTGATAGTACAAAACCACCCACGTCCCTTTAAATTGGCTTGTCAAATACAGCCCCATCACCTTGCATTGAGGTTTATTAAAACAATTACTTTGAACATGTTAAACATGAATTCTCATTTAACGCTGTGAGTGAAAGAGAGGTAAAAACTGTGATTAACATGATTACCACAGGTGCAGTTTGTACAGATGGAATATCAATAAACATGGTCAAAATGGTGGTTCCTTACTGTGCTGGGGCCATCACCCATCTCCTTAATACTTGCTAGATGCTGCTGGGGTGTTTCCTGAGGATTGGAAAGAGGCAACTGTTATTCCTCTTCCAAAGATCAAAACCCCTTTGTCTGTGGCTGATTTCCTCCCCATCTCTATTTTACCTGTCCTATCTAAGGTCATGGAGAAAATTGTGGTATCTCAGTTGGTTGATTTCTTGGAGTCTGAGTCAATTCTTGGCTTACTGCCAATCAATGAATTATGCTTTATCACTTCATGCCTCGTTCATAATGTCCTGACTGAGGGGAAACCTAAATATCTGAGAGAGGCTCAGGCCCCGTTCTGAACTTTGATCTCGGAGTACCAGGCAGGACGACATGATTGAGGTGCCTTGTGTGCGCTCTGAGTCTGACCGGAGTGGTTTTCGTATTTCGCGCCAAAAATTTTAAATTCATTGGGGTAACATGCTGGGGGGTGTATGTAATTTTAAAACAAATATTAACCCAGTATCGGGCATGTTAGAATGTCGAAAAACAAATTTAAGAAAAATGTACATGAAAGATTGCTGAGCGGCGATTTAAATGCTAATATAAGACCAATGGAATAGAATTTTACTTTGTAATGTACAGTATTTTATTTTATTAAGTACCATATTTATAAGCTATTCTGTAAATTTTCAAGTTTTTACAATTTTTTTGTGAATTTTTGTGTGAGACGAATTGTTTTGAAAACCATTGATTGAATGATAAAAACCACTCTAAATAAAAGACAATTTATTATAATTATTATTAAGGGTGTTGAGGTTTGGGCTATTGCGACTCTGCAGAAGCAGAGCTGGGCCATACGGTCGCCACCTCGCCAGGCCAGACTCGGGGTTTTTAAACAATATATCCTTTGTAGGAATGTATATCATTTACTGTAAACCACTTTAATGGATTCAGGCAGCCTCAAAACAGTTATCCAAAATGTACTCAAATTCAAATATTTTTACAAAAACAATATTTTCTACATATACTATCTATCTATACCCACCTATAAGTGGAGAAAGTAAAAATAAAGAAGAAATGATAATTTTTGTAGTGCAGGTCCCAAGATTTGTAGGTAATTGTTCACGCAATATCCTTTACAATAATAAATACCCCCGTCGCAGCAGACCTGCGTACTCAGCGTATTTACAAATCAATAATATAATAATATAAATGACAAGTTTTATCAACACCTGTTGATAAATATGAGACGTATTCCCTTTAAGATTAACATGGGAAAGAGTATGCAGGTTTGCTGCTGTGAGGTTCGTTGAAAGTATTTTTAGTATAAAATATTTTTACTTTAACCATTTATACCAAATTCATAAACATCTGTTCATAAATAAAGGAGTTTGTCTCTTCTCCATATGATTAACATGGGAAGAGAGTATGCAGTTTAGCTGCCATGATAAACACATAAACTATGATTTCTAAGCATTTTAAGCGTAAGATCTCTATCACATGAAGGTAAATACCAAGTTTAATCCAAAAACA
The DNA here is from genome assembly GCA_023375725.1 of Nephotettix cincticeps. Classification (NCBI taxonomy): domain Eukaryota; kingdom Metazoa; phylum Arthropoda; class Insecta; order Hemiptera; family Cicadellidae; genus Nephotettix; species Nephotettix cincticeps. Next base: position 78,419,706 of record CM041791.1, on the reverse strand, counting down.
ATGATTGATAAGTGAAATATTAAATTTTCTTTATCCTTCTTAAGATAGTCATCGTACTGTGTTTAGATTTTTGACTATCTCGGTAACCGTCGGAGATAGAGGAAAACTTTAAGGAACTAAATTGTGTAGTTTTTTAAGGTGATTCTAATTGTGAAAGATAAAATTTGAAATTTTTAAAAATTACATGGGAAAATGCAAAAAACCCATTTTTGGGATACACCCCTTCCAAACTACCCGTTCCGATTGTCCGATATATCTGGTTTACGAACTCGTCCGAGCAAATGCAGAAATACATGTCATTTCATTATTTCCAATATTATAATATGAGCAAGGTTTGTATATATATATATATATATATATTTGCACACGGATCTCGAAAACGGCACTAAAGATTTTCTTTGAATTTTGGAAATAGCTGATTTCCGAGTAGAAAATAAGTTCTAGACATTAGACCTATCTGTCTAATGTCCAGGAAAATTCCGGTTTTCTTGTAACATTAAGTTTAAAATCTAAAAATTTAACATTACGCTTATGGAGAATCAAATGTAAACAATACAAACCAAAACATCTTTTTAAAACCGTTTTACTTGATTGAAGATGGTGGGGAACAATATGTGAATAGAGGTTTTTCATAAATATCTATTTTATGTATGTAGTAAATGCAAAATTATCAAATTAACAAACAATTTTACTAAAGGGTAACATAACTGTGAGAAATAAAAGCAGAGAAAGGTATTTCCAAAAATCTTTCATGTTTTGATAGAAAACGTATTCATTATATTGCTTAAAGCCACTGTAACAACCAATTAACTAGTGTAAATTAAATTTCTCTTTTGCTTTTCATTCCTTTTCTAACAAAATCAGTTGATCACAGGTTAATAATAACAACTGTCTGGATAATTAAATAAAGTATAAGATCAGCTAAAACAATTGAGATAGGGCAAAAACCCTTAAACGACCAATGTGATTTGACTGACGCCGTAGCATAGAGGCTAGCGCTGAGGTCCCACGAGCCGTAGGTATTGAGATCGATCCCCACTCAGGGTCTATTTTGTTTAGTGTTTATGCTATATTAATTAAGGTGTATGAAATCGGTTTCATTTAAACCATATAAAAACCAAACAATTTAGTATTTTGAATCATTAGCCTACGAAAAATGATCCCGGAGGAAATTTAAATTACTGAGTACGGTACATTTTAATTTTACTAAGGCATTTAGCAAAAACCTATTTCTTTCTTATTTCTAAGTTATATAGTTTTTCATGAAAATTAGTATGACGCTTAAAAGTCACATAATCCCATAATATGCACAAAAAAAATTTAGGTATTACCTCCTAAGGGTAAGGTTTAGTTGGGTATCTCTTTAAAAGGTTTCAACTCATAGTAGGAAGGTGTGTGAATGACATTGTATGAATATATTTCAAATATTTAAGGTCTGAAACTTAGAAATGAAAATGTACAGTTTAAAAAAAGTGTAGTTCATCCCTAAAAGTCCTAAACCAACAAATTTTAATTTTTATGGGTAGTTAAACCATACAATCCGGCAAAATTTTATAATCTCGGGGAGTGGGGGTATTATTTTGATAATTTTCAGAAATTTTTTCTACTTGTAGAAAGAGGTGTCCACAAGAAACTTTATGACTATTTTTGATACGTTAGATATCATTTTAATAAGGGTATACTGGTAATACTTTATAGTTTATTGAAGGTAGGTCCTAGGTATTATTTAGTCTACTTTTAATGGGAGAAAGTACAGTAATTACCAGTTCGCTGCTGTTTACCGTTTATTTAAAAAGAAACTGCAAGAAGTTGCATTTAAAACATAAATAAGAGGTTCCATCAGCATCATACATAAAACTCACCTTCTTCATAGTACTGACAGCAGTCTTTTTCTTGAGTAAAATGGCGATATCCATTGATAAACAAATCATAGCATTTATAATATTTCCAGTCAAGTAGCATCAATGTGTGTGATTTTTTTATTATTTCTGTGTCATCTTGAACTTCTTCTGTGCCAGGAATTTTCATAGCTTGTGTTTCATTCACAAAATCCTGAGTATTATTCTTAATATTTGAACAAACTAAAGCTACAACTTTATTGTGACACATCAATGGATTGCTGTCCAGGCAAAGGGCCTCTAGTTTATAAAAATCCTTGATCATGGCATCACTTACATATGTTATCTGGTTATTAGAAACATCAATATACTTTAACTGGCTTTGATTGTTCAGTTTGGAAAAATACCATGTAGTAATCAGGTTTTGGGAAGCATCCAGTGTTTTTAGCGTTGGTGTGATCACATCAGTGAGATCACGTATCAAATTACCTGATACATTGAGACTTTCTAAAGACGTTAGCTGGGGAAAAAAATTTGGGAAGTCACTTGTAGATTTAAAGTTATTCTGCGAAAATTTTAATTCAGTTAAGGACATTTTGTTATTCGAAAATAGTTGGTTAAAAATAGATCTTAGTTCTGGCGATGAAAAAGCTGCTGATAAATCTAGATATTTTAAATTATTCATATTAAGTAATGTGTTAGGATAGCTGATGGTTGAGTTACAAAGAGACAGAATTTGTAAACTTTTTAAAGCAGCAAAAAATACATTTAAAATTTCTTCCGGAAAAAAAATGCTCACATTTGATATATCTGCTCCTAGAAGGTTTCGGGCTTCTATTTTTCTTTTGTTATGCATATGAAGTCTATCAATAAATAATTTGTTATTGCTTAGATTGATAAAGATCAAGTTAGGCAGATAAGAAAATAATTTTATATCCAAATCAATGAATGAATTATATGCTAAAGACAAACTTGTTAAGTTTGGGAAAGGCCTAAAGGTTTTTCTAGCATATAAGAATGACATATTACAATTTTCCAAATTAAGATGTTTCAAATTAAAAAACATTACAGAATTTGAAATACGGGTGTTCTCTTTCACCATATGTTTCAAATTAGTTCCACTCAGAGAAAGATATTGTAAGGAATTTTTAATTTGTCTGAGCACAGAAAAAGACCGGAAGTGGGTTTGGATGTAACTTAAATTTAAAGTTTTAATACGTTTTCCTTTTAGCTGCTCAAAAAATCTTTCAAGAGACCGTTGAGGAATGACTGCCCTGGAAAGGTCGATTGTGGTGAGACTGGTTGGCATTTTATTCAAGCCAGAGCCTGTAAAATTTTAACTCTTGTTACACATTTGTGAATTCATGAACAATTATTTAAGTTATAATTAAAACTTTTTAAATACAATTTAATTCTTAAAAGTAAGTTTTTCCTATAAAATCTAGCAGCAGATGTACACAGGCACAATTGTCACCAAAGTTTCACTTGGAACTTATATGTCTTAAAATATATATTTTGGAAGATACATACACACACTCACACACGTATATATATATATGTACGTTGTATATATATATATAAAGTATATGTATGTACATATATATATATATCTATATGTATATATATATATATATATATATGTATATATGTTTGGTGGATGTGATGTTCTCTGGTGTGGATTAACGTCCTCACTATTGAATAATAGGTTTATATGCAAAGACCATCCTCTCAATTAAACCAGTTCGTAATTGAGAGGTTCAAAATCCGCATTAAACTGTAGTTCTTAAATGCCATTGGCTGTTGGGCTATTAATTAACAGTCCTGTCTAAGGAATGTATCGGCCTTAGTCAGTAACAAGACTACAAGATCGTGCCACAATCATTTTACACTCATTTCTCATTCATGCTTGGTTTAAAATAACCACCTGTGTAGGTCGCTAATTTAAATGATAATTTAAACTAAAAATAAATCCTAATACAGAATATGTACAGGGATGGTGAAAAGTCTTGGATCGGCTTAATATTTTTATTATTTATTATGCTACATTAATAAAACTTTACAAATTCAATGTTAATCTTACGGGTGATAAGGAAAAATTAATATTTCACCTATCAATGCATGTTTTTGGAAGCAATTTGATATTTAGCTTCATGTGTCCATTCATCCATTTATACTTAAAAATCAAAGTTTGTGGTTTATCATGGTAGCTAACCTGCACACTCATTTCCCATGATAATCATATAGAGAAGAGGAAAACTCTTTTATTTATGGACAGATGTTGATGAAACTTGGTATAAGTGGTCAAAATAAAAATTGTTTATGCTAGAAACACCTACTTTCAATGTTCCTCACAACAGCAAACCTGCATACTCTTTTCCATATTAATCTTAGGGAGATTAGGCATATAACTCATATTTATCGACAGATAATGATAAAACTTGTCATATTATGTTATCGATTTAGAAATTCACTGAGTACGCAGGTCTGCTGCGACTGCTGCTAGGGCATTTTAGCTTATTATGAACTATCAACCTTAGTTGGGGGACGGACACAAGGAGTCAGTAGGAAATCTTAAGCTGATAAATCTATTAAATACTTTTCAGCAACTCAAAAATAACAATTCATGCCATATTTAATTGACTGCCATTTCTGACTCGGTCGTCCTATTGAAGTCGGGTTTGCGGCATTGTAATCTCGTTAAAAATATCTTTAATTTAATGTAAATATTAGATTAGATTAGATAATTGATATGGTGACCATACTACAAGGTAGATATTTTAAGCCAAATATGAATGAAGATTAAGTGTTAGATGATTGTGGTGCGATCTTGTAGACTTGTTACTGACTAAGGCTGAGATGTTCCTGTTGTATCTTACCAACTTATCCCCAAGTGTCAAAGACTAAAACAAACCATCTGTTGTTTTATTTATGTTTATATAGTTGGTGTTTACATTTTTCTTCAAAAATGCACTTGTAATAAATAAAAGTATATTCCATTGTTTTTTTGAAAAGTACTCTTTATTTTCTCAGTTACACGTATGTATATAAAATTCAAGGATATAACACTTGGCGACGAAGAAAAACCAAACAATAACTCAATCATTATTAAATAATTTTAAAAGTTTTTTTCCAGACCTTGGTAACATAACCTTTTGTTTTCAAATTGTTTTTTTTTTACATTTTACATTCCAATGGATCCAGATCAATTTGACCATTTTTTAAAAGTTCAACAAAATATGTTCCAGCAAATGCTAGATAAAATGCAAGAACCCAAATCAAAGGTCTATTTCAAAATAATTGTTTTCTGCTAGTTGTTGATGCCAAGTCTAAATGGGCTGAGGTAAAAGTTCTCAGAGATACACCCACAAGTTCTTCCACAATCTCTCTTTTAGAAAGTATTTGTTCAACTCATGGCTATCCTCAAGTATTGGTATCAGAAAATGGATCAATTTTTCAAAGTGAGGAATTTAAATCATACTGCAAAGTTAATGGCATTTTTCAAAAGATCATAGCTCCTGGCCATCCAGCTACTAACCGTCTGGCAGAATGAAATGTCCAGACTCTTTAAAACAGGCTGAAATCAGCTTCAAGTGACCCAACTCCTATTACTAAGAAGGTTCAGGATATTCTTTTTCGATACAGAGCAACACCTCTCGTATGTGGAAAATCTCCTGCAGGATTGTATCTCAATAGAAAAATCAGGATTCGCCTTGATTCAATTTTACCCTACAAACCAGAACGGGTATTGATACCAGAACCAAGACGTTCATTTCAAGTGGGGGAGAGGACCCAAGTGAGGACATTTTTGAATAACCAGCCTACATGGGAGTTTGGAACGATAAAGAAGAAATTTGGCTCTCATCATTATCAGGTTCAATTGGATTCTGGGAAATCAATTAAAAGGCATATAAATCAACTTCGTCCAACACTTGTTAAAAAACTGAAAGTGAAAGGGGTGTTCCTGAATTGTTCGATGTTCCAAGGATTCCACAGAGAGTTAACAGAGAGCCAGAACAAACAAATGAAGAAGGAATAAATGAAGATAGACTTCCAGAACTAAGGAGATCAATAAGAAATAGAAGACAGTCAGTGCGACTTAATGATTACGTGAGATTCTAAATTAATTTTGAAATCTTCTTAGTGGGGAAGAACTGTTGTATCTTACCAACTTATCCCCTAGTGTCAAAGACTAAAACAAATCATCTGTTGTTTTATTTATGTTTATATAGTTGGTGTTTACATTGTTCTTCAAAAATTCACTTGTAATAAATAAAAGTATATTCCATTGTTCTTTTGAAAAGTACTCTTTATTTTCTCAGTTACAGGTATGTATATAAAATTCAAGGATATAACAGTTCCTCAGACCGAACTGTTAATTAATAGTCCAAAAGCCGATGCAACAACTAAGGGGCCTACAGTTTAACTTGGAATCCGAACCTTGGCCTCTGAATTACTAATTGGTCTAGTTATGAGGATGGTCTTTGCGGATTAATGTAGTATTCAATAGTGCAGACGTCAATCCATACAAGAGAACACTACACCCACCGACTATTGCTCACAAATATCCACAATTCGTGACCTCAAAGTAGCTGGGTTACACGATGATGACCATACCAGTCATATCAATTTATGCTTCTATTTAAAATTTTGTACTGACTCCTCATGGGACATCCACCATCTGAGGTTGATAGACAGTAATAAGATAAAATAATAGTATTTCAGGTACTAATTCAATTTACAAAGTTTTACTGGTGTAGAATAATCTCTATATATAAAATTTAATGTATGTCTGTCTGTATGTATGTATGTCCTTTATGCGTAGCCAAACTACTCATCCGATCGCCAAGAAATTTTAGGAAGTTGCTCTATATATGTGTCCGGGAAGGTTTTAGTGAAAAAATATTTTCGAAAACCCCATAAGTTTCCATTTTATGGCGTTTTAAATTTCTAATGTTAACCTTATGGAGAGTAAGTTTGTTTACAAATTGTCTACAATGAAAACATTTGATTTCTTAGCTACAGCTGATTGGTTTACTTTCCATTAGCAATACCGTATGCTTTACTATCCAATGCCATCTGAATCATTCATTAATGTAAAACTATGAAGTAAATGTGTACTGTAAAAAATGAACAGCTTTATTCACCACGTTAATAGTTAACGGTTTTGGGGGATTATGTATTTATATTTTTATTTTCTGTCTGATTAAAGTCACGTGTTTATATGATAATTACAATGTTTATATTATTACGTTTATTATAATAATCAGCTGTTGTATATCTTTCCTATAAAAGCCGTATTACAGTTAGGGTTCGTTTGGGTTTGGATTGGATTTGAAAATTGTGAATAATCCACTCAGATTTATTTGTTTTATGGGAATGATATTAATATGTTTTATCGTTTCAGTATTGTTTTTCACTATGCAGCGACCCAGAATATATAACCTTTCACAATGAAGCCGTATTGCTATTCGACTTCAGAACATGGCCAATCTTAAAGTTAACATGTGTTTACTGTGAGGCGTTACGAAGTTCGCTGGGTCAGCTAGTTAATAATAAAAATATTAAGCTGTTCCAAATGTTTTTACAAAGCTTATATGTAGTTGAATATTCTAATATAGTCCTATTATATCTATTATATTATAATGTATATCCTTACAAGAATCATATATTCAAATATATATTTGAATAAACCATAAAATCTTCTGAAACAACCTCGTCATTGACTTATTTGAGTTTTAATCACAGACAATTTACTAGCAAGCGTCAAAAGCATGTTAATTGTTTAACATTGAGTTAATTTTCTCTGTTGATTAAATTAAATGTTAAACAATTAACATTTGTTTCGTATGGGAGAAACAAGTTTTTTGTTGATATAATTAAAAAACTAAAATAGATATGGATAAGGTTTACATTTGAAAGTTACTTGGATTTGCAAAACATTTAAAATGATATGCTATTTGACATATGATGATATTTGAAATTTAGAGTTTTGGCTAAGTACATCTTTTCAACAACTTATTTTTTTGAAAATGTTTGTTTTTGATATTTTATTGTATTATTGCATATCAGAAGAAAGCTTAGCTCATAAGGAATGAAAAAAACTTCCTAATTTTTTAGCCTTAAAATTATGTAAAAATATTAAGGGGTCGTACATTGAAAAAATGTTGAAATTTCATAAAAACGTTAATAAGTTACAGCATTAATTTTGTTGTTTTGGCTCTAAACAACAAACTAATTACCGTACTGTAGTAGTTATTAATTTCTTTATTAGCTAAATATTTAGACTAAATCAGCTAATTCGGAAGTAAACAAGATGTAATCAGCACAGTTTTCGGTACAAACAACTCAACAATCATTTTGCAGAAATTGTTTTATTAAAATGAACAGAAATTAAAAAACAAAAACTTTTATCAGATTAGAAGACATTTGGATTTCAAGCAATTTCATCATTTGAGGAGACTATCAAAATGCTCACCATGCCCATGCACAAGTCTTTTCCTGAATTCTTTCACAGTTGCCTTCAAGTTTAGTTCATCGCTTAGAAGTTCACAAACTGTCAAAATTCTATTCCTTAACTCTTCTACATTTTTAACTGGTGTGCGGTAAACTTGTTGTTTGAGGTGACCAAAGTAGTCGAGGGGTGTGAGGTCCAAGCAATGTTTCTTCCTCTTCTGATCCATATGCCAAAAGAAGTACTGATGTACTGACGGAATTCAACATTGAAATGTGGGGGTGCGCAATATGCTTGGATGGCGAAGCACTGACAAAATTCCAACCGCAAGTCTCCCAAGCAGCAATGATAAAGTTTCAGTTAGAGAGTACAAGTATTGAATGTCATTTAAGGCTCTTGGTAGGTCGAGGTAAGGTCCTATGAGCCGGCTTCCAATAAGTCTAATCCAGACGTTTATGTTAGAACGTTATTTAATCATAATAATTCATCCATCAAGTGAGGACTATGTGCAACATAATAATGTTCGTTGTTTATGTTAAAAATACCATTAAGAGCGAATGTTAACTCATCTGTCCACAAAATGGTCTTGACATCCCAATGATCATATTGACAATTAAGCAGCAGAACTAAACTCTCAAAGGAGGATCTCTTGATTCTAAGGCTTGCACTGGAATAAAATACAGTAGTAAGGATATAGCTTCCTTTACATACAAGTATACTAAGATATGATTGGGAAACTCTAAACTCACAAGCAACTAATCTTGTTCTTTTTCCTGGGTCACTGGCCAAGCGATTAAGGACTGCTTCTTCAATTCCTACGTCTTAAATACCATTTTCAACTAATTAGAAAGCTAAACTATAGTAAAAGTTACGAGCGTGTTTTGTTTTTGCCTAGTTTTCTCCCCTTAACCCCCTTAATGGACTCGCCCATCTAGTTCCATGCTGCACTGGCTCTGGTGATTTAGTTAGTGTTTGGCCCGTTTCGCTGCCGTTAGTCCGTTTAGCTGTATTTTTAGTCACTCGTAAATTTTACGAGAGTTTAGCCTTGACGTTTGGATTTCTTCTATGTACATTTTGTTTCTAATGGATTATAATTTACCATTTTATTATTATTAGTTAATTTAAACCTCAAATAATCGAGACCTATAATACCAGAAAAGGGCGGTTGATACTTAAGATTAAATGTATCACCAAATGTCATGGAACAGTAAGACTAAAAGGTGGCGTTTGTGTATATTTTATGGCATGTTGAACATTATTGTGGTAAACTCGTATGTAATTAATGTTGTAAAATGGGCCACAAATCACTGTATTGAAGGAAATTTGTCATGCAAATACACCAGAGCCTGATAGAACCTTGCCTTCAACAGCAGTTGTAGTACCCAAATTTGACTCGCAATCTCCACTAATCTATTGCCAATATCTTGAAAGTTCCGGGGCCAGGCAGGGTCCAAGACCTTCCTCAAAACATACCATGAAAAATCTGTGGGATTTGTCCATCAATTAAGAGAAGGATGACAACAGTCTACCGCTGCCGCTGCAATAAACCAGTCTGTGCAGAGCATCTTGGCAAGTGCTATGTGGACTGTGTCAAGGACTTGTAAATGCCTAAGTTTGGCGCAAACATATTTCTAGTATTGTGTTTTGATTATTTGTATTCATCAAATAAAGTTCAGTTTTGTAACCAGAAATATTTATTTTTGAATTCTTTTCAACCCGTTGTGAAATTTACGATAGTTTAGCTTTAATGTCATTTTTAAACAGATTAGCTCTCTAGGGTTAAGTATAGGTTGGAAACCTTCCATTTTCATGCAGCAGTGATGAACGTTGGCAAAAGTTTGTTCATTCAGGAGCCTTGTGTTGGGATAGGGGTGATTAAATTCACAACCACTTTCTGCTCCACTATTGTCACAGAACCCATAAACCACCATAATGTCAACATATTCCTGATAGGTAAATAACATCACAATTAAAAAAACACAATGATAGCTACCATTATGACATAAGAAAAGCCTTAGTTGTAGTGTGCAATTGAAAAAAAAAACCAAAAACAAAAAGTTGATTAAAGCTAGTTTACTTCCAAATAAGCTGATTTAATTGAGTCTAAACATTCAGCTAATTAATAAATAAATAACTACTACAGTAATTAGTTTGTAGTTTAAAGCCAATTTGAGGAATGTTAATGCTGTGCCTTATCAAAGTTTTTATGAAATTTCAACATTTTTCTATGTATGAGCCCTTAATATTTTTACATAATTTTAAAGCTAAATAAATGAGGATTTTTTATTCAATTGAACATAAAAATGAGAAATGTTTAACTGGGTTTATTAAGCCTTAAATTTGTTTGGAAAATTTCAGTAAAAATATTATTTACTTTTAAGTTATTTTAAACCCCATTGTAAAAGGAGTTATTATTAATATATTATGTTTAAATTGAACACTATTTCAAATGGTGTTATGTTTCATATTGTAACTAAAATAGTTTGCAATCATCAAAAAATTGGAACAAGTCGTGAAATTTTTACAAATTACAAAATGTGCTATGCTATGACAGCTATACGGTTAAGATTAGATACAGATTTATACACACACACACACGCGCGCACACACACACACACACACACACACACACACACACACACACACACACACATACATTAAATACACACCTTTCGAAATAAATGGTACAGTAAATTATAGTATTATATTCACCTTGATATTGTTGTTTTTGACTTTTTGTGTCTGATATTATATTCAAAATACCCCTGTCGCAGCAGACCTGCGTACTCAGCGAATTTCCAAATCAATAATATAATAATAATATATGGCAAGTTTTATAAAAATCTGTCCATAAACATGAGAATTATTTGCTTATTCTCCATAAGAGTAACATGGGAAAAAGTGTGCAGGTTAGCTGCTGTGAGGAACACTGAAAGTAGTCATTATACCATAAATAAAGGAGTTTACCTATTCCCTATATGATTAATATGGGAAAAGAGTATGCAGGTTTGCTGCCATGATAAACACATTAACTATGATTTTTAAGCATAAATGGATAGATCTCAACCACATGAAGCTAAATATCAAGTTTAATCCAAAAATGTTGATTGATATGGGAAATATTAATTTTTCCCTATCCTCCATAATATTAACTTTGGAGCCCCACAATACAACGTACTGTGTTTAGATTTTTTAATATCTCGGTAACCATTGGAGATAGAGAAAAACTTTAAGAAACTTAACTGTGTAGTTTTTTAAGCTGATTCCAATGGTGAAATATAAAATTAGAAATCTTTAAAAATTACATGTAAAAAACCCCATTTTGGGGTACAAAACCCCCCCAAACTACCCGTTCCTATTGATCGATATGTCTGGTTTACGAACTCGTCCCAGCATTTGTAGGAATACACGTCTCTACCAAATTTGGTCTTGATCGGACCATTTATACGACAGTTATCGTGTTCACAGACACATCATATACATATATATCATATACATATATATATATATATAAATTTTAACGACTATTGTTTCTGGACTCTGGTCACCTAAAGACGAAAAAATAACATGGTCCCGGGCTTAAGTCTTACCATGAGACCTACGGTAATAGCTTCTTCCCTATGGGAAATTTGCTAAAATGAATGATTGAATATATGTTATGATTGAAATATATTGAAAAAATAAATAAATATAAATATAAAAAAATATTGAAAAGATTAAAATTTTTTTTCTAATGAATGTAATGTTTTTCTAATGTTTGTAATGAATGTGTTACCAGTAATTATAACAAACTAACTTGCCTCCAATATCAGCATCTTTTAATTTGAATGTTATGTTCCGTAAGTCTAGAAAAGTCAATCCAGAGTTATGCAAGAAAGAAACATCCAAGATATTTAGTGTATTCCCTGAAATAGAAAAAAAGAAGGTTTAACTACATTCAACTAAGTATATAATTGTATAGTACATGAAATAAATATGAATATTGATTAATAAAATTAAAAGTTTTATTTATATACACAATATAATTAAAATCTTAATCTAAATTTAATCTAAATCTAAATAAAAAGGATCTTTAGGAAAATTTGAATACTATTCTGTTATTGTATATTTGTGTGGTCATAGGAGATGATGTGCTATAATGATAATACCCCCGTCGTAGCAGACCTGCGTACTCAGCGAATTTCCAAATCAACAATATAATAATAATAATATTTGACAAATTTTATAAAAATCTGTCCATAAACATGAGAATCATTTACCTATTCTCCATAAGATTAACATGGGAAAGAGTGTGCAGGTTTGCTGCTGTGAGGAACACTGAGAGTAGGCATTTATACCATCAAAAATTTTTATTTTTAACATTTATACAAAATTTCATCAACATCTGTTTATAAATAAAGGGGTTTCCCTATTCTCCATATGATTAACATGGGAAAAGAGTATGTAGGTTTGCTGCCATGATAAACACATAAACTACGATTTTTAAGCATAAATGGATGAACCTCAACCACATGAAGCTAAATATAAAAAATCTAAAAGTATTAGTTAAATATTAAAATCCTTATCCTCCATAAGATTAACATTGGAGCCCCAAAATACAACGTACTGTGTTTAGATTTAATATCTAGAGCCTTTTGCAGAAAAACTCTTTAAAAACAAAAATAAAGCTATTGAAAACACACCCCCCCCCCCACCCCCCCATTACTCCTTGGTCTCGATCCCATGTCACAATCATATATATTTTTTATAAAATTTGTTAATAAGACTATTTATTTTTTTTTATCGTGTTAACAGAAAAAATAATATTTTTAGATTTTTTTAATATATATAAAAATAAGGACTATGTGTGGTTCGGGTAAAAGAACTTCTTCCCATGGGGCTCCGAAATAGTATAGTAGTGTAGTAGTAGGATTCTCTTGGACTTCGGTGCAAGAGTTGACGGGTTGAATTCCCGGCACAAAATTTAGATATATTATATATAAAAAATAGTGTGATAGCTTAACATATGATGCCATGATAAAAAATATTTATAAATTCTATAATATATATATTTATGTATATTTAATATTAAAATATTATTAAATATATTAAACAAAAATTTGTGTAAATAAAAAAATATTACTTTATATATTAATACCTGAGACAAAACAGAATAATATGTCAATATGTATATTATATATATATATATATATATATATACATACTTATATAGATTTTGTTTATTCTATATTATGTTTTATATATTCATATATTTGTGAGGTGCCTCACTAGGACAGTTCTCGCAAAGTGATTCTATTGGAGGTTATGTGACTTACTTGGAGAGTTTTTTGATGATGGTGGCGCATGGAAGGACCGGATGTGAGGTTTCAGTTGAGAGCCCACTAGCTAGGTTGCTCTCCAGCCAAGGATAGGTTTTGTGGTTTTTGGTTGCGGGTTGAATGAGGTTTTGGTTGCAGGTACTTTGGTTATGGTTGGTGCATGGATGGTTTCGGTTTGAGTTTGAGTTCAAAGACAAGAGCTAAGCCGAGAGCAGGTTGCTCTCGACCGAAGAAGTGTCTGGCTTTATTCGTTGAGTTGGGAGGAACCGGGTTTAGGACGGATTTGTTTATTTATTTATTATCTGCAGGTTTGGGTAGATGGGGATGGAATCAAAGACCAGAAAAAAGCAGGGATTTGCATCCCACGCCCGAACGAATATCTGGCTTAGTTTTTTGTGCTGGGAGGGCTAGGGTTTAGGATGAATATGTCTATTTATTTTCTGCTGGTTAGAGGGGATGAAGTCAAAGACCAGAAAAAACGGGGATTCGTGTCCTTCGCTGGAACGAATATCTGGCTTTGTTTTGTAGGATGGATTTAAATGGTAGAAGTGCGGGAGCAGGGAAACCACAGTCACAGTGGTAACAAGGCCGGGCATGTGTGCCCTAACCCGAACGAACGTCCGGGCTGTGGTCAGTCGATGGATAAAGTGGTTTGGGCTATGAGTTTTAGAGATATTACCATGAAAAGCTCAAACTAGAATCTGTATCTGTAACATAATTGACATTAAATACAAGGCAGTGGCTTTACATTAAGCAAAAAACTGGGATGGGAAGTGGGAAAGCCATAGCTATGGACTAGGCAGGGCGTATTTGCCCTAACCCAAACGAGTGTCCGGTCTATGGTTGGGTGATGGGTATTACTAGGATGGTTACATTAGGGTGCCATGGCTAGGTTATGGCGGTTAGAATCTGTAAAATCGCTTAACGGCGTGAAATTGAGGCCTAGGTCAGGTGATAACACTGTTATGGTTACTGTTACTGTCTGCTATGATGGGGGTGGACTAGGTGGTGGATAGTGAGACTAGTACGGTCAGTGAAATAAGGATCGAAGAAGGGTTGTAGGATGTCAGAAGTTCGGGCTCGGTCGAGGTGCTTGGTGTTGAGGTGGTGAAGGAAGTCACTGAGAGGCGGGGTGGAGTGGGCGTCGTATACGGCATTACGGGCCCAGGGAGGGAGATGAGAAGCCGGGCGGAGGGCCCTTCGCTCAGTGGCTTCAAGACTGAAAATGAGTCGGTCTGGGGCGGTGATTAGCAGAGGATGGGCGTAGGTGATGACTGGGCAGATTATGGATGAGTATAGAGTGGCTAGCGTGGAGGTGGAGCAGGGATCGGCGCGAATGTTGAGCATCCGGAGGGCACGGAGACGGGATGTCACACGTTTTTGGCGTCTAGGATGTGTGAGGAGAAGGTGAGGCGGGAGTCAAGTTTTACCCCGAGGCAGGTCTGGGTAAGTGGTAGGCGGACGTTATTGAGTAAGATCGGCTTGGATCGGAAGCGGCGGGCACGGAAGTTATAGAAACAGAGTTGGGTTTTGGACAGATTTATCAGGATACACCACCTGTTACGCAACTGGATACAGGATACAGGATACGCCACTGGGGACGGCTGGACTAGCTTCTTTCATAACCGTCAGACCCGGTCATGCGCAGAGATGCATTTTTGCAGTCGGACCTGGGCTCCGCCGGTCACAACTTGGCCGGTGAACTGCCTTGCCCAACTGGTGAAGTTTCTCTAACCTCAAAACTAATCGTACCTTCCCGATACTCAAATAAAAATAACCTCTTCATTCCAAACGTAATAAAATAAATAAATATCGCTCACTTAATAAACTGTAATTGAAATAACTACCGTATATAATAAAATAAACAGTGAGGGAAACTCAGACCCACACAAACTCAAATTGAAACCATTTAACATTCCTATGGGGAAGGGCTTAAATTGACAGTCTTAACTCCGTGCATGCAAAAAATACTTTGATAATCTCGAAGTGAACTGGAAATTAAATATAACGTAAAACATTTCCCCATAGGAATATCACTAGGAATGAAAAAATCTGCTTTGTTTGTATTTTCAAACATGTGATGAAGATTTAATCCAATTTGTAGTTACTACTTTCCTTTAGGACATCTGCTAACCTAATGGATAGGGTCTTGGACTTCGGTGCAAGAGGTGACGGGTTTGATCCCCGAGATTACCACAAATATGCATAGCTTTAGCTGAGCCTGCCATTGGCAAAAACAGAATAAAAAATACTTTCCTGTAGACAATATATGAGCAAAATATTTATTTCATTTTGGAAGAGGTATTAAAGTGTTTCCAAATACAGTTAGTAATTATCTTTAGTATTACCGCGCATTATTGATCTGGGAATTCGCTGATTATGCATAACTGCTGTGACGGGGGTATTTATATGGGTTTTTCTCTGTTACAATATCAATTCATATTTTTACAATATGATTAGAAAATGAATCTATAAAAAATAAGATTTAATAAGTCGGATTCCGAGGAGATTATGTTCTTGACACTACTTTTTTCATCTGTGCTTATAGTGAACTTGAAAAATGGACACTCTGTACTTTTTTGTTTGCAAGCTTTCTTCTCGAAATATTGTAAAAAACAGTATGTGTATTGAACGTGTATTTAGTTATTACTAGACTAACTTTTGTGTCAAAGAACGTATTTTTTAAAACATGATCTTAATGCTAGGTTGTTTTATCAATTATCATTGTAATCATTAGAAGGGTAAAAAATATGATTAAAAAACTTTACATGAAAATTCGATTGTTGAACCAAAAAAAATTATTAACAGGTTTGCGATGTAGTGTGCCTAATCGGGTACACGGGTGCTTCTTTAAAAGGCGGTAGTGTATTCGATGGGGTACACACAGTGTGTTACTGAAGCGCGCATTGCGCCCGACCGGGTACACTCGCTCTGTTTCTAATGCCTTTGATAGCCAACATGGTTACACCAAATATGGCTAAAATGTGTTTACACCCCTAGCAGTTCCACCCTAGCAGCCCCTAGCAGTGTTCCGTTTTTTTTTTTTTTTTTTTTTTTTTTTTTACTGAAAGGGGCGGATTTCTCCCAAGGCACTTCAGCCGTAGCGGCTTTTTGCGCACCCCTGTGTGGGTTGCGGCATTATAACATAGCGAAAAGCCATTGGTGAGCAAAGTGTTCCGCTTTAGTAAGTGTGTACTTGATTAGCCATACGTTCGCATATACTTTTAAGGCATAAAAAATACAGCAGTACAGCAGATCATTTGCTGTTCTGCTACTACTCCACATGTTCAATTGAAGAGCTCTTTTTTTTTTCTTGGATCTGAGTTTCTGAAGTGCTTGTTTGTACGCCTCACAATGACTAGACCCAGCGGAATGCCTTGCCTGCTTGCCCCTCAAGCTGGCTTCTGTGCACCTAACCTACCCGATTTTAATGTGGTCCTCTATCGGGAGTTTTGTCACATCTCGTGCAGCCATCGTAAGGATAGCCATCTTTTGTCCACAGGAATTGGGCTTCGAGACTAGGGTGTTTACCTCGATGGTGTCACCAAAGACAGATTTGTCAGCATTATTTACTCCCGCATAAGACGTGAGTTTGTCAAGGTTCTTACGCTCCGTGGATTACCCTGAGCTCAACCAAAAGATCTCCTGCACATGTTTTTCTGAGGGCCTTGGTTACTGCACCTCTGTCATCAGACTAAGCCTTCTGGCGGATTTCTCCTAGCACCTCGACATAGGATTTACATTCTGACGGCCTAGTCAGAAGTGTGTCCACACGGCGTTGTTTAGTTAGTTAGACATAACAACACAATTGATGTTAGGGTCTAGTAAAAATTAATAAAACAATAATAAAAACATGTCTGAAATACCTGCCAGACTGAAGTAGGTTAAATTATGCAAGTTAGCAGTACTTGATGAAGATAATCCCTTTACGTTGCCGTCTCCCAAACTCAAGAACTTTAAATTGTTGATGCTTTGGAATAAATAATCTGCATGATTGATAGAGAAAATCATGTTATTTCTAAGAAAAATTGACTCAATGGATTTAACTCCACTAAATGTTTCTGGTTGAAGTTCATAAATGTGTGTATTTTCTATCACTAAATTTTGAATAGAAAGTCCTTTAAAGATTTTTTGGGGGAGTAAAATTAAACCTATACCAGATAATTTAAATAAAAATAATTTGCTAATAGGTAGTGTGTCTGAAGTTGGTACACTATAAATATCAGAGCCTTGACAGACAACAGTATTATTGGTTGAACAGAATTTACAGCTCAGAGACCCATGGATAGGTTTCCATTTATTGCTCCAAGGTTGTTCACAGCAGCCACATGCCTCTTCAAATATCTTCATTGTTTTATCATCTGGAAAAAATATATAAATGCAAAGATTCTTGTGGCACATTAAAAATAAGCTGTTGGTCACTTGGAACACTGTAAAAACAAAGAATTTGGATTTGATTAATTGATAGATGAACTGTATATAAAAAAATCCATACACAAAAGTTTAATCTAATACTATATTTTCAACAGTAATACCAGTTGATTTCCATTAACATAATATAAAATGTTAAAGAAACTAAGTTTCACATAAAAAATATAATGATATTAGTTGCCAGGCTGTTGGGCTATTAATTAACAGTCCTGTCCAAGGAACATGTCAGCCTTAGTCAGTAACAAGAATACAAGGTCGCGCCACAATCATCTTACACTCAATTCTCATTCATACTTGGCTTAAAATACCTACCTTGTGGTATGGTCGCCATTTCAATAATCTAATCTCATCTGATACATTTTTATATTATTCGTTTTCATTAAATCTAACAAAGATGAAAAAATTGTAAATCTTCTTGTTTATATTAAGATTGTACTACTGTTCAAATGTAATAAAAAGACTATAATATTTTATTTTGTGTCATATTTTGAAACTTTTTCACTAACGAATGTGAATGTGATGGTATGTATATGTTGGTAGATGAACTGCAAGTGAATAACATTGATTATCGCAGAATTATAACACAATAAAAAAGAAAATTTGGTAGGCTAAGTTAATTTTAAATTTTGCTAAAAACAAAATCATACACTGTAATAAAATTAAAGTAGCACATTGATATTCATGGTAAAAAGGCATGAAATAGCATGGCGTATGACAGAAAAACGTACAGCCGGATGAATTTTACTTAGGGGTGGCACGTTAGAAAAGTATGCCATTGATTAAGAGTTATTTCAGTCTGTGATTAATTTACCATAAAAAAACGATTTAACATTATTAGCGAATTTCCCATAGGGAAGAAGCTATTACCGTAGGTCTCATGGTAAGACTTAAGCCCGAGACCATGTTATTTTTTCGTCTTTAAGTGCCCAGAGTCCAAAAACAATAGTCGTTAAAATTTTTATATATAATATGTATATATATATATATATGTGTGTGTGTGTGTGTGTGTGTCTTTTAGCACGATAACTCTCGTAAAAATGAGCTAAAATTTAGAATTTAGAGCTAAAATTGCAAGTTATCACAGATATGTTGATGACATATTCATTGTTTTTAATGGAAATAAGAGACAACTAGAAATATTCAATAATTTCTTGAACAACTTAGGATCAAACATCAAATTCACTTTAGAGTTGGAAAAAAACGGTAGTTTAAATTTTCTAGATACAACAGTCACAAAATTAGATGATAAATTAAAATACAATATTTACAGAAAGCCTACAGCTACAGACAGTACCATTCACAACACTTCTTACCATCCTGAAGCTCAAAAAATGTCAGCCTATAATTACATGATCCGTAGATTACTATCAAC
Organism: Nephotettix cincticeps; assembly: GCA_023375725.1. Classification (NCBI taxonomy): domain Eukaryota; kingdom Metazoa; phylum Arthropoda; class Insecta; order Hemiptera; family Cicadellidae; genus Nephotettix; species Nephotettix cincticeps. The sequence continues at coordinate 78,400,296 of CM041791.1, read as the reverse complement.
GCCACTAACAAAAGAAGACTACATAAATGAATTAAACATAATAAAATATATTGCCATAGCTAATGGTTATCAGAGTAAAACCATAGATAAAATAATTGTCAAACAAAAGAAGAAAAAGTCTGATACTGCGGGTAAAGAAAACATCAAATATGTATCAGTGGAGTTTAGTAAACAATTAAGCACTCCATTGCAACGGGCATTAAAACCCCATGGAATAAAATTAGCATATAGAACATCAAATAAACTGAGTAAATTAATAAATCCTTGCCACAAGAATGATACTAATATGTTCGCAACCACTGGAGTTTACAAATTAATGTGTTCTGATTGTCCAAAATTCTATATTGGTGAGACTGGACGTTCTTTTGAGACTAGGTTTAAAGAGCATCTCCCTAAACCTAAATTACAAAAACAAAAATCTACATTTGCTGAACATTTGATTAACACCAATCACACTGTAAATAGTATTAATGAAAACTTAAAAATCTTACATAGATGCAAAAAAGGCCCATATCTTAACTCTTTGGAAGAATTGGAAATTTACAAGGCTCATAAAACAGACCCTGACAACACACTAAATGATAAATTAAATTATGGTTCCAATGTTTTATTTAACAGTGTGATAGAAGTTTTTAAGAATAAAAATATTACTCCACTCGACAGTGGTCAACCTGACGAGGGAGGAGGAGGGGGAAGAAGGCACTGACTGATATGACAATAACCAGTTTGATAGTGAAAACCGGCCGGCAAACACGTTATTTAGTTAATCAAATTTTAAAGTTTTAAATGTATAAATGTACTGTTTGTTTTAAATGTACTGTTTGTACTGTTTGTCTAAATGTGTTGATGTATTGAAGAGAACAGAACGACCTCCAATGGAGTAAACAATGACATTTGTTTGAAAATGAACCTATGTGTTCGAAACCTAGGTCACAGACAATAGTGACGAGTTGAATTGGATTGACGGATATCAAGGTCAGTAACCTGTTATTTACTATCCACCAATTCAGGAGGCTTACAAATAAAATGAATAAAATGAATAAATTTCTTTATCCTCGAAGATCGCCTTTATTGATAAGCTGGTGGTTCTTCAATATTTGCATGATTATATGCTGCTGATGTTCCTTGAATGTCTGTTGGTTAGCACTTACAGGTGTCTCTGACATTGCATAATTCCAATTTGATCTAGATGTGGTTAGCACGTTTGTGTGTGTGGTGGTTGATGTGATGTGTGATGTCTGGCATGTGGGGTTGTGTGTGTGTGTGTGTGTGTGTATGTGTGAGTTTGTGCGAGTGTGCGTGTGTGTGCGCGCGTGTCTGTTCTGGGTTATGTGACTGTTTGCATGTATGGCATGTGGTAAGGGTGGTTCGAATGGACTGGGTTCGCGGTTCACCATTTACATGCATGCATAGGATTTTTCACTAACTTATTTAAAAAACATTTTTTGTTTGTTAATATAAATTAGTTTCTTTAGTTTTTTATTTATATATGCAGTAGAACCTCGATTAACCGTCACCCTTTTAACCGTCAGTCTCTATTAACCGCCTCCCCGCTAGCGCAAAAAAAATATGTTTTCGTGTCATCGCCGAGTCGGATCGTCTGTTGAGGCTCTATGATGAGTAGTGACAACTGCACTGCATATCTGCAATGTGCGTGAATCATTGGCGGCAAGGGTAGTGACCCAGCTGGTTTACCCCTTACAGTGTCTTCTGCATTCCACTGCTACTGTTTTATTTTACTTGTTTTTTTAGTTCAGTATGGTGCGTGGCTACAGTGAACTGAAGTTGTTGCCGATTTCAAGTGCAATGCTTACTAGTGTTTTGTAACGGTACAAAACGAAGGGGGGGTACGTTCGTTACGTTTGCCTCGGATTAGCCTCATGGACAATGAGTTGTCCAGGGTTCGTTAATTTAATTTTGAGAAACTAACTTACTTTACTTTTATATAGTTCGTATGGGCTCAGCAATCCTTTACCATATAATTCACAATCTCAGAGGTTTGGTATCATCCTCGCCCACGAACTCCTATACAATTTGGAAAAGATCTTTTTTTCTATTCTTTTATAATTATTGTTAATTGACTTTCCTTACATAAAACACCAGCCTTGGTTCAGGCTTGTACCCTACTAAATTATTCAATAAAACACCAGCCTTGGTTCAGGCTTGTACCTACACAATTATTCGATAAAACACCAGCCTTGGTTCAGGCTTGTACCTACACAATTATTCGATAAAACACCAGCCTTGGTCCAGGCTTGTACCTACTCAATTATTCAATAAAACACCAGCCTTGGTCCAGGCTTGTACCTACTCAATTATTCAATAAAACACAATTAAAATAAAAGTTCCTTTCTCGGACAAACTAAAAACTCTTTAATTAATCGAATTTAACTAGTACTCGCACAAAGTTAGCGTCTAGAGGCAAGGAGGCTATCCCGGACAAACTCCCGCGGACCACGTGCCTACCCCTTGGTCTCCTAGCTAAGCGGATGCGAGCTGCCTACTACCTTCAGGTCCAAGAGCCGACGAACGAATGACTACCTACAGGCCTGACGGCCGACGAGCGAGTGAGAGACCACTGGAGCTGTTCTCGGTCGTGGTCTCCAGGGCTCCCCACTCCTTCCCCCACCACCGACGGTGGCGCGGTACGTGGCGGCTCCTTTAACTACAGGGCCAGCTGTTTGCTTCAGCCGGCGGGAACATTTAAATTATCTTAAAATAAAAACCAAACTAGAACCCCCTTATTTTTGCTCCTCACAGTTTTACGTGCTTTACCGTTTATTGTTGACAGTGCGGTTTATACGTAGTGTGTAATGCTCTTCTGTTATGTCTGAGAAACCGAAATGTGTAGTTTTGGGAGAGTAAACAATAAATTATTAAACGCTGGTGCTTCTTCTCAGAAACATGACCGCCTGAAAAGCTCGATGGGGAAAGAAACGAAAGAAAATGACAGATTATTTAAAAAACTAAATACCGCCAACATACGTTTTGAGAGTAAAATACGTACATGTACAATTGATATTTCATTGTCTTCTTAATAAAATATTTTAATAAAGTATTTTTTACTTGAACTGGTGTAGTTTTATTTTTCTCATTTAAAATAAATTCACATTAAGTACTGCGCAGCAATCATACAAATTAATTAGGACTTACAATGGCGCCATTATAACATGCAAGGCAGTGAATTGGATGTTGCCATGCCAAACACTGAGGTGCTAAGTTGTATCGGCGCTATTATTATTTCTGTTATCCGTCTATTCGGTTATCCGTCATGGTCTTGGTCCCGAGGGTGACGGTTAATCGAGGTTCTACTGTATAGTCTTAGGTTTTAAAGATGTCATAGGCAGAAGTTTAAGGACTCGTTCCCCACCCACAGGCTTAGTCCCATGTGGGGAACTAATTTCCAGTATACAGTTATATAATTGTTTCTTGCTGTAAATATGATTTTTTTTTGGAAATAAAAGGATTATTATTATTATTATCTCCTCTGGGGAATCCAATGGAGGCTGCGGGAAGATTTGAAGAGACGAGAGACTTGATAGTGCAGTCAGTATCTCCTGAAGAAGTGTTCAATGACAAAACATCTGGAGAGCTAGGAATACTTTTTTGACTTGGTAGGCTTGGTATTGTTTTTACTTCTTGGTATTTCTGGAAATATTTGGGTATTTTTGATAACTTACTAACTTCAACCTGTGATTTTCTGAGCTGGTTGATATGTCTCTTTATCTTGTTTTGATTGTCTAATAAGATGATGTAATAAAATTTTCCCAAACGTTGTAAAACTGTACCAAATTTCCATTGTGTAGATCCTACATAGTTTCTGGCTTGAACTCTATCTCCTGGTTCTAGTGATCTTATTTTGTCTGAGTAATCATCAGATATTTCTTTTGTTAAATTTCCCATAGGGCGTATGAGATGTAATCTAGTACGAAAAGTCCTGTTCATAAATAGTTCTGCAGGCGTTTTATCATTGTTAAGAGGGCTTGAACGATACTTAAATAAGAAAAGATTAAGCTATTCCTTAAGACTTCCTGCATCTTCAGTCATTGCTTCGAGCTTCTGTTTTAAGTTTTGTACTGATCGCTCAGCCAGACCGTTTGTTGCAGGATAGTTAGGTGCACAGAAACGTTGTATTATCTCGTTATCCTGACAGAAGTTAGTGAATTCATCAGACTTGAATATAGAAGCGTTGTCAGAAACAATCATGTAAGGTGGTCCATATCGAGAAAATATGTCATCTAATGTATGAATCGTTGATATTGAAGTTGGGGCTTTTGAAGACATTATTACTTCCAGCCACTTTGATTTGGCATCTATAACTACAAAGAAATGGTGATTTTTGAAATAGCCGGCATAATCTAGCCCTAATTTCGTCATCTGCTTCAATATTTTCGTTTGATCAAAGATGTTCCGTATCGCCGACTTCTCAAACGTAAAGTTTTACTTTTATCTTTTGGGTTCAATTCTCATTGTATATAGTCCATCCGAAGGTTCGGATATTTATTGGACTTTACCGGATACTTGTTTTGCAATCGGATCGGAGCCAGATATCCGATCCGACTTTTCGGATATCCGCACACCTCTAAAAATACTTGAAATTTTTGAAGCGTTAATCACATGACATTATAGTTTTATCAGTTCAGATTTAGCAAGTTTAATGATGGTCAAGGGAACATCATTAATTATACCCTGTAAAAACTTATTATCAAAAGACATAACTTTTTCTAATCGCTGATCATCAACGGTTGATGGAATGAATGATTTTTCAGTGAAATTAGGCAAATCAATATTATTTGAAAAAGTCTTAAGGTTTGGCATAATTTTTTAGTCAAGTAGGTCAGCATAATGATTATTAAAATATTACCAACGAATATGGAATCATTTATTTCAGAACCTTCAGAACAAAGATTTTTTACGATTTTTCGCCATACCACTATTCAGTACCTGGTGACCAAGCTTTGCTCTGATAGAATAAGAGATGTATTATAAAAGCTAATTAGCAAAATTAAAACACATTTATTACGGTACTCAAAGAAAACATTTATGTGGTTTGAATAAAACCGATTTAATACACCTTAATTAATATAGCATAAACACTGTAAAAAAATCATAATGCCCAGAAAGGAAATCGATTTCACAACCCTCAGCGCGTGAAACCTAAGCGCTAGCACTGAGCTACGTCATCGGGCAAGTCATGGCCGTAGTTTAAGGGTTTTTGGCCAACCTTAATTGTTTTAGCTGAACTTGTACCGTATTTAAATATCCATACAGTTATTATTAGCCTTTGATCAACTGATTTCGTTAGAAAAGGAATGAGGATTGAAAAGCAAAATAGAAATTTAATTTATACCAATTAATTGGTTTGTTACAGTGGCTTCAAGCAATAGAATGAATACGTTTTCTATAAAAACACGAAAGATTTTGGATGTACCTTTCTCTGCTTTTACTCGCACAGTTATTTTACCCTTTAGTTTTTACAAATTGTTTGGTAATTTAATAATTTGTCATTAATTCATAAAATAAATATATATGCAAAACCTCTATTCACATATTGTTCACCACGATTTATTCATATTTTCTACTCAGAAGTTAGTTATTTCCAAAATTTAAAGAAATTCGTTAGAGCCGTTTTCGAGATCCGCGTGCAAATATATATATATAAACCTTGCTTGTATTATAGTATTGGATGGATTCACCTCATTTCAGAAACTTCAGAACAAAGACTTATGTTTTCATGTTTTTCCGCCATACCACACTATTCATTCACCTCATGGCCAATAATTTTCCAAGTGGTCTGACATACATTAAATGAATTATCTATTGAGTAATATTTATTTTTTGTTTCTTTTAGTTTACAAAAACACTCTTTCTATTTTATTTTTAATAAGCTTTTTATCTTTAATTCTGGAAATTCTCTACTAAATTCTGTTAAATCTCTGATTTCATATTTTAAACAATGCAAAACAGCTGAAATCCATTTACAACCCCTTTGGCTGGAATCTGTACATTTTAATTTAGGAAAACATAATTTAAAATAAAAAAGGAATGTTTCAAAAAGTATATCAAACTTTTTGAAAGCATATCTAAAAATATTTTTTTGTTATTCTCAGTAATACGTCTTCTATGACAATTAATATTTTGATTTAGATTTTTGCTATTGTTATGAAAATTATCTGTAAATTATGAAATCATAATTCATTATGATTATGTACATGATTATGCTTGCTATTGTAAAATGTGTATTATTAAAATAAATATTTTAATTGATTGAAATAATTTTAAGACAAAATAACTATTATGTTAGAAGTCTTACAGCTGTAATTGTCTCCTTACAATATGAATCCCAAGGGTTTATTAATGATCGATCAGGGTTGAGCCAATGGAATTGGTTGACGGGAAAAGGCGGACACCCATTCCTACCCGCTGTAACACAGTGGGGCTGGAGAGTGGATAATGCAATCACAACCACAATACACAACCTCGCTATTACCATGATTCGCTCATCAGGCCTCTGGAAAGAAAAAAACTTTGTAAACCTTGTAATAGATAGATTGTCTCTTATATAAGACCCTCAAGTGTGGTAATAAGAGATAATGTGGTAGAATATAGTATTATTATACTATGAGGTCCATACTCCATAGTATAAGAATATGTTTACTATGATGAAAAGACCAGATGACATTAACCCTTTCAGTGCCAGGTGTTACTCCCATAGCGTGTGCAAGAAAAGCCAGGTTAAAATGAGCAGTTTTTAGGTGTTTGAGAAAAACTGTCATTGTTTTATTATTTATTGATGAAAATGGATACTTTTGGTTTTGTTTTGTTCATAAATAAGTTAGGTAAATGTAACAGATAAAATAAATATACTTAATATTTTTATTCATAAAATAAATTATGAAAAATGATTACTTAATTAATATTTTATAATGAATTTTTCAGTTCGAAGTTAAAAAATTGCCAGTAGAAAATTCCTCATGCTTAAAATTGAGTATTTTTGTTGAACTATACTTAGTTTTGTACATAAATGCAAAAAGTTTGAACATTTATCTTCAAAAATAAAGTTTTTGTGATTATTTTAGAAAATATCGTGAATTTTGGGTTTTCCATAAGTTACTGAAAATATTATTCACATTTGTAAATATTTTACATTTGACATGGAATTTGAACTTGTTCTATAGCTAAGTAAATGAATAAAATGATTCAAACTATTCTGATTATTACTATAAGAGTTTCTGATTATCAGGACCAAAATCTGGATCACTGCCCAAGTTGTCAAAGCGTAAACTTGACAACTCATCACTCCCACTCAAATTACTCATGGAAAATTTACTAATAAATAATAAATACACTTAATTTAAAAAGAAACTAAACAAACAATAATAATAACCTCAAACTTCTTAAGTCTCACTGCTACCTAAACAAGTAAACAAACAACAGAAGTTGATGTGGACCGCAGTCAAAAATACTTAGAATAACATTTTAACTTAAATAATTATATTTTATGTGCTCTTTATATCCTAAACACAAACATAAAAAAAATTTAAAAAATTTTTTGAAATTTTTTTTTTTAAATTAATTTTTTTGGACGTCCGTATATACGGACGCTGGCTCTTCTTGCACGTTTTGCCGACGTCCGTATATACGGACGTTGGCACTGAAAGGGTTAAAATACTCTTGGATTGTTTTGGAATTATCTGAGTTTGTTGTGAATACTGTATACTCAACACTCTAATATTGACTCATACTTTTAAACAGAGACGTCAAAAATGAAAACGAAAACCCCAAACAAAGAGTGCATTTTAGTTGACAACCCATTTAGAGCTGAAAATATATTTATTTAGATTGATTTACATTTAATTATCTGAAAACTAATTATGAAGGACTGATAGTCTATAATTTCCTTAACTTTGAAATAAAAATCATTGTTTTTACACGCTATGTAATGGTTGTGGTTGGTAATCGTACGGATAGCCAGTAGGTCCAGGTTTACGTTAATTGGATATACATTATTTGGAGTTAACCTAAAGAACCAGACACCTAATAAGGCAAAATTAAGTGTATTATTGTAAACATGTTGAATTTTAGACAAAATACTCGTAAACAAAAATCATTCATGTAAGTACAGTAACCAAAAGTTCTGCTTATTTCTCGGAGAGAGAGGGAGACATTACACTTAATATCACCACACATTCACCATTTGAATGTACATGTTTAGGAATCAAACCAGGTCCCGGAGCGGTTCCCAGCTCCCCAGGGTCGCCACAAGAACGCTCAGAGTACCTTCAATAATGTTAAATAACATGAATCGGAGCCCTGACTAGCAGTGCAAAGGAATGCTGTCGAATTCAATGGATCTAATGGGGTTGTAGGGCGAATCCCAGCTCAATGGAGAGACATAGGATTGCTACCACTTTTGTATTGAAAGAATAGACTAAAGAAAGGATCCCGGCCTTACATGGAGCCACAGGATCGCTCTAAGATTTTTCCATTGCAGAAATAGTGACTAGACAGTCACTATTTCTATTTGCTTGAAAACGTTTTTTATAATTAAAACGAAATTTTGCAAAACCAACACTCATTCATTCAGTACACAACTATACAATTTTTAAAGTAGTAGTAGTAGTTTTTAAAGTCATTTGGCACTTGTGATATATATATATATATATATATATATATATATATATATATATACATATATATATGTATGTATGTGTGTGTATACACACATACACATAAAAATGGTTTTTTTTGGCATCTGGGGACCTTAAAATGAATATAAAAATTCATTCTAAGTCTAAGTGTTATCAAGATGACCTTAGTAATAGCTCTATTTCCCAAATGATATTAGTTAAAATTAACAATGTTTTTGATATAAATATAAAAGGTATGAAATCTGTTTACAGATATTATCCTTACCACTACAGAATGAATGATGTGCCATGCAGTGCAGTACTGGTACTCACTTCAACACTCAGAACCCCACTTTGTATTCAAGAATTGTTTCTGATAAACATTGATTACAAGGAATATTTTATCTCTTTCTTGGTTTATCATTTAAAAAATCATATGACAACATTTTATTAAGGTAAAAGAGTTTCTTCATTGTCAAGGTAAATAGATAACGTTTACACTTGTAAAATAACATGATAAACTTGGTGTTTAGTATTTAATCATAATTTTAGTTTAGTAATCAATTTTTAACAATAAGAGACATTCCACATTTATCATGTATTTTTCAAAGATATAATTCAATATCAAATACCCTTTGTATGTACATAGTCAAAATAGAATAATCTGAGATTCAAATCAATTCAGATATTCTTAACAAAACGTTTACACAAACACCCATACATGGCAAGTGGAGGGGTTGACGCTTCGATCTGATTGGCCATAAAATATGGTATGACTATTTCTATCTTCAATTTAATGTACCCCTGTAGGCACCAATGGTCAGTTACCGACGCTCTCTCCTCTACCAGCCCACGTTAGTAGCCTTCGAACGTGCTCCGTGTGACGTGCGATTTGGCCGTCGCTCGTAATATATTACTTTAATACTCTTAACCTCTCTCACTTATCTCGCGTAACAGTGCAATCCCTCTCTCAAGTTATTTGTCTCAAAGTAACTCAATAATCAATTAACAGTGCTTTTAATTTCCCCTAATCTCATAACTGTCTCGTCGCGAACAGTGCGTTACTCGAGCGTGTCGACTCTCAAGTGCCGCCACCGATTCTTCTTCAGTGCTGCATCATGTCCAACAATCCCCCTGGTGACCCTTCACCCCCTTGTGGTCAGTGACACCCCATGGTGTGCACACACCTCCCCCAGCGTCCCTCATCACTGCCGACATCCGGTCCAGCCGCCAACCCATAGATGTCCTGAGACCTCCGTTGCTGGCAGCCCACATCTACCCAGGTCCATGGTCTACGCTGGGATTCTCTATGTCAACCCCTAAACCCTCTGGAGCAATGGTGAGTCACAACATCTTTAATTTGAGTGTTCACATCAGTGTGTGTCCGCGTGACTCCCTCTTTCTCTCAGTGACGCTTATAGCACGTCATTTCTCAAGTTAAATTGTCCAGTACTATCCGTTTGCTAATTTCTCCACTGAGCTATACCTCCTCAATACAAACACTATTAATCACTTGGTAATATTGTGAATACGATGCTGCACTACGAGCAATCAGATTTCACTACTTTCTTTTATGTAGATTAAGTTTTTGTTATGTCTTAGAAGTGATAAACTTTTTAAAAGGTAGCAAAAGAGGCAGAATCGTCAGGATTGAACTAGGAATGAATTTGATAATATTACTACAGTTGTTGATGGGTGTACCACTTTATATAAAAATAACTACTCCCATAGCAGCACAGCTTCTATGGACCTCTATGCTTAGCGAATTCACATTTTAATAATTATTTCTGATGCCACATACAAACCCCACCATAATTTTTTTTTATTTACAGAAATTATTGAGAGCTTTTTGGCCACCCATAAGATTAGCATAGGATAGGTATGGGATATAAGTTTACTAAAACAAGAGTTACATAAAAAGGAGTTTTTAGTTTTTTAGGATTGACAAGTTGAGTCACTAATAAATTTTTTACTTAATAGTTTTGACTTTTACCAAGGTATTTTCTTGAAAAAAATATTGTACCAAATGTACAATGAGTCACTCTTGTAAGAACACTAGAGAATAAGTGATAATTTATAATTTGCCAGGGTACCATAAATATGCAAAATGTAATCAAGACCACAGAGCAGGAGGTGTTCTTATATTTGTATCTGATGAGCTTGAATGTAATCGGATAACAACTGATGTCAACTTCTCAACTGGTGACTATGTTCACCTTAATATAAAATTACCAAACAATCTCAGTATAGATATCATTGGGGTATACAGATTACACACTTATAGTGAAGATAGTTTTATTGAAGAATTAGATTATTTATTGCAGAGAATAGAAAATAAAAATTTAATCCTGAGTGGAGATTTTAATATTAATATTCTGAGACATTCCAGAACTACTGATAATTATAAGATAATAATGGCAAGTCACGGTTTGGATTGTTTGATAACAGAACCCACCAGTCTAACCAACAATTCTGTTTCTTTAATAGACCATATTTATTGTAGAAGTAGTAAAAATGCTCAATTGATATTTAGTGGTTTAGTATCTGATATACAGGTGACTGAGCATTGTGCCACAATTGTCTGTGTTAAATACAACGGAAAATTAGAGGGATTTAAGATTCCGACATATAATTGTAAGATAGATTTTAATGTACTTAATAAATTGTTACTTGAGAATAATTGGCAGCCTATTTACTCAGTAGAATCAGTATCTTTAGCTTTTTCAAATTTTATATCCATTCTAGAGAATTGTATAAACCAGTCACGGAGGCAAAAAAAATAAATGGGAGGAGAAGAACCAGAAACTAAAACCGTGGATGAATTATAAGCTGTTAAACATGATCCACAGGAAAAATATACTGTATAAGGAACATATCAGACAACCCCAAAATGAGGAATATAAATCTAGTTATAAGAGTTATAAAAATAGGTTGCTGAATGAAATTAGGCTGTCTAAAAATTTATATTATGAAAATGTGTTTGAATTAAGTAAAAAAAATCCCCTCAAACAGTGGAGTACGATAAAGCTCTGGTTTGAAACTTCCATAAGTCCCAATTGTTTGCAGATTTTAATTTGATAACTGTATTCTGCATTTCCATTTATAGAGATGTTAAGCCTCAATAAACAACTAATATTTCACAAAAAAAGTAACTATTTAAATTTCAACACACAAACTTTTCTTTCCACATTAAAAGGATGTTAAGCCTTTTCAGAAACTATGAGGATGTTAAGCCTCTCAGAAATAACAAACAACTGACATTACTTTAATTCACAAGTACAAAATACAAATCTAAATTAAAACAAGAAAAATACATCCAAGGACTCTGGGCCCATAACCACTTGGCGCAGTCGGTAGGACAAATGAGTAATTCTGATTAATAAAACACAAATTTATTTAACTACAAGCAACATTCCAACACTCATCAAGAACCTCAGAGACACAATAACATAAACATAAACAAATACAACAATTATAAAAACACATGATTGCTTTCATTAAACTTAACACCCTCCCTTAATGAGAGCAACCATGAGCAATGAAAGCATTAAACCTAACAAACATTATCAAAACAATTAGAATCAATTAGAATATTTATTTTGTAAATAACCCTATAAAACTTAGTTAATACGTAAAATCTGACAATATTTTTCCTAGCTAAACTAGATCCCATAGTAAATATCGTTAAAAAAAGTTGTTTTAATTGAAATAAATTAATCTTTTATATCCAAGCAATTGATGACAGTACGAAATATTGCACTACTAATAATAATTGTTTGCAAAAAGCAAAAATAAAATTTAAACTTTAAATTTACGAAAATAGTAATAGTACAAAATCACATGTACTTAGCCTAAATTTAGGTAACTTACATTTAAATCAAGAAGGCTAATGCCATTACGGTGGTGGTTGTAAGAGGTTAAGTCTATCCCTGAGTGGCGGAGGCGGGTGTAGATTGGTGCACGTGCGTTGAGGCAGCAGGAGTCTGCGGGGGCGATGTCCTATCTGTCAGGTCCTCGAGAGAGACGACGCGGAAGGGTCGACCGGTCGGGGTCCTCTTAGCAAGCACACGGCCATCATTGGTCCAGACTGTGGACAGCCTCCCAGTCCTCAAAAGAGCTCTTGCCCCATTGAAAATAGCACGAGTCTGCGGCATAAGATGATCATTCAGATACACCTGGTGATTCGGGAACCTTTTATTTATCTCACTGGCAAGTAGACTTTTCCTGGACCGCCTAGCAATGATCCAATAGGTTTTAATAGAGCGTGATACAAATGCCACCACCATAGATGGTGGATTCTTGTCTCCTTCTCTGGTTGGTAGGCGGTGGGCTGTGGAGATGTCGGAACGATAGTAGGTTAAGCCTAGGACATCTGCAATAGTCTTTAGTATTTTGTAGACATTTTCTTTTTGAGTAATAGGAATACCAGTAAATTATTCTTTCTAGTTTGTTGCTGGAGACCGCTTAGATCAGATTTAACAAATTTTAGTTCTTCTTCCAATTTACAGTTTTTAGTAACTATATCGCTGACTTTAGGTTCCATTTCTTAATCTTGTTAAATTCAGACTTTAGGGAGGAAAAGTCGCTTTTTAATACCTGCAGATCACCTCGTACAGAGTCCAATTTCTTGTCGTTGCTGTCCCACCACTGCTTAGATTCACTTCTAAATGAAGCTATAGCTTCCAAAACAGGCGCAATACCTTGCTCACGTTCTTCTGTAATCCTGCCGGATGATGAATCAGTGTCCGAGGCAGTCCTTACACTTCCAGCTAGGTCGCTGTCCGCGTTTCCTGACTGCGTCACACACGCATGTCAAATGAAACAACGCCAAACACCCGGAACATTTGATTCCATCTTTCGACAAAACCACGTCTCGATCACCCTTGCGGCATTTACTCATGTCAAGTTCAGTTAATCACAACGGAACAAAAGAAAATTAATAAAATCAATATAACGGTTTAGAGCGTGAAACGTTTGAGCTCGCCAGATGACGGTCGTACTGGATTAATGAACTATGTACCGGGGAGTTGATAAGCGGTCTGTCTCCATCGGTTGCTGAACCGGAACTGATAATGTAAATAAGACCTACTGTCATGTGAACGAATCATCATATTCTCTTGACTGAAGGCATGTTTTGCTTCTTGACAACACATGTCTACATATAGCTCAGCTGATGAAAGAGAAAATTTACAGAGGAGAGTCTTTCCCAATATCCCCAAAAAGCCAGACCTCAGCCCTTCATTTCATTTCATTGCTAAACTTAAAGAGGGTTCTGAGAGTGAAACTCAGCAATTGTGACTTTTATCTATTTAATTCAATGGAGGGATACAAATAATTATACTAAAGTGCCTTTGAAATCAATTTGAAGAATTTTATGCTGAGGGTATTTACATATCATGAGAAAGACAGGACAGGTACTATGTAGGAAACATTTTGTACTTATTGAATAGACGGGTTTTTTTAGCTATTGCAATTTATTTTGTTACTAATTGAATGACCCTTTGTAATAGACACCCACACTGACCAAATATGTATTAAAAACAACCAATGGTAAATGAGATTTATATTTTTATTCCCCCCTCTTAGGATAACATGGGATGATTTCAGGGACAGATTTATGGCAATGTTCTGACAGAACTTTTTGGATCCAATGGGAGACTACAAAAATGTACTAATAGAAGATAGAGATAGGAGTCTTAGCTCAAAATAGAAAAATGTACAGAAAAATCACAATAGGTTTCAGGCCCTAGGCTAGTCACCAAATCACAAGCACACCAGGCCAAATGACCTTGACATACCTCAATGTAGGCTTACGAAGTCCCAAAAAAGCTTCAGAATTATGGCAAGGAAACTCTAGAACAGCTTGCCTGAGGATATAAAGGTTATAGGGGGAAGCAGCTGCTGTAAGGCTGTTACTACCTGTTGAGGGCAAGACTGCTGCACTCCATTAGTGATTTCTTGGAACGACGAGCGGGGAAGAACTCATCCACTGGCAATAATTATTAATTATGTAATTTCAATCCTGTTTTAAAAAACTAGGGGTGTGCGATGCATCGAAAATGTATCGATATTTTGATTCGATTCGATGCATCGAATCGTGATTCGATACAGAGGTAATCGAAATTCCGATGCATCGAGCGTCCCGATGCATCGAGCGAGTCCCGATGAGCGGCAGCGTATGTAGATCCTAATGGCATAGCTTATACCGATTTTCAGGTTTTGAAACAAATTTATTTAATGTCTATGTTTGTGCAATCCAATTTTCCTTTTTATTTTGTTATTCAAACTGATTTTAAATCCTTTCTCATAATTGACAAACAAGTCATTCGTGACGATTACAATTTTAATGGAAGTTGTTTATGGTTAGGTATTCCTCCGCTGGACACAACAGACATCAATAGTAACAAAAAATACATCAAAACATATCAACAACCAAAATTGAATTGTATTTATTTAAATCATAGTTTGTTTAGTTTAGTTTTAATAATGGCTCCTTTTTCATGCAGTATCAATTGACAGCTTCCATTGCATTTCTTACGCAACAAAAAAGTGGATCCATAGTTTTAGCGAATTTCCCATAGGGAAGTAGCTATTACCGTAGGTCTCATGGCAAGAGTTAAGCCCGAGACCATGTTATTTTTTCTTCTTTAGGTGCCCAGAGACCAAAAACAATAGTCGTTAAAATTTTTATATATATATATATATATGTGTCTGTGAACACGATAACTCTCGTAAAAATGGTCCGATCGAGACCAAATTTGGTAGAGACGTGTGTTCCTACAAATGCTCGGACGAGTTCGTAAACCAGACATATCGGTCAATGGGAACCGGTAGTTTGGGGGGGTTTTGTACCCCAAAATGGGGTTTTTTGTGTTTTTCACATGTAATTTTAAAAAATTTCTAATTTTTTATTTCACCATTGGAATCAGCTTAAAATACTACACAATTAAGTTCCTTAAAGTTTTTCTCTATCTTCAACGGTTACCGAGATATAAAAAAAATCTAAACACAGTACGTTGTATTTTGAGGCTCCAATGTTAATCTTATGGAGGATTAGGAAAAATTAATTTTTCATTTATTATCTAATATTTTTGGATGAAACTTGATATTTAGCTTCATATGGTTGAGATTCAAACATTTGTGCTAAAAAATCATAGTTTATGTGTTTATCATGGCAGCAAACCTGCATACTCTTTTCCCATGTTAATCATATGGAGATTAGGCAAACTCCTTTATTTATGGACAGATGTTGATGAAAGTTGGTATAAATGTTAAAAATAAAATTGTTGATGGTATAAATGGCTACTTTCAGTGTTCCTCACAGCAGCAAACCTACTCACTCTTTCCCATTTTAATCTTATGAAGAATAGGCAAATAATTCTCATGTTTATCGACAGATTTTGACCAAACTTGTCATATATTATTAATATTATATTATTGATTTGGAAATTCGCTGAGTACGCAGGTCTGCTGCGACGGGGGTATTTTAATAATATTTATTCCAAAAACTAAACCTTGAGTATTTGACATTATTCTAAACTGTCTATTATAATGTACATATTAAATTTTTTATCAGTATGACGAATCACGACTAAAAACATTAAATTTGTGATTCTTAGTTAAATCGGGTGTAAGCCATTATTGTTAAGAGATAAGCGAGGTGGACAGGTGCTCAGACAATAGCGGCAGTAGGTAATAAATACCCCCGTCGCAGCAGACCTGCGTACTCAGCGAATTTCCAAATCAATAATATATGACAAGTTTTAAAAAAATCTGTCCATAAACATGAGAATTATTTGCCTATTCTCCATAAGATTAACATAGCAAAGAGTGTGCAGGTTTGCTGCTGTGAGGAACACTGAAATTAGGCATTTCTACCATAAATAATTTTTTATCTTAACATTGATACCAACTTTCATCAACATCTGTCCATAAATAAAGGAGTTTGCCTATTCGCTATTAGATTATTATGGGAAAAGAGTATGCAGGTTTGCTGCCATGATAAACACATAAACTATGATTTTAAAGCATAAATGGATAGATCTTAACCACATGAAGCTAAATATCACGTTTTATCCAAAAATATTCATTAATATGAGAAATATTAATTTTTCCCTATCCTCCATAAGATTAACATTGGAGCCCCACAATACAACGTACTGTGTTTAGATTTTTTAATATCTCGGTAACCGTTGGAGATAGAGAAAAACTTTAAGGAACTTAATTGTGTAGTTTTTTAAGCTGTATCTAATGGTGAAATATAAAATTAGAAATTTTTAAAAATTACATGTGAAAAACGCAAAAAACCCCATTTTGGGGTACAAAACCCCCCCAAACTACCCATTCCCATTGACCGATATGTCTGGTTTACGAACTCGTCCGAGCACTTGTAGGAATACACGTCTCTACCAAATTTGGTCTCGATTGGACCATTTTTACGAGAGTTATCGTGTTCACAGACACACACACACACACATATATATATATATAAATTTTAACGACTATTGTTTTTGGTCTCTGGGCACCTAAAGAAGAAAAAATAACATGGTCCCGGGCTTAAGTCTCACCATGAGACCTACGGTAATAGCTTCTTCCCTATGGGAAATTCGCTAAAATGACCTTGAGCCTTGCTCCGGGACAAGGGGGTTTGTTGATATTTGGAACTGACTGAGCGACTTCATTATTTTGTTTGTTGGTCAAATACTTACATTTCTCTACATAGTATGATCTAGTTAAAAATTGAGTTTTATGTTTTCTCTTTAAATAATCATTAATCGGAGGTGATTTAATAAATAAACAATCAAATTAAGTTGTGTGTGTATAATTAATTAAGAAGTTTACTTTTAAACAAGAGTAATGATTAAATAGTTTTAAATAAATATGTAACCGCAACTAACTTCATATTTAAATACCCCCGTCGCAGCAGACCTGCGTACTCAGCGAATTTCCAAATCAATAATATATGACAAGTTTAAAAAAAATCCGTCCATAAACATGAGAATTATTTGCCTATTCTCCATAAGATTAACATGGGAAAGAGTGTGCAGGTTAGCAGCTGTGAGGAACAGTGAAAGTAGTCATTTATACCATAAATAATTTTTATTTTAACTAATTATACCAAGTTTCATCAACATCTGTCCATAAATAAAGGAGTTTGCCTATTCCCTATATGATTATTATGGGAAAAGAGTATGCAGGTTTGCTGCCATGATAAACACATAAACTATGATTTTTAAGCATAAAAGGATAGTTCTCAACCACATGAAGCTAAATATCACGTTTCATAAAAAAATATTGATTAATATGGGAAATATTAATTTTTCCCTATTTTCCATAAGATTAACATTGGAGCCCCACAATACAATGTACTGTGTTTAGATTTTTTAATATCTCGGTAACCGTTGGAGATAGAGAAAAACTTTAAGGAGCTTAATTGTGTAGTTTTTTAAGCTGATTCCAATGGTGAAATATAAAATTAGAAATTTTTAAAAATTACACGTGAAAAACGCAAAAAACCCCATTTTGGGGTACAAAACCCCCCCAAACTACCCGTTCCCATTGACCGATATGTCTGGTTTACGAACTCGTCCGAGCATTTGTAGGAATACACGTCTCTACCAAATTTGGTCTCAATCGGACCATTTTTACGAGAGTTATCGTGCTAACAGACACATATATATATATATACATATATATATACATATATATATAAAAATTTTAATGACTATTGTTTTTGGACTCTGGGCACCTAAAGAAGAAAAAATAACATGGTCCCGGGCTTAAGTCTCACCATGAGACCTACGGTAATAGCTTCTTCCCTATGGGAAATTCGCTAAAAAGTTTTATATATTTTTGAATTTTAAATATGAATTTGATTAGAAACTAACCATTTGAAATGGATAATACGGTACTAAAACTATTTTTTTTAAATAACAGTTTACTTCTGTTTTTATTAGCGAATTTCCTATAGGGAAGAAGCTATTACCGTAGGTCTCATGGCAAGAGTTAAGCCCGAGACCATGTTATTTTTTCTTCTTTAGGTGCCCAGAGACCAAAAACAATAGTCGTTAAAATTTATATATATATATATATATATATGTGTCTGTGAACACGATAACTCTCGTAAAAATGACCAAATTTGGTAGAGACGTGTATTCCTACAAATGCTCGGACGAGTTCGTAAACCAGACATATCGGTCAATGGGAACGGGTAGTTTGGGGGGGTTTTGTACCCCAAAATGGGGTTTTTTGCGTTTTTCACATGTACTTTTTAAACATTTCTGATTTTATATTACACCATTGGAATCAGCTTAAAAAACTACACAATTAAGTACCTTAAAGTTTTTCTCTATCTCCAACGGTTACCGAGATATAAAAAAATCTAAACACAGTACGTTGTATTTTGAGGCTCCAATGTTAATCTTATGGAGGATTAGGAAAAATTAATTTTTCACTTATTATCTAATATTTTTGGATGAAACTTTATATTTAGCTTCATGTGGTTGAGATCCATACATTTGTGCTAAAAAATCATAGTTTATGTGCTTATCATGGCAGCAAACCTGCATACTCTTTTCCCATGTTAATCATATGGAGATTAGGCAAACTCCTTTATTTATGGACAGATGTTGATGAGAGTTGGTATAAATGTTAAAAATAAAATTTTTGATGGTATAAATGGCTACTTTCAGTGTTCCTCACAGCAGCAAACCTACTCACTCTTTCCCATTTTAATCTTATGGAGAATAGGCAAAAAATTCTCATTCTTTATCAACAGATTTTGACCAAACTTGTCATATATTATTATTATTATTATATTATTGATTTGGAAATTCGCTGAGTACGCAGGTCTGCTGCGATGGGGGTATTTTAATCCTATACAAAAGAATTTTGAAATTGTATCAAAATTTTAAAACTAGAGATATATTTGTTTTTGTCATACAATAGTTTTTTATTTAATTTAGTAGTTTATAATAGATACTCGTATATAATATATTTTTACTAATTGTAGACCTACATTAATTTTTTTAAATAATTCTTATTTAGTCTCGTCAAGGCTAGCTATACATATTCCAAGTTATTAAAAATTTTAGTGAATCTTAGAAATCTTTTAGCGAATTTTGCTTTATTGATATAATATACGTAGATAAAATACCTTAACACAAATCTTTGGAACTTGAAAGTTATCAAACTAAAAATTATCAAACTAATTATGAACTGTAAAATTCAGTGAATAGTCTAATAATATATTTTTTGGCTTTAATTCCATGGTTTTTTATTATCTTCTGTTATATGATTTCTGTTTTACAGGAAATTGTGTTGTGTGTTTGTCGTGTTGATTCGAATCGAATCGCATCGATTCGTATCGGAATTCTTTGTATCGCATCGTTGTATCGAATCGAAATTTTTTTGCTGCATCGCACACCCCTAAAAAAAACCTAGGAAAGTTTTAATTTTTGACCCAGTCTGTCTAGTTACCACTAGTCAACAACACAGCATCGGTAATAGTGTGAATGCTTTGGTAACTAGATAGTCATATTCATACTATGACTAATAACCGAGATAACCATTTTTACTTTTAACAGATTAAGATCATTTCAAAACACAACCTACCATGATTGGCAATTTCTATATCTCAGAGACAGATTGATATGGAGCAAGGATTTAACATAATAGTTTTTTCTGCGGTTATTTCAAGGATAAAATCTAATTTTTATTTTTCGTATAAATTATAAGGAATAATTCCAAAAGTCTCACTTAACTACTTTTTAATTGTCCGAGTGGTGATTGAAATATCCGTGTTGATAGCAGTGAAAAGTGATTATCAGCGTCTATTCATTGGGATGATATTTGAGCGATGTTTTGTCAAAGATTACCATCACGGTGCTGCCATCTGCGTGCTAATGCATGAACTAATGTCTGGTGAACGTTACTCTCATTTACTGATGAGTGCTACGGATGAAGCCATTCAGAAGGACTTGAGTTTAAATCCTGACCATGAGCAATCCCAATTTGGCTTGTAAATGTGTGGTACAGTGTTTGGAGGGCCCACCTTAAATAAACGGTGATTGGCTTGGGTGGAAGTTGAGAGCATTTGTAGGCTTAGTTGGGATTGCAGTGGACCCCTGTTTTTCTTATTTTACGACAATACGGTCTTATCTTGCCACTGTCCAATCAATTGTATCTAACTTGCCCCTTCACATTCCCCAGGCCAAAATTTTAAATTGCAAAATGGACTGGATGTATGCAAAATAAACTGTTTTCAAATGAGGGAAACTAAAAATTTGGATAAGCTGTGAAAAATATAAACAAATTTCCTGAGCTTTTTCCTAACTTAATTTACATGGCCTGTACA
This sequence comes from Nephotettix cincticeps, assembly GCA_023375725.1. Lineage (NCBI taxonomy): Eukaryota > Metazoa > Arthropoda > Insecta > Hemiptera > Cicadellidae > Nephotettix > Nephotettix cincticeps. Next base: position 78,379,311 of record CM041791.1, on the reverse strand, counting down.
TTTCATATGGTTATCAAAAACAACACTATTACATATTTGACTGTTTCAGATCTTATTTTATGTTATTTGTTTATATTTGGCAATTGTTGATTTTTCATAATATTTACTTGTCAGTAGTGAGTTATGAAATAAATAGTTTGCATGTTACAAGTGCTTGTATTTATTAGTGGCGACGATGAAAAAAGTGTTGTTGTATTAAATTAATATCAATTTATTACTTTATTATTTTAATTGTTTACATATTTTTCCATGTTCATTATGGAAATATTACAAAACTTTGATTCAATAGAAGATTTAAAGAAAGGGCGGGCTGTTGTAAAAGGCCAGATTACAAGAGCAGACAGACTGTTAGATGATATATCTAGTATACCTACAGAAGTTTTAAAAAACAGAATGGATGTATTGGAAGAAAACTGGAAAAGATTTGAAGCCATTCAACTTAAAAATAAAATAGAATTGAAATCAAAAGATGAAGATGTTAGGTACAGAGTTAATATGGAAGAACGATATTACAAAGTAAAAGATCAGTTACGAATGAGGAAAACACAAATAGAGTTAGAGAAAGATCTTCAACCAGATAGTATGACCTTCATAGGTAATCAGATGTATCGTTCACTTACTTCAAGTATATCCTTTGCCCCTTTCCAAGACAATGAGACATTCAAGAACGAGACATTCATCAGGCGTTTGGAAATCTTTATGCATTTACATGGACGTGGTCTGCAGGCCAAAGACAAGGTTTACACACTTCTCCATGCCTTGTCTCTGACTCTACATCAGAAATTGTATGATTTGTGTGCGCCTGAGGACCCACTTGAAAAAACCTACTCAGATCCAGTTCAGTTACTTTCGGACCATGTCGACCCTCAGCCGAGTACAAGGGCACTGCAACATAGATTTTTATCAAGGGTTCAGGGGCCATCAGAGACGGTGAAAATATATTCTGCTGAGCTTCAAAAATTAACAACAGACTGTAATTCTTCATGTGAAAGTTGTGGGAAAACTATAGCTAATACACTTTTACGTATGCAGTTCATCAGAGGAATTAAAGATGCTGACTTTAGAACTAGGATACTACAAGAGAAAACACTATCATTTCATGATGTTGTTAAATTGGGTACAGCAATGGAACTAGCCAAAGATGGAAGTTCCCTGGTCAAAACAAACACTAACAGTACCATTCACAAGATTGAAGATTGAAAAAAAAAATCGAACAATTCACCAAAGAAAACTCAACGTTCACCTTTTGATAGGTTGAGAGGAAGATGCTTCCGCTGTGGCTCACGGGACCATAGAGCCAATAACTGTAAGTTTACTTCTGAAACATGTCGCACCGCTCAAATAACATGGTTCTAACTGATATTTTTGATTAGATTATATCATTACTAAGCATATCTTATATCTATGCAGGGAACTGACTTAGGATGTGTTCTGTTGGAAAGTAAGCGAGTTAGCGAGAATAACAAGGTTCTATCTGCCTTACGATCAGCTGTGCTATATTATTGTAGCAGCAGCTGCTAGCTGGTTCATTATTTTGCTTACATACTTTGTTCACTAAGCAATGCTGAGGGGTTTGAATTAAAAAAATAATTATTTACTGATTTTATATAAACTATAGCATTTTGCAGTTAGAATCTTGTTATTCTGTAAAAGAGCATATTCAGAATAACTCAGTTCTAACTGCACATACAACCTTATCCAACTAAGACCAAAAAGAGCCATGTCCTCTATTGCTGTTCAAACTGTAGAACGTCATCATGACTCCTCATATAGCAGCCTGTTTTATTTAAGAAAACTCTACATAGTATATATAATCTCACCCAGCATAACCAAGAAGGTACATTGCACATTTTGACAAGAATCACTTTCAGGGCGAGCAGGAAATGACCTAGCGAGTGTCTTCAAAAAGATACTAAATGTCATTGAGGAAAATGAGTTGACCAAAATAAAACTCTGGAGTAACTCAAGTGGACCCCAAAGTCGTAACTCTATTATGTCAAATGCCATTCTTGACTTCTTCAGATCAAATCTACAGGTCAAAATGTTACTTCGTGAAATATTCATTGCCAGGGCACTTCTGTGATCAGGAGGTAGATAATGTTCAAAGTCAGATCGAAAAAGCCATGAGAACAATGGATTTTTTCTCCCCCATTGGATTAGTTCGCCTTCTAAAATCAGTGTCAACCAGTAATACCTACAAGATTATCCAGATGAAACATTCTGATTTTAAGGACTTTGCATCAACTGCCTAACTTCTAAATTACAAGACCATTCCTTACACAAAAACATTGGTTTTAGTACTTACTCCGCAGTTCAGTGTTGCACAATTTAAATCATCTCATGACCCTTTATTAGCCGACTAATTCTGCTAACTTTCGACATAAAGAAACACCTTTACGGCTCAAAAAAAAAAATTAGAGTCATCTACCTCTAATTCAACGGCTTTTGTATTCAAAATACTTAAGATTCAAATGAAATTCAGAACTTTGTTATCTAAAGAAAAAGGACATCAAATGAGCCTTCCCCTTCGTGCCCCTACAAAATCGCGAAGATTTGTTTTGAAATTGGTGTGTAGAATCGTCTTACATAAGCTACCGTACCACTGTATCAGTTATTAAGTATTCGTTCAATGCAAACTAAGAATACGATTAGTTTGATTTTTTTAATACCGGAGTAAACATTTTTTTATATGTATATAATATGTCAAAACCTCTTTAATATGCAAAAATTAAGTTAATATTGTTTAACTTACATACTGCAGTTAGAAAATTTTTATCTTAGACCTATTATACACTAGGTGTTCGGTTAGTTGAATAAGAATGTATGTGCAGTTAGAACTAAGTTAGTCTGAAAATGCTCATTTACAGAATAACTTAAGTTCTAACTGCAATATGCTATAATTTATAAAAAAAAAAACAGTGAATAATTATTTTTTTAATCCAAGCATTGGAAAATATTACCTTTAATACGGGCAACTCAAACAAAAAAATTAGGGCCAAAAACAGTTTGACTTAACATACAATAGCTATTACAAACTTCATTTTTCTCAAAACTAATGTTAGTGCAGTTAGAACTTTGTTTTTCTAGCGGTGCGATGTCACAAATGCAAAAAACAGGGTGACATTGCTAGTGTGTGTATGCAAGAAAAGGGAACAAATGCTTACCAGACGGAAGAGGATGTGAACCATGATTGTCATGAAGAAACTCATGAAATTTATAAATTGAATACTAGAAAAAATGATAAAATGCTTATTGATGTTTTCTTAGATGGAAATTCAGTCCAAAAGGAGCTGTATACAGGTTTAGCCATTAGCATGCTACCATACAGTATGTTCAAGAAAATTCTTACAAACAGAAGAATTTTCAATACACAGCTACAGCTCAAAACCTGTACAGGTGAAGTATTTAAGCCCAAAGGCGTTGTTTTTGTTCAATGTTCATACAAAAAGCAAAGTTTTACAAACTACACATTGTGGACAATCACTTGGATCCTATTTTCGATCGAGACTGGTTACGAGAAGTGCAGAGAGACTGGAAGGAAGTAAAAACACTAAAAACAACCAAACAAGAAAACATTGTTTGGATGAACTTATTCACAAATACAAGGATGTTTTTGAGCCAGGTGTTGGCCAAATACCTGATCAACTTGGCCACTTACAGTTGGTTCAAGAAGCTCGTCCAATATTTATTAAAGCAAAGCCAATCCTTGAAATAATGCCTTGAAACAAAAGGTATAAATGAAACTTGAACGCTTAGATACAGCAGGAATAATAATAACAAAGACAGAAAATTCAGAATGGGGAACACCAATAGTACCAGTAATAAAACCCAAGGGCGAAGTTTGAATACGTGCCAATTATAAGGTGACGGTGAACAGATAAAGACGTAAAATCGAAGATGAGCACTACCCAATACCAAAAATCGAAGATATTTTCGCAAATATGAGTGGTGGCAAAATATTTTGTACTCTGGACTTAAAGAATGCTTACCTACACCTACAAATGGATGAGGCCAGTGCTGACATTTAAACCTTAAGCACATATTAGGCCAGTTCCGAGTTAATCGCCTCAGACATTCAAACCTTAAGCACACATAAGGGCCAGTTCCGAGTTAATCGCCTCATGTTCGGGGTTAAAGTAGCTCCAGGAATTTGCTAAGGAAATGCTTGGAGGGCATAATATAAGAAGGTCTGAGACCATGATCAGGCTTAAGAAAAACAATCTAAGGATACTGACGGGGTTTTCTAACCGGGCATTGTAGGCTCATGGGTCATCTGAGTATGATGGGCATTGTTCAAGAGGGTGAATGTCGCTTCTGTCAATCTCGGGAGGAAACATTTAGACACCTATTGGCCGAGTGTGATGCAATAGGTCAGAAGAGAGGCAGAAGCTTGGGAACACACCAGATGGTAGTGGGGGATTTCCCAAAGCTTACCCCATGTAATACTAAACTTCATTAAGGCATTAGGACTAGAGGGGGTTCTCTAGGCAAGAACTAGAGACAAGTCTGGGGGGCACAATAGATCTCATAGGTCGCAGTGCAATCTTTCCCCCAGGTTTTATCAGTGTCAGTATCAGTATCCATAATCGAATGATACCAATATATTGTCGACCAAACATTTATTTTAATTTTACTACAAAAAGTGGATAATACGTAGCGATTTTTGACCGTCACCAGTTGTTGAGAGTGATAGACCGTTGGGTTAAGGATGGGTTAAGTTCCACCAGTTGATGGGTTAAGGAATAAAAATCAGATTCCAGATTTTATAATGTTGTGAAACTCTTTGTGCTTTCCTAATAAAAATAGAAAAGTATGTCATATAAACTTTATATTGTTCAATCCTTTAAAGAGTACTGTATTTTGCGTAAAAATGGTATTGACGTTTTAAAACGTCTTTTTAATGGTTCCCCAAAAGGAGTAGTGATGTTTTAAAACGTCATTTGACAAAATTTGTTCAGATACATATATATACAAATAACCTGACACAGATAAGCTATAAATTGATAACTAAACACTTAGATACACGAAACATGTGTATTGGTGTATTCGGTAGGTTGTGGGTAATCTGCGGAGGGTTTCTTAGGCAGGGTGGTCGCGTCGGGAAGTTTTGATGGAAAAAGTGGTGGTGTGGCATGAAGTTTTATTAGATCTGTTATTTATTAGCACTGAATAAAAGTGAAAACGTTCTACACTCCACTATAAATGATGCCTGTATCTCTGTAGCTGAGAGTTATCTGTTTGCTAAACATTACTCCTTGCTTTGTTTAGTTATTTTGATTGAAGATTTGAAAATTAAAAAATTGATTGAAAAAGTTCTAAAATGTTTATTTTAAGTCATTTTGAACCTAAAACACGTTTCTAACGTTTTACTCCATATTGTAATGTAATTTAGTGAAAATTAAAAAATAAGTTTTTTACTCTTTTGAGGTGTGTGTGTGTGTTTTGAGTTTTCACCCTTACTCCTTTAACAGCTCTCAAATAATGACGTTTTAAAATGTTGTTACTCCTTAACCCATTCCCGTCTAATGACGTACATTGCACGTCAGCGTATTTCACTAGACAGATGTCTAATGACGTGCGCCGTGCGTCCCGCGGCGCGGGCCGCAGGGTGGTTATGAGCAAACAATGTACGTTGCCTGCTTATATTTCGACGTAGTTCTTTTTTCCGCCGTTAGGGGCTCTAGTTCATTTCTCATCCGATAGATGGTGTTGGCGTCCTCTTTCATCATCTTATTTAGTGTCAAATGTTCCGTATTGACAGTAAATTATTTTCTCGTTCGCACAATTCGTTTAGTGATTGTATTTATTGATGATAATACAGTTATAATGATTATTATTTAAAGATTTATCATTAACTATTTATTACTGCAGTAACTAGAAGTAGATCTGCCAAGTAAGATAAAGGAATCTTTTGAAAATAAAGTAAAATTTGACGAAACAAAAATACCTACTTGTTTCTAAGTCTACAGCTTGGAACTGGTAAAAAAGTACAGTAATAATTTTTTTTCTTGCTAAAAGTGATTGTATATGCAGTTAAAGAGTATAAGGAACAGAGTAAAGAAATCAAAACATATAATTCATGAAGTTACTATTAATTCTTTCACGCTAATAGTGACGCGCGGTCGTAGTGAACGAGGCTCGATTTTCGTTCAGCCCGGGTGGCCACAGGCGTCGACCGTTCTGCCAGACAGGAATGGGTTAAAGGGTTAATAATTTAACAAGGGAAATGTTACGTGAAACTTTGATTAAAAAGTGGGTGGTATATTTGTTTTAATTTACAACCTTAATAGTATTAGATCCTACTAAAAATAGCAGTGTTGCCACGCTGTCATGGTTATGCTGTGAATAACCATATCTGACTGACATTAACAATACGTAAAATAAAGGCTAGTTGTTAAACTATTTGAATAGAACCAAGAGTTATAAAAGATAAACACACAAAAAAGTACTTTACTTTATATTAGGCTCTTAATATGATAACAAAATAAACATGACATTTTATATAATAATATTTACACCTAATACAGTAATTTTATATTATTATAAATATAAGGTTAAACAACTTACCAAGCCCACATCAAAGGGCATGGACTGTCCACTTCATATAAAACTACACCATTTATAATTTTAATGATTAACTCCTACCAAAACTGTTATCTATAGCTTGAGCTTGATAATACCGTTAATGTTTCAACAATCCATCTGACACACTTCAGTAAGGTCTATTAACAAGTAAAATTCCTTTAGTAATATTCTATAATACATAAAATTGACATTACAAAATGCATAACAATAAAATATGCAAATATATAATAAGATCAATTAATTTACAGAATGCCATATTCACAGAATGAATGACAGCGGACTCCTTAAGAAAATATTTATTATAGTAAAGAACAGCAAAATGAAAACTGCTTGGATGAAGAAAACCATGAAATATCTAGCAAAGCTAAACATCTCTGAAGATATATTAAACAGAAGTGAGTATAAAGAAAAATAAGAAAACAGAAGAACACAGAAACACCTAAAAAGAAAAGGATTGGAAAGAAGTGAACAGAAGAAATGAAGAGAGAACACAGTGAATACATGAGAGGTGTTTGGGAAGAAAGAAGGAAAATACAGAAAAAGAGACCATGATGATGATTGTGTTTTAGCGCTCTCCTAAAGAGAAATTATCGATAATAATAATAAAATAAATTAATGTATAAATATAATGTTAAGTTCTTTTAATGCAACAGTTCTTGAAATTACGTAATAGCCAAAATTAATCTATTTTTGAAAAAAATTATATGCATGATAACTTATTTAATGACTACCACACTTATCATGACTAATCTTCAAAACCATCTTCTTTAGACAAATCCTCTGTCATTTCATTTACCCATTCTAACATCAAGACAAATTTAGGCCTATGCTTGCAGATAGAATCTTCTTTGATTTTTTGGAGCATTGAAGAGAGGCATGCTCCCATTAATGAAAGAACCATCTGAAAGAAAAATTTTAATTAATTGAATAATAAATTAAAAGTTTAATTAATTAATTTATAATTACTTGCAATATATGATTTAAAATTTGTATTTCAAGGGCCTAATACAATCAGTCCATTTGGTAGAGGAACCACATGAAAATAGAACATTATTCTCAGCCCTCAACCACATAGAGATCCCATTCAAACCAAAAGCAGAGCCAAGCCAAGCCAGGCAGACCCGGCTCCCTCCACCTTCTGACTACAAACCACAGTGACAAATAAAGCATTTTCAATCACAAATAATTTTAAATGGTGCTTTAACACAATAGGGTATTAGCATTCAGCATGCTGCTCGAGGTGAAGTCATACATGAACTTGGTGGTGCAGAAAGCCTACCATCAGCTACAAGCCTATTGTAGTCTGCTCTGGTATTAAAGGAATGGATCTCTCTACCTTACGTGATGTGGGTTTTGAGACACAGAATGAAAGGACTGCAAAAATGTGGAGAATATAAGGAACACAAGGTAGAGCCACAAGAGTAAAGTTATGCAGTTTATTTGTAAGCTATTAGTCTTACTGGCGAATACATTATTTTTGAGAACATGGACGTTACAACATAGGATAACTTTTACTTAAAATTGTTATAAATTACAATAGAATGATTTTGTGGAATACAATTGAATGAATACAATACAATAGAACTAAAAAATATATCAGAATAAATTAGTGATTTTGGGGGTTGCCAAGTAGCATTTCAGCAAGAAAATATTTAAAATCAGTCAGGCTTTGTTAGCCATTCAATAAGAAAATATTTGGACTCATTATGGTTGACAGTTTATACATTAGCAATACTAAGTCTCTAAAATTCATAACCCTGAACAGTAACACAAATAAAAAAAATAAAAGCTGGTACTATGCTAAAGATTCTTGGACATGCACCTCCAAGTTTGCTGTGGTACTCACAGGTGGCCAGTCCAGCCGCAACAATGCGACACACTGAGTTTCTAGCTGTCCAGGAGTAAGCAGTGGTGGGGAGTGAGTCAACAGTTTGACGAGTACGAGAGACAGCCGTTGCCATGACTCACGCGCTCGTGATGCGCCAGCTTGACATAGCAACATGGTGTTGCGAGCAGACATGATGCGTTCCAGTACACTCCTGGCGTGTGGTCCGCATATGCTCCACAGTGCACAAAGTCGAGATACCACTGGCACAGTCACTGTTGCAGGACTGTGAGCCACTACACCACACAAACAAAACACACTTTGTAAATTATAACCTATATTTGTCAGCAGAAACTTTAGCGGTGCCCAGTACTACTCCAAGGTCATTGTCAAGTCTAGGCCCTTATTGTTATTATGGCATACCTTTTCCTTTGGACAGGAGGGGGGATTGTAAGGTTAAATTTAGCCGAGGGACCAAGAGTGTTACCATTCCTGTTAGAATTAATTTAGTCAGGACCGATAGCGTTTATAATTTTTTTGACCAACTTTTTAAAATATATTGTTTCCTGGGACTAAGAATGTTTACAGTGTATATGGATCATGGTGTTACTGAAAAGTATGACTTAGTAGTAAAATATGCAAAGAGAAAATGCATGTGTATGCACAAAATGTGTATTCTTTAGTTTGTGCTTTTAGTTGTCATGGTATCAAACATATCAAAATATGAAGATAAAAATTGTACAAAAATATTTCATTTATTATTTGTGTTATAGTTAAAAAATAATAATAACATGACATTATTTTATTGTATGTTTCTTTTTTCCTTGAAAACCCTTCACACATACATTTTAGGGGTATTAGTCAAAATTTTCAAGCAAAAAGCTAAAAAACTGTAAATTCCCAATTATTGTTGGATTGAACCTAACACGGGACTGATGGTGTAACTTTATTAAGCGTGACTGATGACGTTGTAATGTTCCTTATCATATGATCTGATATTCAGTATTAAATCCTAGCCTATAATATTATTATTTATATAATATTATACTATTCCTATAATATTATTCATACATTCACATTCCCAGTAGGAGATAGGAAATGAATTCAAGTAAAGATAAATACCCCCGTCGCAGCAGACCTGCGTACTCAGCGAATTTCCAAATCAATTATATAATAATAATATATGACAAGTTTGGTCAAAATCTGTTGATAAAGAATGATAATTATTTGCCTATTCTCCATAAGATTAAAATGGGAAAGAGTGAGTAGGTTTGCTGCTGTGAGGAACACTGAAAGTAGCCATTTATACCATCAAAAATTTTATTTTTAACATTTATACCAACTCTCATCAACATCTGTCCATAAATAAAGGAGTTTGCCTAATCTCCATATGATTAACATGGGAAAAGAGTATGCAGGTTTGCTGCCATGATAAACACATAAACTATGATTTTTAAGCATAAATGGATAGATCTCAACCACATGAAGCTAAATATCAAGTTTCATCCAAAAATATTAGATAATAAGTGAAAAATTAATTTTTCCTAATCCTCCATAAGATTAACATTGGAGCCTCAAAATACAACGTACTGTGTTTAGATTTTTTTATATCTCAGTAACCGTTGAAGATAGAGAAAACCTTTAAGGAACTTAATTGTGTAGTTTTTTAAGCTGATTCCAATGGTGTAATATAAAATCAGAAATGTTTAAAAATTACATGTGAAAATTGCAAAAAACCTCATTTTGGGGTACAAAACCCCCCCAAACTACCCGTTCCCATTGACCGATATGTCTGGTTTACGAACTCGTCCGAGCATTTATAAGAATACACGTCTCTACCGAATTTGGTCTCGATCAGACCATTTTTACGAGAGTTATCGTGTTCACAGACACATATATATACATATATATATATATAAATTTTAACGACTATTGTTTTTGGTCTCTGGGCACCTAAAGAAGAAAAAATAACATGGTCTCGGGCTTAACTCTTGCCATGAGACCTACAGTAATAGCTTCTTCCCTATGGGAAATTCGCTAAAAATAGGAGTGTGGGGTGGGTAATAGTCAGTGGTGTAGTGGAGCCGGAGCGGTCCGGAGCAGCGCTCCGGCACAGTTCGTACAGCCGAAACTCAGATTTTTATACTTGTACTTTACCTTTTTATAGAGAGTGGTAGGTAAGCGAGTCGCTCGCATCATTTCGTTATCAACACGCAATATCGAGGCAATTTTAGGCGTTCTACATTAACCCTAACCTAACGACATCGTAACACCAGAATCAGACACTAGGGCTTACTTTAAGACCATACATCTTTTTATAGTATCTAGTTTTTTAATTCGAAAATACAGTATATTTATTTTTACAACCAACTTGAGGCTGATTAAGAACTGGTGAATTATTTGTATTTTCAGGCTTCAACCATTTAAATCCTATTCATTTTTAATCTCCATCTAAGATATTTATTTCAACACACCCCTCTTTCTACAGAACAGCCTTTAATTTCGATGGCTATAAAATAAAATTTGAGGATTTTCGTTCGAATTATGTAGTGGGTAACTCATATACAAATATGTTCTTCTTCCTTGACCTGCACTCGCCAGTTTGGGTTGAAAAAGAAAGCGAACCCTTACTAAAAAGGGACCGTTTGCCTTCGACTGCAATACTTTGCATGAATACAACAGATACCCCAGGAGCATCACTAGTCGCTTTAGCAAAATTAAACTTCGGTTTATGTAATTCTTTTTTAAACAGATAAATTCATTGTACACAATTCTACGCGTTTAACCAAGCAATGGCCTTCCTGAGGAACTTGCAGACTTTGACTACCCATTACCCCCCCCCCCCCAATGAGTAATGGCTTTCCTGGGAAGGACCGCTCCGGCACAGGTTTTTTTAGCACTACACCACTGGTAATAGTTTTCTTGCTCCTCCTCGACTGACCGATATGCTCAGATATTAGATGATGTGAGATATTCTCACACTTAATTTAAATCACACAACAATATATCTATTTTATACTATAGAGTTCTTCAGGGCAAATTAATAGAAAGAAAAACTAAAATCTAATACTAATGTAATACTAGGTACTTTGGTGAACGAAATCCGTCTACGGAAAAGAGAGAAAATGCCCTTTTAATGTTAGATTACAGCGCACACACGCCACCGCGGCACGGCCGTGGCGATGAATTAATTGTTGTGCAGCCGCTTTTTCGCCACTCTCGCACCGCGGTGGCGCATGGTCTCTGTAATCTATCTTCAAAAGTGAATTTTCTCGCTTATCCGTCCACAGATACGATCACCAAAGTACCGTTCGATTTGAAATTAAAATTGCAATATTTTTAGATCTTGTAAAAATGTATAAAGTTAATGGTTTTTTGTTATTTAAATTAAAAGATTTTTAACCGCCGGCATTTTGAAAATATAGAAGCAAATTAAATTATACTTTGAGAATATTTTTTTTGCCAATAAATATGTGTGCAAAGTTTGGTTTCTATAATTTAAATATTACTTGATATATAAAGTTTTTTGTATAAAATGAAAAATGGCACCTAGCGGCTAAACAAAGGATTTTTCAACATATGTTTATATAGGAAATTTTTTGTTTATTTTGATGAGTACTATCACCCCTCAAAGTTCGTCCCTGACTTGAATGAACCCCTTTATATATATATATATATATATATATATATATATATATATATATATATATATACATATATGTAATGTAAGAAAATAATACACCAATTTTTAACAATATTACAATTTTTAGCAATACACCAAAATTTAACATAGCATACAGTAATTCAAAATTAGTCCTTAAGGTTCTAAATTAAGTAACCGTGAATATGTGATACAACTATGTGCCCCAACAATCTATGAACTGCAACACCAAGAAGAAAGAGAGAGTTCCACCAGCCTTAGAAGAGGAAGGACATGTTGCGGCTTTTTCAGTGTTAACATTTAATGTAATATAAATACCCCCGTTGCAGCAGACCTGCATACTCAACGAATTTCCAAATCAATAATATAATAATAATCATATATGACAAGTTTTATAAAAATCTGTCCAAAAACATGAGATTTATTTGCCTATTCTCCATAAGACTAACATGGGAAAGAGTGTGCAGGTTAGCTGCTGTGAGGAACATTGAAAGTAGTCATTTCTACCATAAATAATTTTTATCTTAACATTTATACCAACTTTCATCAACATCTGTCCATAAATAAAGGAGTTTGCCTATTCCCTATATGATTAATATGGGAAAAGAATAAAAAAAGTATGCTGGTTTGCTGCCATGTTAAAAACATAAACTATGATGTTTAAGCATAAATAGATAGATCTCAACCACATGAAGCTAAATATCAAGTTTTATCCAAAAATATTGATCAAAATGGGAAACATTAATTTTTCCCTATCCTCCATAACATTAACATTGAAGCCCCACAATACAACATACTGTGTTTAGATTTTTAATATCTTGGTAACCGTTGGATATAGAGAAAAACTTTAAGGGACTTAACTGTGTAGTTTTTTAAGCTGATTCCAATGGTGAAATATAAAATTATAAATTTTTAAAAATTACATCTGAAAAACGCAAAAAACCTACAAAACCCCCCCAAACTACCCGTTCCCACTGACCGATATGTCTGGTTTACGAACTCGTCCGCATTTGTAGGAATACACATCTCTACCAAATTTGGTCTTGATCGGACCATTTTTACGAGAGTTATCGTGTTAACACACACACACACATATATATATATATATATATATATACAGTAGAACTCCAATTATCCGAACTCCGACTATCCGAATCGCTGATTATCCGAATCACTTTCAGAACAAAAATTATCCAAAAAAAGTCTTAAGTGCGCTATTATTCTTCCCCCCGCGAAGCCTGAGTGTGACCACTTGCAACTGCTCACCGTCAAGCGAATGCGTGACCTAGCTGCCCGAAAACGGATGAAGACCGCAAAACAGCTTACATTGACGGAGATGTTTAAAAAACAATGATTTTTATTTCTAAACTCGTACGTACATTTTATTTATATTTAAAACATGTGAAAATATCATGTTTCTTAAATTTAATTCAACAAAAAAATAGTGCAATATCAAAACGTAGCTTTTTCTCTCTAATGGCAATTAAAAAAAAGAAAACTCCGATTATCCGAATATTTGATTATCCGAATGGGTCCCGGTCCCCATTAATTCGGATAATTGGAGTTCTACTGTAAATATAAATTTTAACGACAATTGTTTTTGGACTCTGGGCACCTAAAGATGAAAAAAACCATGGTCCCGGGCTTAGGTCTTACCATTAAATTAAATTAAATTAATAAAAGCAGAAGAAGAGGCTCACATCTAAATTGACTTATTCCCCTTTTACTTTGTCCCCTTATATATATATATATATAATACATATATATATATATATATATAATACATATATATATATATATAATACATATATATATTCTTCATAAGTGCCAAATGACTTTTATAACTACAGTGGAACTTGGATAATTCGAACTTCTGTAATTCGAAAACTTCTTTATTTCGAAATTTTGTCTTGGTCCCTAGAATTTTATATAAAAACAATGTTAAAATATCTTGGTTAATTCGAATAATATTTTGGATAATTCGAAGTTTTTACAGCGGAAATCTATAGTGTGTGTATAAGTGAACAGGTTATTGTGTGCGATTTTCCAGGAAACGACGTTCGGGCTTCCTGTCCTCAGACTATTTTTAGCTAGACTACTGCTCATAAATCACAACATTGACATCTGTGTGTATTATCGGTAGTGGTTTGTTCCGATATTCGTCGTCTGCTTTCATGTTAACACGTTGTGTGTATGATGGCTTCGTCAAAGCGAACCTACAAATCTCTGACGTTGCAAGAATAAATAGCGGCGATCAAGGAGGTAGAGAAGGGATTTGAAAAAGTTTGTAATAGCTAGTTTCGGGATCCCTCCAAACACATTATTGGCATTTAACAAAAATTGGGATTTTTAATCAATAATATCTTCATTAACCTAACTTTTTTAATATACAATGTCAAAACATGATGTTTGATTGTTTATTTCAACCACTTGCATAAACTTTTCTATTTCGAATTTTTGGATAATTCAAATTTTTTTCTGGTCCCTTGAGGTTCGAATTATCCAAGTTCTACTGTACTTTAAAAATTGTATAGTTGTGTACTGAATGAATGAGTGTTGGTTTTGCAAATTTTCGTTTTAATTATAAAAAACGTTTTCAAGCAAATAGAAATAGTGACTGTGTACAACATGAAACACAATTAAACATAAATAAATTAAAGGAAAAGTTTAGAATAAAAATTTTGAAATCATATGGTTTTGGCAGTTGAGTTGAATCATTTATTTATATTAGTAATAATCTATCTGAGATTTAATCCTTTAGGAAATTTTTATTTTAAAAACCAACTGGTGTGCCAATTCTGAATTTCTTAAAATAAGTTGGTTTCTTTTAAGGTTTTGATTTGGTGTAATTTTGTGGAGGGCTTTAAGTTCATAACAGCCCTCAAAATTTTGGTTGTGGTGAGCTGCATGATTGAAAATTGACATAATGAAAATGGTTTTAATCAAATAACATAAAATCAGTAAATAGAGTAAACCTATTAACATGCATATTCATTTTGTTTGAAATGGAATAGAGGAATATTAATATGGCAAAATAAAGACTACTATTTATTTTTTTATGCGTTTTAATTTTAGAAAAACCAAAAATGTGAGTGTAAATTTCAAAAGTAAAGGTTCAGTTACCTTTTATAGAAAACCTATTATATACATTTTTTTTAGAATTTAATTCCCTACATAGAAATGTATATAACATTGAATAAATATATAATGTAGGTGCTATGTTCAAAAGTACGGAAAAGTGCAAAACACAAAAAATGTATCTATATCTATAAAAAAGGATGTTTGTATATATGTTTATATGTTTGAAGTTAATGCGCTCGGACATCGTTGGACGATTTTCTATGAAAAATGGTGCACATATATAAAATTTCATGGAGAAGGTTTGTGGATCATCAATTTTTTTGTAGCTCAATTGGGTTTCTCCCTAGAAGCCCAAAAAGGATCCCATACTATGGAACCAAAACTTGTAAAGAATAAAACTTAACAATGAAATAAAAACACCATGGAAAGAAAACATTATGTATCTTAAGTTATTGTTAACATCATCTTGGAGAGACAAATTAATGAGTAGTAAAATAATTTGTTTGTATAAAGAATAATTTATAATAATCCAGTTACCAATTTACAACCTCTGGCCACTTCAAAATAAGCAGTGCTTTTTGGCTGATGTACAAAATCAGGCTTCATCAAAATCAGCAGTGCTCTCGGTGTTATTTAGACATTTAAATGCGCATAACTGTTGAACCGTTATTTTTACAGGCATATGGGTTGTATCAAATAATATATTACTTTTTGCACTATTATTGCAAATTATAATAAAAATCTTTAAGGCCCTTTTGAGGAATTAAAACGATTAAGTAAACATGTGCTGTACAAAATGAACAGCTTTATTCTTAACTTATTCTTTATACTTTACTTAATAGTTAACGGTTTTTGAGGATTATTTATTTATATTCTGTCTGATTGAAAGATTTTTCAGCAAATTTAAAAAATCCCCAGAATTACCCAAATCCCCAGAAAGTTATCGGAGGCTCCTCTGATTCCCCAGAAATCAGTACCGTAGGTTTTACCGATGTCTTTGACAGCCTCATTAGTGCTGCAACCTAGCAAATATTTCTGAAAACATTTGCAAAATCAGACATTGCTGCATTTCAGCATGCCCGCTCCTACGCTTTTATAAATAATGTGGCAAAAGATTAGGACCAATCAGGTCTCTACCTAAAAATTTCAGCAAAATATTGCAATAAAAAACTTCAATTATTATTCAAAACTAAAAAAATTATTCAAAACTTGTGGGTCAGCAATTTCTTATTATTTTACTTTGCGTGGTTGGCAGTAACATCATTTTTGTGGCAACCAGCAACTGTCTACACCACCTGGTTTTGTACTAACCCTGCATTTTTCTATTTATATCCACATTGGTAACACTGCACAGCTCTTGCCGCCGACCTGATAGCGTCTTTAGGTCAATCTAGCCAACCTACCTATGCGGACCAGATTGCACAGTTAACATTGGCAGTTAAAATGTTAAAGATGATGTAAAATTTTTGAGTAATAAAGTATTTAGACTATCATAACCTTTGTTGTTCTTGTTTTAATCGTAGATTTGGGTTATCGAAAGTGATCAAACTGGGCATTAATCTGGTAAATCATATTACACTTAACCCTCGAGAGGGTGCTTACGGAATTTTCCTCCGCACATGTAGTTTTTGTTAAAATAAACACGCATATCGGGTATCGGCAGCCGTGTCAGGCTCTGTACCTCACGCGGCTCATTCTAGGAATCCCTCAAAACTATTTACAAACTCCAAACCTCTTTTGTTTCCTTGTGAATTGCAATGCAGTGAAGCGCTGTCATTTTGCAGAGGCTTTCTCTGCGTCCGCGTGCATAAGTGGTTATAGTGCTGAGTTTAGTTCTCATGTGCCCTTCTGTGTTAGTGATGACCTAACCATTTTAGTTGTGACTGTTTTCAAGTGCACGAGTATTTTGTGTTTCCATTTTATACTACACTAATTCCACCATGGATTTATTAGAAGATGAGAGATTACGTCGAATACAGTATTTCTAAATGGAATACACATATTAACGTGTGTGTGAACCAAAATATAATTTTGTTTTAATTTAATTTATAATCCGTCATTTAATATATTTGTTTCCATCGATGCTCAATTTTATTATTGTGGAACAAAACTCTGCATACGCCCTCCCGTAACACCATTCTTATATTAGAAAATTACTAACTTTGTTTATTACTATAATTGATATTCAAATTTAGTTATTAATTAATTAAATTAACGATAGAACTTTGATTTGATATTTTAATACAATACTGTGTTATAAAAACAAGTAAGATGGGTTGAAATCGTGCCATTTAGCGTTGCGGAGTAAAACTCACATGCATGCACCCTCTTGCGTTTCACTGGTGAAGGGTTGATACTTACACAAAACAATACAGAGATCGATGGTGAGAGTAAATATGGTGTGTTCAGCAGGTGACATGAGATCATTTCTGTGAGTTATTGTCTCATATACTCTGTTTATGAGGTCCACTACTTCTCCCTCACTCAACACCGAGCTCCTGCTCTCTATGCATTCACAAATTTTATCCTGTTGAAAGTAAATATCAAGTATAAATGAGATGCATAAAAAGAAAATCTTACAACGCACCAATATATCTAAACACTTGCTTATCTTACTTGATTAAATTAATTTTAGGGGAAATTTACCACTGAACTCACTTCAAACAAAGAATATTGAAACAATTTTATCCAACACTTATCAAAAATGTAAAATTCAATATATTAAAAAAAGTAAATTAAATCAATAAAACAATATAAATTAACTAGCAATGTCACTTAAGCTGCGTCTCCACAACTGAACATTTGTAATGCCTGCTGAACATTGTATGGTGGGGACTCCTTCTTGGACATTTTGAGTGTCGTGGTGGGAGTATTTGCAGAAACAAAGATTGCTGTAAAAGTTCACTGCCACACTGAACACTTATAGTTTCAAGACAAGTAATTGATTCATTTGCCTCTGAGCCAATGAAAATGTTTGTTGGACATTATTGATGAACTAAATGCAGAATGTTTGGTGAATATATTTTAATGTTGAATTGCCATTTAACTTACTTTCAGCTATTATTTCAGTTATTAAAGTAGCAAAAGAACTAGGAATCCACGATAAGACTGCAGCGAAATGATGTAAAGGCTTGTAAATTATGATAATCAGATTATTGTAATTTACTGATAAGAGAACACGCTTGTTATTAAACCATCAATGTTTAAAAATTCCCATCAATTTAGCATTATATTAGCAAATTCAACAAGGGAATGACGAAGATGGATCGATGATCGAAGGCGAATTTTTTTATTTATTTGGTATTGCTGTTATCAAAACCAAGAGTTTGTGAATCTGATTCAGAAAAATAGTTTATTAAAAAATTGGTCGATTTTTAGATCAAGACAGGGCGTTTCAAAATGAATAGCAGGGTTTTAACATGTTATAATATTTATTACATCAAACTTACAGTTACAAGTGATATATGAAAGAAACTCAAACAGTTTTACATGATAGCCTACAAGTGTTCAATGTGAGCACCATTCGTCACTCGGCACACATCAAGATGGTATGCGAGTTCTTCCCAAACTTTGATGAGTGTCTCATTAGTAATTGCTGCAACAGCTGTTTCAATCCTGTTCCTTAATTCGGGAGGGTTGGCTGGTAGTGGAGGCACATAGACAAGATCTTAATAAACCTTATATAATATAAACCCCCAAAGATAATAAGTTAATAAACCTCCAAAGATGGAAATCACACAGAGTTAGGTCGGGTGACCGTGGAGGCCATGCGAAACAAGCACTGTCAAGGCCAAATGCGGCCAATCCAGCGGTCTGGAACAGTGAGGTTAAGCCAATCGCGTTGCTCGTTATGCCAGTGAGGCGGCGCACCATCTTGCTGAAAGATGAAGTTCTCTGGTTCATCTTGTGTCAGTTGAGGGAAGAGCCACTGCTGTAGAGTATCCAGATAAGAAATACCTGTTACAGTTGGTTCGCCAAAAAAAAGGCCCCATAAAATTTATGGCGGTATATGGCACAAAAAACATTAAATTTAGGAGAGTCTCTTTGGACTTGTACCATCATGTGGGGATTTTCTGAGCCCCAAATACGAACATTATGAGTGTTTACTTTACCACTAAGGTGAAAGGTTGATTCGCCACATTTGCCAATGTGGGCTCAACTTCCACTTTCAGGGAACCAGGGTACAGAAAAACAATCCCTGATATTACCTTCGTTTTGGAGGCCCTTCTCGCATCGATATCTGGCTGGAGAGTCGTCGAAGCGATCATCAGCATATCCTCTTTGATGTGAATTCAGACCGTCATCCCATCATTTCCGAGCGACCCAACCGCCCAGAGAGATGGAATGTCGCCAAACTCAATGCTGCTGCTGCGGCTGCAGGAATCAATGAGGGGAGATGAAGTGCTGCTGCTCGATTTTCAGGCTGAGGAATTGGCTGAGGCAACCATGCGCCTCATTCACCGTTTGGAACACCTCTCGTTTGGCGCGAAAGCCAGTGTATTGGTGGACGAACGAGATCGCGACGAAGAGAAGAGCGTGTCTCCGCTGCAGAAGGAGATTGGTCAGAGCCAGGAGGAGAGGCTTTGATGCTGCTGCTCCAGCTGCTCTGGAATTCAGGGAGGCAAGAATTACCCTGAAGAGAGCTATCCGCCGCAGGAAGAGGGAGAAGTGGGAAGAATTGAGGAGGGACGTTAACCTTGATCCCTGGGGCATCGGGTACAGACTCGCTATGCGTAAGCTTTGTGCCAAAACAGCGTGCTGTGTTTTCGACCCACCAACGATGGAAAACATCCTTAATTCCCTCCTTCCCGATCAACCCTGCAGAGCGGTTGAGCAGTATGCGGAGGCGATTCCGGAAGTTCCTTTGTTCATGGAAGCGGAGTTGTGCGTGGCGGTCAAGTCAATGCCAGTTGGCAGTGCTCCTGGTCCAGATGGTGTTCCGACTGAGGTGCTCAGGGTTTTTGCTGGTACCTGCCCTTCTCTTCTTTTGAACATATATAATCATTGTCTTCGCAAGGGAGTTTTCTGTCGCAGATGGAAGCTCCAACGCCTGACATTGATTGGCAAGGGCAAGGACCTATCACCAAGCCCTCCCTCGGCATTTCGACCCTTGTGTATGTTGGACACAGCCAGGAAACTTCTTGAAAGACTGATAAAACCTTGTCTGTTGTCTGTGGTTGATGCTGCTGGTGGGCTGTCAGACAGGCAGCACGGATTTGGAAAAGGTCGTTCTACCATGGGAGCAATTCAAGAGGTTGTAGGTGCTGCCAGAAACGCTCAGCGAGGAAATCATTACTCCCGCTGTATCACATTGCTTGTCACCTTAGATGTGAGAAACACGTTCAACAGTGCAAGTTGGTCTGTCATTTTGATTCCTTGGAGGAAATGTTACACGTTCCTGAATATCTGTTTCGGATCATCCGAAGCTATTTGAGGGACAGAGAATTAATCTATGGTAATACTTTGACACTTAATTTATCTTAGGATTTTGATTACTACTGAAATACTTAATGTAATACTGATTACTACTACATATACAAGTACCCTCATCGCAGCAGACTGTAGCCGCGTTGTGCCAGCTAAACTCCGCTTCTTAGCCACGGCCGCTCCGCGGTGGCGCGAGGACCCTGTATTCTAACTTTAAAAGTGCATTTTCTCGGTTATCCATGGACGGATTTCATTCACCAAAGTACCGTTCGATTTTAAATTAAAATTCCAATCTTTTTTGTGTCTTGTAAAAATTTTATATAGTTAATGGTTTTTTTTGTAATTTTAATTTAAATATTTTTAACCGCTGCTATTTTTCGACATATTTTTATTGGTAATTTTTTGCTTATTTTGATGAGTACTACCACCCCTCAAAGTTTGTCCCCGACTTTAATGAACACCCTGTATATATATATAATAAATAATAAAACAATTAGTTCCCTTTTTTTAAACTTTAATGGCAACATGTTTCAGCATTTATGCCATTTTAAAGCCATATTTAACCTAACCTACATTTAAATTACAAATTTTTATCCTATAATAATTATTTTTATATATTTATTTAAAAAAATTTGTAATTTAAATATAGGTTAGGTTAAATATGGCCTGAAAATGGCATAAATGCCGAAACATGTTGCCATTAAAGTTTAAAAAAAGGGTACTAATTGTTTTATTATTTATTATATTACTAAAAGTAGCCCTACATTATGATTACATTACATTATGATACAATTGTTAAATAATATATATATATATATATATATATATATATATATATATATTATCTTCTGATTATCCCTCTGATTATCTTCCGAGAACTTTTTCTTTTGGCAGGTCTTTCCGAGTTCTTTTTCCGCAACGGGACGAATGGAAGGATGGAGCCTGCCCACTACCACCCTGTGATCAGGAGTGGTACACTGATGGGTCCAAGAGCAGTCAGGGCGCAGGAGCAGGCATCTACGGGGTGCAGGACAACGTACGGTCAGGTATTTCCATGGGGACCTTCCCCACTGTTTTCCAGGCCGAGATCACTGCCATTATGGAATGTGCCAGAGACATCTTGATGCTGGGTCATGAGGGCCTTTAAATCAATATTTTCTCTGACAGTCAGGCGGCCCTTAAAGCTTTGGACTCGGTAGAGTTCAACTCTAGGGTTGTGTGGGACTGCTTTAGGCTTGTGTCCTGTGTAGGCAGACACAATGAAGTCACCCTTTGTTGAATTCCAGGGCACTCAGGGGTGGATGGTAACGAAGTGGCAGACGGGCTGGCCAATAGGGCTGCATCATCCCCCCTTTGTGGTCCTCAACCCTTCTGTGGTGTTTCCCGCGCTGCGGTTTTTCAGACTATCAATTCCTGGGCTAGGGATTGTCATAAGAAAAGATGGGCTGAACTTTCCCTGCATAGAGTTAGTAAGCTTAATCTTCGTTCTCCCTCTCGTCAAGTTGCAAAGAGGTTCCTGAAACTTGGCAGGAAGGATGCCAAACTTGTCACAGGTATCGTCACTGGTCACGGTAATCTGAGGAAGCACCAACTACGCATGGGGGTCTTCAACGGCGACCCCCTGTGTAGGAAATGTTATCTGCAGGAGGAAACTGCAGATCATCTACTCTTTGATTGCGCAGAGCTGGCAGAGGTAAGGTCCTCCACTCTGGGCAACTTGGTAAGGGGTAGTTTTCTGCCTCCTGACGAGCTCGTTGACAGGATGCTGCAGTTTTACAGGTCTCTTCATCTAGAAGATTCCTGATTCTCCAGGAAAGAGAATTTTAGGGGTGCGCAAAAAGCTGCAACGGCTGAAGCGCCTTGGGAAATCCGCCCCTTCGAATGAATGAATGAATGAATATATATATATATATATATATATATATATATATATATATAAAACAATTCATAATGTAGGGCTATTTTTCGTTATATATATATATATATAATATATTATATATATATATATAATATATAAACTATATTTTTTGGTCTCTGGGCACCTAAAGAAGAAAAAATAACATGGTCCTGGGCCATGAGACCTACGGTAATAGCTCCTTCCCTATGGGAAATTCGCTAAAATAAGCTTCCTATTGATACACTAATCAATAAATGAATCATTGTTTTAAATTAACTAAACTCATTCATACTTTACAATTTTAAAGTTGACATTTTTGAGAAGTAGGATTTTATTATAGTTAAAAAAAGGTTGGGTCGAAAACGATTGAGCTCAAAATTAGTTCAAAAAGCTTGGCTCAATCTTAAAATTCCAGACTTGCACACCACTATATGAAATTTTTTTATATTAATAAACCCAATTTTGGTTGTCTAAAGGCCATTCCACACAGCACGTGGCGTGCGTGGCTGGACGCACGCTAGCTACTTTTCAAAACATCGTTTCCCAGCTAATCAAATGAAGCAATTCACATAGCAGCCACGGCCACGCGGCAACGCTTGCTATACTAGCCACGCATGGCTACCGTTCCCTCTCTGAGCGATCTTTTCAAACGTGTCCGGCCACGTTTTGGTCCGAGCATGCGCAGAATGTATACTAGACCACGTGGAAACAGACAGTTCACTTAGAACGGCGGTCCAACACACATGCTTCTCTGTTGTATCTACTGGTTTTGTTGTGTTTGTAGTGGTTTTTATTTAAAAGTGGCTCTTCTTTTCTGAGTTTGATATGGAGCAGCTTATTGAAGAGGTCCCCGTACTCGTCCAGTGATCTCCAAACCAAGGTAAGCCACAAGAAAATCCAGATTCACAACACGGGACCGTCGGAGTTGACATCTTCCTGCATACTGACGGGAAACGTGGCCGGTATAGCATCGCAACAGTCGTGGCGGTGTGAATTGGCATGTGGCTAGCGTGGCCGGCGTGGCGTGCGTCCAGCCACGCACGCCACGTGCTGTGTGGAATGGCCTTAAGTACGAGCTTGTAAGGTCTTACCTGGAGCTGTATGATCATATCGGCTGGAGTCATTGCTGAATCTAAGTGTTCCTCATCTTGTCTCACTTTGCAGGGTTTAATTAAATCAGTAGATTTACTATCAGGGCCAGGTATTAATTTGGAAAAGATTTCTGAAAAAAAAAACAAATTTAGTTATGAACATTTCTTTCAAAAATATACTATTTCTTGATCACTATTGTATGTCGTTTTATTTTAAATATTTTTTTAACAATTATACTAACGTTCATCAACATATGTCTATAAATAAAGGAGTGCCTATTGCCTATATGATTAACATGGGGAAAGAGTATGCAGGTTAGCTGCCATGATAAACACATAAACTATGATTTTTAAGCATAAATGTTTGGATCTCAACCACATGAAGCTAAATATCAAGTTTCATCCAAAATTGTTGGATAAGTGAAAAATTAATTTTTCCTTATCCTCCATAAGATTAACATTGGAGCCCCAAAATACAATGTACTGTGTTTAGATTTTTTAATATCTTGATAACCGTTGGAGATAGAGAAAAACTTTAAGGAACTAAATTGTGTAGTTTTTTAAGGTGATTCAAATAGTAAAAGATAAAATTTGAAATTGTTTAAAAATTACATGAGAAAACGCAAAAACCCTTTTTTGGGGGTACACAACCCCCCCAAACAACCCGTTCCCATTGCCTGATATACTTATTTACAAACTCATCCGAGCAAATGTAGGAATACACCTCTCTACCAAATTTGGTCTCGATCGGACCATTTATATGAGAGTTATCATGTTCTCAGACGTATATATATATATATAAATAAATCGCAAAACACCTGAAAAATGGGAAGAACTCCAAAGGATACAGAAAATAACATAAAAAATAATAAAGAAAGAAAAAGGAATATATGAAAATAACAGGTGGAAGGAGATAGAAGAGGATTTTACTAAAAACAACACACGCAACTTCTACAAAACATTTAGGGAAAATATTACAGGATATCAACCCCAAAGTCTATGCTTCAAAAGACAAGATGGAACATTGGAGACTAATCCTAAAAAGAATTGTGAAATACTAGCTAAATATTTTGAAAATCTTCTCAATTGCGAAATGCCAATAGAAAAGCTACAGTTTGTAAAGCCCACGCCCAATCCGGACTCAATACCACCAACAAAGGAAGAAATTGTGAACATAATAAAATCATTGAAAAATAACAGAGCACCTGGAGAGGATGGATTGATACCTGAAATATGGAAATTAGACCACAAATATATTACACCCAAAATAAACAAAATCATTGAAAACATGGATTACAGGAAAAATACCAGTAGAATGGAAATCAGCCCTAATACACCCACTCCACAAGAAAGGTGATAAAGCAGACCCAAACAATTACAGAGGAATTTCATTACTGCCTATCACATATAAGATTTTATCAAAAACATTGTTAAATCGACTAGAACCACAAAAAGATCCACAGATAGGAGAATAGCAAGGAGGATTCAGGAAGGGAAGATCGTGCAGCGAACAAATTTGGAACCTTAAAACAATTTTATCAATAAGGAAGTACAGAAACACCACGGTAACATTTGTTGATTTTAAAAAAGACTCTGTAGATAGAGAGACCCTTTTTAACACACTAGAAGAAATGAAAGTTGATGTTAAAACTAGAGAACTTATCCAGGAAACACTTACAGATACGACATCAAAAGTAAAATTTATGGGGGAGCTATCGGAATCATTCAGAATTAATACAGGTGTAAGGCAAGGAGATGATCTTTCACCAATTTTATTTAACACAATTTTAGAGAAGATATATAGAACGTGGGAAATAGGAGTCAAGGGAATACAATTGGGAAAGGACAAGGATAGAGCCGTCAAAGTTAAATGTCAAGCATTCGCTGATGATATAGCGATTATAACAAATAACAGAAAAGAAGCAAAGGAAGCTTTAGAATCACTACATGAAATTTCAGCTAAAACAGGATTACACATATCATATGAAAAAACACATTATATGGATACTAAATCCGTTGACAGACTCCCACTGGAAACTAAGTACGGAAGCATAAAACAAGTAGAAAATTTCAAATACCTAGGAGAAATTATACAGAAAACAGGACTGAATACAACATCAAACGAAGAAAGGATTATGAAACTACAAAAAGCATACCGACTTACATGGAACCACTACAACAACAAAAATATCTCCACTAATGCTAAACTAAGACACTACAACACAGTAGTGTTGCCGGAATACCCTATATGCCTCAGAAACATTATTAATTAAAGGAAGAACAAAGATAAAAGATTTAGAAAAACAAGAAAGAAAGATATTAAGGAAAATCTATGGGCCAGTCCACAGAGAAGGAATATGGAGAAAGAGACCTACAGTAGAGTTATACAAGCAGACGGACACCATTACAGACAACTTTAGGAAAAGGCGAGCAAGATTTTATGGGCACATTTTTAGGATGAACGACGGCAGACTCACCAAGAAAATATTTAATATAGTGAAGAACAGTAAAATGAAAACTCCTTGGATGAAGGAAACCATGGAAGATCTTGTAAAGCTGAGCATCTCTGAAGAAGATATATTAAACAGGAGCGAGTACAGAGAAAAAAATCAGAAAACAGAAGATCACAGAGACACCTAGAAAGAAAAGAATTGGAAAGAAGTGGACAGGAGAAATGAAGAGAGAACACAGTGAATACATGAGAGGTTTTTGGGAAGAAAGGAGGAAGATAAAGAAAAAGGGACCATGATAGTTGATTGTGTTTTTACGCTCTCCTAAATGGGAATTATCGAAAATAATAATAATAATATAGGCTATATATATATTTATATATATATATATATATATATATATATATATATATATATATATATATATATACACACAGGGTGTTCATTAAAGTTGGGGACGAACTTTAACGAACTTTTGTATAAAATACAAAATGGCGGCTAGCGGCTAAACGAAGGATTTTTCGACATATGTTTATAGGAAATTTTTTGTTTATTTTGATGAGTACTATCACCCCTCGAAGTTTGTCCCCAACTTTAATGAACACTCTGTATATATAAAAACGACTATTGTTTTTGGTCTCTGGGCACTTAAAGAAGAAAAAATAACATGGTCCCGGGCTTAAGTCTTGCCATGAGACCTACAGTAATAGCTCCTTCCCTGTGGGAAATTCGCTAAAATGTTTGGTGGTATAAATGCCTACTCTCAGTGTTCCTCACAGCAGCAAACCTGCACACTATTTCCCATTTTAATTATATGGAGAATAGGCAAATAATTCTAATGTTTATCGACAGATTTTGACCAAACTTGTCGTATATAGGGATAGGTAAACTCCTTTATTTATGGACAGATGTTGATGAAACTTGGTATAAATTGTCAAAATAAACATTTTTTTGCCTACTTTCAGTGTTTTTCGCAGTGGCAAACCCGCATAATTTTTCCCATGTTAATCTTATGGAGAATAGGCAAATAACTAACTTATATATTTATCAACAGATACTGATAAAACTTGATAAATAATATTATTATTATATT
The DNA here is from genome assembly GCA_023375725.1 of Nephotettix cincticeps. Classification (NCBI taxonomy): domain Eukaryota; kingdom Metazoa; phylum Arthropoda; class Insecta; order Hemiptera; family Cicadellidae; genus Nephotettix; species Nephotettix cincticeps. The sequence goes on along the minus strand of CM041791.1, from coordinate 78,352,201 downwards.
ATTGATTTGGAAACTTGCTGAGTACACAGGTCTTCTGCAACGGGGGTCTAAAAATTACATATGAAAAATGAAAAAACCAAATTTGCGTACAAAACCCCTCTAAACAACCCATTCCCATTGACCGATATGTCTGGTTTATGAACTTGCCGAGCAAATATAAGAATGCATGTCTCTACCAAATTTGGTCTCGATTGGACCATTTTTACGAGAGTTATTGTATTCACAGTAGAGGTCTGCGGTGCACCGAAAAAATCGGTACGGTACGGTTCCAGCCTTGTACCGAACCTCGGTTCGGTACAAGAATTTTTTCGGTACAAGTTCGGTACGGTACAAATAAGGAAAAATTAAGTCATCCAGTCTAGGTTGCCATCAAATATAACTATGGAATATCTCCTGCCGAAAACATTGAATAAAACCCACCGTTTAAGGCTTTATACTCTACCAGTAATAAAGAATTACAACACTGCCCAGATGTACGGCAAATACAGAACGTAAGACTGACTCATAGCGTGTTGGTGAATGATAATTTAAAATAAAACAATTTCACCAGGACTTCAGGAATATCGGGCAACCAGCCATCTCCCTGCCGGATCTAAATTATTGTGCATTCCCGGCTTATTATCGTATCCACGTATAGCAGCTTACGCGATCAGGGAACCGTTCCTCCTTTTGACGCAACAAAATAATCGTACCATTATGAGGCTCGTATTAGTCGTGTTTCAAATAGTGATGGGAATACCTGTGATTTTTTAATCACAGTGAAAATCTTTTAAACTGTGATTCATGATTCTTTCAATTGATTCGTTCTTTTTCCTCTGACAGTCTGTTGACGATGTTATATACCAATACAGAACTGTGATTTGCCGTATTGATCTCGCTCTTTCGGGATTTTCACTCAAATAAAATAAAAAATCATAATGTTAAGGGATATAATTGAATAAAGGAAATAAATAACTTTTATTTTTTAACAATATTTTCTGTATTTCCTCATTAGTGGAACCCCTCAAATCCGAACTAAATGGTACTGAAGCCTGTTCTTCCAAGGAAATAAATACTACGCACTTATTTCGTCACTGTATTCGCGGGGCAACCGACGGGTTATACAGGCTGTGCGTGACTCAATAAGTTCATTATGGGCAGTGACCTTGGCGGGTCGGGTTATACAGGCTGTGCGTGACTCAATAAGTTCATTATGGGCAGTGACCTTGGCGGGTCGAGCCTGTGCTAAAAATAAACCATTCTCCCCCTACCCTTACTAACAGGGATGCGTATCGCGTCTGTCTACTGTCTGTGTCTAGTTTAGTGAGCGTTTACCTGCTCACTTAATAAGTGCATCTATAACAGACGTGGCTTGGAATTCGTGTGAAGATTTTCTTCATTTCAAGAGTTAAAGATAACAGACTTTAAGCGAAAAACCCTGACTTTGTTAAACCTTGAAAAATAAGTTTATGTGATTAAATTTTTTTAATTTCCAGCTATTTCTTTTTTTTAATTTCCCAGAACATGTTCAGATTTGAGGGATTCCATTGTAATATAAAAATATTAAAAACTTTATACTAAAATAACCATTTTATTCTAAAAAGCCCTTTGACATTTTATGAAAGTGTTTCATTTAATTTGAACAATTATTGTGATTGGTTGAATTAAAAATAATAAACCAGGACAATATAAAACATAGGTCTTGGCTAGGGGGTATTGACTCAGTATATTTTCTGTATTTTTTGTTCAGCAATAAAATACATTATAGTTTTTTATTTTGTTTGTTCATCCTTAGTTTCATTAGTTTCCTTATTAATTAGTTACAACATGAACTATAATGTTTAAATAATTATTAATATGTTTAATATGATATGTTTTTAAAGAATGGATTTAAAAATCATATTACAGTTTGAAAATTAGTACAGTAAAATATTTCTTCTGACATTGTATATTTTTTTTAACTCTTTTCTCTATGTTTTCACTAATTAAATTCAGATCTAATGATTAATGATCTTAATTTAATTAAGATCAGTCAATGTTACTGGCGGCATTATTCTCGTGTACCGTACCGTACCGAATTTGTACCGAGAACCGAGGTACAACAACTTGTCCCGTACCGTACCGACCTCATAATTTCCTGTACCGCAGACCCCTAATTCACAGACACATATATGTATATTTACAAAATAAATAATGCCAGAGTACTCTTTTATTTTCATTTTTATTATTCTGACACGTGTTTCGGGGATTACCCATGCTCACAGTCACTACTGACTGTTATTCCAGATTACAAATGCTATTTAACTTTTGTTTTACTAATGATAATTACTAAAAATAAAGGTTTAATTAAATACTCACAGTTCTGTCTGTGATCCTTTATTTACAACATTATTCGAGGGTATTTTTATTCCATGTTAGTATTTGACTTGATAATTGGCCTATAAGATCCGAAAGTAGTGGTTTGTTAGCACCAAACATAGGATTACGACAGTACACAGGTTTTTAAACCATTTACTTTTAGTAATATTAGTGATCTGGAGGTACTGGGTCAAATAATGAAAATTATTTTTTGTTAATTTGTAGATATTAATAAAGTGTATTCTTGAATCCAAATTTTATTAAAACCCATAAATCAATGTAGAAAACTATAAATCAACCATAAATCATTGTTAGTGCAAAAACAGCAGCAAAGACAGAATCAAACTGTTATAAAAACTATTACAACTATTGTTACTATGTTAGAAAAACAAAACAACTATTTTATATACACTCTATGGGAGAGAGTTTATAAATACTTTAAAGTCACAGCAAAATGTTTTAACTTATCAAGTTTACCTTCAAGTTTGATATGCGAGTTGAGCCATTTGATGCAGCGTTCCCTGCAGCGACGTGCACATATAGCTTGTGTCGTATGACACAGCACTGGATCAGCCAAGTCTGGCCCAAGAAGATTTCGTAGCGCTGTCTCTATCTTGGACCCGCAGTGCTCGGCCACTGAGCTATCCACCTCCGCCTCGGTCTTGTGGCACTGTTCTGCTATCCAGACCTGCACCTGGACAGTGAACAGTGGACAGTAATTGTTGTTGCTAATGTGTTCCTACTCGGTCCTATGGTGAAACTTGGATATACCAGGCAAAAATCTGTTTTCCTTTTTCAATTAATGTTTTTCTTCATAAACCAAATCAGCTTATTATATTTTAAACTATTGTAGCTGTTTTAAAGCTAAATAAAAGTATATTTGATTGTTATAAATTGAATAATGTAATTTTCAGCTTGAAAAATTAGTACTATTTATTTTGGTACTAATGGCACCAGTGCGGGGAATCAGTTTTGGACAGGTACTGGAACTGACTTTGAAATGTGGTATCGTGTATCTACACCACAACTCAACTTCAACTTCAAACTCCTGGTTTGCAGGGTTGAATAAAAATTAAAGATAGTAAATACTGTATACTATTGTAAGTTTAAAACAAGTTGTACCTCATGTTTGGTAGGGTTGTTAAGTACTTCTTTGCAGAATTTCAATTCTTCATTTGCCCTTTCTTTTGCTGACAAAATGATATTACTGCAAATGTATTTGATGCAAGATGAGCTAATTCTGTCAACAATCACATCAACTGTAGAGCGGAATGAAGTTGACTGACCACTAAGAAAGCACTCTTCTAACTGCAACTGAAGAAAAGAATTACTATTTATGACCTATATTTATCCAAAAAAATAGAGATTAAAATCAAAATATAATATTGTAATGAGGTTCATAATCAAACAATGAAATCTTTCAAATACCATTGGGCTATCTGGTTGCAATATGGTTCTTACTTTATAGTAGTTTTTGCTTGATCTTAATTTACGTATAAGAAATAATGAAAACGGACCGGGTAAAAATTTTATGGTTATTTCTAAGCATGGATAAGTGTTTGATGGAAGTGCCGTCATATGGTTATAAGAACAGCTATTTAGATGAACTGAAAATATTCTGTTTTGATATATCGATGATCTAACCTATTTCTCACAGGAAAGTAAATACAATCATTACTTGTCATACTACTTGAAAAACAGTTGTTTTCCATAGGAGCAATGCGGTCAAAAACGATCTCGTCTCTTCCATTTAAGGGTGGAAAAGAAATCAGCTAATATTTAATCCTAGAAGTGGTCAAGTCATAATTCACAACGCATTTAAAAAATCAATAAGAAATGGCAGGTGGAAGCATCTGTCGTCAATTTAATGAACTTATCACTTTCGTGACCGTGTTGTCCTCTGGGCGCAAGCAACCTGCTCACACAGTTCACTAAACCGCCACTAGGGTATATAGCCAAGTAAGCACTTTCTACTCCTATGCACTGATGGCTGGACCAGTTAGAGCGCTGCGCTGACGAGCGTAACATTCTAGCCATTCGGAAATGCTAGGCTTTGAATCTCGACCATGAACAATCCCAATTTGGCTTGCAAATGTGTGGTACAGCAGAGAGGGTGGCCCACCTTAAATAAACGGTGGCCGGTTTGGGTGGAAGTTGACGGCATTTGTAGGCTTAATTGGGATTGCAGGGGACATCTGTTTTGCTCTTGTAGTTAGTGGTTATAAGGGGGCATGTTTTATTCTTTTTTAGTTATACTTAATATTTCAAGAAGATATAAGTAATTGTTTTTATGTTACAGATAAAAATAAAAAGCTTGCCACTTCTAGGGTTAAATCATGAATATAACTCATAAGAAAACAATGGTTAAATTTGATTCAACTATTTGTTTCAAATAGCAAGGAAAAAAGGAAGCCATTTTTTTATTAAGTTGTTAAGGAAATACATTGTAAAATTTTAGTATCTTTTTAGTATTGAGATTGATATAATACAAAGTAGGACAAAAATAATAGTTTCTCACTTGAACCAAAAGTCTTTTTCATCCCAAATAATTTTCTGACCGAGGCTATGCATTACAACTATGCCTATGCATAACACTTGACCTTGGGTGTAAAAGTGACACTTTAGGTACTATTGATGAAAAAATATAACTAGGAGTAGTACGAGGGTTGTCCATAAAGTAAGGTTCCCATAGCGCTGCAGTCGAGAATAGTGCTGCAACGGGGGTTCCCTTGGTTTTGTTGTGTACCTGGGTTCCCCCACTCCAAATCCCCACCCTAACCAAGTGTCTGTGGCACTCAGTCTTGGCCTAGCAGCCGTACAAGATGGCGTTCCCCTTTTCTTCACCCGCCAGGTGTGAGCTGAGCTCAGTGATTGGTTTTTTGACTGCCAAAAACCTTCCACCCGGGGAAATTCATTCCTAGCTATGCGAAATACATGGAGAAAAGTGTATGAGCGTACAACATGTGCGCAAATGGTGTAGGGAGTTCAAGAACGGGCGTACCGACAAGGAGCGTTCCAGACGTCCATTTGTTTCTGACGAAACCATTGCAAAAGTGGAGGCAACGATGCTTGCAGGTCGAAGAGTGACTGTTCGAGAGCTTTCCGAAATGATCCCTGATGCCAGTAAAACCTTTACTGACAAGATTTTGACGGAGTACTTAGGGTATGCCAAGGTTTGTGTGAGTTGGGTGCCAAGAATGTTGATGGAAAACTACAAATGGCAACGCGTCAAAGCAGCCCAAGAATTTGTTCAGGACCACGAAACTTCTGCCGAGGAATTCGTAGACTCCATTGTCACCGGAGACGAGACGTGGGTTCACTACCTCACACCAGAAACGCATGAACAGAACAGTCTAAAGAATGGATACACGCAGAGTCGCCAAAACAGTGAAAATTCAAGCAAACGCAAAGTGCCGGAAAAGTCATGGCAACCGTCTTTTGGGACAGGAAAGGCGTATTGTAGTGTGAATTCTTGCCCACCAGTGAAACAATGAACGCTGCCCGCTACTGCAAGACACTGCAAGAACTTCGCCGTGCCATTCAAAACAAGAGAAGGGGTATGCTGTCCAAGGGGGTGCGTTTGCATCAGGATAGCGCTCGACCGCACATCGCTAACGTTACCAACGAACTCATCGCAAAATTTGGATGGGGTATCGTCAAACACCCACCCTACAGCCCTGACGTAGCCCTCAGCGACTACCACCTCTTCCCTGATATGAAGAGGCACCTGGGTAGAACGCATTTCGGCGGCCGAGAAGAGCTGGAAGAAGCGGTTCTCAGATATCTGCGCGGCTTGGCGGCAGAGTTCTTTGATTCAGGCATTCGAAAGCTGGTACACCGCAAGCAAAAATGTATTGACCTCTGTGGCGACAACATAGAAAAATAGGGAAATGTCTGAACATTCCGAATATGTACAAGTTTATACAAATAAACAGGTTTTTCACTGTGAAAAATCACTGGGAACCGTACTTTACGGACAACCCTCGTAACTATACATTAGGCCAATTTAATATAGTAAAACATTTCTTTTTATTTCTAAGTGTATAAATGTTTATTGCAAATAAATAGGTCAAAGACACAATAATAACAGAAAGTTCAAGAAAAAAAATGTTGGCGCAAGAAACTACGATTACCGAACTAATACGTTGTGTCCCTGTGAGGAGCGGAAAGCAGATAGTTCCACCTCCGACAAGTGCTGAGCTCACACTGAACTGAATCGTTTGCAGATGTTCCCCCACTCGGATCCGAGTGGCCCGCAGCGAATGTGTTAAAGGTTAAAGTTTAAAGATTGAAATTCTTTTTTCTATTCTATGAATTCTATATATAGCTTTTAGATCAAAAGAATCTTCAAACTCAAGATTACTTTAGACATCATTTAAAGTCACATTTTTCTGTTTCCTTGATTGTTTTTCCTGTTGACTGAAAAATGTTACGTCCTTTCATTTGGATGCAGATGGAGTTTGACGTCTTGCCTGCATCCGAATGAAAGGACAAATATATATATATATTTAAATGAAGATCATAGTAGCCTTGTATTATTTCATTTTATTTCAACACTACATGTTTCGGGGATTATCCCATTTTCAAGTGTGTATAAACGTGTAACCTCTAAATATAATTACAGTTAGTCAATTTTATTTTTGGTTTAAAAAAACATGTGTTGAATTTGTCATGCAGTGTGATAGAAAAGATATGTACATTAATATTATAGTTTCAAGTCTTCAATTTTTTCAAATATAGGGTTGATTTTATCCAATTGTATTATGTTCAATATGTTTTCTGGTTCATGTTTGTAGTGTGAATATATTTCAAATTCTTCCAACACGTTCATCTTTTCTCCCTTTTTGGAGATATTTAAAATTTTCATGTTGTCTTTAAATGTTTCGTATTCATGTTGTGTTTTAAGTATGTGTTCTGCTAATGTTGATTTTCGGGTTGTTCTGTTGTTTGATTTAACTGGAAGAAATAATTGTGTGTGTTCCTTGTATCTGCATTTAAAATTTCTTCCTGTTTGTCCGATGTAAAATTTTGAACATTCACCACAAGTAATTTTATAAATTCCACTCTTTTCAAATTTGTAAATTTTCTGAACATGTTTGTGTCTACTAAGATTTTGGATGATTTTAAATGTATTGTGTTTTGTTTTGTAGCTGATTTTCATGTTTGTGTCAGTGAATGTTTTCCTTGTAGCCTTATTTAATAATGTATTGTATGGCATACAAATATATCTTTTCTTCTGTTTTCATCTTTATTCTTTTCTTCTGTTTTCATCTTTAGAAGTGTTATTAATTTTCTTTTTCATGTCCTTTATAAGTGTATCAATCATATTTACCTTATATCCATTTAATTTAGCCAGACTCTTAATAATGTTCAACTCATGTTCATATGCTTCCTGTTCTAATGGTACAGGTAATAGTCTGTAAATCATTGATCAAAATGTTTCTGTTTTGTGTTGCCAAGGGTGGTTTGAATCACGCTGCTATAAACCCTGCAACGCGCCAGTTATTGCTCAATGAATTTGTTTACGTTTAGCGGACTCTCTCAGTATTCGATACCTTTTGAGAAACCATAACTAGTCAAAATTGTTCAATAGGTGACGATTATTTTAAACTAGTAGTTTAGTCGTATTCGAGATTTTTATAATTTAATAATAAGACTCAAAACTTCTCAATTCCTCGTAATTTGTGGCTGTATCTTGACTCTTATTTGAAAATTTAGAGTACAGTAAGAATAAAAGATTATTAGTTAGTTGATTGTAAATTTGAGTTACATTAAAAAGGCTACTATTAAGTAGTAATGCTTTGCTTCACTCGTAATTCTTCAGACTGAATTTCAAATCAAGGACGCGTTTCATAAAACCTTGTTTAAACAATTTTTTTGAGGGTACTGAAATTAATTTTTTTAACTGGTGGTATTTCTTAATCAAACAAATTTGGTTCATTCAAAAATTCCTTTAGGACCAAAAATGAGGGGACAACAGAAAATACATAAACAAAATTACCCTATAAGACCTATTGTAAATTTCACGAGTGCTCCAGCTTATAAATTATGCAAATATTTAAATAAAACGATTGCTAGTAATATTAATTTTGTATAAAAATCGAGTAATAATAATGCATTTGAATTGATCGATAAAATCAAAGATATAGATATTCCAGATGAGAGCATCTTTCTTTCTTTTGATGTATCAAACATGTACACTAACATACCGATAAACAAAACCATTATAATTCTCAATAAACTACTGTCAATAAATTAAGATCTAAGTAAGAATTTTATTGATGAAACATTAAAACTAACTAAAACAACTATAGCACAAAACTACTTTGAGTTTAATTCAAAATTCTACAAACATTCGGATGGATTAGCTATGCGTTCACCGCTATCTGGACTATTGACTAACTTATACATATATGAATTGAAAAGAACCAAAATTAGCAACAGCAACAGCTGCAACCCATTTCACAAACATATTATCTATTGGCACAGATATGTTGATGATGTAATTTGTTTGATCAAAGGAAACACGGAAACTTGTGATCCTCATATACCTTAATACAATTTCAAATAAAGTAAAATTAACAATGGAAAACAGAAAAGACTATATTGATTTTCTCGACTTAACAATCTCCAGGAAAGTCAATAAACATAAATTCGAAATATATCACAAACATACACAGATAGATTTGATTATACCAGCAGATTCAAACCACCCTTGGCAACACAAAACAGCAACATTTCGATCAATGATTTACAGATATATATATATATATATATATAAATTAATATCCTTTCATTCGGATGCAGGCAAGACGTCAAACTCCATCTGCATCCGAATGAAAGGACGTAACATTTTTCAGTCAATTATAAGGAAACGGAAAAATGTGACTTTAAATGATGTCTAAAGTAATCTTGAGTTTGAAGACTCTTTTGATCTCAAAGCTATAAATAGAATTCCTAGGACAGAAAAAAAATTTAATCTTTAAACCTTTAACACGTTCACTGCGGGCTACTCGGATCCGAGTGGAGGAACATCTGCAAACGATTCAGGTCAGTGAGATCGTGAGCTCAGCTCTTGTCGGAGGTGGAACTATCCGCTTTCCGCTCCTCACAGAGATACGTGTTAGTTCGGTAATCGTAGTTTTTGCACCGATGTTTTTTTTTTTACTTTCTGTTATTATTGTGTCTTTGACCTATTTTGTTTTAGTTTTAGTTTGTTTTAATTATATATATTTTTTAGCGAATTTCCCATAGGGAAGAAGCTATTACCGTAGGTCTCATGGCAAGAGTTAAGCCTGAGACCATGTTATTTTTTCTTCTTTAGGTGCCCAGAGACCAAAAACAATAGTCGTTAAAATTTTTATATATATATATATGTATATATGTATATATATATATGTGTCTGTTAGCACGATAACTCTCGTAAAAATGATCCAATCAAGACCAAATTTGGTAGAGACGTGTATTCCTACAAGTGCTCGGACGAGTTCGTAAACCAGACATATCGGTCAATGGGAACGGGTAGTTTGGGGGGGTTTTGTACCCCAAAATGGGGTTTTTTGCGTTTTTTACATGTAATTTTTAAAGATTTCTAATTTTATATTTCACCATTGGAATCAGCTTAAAAAACTACACAATTAAGTTCCTTAAAGTTTTTCTCTATCTTCAACGGTTACCGAGATATTAAAAAATCTAAACACAGTACGTTGTATTGTGGGGCTCCAATGTTAATCTTATGGAGGATTAGGAAAAATTAATATTTCACTTATTATCAAGTTTTTTTCTGGATGAAACTTGATATTTAGCTTCATCTGGTTGAGATCCATACATTTGTGCTAAAAAATCATAGTTTATGTGTTTGTCATGGCAACAAACCTGCATACTCTTTTTCCATATTAATCATATAGGGAATAGACAAACTCCTTTATTTATGGACAGATGTTGATAAAAGTTGGTATAAATGTTAAGATAAAAATTATTTGTGGTAGAAATGCCTAATTTCAGTGTTCCTCACAGCAGCAAACCTGCACACTCTTTCCCATGTTAATCTTATGGAGAATAGGCAAATAATTCTCATGTTTGTGGACAGATTTTTATATAACTTGTCATATATTATTATTATTTATAATTGATTTGGAAATTCGCTGAGTACGCAGGTCTGCTGCGACGGGGGTATTTGTTTACACTGTATGATCTCTTTTATAATATAGTTACAAAGTATCGTGGTGTTTTTAAGAAGACAATTAGTTTTTATGGACAGTTTGTGCGAGTGTTGCGAAAGAGACTAATGCTGAACTGGTGCCAGGAGCGGCCCACTCGGATCCGAAAGCTGGATGTAACATCACCGCTACACCAGAAATACTGCCTGAAACCACTCTCAACTGGGCGGCGGGTTAACCTGGGTCCAAAACTAGCAAAAAATTATTATTATTTCAAAAGAAGTTTTTCATTGTCAATTTTCTCATGAAATCTTTTTAAATCTCAAATACGTGATAATAATACTCTATACTAACGTAAAATTAGTTTTGTAACAAACTGAACATTATTATAATAATTTTACTAAAAATATTCTGGGTATTAACTAAAGAGTAGATAAACACGAACTTGAATGAAAAAAAAAATATCGATCAACATTCTGAAGAAAAAGCGCCAGACTATCAATATTCCTTCATTACACAGCTGTTCACAACACAACTCAGTATCTGATTGGCCCGTGGCCATGACGACACATGCACTAGATTGCGCAATAGATACTGCGCATGTGTGTGAGCAGGGAGAGAAGACAGACAAAGGAAGAGAGATAAGGAAGGAGACTACCAGAAAACGATGAGTCATCACCCCTCCCCTCAGCCGTGTTTTGTTTTAACAACAGTTCAGCTAACTTGATTTTTTAGTTGCCAGTTTCGATTATTCTGTCGATGAGTTACAGTTTTGAACTAGTTTTTCAATTCATTTCATTAAATCTATTGTTTCAATTTAACTGTTAGTTTGTCTGTATATTGCAATACTCGCTTCGCTCGCTGGGGGCTCCGCCCCCAGGCCCCCTTATAGGTGTCGGCAGAATCGCTTAGTTTTTAGAATTTTTTTGTAGAAATTTTAAAATAAAATAAAAGTATAACATAGATGAACTGTTGTTTATAACCAAAATCAAATGCACGAAAAATATATAAATTATATTTTGGACAATTATTTTATGATATTAGTAACGTATTGTAGTCTTTGTTGTTAAAGCAATGCCGAGATTGATTAAAGATTTTTATCTGAGTTGTCGTAATACAATCGTAATATAAGTGATTGTTGTAGGGTGGTATAAATTTGTAGATTTGCTGGTAATTGTAGATATTATATCTAATTCCATGTACTTAAAGCCATCCAGAGCTTAAGGAAAATCAATTAAATGTCCCATATTTTATAAGTTTTCATTTCTTTATTAAAATTGTTGTAAAATTGTTACGTTTTCTTCTTAAGGGTGATTAAAGTGAGGTTTTAACGAAATATTAGCGCTCTATGTACTATTAAAATGCAATATGATAATAATAAAAAAAAAATAAAAAAACCTTTTCTAGGAATGGAGGGAATGAGTTACGACAAAAATTCATATTAACAAAGATATAGATCTTCAATAATCCGTATGATACAGTACTCTCAGACTTTGAGAACATCTCGTTCAAGAAATATATAAAAGAACTAAAAATATTTATTATTTTTTAAATTATTTTTTAAGTCATAAAAAGATAAAAACTAAGTTATCTGCACTATATTCTGCATAAACAGATTAATACAACAGGTCGTATGTAAGACACATACGAAAACCTTGGTTATAACTTGACCAGAACCGGAATTTTCTTACTACTTACGGAAAATAAATAACATTTTCAAAATGATATATAAGTTGCAACATCATTGCGTATTCTCACTTATGGTTATAAAATGAAGGTGCATGTAAAATATTCGTCCTCGATTTACTTTAATAACGGAACAAGAAATAAAGATTTGCATAAAAAATGAATTTTCATAAAATGTAACGTTATCTAGGGTTGAAAGAGTCAAAATACGAGAAAAAGTCATATTCTACTTAGGGAAACTATTTGACACACACATAAAGAGATTAAAATCAATAGGTCGTCTGAAAGTCACATACAAAAACCTTGTCTATAAATTTTTCCCGAACCTGCATTCATATACTACTATCGGAACTTGGAAAAATCCACTAAATTTCCGACATATGAAAGTTTTTCATTTTTCAATTAAATATTATGCAATATTATTTCGTTTTCCTTTTAAGGGTGATAAAAGGAAGGTGTGTGTCAAATATAAAAGCTCTATGTATTATAATAACAAAACAGGGAGGCTTAATGTGGGTAAAAATGTATTTTTTCAAAAAATCTAACGCTATCTAAGGGTGAAGGAGACGAGATACGAGAAAAAGTCAAGAGACCAAAGTTGTAGATCTTGCAAAATCCGTGGCACAAGAAAACCTCTGTTTTTCGATAGGACCTTTCGTTAAAAAGATATAGCCGAAAAACAAAGAATTTTTTTGAAAAATTTTAAGATTTTTTTTAGGGTAGTAAAAATTAAAAGTTTTAAATTCCGATGATTCGTTTACTTAAAGTAACCTCTTAAGAACGTCCATGAAAAATTTCAAGTCTCTAGCTCATCAGGAAGTCGTATTTTCGAGCGAAATAGTGAAACCTTGCATTTCACGAAATCGACCCAATGCATTTTATACGGGAAAATTTTAACATTTTTTTTCTCGGTCCGTAATGAAAAATTGTAAGATTTGGCAATTTTCCTGTCGGTTGTGGACCTAAAGGAAGGTCCGTGCCAAATTTCAAGTCTCCAGCACTTCTAGAAGTGGGTTAGAATTTGTATCCCTAGTCAGTGAGTGAGTGAGTCAGTTACACCTGGCATCGTATATATATTAGATTTTTAATTAAATTAAGTAGTTTATAATCTTTGTAAATAAGATAATGGTTTGTATGCAATAACAAACTGCCCGCATTCGAAGTTATCAGTGACGAAGATCTGTTTATTAAAGCGTGCTGACAACTAATGATGTATTAATAATAAACTAGGGCAGTTTTTACTTGAATACTTTGAATTATTTTCTTCATTCGGATTAATCGTGTTTTCAGTTATCCGTGCCCCCTCTCCCGCTGATTACCCCGGATAATCGAAGTTCTACTGTATTTGGTTTGAAGAAAAAACAGCCATAAGGAAAAATATTTGATAAACAAATTATATATAGTTTCATCCCATCAACTTTACTGAAATAAATTTTGCTAAATTTGATTGTTAAAAAGTAGACTTTTCTTTTGTTACTTCAAGTAAGAGTAATAATAGCCCTACTCGTGTAACGTAAAAAAATATTGAACTATTTATTCATTGTTTTTAGCTTAAAAAAGGGAGAAAACTAAAATTATATTGACGCCACCTCGATAGTTTGCGCAAGGGTGGTCTGCGTGGTGGGGCTGAGTTGCGCAGACACCGGAGTGATGTGTCGGCTAGTTCCCTGCCTGGAGATCAGCAACTGTTGAAGATTAGTCAGGTACGGACACACCTCATACAGCAGGGCCTGGTCCACTACATCTCTTAGATCCACATCTTGGGCCTCCAAACTGATAACTGCTGACATTCAACAACTGCTGACATCCTTTAAAGACATTACTATCTTAGTTTATAAACTGAAAAAATGCAATAATACCAAATGACAAATTTTTACTCAGGGTAGTTAAATGGAAATGAAATTATGTTTATGGATCGTGAATATGTACTTCCATGTACAGTTAACCTAAAGCTGTACCAGCACGGTAGCCCTGTAAGTCAAACAGATGGATCGAACCAGTAGCCAGTAACCACCCCTAAAGCTGTACCGGCACGGTAGCCCTGTAAGTAAAAGGTTACTGGATCAAACCAGTTGCCTGTGATTCCTGTCAGATGTGATTCACGACACTATGGTAAAACACTGATCCACAACCGTTCCTAAGCTATACCAGCACGGTAGCCCTATAAGTGTAAGGTTGCTGGATCGAACCAGTAGCCTGTGATTCCTGTCAGACGTGATTCACGACACTATGGTAAAACACTGATCCACAACCGTTCCTAAGCTATACCAGCACGGTAGCCCTATAAGTGTAAGGTTGCTGGATCGAACCAGTAGCCTGTGATTCCTGTCAGATGTGATTCATGCCACTATGGTACAACACTGATCCGCAGCCGCCCCTAGAGCTGTACCCTAGAGCTGGCGCAGTAGACCTGTAAGTCAAAGGTTGCAGGTGACTGTCGTCAGATGCGAGTCACACCACTATGGTCATCATCATCATTCGAAGGGGCGGATTTCCCAAGGCGCTTCAGCCGTTGCGGCTTTTTGCGCACCCCTAAAAATTCTCTTTCCTGGAGAATCAGGAATCTTCTAGATGAAGAGACCTGTAAAACTGCAGCATCCTGTCAACGAGCTCGTCAGGAGGCAGAAAACTACCCCTTACCAAATTGCCCAGAGTGGAGGACCTTACCTCTTCCAGCTCTATACAATCAAAGAGTAGATGATCTGCAGTTTCCTCCTGCAGATAACATTTTCTACACAGAGGGTCGCCGTTGAAGACCCCCATGCGTAGTTGGTGCTTCCTCAGATTACCGTGAGCAGTGACAAGTGATACCTGTGACAAGTTTGGCATCCTTTCTGCCAAGTTTCAGGAACCTCTTTGCAACTTGACGAGATGGAGAACGAAGATTAAGCTTACTAACTCTATGCAGGGAAAGTTCAGCCCATCTTTTCTTATGACAATCCCTAGCCCAGGAATTGATAGTCTGAAAAACCGCAGCGCGGGAAACACCACAGAAGGGTTGAGGACCACAAAGGGGGGATGATGCAGCCCTATTGGCCAGCCCGTCTGCCACTTCGTTACCATCCACCCCTGAGTGCCCTGGAACCCAACAAAGGGTGACTTCATTGTGTCTGCCTACACAGGACACAAGCCTAAAACAGTCCCACACAACCCTAGAGTTGAACTCTACCGAGTCCAAGGCTCTAAGAGCCGCCTGACTGTCAGAGAAAATATTGATAGAAAGGCCCTCATGACCCAGCATCAAGATGTCTCTGGCACATTCCATAATGGCAGTGATCTCGGCCTGGAAAACAGTGGGGAAAGTCCCCATGGAAATACCTGACAGTACGTTGTCCTGCACCCCGTAGATGCCTGCTCCTGTGCCCCGACTGCTCTTGGACCCATCAGTGTACCACTCCTGATCACAGGGTGGTAGTGGGCAGGCTCCATCCTTCCATTCGTCCCGTTGCGGAAAAAGAACTCGGAAAGACCTGCCAAAAGAAAAAGTTCTCGGAAGATAATCAGAGGGCATACCTAAAATGTCGCTCTGAACTATCCCCGAAATTCTGGTATGACCACGTAATTCACCTGGCCTATTCCAGAGGCCCTCTCCACAGAGGCGGTATGCACCCATTCTGGCAGTCATCCTGATGTTAATGTCTATGGGCAAAAGATCAAGCAAACAGTCAAGAGTGGCCCAGGAGTGCTGCTGATCGCCCCTGTGATCGTGAGACATGCCAGCCGCTGAACGGCTGCCAGCCTCTTCACAGCAACACCTGAGTCCATCTTGGTCCACCAAACCAAAGACGCATACGTCATAGTTGGTCTAACTACTGAAACATAGAGCTAATACATTAGCCCCGGTTTCAGTCCCCATGCTTCGCCGACCATACGCCTGCATGCAAACAGAGACCACTTACCCCAGTCAATAACCCGTTGTAAGTGAGATTCCCAGCAAAGCGTCCGATCCAGAATGATCCCAAGATACTTCACCTGGTTTTGCAGGTTGATCAAACTCCCCTGTAGTTTGAGCGGGCCAACCTCGGTCAGCTTTTTCCTCTTGGTAAATGGTACAGCAACCACTTTAGAGGGATTCACAGATAGACCGACCTCATTGCACCAACCATCCACAAGCCTTAGTGCAGAGTTCATGAGGTCAGTAACTGTATTGTTAAACTTACCTATTACAAGGATGGCAATATCGTCAGCGTATCCTTGAGCAAAAACACCACTGTCATTAAGCCTTCTAATAAGGCTGTCCACCACCACGTTCCATAAAAGGGGTGAGAGAACGCCTCCCTGTGGACAGCCCCTTGTTGACCTGGCTACTACCTCTACACTCTGTAGAGAAAGTTTCACATACCTATTGCGTAGCAGTGCCTCAATCCATCGGCAGATGACGTCGCTGAATCCTCTAGATCTAGCGGCGTTCAACATGGCATCAAAGGCCGTGTTGTCAAAGGCTCCCTGAATGTCCAGGAACGCTCCAAGTGCCACCTCTTTATAGTCAATAGCACCACTATGGTACCACACTGTCCGCAGCCGACCCTTGAGCTGTACCGGCACGGTAGCCCTACAAGTCTAAGGTTGCTGGATCGAACCAGTAGCCGGTGATTCCTGTCATATGTGATTCACGCCACTATGGTACAACACTGATCCGCAGCCGCCTCTAATGCTGTACCCTAGAGCTGGCACGGAAGCCCTGTAAGTCAAAGGTTGCTGGATCGAACCTGTAGCAGGTGACTGTCGTCAGATGCGATTCACACCACTATGGTACCACACTGTCCGCAGCCGACCCTTGAGCTGTACCGGCACGGTAGCCCTATAAGTCTAAGGTAGCTGGATCGAAACAGTAGCCGGTGATTCCTGTCAGATGTGATTCACGCCACTATGGTTCTACACTGATCCGAACCGCACCTAGAGCTGTACTGGCAAGGTAGCGCTATAAGTCAAAGGTTGCTAGATCAAACCAGTAGCCGGTGACTTCTGTCAAATGTGATTCACGCCTCTATGGTGCCACACTGGAGTCGTCTGCCATTATGGCGTCAATTTTACACCTATTATATTTTGTACATTTTGAAAGTTTCTTTACTCAATTATATTTATTAAAGGTTTGTAATTGAACGTAGGACATTAAAATAAGGTTTCAAAGATTTTTGAACCAAAGATATCAAAGCAAAATACATTATCTTAAGAAATACATTTTTTGTAAATTTACGGATTGCTTTTGGGTTTAAGCCCTTTATAAATACATTTTCATCTAATTTGTTGTTATAGATGTTACATGTAACACTGCAGTGACCTATGCAATAATATTTTACCGCTTGAGTACAGCCACAATTCAGGTCACAGTGAACTAATGGCCATCTCTGAGACCGAAATAGCAGCGATGAAAAAAATATACTATCTCCTTGTTGTAGTGGTAGTGGGTGAGGAATACATCCGGGGCAGAAGCTTCTGATGACCTTGACTGGCCTAACACACACTGACATATGAATATCGCCATGGCCCTCGAGCTTGTCCTGCTTACCAAAAGAAGTGCTCTAACTGTGGTATCCCTGGCCACTTCTCTAAGGTATGTCGCTCAAAACTAAAGGATCAGGTGAAATCAATAACAACTGAGGACTGCGATGAACATGGTGAAGTATACTCGATTCAACACTCAGACCAGGTAACATTAATTAGTTCCTTATCTAAGGAAAGAAAACAAGAAGCGGGAGATTGGACTGAACTCCTTATACTTCCTAAAAACCAAGAAGTATTTTTCAAATTAGATACAGGGGCTCAATGTAATGTAATAGGTAAAACTGTTGCATTAAATAGTAATTTAGAAATTAATAGTTCTAAGATTAAACATTTGATTTCATACACAAATAACGAGCTACCGGTGCTTGGTGAATGCACTGCAACCGTAGAAACGATTAAGAAACTGCGACAAAAAGTCAACTTTATTGTAGTTGATGGAAATTATCCAGCAATTTTAGGTCGGGATTCATGTCAGACATTGGGATTCGTTAAAAGGATACATGAATTACACGCTAGCAATCTTGATGAAAACCTATTTAATGGGATAGGGTGTTTGAACGATTATGAATATGACATTGAAGAACCGGCAGGAGCAACTGTAAATGGAGTTAAAGACGAAGAAAAAAAGTCAAGAAAGTCATCACGAAGAGTTAATCCTCCCAAAAGACTTAACTTATAAGTGAAGAAGGGAGATGACATATGACTATTAAGTCATATGATTGTTAATTATTATTATGTTGTTTTTGTAAACAAACTCAGTTGTAGTTTTATTAAATGAAATACATTATCAAAAGATTAATATTATTGTCATCCTGATGTTAATGTCTATGAGCAAAAGATCAAGCAAACAGTCAAGAGAGTGGCCCCAGGAGTGCTGCTGATCGCCCCTGTGATCATGAGACATGCCAGCCACTGAACGGCTGCCAGCCTCTTCACAGCAACACCTGAGTCCATCTTGGTCCACCAAACCAAAGACGCATACGTCATAGTTGGTCTAACTACTGAAACATAGAGCTAATACATTAGCCCCGGTTTCAGTCCCCATGCTTCGCCGACCATACGCCTGCATGCAAACAGAGACCACTTACCCCAGTCAATAACCCGTTGTAAGTGAGATTCCCAGCAAAGCGTCCGATCCAGAATGATCCCAAGATACTTCACCTGGTTTTGCAGGTTGATCAAACTCCCCTGTAGTTTGAGCGGGCCAACCTCGGTCAGCTTTTTCCTCTTGGTAAATGGTACAGCAACCACTTTAGAGGGATTCACAGATAGACCGACCTCATTGCACCAACCATCCACAAGCCTTAGTGCAGAGTTCATGAGGTCAGTAACTGTATTGTTAAACTTACCTATTACAAGGATGGCAATATCGTCAGCGTATCCTTGAGCAAAAACACCACTGTCATTAAGCCTTCTAATAAGGCTGTCCACCACCACGTTCCATAAAAGGGGTGAGAGAACGCCTCCCTGTGGACAGCCCCTTGTTGACCTGGCTACTACCTCTACACTCTGTAGAGAAAGTTTCACATACCTATTGCGTAGCAGTGCCTCAATCCATCGGCAGATGACGTCGCTGAATCCTCTAGATCTAGCGGCGTTCAACATGGCATCAAAGGCCGTGTTGTCAAAGGCTCCCTGAATGTCCAGGAACGCTCCAAGTGCCACCTCTTTATAGTCAATAGCACCACTATGGTACCACACTGTCCGCAGCCGACCCTTGAGCTGTACCGGCACGGTAGCCCTACAAGTCTAAGGTTGCTGGATCGAACCAGTAGCCGGTGATTCCTGTCATATGTGATTCACGCCACTATGGTACAACACTGATCCGCAGCCGCCTCTAATGCTGTACCCTAGAGCTGGCACGGAAGCCCTGTAAGTCAAAGGTTGCTGGATCGAACCTGTAGCAGGTGACTGTCGTCAGATGCGATTCACACCACTATGGTACCACACTGTCCGCAGCCGACCCTTGAGCTGTACCGGCACGGTAGCCCTATAAGTCTAAGGTAGCTGGATCGAAACAGTAGCCGGTGATTCCTGTCAGATGTGATTCACGCCACTATGGTTCTACACTGATCCGAACCGCACCTAGAGCTGTACTGGCAAGGTAGCGCTATAAGTCAAAGGTTGCTAGATCAAACCAGTAGCCGGTGACTTCTGTCAAATGTGATTCACGCCTCTATGGTGCCACACTGGAGTCGTCTGCCATTATGGCGTCAATTTTACACCTATTATATTTTGTACATTTTGAAAGTTTCTTTACTCAATTATATTTATTAAAGGTTTGTAATTGAACGTAGGACATTAAAATAAGGTTTCAAAGATTTTTGAACCAAAGATATCAAAGCAAAATACATTATCTTAAGAAATACATTTTTTGTAAATTTACGGATTGCTTTTGGGTTTAAGCCCTTTATAAATACATTTTCATCTAATTTGTTGTTATAGATGTTACATGTAACACTGCAGTGACCTATGCAATAATATTTTACCGCTTGAGTACAGCCACAATTCAGGTCACAGTGAACTAATGGCCATCTCTGAGACCGAAATAGCAGCGATGAAAAAAATATACTATCTCCTTGTTGTAGTGGTAGTGGGTGAGGAATACATCCGGGGCAGAAGCTTCTGATGACCTTGACTGGCCTAACACACACTGACATATGAATATCGCCATGGCCCTCGAGCTTGTCCTGCTTACCAAAAGAAGTGCTCTAACTGTGGTATCCCTGGCCACTTCTCTAAGGTATGTCGCTCAAAACTAAAGGATCAGGTGAAATCAATAACAACTGAGGACTGCGATGAACATGGTGAAGTATACTCGATTCAACACTCAGACCAGGTAACATTAATTAGTTCCTTATCTAAGGAAAGAAAACAAGAAGCGGGAGATTGGACTGAACTCCTTATACTTCCTAAAAACCAAGAAGTATTTTTCAAATTAGATACAGGGGCTCAATGTAATGTAATAGGTAAAACTGTTGCATTAAATAGTAATTTAGAAATTAATAGTTCTAAGATTAAACATTTGATTTCATACACAAATAACGAGCTACCGGTGCTTGGTGAATGCACTGCAACCGTAGAAACGATTAAGAAACTGCGACAAAAAGTCAACTTTATTGTAGTTGATGGAAATTATCCAGCAATTTTAGGTCGGGATTCATGTCAGACATTGGGATTCGTTAAAAGGATACATGAATTACACGCTAGCAATCTTGATGAAAACCTATTTAATGGGATAGGGTGTTTGAACGATTATGAATATGACATTGAAGAACCGGCAGGAGCAACTGTAAATGGAGTTAAAGACGAAGAAAAAAAGTCAAGAAAGTCATCACGAAGAGTTAATCCTCCCAAAAGACTTAACTTATAAGTGAAGAAGGGAGATGACATATGACTATTAAGTCATATGATTGTTAATTATTATTATGTTGTTTTTGTAAACAAACTCAGTTGTAGTTTTATTAAATGAAATACATTATCAAAAGATTAATATTATTTTAAACAAGAAACACACACTAAAACTTAAAAAGGCGGCAATCTGTCGCCTGAGCGAGTGGATGAAGGATAATAAGCAATCAACATCAGCAATTATAAGTAATTATAATTTATTTTTAAAAAAATTCTTAAGACCTATAAAATTGTTTATGTCTTTAGGTAATGCAATGTAAAACTTGATTCCTAAATATGTAGTCTTTCTTTCGTAAAATTTGAGCTTATGGTTGTCAAAACAGAGAACGTTTTTATGTCTTCTTCTTCTATCATAGTTATGGCTGAAACCCAATACGGATAAACCATCTGTAGAATTACATTCCATTCAAACATCCATATATCATTTAGTATTAATTTAATTCAATGTTATTAATTTTGTGCCAGTTACTGATAACCAGTCAAGCCAGAACATAAATATACCCCCGTCGCAGCAGACCTGCGTACTCAGCGAATTTCCAAATCGATAACATAATAATAATAATATCACGTACAACCTGTTTAACCCCAATAACTGTGTCTTCCGTACGGTGCTTGCGTACAGTGCGAAATACAGTGACGAAATAAGTGCGTAATATTATTTCCCGGAAAGAACAGGCTTCAGTCACAATTAGTTCGGATTTGAGGGGTTCCACTAATGAGGAAATCCAGAACATATTGTTAAAAAAATAAAACGCTTTATTTATTGCCTTTATTCAGTTATATCCTTAACATCATGATTTTTTTGTTTTATTTGAGTAAAAATCCCAAAATAGCGAGATCACTACGGCAAATTACAGTTCTGTATTGGTCATATAACATCGTCAACAGGCTGTCAGAGCAAAAAGAAAGAATCAGTTTAAAAGGTTTTCACTGTGATTGAAAAATCACAGGTAATCCCATCACTATTGAAACACGACAAATACGAGCTTCATATTGGTACAACTATTTTGTTACGTCAAAAGGAGGAACGGTTCCTTGACTGCGTAAGGTGCTATACGTAGATACGATAATAAGCTGCAAATGCACAATAATTTTGAGCCGGCAGGGAGACGTCTGGTTGCCTGATTTTCCTAAGTGAGGTTGTTTTAAATGATCATTCACCAACACGCTATGAGTCAGTCTTACATTCAGTATTTGCCGTTCATCTGGGCAGAGTTCTAATTCTATATTAATTGTAGAGTATTAGGCTTTTAACGTTTGGGTTTTATTCAATGTTTTCGGCAGGAGATGTTCCATGGTTATATTTGATGGCAACCTAGACTGGATAGTGACTTCATTTTTACTTATTTGTACCGTACCGAAAATTTCTTGTACAGTACCGAAGTTCGGTACAAGGCTTGGAACCGTACTGTACCAATTTTTTCGGTGCACCACAGAAACAAAAGAAAGAAAAAAAAGAACAAAAGAAAATCTAGTAGCAGCAAAAATGAAATTCTATTCTAATTCAACAAATCCCAAGAAGACGGGCAGTGTCGTCTTTAGGCTGTATAAATTGGAGGACTGTGCTCATCTTTGGGCTAAATTGGGTTAATGTTAATTATGTTGAAGCTATGAGAAATGTTAAGGAACCTAACAACTATAAAAATACCTTTAAAACCCCCTTTTTTTAAAAAACAACTTTAAAAAAAGACAGAAATATGTAAATTTGTTGAACATGGAAATTCAAAAATAATGTAGTCAAATTTATTTACCTTTACTTGCCTCTAGACCTGAATATTTTTTCTTTTTTTATACTTAGATAGATCTACAGGCAAGTAAAGGTAAATACATTTTGCTATATGTGTATATATATATACAGTAGAACCTTGATTATCCGGGGTAATCAGCGGGAGAAGGGGCACGGATAACTGAAAACACGGTTAATCGGAATGAGGAAGTATTCACGTAAAATCCATCCTAGTTTATAAATACATCGTTAGTGTTGTCAACACGCTTTAAACACATCTTTGTCAACTGATAACTTCGAATGCGAGCAGTTTTTTATCGCATGCAAACCATTATCTGACATTTTTACAAAGACTACACAACTTAAGACAAATTTAATTAAAAATATTTCAATACACAAACGGTTAAATTGAAACAATAGATTTCATGAATTGAATTGAAACACTAGTTCAAAACTAACTCATCGACAGAAAAATCAAAACTGACAACTATAAAGTCAAGTCAGCTGAGCTGTTGTGCAAACAAAACACGGCTGAGGGGAGGGGTGATGACTCATCGTTTTCTGGCAGTCTCCTTTCTTATCTCTCTTCCTTTGTCCGTCTTCTTTCTCCCCGCCCACACACATGCGCAGTATTTAGTGCGCAATCTAATGCATGTGTCATTATGGCCACGGGCCAATCAGATACTGAGTTGCATTGTGAACAGCCATGTAATGAAGAAATATTGATAGTCAGGCGCTTGCTTATTTCATCAGAATGTAGATCGTTTTTCATTCAAGTTCGTCTTTATCTACTCTTTAGTTGATACCTAGAATATTTTCGGTAAAATTATTATAGTAATGTTCAGTTTGTTTTAAAACTAATTTTATGTTAGTGTAGAGTATTATTATTCTGTATTTGAGATTAAAAATAGTTATCATGAGAAAGTTGACAGTGAAAAACTTCTTTTAAAATAATTATTTTTTGCCAGTTTTGGACCCGGTTAACCCGCCGCCCGGTTGATCTGCGCCCCCGGATAATAGAGGTTCTACTGTGTATATATATATATATATACGGTCTAAAAACTGGAAATCATCAAATATAAAAAATAATCTCAAGAATAACATTTCAAAGGAAATTGTAACAGAAGAATATGTTATAGGAGAAAACAAAAATGTAGAAAAAACCTACCTTCCAATCTATCACAGTTTGAAAATAGTGAAAAAAACACATGTTGAGGAAAAAACGTGACATCAAAGAGCCATCCCAGTGAGCATCGGAGCAACAGGTTGGCTTGGTGGGACAAATGAGGTAGAGGTAGAGCTTTGTAGATGGAGACCATGAGGTGGAGAAGAGGGCGGTAGCTTGCAAGATACGGAGCAACCGGATCCATCATTCCCAGGAAAGCCACCAACCAAGGAACAGAAACCACCAACCGGTTACTGACAAGTGCTCTTTGGAGCTCGGGCACAAGGTTCACCGGAGGCACCATCTCAAACCAAACAAATATGTCAGCTAAGACTACAACCAGGTGAAAAACTGCTGTTGTAGTTTATATTTCAATAATAAATAAGAGATTGTAATTTTTTAACAATATCAACTGATTATTATTACAAACATTATTTCCTTCTGAACCAATAATATCCGCTGATGGAAAAACAAACATATGAATAAAGTAGATTTATTTTGAACTTGGGGCAAATTGTGTTTTTACTTTGAATTAAAAGCTCAGTGACTGGAGCCTTTGCACACTTCTACACAGCTCATTTCCTAGTCTTATCAATCGTTGTTGCAGCAATTATTCCTATGGAGGACACCACTGAAATACTCCAGTGTTTTTATAGTTCCATGGTTTACATATCCAAATACAAATATTATTAGATCCAAATAGGCTATAACCAAATGATCCAAACCTGAACTAACTGATCAAGATAAAATTTCACTAAGCAGACACAAGAAGGAAATATCTAGTATACTAGAGCTAATATGGTATTTGATAGTTTAGAAATAGGCTTATTCTACATGTAATTAATTGCTATAAGTTGTTAGCATAATAATCCAGTAAATAATTGGAACGCCTAAATATTTGCATAATGGGATAGACAAATTCAGAGAATTGCCACTGTAGTTAGTAACTTTAATATTGAATACCAGCATACAGAATATGACAACCAAAATATTGGCCCTAGAGAACATTCAAACCAGGGTGGCAGATTTGTATTCACATACTAATACATACTAATACCACGGCTGTAACAGCATAAGAAAGACTTAATAATCTCAGCGTTAATTTTAGTAGAGAAGCTAAAAAATTTTTAAAAAGGTTATGTATAAAAAATACGTAATGCCATCGTTACAAACGAAAAGTTATTGGACTACACAACATTGATTACTCTCCTATAATAATTTCAGGTTATTAAAATACATGCCGAGAATTGATTTTTGGGTATCATGAAAAAAATAGTACTTCAGTTTGATGCAAGTGTTCCACAAATTTGAAAACAGGTAATTTTTTCGATGTCATTTTTGTAATTTATTTCATATATTTAATTAAATGTTGATTGACTGCAGTTATTAGGTGGCATGTCCTGTAATTCAGCTACTTGGAGGTCTTGAGTTGTGGATAGTTATGAGAAATGGTCAGTGGATGTGAAATTCTCTAGTATGGATTAAAATCTGCATTATTGCAAATCACTTTTAGCAAGAAAAAAAATTATTGTACTTTTTCACCAGTTACAAGCGGTAGGCTTAGAAACAATTAGGTACTGTTGTTTCATCAAGACTTATTTTATTTTCAAATGATTCCTTTATTTCCCTTGGCACATCTACTTCACGTTACCTGCAGTAATAAATAGTTAATGATAAATCTTTAAATAGTTATCATTATTACTGTATTCTAATCAATAAATATAAATGCTGAACGAATTGTGTGAACGAGAAAATAATTTACTGTCAATACAGAACATTGGATACTAAATACGATGATTTAAAAGAGGACGCCAAAATCATATATCTGTTATTTAGATTTTTACTGCGGACACTTTCCATCACGATATTATGTAAAACAATGTTTCACGACATTTTGGGATCTGGAATCTGATCCCGTCCTCAGGTAAACTAATATCTAAAACGTAGCACAATTGACATAATCCAGACCAAACTGGTATAAAGCTGAAAACATAAAAGTTTAAAGCAGTTAAAAAACTTACAAACAAACCATACGCTAAACATTATGCACATAAGAAGCCAAACACGTCCACTCGTCACAGAGACTCAAAGACAACTGTTGTCTTACCTAAGTTGCTATTTAAAAAGGTAATCTAATCTCATCTGATTGTCATATATGCAAATAATCATTGAATATTGTTGGCCACTAACCATTTTATCTAAGCAAACTCGTCTCTTCTAACTTTTGTTATCTAATAACCAGCTGATTGAGATTGAAGATGCTAAAATTATTAGTATTAGAAAATGGGTTTAAAAGTTTTATTGACATTTTAAAAGTGATGAAATGTAGATTAATGAGGTCTTTTAGTTATTTTATTTCAAACAAATCTTGTGCAATTCAGTTTGGTACAGGTTCAAATAACATTACACGTACTTCCAATTTTTAACTCAGGACATTTTGTGTATCAAAGAATATAAATTTAAAATTTCAACCTAATGCCAGAGCGGTTTATCTGTTATTAGGCCATACAGAAATAAACATACACACATATACCAACATACATTAAAAGTTTTATCCTGCTAACAACAAAAACCACAACACATGGATGATCTCGTTTCATTAACCAACAATTATTGGTCTTACCTGGTCTCTGACCATTATCTGAGCTTGAAGAGTATCAGGAGACAATGGTGAGTTAGATGTGTAGGGGAGGAACACAATGAGTCCCACAAACTTGGCTATCAAGCAGGTGCTACTAACACATCCCATGATCTGTGATTTGCTCTCCTCAAAACCTGAAAAAAGGGATAACCTGAATCTGGAATTACAAGGATTTTATAGAATCGAATTGAAAAAAACAAGTCAAACCGAGATGAGGGGAAGTATGTCCCCTGCATTCTGTCTTCAAAGGCCCCAAAATATTATTGTGCTTGTTTAACCCTAGAAGTGGTAAGCCTTTAATAGTAACATAGCTGTAATTAAATATACCTTCTCAAAATATGAAGTATATACAAAAAAAGCATAAAACATGCCAACCCCCTTATAACCACTAACCACAAATGCAAAACAGGTGTCCACTGCAATCCCAATTAAGCCTACAAATGCCGTCAACTTCCACCCAAGCCGGCCACCGTTTATTTAAGGTGGGCCCCCCTTTTCGCTCTACCACACATTTGCAAACCAAACTGGGATTGCTCATGATCGGGATTCAAATCCTTGCACTTCCGAATGGCTAAAACGTTACACTCGTCAGTGTGGCGGTTTAACCAATACAGCCATCGTGCTTAGGAGTAGAAAGCCCTTACTTGGCTATAAGACATGCCCTATGGCAGTTTAGTGAACTGTGTGAGCAGGTTTGTTTGCTTGCCCTCAGAGGGTAACACGATAACGAAGGTGATAAATTCACTAAATTGACGACACATGCCTCCACCTGCCATTTCTTAACGAATTTGTAAATGTGACGTGAATTACGACTTTACCACTTCTAGGGTTAAATGAAAATTTATTCTTGCTTCTAACAGCAATTATACAGAGCTGATTAGATGTGGTCAATGTTTTGCACCAATATAAAATAAAAAAATCATGACGAGTTTGTCTGCCAATGCACAGGAGACGTAAATAAGATGTATATTTAATACAAAAACAGCGAGTTAGTATGGTGTAATAAACTTTATTGTGAGTAGAAAAATAAATTGAAATATCAAGAAATTTAGAAATATGTAGTAACATATTATTTAGTAATACCAGCATACCGACATACAGTCGGATAATAATTGATGATAGTAAATAAAATGATCTTAATCTTTTAATTTATAAATTAGAAAAATATGGAATTAAAAGTAACGCTTTAAAATGGTTTAAATTATTTTTATATGACAGAAAACAAATAGTAAAAATAAATGGGGTTTATAGTGATATCCTCAACGTCACTTTAGGTGTGCCACAGTGTGGAATTCTCGGACCGACCCTTTTTGTAATATTTTTAAATGATCTTTCATTTCATAGTTTGCATTCAAAAATTTACACTTTTGCTGATGACTGTAGCTTAGTATGTTCTGCTAACAATTTTAACTTGTTAGAAGTAAAAATTAGTCAGGATTTATTAAAAATTTCATACTAGATAAATAAAAATAAGCTTTTAGTCAATACAAACAAATCGAGTTCAATCATCTTTTCATATCCTTCCTGTCATACCTTCACCTATTTTCAAATATAAAGAAGAATTAACAATTAAATGTCATTCTCATTAGTGTTTGTATAGTTGCAACTGTGTCAACATTAAAATAAAAGATAACATGAAATATTTAGGATTATTTATTGATTCTGATATAAGATGGCAAACACATATGGAATTTTTTGTAAAAAACTGTGGTATAAATTACAGTTTATACCACATTAGAGGCTTCATGACTCTCTTGATTTGCGTACATTGTACATATCCTGGTTTGAGTCCACCTTGAGGTACGGTATTATTCCCTGGGGTGGAACTTTCAACATGATATTAAAACCATTAATAATTAGTCAGAAACTTGCTCTTCGTACTCTATGTAGTGTTAGGAAATTTCATCTCTCGGCCATTCAATTTCTTGAATGTTATGAATTTTAAATCAATTTATACATATGCAATTTTAATGTTTGTAAAGGAAAATCATCCTCTTTTCCAACAGGTTAATATTGTGTGAAATACAAGAATTCATATGTTGGTCTTTCCTCTTTGTAAAAATGATACTAGTAGACATTAATGTTATTTTAAATGTACATCAATGTTGAACTATTTTTCAAATAAACTAAATATTAGTGATGAAATAAATAAAAATAATGTTAAAAAATTCCAATTTTAATTGTTACAAATATTGTAAGTGTAATAATTACTGTAAGGAGAGGGGAAATTTTATTTTACTAAAAACTATATTTCTCATGTTTTGAAAAAAGCTAAGGTTCTCAATTTTTCTTATTGTTCAATTCATAGTGGAAAGATTTTTCTTTTTTTTTTGTTTGTGAATACGTCAGTTATGTAGTTCATAATTTTATAAGTAAATATTTATGTTACTTTATAATTGCTACAATTATTGTGAAACATTGTGATGCAGTGACTTAACACCAAAGGTAAGATTGCTTCAATCTTACAATGTGAATAAATAAACAAATTATATTTTTTTAAGCCGAGCGTGCCTAGGTGCACAAGGCAATTTGTTATTTGAGGAAGTTTTTTGATTTAAATAAAAGATTTTTGAATTGAATTTTGAAAAAAAAATGAGAGGCTCGGTTATTAGGTGGAAGGATAACGGAGCTTCAACTGTACTATTTTTTTGGTATTGTTAAAGAGGTTTATGGTCCAATTTTATTAATAACACCACTGGACTCATTAATGATTTTTTAAAACTAGATTAGTTACTACTAAAAAGTAAAGTTCCGTGTAACCTTCTGGCCAAAGTCTAATGTTAAGAGTTTTCAGGTCGCACTACTGCCTCTAACATGACCTAACGACTACTTATGTAGCCGGGACCAACGGCTTAACTTGCCTTCCGAAGCACGATGGCAGTCTGAGAAATTAAATTTCATATGTCATGACCAGGAATTTACCACCGGGTTTTTTGGGTGGTAGGCCAGTACTCTACCCACTCAGCTATGACTGCCACAATACTACTAGAGTTACTACTAGAGTAGTAAGAGTAAGTATCTGTATATTATTCAATGTCAAGCTGCAATTAATTGAACTATTCCACAGCTCATAGATGGGTAAGCTAAAACTCAAACTTGGCAATCCATCATCATTTTTGCCAACCATGCAAGACAGGGGCAAAGAAAAATGTGTTCATAATTTTGACACCTGGACCTGTGACAAAATGATTACATACTTTTTTTATGAATAATAATCATACCATTTTATGACTTCATTTTTTCATGACACTATTGACAGCACCATTAACCAAAATATTTAATATAAAATTACATGTTTATTCTAAACACTTCTTCTTCAAGGATTTCAGTCATACATAACCTTGGTTTATGAATAATGTCTAATATGATTGTACTAAACTTCCTGTGCTCTTTTACAAACACGTTTGGGTACCTGAACACACACACACACTTATATTCATATATCAGTGACAGTTTGAAATTTCTCTGTTAATTGAAAATGCTGCTGCAAACTATGAAGTACGTACAGTATTAAGGTTTCTGACTGCAAAAAACCGTTAACTGATACACATTTGTCGGGAGCTCTGTGAAATGTATGAAGAGGAAATTATCACTGAAGGTCGAGTATGTTAGTGGGTACTAAAAAAAAAAATGGCCGAACTAATGTTCAGGACGAAGAGTGAAAATGAAGACCCAGCATTGTGATTGTTCAACTTTCCCAACTGGGTTTTACACTTGACTCCACTAAAAGTAAAAAAAAATATCAAACAAGAACATATAACAACATAACAAAATATAAACTGTATATTAAATTTTGTATGGTGCTACGTGTTCACTAACAAAAGTTTACAACAAACATTTATTTCTTATTTGTTATTTAAGAAATATAAATATTTTTAACATCGTACAAGGTCTGTGACTCAACAGGGCCAAATTAAATGCATGTATTCATTCATTATAACGAAGAGCTTGTTTTTGTCTGGAGGACTCAATATAATATAATATAATATTTTTTTGCTAAATGATACATACACATTTTGATCCCAAGACAAAAGTAATGACTTGTAAACTTTGTAAACATAAATTTAAAATATAATAACTTACTTAAGCCATCAACAAAGAAATCTGTGTGGTCTAAAAGACGCAGACGATAGACTAGGCAATCTGTGACATGCTGCAGAAAAGTAGATCCCACAGACAGTTGAAGGAACTGTTGATAGAACTGCTGTTCAGCAGGGAAATTGGGAGGAGGCCGGGGACATCCTCCACTTGTCGCTGGTTTGCTAATTCTAGCCTGCAAGCGGCTCAGCTTGTTCCTTGACACTCCAACTAGTTCTAAGTCTTCATCAGGCTCACACTGCAAAATGATCCCTGGTTTGACTAAAATTAAATTACAGTTAACCCTTTGACTGCTGTTTAGCCAAGTACTATGCATAAAGTGCCAGGCAAAATCCTGCAATATTGTAAGTGTCTGCTAAAATATTTATATTGAAAAAACATTTTCTACCAAATTCAACGATTATTTTTTTGTTTTATTTGGTAAAAGGTGTATAATATGTATTTTTTACTTGAAATTGATAAGCTAACTACGTGTAAACAAAAATACTCTAACAGCTAGATTTTGCTAAACTCTTATAGTTTATAATTCACTTTTTTAACATTTTCTAACACTAAAATAATAGTCACTACATACATATAAATTACCAACAAAGTACTAAAAATAGTTTAGTGTAAACAAATCAACAAAATTAGCACAACATAAAATAGCAACTCTTACAAAACAAACTGCACATCTGTCTACAGCTAGTTCTCAGCTGTCAAACTGTTGTGTCAAGCATTAAAAGTATAAAAGTATAAAGTAATACTTTTATACTTGGCAAAATTACTCACACATAGACATAATAAAAGACCCAGTCAAAATCAATAGTGTATTTTGAAATTTGGAGAGCGCAATAGAGCCAGTATCCAATAAAAAACAACAAACTATATTAAATATGGATCATCTACTGGGTAGATGCCGGCACTTTATGCTTATTTCATATCGTCTACTAAGTAGATGGTGTGGCACTCAAAGGGTTAAACAACAGCCTGGAGCGTAGCTTGAGGTCCTGCATTAGGGACATGTTTATCCTTTTGAATCTAACAACAACAAGATTATATTACCTTCTTACTCTTTCACATTTACCTTTGTAAAATAACCATATAACTTACAATGATTACCCGAAGCTTGGTCATCCTGAATCACAGAAAAACATCAAAAATGAAACGGCTTGCTGAACTTAAGTCTAACCATTGATGGTAATAGTGGCCCAGTGCTGCTAACACAACTAAACTCGCGCTTGTACGCCAAATTAATGTTTAACGAAAATATTTAAAGTATTTTTTTTAGTTTTAATTAATACTCTGATTGTTTTAGTGTATTTCCCATATGGAAGAAGCTATTACTGTAGGTCTCATGGCCCGGGACCATGTTATTTTTTCTTCTTTAGGTGCCAGAGACCAAAAACAATAGTCGTTAAAATATATATATATATACATGTGTGTGTGTGTGTGTGTGTGTGTGAACACGTTAACTCTCGTATAAATGGTCTGATCGAGACCAAATTTGGTAGAGACGTCCTACATTTGCTCGGACGAGTTTGTAAACCAGACATATGGGTCAATCGGAACGGGTAGTTTGGGGGTTTTTTACCCCAAAATTATCTCTTTTTTAATATTATTATATATAATAATATTATAAATATTAATTTTAATATTAATTATCTCTATATAATATTTATAGAGTAATCAGATACCATTGAGTGCTTACTATTTTATGCTTGCTTCTTTGGCTTGCTCAATGGTTCAAGTAAAAACAGCTGCTGTTTATCTCTTAAAAGGTAAGATACATGTGTTGGAATTCAAAACAAAATTATTTCCCCATAAGATTAACATGGGAACTTTGAAGGAATATAGGGTATAGATTTATGGGAAAATCGTCAAAAACTATCAGACTTTCCTATTTTAGGCCTCAAGAACCAGTATACCGAATTTCAGTCTCCTAGGTAATCGGGAAGTGGGAGAATTAGTGATGAGTGAGTGAGTGAGTGAGGGCTTTGAATTTTATATATTAAGATGTTGATAAAACTTGGGTATAAATTGTCAAAATAAAAATCGTTTATGCTATAAATTCCCACTTTCAGTGTTCTTCAAAGCGGCATAAATGCATATGGATGCATAAATGGATGAACCTCAACCACATGAAGCTAAATATAAAGTTTTATCAAAAAATATTGGTTAATAAGTGAAAAAACTTTAGGAACTAAATTGTGTAGTTTTTTAAGCTAATTCTAATGGTGAAAGTTAAAATTTAAAAATTGTTAATTTACATATGAAAAACGCAATAAACCCAGTTTTTGAGTACAAACCCCCCCAAAATACCCGTTCCCATTGACCGATATGTCTGGTTTATCGACTCGTCCAAGCAAATGTAGGAATACACGTCTCTACCGAATTTGGTCCCGATCGGACCATTTTTACGAGAGTTATCGTGTTCACAGACACACACACACACACATACATATATATAAATTTTAAAGACCATTGTTTTTGGCCTCTTGGCACCTAAAGACAAAAAAAATAAGATGGTCTCAGGCATGAGACCTGCGGTAATAGCTTCTTCCCTATAGGAAATTCGCTAAAACAAACCAGAACAAAAGACATGTTTTGCGTGTTTGTGAAAAAGTGCAGTTCAAAAGTAAAGTATTTCATGTAATTATTCATTATTTAATATTAAGTTTGTTGAAATACCATAGTATTATTCCTTATATTTTTAGATAGCTAATTCATATAATATTTTGTGTTCAAAATAACCATTTAATAACCCTTCCTCAGAACAATTATCATTATTATGTAATATAATATTTATCTATTCTCCATAATTAATCCCTACCAAAATTCTCTTCATTCAATAAATTGAAATACCCCCGTCGCAGCAGACCTGCGTACTCAGCGAATTTCCAAATCAACAATATAATAATAATAATATTTGACAAGTTTTATAAAAATCTGTCCATAAACATGAGAATTATTTGCCTATTCTCCATAAGATTAACATGGGAAGAGTGTGCAGGTTTGCTGCTGTGAGGAACACTGAGAGTAGGCATTTATACCATTAAAAAGTTTTATTTTTAACACTTATACAAACTTTCATCAACATCTGTTCATAAATAAAGGGGTTTGCCTATTCTCCATATGATTAACATGGGAAAAGAGTATGCAGGTTTGCTGCCATGATAAACACACAAACTATGATTTTTAAGCATAAATGGATGAACCTCAACCACATGAAGCTAAATATCAAGTTTTATCCAAACATATTCATTAATATGGGAAATATTAATTTTTCCCTATCCTCCATAAGATTAACATTGGAGCCCCACAATACAACGTACTGTGTTTAGTTTTTTTAATATCTCGGTAACCGTTAGAGATAGAGAAAAACTTTAAGGAACTTAATTGTGTAGTTTTTTAAGCTGATTCCAATGGTGAAATATAAAATGAAAAATGTTTAAAAATTACATGTGAAAAACGCAAAAAAACCCCATTTTGGGGTACAAAACCCCCCCAAACTACCTGTTCCTATTGACCGATATGTCTGGTTTACGAACTCGTCCGAGCATTTGTAGGAATACACGTCTCTACCAAATTTGGTCTCGATCGGACCATTTTTACGAGAGTTATCGTGCTAACAGACACATATATATATATATATATATACATATATACATATATATATACATATATATATAAAAATTTTAACGACTATTGTTTTTGGACTCTGGGCACCTAAAGACGAAAAAATAACATGGTCCCGGGCTTAAGTCTTACCATGAGACCTACGGTAATAGCTTCTTCCCTATGGGAAATTCGCTAAAATCATATTTACCCTATCCATAAATCAAATAAATGTAAATCAACACACCTCTCATCATATATCATATCATATCATCATATATATATATATATATACACACACATATATATAAAATGTAGGAAAATTGCAATACATTAAAATTTACCATAATTTACAGTAATTCAAAATTAGTTCTTAAGGCCCTAAATTAAGTAACCAGTGATCCTGTGTCTTAACAATGCATGAACTGCAACACCAAGAAGAAAGAGAGAGTTCCCCCAGCCTTAGAAGAGGAAGGTCTTCTGCTGCTTTTCCAGTGTTAACGTTTAAATGTAATATAAAAATACCCCTGTCGCAGCAGACCTGCGTACTCAGCGAATTTCCAAATCAATAATATAAAAATAATATATGACAAGTTTTAAAAAAATCTGTCCATAAACATGAGAATTATTTGCCTATTCTCCATAAGATTAACAAGGCAAAGAGTGTGCAGGTTTGCTGCTGTGAGGAACACTGAAATTAGGCATTTCTACCATAAATAATTTTTATCTTAACATTTATACCAACTTTCATCAACATCTGTCCATAAATAAAGGAGTTTGCCTATTCCCTATATAATTATTATGGGAAAAGAGTATGCAGGTTTGCTGCCATGATGAACACATAAACAATGATTTTTAAGCGTAAATGGATAGATCTTAACCACATGAAGCTAAATATCAAGTTTTATCCAAAAATATTCATTAATATGGGAAATATTAATTTTTCCCTATCCTCCATAAGATTAACATTGGAGCCCCACAATACAATGTACTGTGTTTAGATTTTTTAATATCTCGGTAACCATTGGAGATAGAGAAAAACTTTAAGGAACTTAATTGTGTAGTTTTTTAAGCTGATTCTAATGGTGAAATATAAAATTAGAAATTTTTAAAAACTACATGTGAAAAACGCAAAAAACCCCATTTTGGGGTACAAAACCCCCCCAAACTACCCGTTCCCATTGACCGATATGTCTGGTTTACGAACTCGTCCGAGCATTTGTAGGAATACACGTCTCTACCAAATTTGGTCTCGATCGGACCATTTTTACGAGAGTTATCGTGCTAACAGACACATATATATATATATATACATATATATATATATATATATATAAAAATTTTAACGACTATTGTTTTTGGACTCTGGGCACCTAAAGAAGAAAAAATAACATGGTCCCGGGCTTAAGTCTCACCATGAGACCTACGGTAATAGCTTCTTCCCTATGGGAAATTTGCTAATAACACAGTTACTTATTCACTACATCTCCAGGAGTTTTTTTCATTTGTTTAATTATTTATGATTTTAAGGGTAGTTTACCCCAAAAAATGTGAAAAATCAAAATTTCTCAAAAATTCCTCTAATGATTTTGATTAAAAATTTACAGTTTATTGGAAACAGAGTACATGCCACCACCTGCATGTCTCTAAAAATTACGGTTAAAAAGTTATAGACTTTAAATGTAAAAAAATATTTGTTTTAACTTTTTAGCGAAAACAACAAAAGTAAAGTGTAATTTTACTATTACCATTAAAACCAGCTTAAAAACGTAAACAAATTAGTATTTTGAACTATTTGTCTACGACTAACTGTTCCAGAGAAAAGTTAAATTTACTGTCCATGATAAACTCAGTACATTGTCTGAGAGCACCCAATGTTATTCTTATGAGGAATATTAAAAAATCAATTTCTTTCTTATTTTTAAATCATTTTCCATGAAACGTAAGGTCACATCACCCAACAAAATCACAAAAAATACTAAGTATTACTGGGAAGGAGGGGGGCATAACATTCTAACAATTAATTTAACTTTGTTTCTCTTGTTGTTATTTTAAGTCATTTATGATTATTTTTGAAACAGTAATAATTTTAAAATTATATTTAGATTCTGATTAAAGAATATGATAGTTTTATTACAGATTGTTGTTTTTAAATTTACTTAAGGGAGAAAGTATGTGTTAGTCCACTGATATTGTTTATTTTATTTGTGTTACAAGATCCCTAAATATATGTGAGCTGAAGAGTGACTACAGTATGGTAAAATCCTCCATCTTCATTTTTACCTAACGACTTAAGACTCCTAATTAACCAAGTCTAAATTTAGGTTAATTGAAACTTTCCTAACTATACTTTTAACTTTCCTATTTTTTCAAATCTTAAATGAAGTCAAACTATTTATTATATATATATATTCAGTGCATATTGGGCTTAAGGACAATTCAAAATCCATATTATTATTATAAGTTAAGCTTATTAAATTAGAAATTCGGACAATCATTTATCTTTATCAAATTTTATTCAAGTCAGAACAATTTCCCTGACCCTGAGATAAGAATCCACGTTACTAATGAATCATCAATTTAATCAAAAGACAATATTGAAATATTTCTATTATAGGCATAGCTGTCAGTTTTGTTTTCTCAATAAACATTGTATTGTAAAATCAAAACCAAGAGTGTTGTTATTGTCATCATTATTACGTATTAAATAAAGAAATCAAATAAAATAAAAAGTTAAAATTTAGTAAAAGATATATCAACCAAAAGATAAAATATACAAGTATCAACTCTTAAGCTCTTGTAAAATCTGATTTTCTAATTAATTAGTTTTGACAAAATTTATCTATTTGTATTATATCACCTCCAACGGTTTCTTTTTTTGACCTTAACTGTCCCCAAAGTGCATATTTTTTATTCAAAATTCTTTTTGTTTGTGTTAAGAAAAGTAGATTAAAGAGAGAAAAATATTTATTAAACCTATTTTAAGTAGTAAAATTTGAGTTAAACTTACATTTTTTTCATTCGTCTTCTGAACCAAAAAAGTACCACAATAGCCTTTTATACACCAATGAATCTTTCCAGTCGCCAGATAAAAACAAACAGCTGCAAAGTCAGCTGTTAAGGTTTTGAGTTGTCAATAACGTCGCTTACAAACACAAAAGTATAAAGAAACTGTTCATAAATGAATGCAGCGATATAGCACTACAAACAATAACAAAAACAATTTTTTACCGGGCAATAATATATCACATCAGTGGTCCTTTTTTTTAGCAATTTTTGGCTGACGACATATGTTGGCAAAAACTGTTAAGGGTTTAACACAGATCAAAATATAATTTAAAAAAGATAATTTTATATTGGACTTTCATATACAGCCTTACCTTGATACTTGTCATCTGAGAACAAAATAGTCTTGCTAGGTGCATCATATTCAAAGGGTCTCTAGAAAGAGATAAAAGGGTTTGAACTCTTTGGGGAAATCGTTTTAAGACCCAAATATTATCAGAGTTTTTTGATTTCCACTCATGAAGGATTTCATAAAACCCATCCCGTTGCTTTTTGAAACAGTTGAAGTTCTCCAGGGAGGAAAAGTTGTCTTTGTTGTCAGTTTCACTGTGATACAGCACTGGCCTATTCCCATCTAGTATTCCATTTCCACTGAATGTGGAAATATTTGTGTCCTTTGGGTCCTAAAGAATAAATAACATTTGAGAAACAAACTTTCGTAGATGTAAATTATTTTTTATAATACGTCACCAAAATATAATGAATCCCAAAACATATTGTTTATAAGTTTGAATATATTTTCTTCTTGTTATAGTGTTGTGCCAACTTAGTCAACATATGTGGGTAGGAGCACTTGACAATTTTTTATTTAATTTTTTTGATCATTTAATAAGTTCTGTGTTACAAATTAAGTGTTATACTGCTTTAAAAAAGTATGATACTGATACAACACATGGATGTATCAGAGGTATGTTTGACTCAGAGGTCTTCTTGTGAATTGAGGACAGTAATAAATAAATGTATGTAAACATTGGGCAAACAACAAAATCCTAACAGATAGACTTACAACAGACAACCTTAAAACATATATATTTAGATTTTATTATTGTTTATGTTATTATTTTGTAACTTCTTTGGCTATTTAGTAATTACCTTTTCTGAGCAACACGCTGGTCAGATATGGTATTTGAGTAATGTCTTAATTAATGATTCTGGTAAATGAATCACTAATCTTTGTCCGTAACAAATCAAATTAACACTATTTGTTAAGAAAACACTATTCTCAGAGTTTACCTAAACTATTTTGTTTCAAAAGTATGGTCAATTGAAGTGTAACTGCTCTCGACTTATGTTATGGGTTACCTACAAACAATTTTTGCTATAGTTAAAGCTACAAACTCTAAAGTCAGGCCTGGTGGACTTGGAGCCTGGGTTTGGGGTTCCTCTTTTTAGCAATGTCAGCAGTAGAAGTAACAATCAACCAACATCCTGCGGAAGGTAATTTTCCTCATTCTCGTCCCTGTCAACTCCGCAATAGGTCTCTCTGAACTTAGCCAAGTGTATTGTTCTTAGTGGTAGAAAACAGTGTGTGTGTAATTGTTATATCCTACTTATTTGTGAGACACCAACCCAACTACTATATGGGACGTGGGTGTTTTAAGGTGAATATGAGTGAAGGTTCAGCATAATGGATTTCATAGCCTCTAGCTGTGCTGACAAAGCTTAGCTTCATTTGCCAGGATCATTAGTTAATAGCCTACCGAATAATGGGCTGAAGTGATTTCAAATCAGCTAATAATTAATTTTATGTTTTCAAAGAGATTTTTATTTCAATGCACTCTTTGGAATATTCTAGCCTTATAAGAAACACAATTACCTTGAGTTCAGCTGCTTTGATCAACCGAGGAATCAGCTCAGGGAGGAATAATGATAATCTTGGATTCTCACAAAGTAATCTAATGGTACCTTTATCAAAACATTGAATAGTGTGCACTTGTTTGTCTATCACATATGCAGAAAACATTACACAGTCATGAACAGAACAAAGAACATTTTTTGTTTCTATTTGTCCTTTTGACAGCATTTCTGCATTAGAAAAGGTTGTTAAATCATTTGACCTTTCAGTCAAACATAACCTTTCTAACAGGTTATTGCAATATCCACTATTAACACTATTCTCTATTATATCAGTACTAATAATTCTTTTGGGAGAACTGACACTAGTAGGAGCCTTTTCCCTGTATCTAGCTGTGAGTAGAGTGAATACATTATAAATTTCCAATGTAAAATTAGGTACTAAATTTGCATCCAAACAAGTACTGTAAACTGATGCTAGTCTTATGATTTTCTCAATACTAGTTACTAATTTTGGATCAGGATCTACTAAATCACATTTCACATTCTGGGGGCTGATTTCTAAGTAATGCACTGTCTTTTCCCCTGAGGCATTTGAACATAGTGAATGGTTCAGATTTGCCAAATCTTGCTCTTTATCATCTATATAATTTATTGTATTTGATTGATTAAAAGATAAATCATTTGTAGACTTATCCTGGAGAGACTTCAGATTTTGTGTTCTTTTTTGTTTCAACAAAGACCTTTCCTCATCAAAATTTAATTGTTCTTGTACTTCAGTAGGTAAGGAAGGAAGAGGAACAAAAGGCCGACTTATTGATCCAAAGGATATTTGATTTTCTCTTTTACTACCTGAAACAAAGTAAAATTGAAGTAGTTAAAAGATCAGAGTCATATTTATATTTATATAGGGTCTGAATGTGAAAAATGTACATGCTTCAATATAGATTCAATAGTGCGGATGTTAATCCATACCAGAGAATATCACATCCACCAACCATCACTCATAACTAAACACAGTTTGTGACCTCCAAGTAGCTGGATCACAAAATTCCACCGTCCCAGTTATACTTATACCTATATCAATAACATTTCATGGTTTGGCAAACTAGTAATCAAACCCCTACAATTAATTTTGAAGGGTTGCCAATGTTACAAAATTTATTGAATCAGCTACCTATTGGTTTGCATTTACAACAAAGGTGATAAACACTTAAGCAGTTCTTATAAAAATGGTCTGATGAGATATGGTATTTTAGCCAAATCTTAATTACAATGTGTTGTGAATCATTAGTTAATTTATAATCAGCTGATCATATGTTTTTGTACACTACTTCCGCAATCGTTGGATCATATTGGAACTCGACCTCCTATTTCTCTAAGTAAAGCATTAACAGACATCCAAATAAATGGTTTTACGACAACCAGTTTAATTGATACAGGTAGTTCCCATAGCTATATAAGCCTACTCTTTGCTCAACAAAAAGGGTTTAAGATTCATCCAGAATATGGTTGCGTGTCAATGGCATCGACTGGTTTGAAATCTGAACTCAAAGGGTTTGTTATTGCCGACAATAAATTGTCCGGGTTTGACTATCCTAAAGTAAAATTATCTGTTATGAAGGACTTGTGTGCGGATGTTCTGATAGGACATGATATTATGAAAAACCATTCCTCAG
Source organism: Nephotettix cincticeps (assembly GCA_023375725.1). Taxonomy (NCBI): domain Eukaryota; kingdom Metazoa; phylum Arthropoda; class Insecta; order Hemiptera; family Cicadellidae; genus Nephotettix; species Nephotettix cincticeps. Next base: position 78,311,337 of record CM041791.1, on the reverse strand, counting down.
TTCACATAAATTTTAATGGCCAGTTTGATTCCCTCAGAATCTCTAATTCGATCCCTGCTTCTGTCACACCACCTAAATTATTCTCTAACCTCTCTCCTGATTGTAAGCCAATCACAACACGGTCTAGGCGTTTCTCACAAGAAAACTTTGAGTTCATAAGTGGTGAAATTTCTAAGCTAGTAAGTGAAGGGATCATAGTAGAAAGCAATTCTCCTTGCCGTGCACAGGTATTAGTCTCCAAAAGTGAAAACCATAAAAAAAGAATGGTAGTCGATTATTCACAAACTGTGAACAAATTCACATTGTTAGATGCCTATCCCTTACCTAACATTGATGCTTTGGTTCATAAAATCGCTAATAACAAAGTTTTTTCCACCATTGATCTAAAATCAGCATATCACCAGATTCCTATCTCACAGGAGGAGAGAATGTTTACAGTATTTGAAGCTGGTGGAAAGCTGTATGAATTCACCAGAATACCTTTTGGTGTAACCAATGGAGTTGCTTGCTTCCAGAGGATTATTGATAAAATAATTCTTGAGGAACGACTCCAAGGAACGTTTGCATATCTAGATGATATCACAATTTGTGGCAACACCCAAGCTGACCATGACATTAACCCTAGAAATGGCAAAGTCGTAATTTACGACGCATTTACATATTCAATAAGAATTGGCAGGTGGAGGCATCTGTCGTGAGTTTAGTGTACTTGTTCAACACAATCGCCTACGAGACCGTCTTGCCCTCTGGGGGCAAACAACCGAAACTGCTCTCGTAGTACACGAGCCTGCCACCGAGCAGGTCTATAACCAAGTAAGCGCTTTCTACTCCTAGGCACTGATTGTCCGAGCCGGCTAACGCGCTACGCTGTCGAGCGTAAGGTTCTAGCCATTCGGAAGTGCTAGGGTTCGAATCCCGACCATGAGCAATCCCAATTTGGCTTGCAAATGTGTGGTAAAGCGGAGTGGAGGGCCCACCTTAAATAAACGGTGACCGGCTTGGGATTGCAGTGGACACCTGTTAGCGAATTTCCCATAGGGAAGTAGCAATTACCGTAGGTCTCATGGCAAAAGTTAAGCCCGGGACCATGTTATTTTTTCTTCTTTAGGTGCCCAGAGACAAAAAACAATAGTCGTTAAAATTTATATATATATATATATATATATATGTATATATGTATATGTGTATGTGTCTGTTAGCACGATAACTCGCGTAAAAATGGTCCGATCAAGACCAAATTTGGTAGAGACGTGTATTCCTACAAATGCTCGGACGAGTTTGTAAACCAGACATATCGGTCCATGGGAACGGGTAGTTTGGGGGGGTTTTGTACCCCAAAATGGGGTTTTTTGCGTTTTTCACATGTAATTTTTAGAAATTTATAATTTTATATTTCACCATTGGAATCAGCTTAAAAAACTACACAATTAAGTTCCTTAAAGTTTTTCTCTATCTCCAACGGTTAGCGAGATATTAAAAAATCTAAACACAGTACGTTGTATTGTGGGGCTCCAATGTTAATCTTATGGAGGATAAGGAAAAATTAATATTTCCCATATTAATCAATGTTTTTGGATAAAACTACATATTTAGCTTCATCTGGTTAAGATCTATCCATTTATGCTTAAAAATCATAGTTTTTGTGTTTATCATGGCACCAAACCTGCATACTCTTTTCCCATATTAATCATATAGGGAATAGGCAAACTCCTTTATTTATGGACAGATGTTGATGAAAATTGGTAAAATGTTAAGATAAAAATTATTTATGGTGGAAATGCCTAATTTTAGTGTTCCTCACAGCAGCAAACCTGCACACTCTTTTAAATGTTAATCTTATGGAGAATAGGCAAATAATTCTCATGTTTATGGACAGATTTTTATAAAATGTCATATATTATTATTTATAATTGATTTTGAAATTCGCTGAGTACGCAGATCTACTGCGACGGGGGTATTTTGCTTTTGTGGCTAGTGGTTATAAGGGGGGGGCATGTTTTAAGCTTTTTTTGTTTAAACTTTGATATTTCAAGAAGATATTAGTAATTATTTTTATGTTACAGTTAAGAGTAAAAAGCTTGCCACTTCTAGGGTTAATCTCAAAAGATTCATGAACTGTGCTAAGAAATATGGGTTAGTCATCAATGAAACCAAATGTATTTTATCAAAAGAGTCGGTAAACATTCTAGGACACTTGGTAAGTCATAGAACCATCAAGCCTGATCCAGAGAGGATGCAGCCTATGCTTGATTTGCCTGCTCCCAAAGACCAAGCTTCACTTAAACGTATTCTGGGTTGTTTTTCTTACTATTCCAAATGGATTCCCCGTTTCTCTGATAAAATACACAGACTGGTAAATTGTAATTCATTTCCTTTATCCACAGAAGCCTTGGAAGACTTCATTGCCATTAAACAGGATATTTCAAACTCTGTTATCACTATCATAAACCATAATGCCCCTCTAGTAGTTGAAACGGATGCTTCAGACTTCGCCCTTGCAGCTACCTTAAGCCAAGGTAACCGACCAGTTGCTTTCTTTTCCAGAACATTGACTAAGGGGGAGAAATTTCAATCTGCTGTTGAAAAAGGGGCAGCTGCCATAATGGAAGCTTTAAGAAAATGGAGAGTTTTTCTTTTAGGGAAACCTTTTAAGCTGGTAACAAATCAGAAAGCACTATCCTTCATTTTTAACGAGAAACAGTCAAATAAGATCAAAAACGACATAATAATGAGATGGAGGCTGGAACTATCCCCCTACGAATTTGAAATTGTCTATCGACCTGGATGCAAAAACTTGAAAGCTGACATGTTGTCTCGTGCCTGTGGTGCGACTAGCAATATCAATAAGCTGTATAAGCTTCATGAAAAAATGTGTCATCCAGGAGTCACTAGGATGTTTCATTGGCTTCATAGCAAAAACCTACCCTATTCCCTTGAAGAAGTAAGAAGAATGACATCTGAATGTCCTGTATGTGCAGAGATCAAGCCAAATTTTGTGAAATATCAAGGTAATCTCATAAAGGCAACCGCTCCCATGGAGAGATTGAATATTGACTTTAAGGGTCTTGCCCCATCAAGTTCTCGTAAACATTACATTCTCACCATAGTTGATGAATACTCTCGATTCCCTTTTGCATTTCCTTGTCCTGATATGACATCCTCCACGGTCATAAAATGCCTGACCAAAATGTTTATGCTCTTTGGTCTTCCTGCATTTGTTTACTCTGATAGAGGTTCTTCATTTTTGTCACATGAACTAACTTCTTTTCTCCACTCAAACAGAGTGGCAACTAGTCTCTCTTCGCCATACAATCCAAGGGGAAATGGTCAGGTTGAAAGATACAATGGGATAATTTGGAAAACGATTACCCTAGCCCTCAAAAGCAAACAACTTCCAATCAACCGGTGGGAAACAGTTCTAGATGAAGCCCTGCACTCCATCAGATCTCTTTTGTGTACAGCAACTAATTGCACTCCCCATGAAAGATTTCTATCGTCCTATCCTCGACGAACTTCGAATGGATCCACAATGCCTTCATGGTTATTGAGCCCTGGACCTGTACTCGTAAAGAAGAATGTTCACCCCAGTAAATATGATGACCTCGTTGAAGAAGCTGAGCTACTGGAAGCAAATCCTGAATACGCTTTCATAAAAAGGAAAGATGGGACTGAATCGTCTGTGCCTTTACGCCATTTAGCACCTCGAGGAAACATTGATCTGGCCGTAGATGAAGAAGTGACACAACTTCAAGTAGACAACGTAGAAGTTGAAAGAAACCGAGAAGCGGCAGATGAGAGTGAAGCTGAAATTGTGAAAGAAAACGAACAAACGAGCGGCCGACGTCCTACTCGTACTAGAAGACTACCGATCAAATTCCAAGACTTTGTAATCCCCAAAAATTTGGCAGGGGAGAATGTTGTGAATCATTAATTAATTTATAATCAGCTGATCATATGTTTTTGTACATTGTAATGTTTTTGTTTTGATTATTTACTGTCCAGTTTTATCCAATACTATAATACGAGCAAGGTTTATATATATATATATATATATATATATATATTTGCACACGGATCTCGAAAACGGCACCGAGGAATTTCTTTAAATTTTCGAAATAACTAATTTCCGAGTAGAAAATATGTTCTAGATAGGTCTAATGTCCAGGAAAATTTGTGTTTTCTTGTAATATTGAGTTTAAAATCTAAAAATTTAACATTACACTATGGAGAATAAAATGTAAACAATACAAACCAAAACAGCTGTTTATAACCGTTAGACAGTTCTTGATTGAAGATGGTGGGGAACAATATGTGAATAGAGGTTTTTCATAAATATTTATTTTATGTATGTAATAAATGTAAAATTATCAGGTTACTAAACAATTTGTAAAAACTTAAGGGTAACATAACTGTGCAAAATAAAAGCAGGAAAGAGTATTTCCAAAATCTTCCGTGTTTTGATAGAAAACGTATTTGTTGTATTGCTTGAAGCCACTGTAACAAACCAATTAATATGTGTAAATTATATTTCTCTTTGATTTTCAATCCTCATTCCGTTTATATCAAAATCAGTTGGTCACAGGCTAATAATAACTGTATGGATAGCTAAACAGTAAATGATCGGCTAAAACATTTGAGGTTGGCTAAAAGCCAACTCATTTGCTCATTTGGCAGTCGCCGTAGTCCAGCGGTAGTGTGTTGGCCTCGTAATATGAAGGTCGTGTGTTCTAACCCCATCAGGGGCAATACTTTTTGTACAGTGCTATATTAATTATGGTGTATTAAATCGGTTTCATTTAAACCACATAAATGTTTTCATTGAGTAATAAATGTGTTTTAATTTTTCTAATTAATTTTTATAATACATGTATAAACAAGCAAAGCTCGGTCACCAGGTACTAAGTTATTAAAAGTCTAAGTTTGGGTTATTTTATGTATTATTTCTTACCACAATGGAACCTTGATAAATTGAATTCCAAGGGAAACGGGAAAAATTTGAATTAACGAGTATTTCGAATAAAAGAGGTTCGTTTTATCAAGGTTGACTTTCCCTCAAGATGATTTATAGAGGTTCAAACGTGTAAAATTAATATTATATTAAGCCAGAAATAAACCAGGGATACAACTAATAAAACTAGCCTTAAGACAAATTGGCAAAAACATTGGGTAAAGTGAGGAATTCAGTAGTTTAAAACGTCATTGTAGCACTCGTGCAGTTACTCTAATAAAATCAGCAGCTACCTATAACCGAATTTCCCATAAGGAAGAAGCTAGGACTCATGACAAGACTTAAGCCCGGGACCATATACAAATCATGTTAACACAAATACCCCGTCACAGCATTCCTGCGTACTCAGCGAATTTCCAAATCAATAATAATATATAACAGGTTTGATCTATATCCGTAATAAATAAGAGAGTTTGCCTATTCTCCATAAGATAACATGGGAAAGAGTATCCAGGTTTGCTGCTATGTGAAACGCTGAAAGTAGGCATTTTTAAAATAAACTATTTTTATTTTGACCATATGCTAAGTTTTATCAATAACTGTCCAAAAATAAATGAGTTTGCCTATTCTCCTTAAGATTAACATGAAAAAGAGTATGCAGGTTTGCTGCTGTGAGAAACACTGAAAGTAGGCATTTCTAGCATAAATAATTTTTATTTCAACCATGTATACCAAGTTTCATTAAAAAACGCAAAAAACTCAATTTATGAGTATGAAACAATTCGTACCCTTTTTTCATTCTTTACTGGCAACATCTTTCGGCATTTATACCATTTTCAATCCATAAATTGCCTAACCTATTTTAAATTACAATTTTTATAAATTGTGTTTACAATGTTAAGTAGATGAGATATGAATTGTATCATATGTTAACTTTGGACATACTAGTTTCTAAATCTTCTTTTGAAATGGTCAAAGTTTAATAAAATACTGGCATAGATATGTCGATGATATACTTTTGTTTATTTGAAGGAAATATAGAAGAAAGTGAAAAATTACTGCAATACCTTAACTCATTATCTAATGTCTCTAACCATCTCTAAAAAAAATTTTTAAAATATAAAAAAATTGAATGAATTGGGGATTTATAGTGCAACTATACCATTTCTGAACATAATCTATATAAAAAACATTTTCCTCCAATACTAAAATAGTTAGCTCACTAAGGGTTAAAGCAATATGTTTGGCCTATGCTTATATTTCCATTGCATTCATCTCCATTACAAAAGATTAAACTTAGATCAGACAGATAAAATAATAAGGTCTGCAGTAAAGGAAATGTGTGATTTTCCTGATTACACTCCCAAAGCAATGTTCTACAGCAATACAAAGGTGATATGACTTGGCCTTGAGAAATAATTTCTTGAAGCAGCATTACGACACATTATATCATTTTAAAGGTTTTAAAATGTACTAACAACAAGTACCTACAAGGCCTCGTGGATTTCAAGTGTGAGTAAATATATTTTCTCAAAATGCTAAATTTATATAAAAAAGTCAGGACATTCCGAGTACAAAGAAATTGAGAGAAATATTAAGTGAAGCTGAATTCCATAATTGGATGAAATTGCCATTTAAGGGTAGAGGAGTAGGCTAGTACTTTATAGAGAAAAAAATAATAAAACTTTTGTCAAAGGTAAAGGACGGACAGAATGAGAATCTAAATGTTATTAAAAAATGATAGGGGATGTAGCACCAGCTAGAAGTCTGCGAGGCAGATCGAAGGATGGCAACCAGGGCTGACACTGTTCCAACACTGAGAAGTAAGTTTTTGAAACACTTCCTCATATCATGGACAAAGCCCGCACAGCAGTCTTTTAAGAAATTCTAGACACAGAGAAATTATATCAATAATAGTGGAACAACTAAGAAGCAAAGGAAAAAAAGAGGTCTTCGAGTAAGTTACTATTCTGGAAGAGTTACTGCTCGGTCAATAAGAAGAAGCGACATCATTGTCATTGATAGAAACAATAGCAAAGCTAACATTATTGACTTAACAATTAGATTTTAATCTAGTGAAAACCAAGCAGAACAAGTCAACAAAGAAAAGAAAAAATATGAAAAAACAATTGGTTATTTTCAGGAAAGATACAACATAAAAAAATGTTCATTTGCTACTCCCGATATCTGACTTTTTGACCGTTCCAACCATAACGCCATGGACCATGGTCAGATATGGGATCTACTGTAAAAGCATTTAAAATCTCCAATGCATCAGAACTTAATACACAATAATAAAAAATAGACACAAGTTATATTAGAGACTCCTTGTACTGAATATAAAACAATTAATAATTTCTATGGGGGCATCTAATGACAATATGTGACTTAGTTAACTACTGTTACTGAACAAGTTACAACAATTAATTCTAGCTTGAACATCACAAAATTAATACTACCTCAACATAAACAAAATAATACTCAATTTGGTTGTCAAAGGATTTTGGAGCGAAAGGTTTTGATTTATTTTAAGAAATACTTTGAAAAGAGATTTCAATAATTCTGTAAATCACCCAACCATTCTGCCTTTTAGCGAATTTCTCATAGGGAAGAAGCTATTACCGTAGGTCTCATGGTAAGACTTAAACCCGGGACCATGTTATTTTGTTGTCTTTAGGTGCCCAGAGTCCAGAAACAATAGTCGTAAAAATTTATATATATACATATATATGTTTGTATATATGTGTATATATATATATATATATATATATATATATATATATATATATATATATATATATGTCTGGAGGAACATGATAACTCTTGTAAAAATGGTCCGATCGAGACCAAATTTGGTAGAGACGTGTATTTCTACAAATGCTCGGACGAGTTTGTAAACCAGACATATCGGTCATTGGGAACAGGTAGTTTGGTGGGGGTTTTGTACCCCAAATGGGGTTTTTTGAGTTTTTCACATGTAATTAAAAAAAATTAATTTTATATTTCACCATTGAAATCAGCTTAAAAAACTACACATTTAAATTCCTTAAAGTTTTTCTCTATCTCCAACGGTTACCGAGATCTAAACACAGTACGTTGTATTGTGGGGCTTCAATGTTAATCTTATGGAGGATAAAAAAAAAATTAATATTTCACTTATCGATCAATCTTTTTGGATGAAACTTTATATTTAGCTTCATTTGGTTGAGATCCATCCATTTATATTTAAAAATTATAGTTTATGTGTTTATCATGGCAGCAAACCTGCATAATCTTTTCCCATATTAATCATAGTACCTGGTGACCGAGCTTTGCTCGGATAGAATAAGACATGTTCTTACAAGTTAATTAGCAAAATTAAAACAAATTTACTGATCAATGAAAACATTTATGTGGTTTAAATAAAACCGTTTTCATACCCCTTAATTAATATGGCATAAATACTGAACAAAAATATAGCCCTCGGGTGGGGATCGATCACGCGACCCTGAGTACGAGAGATCTGAGCGCTACTAACTGAGCTACGGCGTCGGCCAAGTTTGCGTCGTCGTTTAAGGGTTTTTGGAAAACCTCAATTGTTTTAGCTAATCTTATACTGAATTTAAATGTCCATACAGTTTGTTATTATTATCCTGTGATCAACTGATTTTGATAGAAAAGGAATGAGGATTGAAAAGCAAAAGAGAAATTTAATTTACACCAGTTAATTGGTTTGTTACAGTGGCTTCAAGCAATAGAATGAATACCTTTTCTTTCAAAACACATAAGATTTTGGAAATAATTTTCTCTGCTTTTATTTCGCACAGCTATTTTACCCTTTAGTTTTTACAAATTGTTTAGTAATTTGATTATTTTTCATTTATTACATACATAAAATAAATATTAATGCAAAACCTCTATTCACATATTGTTTGCAACCATCTTCAATAAACAACTGTCAAACGGTTATAAACAGATGTTTTGATTTGTATTGTTTACATTTGATTCTCCATAAGCGTAATGTTAAATTTTTAGATTTTAAACTTAATATTACAAGAAAACAAGAATTTTTGTGGACATTAGACCTATCTAGAACTTATTTTCTACTCAGAAATTAGTTATTTCCAAAATTTAAAGAAAATCCTTAGTGCTGTTTTCGAGATCCGTGTGCATATATATATATATATATATATATATATATATATATATATATATTTGATTATGTAGTTCACAAGTAAGGGCAGCTAATATAGTTATTATTAAATTAAAAGAACTTGAACTCCCTTTAAACATTTTATTTTCATGATACACTGTGTATCATGAAAATAAAATGTTTAAAGGGAGTTCAAGTTCTTTTAATTTAATAATATATATATATATATATATATATATATATATATATATATATACAAACCTTGCTCGTATTATAGTATTGGATGGGGAATAGGCAAACTTCTTTATTTATGGACAGATGTTGATGAAAGTTGGTATAAATGTTAAGATAAAAATTATTAATGGTAGAAATGACTACTTTCAGTGTTTCTCACAGCAGCTAACCTGCACACTCTTTCCCATGTTAATCTTATGGAGAATAGGCAAATAATTCTCACGTTTATGAACAGATTTTTAAAAAACTTGTCATATATTATTATTATTATAGCTTATTAGCTTCATGTCGTTGGGATCCATACGTTTATGCAAAAAAACATAGTTTATATGTTCCTCACAGCAGCAAACCTGCATACTCTTACCCATGTTAATGTTACGGAGAATAGGCAAATACTCTAATTGATCAACAGGTATTGATTGATCAATTTTGTCACATACTTGTCTTATAATTGCCATATTATTGATTTGGAAATTCGCTGAGTACACAGGTCTGCTGCGATGGGGGTATTTAAGGTTATGAGGTGCAGTCAATTAAAATAGCTCAAGAAAAAGAATATTACAATATGAATTTGATGAATCTAGAAATAAATACATGAATAAAATATTCGTACAAGTCTTGAGAAAAACACTTCAAAGCTAGATTAAAAAACGATAAATCTATAAAAACTTAATAATTTTTTTTAAACTAAGCAAAATTCCAGGAAAGCTGATAGAATTCAAGAACAAAAACTTAAATTCAAGGACATCAAGCAAAATTCAAGGGGTTTTCCAGGATTCCCAGGACAACCCTAAAATTCCAGGGTTTCCAGGACGTGGGAACCCTGAGCTATACTCTAGCTCTGTTACTTGAAAAAAAAACTTAATTTGACTATAGAGAGGGAAGGGAAGTCACCCGCTCTGCGCCTAGTGAACATGTGTGCTGTGTTTTGGTGCCTTCCTCCACCACCACCAATGTTACGGCCACAGGTGGCTGCTTGGTGGACTAAGAGTTTTTCTTCAACATCAGTTGGTGTGGGTGTTTGAATTTAATAAAAACTCAATTTTACCCTAGAACTCATTACAACAATTACAAATAAAGCTACACAGATTGCATATTTTGTAACTAAACCATATGCATATCGGATTGAAATTGTCCAATAAGATTCATACAAAGTTTGTTTGCGCTACATTGCTGGGATAAAAAATAACACATTTGACAAGATTTTTGGTGGTGATAATGAAGGCTCACTTTTTCATTGAGATAAGATATGATTACTCAATTTTATATGAAATTAATATATATATACATATAATATATTATTATTATTATTATTTATATTATATGTATATATAATAAATAATATTGTTAAATATTTATTTCATCATGTGTAAGTTAAGGTTGTGTCAATTGTGTCTAAATAATTGTATTATCTATATTGTTGAGGAATAAATTTCTGTTTCATTCATTCATTCATTCATATATATATATATATATATATATATATATATATATAATATACCGGGTGACTTTAGCCCTTGACCATAATGACAACCTATCAACACTGCCCATTAAACATAGAACTTTTCACATTTAAGATGAAAGACTGGTCAAGTGGACCCTGTATTTTTCATTTTTAGGCCTCTTTTGTGTGTGGTGTTTTAGGCCTTTTTTTACCTGTTAATTATTGTTTTAACCTGTTTTTTACCTGTGTTTCATTAAAAACTCCTAAATATAAAAACTAACTAAAATATATGTTTTGGATGGTAAACAATAAAGATTAGATTAGACAATATAAATCCCGACCATACTACAAGGTAGGTATTTTAAGCCAAGTATGAATGAGGATTGAGTATAAGATGATTGGTGTGTGCGATCTTGTAGTCTTGTTACTGACTAAGGCTGACATGTACCTTAGACAGGACTGTTAATTAATAGCCCAACAGCCGATGGCAGCTAAGGGACCTACAGTTTAAGGTGGAATCCGAACCATGGCCTCTGATTTACGAATTGGTCTAATTATGAGGATGGTCTTTGCAGATTAACGTAGTATTGAATAGTGTGGACGTTAATCCACACAAGAGAACACCAAACCCACCGACCATCGCTCACAACTATCCACAATTTGTGACCTCCAAGTAGCTGGATTACAGGATGACGCCACCATCCCAGTCATGAAAGTAAAGTAAATTTCATTAATTATAATTGATAGTAAACAATCAAAATATTTTTGACATGGATATGTCTTATCTCTGGGGGGGGGGGTTGGTGATTTGTAAGATGGAAAATATATATAACAGTTTCCATAGAAACAAACTAACCGAGCTATTATATTGAATTTTTAATATAAAAGAAGAAGAACAGCTGTTTAGATGAACTGAAAACATTCCCTTTAGACACATCCATGATTTAACTTATTTCCCACAGGGAAGACAATACAAAATTTTTAAATTGATTTCTGTCATTAATGCTATTCTAAGAACTACACATGCATTTCATAAATTGGTTTTTGATGTTGGTATCATTGATATTTATCATTCTCTCTCCTTTTAGTCACAGGTAGTGATGCAAAAAAATCATTGAGGATCAACAAGCTTGAATAAATTACCAATAACATGCTTAGTGTTATCACAGCGCTATATGAATACAATAATTGAATTGGGTAGAAATGAATGGTGAAACCACATGCACTTGAGCTGTCTGTAAACTTTGTGTTCCCTGCCTCCTCCAAGAGAAGGAAGTAAAGAATATTGGAAAGTAAATTACTTGCATTATATCTAGAGTTTTAGGGTCTACACAAATTCCTCTACTGACTCACCAGTTGCTGCATCTTTTTCTGGAGTTGAAAGCAGAGTTGGCTTGATTCTTTTCCGATTTTTAAGTGAAGCTGGTTTTATAGTAATAAAGTCTCCAAGACATGGTGATTGGGGTGCTCGTTTTTGATGACTTTTGGCATTCAAGTCAGGAAAACTTTCTGAGTACTGTGGGGATGATGGGCTGAATGAAGGAGTTTGCGGAGAAGAAGGAGAAAAGGGTGAACTGTTATACTTTGGACTCTTGGAAGATCGAGGAGTGTGTGAGAGTGAACTTTGGTCTGAATGGAATGAATTTGGGGGAGAAATAGGAAATTGACTGTTTCTACTATTACTCCTTCGAGTGATAACTGGAGTTGATGTTGAGATATTTCTGTTATCAGGAGCAAGGAATCCCTGAAGAGAATCTCTTTTCAACTCATTTTCATCGTTTAATTGCTGAAAACATTAAAAGGGAATTTTTACCTTTATTTGCCTGTAGATCTAAAAATATTCTTTATTCTCCCTATGTACTTTGCTCAACTTAGTGCAGCATCATCACAGGGTTAAATCTTGAGTGTAAATAAAGATTGATTTACACTCAAAATTTAACTTTAGCTATTTAATCGTTTAATCAAATTATCAACCTGCGGTTCCTGGTTTCGATTTTCATTGACAATTGTACCTAAAAAGTTCAAATTTTTCTGTATTGATATTTTAGATCTTTATTTTTAATTCTGTTTTATATCTAGGTATTGTTAAAACTAAATTTTATAAGCTGAGTATTATCATCGTTCATAACCAACACATTCCCCTGGAACCAGTCTCTTAGTGACTGTACCTTCCTGTCCATCAAGTGCTGCAGGGAGCCAATATTGGGTACCATAAACAGTACTATGCTATCGTCTGCATACTATAACAGCCCAACAGTTAATTGGATCTAAATGAACTACAATTACCAAACCACTTTTTGCCTATGAATTAGAAACTGGAATAATTTTATATATAGTTAATATAAATATAGTTAAGGTGAAACTGTACTGCATTTTGGCAGTTTCGCCCTTGGCCGGTCACGCATAATAATTTTAATAGTGTCTTAGTCATAGTGTTATAGTGCCAAACGTTATATCTATACATTATATATAGTTAAAACTAACTATAACTTTTTATTTAAACTTTTTAATATAAACTATTTAATATAACTTTTGATTTAACCAATTACAACTATGATATACAATATAAAGTTGTATGTTGTAGTTTTAAATGAGATGTTGTTTAGTTAGGAGGATGGTCTTTGCGGATAAGCGTCAAACTCAATATAGTAGCATTGTCTAACCTAACAACTCAAACAAAACAAAAACACCGAGAACTTCGGTGATTCTCAGAAAACTAAGTGAGTAATTGGGATTCAGGGTTCTCAGCAATCCTGCAACCTCAACTTGCGGGTGAGTTGCCACTGCAGGTCAAACGATTTGAATCATTTCAGAAATCAATCTGGGACTGGGCTGCTCTTTTGCAATTGTTTTAGGAACTACAATGGACTTGTCCTGATGTCTAGTGTATTTCTTGAGAACTATGTCAACTTTTAATAGAGATTACACTACATTGTTTGGATTATTTTAATTTTAGACTTGTTTACCAGGAGCTGATCATAAATAATGGCGGAACCCGATGTGGTTTACTATTGCATGATCACAGACAAAATGACTACTAAGTGTTACTGTTATTCTTAATGCCCATCACCATGAGACTAGTGCCTGTTTGATGAATTACCGTATCGGTATTAGTCACATTGGCTAGCTGGAGGTGACCGGCACTGGTTTCACTGGGTTTGGACCATTCCCCATCAAAACGTTAAAAATGCCACTGGCGTAGAAATACACAAAATAATAATCCAACAACCCTCGACTTACTGGGCCAGAGTTAGTTTGGCCCTCTAATATTAATTCCAATGTGTTTAATTGTAGTAGTATTTAAACTATATCCTCCCAAAGTAATATATTTGTCATTAATAAATTATGACTGGGTAAAATACCTCGCCTCTGCCTCTGAAATTAATATTGCCAAAAGTGATTGATTTTAAGTTTTCTCCCAATGCCTGTCTCTATTACGTTATTCCGTTCCGAATATACAGGAAGTACAGGTCATGGTCAGGAGTCATGTTATAGACAGTATAAATTGTTTTATCCTTTTTGTTATGCCCATGTATGTGGATACATTTAGGCCAGATTTCACCAAAAACGAAATCAACCGTTAGCTCCGAAACTAATGACATTAGATTTCACCACTCAGATCGAAATTAGTGATAGAATTATTAGTGGAATGGTAGATTTAAGTTTTATCCCGATGCCTGATTCTTTTACATAACTCCTTATCCTTTCCCAATATTTGACTTGACAGATGTTACTTTATCATGTTGTAGACATTCGTGTTTTGTTATTTTGTAAACAATAAAGAATTAATTACTGGTAACAATAATTGAAATATATCAGTACACCTCTCAGCTTTTTTACCCGTGTGAAGAACAGGTACTTTGGCTAGTATTTTATAAATCTAGAGAATTGTAGTGTTTGGAAAAAGTATATTGTCTTTCAGGAAATTAAATAAACATATTTTTTTCAAAATAGCATAATACAGTAGAACCCCGGTATAACAAACCCCAAAATAACAAAATCCCCGATATAACGAATTTTTTTAAATCCCCTTGAAACTACCATAACACTCCAAGTTAAAGTAGCCCCTTTATAATGCATGAATTTGGCTTATAACCCCGATGTAACGAATTTTTTTCAACTTTTGAATGAATCAACAATCCCCTATATTAGGAATTTCCTTGATGAAAAGCCCCTATATAACAAAGATAGCCCATGTATAACGAATCCCCCACCTCTCCGACCCCGCTGTAACGAATTTTGTAAACATAAATAGCCATGCCGTATCCCGGTATGAATTAGGAAAAAGTCTCAAACGGAAATCTTGAGCATACAGTGTACAGTATGTTCAGTAGTTTTGTCGTGTTGTCCGCCCTGTAAATAGGTCTAACAAAAACATTTACATATTACAGTACTGTATGATATAATACATTTATATATTTTTTAAAATTTAATTACTGTTATATGAATTTCAATAGGCAGGCCTACTGTATGAATGTTAAATTTAAGTTATACAATTTTATGTGTTATCTACTTCCTGTATTTTAGTAATTAGTAATTCGATTTTGATATCTAATACTGTTCAATTTGAGTGTTTCTATAACTAAATAATTCATTTTACTTGTGTAATTCAGTTCTACTTCCCATTTTATATCTATGATACAGAAATAAAAATTGGGTAAATACATAGAGTAATGTACTGTATTTTATTTTGAAATACTGTAATTCGTAATATAGAGGCTAGACACCAACCCGTTTGTTACACAGAGGTTTATATTGAACCCCTATATAACAAATTTTGACCGTATTTAACTTCGATATAACGAACCTCGGTATAGCGAAAGTCACGGTATAACGAATTTTTCTTTTGGTCCCTTGAGATTCGTTATACCGGGGTTCTACTGTATAATTTTTAGAGGGACTTATAATTTGTCTTAAAAGTAAAATATCACTAAAAACCACTTAACATTTTAGAGATATTCAGGTATGAAATATTAGCAATATATTTCTCACCCTAGAAAGTTGTGTACTTGTTCTTGTTGACGTGACTTTATTAATTACTTGAAATGGTGTCCTTTGGTTTTTAGAACCATCTTCAGATTTATATTCGTTTTCATTCTGTTTATTTATCTGTAATTTTTCATGAGGAGACTGAGAACTTCTAGGGTTCACATGTGTAGATGACAATGGTCTTGAAGCTGGAAGAAATCTGTGAGATCAAAACAAATTACATTAATGTTTAGTCTTAATAGGGTTTAAAATTTATTTCTTTTTAACTAATAATCATAAATAATTTTCTAAAAGGATATTAAGGGGGGTGTTCTATTTGATTGAAGGTGCTAATAACTATTGAAAATATAACACACGCACTACTGCTGAAACCAATGTAATATGAAGTAGAACAAAATAAAAAAGGGTCAAAAGAAAAATACCCCAGTCACAGAAACCTAAGTACTCAGCAAATTTCTAAATCAATAATAATATATAAAAAGTTTGGTTAAATATCTGGAATAAATTAGAGAGTTTTCCTATTCTCCATATGATTAACATTGGAAAGTGCAAGCAGGTTTGCTGCAGTGAGGTTAACTGAAAGTAGGCATTCTTACAATAAACTATTTTTATTTTGACCATATATGCTACCAAGTTTTATCAATATATGTCCATAAATAAATGAGTTTACCTATTCTCTATAAGATTAACATGGAAAAGAGTATGCAGGTTTGCTGCTCTGCAGGGGTATCTATCCCCCCATGATCCATGTTGCAAAATCTCCCTAAAAATGATTGTATTTACTTCCATGTGGGAAATAAGTTAGATCATGGATATGTCTAAAGGGGATTTTTTTCAGTTACTCTCAACAGCAGTCCTTATAACCAAATGACGTCACTAATATGTGACGACACTGTTTCAAATTTTGTCTGACGGATTGCCAACCTCCACCCCAGAGCAAGACATATCCATGTTAAAATTGGCATCCATGATCAAATTCTAGCAACCAACTAACAGTCTTTCAAATTATTTTACTCGTCATTACAAAATGTTGGTTAACTTTTTTCTCCGCAACTTTAAAATATGTAGTCAGAGATTTGTAACCTTAATTGCCTAGTACTTTAAATTCAAATTGGAATATAGAACTCACTAAACCAAGATTACTCCACAATGTTACCCCGACTTCACCAAATATGAAATCCTCGGTTAGCACATCTTTAACTGCAGTTAGACCCATAACTGTCGAAATCTGATTCCACCACACCGTTAGAGTGGAATCTGCCGTTAGATACTAACTGCCCAAATTTTACCAGTTAGAACCTTAGATCTCACGTCTGACTCAAGGGAGGAAGGCTTCTCCGTGTAACAGCAAAATTCAACAGTCGCTTAGGAACTTAATACAGTAGTAATGTTGGAACCGGAACCGAAATGCCAAATCAGACTTCTTGTGTAAAATTGCTTCTTGATCTCAACTATAATTTCAATCAATAATTTAATAATTTTAATGTCAATAATTTATCATTTCCCAAACGCCATGCTATGAATGAAGTTAATTGTAATATTCTGAAGCCGCAAAACTTTGCGATGAAGCTTTCCCCAAGTCTTACAATCCATCGCGGCATATGAAGAACGTGCATAAATGCAATGAATCCTCTGATACGCCTATTAGGATCAAAATACCAAAACTTGATAATGTCCAACAAAAGCCGTGGATACCAACAAAATTCCAGCAGGCAAAATTCCTATATGGAATGTGAATGCCACAAGATTTATTTTTCTTAAATATTTGTGGTTGGCCAATTGCAACCAGTAGTCATTACATTATTTTGTTAGTACCTAGGCTTACTGTAAATGTATAGGCTTTTCCCTATTAGCATGTCATGTCTTGAGGTTTTTGATTGTAATAAATTATTCTTCTATAAGCTGAGCCACACATACTTTTCATGGTTCCATACAAATTTTACATGTTAACACTACCAAATAAATATGAGGAGTATACAATCAAAAAATGTTTAGTCATACTAATGAAAATTTTCAATAATCACGAAAATTTGTTGTGCAATAATCTGTATCAAAATCCATATACTTTTTTATACTGATACTATATACTTTGTTTTTAATGAGAACATTCTCTTTGGTGCTAAAATCCCTATAGTTTATTTAAATTACACAAATAAATATTGGATAAAACCCTTTTTGATAGTCACCGATGGATTACGTCCTTTTTGATCGAACATTTTAGGAATAAAATGATCATACATTCTAAGGAATAAATTTTGTTTTAAATTTACTACTTTTCAATATTAAAATTAATTTCACTTGTTTTATCACTGAGTTTGGATTAATTACTTTCTCCCCTTATACATAGTCGGCTATATGGACAAAGTATTGTTTTCGTTAAAATTTCGAATTTGAGTTGAGTGGATGCATCCATTTTGGGGTCCCCTGAATCCGAAAAAGTGGTTTTCGACGTGATGTCTGTCCGTCCGTGTGTCTGTGTGCGTATGTGTCTGGAAGTGTACATTCCCACAGCCTACCCGGTTGGTCTGATTTATATGAAATTTGGCACGTATATATATTAATTACTTTTGATACTATATCATATTATTATATTCATGGTATCTCCAGGCGTTTTTACCATTTTTTGATTTTTAAGGGTAGGTAGTTCACCCCTAAAAACCCTTACAAAATGTAAAAAATTTAAATTTCTCAAAAACGGCTCTAACGATTTTGATTAAAATTTGATAGTTTATAATGCACAAAGTACTAAATAATTTGACACCACCCGCATGTAAAAATGACGGTTCAAAAGTTATTGGCTTTTAAATGTCAGAAAAATCAAATCATTAAATTTTCAGCGAAAACAATAAGAGTAAAGTATAGCTTGACTGGCACCATTGAAACCAGCTTAAAAAGCTAAACAAATTAGTATTTTTAATTATTTGTCTACGGCTAATGGTTCCAGTCCATGATAAACGCAGTACGTTGTCTGTAAAGCGCCCAATGTTATTCTTATGGAGAATATTAAAAAATTAATTTCTTCCTTATCAATCTTGCACATTAGAAAACATTATTCTAATGAATGAGAGTGAAAATTACCAAAAAAACTATATTTCTTAAAGATCATAATCTTCAATGGTATATTAATTTGACAGTGAATTTCAGACATTTTACAAAATATCTTCAACCTCGTCCGAATAATATAGGAATAGGCTACATATCTCTGCCAAATTTTTTATTTATTTGTCTTTATTTTATATATGTATGTATGTGTTAAAGGGAGCTCGAGTTCTTTTAATTTAATAATATATATATATATATATATATATATATATATATATATATGTGTCTGTGAACACGATAACTCTCATAAAAATTGTCCGATCAGGACCAAATTTGTTAGAGCCGTGTATTCCTACATTTCCTCGGACGAGTTTGTAAACCAGACATATCGGTCAATGGGAACGGGTAGTTTGGGGGGGTTTTTGTACTCAAAAATTGGGTTTATTGTGTTTTTCATATTTAATTTAATAAATTTTTAGATTTTATCTTTCACCATTAGAATCAGCTTAAAAACTATACAATTTTGTTCCTTAAACTTTTTCTCTATCTCCAACGGTTACCGAGATATTAAAAAATCTAAACACAGTTTGTTTTATTTTGAGGCTCCAATGTTAATTTTATGGAGAATGAGGAAAAATTAATATTTCATTTATTAACCAATATTTTTGGATACAAATTTATATTTAGCTTCATGTGGTTGAGGTTCATCCATTTATGCTTAAAAATCATAGTTTATGTTTTTACAATGGCAGCGAACCTGCATACTCTTTTTCCATGTTAATCATACGGAGATTAGGCAAACACCTTTATTTATAGACAGATGTTGGTATAAATGATAAAAATAAAAAAATTTGGATGGTATAAATGCCTACCCTCAGTGTTCCTCACAGCAGCAAACCTGTTATCCTTTATCATGTTATTCTTATGGAGAATAGGAAAATAATTATCATGTTTATCGACAGATTTTGACCAGACTTGTCATATATTATTGATTTCAAAATTTCGAGTTCGCAGGTCTGCAGCGACAGGGGTATCTCATGGTCTCAGGCTTAAGTCTAGCCATGAGACCTATGGTAATAGCTTCTTCCCTATGAGAAATTCGCTGAAATTTAAAATATTTCAAAATTACATATGACAAACATAGAAACCCTATTTTTGGAGAACAAAATCCTCAAACTATCTCTTCCAACTGACCGATACATATAGGCTATATATATATTTGGTTTATGACCTCGTCCGAAAAAATGTAGGAATACCTCTGCCAAATTTGGTCTCAATCAGACATTTTTTATGAGAGTTATCGTGTTCACAAACACAAACATCTAGCCTAGAAACACACATACACACACATATATATATATATATATATATATATATATATATTGTAACGAAGTGTTTTGGTATATAGTCTAAAAGACGGTACATTAAGAGGTTTTACCCCGGATCACCTCATACACAAATATTGTGACCCCGGGTAAAATCCTCGGAAACTACCCAGGGACAATTACGCAGGTAATTTCTCTCAGATAAAAGTACTGGGGAAAGGAACTCAGTACCAAGCGCCAGGTACTGAGTGCCTCCCCCCACCTTTTGGGGGAATAATCCCCGACATAAAAGGAGATCATCATGGGTGGAAGAGTCAGTTGGGCCCTCGTGGCCCGACCCACCGGATGGGCGTGTTGAGTCCCCGGTGGGTTGGATGGGCGTGCTGAGCCCCCAGGAAGGTGCATTGGCGAGTTAAGCCTGCACCCGCCGGATTGGCCTGTTGAGCCTCCGGTGTTTCCCCTCGCTGGATTGGCATGCTGAGCCTCCGGCACTTCCCTTCCCTCGGTGCATTGGCGTGTTGAGCCTGCACCGGCCGGATTGGCGTGCTAAGCCTCTAGCGTTTCCCTCCATCCCTTTCCCCGGTGCATTGGCGTGTTGAGCCTGCATCGGCTGGATTGGAGTGCTGAGCCTCCGGCATTTCCCTCTGTCCCTTTCCCCGGTGCATTGGCGTGTTGAGCCTGCACTGGCTGGATTGGCGTGTTGAGCCTCCGGCACTTCCCTTCCCACGGTGCATTGGCGTGTTGAGCCTGCACCGGCTGGATTGGCGTGCGGAGCCTCCGGCGTTTCCCTCCGTCCCTTTCCCCGGTGCATTGGCGTGTTGAGCCTGCACAGGCTGGATTGGCGTGTTGAGCCTCCGGCACTTCCCTTCCCTCAGTGCATTGGCGTGTTGAGCCTGCACAGAATGGATTGGCGTGTTGAGCCTCCAGCACTTCCCTTCCCTCGGTGCATTGGCGTGTTGAGCCTGCACCGGCTGGATTGGCGTGTTAAGCCTCCGGCACTTCCCTTCCCGCGGTGCATTGGCGTGTTGAACCTGAACCGGCTGGATTGGCGTGCTGAGCCTCCAGCGTTTCCCTCCGTCCCTTTCCCCGGTGCATTGGCGTTTTGAGCCTGCACCGGCTGGATTGGCATGTTGAGCCTCCGGCACTTCCCTTCCCGCGGAGTACTGGCGTGTTGACCCTGGACCGGCTGGATTGGCGTGCTGAGCATATCCTGCGTTTCCCTCCGTCCCTTTCCCCGGTGCATTGGCGTGTTGAGCCTGCACCGGCTGGATTGGCGTGTTGAGCCTCCGGCACTTCCCTTCACTCAGTGCCGTGGCGTGTTGAGCCTCCGGCACTTCCCTTCCCTCAGTGCATTGGCGTGTTGAGCCTGCACAGGCTGGATTGGCGTGTTGAGCCTCCGGCACTTCCCTTCCCTCAGTACATTGGCGTGTTGAGCCTGCACAGGCTGATTGGCGTGTTGAGCCTCCGGCACTTCCCTTCCTGCGGTGCATTGGCGTGTTGAGCCTGCACCGGCTGGATTAGCGTGTTGAGCCTCCGGCATTTCCCTTCCCGCGGTGCATTGGCGTGTTGAGCCTGCACCGGCTGGATTGGCGTGCTGAGCCTCCAGCGTTTCCCTCCGTCCCTTTCCCCGGTGCATTGGCGTGTTGAGCCTGCACCGGCTGGATTGGCGTGCTGAGCCTCCGGCACTTCCCTTCCCTCAGTTCATTGGCGTGTTGAGCCAGCACCAGCTGGATTGGCGTGCTGAGCCTCCGGCGTTTCCCTCCGTCCCTTTCCGCGGTGCATTGGCGTGTTGAGCCTGCAACGGCTGGATTGGCGTGTTGAGCCTGCACAGGCTGGATTGGCGTGTTGAGCCTCCGGCATTTCCCTTCCCGCGGTGCATTGGCGTGTTGAGCCTGCACCGGCTGGATTGCCTTGCTAAGCCTCCGGCATTTCCCTCCGTCCCTTTCCCCGGTGCATTGGCGTGTTGAGCCTGCACAGGCTGGATTTGCGTGTTGAGCCTCCGGCACTTCCCTTCCCTCAGTGCATTGGCGTGTTGAGCCTGCACCAGCTGGATTGGCGTGCTGAGCCTCCGGCGTTTCCCTCCGTCCCTTTCCCCGGTGCATTGGCGTGTTGAGCCTGCACCAGCTGGATTGGCGTGTTGAGCCTGCACAGGCTGGATTGGCGTGTTGAGCCTCCGGCACTTCCCTTCCCGCGGTGCATTGGCGTGTTGAGCCTGCACCGGCTGGATTAGCGTGTTGAGCCTCCGGCGTTTCCCTTCCTGCGGTGCATTGTCGTGTTGAGCCTGCACCAGCTGGATTTGCGTGCTGAGCCTCCGGCGTTTCCCTCCGTCCCTTTCCCCGGTGCATTGGCGTGTTGAGCCTGCACCGGCTGGATTGGCGTGTTGAGCCTGCACAGGCTGGATTGGCGTGTTGAGCCTCCGGCACTTCCCTTCCCTCAGTTCATTGGCGTGCTGAGCCTCCGGCGTTTCCCTCTGTCCCTTTCCCCGGTGCATTGGCGTGTTGAGCCTGAACCGGCTGGATTGGCGTGTTGAGCCTCCGGCACTTCCCTTCCCTCAGTGCATTGGCGTGTTGAGCCTGCACAGGCTGCATTGGCGTGCTGAGCCTCCGGCATTTCCCTCCGTCCCTTTCCCCGGTGCATTGGCGTTTTGAGCCTGCACCGGCTGGATTGGCGTGTTGAGCCTCCGGCACTTCCCTTCCCTCAGTGCATTGGTGTGTTGAGCCTGCACCGGCTGGATTGGCGTTCTGAGCCTCCGGCACTTCCCTTCCCTCAGTGCATTGGCGTGTTGAGCCTGCACAGGCTGGTTTGGCGTGTTGAGCCTCCGGCACTTCCCTTCCCGCGGTGCATTGGCGTGTTGAGCCTGCACCGGCTGGATTGGCGTGTTGAGCCTCGGCACTTCCCTTCCCTCGGTGCATTGGCGTGGTGAGCCTGCACCGGCTGGATTGGCGTATTGAGCCTCCGGCACTTCCCTTCCCGCAGTGCTTTGGCGTGTTGAGCCTCCGGCACTTCCCTTCCTTCAGTGCATTGGCGTGTTGAGCCTGCACCGGCTGGATTAGCGTGTTGAGCCTCCGGCATTTCCCTTCCCGCGGTGCATTGGCGTGTTGAACCTGAACCGGCTGGATTGGCGTGCTGAGCCTCCAGCGTTTCCCTCCGTCCCTTTCCCCGGTGCATTGGCGTTTTGAGCCTGCACCGGCTGGATTGGCATGTTGAGCCTCCGGCACTTCCCTTCCCGCGGAGTACTGGCGTGTTGACCCTGGACCGGCTGGATTGGCGTGCTGAGCATATCCTGCGTTTCCCTCCGTCCCTTTCCCCGGTGCATTGGCGTGTTGAGCCTGCACCGGCTGGATTGGCGTGTTGAGCCTCCGGCACTTCCCTTCACTCAGTGCCGTGGCGTGTTGAGCCTCCGGCACTTCCCTTCCCTCAGTGCATTGGCGTGTTGAGCCTGCACAGGCTGGATTGGCGTGTTGAGCCTCCGGCACTTCCCTTCCCTCAGTACATTGGCGTGTTGAGCCTGCACAGGCTGATTGGCGTGTTGAGCCTCCGGCACTTCCCTTCCTGCGGTGCATTGGCGTGTTGAGCCTGCACCGGCTGGATTAGCGTGTTGAGCCTCCGGCATTTCCCTTCCCGCGGTGCATTGGCGTGTTGAGCCTGCACCGGCTGGATTGGCGTGCTGAGCCTCCAGCGTTTCCCTCCGTCCCTTTCCCCGGTGCATTGGCGTGTTGAGCCTGCACCGGCTGGATTGGCGTGCTGAGCCTCCGGCACTTCCCTTCCCTCAGTTCATTGGCGTGTTGAGCCAGCACCAGCTGGATTGGCGTGCTGAGCCTCCGGCGTTTCCCTCCGTCCCTTTCCGCGGTGCATTGGCGTGTTGAGCCTGCAACGGCTGGATTGGCGTGTTGAGCCTGCACAGGCTGGATTGGCGTGTTGAGCCTCCGGCATTTCCCTTCCCGCGGTGCATTGGCGTGTTGAGCCTGCACCGGCTGGATTGCCTTGCTAAGCCTCCGGCATTTCCCTCCGTCCCTTTCCCCGGTGCATTGGCGTGTTGAGCCTGCACAGGCTGGATTTGCGTGTTGAGCCTCCGGCACTTCCCTTCCCTCAGTGCATTGGCGTGTTGAGCCTGCACCAGCTGGATTGGCGTGCTGAGCCTCCGGCGTTTCCCTCCGTCCCTTTCCCCGGTGCATTGGCGTGTTGAGCCTGCACCAGCTGGATTGGCGTGTTGAGCCTGCACAGGCTGGATTGGCGTGTTGAGCCTCCGGCACTTCCCTTCCCGCGGTGCATTGGCGTGTTGAGCCTGCACCGGCTGGATTAGCGTGTTGAGCCTCCGGCGTTTCCCTTCCTGCGGTGCATTGTCGTGTTGAGCCTGCACCAGCTGGATTTGCGTGCTGAGCCTCCGGCGTTTCCCTCCGTCCCTTTCCCCGGTGCATTGGCGTGTTGAGCCTGCACCGGCTGGATTGGCGTGTTGAGCCTGCACAGGCTGGATTGGCGTGTTGAGCCTCCGGCACTTCCCTTCCCTCAGTTCATTGGCGTGCTGAGCCTCCGGCGTTTCCCTCTGTCCCTTTCCCCGGTGCATTGGCGTGTTGAGCCTGCACCGGCTGGATTGGCGTGTTGAGCCTCCGGCACTTCCCTTCCCTCAGTGCATTGGCGTGTTGAGCCTGCACAGGCTGGATTGGCGTGCTGAGCCTCCGGCATTTCTCTCCGTCCCTTTCCCCGGTGCATTGGCGTTTTGAGCCTGCACCGGCTGGATTGGCGTGTTAAGCCTCCGGCACTTCCCTTCCCTCAGTGCATTGGTGTGTTGAGCCTGCACCGGCTGGATTGGCGTTCTGAGCCTCCGGCACTTCCCTTCCCTCAGTGCATTGGCGTGTTGAGCCTGCACAGGCTGGTTTGGCGTGTTGAGCCTCCGGCACTTCCCTTCCCGCGGTGCATTGGCGTGTTGAGCCTGCACCGGCTGGATTGGCGTGTTGAGCCTCGGCACTTCCCTTCCCTCGGTGCATTGGCGTGGTGAGCCTGCACCGGCTGGATTGGCGTATTGAGCCTCCGGCACTTCCCTTCCCGCAGTGCTTTGGCGTGTTGAGCCTCCGGCACTTCCCTTCCTTCAGTGCATTGGCGTGTTGAGCCTGCACATGCTGGTTTGGCGTGTTGAGCCTCCGGCACTTCCCTTCCCTCAGTGCATTGGCGTGTTAAGCCTGCACAGGCTGGATTGGCGTGTTGAGCCTGCACAGGCTGGATTGGCGTGTTGAACCTCCGGCACTTCCCTTCCCGCGGTGCATTGGCGTGTTGAGCCTGCACCGGCTGGATTGGCGTGCTGAGCCTCCGGCGTTTCCCTCTGTCCCTTTCCCCGGTGCATTGGCGTGTTGAGCCTGCACCGGCTGGATTGGCGTACTGAGCCTTCGGTGTTTCCCTCCGTCCCTTTCCCCGGTGCATTGGCGTGTTGAGCCTCCGGCATTTTCCCTTCCCGCGGTGCATTGGCGTGTTGAGCCTGCACCGGCTGAATTGGCGTGCTGAGCCTCCATTGTTTCCCTCCGTCCCTTTCCCCGGTGCATTGGCGTGTTGAGCCTGCACCGGCTGGATTGGCGTGCTGAGCCTCCGGCACTTCCCTTTCGTCAGTGCATTGGCGTGTTGAGCCTGCACCAGCTGGATTGGCGTGCTGAGCCTCCGGCGTTTCCCTCTGTCCCTTTCCCCAGTGCATTGGCGTGTTGAGCCTGCACCGGCTGGATTGGCGTATTGAGCCTGCACAGGCTGGATTGGCGTGTTGAGCCTCCGGCACTTCCCTTCCCTTAGTGCATTGGCGTGTTGAGCCTCCGGCACTTTCCTTCCCGCGGTGCATTGGCGTGTTGAGCCTGCTCCGGCTGGGTTAGCGTGTTGAGCCTCCGGTATTTCCCTTCTCGCGGTGCATTGGCGTGTTGAGCCTGCACCGGCTGGATTGGCATGCTGAGCCTCCGGCATTTCCCTCCGTCCCTTTCCCCGGTGCATTGGCGTGTTGAGCCTGCACAGGCTGGGTTGGCGTTCTGAGCCTCCGGCGTTTCCCTTCCCGCGGTGCATTGGCGTGTTGAGCCTGCACCAGCTGGATTTGCTTGGCGTGCTGAGCCTCCGGCGTTTCCCTCCGTCCCTTTCCCCGGTGCATTGGCGTGTTGAGCCTCCGGCATTTTCCCTTCCCGCGGTGCATTGGCGTGTTGAGCCTGCACCGGCTGACTTGGCGTGCTGAGCCTCCAGCGTTTCCCTCCGTCCCTTTCCCCGGTGCATTGGCGTGTTGAGCCTGCACAGGCTGGATTGGCGTGTTGAGCCTCCGGCACTTCCCTTCCCGCGGTGCATTGGCGTGTTGAGCCTGCACCGGCTGGATTGGCGTGCTGAGCCTCCGGCGTTTTCCTCTGTTCCTTTCCCCGGTTCATTGGCGTGTTGAGCCTGCACCGGCTGGATTGGCGTACTGAGCCTCCGGCGTTTCACTCCGTCCCTTTCCCCGGTGCATTGGCGTGTTGAGCCTCCGGCATTTTCTCTTCCCGCGGTGCATTGGCGTGTTGAGCCTGCACCGGCTGAATTGGCGTGCTGAGCCTCCGGCGTTTCCCTTCCCGCGGTGCATTGGCGTGTTGAGCCTGCACCAGCTGGATTTGCTTGGCGTGCTGAGCCTCCGGCGTTTCCCTCCGTCCCTTTCCCCGGTGCATTGGCGTATGAGCCTTCACCGGCTGGATTGGCGTGTTGAGCCTGCACAGGCTGGATTGCCGTGTTGAGCCTCCGGCACTTCCCTTCCCTCAGTGCATTGGCGTGCTGAGCCTCCGGCGTTTCCCTCTGTCCCTTTCCCCGGTGCATTGGCGTGTTGAGCCTGCACCGCCTGAATTGGCGTGCTGAGCCTCCGGCACTTCCCTTCCCTCGGTGCATTGGCATGTTGAGCCTGCACCAGCTAGATTGGCGTGCTGAGCCTCCGGCGTTTCCCTCCGTCCCTTTCCCCGGTGCATTGGCGTGTTGAGCCTGCACCGGCCGGATTGGCTTGCTGAGCCTCCGGCGTTTCCCTCCGTCCCTTCCCAAGGTGTATTGGCGTGTTGAGCCTGCACCCGCTAGACTGGCGTGTTGAGCCTCCAGCGGATTCCAACCCCCCCTTTTTTATGGGAGTCGTTATTAATGGGGTATCTGTTGCAGAGTGGCAGTCGAGACCTAGGCGTCGACCAAGAAGGTGCGAGCCACAGAAGATCGTTGACGGGCAGTTCCGGCGATTTTCGAGAATCGTCTACGAGGTGCAATGGACTAGCGAGTTACAGAGGACAAGCAGCTAAACTAGGATCGATCGAGACCGAGGACTGGGACCCAGATCTCATGAGTTGTAAATATTGTATATACCGTATAGGTAGAGTGAATAAATCAAGAAGTTAAGACCAATCTGAGTGTTGTCACTGAACCCAGGACTGACCCATTATTTTAGTGTAGAGAGTTAGTATGTAAAGGACTTCTCCCACATAGACGGGAAAACTCCCTTACAATATATATATACTGTATATATAAAATTTTTAAAGAAACAAAGTTCAATTGATTTTTAGAATTTTATGAGGGGGAACCCCCCCTCCAAAAATACCAGGCTTTTTTGAGTGGGTTTTGTTGGGTAATTTCATCTTAAGCTTCATACCAAGTTTCATGGAAAACAAG
Source organism: Nephotettix cincticeps (assembly GCA_023375725.1). Lineage (NCBI taxonomy): Eukaryota > Metazoa > Arthropoda > Insecta > Hemiptera > Cicadellidae > Nephotettix > Nephotettix cincticeps. The sequence goes on along the minus strand of CM041791.1, from coordinate 78,283,600 downwards.
TTGGAAAATAAGAAATTGTATTTTTTTTATTCTCCATAACTCTCTCAGACAAAGTACTACGTTTATCATGGACACTAAAATAAACTTTTCTCTGGACCTGTTAGTCGTAGAAAATACTTAAAAATACTAATTTGTTTAGTTTTTTAAACTGGTTTTAATGGTGATAGTGAAATAATTTCACTAAGAATAATTAATTAATTATTATTATAATTATAATTATTATTATTATAGAATAATTAAGAATAATTATTATTCTTTACCTTAATTGTTTTTGCTGAAAATTTTAAAAATTGATTTTTTGACATTTAAAAATCCATAACTTTTGAACCATCATTTTTACAGACATGGTGTCATATTATTTAGTACTCTTTGCACTATAAACTATCATATTTTAATCAAATTCGTTAGAGCTATTTTTGAGTAATTTGGATTTTTCACGTTTTTTATGGTTTTTAGGTGTGAATCACCCTAAAAAAACAAAAATTAAAAAAATGCTTGGAGATACCATGAATATATACATACATGCTAAATTTCATCTAAATCAGACCAACGGGGTAGGCTGTCGCTCTGTACACATCCAGACACATAGACACACGGACGGACAGACATCATATCAAAACCCACTTTTTTGGATTCAGGGGACCCCAAAACTGATACATATATATTTACTCTCAACTCAAATTCGAAAATTTTGATGAAAACAATACTTTCTCGTTCTCCATATACTGAAGAAAGGGAGAAAGTAAAAAGCGACTGCAATTGATGTTTAGCTATATATAACCTTGCTGCAGTTGAAGATAGCCTCACTGCCAAAGCACACAACCTTCACGAAACCATGTGAGCTACTCAGAAACTTGACTTTACTTCACCATGGTAATTCCTAAAGGAAAGCACAGAGTATATTAATGCGCCATTTGGTTAAATTCCGTTTTTTAAGCGACGGTATAAACTTGCAGGAACTCAGAAAAAGTGGATCTACTGCAGATGCATGGGAAGTAAATTCACTACCAATTTGTCTTTGCCTAGAGATGTACCAGTACCACTTACTGTAGAGAAAAAAATTATTCCAGGAAATTCTTGGCTTTACCTCGAATATATGTATATATATTTAATCCAGGTAACATTTTGACTACACCTCGTAGATTTTTAACCTCAACTGCCCATCACCATAGGCTTGTATGGTGCATTAATCGCTTGACCTTGGATTTTGGTTTATTAAAAAAAAAATCCATAGTCAAAGATAAAACACGGTGAGATAACGTCACATAAGCTAGTCAGCCAGAGGTGACCGCTCATGACCTGACAGTAGTCGCCGGTCACTGGTTTTGATCCAGCAACCTTTTACTCACTGGTCCAGCACCTTACGCTTGAGTTACCGTGCCGGTAATTTATATAATACATAGATGACCAGTTTAAAACGCTAAAACAAACCTAGTAAAGCATTTTTAACTCTTCAATTTGTTTTATTTTGTATTGATCTGCACCGAAAAATAAAAGTGCTCATGGTTTTTCCGAGAGATTAACATCTCTTACCCAAGTTTTGATAAAAAAACAGAGCTGCTCCTAAGATAATCATGTGTTGGATGGTGATGTGTCCTGTAATCCAGCAACTTGAAGGGCACGAACTGTGGATAATTAATTATGAGTGATGGTAGGTGATGTGATATTCTCTAAGTAATTGATAGAAAAATATACTAACTTGTTAGTTTCTTCTTGAATATGTTTCAGAAGAACCATAGTAAAATCTGTTCTACTAACTGACCCATTGATAACCTGAAACAAATAAATGGTATCAGTGGACTGACGCATACTTTCTCCCTTAAGTAAATTTAAAAAAGACAATCTGTAATAAAACTATCATGTTCTTCAAAGTTTATCTAAATATCATTTAATAATTTATTATTTTAAAAATAATCATTCCATTTCTGAAAAAAAAGTGAGACAAAGTTAATTGTTCGAATTGTATGGGGGGAAACCCCTCCTCCCCACCGGTAATACCAAGCTTTTTGAGTTGGTTTTGTTGGGCGATTTGACCTTGTAAACGCTTCATACCAAGTTTCATGTAAACAGTTGGAAAATAAGGGAGAAATTGATTTTTTAATATTATCCATAAGAATAACATTGGGCGCTTTCAGACAACGTACTGCATTTATCATGGACATTAAATTTAGTCTTTCAACACCATTGTTTTGCCCTGTTAGGGCTCAAACGCACTACAGCAGCAGCTACAATGCAGCCACGACAGCGAACAGGCTGCTGGCGGCCAAACTTAAAATAATAATAATAATATGGAGCATATGGATGGGAGCGGAACGCAGCGGAAATAGGCAAAATCGTGCTGCTGGCTGATCCCAAGTCGCAGCAGATGGGAGTCTAGAGTTCTCGCTGTGGCGGCTGCCGAAGCCACACAGGCTGGTTTTTCATCCAAACAAACATAAAATGGGGATGGGGGTGTCGCACATTACCCCAGAAACCCGACTAGAGACCAGTGATGGATGAGAGAGCAATCTGTGTACATCTGTTTTATTTTTGGTAGTGATTTTTACTAGATTCAAATTAATAATGTTAAGATTCTGATACAGAGAGCTTCATTGAAGTGGTAAAAGAAAGGCCCTCTATATGTGATTTAACATCGGGAGATTATTCACACAGAGTTATATTGTGAGTTGTAATCCTGGCCGTGTTCGCGCCGCTGGTCTGGACGCAGGTCCTGCGACAGTGGTCGTGGTCAGGGCCGCGTCACAGCCGCTGTAGTGTGTTTGAGCCCTTACACTACTTCACTGATGTGTTGCTTTGAACCAATCCCTGTATTTTCACTCTTTCACACACCCAAAAATTGATTTGAATGATAGGCGATTTAGCTAATTGGTCATTAAGAAGAACTTTAATCACAGCCACTGCTTTAATTAATTTGAGACGGTACACAAGTTGATTAAGTGTCCATTAGATAGGCCTAATAATCTGTTCATAAAAAATTGTGTTACACAGTAATTTGCGAGTATTAAAATAAGTGTTGATGTTGAAACAACAAAAATTCTACATAGTGACATTAGAAGAAACCCTATAGGCTATATAGCAATTAAAAGCAAAGATAAAAGTAAAGAGTGTGAGCAAGTTTTGGAGCCAGCTAAATGAAGGTTTCATTGAGTGGTATATGGATTGGTCAATTCAAAATCTTTCCATGTTCTAGTGAAAACTAAGATTTGTTTGTTATCAAAGAAAAAGTTATTCGATATTCTGTTTGAACAGAACACCATCTGCAAGCGTTGATTGCACTTTAACTTGGTAAAAATCCTTAACATATAACCATTATAAAATATTGGTCCTTAGTAATGATACACGTTTAAGTTAGCCTATAGGCCAAGTAGAAAAAACTGACACTGACACAATCAAGTGTTTTTCAAAATTAACTACCCAACATAAAAAGATGAGTGAATATTGTTATCCAGTCCTATATTAACCCTAGAAATGGCAAAGTCGTAATTTACGACACATTTACATATTCAATAAGAATTGGCAGGTGGAGGCATCTGTCGTCAGTTTTGTGGAATTGTTAGACACTATCGCCTACGCGACCGTGTTTCCCTCTGGGGGCCAACAACCGAAACTGCTCTTGTAGTACACGAGCCTGCCACCGGGCAGGTCTATAACCAAGTAAGCGCTTTCTTTTCCTAGGCACTGGATGGCCGAGGTGGCTAACGCGCTACGCTGACGAGCGTAACGTTCTAGCCATTCGGAAGTGCTAGGGTTCGAATCCCGACCATGAGCAATCCCAATTTGGCTTGCAAATGTGCGGTATAGCGGAGTGGAGGGCCCACCTTAAATAAACGGTGACCGGCTTGGGTGGAAGTTGACGGCATTCGTAGGCTTAATTGGGATTGCAGTGGACACCTGTTTTGCTTTTGTGGTTAGTGGTTATAAGAGGGGGGGCATGTTTTAAGCTTTTTTTGTTTAAACTTTGATATTTCAAGAAGATATTAGTAATTATTTTTATGTTACAGTTAAGAGTAAAAAGCTCGCCACTTCTAGGGTTAAACATCCAGATTTCCCATTATAAAGACTCTTGATTAATAATTATTTTATATACGAGGCCTGTTTTTCTTCAACCTCCGATGCCTATCTAAGTAAGTTTGAGGTAGAGGAGGTATCAGTACTGCCCGCCATGGGATTGCGCAGATCCCCCACCAAAACCTTTACCATTTTCATCTCCAGTGAGTCAGTAGTAGCCGAGCTACGTCTGTGGAAACATGGTAGCTACACTCGATGCTCCTGCCAAATATGAGTAACGAAGTGTACCTAAGCAGGACCTATTTTCAGCAGGATTTAGTGCAGTGGAAATCCATCGCAGAATGAACAATGTGTATGGTAACGAATGTTCGGGAATGCCGACAATTTAAAGAAGCATTTACAGACGTCTATAATGAAAGTGGACAAGGTCGCAAGTCTGTCACCACCACTCAACTTGTTGAGCGTGTTGACCAGGCAGATAGATGCGAACAAAGGTGTCTGATGAATTTACAGACGTTTGTTTGGTTCTTTGTTTGAAATTTATTGGTGATGGTGGATTGATATTATTTAGATTTTTATTGCGGACATTTTCCATCACGATTTTACAGGAAAATCGTGGGGTTGTCTTTGAGTCTCCGTGACGAGCGGTCGTGTTTGGTTTCTTTTGTATGTAATGGTTAGTGAATGGTTTGTAAGTTTTTTTGACTGCTTTAAACTTTTATGTTTTCAGCTTTATACCGGTTTGGTTCGGATTATAGGCCTATGTTAATTAATTGTGCTATGTTTTAGATATTAGTTCACCTGAGGACGGAATCAGATTCCAGATCCCGAAACGTCGTGAAACTTTTGTTTGGTGCTGATTCATGATTTGACCTGACCACAGAGCCAACATGACAAAAAACCTCCTCAAAAAGTTTAAATGGGAAGTTTTTGAACAACCTCTGTATAGCCTGGACCTAGCACCAAGTGACTATCACCTGTTCAGAGAACTGAAATAATGTTTAGGTTGGCAGCACTTCGCTACTAACGGAGAACTTCAGAACAACTTCAAGACTTACACGGCTACACTGCCAGCATCATTCCTTGAAGAAGGCAACGAAAAGCTTGTGTCACCGTAAGACAAGCGCGCCTCAACCTTTTTGGCGATAATGTAGAAAAATTAGCTAAGACTTTACAGTACTTTTGGCAATAATGTAGAAAAATAAGTAAGCTTTACTGTACTTTTGCTAGTAATTTATTATTTTCTGAGCATTTTTCTTTTATTTAAAGTCAATCTGAGGTTGAAAAATATCCCTCATACAAAGTATGACAATGCTAGGTTTTATCAAAGAGGGGTTAGGATTAACCTATAAACTAGACATTTATTGATACATACCTGGGCGTCTTTTCCTAACAACCATTTCTCAATATTGTTTAATTCTATTTTACCACTTATAACATCAGAAAATAAAATATTCGCCATTTTAAAATAAACTGGTTTATAAAGACTTCTTATATTGTTATCAGCTTTCCTGTTTTTCTCTCCTCATTTCTATTTTGTAAATAAATACAATACAATACAGTATAATGAACGAATTACTAAACTGTTTTTTTCGTTCTTGTTTTACTTTTTTAAGCAAGCTTCAGTTATTTTACCATGCAGTCTCAATCACTACTTTTAGCGAATTTCCCATAGGGAATAAATTATTACCGTAGGTCTCATGGCAAGACTTAAGATTAGATTAGATTAGATTATTTGAAATGGCGACCATACCACAAGGTAGGTATTTTAAGCCAAGTATGAATGAGGATTGAATGTAAGATGATTGTGGTGCGATCTTGTAGTCTTGTTACTGACTAAGGCTGACATGTTCCTTAGACAGGACTGTTAATTAATAGCCCAACAGCCGATGGCAACTAATGGACCTACAGTTTAACGTGGAATCCGAACCACGGCCTCTGAATTACGAATTGGTCTAATTATGAGGATGGTCTTTGCGGATTAACGTAGAATTCAATAGTGCGGACGTTAATTCACACAAGAGAACACTACATCCACCGACCATCGCTCATAACTATCCACAATTTGTGACCTCCAAGTAGCTGGATTACAGGATGACGCAACCATCCCAGTCCGGGATCATATGCTATTTTATTGCATTTAGGTGCCCAGAGACCAAAAACAATAGTCGTTAAAATTTATATATATAAAAAAATATATTAAAAAGTTCAGAACGTGCGCATCAATTTTGTGATCATCACGAAATATTGAGGTAATATTAGGCGTTTTGCATTAATCCCCTAACATAACAACATCGTAATACCAGAATCAGACGCTAGGGCTTACTTTAAGACCACCACAGGCGGATATTCCCCTCCCATCAGCTACTGAGCCATCAGGCTCACAGGCTGTTACGTCTTTTGCGTGCTTGCCGCCACCCTTTCCCCTTGACATGCATCCTGAACATACACCCCCCACTATTCCCTGAGCGTCGCCACTTTCGGAGCGTCTGCACTGTTTGTTTACATTTAGTCGAGAGAGGTGGTTACTAGTGAACACTGTGTTTCCTTTACTGTTTTAAAAGTTTTAGTGGTTGAATTTAATCAGCTTACTATTGCTGTCTTGATTCTTCAGTGATGTTTATAAACTTTACTGATACACTTATATTATGACTGAGACGGTGGCATTGTCCTGTAATCCAGCTACTTGGAGGCCACGAACTGTGGATAGTTGTGAGAGATGGTTTGTGGATGTGGTGTTCTCTTGTGTGGATTAAACGTCCGCACTATTGAATACTACGTTAATCCACAAAGACCATCCTCATAATTACACCAATTCGTAATTCAGAGGCCGTGGTTCGGATTCCGCGCTAAACTGTAGGTCCATTAGTTGCCATCGGCTGTTGGGCTATTAATTAACAGTTCTGTCTAAGGAACATGTCAGCCTTAGTCAGTAACAAGACTACAAGATCACGCCACAATCATCTTACATTCATTCCTCCTTAATAAGGCTTAAAATACCTACCTGGGTAGGTCGCCATTTCAGTTAAAAGTAAGTATAAGTATTTTCATAAGTACGAATGTACGAGACTTAAAACTTACGAGAACTTAAAATGTACGAGAACTCGTAAAAACTTAGTTCAGTATATAAGCCCTACTTCTATTCAGTATTTACTACATTTCGAAAGTATCTGCTTATTTATACCTTACTTATCGTTGCTTATAATAAACCAAATGATTTTACTTTATTTTCATTGCTTCTTTTTAACAGTTAATGTTATTCGTCTTCAAATAAGTACCGGTATTTGCTTTTCTTGATAAGTAGCTATTATTTAGGCCTACTTTAACAATAAGTACTCGTATTTACTTATGAGTAAAGAAACAGCAGTATAGTTAATTTACATCACTGATTCACAGTGTGAATTTTTTTTATAAAATTATAGTTTTATGTTTGGGGTTGAACGAAGCGATGGATCAAAAACCGAAGCAAAAAACTATTACATCATTTTTAGTGGTTTCAATATAATACTGGAACAATTCCTATTCCCGAAGCATCCAGCTCAAAAGCTGAAACTCAAAGACTGACCGACGATGTCGATTCTCGGGCAGGCGACCCCATCAGCAAGTCAATCAACCAATCACAGTGGCCTGAAATTTGGACAGCAGAAATGTGGGAGAGGAAGAAAGCAGCTTTTCCCTGGATCGATTCAAATGAAGATAAACTAGGTTGTAAAATTTGCTTTGAAGTTGGCAATCTCGGGGCCTTCAAAAAAGAGCACGGCGAGTCAGCTTAAATCTTTAAGGAAAAAAATTATTGAGCATAAACAGTCTAAAGCTCACCAATCAGCCCAAATAACTGTAGAAAAATCAAAAACTAATACCATGACTCAAGTAATTGATCATATGAATCAAGCAGAGTTTGAGTCAACAAAAGCTGTGTTTAGATCAGCTAGTTAGCTCAAAATGACCGTCCAGACAGCGATAATTTCGGAATTCTTGAGCTCCAAAAACTTAATGGAGTGGACATTGGCGTAGGCTTTCATTCAAGGTTCAGTGCCTCTGAAATATTAGATCATATTTCAAAAGAAATGAAAATGAAAATTTTAAAACAAGTTAAGTAAATTTCTGGAAAGATTTCAATTATTATTAATGAGTCACAAGCATTATTTCTAAGTCAGTATTAGTTGTGTATTTGAAACTGGAAATCGCTAAGGATAAACAACCAAGTACTATGTTTTTGGATTTTATAGAACTTTCTGATCAAAAAGCTGAGACTGTTTTTAATTGTGCTCATGAGGGCCTTGAACGATATGGTTCTGATGGTGAGTACTTAAAACAAAATTTGGTTTCCTTCACAAAAGATGGGGTAAACGTAATGTTGGGAAAGCATTCAGGTGTAGCAAAAAGGTTTTTGTCTTTGTACCCTATAATATAATCGTATAGCACTTGTCTAAACCACAGATTAGAATTGGCTATTTCAGACGCCATAAATGAAGTAGCCGCGGTTAATCATTTTCAATCATTTATGGATAAGCTTTATTCTCTATATAGCACATCCCCAAAAAATAAGCGTGAGTTAAAAGAATGCGCACAAGAGCTCGATACGCAAATGAATAAAATAGGAAGAATATTGAGTACAAGGTGGGTAGCAAGCAGTTTTCGTACAATTTCAGCCGTACGTGTGGTTTGGCTACAAAGCCTTAGCCAGCCACTTTTGTAAAGCAATGAACGACCCTGATCGAACATCCAGTGACAGAAACAAATATAACGGATTATTAAAAAGGTTAACTTCTCATAAGTTTTTGTTAAACTTAGCATATATGTATGATGTATATATGCATTTTGTATGACATGCTAGTCGAATTGTCTTTGCTGTCTGAAAGTCTCGAAAACAGAAGCACATCCCTTATATTTGCAGACAAGTTAATTCATAGATCGATCAGATATCTAGAATATTTGAAGGAGAAACCAGGGACAAGAGTTCTGGAGGCGCTATTGCCTTGAGGGAAGGTAAATTTGATTCTGTGGAGTTGAACGACAATCCTAAAATAGTATCGTTTAATGGCGAGCAATTGATTACCAGTGTAATTAACAACCTAAAGTGGAGAATTTTTTCCACAAGTTTAGACGATGAGAAAGCTAAAAACGAAGAATTAATAGAACAATTGAAAGTTTTGGAGCCTCAGTTTTGGCCCACAAAGATTCGAACTGGTTATGGCCAAATTGAAGTGGAGCAGCTTTTTAGGCGATTTAAATTAAATCCAAACAGAATACCTTAAATACCTTTAGAGAGTACTTAGATAATGCTAGGCAGGTGCTAGATGGACTGAAAGAACTTTTAACCTGCACTAAAATTATTCCGTGCAGTTTTGCTGACTGTGAAAGGGGTTTCAGCAGTATGAATAACATAATTAGGACTCCTTTGAGAAACTCATTGACAGTAAGTCATGTTTCTACACTGCTGTTTTTGAAACTTCAAGGCCCACCAATATTTAAATGGAAACACACACATACACACACACCACATCACACTACACCACACACATGGTTTTCCAACCTCTACCAGATAACGCTGCTGGGGGAGTGGTTATCTATCTGGACTCTGATCTTCACAACACTCACCGACTTTTTCTCCTTCAGACTGCTGAAATTGTTAATATTGTGATTTATTCTACTTCAAATGATTATAACTGTTTGACATTGTCTCTTTTTTAGTGAATTTCCCATAGGGAAGAAGCTATTACCGTAGGTCTCATGGCAAGAGTTAAGCCCGAGACCATGTTATTTTTTCTTCTTTAGGTGCCCAGAGATCAAAAACAATAGTTGTTAAAATTTAGATATATATATATATATATATATATATATATATATATATATATATATATATGTGTCTGTGAACACGATAACTCTCGTAAAAAAAAGTCCGATCGAGACCAAATTTGGCAGAGACGTGTATTCCTACAAATGCTCGGACGAGTTCGTAAACCAGACATATCAGTCAATGGGAACAGGTAGTTTGGGAGGGTTTTGTACCCCAAAATCGGGTTTTTTCGTTTTTCACATGTAATTTCTAAAAATTTCTAATTTTATATTTCACCATTGGAATCAGCTTAAAACACTACACAATTAAGTTCCTTAAAGTTTTTCTCTATCTTCAACGGTTACCGAGATATAACAAAATCTAAACACAGTACGTTGTATTTTTGAGGCTCCAATGTTAATCTTATGGAGGATTAAAAAAAATTAATTTTTCACTTATTATCTAATATTTTTGGATTTTTGGAACTTGATATTTAGCTTCATGTGGTTGAGATCCATACATTTGTGCTAAAAAATCATAGTTTATGTGTTTATCATGGCAGCAAACCTGCATACTCTTTTCCCATGTTAATCATATGGAGATTAGGCAAACTCCTATATTTATGGCCAGATGTTGATGAAAGTTGGTATAAAAGTTAAAAATAAAGTCTTTGATGGTATAAATGGCTACTTTCAGTGTTTCTCACAGCAGCAAACCTACTCACTCTTTCCCATTTTAATCTTATGGAGAATAGGCGAAAATTCTCATGTTTATCAACAGATTTTGACCAAACTTGTCATATATTATTATTATTATATTATTGATTTGGAAATTCGCTGAGTACGCAGGTCTGCTGCGACGGGGGTATATATATATATATATATATATATGTATATATATGTGTCTGTGAACACGATAACTCTCGTAAAAATGGTCCAATCAAGACCAAATTTGGTGGAGACGTGTATTCCTACAAGTGGTCGGACGAGTTCGTAAACCAGACATATCGGTCGATGGGAACGGGTAGTTTGGGGGGGATTTGTACCCCAAAATGGGGTTTTTTGCGTTTTTCACATGTAATTTTTAAAAAATTATATTTTTATATTTCACCATTAGAATCAGCTTAAAAAACTACACAATTAAGTTCCTCAAAGTTTTTCTCAATTTCCAACGGTTACCGAGATATTAAAAAATCTAAACACAGTACATTTTATTGGGGGGCTCTAATGTTAATCTTATGGAGGATAGGGAAAAAATAATATTTCCCATATTAATCAGTATTTTTGGATAAAACTTGATATTTAGCTTCATGTGGTTGAGATCTATCAATTTTTGCTTAAAAATCATAGTTTATTTGTTTATCATGGCAGCAAACCTGCATACTCTTTTCCCATAATAATCATATAGGGAATAGGCAAACTCCTTTATTTATGGACAGATGTTGATGAAAGTTGGTATAAATGTTAAGATAAAAATTATTCATGGTAGAAATGACTTCTTTCAGTGTTCCTCACAGCAGCAAATCTGCACACTCTTTGCCATGTTAATCTTATGGAGAATAGGCAAATAATTCTCATGTTTATGGACAGATTTTTTTTAACTTGTCATATATTATTGATTTGGAAATTCGCTGAGTACGCAGGTCTGCTACGACGCGTATATTTTGCTATATATAGGCAAACTAAATTCACGTATAGTCAGTTTAAAGATGAATTTGAAAATATATTAAAATTTCAGAATGACCCAACCATAATTATTGGTGATATCAATATTTGTATTTAAAAAACAAATTAAATAAAGGTTCTGGGAGAGATTATTTAAATTTGATTTCAGCGTATGGGTTTGAGAGTTATATAAATGAACCAACAAGGGTTTTTAATAATTATTCTATCTCTTGCATTGATCATGTACTTATAAGAAATTCAAAAAACATTAATTTTGAACAAAAAGTAATTAAGCTGGGTATTACAGACCACTATGGAATTAGTGTTAGTCTTTCTGGTCTGAAAAGTGTAATAAATCATAAGAAATTTTTTAAACTTGTTAACTACAAAAAGTTAAGGAGGCAACTTTTAAGTGTTGATTGGTCTCCTGTGATAAAAATAGCACTGATTTAAAGACTTCTGTTACACAATTTTACAACATTTATGATGGGTGCTATTCAAATTCATGCTAACTTAAAAAAATTAATAGTAAAAATAGGAACAGAAGTGAATGGATAACTGATTATGATGTTTCTCTTGTAAACACGAAGAATAACACTTTTAAGCATCTGTCCCTTGATGTGAACAATTTAGCGTTAAGATTAGAATATAGAAATTTAGCAAAAATAGTATCAAAAGAAGTAAAGAAGGTAAAGCTAAATTATTTTTCAAATCTAATTCTAATTGAAAGGTGTGATGGAGACCCGAAAAATATTGGAATGTAGTAAAAAAAAGTAGTAAAAAGTAAAAAAAAGTACTGGATAAGATTAGAGTCAACAATTCAATCTTGAATGTTGCTGGAAATGAATTAGAGATAAGTAATTGTTTTAATGATTATTTTTGTAACATAATATCTGATTTGAGGTTTAAAATGTTTGGATCCGATATGCTTTATGAAGAGAGTGTAGAATATGATGTGTTTTGTGAAAATTTTGGTTTAAACTATGTTGAAATTTATTAATGTAATTAAAAATATGAAAAACAAGAAACCTGTGGGTTGGATGGTATAAACATTCTAACTATAAAAATAATCTTGATGTATTCGTACCCATACTTTATTCTATTTTTTCTTTGTCATTTGCTCAGGGAACTGTTCCTGATGAATTTAAAACTGCATGTGTAACATCTGTATATAAAGCAGGGGATGACTCAGACGTTTCCTCTTATCGCCCCATATCTGTGATAAATACCATAGCTAAGATTCTTGAAGCAGTTGTAAAAAATAAGTTGTTAAAGTATTTCACTGATAGATCAATATTTTCTCGTAATCAGTATGGGTTTTTACCTGGGAGAGGAACAGATCTGGCAATTGAAAAGCACATTAGTAGTGTAGTTTCATCAATTGATAAAAATAAATACACTCTCTCAATATATATAGATTTTCAAAAGGCCTTGGATGCCCTGGATATATTGATATCTTAATAAATAAAAATTTAAAATATATGGTACTGGGGGAAATGTGTTGGCCTGGATGATTTCTTTTTCTAAGTCTAGAAAACAAGCTGTAAAAATAAATAGTATTGTTGATAACATATCAGATCTAAGCGATCTGGAACAGCTCAAGGTGGGGTGATGAGCCCAATATTTTTTTTGTTATTTATAAATGATCTGTTAGATATGGATTTGTACTCAGATATTTTTGCATATGCAGATGATACAGCTTTGGTGTATTCATCACAAAGTAAAGAATTACTATTGTTATGTGTTAATGTAGATTTAGAAAAAAATTCTAAGTGGTTGATAGAAAATAAGTTAATGATAAATGTAAAGAAATCTCAATGTATTTTGTTTTTTGACTATGACCAGACCAAAGACAATCTCCAAACCATGTATAAATTTTACTTGTCACAACCACCAGTGTCTGTATAGAGATGTGCGTGCCAGCCTTTAGAGATTGTGGAAGCTGTAAAGTATTTGGGAATTTATTTGGATCAACATCTTAAGTGGGATTGTCATGTTAACTATATCTCTAAATAAACGGTACCAGTGGACTGACACATACTTTCTCTTACTTTATTCTATACTTTATTTCTCTTACTCATTACTTTATTGTTGAAATTTTATGGGGGGAAAACCCCCCCCCCTCGGTAATACCCACCTTTTTTATGCTGGTTTTGTTCGGTGATTTGACCTTACGCTTCATACCAAGTATCATGGAAAACGGTTGGAAAGCAAGGAAGAAATTGATTTTTTTTATATTCTCCATAAGAATAACATTGGGCGCTTTCAGACAACATACTGCGTTTATCATGGACAGTAAATTTAACTTTTCTCTGGAACCGTTAGTCGTAGACAAATAATTCAAAATACTAATTTGTTTAGTTTTTTAAGCTGGTTTCAATGGTACCAGACAAGTTATACTTTACTTTTATTGTTTTTGCTGAAAATTCAAAAATTTGATTTTTTTGACATTTAAAAGCGCATAACTTTTGAACCGTCATTTTTACAGACATGCGGGTCGTGTCAAACTATTTAGTACTCTGTGCACAATAAACTATCAAATTTTAATCAAAATCATTAGAGCCGTTTTTGAGAAAATTGGATTTTTCACGTTTTTTAAGGGTTTTTAGGGGTGAACTACCCTTAAAAATCAAAATACCCCCGTCGCAGCAGACCTGCGTACTCAGCGAATTTCCAAATCAATAATATATGACAAGTTTGGTCAAAATCTGTGGATAAACATGAGAATTTTTGCCTATTCTCCATAAGATTAAAATGGGAAAGAGTGGGTAGGTTTGCTGCTGTGAGGAACACTGAAAGTAGCCATTTATACCATCAAAAATTTTATTTTTAACATTTATACCAACTTTCATCAACATCTGTCCATAAATATTGGAGTGTGCCTAATCTCCATATGATTAACATGGGAAAAGAGTATGCAGGTTTGCTGCCATGATAAACACATAAACTATAATTTTTTAGCACAAATGTATGGATCTCAACCACATGAAGCTAAATATCAAGTTTCATCCAAAAATATTAGATAATAAGTGAAAAATTAATTTTTAGCGAATTTCCCATAGGGAAGAAGCTATTACCGTAGGTCTCATGGCGAGACTTAAGCCCGGGACCATGTTATTTTTTCTTCTTTAGGTGCCCAGAGTCCAAAAACAATAGTCGTTAAAATTTTTATATATATATATATATATGTATATATATATATATATATATATATATATATATGTGTCTGTGAACACGATAACTCTCGTAAAAATGGTCCGATCGAGACCAAATTTGGTAGAGACGTGTATTCCTACAAATGCTCGGACGAGTTCGTAAACCAGACATATCGGTTAATAGGAACGGGTAGTTTGGGGGGGTTTTGTACCCCAAAATGGGGTTTTTTGCGCTTTTCACATGTAATTTTAAAAAATTTCTAATTTTATATTTCACCATTAGAATCAGCTAAAAAAACTACACAATTAAGTTCCTTAAAGTTTTTCTCTATCTCCATCGGTTACCGAGATATTAAAAAATCTAAACACAGTACGTTGTATTGTGGGGCTCCAATGTTAATCTTATGGAGAATAGGGAAAAATTAATATTTCCCATATTAATGAATATTTTTGGATAAAACTTTATATTTAGCTTCATCTGGTTGATGAGATCTATCCATTTATGCTTAAAAATCATAGTTTATGTGTTTATCATGGCAGCAAACCTGCATACTCTTTTCCCATGTTAATCATATAGGGAATAAGCAAATTCCTTTATGTATGGACAGATGTTGATAATAGTTGGTATAAATGTTAAAAATAAAGATTGTTTATGATAGAAATGACTACTTTCAGTGTTCCTCACAACAGCTAACCTGCACACTCTTTCCCATGTTAATGTTATGGAGAATAGGCAAATAATTATCATGTTTATGGACAGACTTTCATAAAACTTGTCATATATTATTATTATTATATTATTGATTTGGAAATTCGCTGAGTACGCAGGTCTGCTGCGACGGGGGTATTTTTAATCCTCCATAAGATTAACATTGGAGCCTCAAAAATACAACGTACTGTGTTTAGATTTTTTTATATCTCGGTAACCGTTGAAGATAGAGAAAAACTTTAAGGAACTTAATTGTGTAGTTTTTTAAGCTGATTCCAATGGTGAAATATAAAATTGGAAATTTTTAAAAATTACATGTGAAAAACGCAAAAAACCCCATTTTGGGGTACAAAACCCCCCCAAACTACCCGTTCCCATTGACCGATATGTCTGGTTTACGAACTCGTCCGAGCATTTGTAGGAATACACGTCTCTACCAAATTTGGTCTCGATCGGACCTTTTTTACGAGAGTTATCGTGTTCACAGACACATATATATATATATATATACATATATATATATATATATACATATATATATATATATACATATATATATATATATATATATATATATATATATAAATTTTAACGACTATTGTTTTTGGTCTCTGGGCACCTAAAGAAGAAAAAATAACATGGTCTCGGGCTTAACTCTTGCCATGAGACCTACGGTAATAGCTTCTTCCCTATGGGAAATTCGCTAAAATCAAAAAAATGAAAAAAACGCCTGGAGATACCGTGAATATATACATGCCAAATTTCATCTAAATCGGACCAACGGGGTAGGCTGTGGCACTGTACACATCCAGACACACACACACACACACACACACACACACACACGGACGGACAGACATCACGTCAAAACCCACTTTTTTGGATTCAGGGGACCCCAAAAACGGATATATCCACCCTCAACTAAAATTTGAAAATTTTGATGAAAACAATACTTTCTCCATATACTATGTATAAGGGGAGAAAGTAAAAATTGAGGAAAATAAACTATTCTTTATATCATATAAGAAACTACATAAAAGAGGATCATTTAAAGAAGTTATTTATGTCCTGGTTTGAGAGTACATTAAGGTATGGTTTAATGCATTTTGGTGGAACATACCAAACCATTCTAAAACCACTTGTCATGTGTCAGAGGAATGCTATCCGTACAATAAGTAATATTAGGAAGATGGATCCATTTTACTCATGTATTTAATGAAAAATGTACATTGAATATAGATCAGTTGTATATGTACAGCTGCATTTTGAATGTGCATAAATATTTTAATAATTACCAACAAAAGCAACCTGTTAGAATAATGCGGTCATCTCAAGATATATCTCTTATAGTTCCAAACTTAAAAAAGAAGTTTGTAGGTATCAAGTTTTGTATGCTGGGGTAAAGTTGTTTAATTTCTTTTTTACAATTAACGGTAATGAGAATTGTTTTGATGGAAAACAAAGTAAAGATGAAAGCACTAGAGTTTGTGGGAAAGCATAGCAGTATTCCCCAGCTACATGTTTGATGGGATGAAATATTTGTTTGAAAATATTCTTAGTATTAGTATTTATTATATTAGTGTTAATTGTATAGGTATTGCTTGTATGGGTATTCATTGTAATAGTTGTGATAGAATTATTTGTAAAAGTATTCATTGTATTAATTGTGTTATAATTAAATGTATCATAGAAAAAAATAAAACATATCTCAATTCATGTTCTTTCAAATTCCCACACGTGTTATTTTGGCTCATTGGGCTTTGTATGTATTGTTAAGATTTTTTAAATAATAAAGATGTTTTTGAACTGTTTTGAACACACACACACACACACACACACTCACACACACACACACGCACGAACGCATGCACACACTTTAGAGCAACTTATTGTTTTAATAATAGTTTTCTATTTTTGTTTAATTTTTGTGGTCATGATTTATCATAGCTAGGATCGATTATTAAATTTTTTTCTTTTTTCTGCTTAATTTCGATTTGAACTTAGTTTTATTTTTATCATACCTTTCTCACCTCTAGGTATGTTCTTTGTTATTTATAATTGTTTTTTATTATATCCGCTATTGTTCAAAGGGCTGTACCAAGCTAAAATAAACGGTACCAGTGAACTGACACATACTTTCTCCCTTAGGTAAGTTCAAGAAAGACAATCTGTAATAAACCATCATGTTCTTCAAAGTTCATCAAAAAAATACCATTTAATAATTTATTGTTTCAAAAATAATCACCCCGTTTCTGAAAATAAAAACAAGAGAATCAAAGTTAAATTAATTGTTCGAACTGTATGGGGGGAAACACCCCCCCCCCCCCGGTAATACCAAGCTTTTTTGAGTTGGTTCTGTTGGGTGATTTGACCTTACACTTCATACCAAGTTTCATGGAAAACGGTTCAAAAATAAGGAAGAAATTGATATTTTAATATTCTCCATAAGAATAACGTTGGACGCTTTCAGACAACGTACTCTGTTTATCATGGACAGTAAATTTAACTTTTCTCTGGAACCGTTAGTCGTAGACAAATAATTCAAAATACTAATTTGTTTAGTTTTTTAAACAGATTTTAATGGTGACAGTCAAATTATACTTTACTTTAATTGTTTTCGCTGAAAATTTAAAAATTTGATTTTTCTGACATTTAAAAGCCCATAACTTTTGAACCGTCATTTTTACAGACATGAGGGTGGTGTCAAATTATTTAGTACTCTGTGCACTATAAACTTTAAAATTATAATCAAAATCCTTAGAGCCGTTTTTGAGAAATTTGAATTTTACACGTTTTTAAGAGTTTTTAGGGGTGAACTACCCTTAAAAATCAAAAATTCAAAAAATGAAAAAAACGCCTGGAGATACCGTGAATATATACATACATGCCAAATGTAATCTAAATCGGACCAACGGGGTAGGCTGTGGCACTGTACACATCCAGACACACACACACACACACACACACACACACACACAGACGGACAGACATCACCTCCAAACCCACTTTTTTGGATTCAGGGGACCCCAAAACAGATATATCCACCCTCAACTCAAATTCGAAAATTTTGACGAAAACAATACTTTCTCCATATACTACGTATAAGGGGAGAAAGTAATTAATCTTTCAAAACAATTTGTAAGTAGGCTACTATGACAGTAAAACTAACTACATCTTAGGCCTATATAACTGAAAACAGGTTTACTGCTAATACAATGAAACCCCGTGGTTCTTGATGCTGTGCAAATTTACATAATCAGAGAGGCGTGGAAATTTACACACATTTGTATATTTTACAAAGTTTGTTTAACAAGTTAGCTTCGCTTAAACTTTCTTTGATGATTTAGTAGAGATAAATTGAAAGAAAAATTCTCATTTTTACTCTAAATGTTTTATACGAAAACTAGGACTTAATAATAATGTAAATAATAGGTGGAATGCAAGCGAAATATAACAAATTAGAATGAGATAAAATTAAATTATTAGAATTAGAATTAAATATAATATGAGGAAATTTACTCTATGTAAGGAAATCCTCTCTGTAAGGATTTTTTTATGAAACTCTAATATTAAGATATATTCATAACAGTACGGACTACATAAAAAATACAAATTGTTAGACATGGGGGTGTACATCCCTACACAGTCTCTTCCATACACGATCCATTTGACTCACACTGTTTTAGTTGGAAGGCAGGAACTTCGATAGTTTAAGTTACTTTTCTGACTTTGCTGTAATGCTCTTTGAGCAATCTGGTTTATCTCCCTCATTTACCTCGCTGTAAAAAATATTCTTTTAGCGAATTTCCCATAGGAAAACAGGACCTACAGTGTAAGTTATAAGATTTTGCGGCTATTTGATCTTGATGGCGGTAGGGATGACCGGGAGACCAGTCGGGGAAGATCGCTTGATTAATTCGAATACTCTTGTATACTGTTTTTCGACATGTAACATACAATAAAATCAACACACTGCTTATTCTATTACTGTATTTGCTATTTCGTAGCGGTATTTCAAAATATTTTTGTTTTGAAATTATTAGCAAAGGTGATCGTTTTGGGGGGGATATATCCCCCTTATCCCCCCCGTATCTACGCCACTGAACAGACCTTCGAGATCTTAGTTCAACTTGTGAATTCAACACATTCACAGACAGCCTAATTAAAGACCATACTTGTACAAGTCATACTTGGTATTAAAGACACGTAACATACAATAAAATCAACACACTGCTTATTCTATTACTGTATTTGCTATTTCGTAGCGGTATTTCAAAATATTTTTGTTTTGAAATTATTAGCAAAGGTGATCGTTTTGGGGGGATATATCCCCCTTATCCCCCCCGTATCTACGCCACTGAACAGACCTTCGAGATCTTAGTTCAACTTGTGAATTCAACACATTGACAGACAGCCTAATTAAAGACCATACTTGTACAAGTCATACTTGGTATTAAAGACACAGCGTTAAAAGATCGGGTTCTTCGCATTTAAGATCTGGACCTTACCAAGGCCCTAGAAGTATGTAGAGCTTCGGAGTAAAGCAAGGTACAACTAGCTGGAATATGCAATACATCGGATGCCTCAAGCCTTGAAATAAATAAAATCAAATATAAGGAGAAATCAAAATCCAGCAAGTATCATCATCAATAAACTTATGATTCACCTAAAGGAAGCAACTCAGGACACACTAACCAAATCTGGAAGAAGAAGTAGAAGGCTGCGGGTAATTCAACTCACAAGCAAGGTAAATTCAACTCTCCATGTACTAAGTGCGGTTATTATCATCGATATAGATCTTTACCAAGCCAATTTTCATGGTAATTTAACTTCTTTTGCTGACGATACAGCACTTTTCTACTCAGAAAAAAATTGGGATCTGGTTCAAAGGGCGATGAATAAAGATCTTGAAGCACTTAAATGGTGGTTTACAGTTAACAAATTGCTGCTTAGTCCAGAAAAAACTAAATACATCAACTTCAGCCTTAAGAAGAACATTATTTTTGGTAGTAATATTATAGTGTTCAGATTGTTTAGTCAAACAAACAAGTTGCATTTCGAAATGTGCTGTTGTAGATAAAATTGATAATATAAAATATCTAGGTCTTCAGTTTGACAGTGAATTTTATTGGAAATTGCACACAAACCAACTTAAGAAAAAAATTCAAAATTTGTTGAGATATTTTTATTTATTGAAAGATCTTAGTAATAATCAAATTCTAAGAGTTTTATATTTTTCTTTAGTACAAAGTAGATTAGATTATGGAATAGTTTTTTGGGGAAATACCTATGAGCTGTAAACCTCTATTCATACAACAAAAGTATATCTTAAGATTAATTTCAAATAAGAGAAGATTTGAACCCTCAAAACCTCTATTTTTTGTCACAAAAAATTCTTCCACTTAAATACATCTATATCTACAAAGTACTCAAACTCTTTTACACTAAAAGTGGAAATTTTCCACAAAATGACAGTAAGTACAGAAACAAACTTAGAATGCAAACCAGTTTTTAATTCCAAAACCATCAACTACTTTTTTTACAAAAACCTTTAACTTCATTGCGCCAACAATGTTTAATAAACTGCCAGAAACCACAAAAATTCTCAAAATATTAAACAATTTTTAAATAAAATTAGGAAATGGCTATTACATCTGGAAGATGTGGATAGTTTACTAAAGGTGCAAAATTGAATTTTGTTTTAGTTTCATTATGTATATTTTGCTATTTTTAGGTATTGTTAGGTTTATTTAGGGCACACTATGGAGGGCTGTGCCACACAGGGACTATGCATTGTATGCAATGAGCTTTGATGGCACCTGGGGAGACCAACTCTGGAGGCTAGCCCCTGGGGAGGTGCCAGAGCCGCCTGGTGGCATAAGTGCGGTGTGCGGTTCTAAAGCATTGAACCCTAAATTAGTTTTTGAGTTAGAAAAAATTTTTGTTATTTAAAAAAATATATATCGTTAATTAAGCACAATATTTTATTATAATAATTATTTTTATTATATTTCATTTTATTGAGATTAAAATGTTAATTTTATTCTAGTTAAAATATGAGCGCTCTAAATTTCAATGTAAAATGAAGGAACCTCAAAACAGGCATTGCCTAAAGAGGACCTAATTTATTTTTCAAAATTTGTAAATGTGTCAGCCTGGTAAGCGAAGAGGACTTTTAATTTATAAGCATTTATATAGGACTGTAGTTTGATAAAGTAATAATTTATTTGATTATAAGAAATTCTATTCTGTTTATTGTATATAATTTTGAAAGAATAAAATTCTATTCTATTCTAAGATAGTGTCCAGCCTACGGTAAGAAGTGCCTCAAGTGCAGAAAATCTGGTCACTAGCCTATATGCCTCTCGCTGCTTGAACAAAGAAGTTCACATTGTTGTCGACAGTGATACTGACCAACAGTAAAAACCATTGTATTTTAGGTCGTCAGACCAGTTCTAAGCTTAACCTAGTTAAGCAAATCAATGAAATATCCGATCAGTCTGTGAGCAATGCTAGCAGTAATCCCATTATAATGGAGTTTTGTGATGTTTTTACTAGCATGAGTTGTATAAAAAGTGAATATAAATGTTTTGTTAAGGGATGATGTAACACCCACAGTTTACCCACCTCGTAAAGTACCTCTTGCTCTTCAAGGCAAACTGAAGTGTAAAATTAGCTGGGTTAGAACGTAAGGTTATTGTTAGCAAAGTCGATTATAACTCTGAATGAGTTAATTCTTTAACCATCGTTCACAAAAAAGATGGTGATCTCCGTCTATGCCTTGATCCCAGACACATGAACAACGCCATTAAAAGACAACATTTTCATATGCCAACGTTTGAAGATATCAGTGCTAAGCTAGCAGGGGCCGCTGTATTTAGCATTTTAGACACTAAAGACGCTTTATTACATTTTAAGTTAGTAAAGAGAGTTCAGACTTATGCACCTTTGACACGCCTTTTGGCTGATACAAGTTTTTAAGGTTACCATATGGTTTAAATGTATCTAGTGAACTTTTCCAAGACAAAATGTCTAATGTATTTGAAAACATAGAAGGGGTTAGTGTTTATGTCGATGACATTTTGGTTAATAGTTGTAATCGAAAACAACATGACGAGCGATTAAGAATCGTTCTCTCAAAATTAAAGGATGAAAATGTTAAATTAAATCTCACTAAGTGTAAATTTGCGATTCCTGAATTAAAAAATATCTTGGTCATAAGATAAGTAAATCTGGTATCACACCAGATGAAGAAAAGGTTCTCAATAATAGGGATGCAACCACCGACAAACAAAAAAGAACTTGAGGGGTTTCTTGGATTAGTTAATTACGTTTGACAACTTATACTTAACCTAGTCGTAACACACACTTTGCGTAATCTATTGAAGAAGGATTCAGAATTTGTCTGGTTCATTGAACACATGAATGCCTTCAATAAATCGAAACGTTTAATTTCAGATAATTTAGTTCTATAATTTGTTGACATAAATAAACCTATTGTTTTGTCTGTAGATGCAAGCTCAATATCGGCCTGGGGAGCACAATCTTACATAGGGGACATACAGTGGCTTATGCCTCGATAGCGCTCAATAGCACACAACAGTCATATAGCCAAATCGAAAAAGAGTTACTAGCCGTTCTTTTTGGATGCGAACAATTCTACCAGTATGTATATGGTAAGCATTTTGTTGTGAAAACAGACCACAAACCATTGGTTTCTATTATTATGAAAACTATTGTCAATTGCCCTCCACGTTTACAGCGTATTCTATTAAAACTACAAAAGTATGATTTCACACTAATATATAAGAAAGGTAAATTTATGGCTGTAACAGATGATTTGTCTCGTTCATGTCTTAAATCAGACACAGGTGATTTTTGTTTAGATGACAGCATAGAAGCTCAGGTATGTGCTGTTGACAAATTCATACTTCAACAGGAATGGCTAGAAATGGTAAACACAACCTATAAACATAAACTGATAATTTTCACAGATGGATCAAGGGCCACTGAAGGCGTACGTAGGTGCAGCAATTATTTATTCCAAGTAGCAATGCGGTATCAGCCTACAATACAATTTGAATTACAGTACATCCAGCTACACTGCAGAAATGTATGCTATTCTCAAAGCACTGGATTTTACAAGCAATTGTGTAGACAGTGAAATAGTAATTTGTACTAGTTGTCAAGCTGTAATTAAAAGTATTGAAAACTCTGTACACGGTACACTAATGGATAAAGAAATGTCCTTAAATATATTAAAGGAAGCGGTAAATAACAACTCCATCAAATAAATCTTCAAATGGGTACCGGGGCATGTAGGATTAAAAGATAATGAAGCAGTAGATAAACTTAAAAAAAAATGCAATTCACAACAACATAACTAATCATGATTTTCATGAATTCTATGTTTCAACTTTGGATAACTTTGTCAATTCAGATTAAAAGGAAAGTTAACATGATTACAAGGAGACTGACTATAACAGACAAAGCTCATTGGTACAGGAATGTTAAGAAATCATTTAGCTAAAGTCCATGGTTTAAATCTACGATAATGACTAGAAATTAAAATTGTCACGAAAGGAATCAATTAAACGAACACTATAACACATACTTTGAACATAATACACATGATATAAATTAAGGACAAAACTAAAAAAAAGGACAACCACAAACCAGCGATGGCCTCATGGTTTAAATGCCAGGCCGCCTTTAGGCAGAGAAAAAAAGATATGCACTGTACTAGGTTGTATTAAAATTTCTGATGATCAACTGTCAAGGTTGAAAATATTTTTTTCAGTTTTTGAGATTTTTATGTCATATGTTGGGTTAGTCTTTTTTCTTTAAAATGATATATAACACACCATGGTCTCATAGCTTTGTTTAGTTAAAAAAATAAAGAAACCATTAGATTGGTCATACAGCATTTTTTCAGTTAAACTTGTTTTCTGAAAATCTACATTTTTAAACATATGTACTTTTACGTATTTAAACGTATTAAAGCCACAGAAATGTAATTTCGCACACACATTTAATATGTTATTTTTCAAAATTAGACCAGAGATTGTTTTAATTAATCAAAATTTAAATTTTATGGTGTTATATTTAATGAAAATTTTCATTTTTGGTATGAATTGAAACAAAGTTGAAAAATATTATTCATTATAATAATTGAAAATTGAAATAAAATTTATAAATTAAAAAGTTTAGTAGATACAGTATAAAAATTTTCTCTAGTCTAAATGTGTAAAGATATTATTCTTGATAGTTGCAAAATATGAAGTTTATAGCTTAAGCAGTTTTTGAGAAAAAAGTACATCCTGTAGGTATAATGGCGAGTAACTTATAATGTAGTTTCAGAAGTGGATGGCTCCCCTTTGGACGACTAAAACAGGTATTCTATTATTACTTATAAGCTGTATTTACTTTATTTCTTCGTATTTATTTGTTTATCTGCTTGTTGTTTCTTTGTTGTCATTAGTAGGCTACACATAATTTTTGCCACTGTTTGCTGTTTCATTCAAGAAGTGATAAGAAGTTGTCAAAATACGCACGCAGACACGCACACACTTTAGAGCAACTTATTGTTTTGATGATAGTTTTCTATTGTTCAAAGGGCTATACCAAGCTAAAAATTAATCTTACAAAAAATGTTTAAGTAGGCTACTATGACAGTAAACTAACTGCATCTGAGGCCTATATAACTGAAAAAAGGTTTACTGCTAATACAAGGAAACCCCGTGGTTCTTGATGCTGTGCAAATTTACATAATCAGAGAGGCGTAGAAATTTACACACATTTGTATGTTTTACAAAGTTTGTTTAACAAGTTAGCTTCGCTTAAACTTTCTTCTGATGATTTAGTATTAATTGGTCTATGATCCCTGAAAGAGATAAATTGATAGAAAATTTCTCATTTTTACTCTAAATGTTTTATACAAAAACTAGGACTTATTAATAACGTAAATAATAGGTGGAATGCAAGCGAAATATAACAAATTAGAATTAGATAAAATTAAATTATTCATGGTCTTGGTCCCGAGGGTGACGGTTAATCGAGGTTCTACTGTATTGCGTATTTTCGTCATCTGCTTCAAAACTTACGTTCGATCTACGATGTTCCGTCTATCCTGTATCGTCGACACATGTAATCACAAACGGAAAAAATTAGTTTTATTTTTCATTGTTTATGTTCAATTTAGTTTAGCTCATTTTATATGGTCTATCCGATAGTTCGTATACAGTATTTAACGGTCTTTACCGGATACTTGTTCAGAATTTTAAATATTGTGTACCTTTTATTGTACGTTATCGCTTATAGCGATAAATACCGCACGAGATATTGGTAGCCTACTGAAGCGGAAACAATGGCTAGCCAGATATTCCACTAGTGACAAGTCTGCAGGCTCGCAAGGCTGAGCATAACATTAACAATAGAAAAGGTACTGTGTTTACCATTTTGAATATCTTAGTAACCGCTATACCTATAGTTATAACTTAAAATACTAAATTGGGTGGTTTTTAGCTGACTCTAATGGTAAAATGAAACCATTTGATTTTTTCACACTACAAAATACTTTCTGAGGGTTAAATTATAAACATCTATCATAGTTTCGGGCTTATCTATGACCATGTGGGTCATGTGAACGGTTCACTTTTCAATAAGAAATTCAAAAATAAAATGTTTTCGATTTTATACTCATTAAAAATAATAATTGTGATGTAGCCAGTCGCAGTTATTGTGTCAATCATGCGTGTAGTTGTAAAGTCAGAGAGGGCATCAAACACCTATTTTACACTCTTAATTTAATATTTTTAATTTTGGAAAATCTTAGTGAATACAACTTACGTTTAATCGTAACAGGAAAGTAGTTTAAACCAATAACCAATAATTACAAACTAATAACCATCAGCATCATCTGCTTAGGTCGATTCAAACGACACTCTGTGGCCGTAATGATCCAAGTTCCTACTCTCTACTGCAACTGTCTCAACTTGTACTATTAAGCTACTTGACATTGTCTGCATCTACAGGTTATACATTTGGTATCATGTATATGGGAAATGATTATTACCGATCAAAATAATTTAGTTCAGTTTTTACCTACAGTCCATTGGAGGATATTCAGGTATAAATATTTAAAAAAAATATACACAATAGTTTTTTTGGGTTGGGAGCGTGCATACAACATGTAAAATGAACATTGCTGTATTTGACAATATCGTAAACGACTACCTTGAAAATGAATTTCTGTAGTTTCTAATATAATTCAGGCGAATGCCGGAATGGTTCCCTTAACGAGCCACCTTTACTGCTGGGAAAGATAGCAGTTTATGTTATACTAGCAGTAAGGGTTGTAGGATTCAGTTTAAAGAAGAAATGTTATCAAACCAAAATGTAAATAAAAATTCTTAACAATACAATACAAAGAAAATAAATACCCAGCTTTATTATTTAGAATTTCTTTACAATTAAATAGATTAGAACATATTTTATACCATTGTTAAAATTAGTTATACGTAAAAAAACCTTTTAATATAGTATGATTTCGAAATGGGTTGAAAACTGATGAACAATATAAACTAACTAATATTGATTTTAATTTGAAATATTCTTTATATTAAATAAGATTAAATGTGATTTGACTTAGTTAACGGACTTAATATAAGCTTAACACTGTAAAACAACACTTATTGCAGCAAACTTGCATACTTAAAATTATTCAATCACTGTATTGGGCAAAATAAATTATAGGAGACAGGGACTGGACAGTCTGAAGACACTGCTAATCACCAGCAGACATTTGCCACAGGAGGTAAAAGCTCCTTGAACACGTGGTAATCCACCGTATATAGGAGACAGGGACTGGACAGTCTGAAGACACTGCTAATCACCAGCAGACATTTGCCACAGGAGGTAAAAGCTCCTTGAACACGTGGTAATCCACCGTATATAGGAGACAGGGACTGGACAGTCTGAAGACACTGCTAATCACCAGCAGACATTTGCCACAGGAGGTAAGTCGCTCCTTGAACACGTGGTAATCCGCCGCATATAGGAGACAGGGACTGGACAGTCTGAAGACACTGCTAATCACCAGCAGACATTTGCCACAGGAGGTAAGTCGCTCCTTGAACACGTGGTAATCCGCCGTATATAGGAGACAGGGACTGGACAGTCTGAAGACACTGCTAATCACCAGCAGACACCTGCCACAGGAGGTAAGTCGCTCCTTGAACAAGTGGTAATCCGCCGTATATAGGAGACAGGGACTGGACAGTCTGAAGACACTGCTAATCACCAGCAGACATTTGCCACAGGAGGTAAGTCGCTCCTTGAACACGTGGTAATCCGCCGTATATAGGAGACAGGGACTGGACAGTCGGAAGAGACTGCTCATCACCAGCAGACATTTGCCACAGGAGGTGAAAGCTCCTTGAACACGTAGTAATCCACCGTATATAGGAGACAGGGACTGGACAGTCTGAAGACACTGCTAATCACCAGCACACACCTGCCACAGGAGGTAGGTCGCTCCTTGCACACGTATTATTCCGCGTATATAGGAGACACGAACTGGACAGTCTGAAGAGACTGCTCATCACCAGCACACACCTGCCACAGGAGGTAGGTTGCTCCTTGAACACGTGGTAATCCGCCGTATATAGGAGACAGGGACTGGACAGTCTGAAGAGACTGCTCATCACCAGCACACACCTGCCACAGGAGGTGAAAGCTCCTTGAACACGTAGTAATCCGCCGTATATAGGAGACAGGGATTTGACAGTCGGAAGAGACTGCTCATCACCAGCAGACACCTGCCACAGGAGGTAGGTCGCTCCTTGCACACGTATTATTCCGCCGTATATAGGAGACACGAACTGGACAGTCTGAAGAGACTGCTCATCCCCAGCAGACACCTGCCACAGGAGGTAGGTCGCTCCTTGATGACGTGGTAATCAGCCGTATATAGGAGACACAGACTGGACAGTTTGAAGAGACTGCTCATAAAACTGTAGTAAACATAACAGTCGTTACCAATATTCACTAAGTTGTCACAATGGCAACTAGTTATTATTTTTGATTTTTGTTTTATTTTGATATAGATATGTCTTAGCTCTTGGGGGGGGGGGGTGGTAGCGATTTTTAAAATGGAAAATATGTAACAGGTTTCCATAGAAACTCCAGAGCTATTGTATTGAATTTTTAATATAAAAGAATAAGAACAGCTTTTTAGATGAACTGGGACCATTCCCTTTAGACTTAGCTACCATCTAACATATTTCCCCCAGGGAAGTAAATATAAAATATTTTTACATTAAACCCACTATTTGAAATGTAACATATTGCATAATACAACTAACTTTTTCTTCTGAACATTTTTCAGTTATTATTTGTTTTAGTTTTTTTATATGAGATTCAAGTGTACATTTTTACAACCATACAATATCCATAAATTTATTAAGCTATTAAGCTTAACTATAAGCAAGTAAGCTACTTTACTTTGGGTAATAGCTTACTGTAGATCATGTATATGTCTAAAGGGAATGTTTTTAGTTCCTCCTAACAGCTGTCCTTAGAAACATTTGCCGTCACTTCCGTTTCAGATTCTGGTTTGACAGATTGCCCTTTCCACCAGAGCTGAGACATATCCATGTCAAAACGTAATCAGCTATTCTAAAAAGGTTACTTCTAAATTATTATAGAATTAATATAATTACTCTGACAATGAGTTTAAACCTTCCTTAATATTGTTCTCTATACAATAGTTACAATTATTATGAATTATTTTACTAATGAAGAGAAATCCAATTTACGGATGAAAAAATAGTTTTTTTATTTAATCAATGCGAAAAACATTTCTAAACATATTTGAGATAAGTTTTTATTTTTGTTTATTACATTGAAATTTTAGGGTAGTCTTTTGTCATAATTTCACTTTCTAACGTCAAATCATACACCCGCTCAAAATAAGGGCTTGCTACTGGATTAAATACATTTTTAACATTCATATACATTAGGTTTCTGTAATTTTTCAAGGTAAACATTTTTTCATTCAGACAGTTGAATTGTTTTAAATCACATTGTTTTAGCCGTAGCAAAATATTTAAAAACTGTAAAGTAATAAGAATAAAGGTTTGTACGGTATTTGGTACATAATTGTGAAATGCGATTGCCTGGACGTGGTAGTAGGCAGCAGACAGGCAGAATGTTGCCTAATGATCCAAGTTGCAGCTCTCCAACCAAAACTGAAACTAACTTAACTTGTGGTTTATGGCTACTATTCTATCTACTATTTTCGGCTTTTATAGTACATAAAATATTCGAAGTTTGATATTCTGGAAATACGTATGTTTTATATTTTAACATTATACGACAGTAATTGACTGATTCGTTGGCATGAACTACAGTATCAGACACTTCCTGCACCCACTCCACCTCATTCTTGAGCTCGGGAAGCAATTCGATAATATATACACACTCCACTTCATTGGTTTGGTAACGGTGTATAATACCATTGCATAGCAGATACGCACGGCGTCGAAAGGGACAGTTTGCCGCGTCATAAAAAATGTAAATGCAATTAATGAAAACTTATAGTTTAACAACAGCTGGCTTATTACTCATACTATCAGTGTAAATATTTTATTAGTCTGTAGTTTAATTATGAAACAGAATATCTCCAAATTATAAACTTAAGTTTTATAAGTTTATAATACCTATTAACTTTTTATGAAACAGCTCCCAGGTTAAGTGTAAAAAGGGACATGTGACACTAACTTTACCTGACTAAATAAATATTCTAATAAAGAGTAAAGAAATCTAATATATAATCTAAAATCTAATAAAGAAATTTTAAAATTTAATATTTCTAAAATTACCTGATTTATTAAGTTGACAATTACAGCCTTCGTGTTAAGTTAACTAAAGTTATCCAGAACCAAATTTCATAATTTGGTTCATGATAGTTTTGATGACGACCACACAACAACCAATAATTAACCGACAGAATAAAACACAACGGCAGATCGAGATACCATCATAAAATATGTGTAGAAATATAAAAAGACCTACGAGTATTATCGTGTTCGTGATAACAAGACAGACTCAGGATCAAGTTAATTTGTCTCCCCAGTATCATCGATGCCAAAAATACAGTTCATTTGATACTCTGCATATAAATAGACCTACAAGTATTATCGTGGTCGTGATGACAAGACAGACTCAGGATCAAGTTAATTTGTCTCCCCAGTATCATCGATACCAAAAATACAGTTCATTTAATACTCTGCATATAAATAAACAAAACAATAACTAAATATATAAATGAATAGTGTGGAGCGCGCGTGCACGTGTGTGTAAAGACACGATAACTCGCATATTAACTTCAATCTCGAGGAAAATTAGTACATACATCTAGATGTGCGTTTATAATCGTAGTGTAGTGGAAATTCAAATGTTGAATAATTTTCATCGCATATTTTAATTTTAGAAATATTATTTTGATTACTGGAGGTGATCGAAATAAAACCTGCAGAAAAACTATAACTCGAGGTAAAGGAAAAAATAAATTTTAATTTAATTTAATTTGATTTGTCAGATGCGGAGCTTCTCATAAAGAATTTTAAAGTTGACTCCTACATCTTTGACCTCAGGGAACTTCCATTTTTTATTCAATATAAAAGTTAGGATATGTACTTATTTAATGAATCCCATTATTGTAAGTCACTTAAAATATAAATTGTAAACAGGAATGGAGAATGATACTTTAAAACCACCTCGTATATTGCGCCAAGATTATACAGCTTAACATACAAAAGTGTAATAAATGCTCAAAATAAATTTAACTCCCTTCTCATGACAAAGAGCGTAACAGTTGAATTTTAGGTATTCACAATATTGCATATTTTTATCAAGAATTTAATAAAAATCTTTATCATTCACTTACCCCTGATTTGGATCTGTTTTAAAAATAAAATACCCCCGTCGCAGCAGACCTGCGTACTCAGCGAATTTCCAAATCAATAATATGATAATAATACTAAATGTCAAGTTTTATCAATATCTGTTGATTGATATATGAGTTAGTTATTTGCCTATTCTCCATAGGATTAACATGGGAAAGAGTATGCAGGTTTGCCGCTGTGAGGAACACTGAAAGTAGGCATTTATAGCATAAACGATTTTTATTTTGACAATTTATACCAACTTTCATCAACATCAGTTTATGGACTGATGTTATACTACTTTGTTTATGGACAAAGGAGTTTTCCTATTTTCCACATGATTAACATGGGAAAAGAGTATGCAGGTTAGCTGTTATGAGGAACACTGACAGTAGGAATTTCTAGCATAAAAGATTTTTATTTTTACCATTTATACCAAGTTTCGTCATCATCTGTCCATAAATAAAAGAGTTTACCTATTCCCTATAAGATCGACATGGGAAAAGAGTATGCAGGTTAGCTGCCATGGTATACACATAAACTATGATTTTTAAGCATAAATGGATGGATATCAACCACATGAAGCTAAATATTAAGTTTCATGCAAAAATATTGGTTAATAAGTGAAATATTGATTTTTCTTTATTATTCATAAGATTAATATTGGAGCCCTAAAATACAACGTATTGTGTTTGGATTTTTTAATGTCTCAGTAACCGCTGTACAGAAAAACGTTAAGGATCTAAATTGTGTAGTTTTTAAGCTGGTTCTAATGGTGAAAGACAAATTTAGAAATTTTTAAAAATGACATGGGTTAATTACATTATAACTATTTCTGTCCAAACACTGCCGTTGAACGAGTTGTAATAGTAATACAGGAACCCTACCTGCCCTATTTTTTTTTCTTCCTTTTCAAATATTTGTTTTTCAAAGCTGATGTCTCTCACGCAAACCTAATTATTAGTGGATTTCCATGAAACTTCACATGTATTCACATGGCCCACATCGTGACTCAACCTTCATATCTCAAACCCCTGAACATGTTTTGGGGGGGTCATTCAAAATGTAATATATATATATATATATATATATATATATATATATATATATATATATGCACGTATATGTGTGGTCATGATAACGGCCGCAAATTTTGTCTGATTACTATAAAATTTGGTGGATTTCCATTTATATCAAGTTTCATCAACATCTGTCTACAAATAAATTGAATAAATAAATGATTAACATGGGACCTACGGTAATAGCTTCTTCCCTATGGGAAATTCGCTGAAATGCTCTTATGTGTATAAATAAAACCATATGAATTTGAAGTTATACATCTCAACATTAGACTGATCTATTCGAAGGAAATAGTGAGTTTCATCACAATTCAATGAGTTCACTTCAGGAATGTGTATTAATATTCTATGAAATAGTTTGTTGATATTATAGGGCTATAAAAATAGCAGGTAATTGGCATATTCATCAATAAAATTAAAAGAAAAGGAAAGGGCAACTCAAATATAAAAAAAATAGTCAGTAGAGATTAAAATGGAAAGCGAATAACTCGGACTCCATGAAAGAGTTCTAAGAAGATAATTGAGGTAAACATTGTGTAATATTAACCCGTTGAATTATAAAATAACTACAAACGGTTCGTGGAATACAGAAATAGCTTCTACCTACTTATTACGTACTTAACTACAATAACAGCAGTGCTTAAACTTATCGAAAAGGTATACTGTATATATTTAATTAGTTCAAATAAAAATCAATCGTATTATAGTGTTTCAAATCATGCAGTTAATATTGTTAACAAATTGAAGAAGACGAAAATATTTAAATTAGTCTAACTAATCCATAAATGGTTTATTCTTTGAAAGATTGCATACGATAAGTGAGGAATTACGATTACATTCTGGGACGTTTTTGAATACAGTATGAAGACATTATTTTATATGTTGTTATTAAAAGGGGAAAGGATGTGTAAATAGACTGATAATTGAGCGCCTGAGAAAGAGAAGGGGCTATGCCACTATGCCCCAAACACCTGTTTTTGAGAAAAATTAAGTTATATTAGACCAGGTACAAAATGCATTCATTATGTATTTATTCATTCATCAATGGCATTTTAGATTCTAGTATTAACAGGGCAAATGAAAAAAATAAATAAATACAAATAAATAAAAAATCAGGTTTTGTGACATAGCCCCTTCTCTTTCTCAGACACTCAATTTATGTAACATTTTGGTATACACGTTATAAGAATAATGTAAGGAAGAACTTATAACCTTTAACAGCAAAATTTCATAACAAATACATTGATTCCAGAAAGCAAGGAAATATCGTCTCATGAAAAATCCCAAGAATTTGGAACATTGTTGTTACAAAAAAAGTATCACACTTCTTTGTTGTCAGAATAAAAAATAGGTATCCAAAGAAAATAATATATATAATATATGTTATTAAAATATATGTATATGATAATATACGTATTAAAAAAAGAATATTATATATATATATATATATATATATATACTGTATATATAAATAATTGTAGCATCAATGCAGTGTAAAGAAAAATTGTATAGAAGATGTAAAATTAAACTCGTCGTAGTTACGTTCTGATATTAAACGTTTCCAATCTGTTGTTTTTCATAAAATATTGACTTTCTCTGTTAAAGACTAACTCAAAAATATTAAAAAGGACATAACAGAATAAGTTAGTATACACCTTTTCATTCTTGATCATATATTGTTTCCTGCGAATTATCAGTCTGTGTGTCTACGACATTGACGTAGTCCTCCGGTGTCTACTATCCCATCTTCAGACACACTGTGTATATACGTCACGACCTTAGTGTTTCAGTGCCTAGTATCCCATCATCTACCGGACTGTCTACTGCCTGAACTTAGTCCTCCTGTGCCTAGTATCTCATCATCTGCCTGACTGTCTACTGCCTGAACGTAGTCCTCCTTTGTCAAGTATCCCATCACCTGCCTGACTGTCTCCTGCCTGAACGTAGTCCACCGGTGCCTAGTATCCCATCTTCTGACTAATTGTCTACTACCTGAACTTAGTCCTCCCACGCCTGGTAATCCATTGTCTACCTGACTGTCTGTCTAATTTTAAACGTCTCTGGACGCAGTCCTCCCGTGCCTATTATTCCATCATCTAACTGACTGTCTACTACCTGAACGTAGTCCTCTGGTGCCTAGTATCCCATCTATAGACACACAGTGTATATACGACACGTCCTTAGTGTTTCAGTGCCTAGTATCCCATCATATACCAGACTGTCTACTGCCTGAACGTAGTCCTTTTGTGCCTAGTATCGCATCACCTGCCTGACTGTCTACTGCCTGAACGTAGTCCACCCGTTCCTAGTATCCCATCAACTGGCTGACTGTCTACTACCTGAACGTAGTCCTCCCGTGCCTAGTATCTCATGACCTGCCGGACTGTCTACTGCTTGAACGTAATCCTCCTGTGCCTTGTATCCCATCATCTGCCTGACTACTGCTTGAACGTAGTCCTCATATGCCTAGCATCCCATCATCTGCCTGACTATTCACTACCGGAACACAATCCTCCAGTGCCTAGTATCCCATCATCTGCCTGACTGTCTAATGCTTGAACGTAGTCCTCCTGTGCCTAGTATCCCATCATCTGCTTGACTGTCTACTGCCTGAACGTAGTCCTCCGGTGCCTAGTATCCCATCTTCTGACTAATTGTCTACTACCTGAACTTAGTCCTCCCACGCCTGGTATTCCATTGTCTACCTGACTAAAACGTGGTCCTCCCGTGCTTAGTATCCCATTATCTGGTTGACTGTCTACTACCTGAACGTAGTCCTCTGGTGCCTAGTATCCCAAATTCAGACACTCAGTGTATATACGTCACGTCCTTAGTGTTTCAGTGCCTAGTATCCCATAATCTACCGGACTGTCTACTGCCTGAACGTAGTCCTTTTGTGCCTAGTATCCCATCACCTGCCTGACTGTCTACTGCCTGAACGTAGTCCACCCGTTCCTAGTACCCCATCATCTGGCTGACTGTCTACTACCTGAACGTAGTCCTCCGGTGCCTAGTATCCCATCTTCTGACTAATTGTCTACTACCTGAACTTAGTCCTCCCACGCCAGGTATTCCATTGTCTACCTGACTGTCTGTCTAATTTTAAACGTCTCTGAACGCAGTCCTCCCGTGCCTATTATCCCATCATCTAACTGACTGTCTACTACCTGAACGTAGACCTCTGGTGCCTAGTATCCCATCAACCGCCTGACTGTCTACTGCCTGAACGTAGTCCTCCTGTGTCAAGTATCTCTTCCTCTGCCTGACTGTATACTACCTGAACGTAGTCCTTTTGTGCCTAGTATCTCATCATCTGCCTGACTGTCTACTCCCTGAGCGTAGTCCTCCTAATCCTAGCATCCTATCACCTGACTGACTGTCTACTGCCTGAACGTAGTGC
Organism: Nephotettix cincticeps; assembly: GCA_023375725.1. Classification (NCBI taxonomy): domain Eukaryota; kingdom Metazoa; phylum Arthropoda; class Insecta; order Hemiptera; family Cicadellidae; genus Nephotettix; species Nephotettix cincticeps. The sequence goes on along the minus strand of CM041791.1, from coordinate 78,247,859 downwards.
TCCTGTGCCTAGTATTCCATCATCTGCCTGACTGTATACAACCTGAATGTAGTCATGTAGTCCTCCTGAACCTAGTATCCCTTCATCTACATAACTGTTTACTGCCTGAACGTAGTCCTCCTGTGCCTAGTATCCCATCATCTGCCCGAATGTCTCCTGCCTGAACATAGTCCTTCGGTGCCTAGTATCCCATCTTCTGACTAATTGTCTACTACCTGAACTTAGTCCTCCCACGCCTGGTAATCCATTGTCTACCTGACTGTCTGTCTAACCTGAAAGTCTCTGAACGTAGTCCTCCCATGCCTAGTATCCCATTATCTGGTTGACTATCTACTACTTGAACGTAGACCTCTGGTGCCTAGTATCCCATCTTTAGACACACAGTGTATATACGTCACGTCCTTAGTGTCTCAGTGCCTAGTATCCCATCATCTACCGGACTGTCTACTGCTTGAACGTAATTCTCATATGCCTAGCATCCCTTCATCTGCCTGACTGTATACTACTTGAACGTAGTCCTCCCGTGCCTAGTATCTCATGACCTGCCCGACTGTCTACTGCTTGAACGTAATCCTCCTGTGCCTTGTATCCCATCATCTGCCTGACTACTGCTTGAACGTAGTCCTCATATGCCTAGCATCCCATCATCTGCCTAACTATTCACTACCGTAACACAATCCTCCAGTGCCTAGTATTACATCATCTGCCTGACTGTCTAATGCTTGAACGTAGTCCTCCTGTGCCTAGTATCCCATCATCTGCTTGACTGTCTACTGCCTGAAAGTAGTCCTCCGGGGACTAATTGTCTACTACCTGAACTTAGTCCTCCCGCGCCAGGTATTCCATTGTCCACCTGACTGTCTGTCTAATTTTAAACGTCTCTGAACGCAGTCCTCCCGTGCCTATTATCCCATCATCTAACTGACTGTCTACTACCTGAACGTAGTCCTCTGGTGCCTAGTATCCCATCATCTGCCTGACTGTCTACTGCCTGAACGTAGTCCTCCTGTGTCAAGTATCTCTTCCTCTGCCTGACTGTCTACTGCCTGAACGTAGTGCTCCTGTGCCTAGTATTCCATCATCTGCCTGACTGTATACAACCTGAATGTAGTCCTCCTAATCCTAGCATCCCATCACCTGACTGACTGTCTACTGCCTGAACGTAGTCCTCCTGTGCCTAGTATCCCATCATCTGCCTGAATGTCTCCTGCCTGAACATAGTCCTCCGGTGCCTAGTATCCCATCTTCTGACTAATTGTGTACTACCTGAACTTAGTCCTCCCACGCCTGGTAATCCATTGTCTACCTGACTGTCTGTCTAACCTGAACGTCTTTGAATGTAGTCCTCCCATGCCTAGTATCCCTTTATCTGGTTGACTATCTACTACTTGAACGTAGACCTCTGTTGCCTAGAGGTCCCTTAGTTGCCATCGGCTGTTGGGCTATTAATTAACAGTCCTGTCTAAGGAACATGTCAGCCTTAGTCAGTAACAAGACTACAAGATCGCGCCACAATCATCTTACACTCAATCCTCATTCATACTTGGCTTAAAATACCTACCTTGTGGTATGGTCGCCATTTCAAATAATCTAATCTAATCTAATCTATCCCATCTTTAGACACACAGTGTATATACGTCACGTCCTTAGTGTTTCAGTGCCTAGTATCCCATCATCTGCCTGACTGTCTAATGCTTGAACTTAGTCCTCCTGTGCCTAGTATCCCATCATCTGCTTGACTGCCTACTGTTTGAACGTAGTCCTCCTGTGCCTAGTATCCCATCATCTGATGCCTGAATGTCTACTGCCTAAACGTAGTCCTCCTGTGCCTAGTATCCCATCATCTGCCTGAATGTCTACTGCCTGAACGTAGTCCGCCTGTGCCTAGTATCCCATCATCTGTCTGAATGTCTACTGACTAAACATAATTCTTCTATGCCTAGTATCCCATCATCTGCCTGAATATCTACTGCCTGAACGTAGTCCTCCTGTGCCTAGTATCCCATCATCTGCCTCAATGTCTACTGCCTGAACGTAGTCCCCCTGTGCCTAGTATCCCATCATCTGCCTGAAAGTCTACTGCCTGAACGTAGTCCCCCTTTGCCTTGTATCCCATCACCTGCCTGACTGTCTCCTGCCTGAACGTAGTCCTCCGGTGCCTAGTATCCCATCTTCTGACTCATTGTCTACTACCTGAACTCATTGTCTACGCCTGGTAATCCATTGTCATAAGTCATAAGTACTTTATTTACACATAAGATTTGAACAATAGTATTTGTTAAAAATTATCGTGTATTTTACCTGACTGTCTGTCTAACCTGAACGTCTCTGAATGTAGTCCTCCCGTGCCTAGTATCCCATTACCTGGTTGACTGTCTACTACCTGAACGTAGTCCTCTGGTGCCTAGTATCCAATCATTAGACACACAGTGTATATACGTCCCGTCCTTAGTGTTTCAGTGCCTAGTATCCCATCATCTACCGGACTGTCTATTGCCTGAACGTAGTCCTTTTGTGCCAAGTATCCCTTCATCTGCATGACTGTTCACTACCTGAACATAATCCTCCCGTGCCTTGTATCTCATCATCTGCCTGAATGTCTACTGCCTGAACGTAGTCCTCCTGTGCCTATTATCCCATCATCTGCCTAAAAGGTGTAGGACTTTTGGTAACCTCACCTATCCCATTCGTCATCGCAGAGGGCTATAAAAGTGTCACAACCCGTGGTGCGGACTTTTGGCAACCGCTGTTCTCCCTGTTGGGGATTTCCGGGATTTCGTTCGTGCCGGGCGGGGTTGAGGGTGAGGGAGAAAGCGCGCTAGAGAAGGGCGAGAGGGGAGGCGGTGGGCGAAGACAGGCGAAGAATAACAAAGCACAACGCCTGTCAAGTATTTCTTCCTCTGCCTGACTGTATACTACCTGAACGTAGTCCTCCCGTGCCTAGTATCTCATGACCTGCCGGACTGTCTACTGCCTGATCGTAGTCCTCCTGTGCCTAGTATCCCATCATCTGCCTGACTGTCCCCTGCTTGAACGTAATCCTCCTGTGCCTTGTATCTCATCATCTGCCTCACTACTGCTTGAACGTAGTCCTCATATGCCTAGCATCCCATCATCTGCCTGACTATTCACTACCGGAACGTAGTCCTCCTGTGCCTAGTATCCCATCATCTGCCTGACTGTCTCATGCTTGAATGTAATCCTCCTGTGCCTAGTATCCCATCATCTGCCTGACTGTCTACTGCTTGAACGTAGTCCTCGTATGCCTAGCATCTCTTCTTCTGCCTGACTGTCCACTACCTGAACACAATCCTCCCGTGCCTAGTATCCCATCATCTGCCTGACTGTCTAATGCTTGAACGTAGTCCTCCTGTGCCTAGTATCCCATCTTCTGACTAATTGTCTACTACCTGAACTTAGTCCTCCCACGCCTGGTATTCCATTGTCTACCTGACTGTAACGTAGTCCTCCCGTGCCTAGTATCCCATCTTAAGACACACAGTGTATATACGTCACGACCTTATAGTGTTTCAATGCCTAGTATCCCATCATCTGCTTGACTGCCTACTGTTTGAACGTAGTCCTCCTGTGCCTAGTATCCCATCATCTGATGCCTGAATGTCTACTGCCTAAACGTAGTCCTCCTGTGCCTAGTATCCCATCATCTGCCTGAATGTCTACTGCCTGAACGTAGTCCGCCTGTGCCTAGTATCCCATCATCTGTCTGAATGTCTACTGACTAAACATAATTCTTCTATGCCTAGTATCCCATCATCTGCCTGAATATCTACTGCCTGAACGTAGTCCTCCTGTGCCTAGTATCCCATCATCTGCCTCAATGTCTACTGCCTGAACGTAGTCCTGTTGTGCCTAGTATTCCATCATCTGCCTGACTGTCTACTGCCTGAACGTAGTCTACCCGTTCCTAGTATCCCATCATCTGGCTGACTGTCTACTACCTGAACGTAGTCCTCCGGTGCCTTATCCCATCTTCTGACTAATTGTCTACTGCCTGAACTTAGTCCTCCCACGCCAGGTATTCCATTGTCTACCTGACTGTCTGTCTAATCTAAACGTCACTGAACGTAGTCCTCCCGTGCCTAGTATCCCATCATCTGACTGACTGTCTACTATCTGAACGTAGTCCTTTTGTGCCTAGTATCTCATCATCTGCCTGACTGTCTACTCCCTGAACGTAGTCTTCCTAATCCTAGCATCCCATCACCTGACTGACTGTCTACTGCCTGAACGTAGTGCTCCTGTGCCTAGTATTCCATCATCTGCCTTACTGTATACAACCTGAATGTAGTCCTCCTGAACCTAGTATACCTTCATCTACATAACTGTCTACTGCCTGAACGTAGTCCTCCCGTGCCTAGTATCTCATCATCTGCCTGACTGTCTACTGCTTCAACGTAATCCTCCTGTGTCTTGTATCCCATCATCTGCCTGACTACTGCTTGAACGTAGTCCTCATATGCCTAGCATCCCTTCATCTGCCTGACTGTTCACTACCGGAACATAATCCTCCCGTGCCTAGTATGCCATCATCTGCCTTAATGTCTCCTGCCTAGTATCCCATCTTCTGACTAATTGTCTACTACCTGAACTTAGTCCTCCCACGCCTGGTAATCCATTGTCTACCTGACTGTCTGTCTAACCTGAACGTCTTTGAACGTAGTCCTCCCGTGCCTAGTATCCCATTATCTGGTTGACTGTCTACTACCTGAACGTAGTCCTCTGGTTCCTAGTATCCCATCTTTAGACACACAGTGTATATACGTCACGTCCTTAGTGTTTCAGTGCCTAGTATCCCATCATCTACCGGACTGTCTACTGCTTGAACGTATTCCTCATATGCCTAGTATCCCTTCATCTGCATGACTGTTCACTACCTGAACATAATCCTCCCGTGCCTTGTATCTCATCATCTGCCTGAATGTCTACTGCCTGAACGTAATCCTCCTGTGCCTAGTATCCCATCATCTGCCTAAAAGGTGTAGGACTTTTGGCAACCTCGCCTATCCCATTCGTCATCGCAGAGGGCTATAAAAGTGTCACAACCCGTGGTGCGGAATTTTGGCAACCGCTGTTCTCCCTGTTGGGGATTTCCGGGATTTCGTTCGTGCCGGGCGGGGTTGAGGGTGAGGGAGAAAGCGCGCTAGAGAAGGGCGAGAGGGGAGGCGGTGGGCGAAGACAGGCGAAGAATAACAAAGCACAACGCCTGATACCCAATTCCTTTCAAGTGTGTGATTACTAACCGTCTAAGTACTGTCTGTTGTTAAGTTTGAACTGTTTAGAGGTACAATATTATGAATTGTATTGGTCTTATTTTTAAACTCATACTTAACTTCTTGAGGAAAGAATTAACGATTTATATTTCCTTGAAATCAGATATGACTTGTAACTTTTAATTTATAATGTATATAAATAAGTTTGAATATGAAGTTTATGAATGAAGTTGCATGAACATGAAGTTTACTAATATTTAGGACTTTGTATAAACAATTTCTGTTGACAATATCGTAACACTTCAACAGTTCACCATATTGACCTATATTTGTTGGTGTTGTCTTGTCTTTTGTATCATTGTCTTTCAAACATTCTACTTGGAAAATCCAATTCCATCCAGCCGTACATCTTGTAACGTCTATTGTGAAATAATGGTATTAGTTCAAAGGACTTGGCTCATTCATAGCCGGTTCCCCGTAGTCGTGAATAGCCTGCCATTCCGGGGCGAGGGAAGGACTTTAAGGGATAAGAGTGATATATTGTGGGATTAAATAACGAGGCAGGGATTTTCAGAGAGAAAAGGGAGAATTTTTGGGATGAAACTGAGGTTGCCAAAAGGCCGCTGTCGAGGGCTAATTAGGGTTCCGACCCCCGGTGGGGGCTGGGCGGTTGCCAAAAATCCGTTTCCCCTGCCTGAATGTCTACTGCCTGAACGTAGTCCTCCTGTGCCTATTATCCCATCATCTGCCTGAATGTCTACTGCCTGAACGTAGTTCTCCTGTGCCTAGTATCCCATTTTGTTCGCAAGTTGTTGACTTAGTTGTTAGCAAGAGTTCACAAAATATTAACTAAAAGAGTAAAACCTTTTTTCTTAATTTGTTCAAAGAGTAAATACTATATAGTCTAAAATTAACTAAGATATTTTTAGTATATATTTACATTCTAAAAATTAAAGATTTGTATTATTGGACAAAATCAATCATTACAACTCTAAAATCAGCACCTAGAGGGTATCGCAAAATTTCGTGACATCTCTTTTTCTGATTGGATATCAAATATGATCAGTATTTTTTTTTAATTTTGACTTCGTTTAACCACTATAATCCATATTGTTTTTAACATTTTTAATTCATAGCATTTTTTACTACTTCCGCAACGATTGATTCCATATATTCGCACTCAGCTTTCTTAAATTTAGTGTGCAGTGCTAAAATAATAGTGCAATGAAACATCAAAAAAATACTTAGAATTTTTTAATATTGCATACCACATTTATAATCAATCTGTTATAGAATGTCAAGTTCTATGTGAAAAATGGATAGTACCAATCGTAGCTGTAGGCTAACTACAAAAATTAATAAACATTTTCAATTTAATGTAACTTTTAGAAATCGATCATGTATAGCAAGTTCCAAATTTTCATAACAGTCTTTAATGTATTCGTGCGTACAGTAATGAATGAGGGGAAAAGTTTTGTATTCTAGCTGTATATTACTACATAAAATTTTAAGCTATGAATGTTTGTAAGTCATCTTATAAATTGTGTGTAAACGTTTGTTGGTTCAACCGGCACTGCCAGAAGAAATAAAGTACTAAATAGTTGTGACTAATCGCTAAAAAGGTTTGTAAGCAATAATTACCAAAACTGTTTTACTTAAATTATAGCCAGAACATGCCGCCGGTGGCGACACGATACGGGCTGGCGCGCTGAGGCTCTGATCCCTGGGGATCCTAAGACGGCACGGCTGGGAAATACCGCGACTGGCATATAAATACTGTCTGCCTATCTCGTACTTGATGTACCGTCAAATAACTGTTGTTGTACTCATGTTTGGCTATACTGTTTGAGTAAAATGAACTTACTAACTATCTTATTATTGAGTGAAATCCAAATGATATCGTCATTATTTGTTTGTGGTCGATATAGTTTATAAAACTAAAATCTCGATTTCTTAGCTACCCTCATTACTAGGCTATTCCTTTAATGACTAATATCCTAGCTTCGTACATCGTGTCTCATGATTACTTACAAACCAAAATGGTATTATTTCTCGAGTTACGATAGCAAATGCTACTACTCGTACACGAACGTAGTCCTTCACTACCTATCTATTATCCCATCATCCGCTTGCCTGTATAATAGGCATCCGCCGCCTGAGCCTATTAACACATCATTTGACTGACTGTGTGTCTACGACATTACCTTAGAGTGTCCATGCCTAGTATCCCATCATCTGCCTGACTGTATGTCTACAGCATGAAGGTAGTCCTCCTGTGCCTAGCATCCCATCATCTGCCTGACTGTGTGTCTACGACATTACCTTAGAGTGGCCGTGCCTAGTATCCCATCATCTGCCTGAATGAATGTCTACAGTATGAACGTAGTCCTCCTGTGCCTAGTATCCCATCATCTGCCTGACTGTGTGTCTACGATATAACCTTAGAGTGGCCGTGCCTAGTATCCCATCATCTGCCTTACTGTGTGTCTACGCCATTTCCTTTAAAATGACCGTGCCTAGTATCCCATCATCTGCCTGACTGTATGTCTACAGCATGAACGTATTCCTCCTGTGCCTATTATCCCATCATCTGCCTGACTATGTATCTACGATATAACCTTAGAGTGTCCGTGCCTAGTATCCCACCATCTGCCTGACTGAGTGTCTACGACATTACCTTTGAGTGGCCGTGCCTAGTATCCCATCATCTGCCTAACTTTGGGTCTACGAAATGAACGTAGTCCTCCTGCGCCTAGTATCCCATCATCTGCCTGACTGTGTGTCTACGATATAACCTTAGAGTGTCCGTACCTAGTATCCCATAATCTGCCTTACTGTGTGTCTACGACATTACCTTAGAATGACCGTGCCTAGTATCCCATCATCTGCCTGACTGTATGTCTACAGCATGATTGTAGTCCTCCTGTCCCTAGTATCCCATCATCTGCCTGACTGTGTGACTACGATATAACCTTAGAGTGGCCGTGCCTAGTATCCCATCATCTGCCTTACTATGTGACTACGATATAACCTTAGAATGACCGTGCCTAGTATCCCATCATCTGCCTGACTGTATGTCTACAGCATGATTGTAGTCCTCCTGTCCCTAGTATCCCATCATCTGCCTTACTATGTGACTACGATATAACCTTAGAATGACCGTGCCTAGTATCCCATCATCTGCCTGACTGTATGTCTACAGCATGATTGTAGTCCTCCTGTCCCTAGTATCCCATCATCTGCCTTACTATGTGACTACGATATAACCTTAGAATGACCGTGCCTAGTATCCCATCATCTGCCTGACTGTATGTCTACAGCATGATTGTAGTCCTCCTGTCCCTAGTATCCCATCATCTGCCTTACTGTGTGACTACGATATAACCTTAGAAGGACCGTGCCTAGTATACCATCATCTGCCTGACTGTGTGACTACGATATAACCTTAGAATGACCGTGCCTAGTATCCCATCATCTGCCTGACTGTATGTCTATAGCATGATTGTAGTCCTCCTGTCCCTAGTATCCCATCATCTGCCTGACTGTGTGTCTACGATATAACCTTAGAGTGTCCGTACCTAGTATCCCATAATCTGCCTTACTGTGTGTCTACGACATTACCTTAGAATGACCGTGCCTAGTATCCCATCATCTGCCTGACTGTATGTCTACAGCATGATTGTAGTCCTCCTGTCCCTAGTATCCCATCATCTGCCTGACTGTGTGACTACGATATAACCTTAGAGTGGCCGTGCCTAGTATCCCATCATCTGCCTTACTATGTGACTACGATATAACCTTAGAATGACCGTGCCTAGTATCCCATCATCTGCCTGACTGTATGTCTACAGCATGATTGTAGTCCTCCTGTCCCTAGTATCCCATCATCTGCCTTACTATGTGACTACGATATAACCTTAGAATGACCGTGCCTAGTATCCCATCATCTGCCTGACTGTATGTCTACAGCATGATTGTAGTCCTCCTGTCCCTAGTATCCCATCATCTGCCTTACTATGTGACTACGATATAACCTTAGAATGACCGTGCCTAGTATCCCATCATCTGCCTGACTGTATGTCTACAGCATGATTGTAGTCCTCCTGTCCCTAGTATCCCATCATCTGCCTTACTGTGTGACTACGATATAACCTTAGAAGGACCGTGCCTAGTATACCATCATCTGCCTGACTGTGTGACTACGATATAACCTTAGAATGACCGTGCCTAGTATCCCATCATCTGCCTGACTGTATGTCTATAGCATGATTGTAGTCCTCCTGTCCCTAGTATCCCATCATCTGCCTGACTGTGTGACTACGATATAACCTTAGAGTGGCCGTGCCTAGTATCTCATCATCTACCTTACTGTTTGTCTACGACATTACCTTAGAATGACCATACTTAGTATCCCATCATCTGCCTGACTGGTTGTCTACAGCATGAACGTAGTCCTCCAGTGCCTAGTATCCCATCATCTGGTTGACTGTGTGTCTACGATATAACCTTAGAGTGTCCGTGCCTAGTATCCCATCATCTGGCTGATAGTGTGTCTACGATATAACCTTAGAGTGGCCGTGCCTAGTATCCAATCATCTGCCTGACTGTATGTCTACAGCATAAACGTAGTCCTCCTGTGTCTTGTATCCCATCATCAGCCTGACTGTATGTCTACAGCATGAACGTAGTCCTCCTGTGCCTAGTATCCCATCATCTGCCTGACTGTGTGTCTACGATATAACCTTAGAGTGGCCGTGCCTAGTATCTCATCATCTGCCTTACTGTTTGTCTACGACATTACCTTAGAATGACCGTACTTAGTATCCCATCATCTGCCTGACTGGGTGTCTACAGCATGAACGTAGTCCTCCAGTGTCTAATATCCCATCATCTGGTTGACTGTGTGTCTACGATATAACCTTAGAGTGTCTGTGCCTAGTATCCCATCATCTGCCTTACTGTGTCTCTACGACATTACCTTAGAATGACCGTTCCTAGTATCCCATCATCTGGCTGACTGTGTGTCTACGATATAACCTTAGAGTGTCCGTGACTAGTATCCCATCATCTGCCTTACTGTGTGTCTACGACATTACCTTAGAATGACCGTTCCTAGTATCCCATCATCTGGCTGAATGTGTGTCTAAGATATAACCTTAGAGTGTCCGTGCCTAGTATCCCATCATCTGCCTTACGGTGTGTCTACGAACTGAACGTAGTCCTTCTGTGCCTAGTATCGCATCATCTGCCTGACTGTGTGTCTACGACATTACCTTAGAATGGCCGTGCCTAGTATCCCATCATCTGCCTTACGTTGTGTCTACGTATTGAACGTAGTCCTTCTGTGCCTATTAACACATCATCTGATTGACTGTGTGTCTACGACATTACCTTAGAGTATCCGTGCCTAGTATCCCATCATATGGCTGATTGTGTGTCTACGAAATAACCTTAGAGTGGCCGTGCCTAGTATCATCATCATCATCTGCCTGACTGTATGTCTACAGCATGAACGTAGTCCTCCTGTGCCTAGTTACCCATAATCTGGCTGATTGTGTGCCTACGATATAACCTTGGAGTGGCCGTGCCTAGTATCCTATCATCTGCCTGACTGTATGTCTACAGCATGAACGTAGTCCTTCTGAGCCTAGTATCACATCATCTGATCGGCTGTGTGTCCACAACATTACCTTAGAGTTGCCGTGCCTAGTATCCCATCATCTGGCTGATTGTGTGTCTACGATATAACCTTAGAATGACCGTGCCTAGTATCCCATCATCTGCCTGATTGTATGTCTACAGCATGAACGTAGTTCTCCTGTGCCTTGTATCCCATCATCTGACTGACTGTGTCTACGACATGACCTGAGAGTGTACGTGCCTAGTAACCCATCATTTGCCTGATTTTGTATCTAGGTACTGAACTTGGTTCTCCCGTGCCTAGTATCCCACAAACTACTTGTAGTGTTTTTCACATTAGGCCATAATTATTTTGAATAATATATTTATTGCTACAATATAAACGTCTAATGATACAAATATACTATACAAAATATAAAGAAGATAATAAATGTTAAGCTCGAAATCCCTACATGGTTAAACCTTTTAGAAGTAACCTCAATTGTGAAAAATAAATTTAGTATAACTTTATTAAGGGATTTTTATTCTCAGGTAGGAAAACCTCATTTTATAATATCATTAATATAAAGAATTTTTTGTAAACGATTGGAAAGTCACTTGAGAGGTAGTGACTACTAATAATACAAAGGTTCTGAGACCCAACCAAGAGGGAAGATGTTAATCTAAGCCAACGTGAGATATATGAGATCTCAGTACACACTTGAGCTGGTTATAAATTGGCTTTAGGCAAAGTTTACGATACAGACTAAACCCTTTGCTGTGTTTTATTTGTTTCTTTAAAACATTTTTGATTCCAAAAAAGTTCCAAACATGGATTCACCCACGTTAAATGATAACTAATACGTGGAATTACTTTAAGGAATCTTTCAACCGAAGAAAAATATTGAATCTGGAACAAATAATGTATACTATGTAATGTTTTTAGCATTTTTTCTTCATCAAATTACAAAATTTCCTCCCGACAAAAATTAAAATAGCTATTTCGTTGTAATTAATGAAAACACCCCTGACGCAGCAGATCTGTGTACTCATACAATTTCCGGATCAATAATATGACAATATTATTATATGACAAGATTGATCAATATCCACCAATGAAAAAGAGGGTTTGCCAATTCTCCTTCAGCCGTAAAATACAACATACTGTATTCATACCTTTTATACAGTAAAAGGTATGAATCACTTTTATACAATAAAAAAATATCTCAGTATCCATTGGAGAGCTTTAACATAGTAATTTTTTAGCTAAATCAAGTGGTTAAGAACAATGTTTAATTTTAAAAATTACAAATGAAAAACGCAAAACTCTATTTTTGGGGCTTTAAACCCCTCTCAAACTACCCGTTCTGATTGACTTTTATGTCTACATTACGTTGTCATCCAAATAAATGTTGAAATACACATCTTTACCAAATTTGGTCTCGATCGGACCATTTTTATGAGAGTTATCGTGTTCACATAGACAAAAACACACGAACATATTTCAGTATAATTATATTATTAATTGGATTTGTTCCAAGTTTATTTATAATCTAGGCCTATATGGCTTAACAGAAGATGAAATAGTAAAGCACTGTGCCATTATCTATCAGAAGATATGATGAGAGCACATATCTTTAACTTATTTACTATAAACCTTAAACAATTTCTTTTCTCTTAGTAATAATCCAATCTTAATTTAGCTCACAACATAAAAATATACTTACCATATATTACATATTTAACCTAATTAAAAACTGAGTTGTTAATGAAAAGTTAATCTTATTTTTCATTAGTATAATTATTTATATCACTGTTAACATATAATTAATAAAACAAAGTTTATTTCACTTGTTTCATAACAATCCACTTAGGTTTTAATATTAATATAATCACAACACTTGTTAGAGATTTATTGAATAACACTACGCAATACCGTTAGTTCAAACAAATTGTTTAGACAAGCAGCAAGCCCGTAATTTGTAATAATTGTAGACTATATTCAGAATACTGTACTTAAAAACATACCGGTAACAAAATATAAATTTGAAGTATTGAACATATAATACAAAGAATTCTTAGCTCAACTATATAACATTAGTTTACAAATTAGTTACATTAGTTATTAGATAAATTATATGAAATAATAAAATGTGTCTTTTTATTAAAATTTGCCATACGTAAAATAAAATTAATATAGTATGTACTAGCAGTAAGCCCGTCCTTTGTACGGGTTGTAGGATTCAGTTTAAAGAAGAAAGATCATCATACCAAAATGTAAACCTGAAATCCTAAACAAACCAATACAAAGAAAATAAATCAATACCCAGCTTTATTATTTAGCATTACTTGACAATTAAATAGATTGGAACATTTATACCAATATTATTATTAGTTATACGTCAAAATAACTTTTTAATATCCGAAATGGGTTTAAAATGAATGATCAATCTAAACTAACTAATATTGCTTTGGCAGCTGTTTGTTAGCGAATTTCCCAAAGGGAAGAAGCTACTACCGTAGGTCTCATGGTAAGACGTAAGCCCGAGACCATGTTATTTTTTCGTCTTTAGGTGCCCAGAGTCCAAAAACAATAGTCGTTAAAATTTATATATATATGTATATATGTATATATGTATATATGTATATATGTATATATGTATATATGTATATATGTATATATGTATATATGTATATATGTATATATGTATATATGTATATATACATATATACATATATGTATATATCTGTTAGCACGATAACTCTCGTAAAAATTGTCCGATCGAGACCAAATTGGGTAGAGAGGTGTATTCCTACAACTGCTCGGACGAGTTCGTAAACCAGACATATCGGTCATTGGGAACGGGTAGTTTGGGGAGGGTTTTGTACCCCAAAATGGGGTTTTTTGCGTTTTTCACATGTATTTTTTAAAAAGTTCTACTTTAAATTTCACCATTGGAATTAGCTTAAAAAACAACACAATTAAGTTCCTTAAAGTTTTTCTCTATCTTCAACGGTTACCGAGATATAAAAAATCTAAACACAGTACGTTGTATTTTGAGGCTCCAATGTTAATCTTATGGAGGATTAGGAAAAATTAATTTTTCACTTATTATCTAATATTTTTTTATGAAACTTGATATTTAGCTTCATGTGGTTGAGATCCATACATTTGTGCTAAAAAATCATAGTTTATGTGTTTATCATGGCAGCAAACCTGCATACTCTTTTCCCATGTTAATCATATGGAGATTAGGCAAACTCCTTTATTTATGGACAGAAGTTGATAAAAGTTGGTATAAACGTTAAAAATAAAATTTTTCATGGTATACTTTCAGTGTTCCTCACAGCAGCAAACCTACTCACTCTTTCCCATTTTAATCTTATGGAGAATAGGCAAATAATTCCCATGTTTATCGACAGATTTTGACCAAACTTGTCATATATTATAATTATTATATTATTGATTTGGAAATTCGCTGAGTACGCAGGTCTGCTGCGATGGGGGTATTTTTATTTCTATTAAATCTCTAAACTACAAAGACAGCTGATTATTAGCAGTAATAATAAAAATTTCAATAATATTCATTGAAAACTTAATCAAAATTGGAGTAATATCACGTAAAAGTGGGGTTTTAAATGTTCGTTCTTTACTTTTCAAGGGGCAGCGGGCGATTTCAAGCATTTATAAACCTTCTCTAGAATGTAGAGAATACATGAAATAAGTTTCATTGTAATCAGTTCTCCCGTTTTTTCGGTGTAAAATGCCTCCTGGAGCGTCACAGATAAACAGACAAAAATTGAGATAAGACCGGTTTCGGCTTCTCTAACGCAAGAAAGGAAAAATAACTAAAAAATAAATTATTCTGAGCAATGTACAGACAAAACTCTAATTTTACTTATATAGATTAAGGGTCATTAAAGTCCCTAACACAAGGTCTTCCTCCAGGCAATGACGACAATGTCGTTCATATCTTAACTATCATTTCATCCAACACTATGAAACAAAAGTTCTCACTTATTCAGTACGACACGAAATTTCCCCACAGTACAAATTGTTTTTTCATGTTCAGTTATAAATACCGGATGATCAAACTAATTATGGTTATTCATATCGAATAAAACCTTTCGAATAGTCACAATTACATAATTCGAATAAAATAGATCTTAACATGTTTTATGTTATATCTTAAGTGTTTTTAACCAATTTTATCCAAAAGTCGCATATACCCTTATTGGATTTTAAAAATTGTTTTGACTGATGTCAATAAAAATAAAAAATAAACTAGCCTATTTAATCATTCTGAAACTCAAAATCATGAATAACTAAGCTAAAAATTAATGTTTTTACCAAAGTTTTACAATTTAGGGTGAGCAGCTTTTAAACTAGAATCCTCCATACCTTCTTTGTTTCTAAAGATATTTACAATTTGGTGTACTATTTAAATATATATAGTAAGTCCAAATTTTATAAATAATAAAATCTGAAATATTTACTTTCTGTGACCTTTAAAATCAAAATTTTTATTTAACAATATTTTTGATGAAACTAATTTTAAAGGATTTCCATTGGTCTAATTATATTTGAAATATGATAATAATTTGAAAAATATATCAAAAGTTGTAAGTAAATGCAAGTTTAATAACAAAGTCTAATAACAACATCTACAAAGCAATTAGTCTTACTAGCAGCAGTTATATCATTATCAAAATCCATATTTCATTATTATATCATTTTTCGATCCGGAAATATTGACAAGAGTTTTTGTAGTATGGTTTCATCATTGTATTTACATACAATGGCCTATTTTCAAGAAATTCTGTTGGATCATAATACATTTTACTGTTGCTACAATAAACCTTTTTATAATCTTTACAATTCTAAGCTTTCCATAATTTATATCTAGATTTATTAATTTATCAGGCTAATAGTGACCATTTAATTTTACTCTAATACTTGTTACTAACATAAATAAATACTACTTAACCATAAATGTTTGAAGTATCTTATATTTGATCATTAGATCTACCCTTTTGAAAACCAATTATCATAAACTTTGGATTATAGATGTTTCGATGGATATTTGTGATATCAAAACTAAATATTTTCCAGTTATTGTCTTTTGCTGAATACATTACCAAAGATTAAAGTAAAATGATATTTTTTCTTTTAGCGGATTTCTCATAGAGAAGAAGCTATTACCGTAGGTCTCATGGTAAGGCTTAAGCCCGAGACCATGTGATTTTTCCTTCCTTAGGTGCCTAGAGACCAAAAACAATAGTCGTTAAAATTTATGTTAAAATTAAAATTTATGTATATACAGTATATACAGTGGAACTTATTTTTACAACAATTTTTACATCTCAAAAATGGTCCGATCGAGACCAAATTTGGTAGAGGCATGTATTCCTGCATTTGCTCGGACGAATTCGTAAACCAGACATATCGCAGAATCGGAACGGGTATTTTTGAGGGGTTTTGTACCACAAAAATGGGTTTTTGACGGTTTTCCCATGTAATTTTAAAAAATTTCAAATTTTATCTTTCGCTATTAGAATTACCTTAAAAAACTAGACGGTTAAGTTTCTTAAAGTTTTTCTCTATCTCCAACGGTTACCGAGATATTAAAAAATCTAAACACAGTATTTGTTTTATTATTTATTTCTTTTATTATTATTTTAAAAAATTGGATGATGTTTAACATTGTTTTGCTGCATTTGGGTGATCGTACCCTCAATTTTAATTATCTCTGACGAAGGTTCACAATTCAGATCTTATTAAGAAATGGAATTCACCATATTTTGACACTACCTTACCACAAAGCGACCAGTTGTTCAGCCATGATGACAATAGAAACAGTGAAGGTATCATTTCTTAAACAGCATAATTCTAAGCATAATGCAAGGTTAACTTCCCTAGAGAAGCATTTAAAATGAGTCCAAGGGCAAATTAAGCTCCAAGAAGCACACACACCACAGTCTCCTACAAGGGTAGCAAGTACTTCGAAGTCACCATCTCCAAGAAGGTCACCTTTGTCGTTATCTCGGAACAAGAACGACCAAAGTCAAGATGACATCTCCCTTCGACGGTCACACCGAAATCAGAGGGCATCCCCAAAAAATGGACTTTATTAAAACCAGTGACACTAAATTTCTCTCGGTCCATTTATAGCCATTTTTTCATATGGAAGAACCTACTGTATTACCCAAGGCCAAAGGTCTCATGGCGAGACCTAAGCACGGGATCATGTTAATTTTTCGTTTGAGAAGTCCAGAGATCAAGACCAATAGTAATTAAAACTTACATACATGAATATAAGTAGATAATATTATGAGGTGCCTGGCTCAAAATAGTACTAGTAACAAAATCAAAATAATTAGTGAAATTAGCACTTTATCAAAAAATTTGCAGTTTTTCGTATTTAGTTCGTAGCCTGGGCGAACTACTCGCTATTCACGACACTTCTTTTAAAAAGCTCAGTTTTGGTTTTGCTCATGTTTATTTTCAAACCATATTCCATAAGCCTATACAAAACACAGTCTTATAGTTTTTAGAAGATACGTTAACCTTTAACTGGCTTTAGGCCACAGAAAATCTGTTTTAGAGTAAAATTTCACCCCTTAACTTCTTTTGAGAATATCCTCAAAAGAATAAGAATATCCTCAAAAGAATATCTTTTGAGAATATCCTCTGGATTTGGCAGCGGATAATGATCCGTCCGTACATAGGATTGATAGTGATTGAAAATCGCCGCATATCCTTACTGCATTCTCATTCTTACGTATTAGCATAGGTGTTATCTATTTAAATATAAATTGTCTTTGGTGTTACCCAAGAGGTCTGAGTTACTGGATCATAAACATATTGTTCTGTATTTATGAAGTTCCTCCTCAATAGCATTACGCAGAGCAAAAGGTACACCATAGCTTTGCAGAATACCGGCTGTTTGGTATTTAAGCACTTCAATTTCATCATAAGTTCATGAACGATGAGTGACATTTTTACACTTATCATGAATTTTAAAAAGAAATAATTTTAATATCAAGCTATCTTTGTATCAGTAGAGTTAGTTATAGAATAATTTGAATTTCGAATCAGCCCAGATATTGCTACTTGCGCGCGCACACACACACACACACACACACACACACACACACACACACACACACACACACACACACACACACACACACACACACACACACACACACACACACACACACACACACACACACAGTTGTAATATTTACATACACATGCAAACAGAGTGATGGGATGACACTTCGATCTGATTGACTAAAAAATGTGGCCTGATTTATATCTACCTCAATAAAATATCCCCTACGGAATAATATGGTGCAGCGTCTGTCTCCACACTACAAACTGATTTTAGTTGCCAGTAAAGCGTTCTCCGGGAAAGACGTGCGATTCGCATAACCCGTTATTCACTTTAAAATCTGTTAATCTCTCTCACTTAACGGTTTCAGTGCCAAACTCTCTCAAGCTATTTGTGTTAAAGTAACTTCACTAAATTAATAGTGTTTCATTGCTCCTCTTTGCTCATAAACTGTATTGTCTCCGCTTCGTGTCGCGTACCTCGGCTGTGTCGGACTGTGCAAGTCATCGCCACTGCTGATCATCAGTGCTTCGTCTTTTTCAACGACCCTCTCTGGGGACCTTTCACCCCAGAGATTTCCCCTATGATCAGTGATTTTCCATTGTGTGAATTTCCCTGCACCTCCTAATCACCAGCCCCACGACGCTGACAGCCTTTGGATTCACGCTGGAGTTCCTCTAATCTCATCCCAAACATCCAACGGAACAATGGTGATTCGTTCATTCATTCCAATTTGTGTGTGTTAACATCATTGCGCGTACCTCACTGTCTCATAGTGACGCCGCAGCTAGTGTGTCATTTATTAAAATTTACTGTCCAAAAGCCAAAAAGTATACAGTCTATTTTTTGCTAATCTCACCAACTGAGATTTATTATGTCTCCCGAAACTCTATTCATTGGATGATTTAAATTCTCCTTCAATAGTAATGAAGATGTAAACTACTTAAAAGGCACTATAATATGACCAATATGGCTCTGATGTTATTTGGATGACATTTTTCGATGTTTGAACCGTGCAGTTTGTGGTTATCAACTGAAGAACACTTGAATTCACCTGTCCCATCATAAAAAATAGGGGCATATTTATCTTTCTTTTTATTTACAAACACATCAAAATCAATTTGAACGGACCCACCGTCCAGTAGGTGTACACAGTTTCCTGAGCTTAAAGACTTTCTTAGAGGTTGAGCTGACTCTCTCCCAAACCAACTGGATAGTCTAAAACTAGATTCGTCCCATCAAGGTACTGTGGGTTAGTTGTCTCTGAAGCTCCTAACGACAACAATAGGTAGTAGACAATAATTGTCCCTTGTCAGTTCATGAAACTCAACCAGAACTCTTTCTCCAGCGTAAGTTAAGCCTAATGTTGCACAGTCTTGCAACTTTTGAGTAGCAAATTTAAGAAGATAGGTTCTGACCTAACTTCTTAAATTTTTCGAATTACCCCATCTGGTGTGCAAGAAACGACCGCACCCGTCAATGGTGACTCCAATGCAATTTAATTTAACCTCATATTCACCACAAAACTGCTAGGTTTGCTATCAATTAACGAATGCTATTGCATAGAACTGTTTATGCTATTGCATAGAATAATCTGAACCATTATCATCAAAGCTCGACCAGACATCCTTCTCTTAATCATTATCTTGATCACAATAATTTATTTTTCCATTGCCAGTAAGCCTATGGTGTATTCGTGTTTGGATTTGCATATGCTAGAGATATGGCCCTTTTATTTATGGCCTACATGAGAAACAAGTAAATTATAACATGGAGAATGGAGAAACTTTTGAATCGTCTGGTCTTCCACAACTATACCACTTTTGCATTTTATCCTTGAGCGTGTCGAAACCCTTCTATTTGGTAAAAAGCTTAGTTGCAGATTTTATATATGGCTAGGACTGCTTTTTTTAATATAGCTTATTTCACAAGTTTATTTTCTGGATGTAAGGATTTCACATTGTTATCAGCATTTTCTAAAGCAAAGGCTAGGTCCAAAAACTTAGAGAAAATCTCAGTCTGTAAGGACTTTGAATGGGATCCGATTTCAACCCTAAACTAAAATTTGTCCCTTAGAGTCTCAAATAAAAATAAAGTCAAATGACAGCAATTTTTCATAGAATGAAAGAACTACTATTACTTTCCATTTCCTTTCGATTACGTTTGTTAAAAATTATTCTTTCATAGGTTACATCATTTGAGACAAACTTCACAAGCAGTCTCTATTAGAATTGCTGTATATTTGGCTGTATCTCTGTATAAGAGTTCGTAAACTTTTAAATATTTATAGCCTAGCTTAACAAAAAAGCCTAGACTCGCTTTTTTAATAACTAAATAAAAATAAATTAATGTAATGGGTGTTTGAAATAAAATGAAAAATTTGATGATAAATGTTAATAATTAAATTGAACCATCTTAGACCACCGTTAAAATATCAAGAAGGGGGTGGTCTCCGAGCACGTTTAGAGCAAGATTGAGTGTGGGGAGACAGGATGTTTTGATGCTACAAATGTAAATATTGCTGGAGCTACAACGCCGTCGTTGATGTAACTTTGGGGAGCACGTATAAGATTGAGTGTGGGGAGACAAGATGTTTTGATGCTACAAATGTAAATATTGCTGGAGCTACAACGCCGTCGTTGATGTAACTTTGGGGAGCACGTATAAGATTGAGTGTGGGGAGACAGGATGTTTTGATGCTACAAATGTAAATATTGCTGGAGCTACAACGCCGTCGTTGATGTAACTTTGGGGAGCACGTATAAGATTGAGTGTGGGGAGACAAGATGTTTTGATGCTACAAATGTAAATATTGCTGGAGCTACAACGCCGTCGTTTGAGAGCAAGATTGAGTGTGGGGAGACAGGATGTTTTGATGCTACAAATGTAAATATTGCTGGAGCTACAACGCCGTCGTTGATGTAACTTTGGGGAGCACGTATAAGATTAAGTGTAGGGAGACAGGATGTTTTGATGCTACAAATGTAAATATTGCTGGAGCTACAACGCCGTCGTTGATGTAACTTTGGGGAGCACGTATAAGATTGAGTGTGGGGAGACAAGATGTTTTGATGCTACAAATGTAAATATTGCTGGAGCTACAACGCCGTCGTTGATGTAACTTTGGGGAGCACGTATAAGATTGAGTGTGGGGAGACAGGATGTTTTGATGCTACAAATGTAAATATTGCTGGAGCTACAACGCCGTCGTTGATGTAACTTTGGGGAGCACGTATAAGATTGAGTGTGGGGAGACAGGATGTTTTGATGCTACAAATGTAAATATTGCTGGAGCTACAACGCCGTCGTTGATGTGACTTTGGGGAGCACGTATAAGATTGAGTGTGGGGAGACAGGATGTTTTGATGCTACAAATGTAAATATTGCTGGAGCTACAACGCCGTCGTTGATGTAACTTTGGGGAGCACGTATAAGATTGAGTGTGGGGAGACAGGATGTTTTGATGCTACAAATGTAAATATTGCTGGAGCTACAACGCCGTCGTTGATGTAACTTTGGGGAGCACGTATAAGATTGAGTGTGGGGAGACAAGATGTTTTGATGCTACAAATGTAAATATTGCTGGAGCTACAACGCCGTCGTTTGAGAGCAAGATTGAGTGTGGGGAGACAGGATGTTTTGATGCTACAAATGTAAATATTGCTGGAGCTACAACGCCGTCGTTGATGTAACTTTGGGGAGCACGTATAAGATTGAGTGTGGGGAGACAGGATGTTTTGATGCTACAATTGTAAATATTGCTGGAGCTACAACGCCGTCGTTGATGTAACTTTGGGGAGCACGTATAAGATTGAGTGTGGGGAGACAGGATGTTTTGATGCTACAAATGTAAATATTGCTGGAGCTACAACGCCGTCGTTGATGTAACTTTGGGGAGCACGTATAAGATTGAGTGTGGGGAGACAGGATGTTTTGATGCTACAAATGTAAATATTGCTGGAGCTACAACGCCGTTGTTGATGTAACTTTGGGGAGCACGTATAAGATTGAGTGTAGGGAGACAGGATGTTTTGATGCTACAAATGTAAATATTGCTGGAGCTACAACGCCGTCGTTGATGTAACTTTGGGGACAAGCGTCTCCTTTTATATTATTCACAGTCTTTTCACAAAAATACGAATTAAAAACTGTAAGAGTTTTACTTATGATGTCGTTTAAGATGATTTCATTGAATATTAAACAATACTTGATATCAAATAATATGTGAAAATATAAAGTTAAAGCGTTTTAAAAATTTAATAAAAACCACACAAACCACATAAAATCCATCCTTTTCTTATTATTTGTAAACTAGAGTTTCTTATTACGTTCATGTACTTATCTTTTCTTACTGTAATTTTTATTCTATATTAACGATTATAATACTAATACCCCCGTCGCAGTAAACCTGCGTACTCAGCGAATTTCCAAATCAATAATATAATAATAATAATATACGACAAGTGGTCAAAATCTATCGATGAACATGAGAATTATTTGCCTATTCTCCATAAGATTAACATGGGAAAGAGTGTGCAGGTTTGCTGCTGTGAGGAACACTGAAAGAAGTCATTTCTACCATAAATAATTTTTATCTTAAAATTTAAACCAACTCTCATCAACATCTGTTCATAAATAAAGGAGTTTGCCTATTCCCTATATGATTAACATGGGAAAAGAGTATGCAGGTTTTCTGCCATGATAAACACATAAACTATTATTTTTAAGCATAAATGGATAGATCTCAACCACATGAAGCTAAATATCAAGTTTTATCCAAACATATTTATTAATATGGGAAATATTTATTTTTCCCTATCCTCCATAAGATTATCATTGAATCCTCAAAATACAACGTACTGTGTTTAGATTTTTTTATATCTCGGTAACCGTTGGAGATAGAGAAAAACTTTAAGGAACTTAAGTGTGTAGTTTTTTAAGCTGATTTTAATGGTGAAAGATTAAATCTAAAAATCTTTTAAAATACATACGAAAAACGCAAAAACCCCATTTTGGGGTACAAACCCCCCCCCAAACTACCCGTTCCCATTGACCGATATGTCTGGTTTACTAACTCGTCTGAGCATTTGTAGGAATACACGTCTATACCAAATTTGGTCTCGATCGGACCATTATTATGAGAGTTGTCGTGTTCACAGACACACACACACCACACATACACACACACACACACACACACACACACACACACACACACACACATATATATATATATATATATATACATTTTAACGACTATTGTTTTTGGTCTCTAGGCACCTAAAGAAGAAAAAATAACATAGTCCCGGGCTTAAGTCTTGCCATGAGACCTACGGTAATAGCTTCTTCCCTATGGGAAATTCGCTAAAAAAAGCAACGAAATTTAAAATAAATGGCAAGATTGAGAGAATAATCATTTCTAAAACGGTTTAGACATTTGGCTGGTTGGGTATAAAACTGGCCCTTAGTTGACGTTTATCATAATCGTAACTCCAGTTGTTTCCACAACGACAGCAAGGAACATTTGTACACTCGCCAGCTTCTCCGCCAAATTTTGTTATTACCAGATATAGTTTCTGAACTAAAACAATACTTTTAGAGGAATTTAAATGACTACAACTTTTAGTTGGTAAATTTATAAAGATCTTTAGTGTAACGTAGAGATGTAAGTAATATAACTTGACTTCACTAGATATTACCTTGGTTGCTTATTGTTATTTTGGATTAATGAGATACTTAAAATTCTATAAATTAATTATGAACACCTATTTAAGAAACACAGAAGAATATGCACATAAGAAACGATTCATACCAGAACCCAAATAACGATATCATAATCAGTTTGAGAGACACCTCATTTGATGGCTAGAAGCCAATATACCCAGTTATGGTGATACTTTTCTGATTTGAGTAATAAAGTGCATGTTAGAATTCTTTAATCTTGTCGGTTTTGGATTACCTCAATCTGTGTTACAGCCAGCATTTATAGTCATGTGCAAGTATATTATAGGTTTAGTATAAACATAGAATACAGTACATAATTATGAATATAAACAAAAGTATTTTCAGTGTGCATGAAAGGACAATTCTGCTGATAACTATGCGGTAAGGATCCCAAGAAGACCATTTATATAAACTTCCAAATCAAAGCGATTTTCTTAGTTTTAAAGTAACATTTTCTAAACAAAAGTAGAAATGAAAATTATATACATTTTTACAATAATCTCTTCTCCTCCTGGAATGAGTTTTTTTTAACCTTATTGCATATATTGTGGCGTTCCCTTCAATGGTTTCATCATTTAAAGGTTTCATACCATGGAGTATATCAAGTGGCATACTGATGTTACTGGTGCTGATACCATGGAGTATATCAAGTGTCATACTGATGTTACTGGTGCTGATACCATGGAGTATATCAAGTGTCATACTGATGTTACTGGTGCTGATACCATGGAGTATATCAAGTGTCATACTGATGTTACTGGTGCTGATACCATGGAGTATATCAAGTGTCATACTGATGTTACTGGTGCTGATACCATGGAGTATATCAAGTGTCATACTGATGTTACTGGTGCTGATACCATGGAGTATATCAAGTGTCATACTGATGTTACTGGTGCTGATACCATGGAGTATATCAAGTGTCATACTGATGTTACTGGTGCTGATACCATGGAGTATATCAAGTGTCATACTGATGTTACTGGTGCTGATACCATGGAGTATATCAAGTGTCATACTGATGTTACTGGTGCTGATACCATGGAGTATATCAAGTGGCATACTGATGTTACTGGTGCTGATACCATGGAGTATATCAAGTGTCATACTGATGTTACTGGTGCTGATACCATGGAGTATATCAAGTGTCATACTGATGTTACTGGTGCTGATACCATGGAGTATATCAAGTGTCATACTGATGTTACTGGTGCTGATACCATGGAGTATATCAAGTGTCATAGTGATGTTACTGGTGCTGATACCATGGAGTATATCAAGTGTCATACTGATGTTACTGGTGCTGATACCATGGAGTATATCAAGTGTCATACTGATGTTACTGGTGCTGATACCATGGAGTATATCAAGTGTCATACTGATGTTACTGGTGCTGATACCATGGAGTATATCAAGTGGCATACTGATGTTACTGGTGCTGATACCATGGAGTATATCAAGTGTCATACTGATGTTACTGGTGCTGATACCATGGAGTATATCAAGTGTCATACTGATGTTACTGGTGCTGATACCATGGAGTATATCAAGTGGCATACTGATGTTACTGGTGCTGATACCATGGAGTATATCAAGTGTCATACTGATGTTACTGGTGCTGATACCATGGAGTATATCAAGTGGCATACTGATGTTACTGGTGCTGATACCATGGAGTATATCAAGTGTCATACTGATGTTACTGGTGCTGATACCATGGAGTATATCAAGTGTCATACTGATGTTACTGGTGCTGATACCATGGAGTATATCAAGTGGCATACTGATGTTACTGGTGCTGATACCATGGAGTATATCAAGTGTCATACTGATGTTACTGGTGCTGATACCATGGAGTATATCAAGTGTCATACTGATGTTACTGGTGCTGATACCATGGAGTATATCAAGTGTCATACTGATGTTACTGGTGCTGATACCATGGAGTATATCAAGTGTCATACTGATGTTACTGGTGCTGATACCATGGAGTATATCAAGTGTCATACTGATGTTACTGGTGCTGATACCATGGAGTATATCAAGTGTCATACTGATGTTACTGGTGCTGATACCATGGAGTATATCAAGTGGCATACTGATGTTACTGGTGCTGATACCATGGAGTATATCAAGTGTCATACTGATGTTACTGGTGCTGATACCATGGAGTATATCAAGTGTCATACTGATGTTACTGGTGCTGATACCATGGAGTATATCAAGTGGCATACTGATGTTACTGGTGCTGATACCATGGAGTATATCAAGTGTCATACTGATGTTACTGGTGCTGATACCATGGAGTATATCAAGTGTCATACTGATGTTACTGGTGCTGATACCATGGAGTATATCAAGTGTCATACTGATGTTACTGGTGCTGATACCATGGAGTATATCAAGTGGCATACTGATGTTACTGGTGCTGATACCATGGAGTATATCAAGTGTCATACTGATGTTACTGGTGCTGATACCATGGAGTATATCAAGTGTCATAGTGATGTTACTGGTGCTGATACCATGGAGTATATCAAGTGTCATACTGATGTTACTGGTGCTGATACCATGGAGTATATCAAGTGTCATACTGATGTTACTGGTGCTGATACCATGGAGTATATCAAGTGTCATACTGATGTTACTGGTGCTGATACCATGGAGTATATCAAGTGGCATACTGATGTTACTGGTGCTGATACCATGGAGTATATCAAGTGTCATACTGATGTTACTGGTGCTGATACCATGGAGTATATCAAGTGTCATAGTGATGTTACTGGTGCTGATACCATGGAGTATATCAAGTGTCATACTGATGTTACTGGTGCTGATACCATGGAGTATATCAAGTGTCATACTGATGTTACTGGTGCTGATACCATGGAGTATATCAAGTGTCATACTGATGTTACTGGTGCTGATACCATGGAGTATATCAAGTGTCATACTGATGTTACTGGTGCTGATACCATGGAGTATATCAAGTGTCATACTGATGTTACTGGTGCTGATACCATGGAGTATATCAAGTGTCATACTGATGTTACTGGTGCTGATACCATGGAGTATATCAAGTGTCATACTGATGTTACTGGTGCTGATACCATGGAGTATATCAAGTGTCATACTGATGTTACTGGTGCTGATACCATGGAGTATATCAAGTGTCATACTGATGTTACTGGTGCTGATACCATGGAGTATATCAAGTGTCATACTGATGTTACTGGTGCTGATACCATGGAGTATATCAAGTGTCATACTGATGTTACTGGTGCTGATACCATGGAGTATATCAAGTGTCATACTGATGTTACTGGTGCTGATACCATGGAGTATATCAAGTGTCATACTGATGTTACTGGTGCTGATACCATGGAGTATATCAAGTGTCATACTGATGTTACTGGTGCTGTAATACCAATTCCCCAAAATCGTGTCTATTGATTCATGAGCAAAACTTTAGATGCGTTCTAATGACTGTGAAATTGCTTAACAAGCGAAACTCAAACATAAATGAAGACCCGTTTCTGCAGTTCGCCTTGAACACTGTTGAGATGGACAGAACGTATTTAGTCAGCTAAACTTGAATTGGGTCTTCAATCTACAACAGAGAAATGACAACGTAACTTGTGACCTAGATGAAATTACTGTAGAATCCTTTACCCTTTTTGGCTTTTCATTCAGTTCTCAGATTTTTTCGAAATTTACACTCGCTTTTTTGCGAGTTATGTGTAATAGTATTGTTGTTATTATTATTTTTTAATTATTATTTTTTTATTAATTTTAGCGGGATTTCAATATTATTTGAAAAATGTATTTAAAAATACAAATAGTATTTTGTATTTGAGTACATATAATGATGAAATTCCCAAATCATAAAATTGGCTTACCGGTACACAAGATTAAAAAATATTAATTTATAACTGTTATACCTATGATCATTATTACGATGATTTATTAACAGGTAATACCATGAAACCAAGGAAAAGATTAAACAAGAATAAGGATAAAATAAGAAGATCTAAGTCAGCAGTTTTTTCTCTCTTACCCATTAAGTCATTTTGAACAGTATTGCCTAACGTAGCCTATTTTAATAATTATAAAAATAAATGCCGTAGTTAAATGCTCTAGGTGTAATTTTGTGGTAAATGTTTGTAATGTCATTTAGTGTTTTTTATAGTGTCTTTATATATTTTAAATGTATATATTGAGGAAATTTTGGTTTGAGGTATAGGTGATGAAGATCGGAGGTTGGACCATGTTAAAAATGTTGTATGCATGATAATGTTGACAGTTTTGTAAAAAAACTTAGATTTTATACAATTAACATCTTAAATTTGTGATATTCCGTCTCCTTTTTTGTTAAGTTCTGCATACACAAGGAGAATCATAGATTCTGTTGAATTTCGTTTTGAAATACTGTATTTCAAGTTTCTTAACATTGTCAGAGACTTTTCAGCATATATTTATAAAGTAGAAGACAATTTAATAGTTAAAGCCAACTTGTTATCTAGTTACAGGAATAATTGTGATAATCTTACATATGCTAAATTCAGTATATGTTCATAATATTTTCCAAATTTTCAATTTATGTTACCGTTGAAATACACTCACAAATTATTTATTTTGCTGTTTTAGGCTATAAAAATTATATAATAAAAAAGGAAAGTGAATGTTCCATACGTGTAATTAAATGAAAACTTAATTTCATTACCCTATCTCAACTGGCAATTAATTCTGTTTGTTGCTACTACTGATGAGTAATGCGATTACATAACAGCGTCATTTGCAGGATTTGCTTCAGAGTCATGAACCACAGAATACATTTAATAATCTTTAACCTTAAAGTATATTTGTACATTTCAATGGTATAAAATAATAATTATTTGTTTATTCAGAATGCGTGTTAAATCTGTTTCATACTAAAAGTAACAAAAAGCGGAGAGTTGTCAAAACATCACATGTAAGTAAAAAAACATGGACAAATTTGTCATCCATTATTAAGTTCTAAGCCTTCTCATTCTCATTCTTATTTTCATCCTCCCATGGAAGACATTGCAAATCAAGTGGACAATTTTGAAACTGGTGAATTAAGACATTTTTATATATCATGCTTTATCTAAATTTTTACTTTCCTACATACAGCCAACAAATCAGCAATCAACAATGGAAAAATCTATAGGTATATTATATTTAACTTGGCAGAATGTTTTTCAGATTGCCTCAATAGAAATGGCCATAATCAAACAATGGTTTTATGAAAATATTTTAACGATTAATGTCTCGAAAACCAAGTGCATGCCAATAGCGTTGCGCCCTGCTAGTGAGCCGCCCGCGGACCTTAAAAAGTGCAAGCGATTCCCGACCAATCAGTCATTTTCCCAGACAAAATTACTTTCAATAGCACTATTATATACAGTATTAAACATTCTCAATTTATACCCTTACTCATAAAGAATTTTTGATAACCCCTATTTCCCCCATACTCATTAGTTCCCCTATTCATTCATTCATTCCCCCATTACCACAATAGTTATAGAACAAAAAAGAAACTCAATTAATTTAGTGTTCATTCAAATTCATTCTTTATAGCGAATTTCATTTATAGAAACATTCCATTGGAGATTAGAAACCTTCCGGTATCTACAAAATTGTTTCAATTGTCCATCTCTGACTGGCTGAGACACTCATCCACTCTGAGTACAGCAACTAACCCACTCAAACTGTTCTCACTGCGACTCACTCCATTCACAAACAACATATGCCTCATGTAGGCCTACAATAGATTAAATTATTCAGTTCAGTCAATCTATATATTTTCATTGAAATAGCAAAACTGTTTCTCACACTTTTACATTTGTTTGCAGTTTCCAAATAAAAAAGTATGTTATTTTTTTATTTCTATTGTTAAGTGTAATTTTACTTTTACACATTAAATATATCGAAGAACGCGTCAAAGGCCAATATTGGCACATGTGGGAACTTTTTACCGTTACCTGTTTAATTCTATATTTTGTAAAACTGTATAAATATTTTTTGGAAATAAAATGGATTTGATTTGAACTACTTTATCCCAGTAAGGATAATAATAAAATATTATGCTATAGTAAACAGGTGTTACATAAGTATAATCTTTTATTGATATTTAACCTTACTGATAAAAAGGTTATTGTATTTTTTTGAATAAAAACTATAGCATGAAATTAATATAAAATTAATGTCAACTTCTTTAATGAGACGGAATAAAACTGTATATGACCTTTTTATATTTTAAAATGGCCTAAATAAAAGAAAACACAGGCTGCGAAACAGCCAAGTTAATTCATTGCAACGGACAATGTAGGTAAATACTTGACTAACCACTGGAAAATTAAGAATTTAATCTCTTTGTCGATTCAGGTAGCATTCATTATATTTTCTTAAACCTTAAAGATTTTAAATATTTAAACTACTTCACCTTTTATATGTTGTGTAGGCTAACACGATCTGGAAAAATTTAAACTTTACAGCTAGATGATATTAGTATGTAAATTTATATTAACTTATTCATTTTTATTTATAGGCCTCCTGAATTGGTGGATGTATTAAATAACAGGTTTTGACCTTATAATCCGTCAATCCAATACTTACTTGTCACTAACTTTGTGACCCGGGTTTCGAATACATGTGTTCATTTTCAAACAAATATCATGTTAGTCATTCCATTGGAGGTCGTTATAATCTTCAATACACAACTGTACATACTCAAACCAAACTGTACATTAAAGTCACACTTAAACATTTAAAAAACTTTTTAAAAATTTAACTAGTTACAATTTATTAAGCATGGCGTGTACCGGCCGGTCTCTACTATCAGACTCACTTATATTAATTCACGTATTACAATGATAATTGATTGCTTGTAAAATAACTCAAGACAGTAGGAGAGGAGAAGTTTGTAGTG
Source organism: Nephotettix cincticeps (assembly GCA_023375725.1). Classification (NCBI taxonomy): domain Eukaryota; kingdom Metazoa; phylum Arthropoda; class Insecta; order Hemiptera; family Cicadellidae; genus Nephotettix; species Nephotettix cincticeps. The sequence goes on along the minus strand of CM041791.1, from coordinate 78,217,215 downwards.
AATTATATCAAAATATAGTTATATTTATATAGTATTACATATTATTGTTATATTTATATATTTAAATGTTGTTGCGCGAAATGTTAAAGTACCTGTATGACAATTCGTTTTCTTTAATTTTTTTAAAATTTTAAATTAGTTTATAAGATTCCAGAGGCTAATTTTCGACTGATGAGTCACAATTGGATTAGATTATTGAATGGGTTGGATGGTAGATGATGGTATAAGGACCTCAATCAGTGATGACCCTGATACGAAACCTGGAGTAGCCAACAAGTGATGACCCTAATACGAAACCCGGAGTTGCCAATAAGTGGAGGCCCTGATACGCAACCTGGAGTTGCCAAAAAGTGATGGCCCTAATACGGAACCCGGAGTTGCCAATAAGTGGAGGCCCTGATACGCATCTGGAGTTGCCAAAAAGTGATGGCCCTAATACGCAACCTGGAGTTGACAATAAGTGATGGACCTGATACTTGACCCGGAGTTGCTAATAAACGATGGCCCTAATACGCAAGGGTAAATTAATGTGAATTCAAAACAAGAATGTGACTGCACATATCATGTCATGATTATTTACATCTAGAGCCGAGTTTCTCGATGAACATGTAAAGGTTAGGCTTATCAAATAACCAAAACAGACAGCGGATACAAACATTTGTTATTAAGTTTAACTGCACTTGTAAGTAACCTTGAAGCTTCTATTCATTTTAATTATAGTATAGTACTATTATATTGTATCACTATGTTATAAAAATTCTTTCCTAATGATTTGGTCTATTCTTACTATTATTCAATAAGCATGTGGTAGCATGAATAGTCGGGTTAATAATCCAACAATTTAACTTATGAATTTCTCGGAGGCCTCTAGGTTCGGTGCGTGCGATCGATACTTTTAATGAGGGAAAATCCCTATTTGCCAATGGACATTTTTGTCTTTGGCCCCATTTTGGTGTTAGAAGCTGCTACATCTTTATGAAAAAGCTTGATGTTATTCATATATTAGAGGATACAAACTTAATCTACCTATTTTATCTTTGTCGGTGATGACGATTGATTTACCCTTGTTGGCCTTTGTTATTGACGTTTTCACTCGGTTTGAAAACGTTGTTTGAAAAATTTTGAACTCTAAAATTGGATTTGTTGCGTTTTTCATATGTAATTTAAAGATTTTTCATTTCTATCTTTCACCATTAGAATCAGCTTAAAAAGCTACACAACTTAGTTCCTTTAAGTTTTTCTCTATCTCTAACTGTTACCGAGATATTAAAAAATCTAAACACAGTACGTTGTATTTTGGGGCTCCGATGTTAATCTTAAGCAGGATAAAGAAAGTAATATTTCACTTATAAATCAATATTATTTGATTCAACTTGGTATTTACTTTCATGTGGTTGAGATCTTATCAAATGCATAAAAATCATAGTTTATGTGTTTATCATGGGAGCAAACCTGCATACTCTTTTCCCATGTTAATCATATAGGGGATAGGCAATCTCCATTATATATGGATAGATGTTGATGAAAGTTGGTATAAATGTAAAAAAAATGTTTCACATTTTTCACTGTTCCTCACAGCAGCAAACCAGCACTCTCTTTCCCATGTTAATCTTGTGGAAAATAGGCAAATAATTCTCATGTTTATCGACAGATTTTGATCAAACTAGTCATATATTAGGCGCGAATTTATTTAAATTTTGGAAATAACTAATTTCCGAGTTGAAAATAAGATCTAGAAAGGTACTAATAATCAATAAAACATTATTTATAATACAGTATCACAATTGCTGGAATGTGGGAGGGTAAAGTTTGGCGTGATTGAACTGGTTAAGGAACGATGAGTGCAACATCTGACTACCTTTATCATGCAGTCTAGAAATAACCTCAGCTGAGGTGGTGTTGTGGATGCAATCCGGAGGCTTTATTAAAATAAAAATTAAATTAGAAGGTTTAATCATATTCTACCTTACCTATCTAGATTATCTCACCTTTCAATGCATGGATGTAAAACTTAAATCATACCAAACTACATAAAATGCTATAAAATATATTTAAAAAATATATCGGTGCAACAATATTATGTTTGTATTCATGTGGAAAGTCAAAGGCTGCATTAGAAGCAAAAATACCCCCGCCATAGCAGACCTGCGTACTCAGCGAATTCCCAAACCACTAATAATATATAACAGGTTGGCTCAAAATCCGTAATAAATAAGAGAGTTTCCCTATCCTCCTTAAGATTAACATGGGAAAGAGTATGCAGGTTTGAGGAACACTGAAAGTAGGCATTTCCAGCATAAACATTTTTTTTGACTATGTATGCCAAGTTTCATCAAGTTTTCTGTCCATAAATAAAGGTGTTCGCCTATTTTATATATGAATAACAAGGGAACAGGGTATGCAGGTTAGCCGCCATGAATATAAACTATGATTTTCAAGCATAAATAGATGGATTTCAACCACATGAAGCTAAATATCAAGTTTCATCCAAAAAATATAGATTGATAAGTGAAATTATAATTTTTCCTCATCCTCCATAGGATTAACATTTTAGCCCCAAAATAGAACGTACAGTGTTTAGATTTTGATTTTGGTAACCGTTGGAGATAGACAAAATATTTAAGAAACTAAATTGTGCAACTACACAATTTAGCACCAACAGAATCAGCTTAAAAAACTTTTTAAGCTGATTATATTGGTCTAATATAAAGTTTAAAAATATTTTAATTACATTTGAAAAACGCCGAAAACCCAATTTTTTAGTACGACCCCCCCTCAAAACTACCAGTTCCGATTGACCGATATGTCTGTTTTACGAACTCGTCCAAGCAAATGTAGAAATGCTCGTCTCTACCAAATTTAGTCTCGAACGGACCATTTTTACGGGAGTTATCGTGTTCACAGATACAAACACACACACACACGCACACAAACACACACGCACACACACACATCGAACGAATATTTAAATTTTTATTGTTTTTGGTCTCTGGGCACCTAAAGAAGACAAAATAACATGGTTCCGGGCTTCACTCTTGGCATGACACCTATGGTAATAGCGTCTTCCCTATGGGAAATTATAAAATAAAGTGTCTGTGTTTTACATAATTTATTTATAGTCTCACGAGACCATAGTCGATGGTAAGTTACATGGAAAACCAGGACGGCAATTAAACTTTGGCTTGTAATGCCTGTTCAAATACCAGCATATTAAACCGGTACCTCGGGGACCATGAAACACAAGCCAAAATATAGGTCACTGGAGTGAAATATTTTGACAAGAAGTCCTTTGGCAGTGGATCTTATCTTAAAAAATGTTTGCTAACTTCAATGCTACTGGTATATCCTAAAACTACTGATAACAAAATATATGGGATTATTTTTCTGTACTTAAAATCAAATATAAATTGCTGACTTGAAAATATTATTGTTTATCATTAAAGACAAAATAATAATTATTTAATAAGATTAAAAACAAAATTAAAAACAGCTTTTTATTGTATACATGACTGTATGTTTGGTGTGGGATTGCATGATTGTAATTAAATCATGAGTTAAGTTTTTGATTGTGGATTCGAGTATTTGATTTCACTATTACAATGCAATTTGAGAAGTTAAGTGGTCTAAGGAATTATGACAGTGAAAGGTATTTGGGCTTAAGGTTGGTCTCTCTGAATAGGTACTTATAATTAATAATATAATTTAAAATAGCCAGAAGCTATTGACAATTATTCTCGACATACCCAAAACAGTTTTCATAGGCACACTAATCCTATTAGGGGTTATTATTTGTAATTGCACTGCCTTTTTTATAAAACTCGTCTTAATATTTTCTAAACTTCACCAACAAAATGCTCACATTAAGAGGTATCATACACTTTTGTAACATATATAGTTCATAGACTATTGGATCGATAACACTGTTAGAAAATGAAGAAGTAGATTCCAAACAATATTTCTGTAGCCTTCAAAATCTTAAAAACGATGATTACAAGAAAATTTTGAAAATTTTATAACAAAGACAAAGGTTATATGCAATAATAAATCTTTTTTGGGTAAACATTTTGTGTATTAAATGTTCTGTGATAGTTTTAAATCATTATTTAGGAATCACTTTATTCCTTGTAATATTATGACTTGAAATATTTTCCTTGTTAGGTTTAAAAACTGGGACGCAATGATACTGTAAACCTTAACATTAAATAACGCTTCTGGCATTCATTATGTAGTATTTGTTTTTATATTGTTACCAATAAAATATTTCGTTTAGAGACTTTTTAAATTAGGTAGTAAAACAAATATCAAACTATTTATTTCCTTTTATCATAATGTTAACTTTTCATTGACATGGATAACATTATAATATATAATATATAATATATAATATATAATATATAATATATAATATATAATATATAATATATAATATATAATATATAATATATAATATATAATATATAATATATAATAATAAATTTAATTTATAATATGACAGTATAATATACAATTTTATAATAAATAGGTAAAAGGTAGTACGTAGTAAGTCCCCCTCTGTGTAATTTTTTAAGTCATAAAAATAATTCTGGTTTTTTATAAATAATATCTTAAAAAGTAAGGCTGTGAAAAATAGCTCACCTCCTTCTCTTTGTCCGAATGTAGACAAGCATTTAATAGGAAACAACAAAATCAAATCAAATTCATCATTTAATGTTATGTTTTGGAATGCTCAGGACCTCAGTAAAAAAATTGATTATATATCATTGATGGCCAATGAAAATGAAGTTGATGTAATTGCAGTAGCTGAACATTGGATTAAGTATAGTGAAATTAGCTTTCTTGCCCTTCCTGGTTTTAAAACTGCTTCTGTTTTTGGAAGAGAAGAAAACTACATGGGGGCTCAGTACTTTTTATTAAGGATGGAATCATCTTTAAAGAAATTAGTTGTGTAATTGAAATGTATATTGAAATGGTATGTGAGGCTGTAGCTGTGGAACTTCCAACAGAGAAAATAATAATTTTAAATGTATATAGACCGTACAATATTGACATCGTGTATTTTAACAATTTTTTATCATGCTTGTATAACATAATGTGTAAAATTTACAATCCAAATTATATAACCTCATTCTTACAGCTGATTTTAATGTTAAATTTGAAACTAATGACCACTTTGTTACTGATCTGTTGAACCTGTTTGATTCCTTCAATTTAAAAATAAGTGTAACCGATGTTACTAGACCTGGCCTATTTGCACATGGTTCATGTCTGGATAACATTGTAACTGATATACAGGTCCTTCACACGCTGTTGTCTGATCATTTTGCCATTTTGTTAAAACTTGACCTTGTCAATCAGTTAGGTAATGAAAATTATAGAACTCCACATAGATATTTGGTTCGTGTTGTCAATGATAAAAATGTTGAGTTATTTAGTAAGTTGTTGAATAGTATAAATTGGTTAGATGTCTATGCGCAGAGTGATCTTGTAAATAAGTTTAAGACATTTTTTGATCTTTATCTGTGGGCTGTCAATGGAGCTTTTCCTCTACTTAATGTTAAGAAGAAAACCAAAATGTTTAATAATAAATGGTTTACGAATGAATTGTACGAGTTAAAACAGCACTATGAAAAGCTTTATAGTTTAACTAAAGTTATCCCGAGTGGCCCTAGGTACATTGAACTAAAAAAACAACATCGATTGTGCAAAATTAAATATAGAAATTGTGTTAAGAGTACTAAAATTAATTACTATTCAAATATAATAAACAAGTCAAAAAACAAAGGAAAAGATACTTGGAGAATTGTAAATTGTTTAATTAATCCAAATAGTAAGCAATCATTAGAGCCAATTACAATCGGCTGTGAAAAGTTCAACGATTTTTTTATAAATAATATAGATAAGATTAGTAAAGATATACCAAAAAGTGTTCAAACTAGTTCTCAATACCTAAGTAACCAAAATAAACTTAATTAATTTTTCTTTCAGTTTTAACTTAGTTAGTACGGAACGTGTATACAAAAATATATTTAAATTAAGTAATAGTAAGTGTTTGGATATCTATGGACTTAATTGTGAAATTGTAAAGCTCTCAGCTATCCAAATAAGTGAAGTATTAACGTACCTGTATAATGAATGTTTAGTTTATAATAGTGTATATCCTAGTCAACTAAAAAATGTTAAAGTATTGCCTGTGTTTAAGAAGGGAAATAAGAGTGAGTTAAATAATTATAGACCAATTTCAATAGTTCCAGTACTGTCAAAGCTGTTTGAATCCTTATTACACGATGCTTTATCTAATTTCTTTGAGTTAAATAATGTATTTACCAATAAACAATTTGGTTTTAGGCCTAACAGAAGTACAAACCATGCAGTTACTAAACTCGTTAATGATACCATCAATGACATTGAAATTAATTACCGTGTTGGCTTTAGATCTTATGATATGTCAAAGGCGTTTAACACTGTCAAACATGACATTTTAAAGACAAAACTCTTTCACTATGGACTAAATATAAATTCTGTCAACCTAATCATGTCCTACTTAGATGGAAGAAGGCAGTTTGTTTACATGAATGGGCGTTTCTCACAGGGTAGAGATGTCACTTTTGGGGTACCTCAAGGATCAATATTGGGACCTATCCTTTTTAATATTTACATAAATGAACCACCTGTTAATATTGATGGTGTAAACACAGATGGACTTTTATTTGCTGATAACTTTGGGCTCAGGATAAGTTGTAACTCTAAGTTTGATATTTTTAATAGTTTGACTGATACATCGGTAATAGTAAATGACTGGTGTGCTGCAAACAATTTATCTATAAATACTGAGAAAATTAAAGATATTTATTTTACCTTTGACAGAAAAAATTCCGATGATTGTAATTTGAAATTTTTTGGAATTTGGCTTCAACCTAACCTGTGTTGGCTCACACATGTAAACTATGTTGCATCCAAAATGTCAAAAGGAATCTACTTGATAAGAAGACTCAGTCCCTGCGTCCCTCATGATGTCCTTTTAAAGGTCTATTATGCGCATGTCCATAGCATAATGTCTTATGGAATTTTACTTTGGGGCACCGGTACACATAATAAAAAAATTTACTATTACAAAAAAGAGCAATAAGGTTAATTCTCAGTGTTCCACCCCGTACCCATTGTAAGCCATTATTTATCCATCTTAGTGTATTGACATTTCCATCTGTATATGTATTAGCTTCTCTCTGTCTTGTCCATGGAAATTTAAGCAGTTTTGACACAAACAGTAAAACCCATTCTTATAATACTAGAAATAAAGAAAAAATTAAAATTAAAAAGTACAGTTATACCACTTCTCAAAAAATCATAGCTATATGGCAATTAACTTCTATAATTATTTACCTACCTCAATAAAAACATTGCCAATGGAAAAATTTAAAATTACTTTGAAAGAAATTTTTACCAAAGAATGTTTATACGAAGTAAAGGATTTTTTCGATTAACTGGAACATTAATCTTAAATGAGAATATTTTAAATGTATATGTATTGAATATTAGCTTAGTTAAAATATCTTAGTTTGTATTTAATCTTACTGTTGACAATGTCAATGCATTTTGCAATGTTTTACGACAAATAAATTTCTTATTCTTATTCTTGTTATTTGTATTTATAATATATATATATATATATATATATATATATTATAAATAAAAATAATTATATATATATATATAAATATATATTAAATGTTATGTAGGAAAAGAGATTTTAATGTCAGTTAAATGTTTTGAATGAACGAAACTGACAAAAACTCTTTCCGCGGAGAACCGTCCATTGTGTATACATGCGCGGTTTTAATCTTTTCACAAAAAGTGACAAAGTGTGAACATTTCGCTTGAAAAAGAGCACATGAATAGGCAGTGGAACACATTCCGCAGGTTCGAGATTCATTTATAACCTATTTTTGTGCAAACCACTAATTAATAATCGTGTTTAATAAAAAAATCCTTGAGTTCAAATTTGATTACCTTGTTAAAATGGGTTTTCAAGTTTTATTTAGTTAAAAGGTACTGTAGGTTTATGTTTTAAAACTATCCACTTGTAAACCGATCTCTTACAGCCTTAAATGTTTTCAGCGATAGTAAGAAAAGCATTACTTAACATATTTTCTGAAGCCACAAAAGTAGAAATATTTAAAATTTAATATAATCCTTAGAATGATATAAATAAACTATGTAAAACACAGACACTTTATTTTTTAATTTCCTATAGGGAAGACGCTATTACCGTAGGTGTCATGCCAAGAGTGAAGCCCGGAACCATGTTATTTTGTCTTCTTTAGGTGCCCAGAGACCAAAAACAATAAAAATTTAAATATTCGTTCGATGTGTGTGTGTGTGTGTGTGTGTCTGGGAACACGATAACTCTCGTAATAATGGTCCGATCGAAACCAAATTTGGTAGAGACGAGCATTTCTACATTTGCTTGGACGAGCTCGTAAAACAGACATATCGGTCAATCGGAACGGGTATTTTGGGGGGTTGTTGTACTCAAAAATTGGGTTTTTTGCGTTTTTCATATGTAATTTAAAAAGTTTTATATTTTATTCTTCAACCATTAAAATTCAAACTCCACAATTTACTTCCTTAGAGTTTTTCTCTATCTCTAACGGTTACCGAGATATTAAAAAATCTAAAAACAAGACGTTGTATTTTGTGGCTCCTTTGTTAATCTTAAGGAGGTTAAGGAAAAATTAATATTTCACTTATCAATCAATATTTTTGGATAAAACTTGATATTTAGCTTCATGTGGTTGAGACCCATCCATTTATGTTTAAAAATCATAGTTTATGTATTTATCATGGCAGCTAACCTGCTTAATCTTCTCTCATATTGATCATATAGGGAATAGATAAACTCCTTTATCTATGGACAGATGTCGATGAAACTTGGTATAATTGGTCAAAATAAAAATTTTTTTATGCTACAAATGCCCACTTTCAATCTTCCTCACAGCGGCAAACCCACATACTCTTTCCCATGTTAATCTTATAAAGAAAAGGCAAATAACTAAATCATTTATTTATCGACAGATTTTGTTCAAACTTGACACATAATATTTTTATTACATAATTGATTTGGAAATTCGCTGAGTACGCAGTTCTGCTGCGACGGGATTATTTAAAGTCATTTTAATCCAATATTACTTTAAATTATCTCATCACCGTACTACAATATAATAACGATATACAACAATTCAAATAAACAATAAATAACAGTAGTATTAATATATTATTAAAATAACCAATTTTGCAACTTTCATTACCCCCGTCCAAGTACATTTTTAATTGTGAATGCGTGTCGCAGAGAGAAATTTACATAACCTGTCAAGATCAGTACATGACAATAACAAGAATGGTCATCCCCCTATGGTAATTCAAATCATAGATAAACGGATATATAATACGTTCCTCTCTGTCCAAATGTTGAAAGCTGGTAAAATTGCTTATCAGCTACACGAAATCTGTTTAGAAATGATAGCTCTAATTTCCTTTTAACACATCTTTACACTTTAAAAGAGTTAAAACGTAACAACTGGTTAAAAAAACTGATCTTTGACGAATTATTGTCTAAAATTTTTGATATAATACTATTTTACGTAAACCACCACTTAACCACTTAAAAATACCTCTGTATTATATTGAATACATTCGTTTTCATCTTACCTAAGATGGAATCATTCAATTCCATCTTAGGAGGGAATTATTGAATTGACGATTTGACTAGGAGCAGGTTGGCGCATTGCCCGGATACCTAAGGTCAGATGTTGTTTATCATACAGATTACTTTCTACGTAGAAGGACAATTTACACCTAGCTCTGTAATTGGCGTTCTCTCTCCAGACCTGTTCCAAAGCGAGATTGGTCGCTTATAATAATTGAACAATAATTGCACTCATAAAAAAAACAAATGAGGGCTTATTGGTGATCTTTAAGTTTTTAAGATCCCGAAACAGTTGACGTGATCCAATAAAATACGGTACAAGACACGCAGTCCAGGCATGAACCTATACGATAAGGGATCTCCACGGTGTAAATTTGTTTTTGGATAACATTTAATGGCTTCAGTCCATAGTGATTCTATTCTACAGGGTATAATACCTCTTTAAAAAATACCAAGCTTTATCGGAAACGTTCAGTAAGTGACAAATTGATTTTTTCATATGAGAGTATGGTTTCGCAATTAATTATGTTTATTAAGTGTATGCAAACAAAGGTCAATGTCATACCGTAGACTTTTGAGTTGTAAGTTTTTGTTACAGGTATACAGTTTATGTAATTTTACTTCGGACCAAGTTGACAAGCAGCGACTTGTTAACTTGGTTTATGTCGTCTGATAAAACTGGATGTGCGGCAGAGTTACCATCTCACATAGTTAAAAATTTTAACTGTTCAGTTTAAAATCACATAGAACTAGATAACTAGTACTCGTCGTGGAACTATAACCATTCGGCACTATATCCACTCGGTTATTGTGACCGCATTCAAAATTGATGTTTGCCGGATCGAATCCCGCAAGGATCGATTCTGGACCCAGTTGCAATTACCTCATTGGGATATTAAAGATGCTTTCTAACAACAGCTCAACTTTAGGTAGTAACAATACCGGGGTTAGGACCGTTCCCCATAAAAACGTTAAACAATGCTGAAAAGCATATAAAGACACAAAAAACCATTTTATATTTTTAAATGTAGGCTACCTCAACTGTTTGTCAGAATTAACGACAGCGAGGTACTGGCGGTGTGTCACAGGCTAGCTACTGCTACCCTGCAGTGCTGTTTAAATGTAGGCAACCTCAACTGTTTGTCAGAATTAACGACAGCGAGGTACTGGCGGTGTGTCACAGGCTAGCTACTGCTTTCCTGCAGTGCTGTTTAAATGTAGGCTACCTCAACTGTTTGTCAGAATTAACGACAGTGAGGTACTGGTGGTGTGTCACAGGCTAGCTATACTGCTTTCCTGCAGTGCTGTTTAAATGTAGGCTACCTCAACTGATGTCAGAATTAACGACAGCGAGGTACTGGCGGTGTGTCACAGGCTAGCTACTGCTTCCCTGCAGTGCTGTTTAAATGTAGGCTACCTCAACTGATGTCAGAATTAACGACAGCGAGGTACTGGCGGTGTGTCACAGGCTAGCTACTGCTTCCCTGCAGTGCTGTTTAAATGTAGGCTACCTCAACTGTTTGTCAGAATTAACGACAGCGAGGTACTGGCGGTGTGTCACAGGCTAGCTAATGCTTCCCTGCAGTGCTGTTTAAATGTAGGCTACCTCAACTGTTTGTCAGAATTAACGACAGTGAGGTACTGGTGGTGTGTCACAGGCTAGCTATACTGCTTTCCTGCAGTGCTGTTTAAATGTAGGCTACCTCAACTGATGTCAGAATTAACGACAGCGAGGTACAGGCGGTGTGTCACAGGCTAGCTACTGCTTCCCTGCAGTGCTGTTTAAATGTAGGCTACCTCAACTGATGTCAGAATTAACGACAGCGAGGTACTGGCGGTGTGTCACAGGCTAGCTACTGCTTCCCTGCAGTGCTGTTTAAATGTAGGCTACCTCAACTGTTTGTCAGAATTAACGACAGTGAGGTACTGGTGGTGTGTCACAGGCTAGCTATACTGCTTTCCTGCAGTGCTGTTTAAATGTAGGCTACCTCAACTGATGTCAGAATTAACGACAGCGAGGTACTGGCGGTGTGTCACAGTCTAGCTACTGCTTTCCTGCAGTGCTGTTTAAATGTAGGCTACCTCAACTGATGTCAGAATTAACGACAGCGAGGTACTGGCGGTGTGTCACAGTCTAGCTACTTCTTTCCTGCAGTGCTGTTTAAATGTAGGCTACCTCAACTGATGTCAGAATTAACGACAGCGAGGTACTGGCGGTGTGTCACAGTCTAGCTACTGCTTTCCTGCAGTGCTGTTTAAATGTAGGCTACCTCAACTGTTTGTCAGAATTAACGACAGCGAGGTACTGGCGGCGTGTCACAGGCTAGCTACTGCTTCCCTGCAGTGCTGTTTAAATGTAGGCTACCTCAACTGTTTGTCAGAATTAACGACAGTGAGGTACTGGTGGTGTGTCACAGGCTAGCTATACTGCTTTCCTGCAGTGCTGTTTAAATGTAGGCTACCTCAACTGATGTCAGAATTAACGACAGCGAGGTACTGGCGGTGTGTCACAGGCTAGCTACTGCTTCCCTGCAGTGCTGTTTAAACCATGCTTAGCCGAATAGTGTTCAACCCTGGACATCTACGTACTTAAGCTGGAATAATCATATAATGCGTAAAAGTTTTTTTGAGCAGTTTGTTTACCGTGCTTTCTGTTTTTTGTAACATTTTATTCTGTATAAAATATCCTGTTTAAAATACCATTCCTGATTGTATGATATACTTTGTATTACAACTAAAAACACGGTACAGGCAGGGTTATTGGTACTTCTATGAATGTCAAACTTCCAGCTCATCGGAAGTAATTTTTAGCATTTAAACCCGTACAGGCCGTTTTTGAAAAAATGTATGGCCCAGCTAAAATGACGGACAACAGTACATTATTGCGATCATTTATTCCAACGTATTTTGTCTTATACTCAATTCTCATACTTTACCATCAAACTAACCACCAATATTATATTTTCATCGATTTTTCTATTACTAACTTTTGTAAATTAATATTAACACCTGAGCCAACTAAATAACTTCGCACGTCACGTACAAAATCTTGCCACATCAATTTATATATAATGTTATAGTAATAATATAATAATAATATAATATAATATAATTATAATAATATAGTCGCTAAACAAAACAGTTTATGAGTTTAAAAAATGTCTCTTGGCATGTAATATAATCTTAAATGGTGGCTACACGGGCTGACCGACTAACTCATCTGGGCACCATCTGAGGAACATCAGGTTCAATGAAGAGATACATGCATTTCGAATCTTCAGAGATCTTGCAGAGCGAAATCTACTCCAAAAACTGCCTGTTACTCTCTCAATAGATGACAACTAGGTGAGATGAGCCCTTGCAGACAAAGTGCCCCCTTCATTAACTCTTTCCTCCTATTTAGAGTAACTGTTTCAGTGAAATACACCCTACTCACAGATTTACAGGAAAGCAACTTTAATCATAGACGGTTGGCTTAACATTGTTGTTTTTAATGACCTTTTTAACGAATTGTCCCAATCAATTGCTGCTAATTACAACAAATGGATTTTTCCTTAGATTGAAAATAGTAAGTTCTAAAAATATTGTTCTCAGTAAATGTTTGTATTTTTACTAAAATCATTTTTGAATAAAAATTGAATTGGCCGACCGATATTTTCAAATATTGAAAATCGGCCTAGTTTAATTTTTTAACCTAACCATAGTTTCTTCAAACACGTCTTTCGGTTTTAAAACATACTTACCGTTTTTTATAAAGATCGATTGAACATTTTTTAAGATAACAATTCGTGTGTAAAAAACAAATAGTGGTTATCTGATTAACGAAGTATTTTTGAAAAAGGTATCCTTCATTTTTTATTTATTTTGACCCGTATAACCTTTTCAAAGAGTTTGACATTTTTATGGGTCATTTTATTAATGATTAATAAAATAAATCGACCGACGAGCTTCAGTTTTCATATGGAATGATTTTTATATTTTCTTTGTTTATTTTCACCTTCAAAAAGTCTACTTCAATAAATGTTATATTGTTGACCAAATTATATTATGTAAGTGTAGTTTTAGTGAAACGTTATAGAATCAACTAAATGTGTTTTGCCCCTACGTTTATAATGTTTAATTTAAACTGGTCTATTCACAAAGTAGATATCTTCCCTAGTAGCACAAAAATATTTTAAAAATGTTGTAGGAAACATTTTTAAAATGTTACAGAAATATTTATAAATATTTTGAAAAGATGTTGACAATATTTCAAAAACATTTTTTGCACCATTTTTCATTTTGCCAACGATATTTTCACAACATTGTCAAAATATTTTCACAATATTGTTCCAAATATTTTTAAAACATTACTAAAATATTTTTAATATATTGTAGAAAACATTTTTAAAATATTATAGGAAACATTTTTAAAATGTTATAGAAATATTTATAAATATTTTGAAAACCTGTTGACAATATTTCAAAAACATTTTTTTGCACCATTTTTCATTTTGCCAACGATATTTTCACAACATTGTCAAAATATTTTCACAATATTCTTCAAAATATTTTTAAAACATTAATAAAATATTTTTAATATATTGTAAAACATTTTTCAAATGTTACAGAAATATTTATAAATATTTTGAAAACATTTTGACAATATATTAAAAATATTGTTTTGCACCATTTTTCATTTTTCCAACAATATTTTTACAACATTGACAAAATATTTTCAAAATATCGTATACACGTTGTGAAAATACTTTTAAAATGTCGTAGAAAACATTTTAAAAATATTTTTGGAATCATTTTTAAAATCTTGTAGAAATATTTTTCAAATATTTTAAAAATACTTTACTAATATTTTTAATTTCCCAAAATGCATAGCAGACGCAATGCAATGTATTATTGACTGCACACGTTTATTGACCATTTGTATCTAATAGTTTACCATTATTTATTAATAGGGTCTTGGGATGTTATTTGTTTTGCTATAAACTTTCATAAGAACGAATCAGTAATAAATAGAATGTAGGAAATTAAATTAATAAGAGCAAAAATTCGTACCATACTTTGGAAATATGGAGCGGTGTTCCAACGACTACGTCACAGCGTTCGTTACGCATGCTGCTCAGCGCCTGCAAGCCGTCGGCGGCCGTTCTGATCAAAGTAGACGCGAAGTATTCTGTAGCCCTACCAGTGACCATAGTTTGTTCTGAATAATTTGATATCATTTAATATAAGTTCTTATGATATAATTTTGAACCTTTTTAAGCGGATAAAATATGGAGGATATAAAGATTCAAAGATTTTATTTCCATCATAGACAAATTGTACAGTTCATATAGTTGAAATACCATTGGATGCCATTTTTGTGCATTAGTTAAAAATCCACCAATTTAGTATTTTGAATCCTTACTCTTTGTCAATCGGTTACTAATATTATAAATCGATAAACGTACTCGTAGTACGATGCCTTTTAGAGCCCCAACGTTAGTTAATCTTTTGGGAAAACGGTAAAGTTTATATCTTTCTTCATATTTAAAGTATTTTAACTCATCATTGTATACAGGTACCGTAATTTAAATTTATATTATTTTTAAGTTTAAGATGAATTTTTTGTTTTATATTTGCAGATTGAACACATATCAACAGCCTCTGAAAAAACAAGGGAATCAAGAACTATTATCAATATAATGGTGAGATCGGTGACATTAGAGGCTGCAATGAGTTGCATCTGGAAAGGTATAAAGCAGAGAGATTATTGTTCGTAGAAACTACCATTGAAGTATCTGACCTTGGCCAAAGTTATTAGGTAATTAGATAGGTTTATAGGTAATTTAGATACAATTTTAAAATGTTTCTATGTTTAGTAACAATAATTTAATTATTTTTATTTTGTCTAGCAGAGACAATAGTTTTAAATTCCATTAATTGTAATAATTTATCAACACATATTGGCAAAAAAACATTTTTGTACATAAGAGTTTATAATTTTAAAACTTGTTTTAAAATTTTTATGTTTTAAAACACGGTTTATTTACACTTTCTGTTAGATTAGTTATATCACATGTTCAGATTATTAATCCTGAATGCAGAGAAGAATGAAGAGTTGAGTTTAACGAGATTAATTTTCAGTTTTATAGATAAATTGACATTTCTAGTCTATAAGATAGTCAGTTTAATATATTTAAGATTTTAAAACAAAATGTGTATATTATTATAGCTGCTGAAAAGCGCAATAGGCCAAGTGCATAGAGGAACAAGCTGGAAGCCACTGCTGCAACATGTCTTGGGGCAGGCAAAAACTGAATGTCACAGATTGTAAGTATGTATCTTATTTATTAATGTTTATTCTGATTCATCTCAACTCCAATGTTGAGTTTTTAACTTAAAAATATATGATTCAAATAACTATTAAAATGAAATATTATTAAGAATTAAAAATTGACTTTACAAAAAAAATGCAGTTATTTATTTTTATTATTCATCTAGATCCTATCAAATATATTAGTTATAGATAATTTTTCCTATGAACATTTAACTCTGAGAATTGTTTTAAACATAATGCATTTATTTACAAATGTGTCAAAATTTTGATGTATACTGAAATTTTTATAATTAAAAAACGACTTATAACAGAATATATAATGTAATTCTTTTTTTGCAGATCAATCAAAAAATAACAGAGAAGAAGTGTTGCACCCGTTGGATCAATAAGATAAAACACCTTATTTTGTAATTTATATAAGATTTATATGCAGTGTGTAATTTATACAATATAATTATTATTTTTGACCTCGATAACAAAGCTTTTATTTTTTCTTCCCGAAATTTTAAATTTTTTTGTAAATATTTTGAACTATATTGTGAAAACATTACGACAATGTTGTTAAAATATTGTTAGAAAAAAGAAAAATGGTGCAAAACAATCTTTTTAATATATTGTCAAAATGTTTTCAAAATATTTAAAAATATTTCTACAAGATTTTTGAAATGTTTTCTACATTTTAAAAATATTTTCATAATGTTTTACCAATATTTTGAACAATATTATGAAAATATTTTGGCAATGTTGTTAAAATATTGTTGGAAAAATGAAAAATGGTACAAAACAATATTTTTAATATATTGTCAAAATGTTTTCAAAATATATATATATATAAAATATTTCTACAAGATTTTAAAAATGATTCCTAAAATGTTTTTAAAATGTTTTCTACAACATTTTATAAGTATTTTCACAACGTGTTTACGATATTTTGAAAATATTTTGTCAATGTTGTAAAAATATTGTTGGAAAAATGAAAAATGGTGCAAAACAATATTTTTAATATATTGTCAAAATGTTTTCAAAATATTTATAAATATTTCTGTAACATTTTAAAAATGTTTTCTACAATATATTAAAAATATTTCATTAATGTTTTAAAAATATTTTGAACAATATTGTGAAAATATTTTGACAATGTTGTGAAAATATCGTTGGCAAAATGAAAAATGGTGCAAAAAAATGTTTTTGAAATATTGTCAACAGGTTTTCAAAATATTTATAAATATTTCTATAACATTTTAAAAATGTTTCCTATAATATTTAATATTATAATACTCCTATAGTATTCCTATATATCCTATATAATATTCCTATAATATTAATAATACTCAATTGAGTATTTTTAGGGAACGTAATTCATAAACTGTATCTAAGTAACTGACTAAAAATATTATAATTCGACCTTATTTTTTATCACAGTAGGCATAGTTTAATAAGAGTAACTCCAAGGGTTACAATCAGAAACATATGTACATATATATATATATATATATATATATATATATATATATATATATATATATATATATATATATACACCCAATTTATAATTAATTACATTAAGGTTAAAGACAAATTAACCAAATACAGGTTACAGAGAAAGGTTATTTTCATGGTAAATGAAATAAAATGTTGTCACTGTAATGTTGCGTAAACCGTTTAATCAGTCTTAGATTATATACTCGTACATTTTTGCAAACCTTTAAACTAGATGGTTTATTAATGTCGGAAACATAAAAATATAGTTTTTCATAATCAGTATTTTACAAAACATTTACAATGACGTGAACCTTTATAGCTACGTGGAACTTAATCTCACTATTGCTATAACTAATGTATTACAACTATCTGTTTATATTAACAATTTTTTATATACTATATGATTGCGACTACAACTGTTCAGTTAGAAAAAAATCATAAAATTGTCTTGAAGCTAATACGTTTCACACTATTAATTCATGTGATAGCAAAGTAATACATTTAATTCTTAGTGAAAAAGTTACATAAGTTTAATTTTTTTAGTTTCAATAACTAAATAATAATTAATATGGATAAAATTATAATACTTTGTTGAGATTAAATTCTTTAAGTGATTGAAACCGTATTGAACGCCCGCACATTGTGTACATTGGAACACAACGTTGACAACATCTGTGATGATTCACTAGTTGAGTTTAAATGTGAGACCGGCTTGTAAAGTAAAGTTGGCTGCGACTAGAGATGACAACCGGGAAATGTAAAGCGATGTAAAATATTTGCAATTCAATGAAGCAACTTAACTCACACTCATACTTTAGACTCAACACATTTACATTAAATCTTTTACTTCTAAGTTTTCCTTATTCAAAATAAATAACGTACTTTCCCATTTATCATTGGTTTATATTGGTTTTCATTTTGTTGAGCTAGATAATTATCAAATCTCATATTCATAATAAAATAACTGGGAGGGTAAACTTGGAAAAAATGGACTGTATATGATATTGATAAAATAGATAGGATTTTTAAAGTCTTAGTAGCAACACTTTTGAGGAGATATTTAATAGACTAAATTAAATTAGTGGGTTCTTACTAGAAAACATTTGTTTTTATGCACCATTCCGTACTATAAGAACATTTAATTTATTTTATTTACCTAGATGCAGAACCATAGCTCATTATAATTTTCCTTTCTTTACGGCATTAAGGTTTATAAATGACCATGAATCCGATCTTGATATTTTTAATGATAAGTTAAATGTGTTTTTTAAGAAATGTGGCAACCTTTTTGTTTAATTCTTTACTATATAGAATATGTTATATGTTCACTTTTTTAATAAGGAGTTGATTTGTCTTTGATTTTGTTCCATTTATATGTAAGTTTTCTTTTTGTATCTAACAACTGTCAGCATGATTGTTCATTTGTCTTTGATTTTGTTCCATTTATATGTAAGTTTTCTTTTTGTATCTAACAACTGTCAGCATGATTGTTCATTTGTTTGTACATTATTGTTTTATTTCTTTTTGTTATGAAAGTGATTTAGTTAAGATAGCTGTATTGGAAAAATATTTCTGTAGCTCTCATGTAAAATATGTAAAAAAATAAATAAATAAAATAAAGAGAATGTTATTGTTGAAGAGGGTACCTTCCTTTGGTTGAAGCGGTGTACGGGCGATTATAGTACGGTACTTCAAAGCTGGCTAGCTCTCGCGTACATGTACCCGACCAAACACAGTTCAATCACTTTTACGCAGGTGGTAACTGTACGGTTCACTTTTGGGGCTGTTAAAACAATATTATATTTAATAACAATATGAGTTACTGTCATAATTGTGGAAGCTACAATAAGGGATGAGACAGCATGTTGAGTGCTTGGTGGTTGTAAGAGGAGTGGGCAGGATCGCCAGGTATCACGTGACAGGGCACAAGGGTCAACATTTAAACGTGTATTGGACTGACGAATGCCTTTGAACGGAACAATAACTATTATCATTTTATTTTTTCAATGAACTTAGTAGTAAAGAACAACTGAACCCACAGTAAACCCTTATAAAACCTTTCATAAAACCTTATGAAAGGTAAATAGTTTCACAGATTATTTTTTCTGTGTTAGCAAAAAATATGGGAGTACGTATATATGAATATGCTATATAATACATGAATTTGATGGCAAAATTTATTTTTAAATGACCTGTTTTGATACGACTATCTAAAAATGGTTCAATGTTATGGTATTCCTGGCCAGCCAATTTAATGCAATCAAAGGCAACTTTAATTCAAAATTAACCAATAAGTACTCATACGGTAGTGTGTATGTATATATCTCTAAATATGGTGAAACATTTTAAACGAAAATATATTATATAATGAAAATATTAAAAAACAAAAGACATTATCAACGCAAGAGAAACGAATAATAATTTTTATAGATCACCTGTACCCTATACACCTGAAAGCACAATATAAAACTGTTCTTCTTAATCTATAATATTTGTAAGTTCCCTTAGTGGTAAATGCTGGTAAAAATATATATCTTAAAACTAATGACGTATCATCACCATATCTTTACTCGGTTATCCGGAATCTTAGGTTATTAAAAGAAAAAAACGGCAATAATGAACTGACGCATTCTTTCTCCTTTTAAAATAATACTGAATAAAATCGATACTTTTAATAAAGTTAATTTTTTCTATAAATTATTATTATAAAATTATAATAATTATTATAAGTTGTATTATTGAAATTATTATAAAAGTAGCTATAAAATTTGTTTTGACATGAAAAGGTCTTAGCTCTGGGGGGGGTGTTAGTGATTTTTAAGATGGAAAACATGTAACAGGTTTCCAAAGAAACTGCCAAGGCTATTGTATTGAATTTTTAATATAACAGAATAAGAACGGCTGTTTAGATGAATTGAAAATATTCTCTTTAGACATATCCATGAACTAACCTATTTCCCACAGGGAAGTAAATTTCACTACAAGCTAGCAGATATGCTGCACACCTAGTTGAAGGCAAAACAGGTGATAAATAAGGAAAAAATTGATTTTTAGTTATCTCCATTAGAATTAGCTGGGCGTTCTCAGAGAAGGTTCTACATTTACCAGGGTCTTCAAATTTAATATTTACCTGGAAATGATAATCTTAGACTAAAAATTCAAAACACCAATTTGTTTAGTTTTGAAACTGATTTTTATGGTGGTAATCAATTACCACCATAAAAATCTTCATTTATTTTATAAATTTACTGTTTGGCTGGAAAATCCAAAATAGATTTTTTTACTTTTAAAAGTTCATAGCTTTTTAAAATCTTTTTAGCGAATTTCCCATAGGGAAGAAGCTATTACCGTAGGTCTCATGGTAAGACTTAAGCCCGAGACCATGTTATTTTTAGTCTTTAAGTGCCCAGAGTCCAAAAACAATAGTCGTTAAAATTTATATATATGTATATATATGTACATATATATGTAAATATGTATATATATATATATATATATATATATATATATGTGTGTGTCTGTTAACACGATAACTCTCGTAAAAATGGTCCGATCGAGACCAAATTTGGTAGAGACGTGTATTCCTACAAACGCTCAGACGAGTTCGTAAACCAGACATATCGGTCAATGGGAACGGATAGCTTGGGGGGGTTTTGTACCCCAAAATCAGGTTTTTTGCGTTTTTCATATGTAATTTTTATATATAAAATTTCTAATTGTATATTTCACCATTGGAATCAGCTTAAAAAACTACACAATTAAGTTTCTTAAAGTTTTTCTCTATCTCCAACGGTTACCGAGATATTATAAAATCTAAACACAGTACGTTGTATTGTGGGGCTCCAATGTACATCTTATGGAGGATAGGGAAAAATTTATATTTCCCATATTAATCAATATTTTTGGATAAAACTTGATATTTAGCTTCATGTGGTTGAGATCTATCCATGTATGCTTAAAAATCATAGTTTATGTGTTTATCATGGCAGCAAACCTGCATACTCTGTTCCCATATTAATCATATAGGGAATAGGCAAACTCCTTTATTTATGGACAGATGTTGATGAAAGTTGGTATAAATATTAAGATAAAAATTATTCATGGTAGAAATGACTTCTTTCAGTGTTCCTCACAGCAGCTAACCTGCACACTCTTTCCTATGTTAATCTTATGGAGAATAGGCAAATAATTCTCATGTTTATGCACATATTTTTATAAAACGTCATATATTAAATTATTGATTTGGAAATTCGCTGAGTACGCAGGTCTGCTGTGACAGGGTTATTAATTTGTTTATTTGTTTATAATTTAGATATACATCATATTATTACTCATGTTATATAGGCCTCTAATTACTATACCATAAAATATCAATCATTGTTTTGGAGAAATTTCAATTTTTTCCCTTTAAGGAATTTTAGGGACGACCTACCCTTAAAAGTTAAAAAAATACTCTAAGGTGGCCAAAATTTACACTTATGCAAAATTTTATAAATATGTGGTCCCAGGTTCTTTACAGACACTGACAGACATCAGTCTGAAAACACTTTTGTGAATACAGGAATACTCGAAATGGATATTTCCCCTCTTAAATCAATTAAAAACCTTTGACGAAAACAATACTTTCACCGTATAATATGTAAAGGAGAAGAGAGTAAAAAGTAAACTGTGGCATTAACAGAGTAAAAACGCAATTTGGACGCCCTGGAATGCAATAAGGATCCGTGCGGCACTTTCTTGTAAAATAAAAGCTATCACATTCCCTCGGAGAGGTTTGTAAAAAAAGAGTCGATAAATAGTCCTCACAGTGCAAAAAGACTACAAAAACAAAAAAGGGGTATAACAGTCCTTTATAAAAAATGACTCTTATAATATGAACAAAAAATAACTTCATGTTTATGCTATAAGAGATGTCCCAAAAGATATCTTGTGACGAAAACAGAAACATACTTGAAAACTAAACTTATAATTATGAGCAATAATGAATAGTTTATTGAAGCTTGATCATGAAGTTAATTACAGTAGATACAATAAGATGGTTATAAGTCAGAATCGGCATTTTCACCATTTTTAATTATTGAAAAATACCATTTTAAGCCCAAAATTGTCACATTTTTCGCACATTATAGGGCATAAACCATCATTTTTAACCCAAAATCAGCACATTTTCCCCATTTTAATAGAAAAAACCCCGTTTTTAGCTCAAAATAATGTTGGGATTATTTTTGGACAGATTGAACATTTTTGAAAAAATTCCCAAACCGTTATTCGTATTTAATCTATTGCTTGATACGATACATCAACACGTAAATAAACAATTAAACACATCACACACCTTTCATAATTTAAAAATTCCAAGTGGCGCGCACCGCGCACCGGACCGCGTATGTCAGTGTCGCGCTCGCCCCGGGGCATGTCCTACGCACCGCACCGCGTCGCTTACCGGCTCATCCCACTGCCGCAAGACTTATACCTGCATTTAACATGTCTATTAATTTTTGCTATAGTGTCCATCTATCTTACTATTAATTCCATGACCTACTTAGAATTCCTTACCACTTAAAACACAACAACACTCCTTTCTCCACTAAATAAGTCTTTAATAATTCATAATTATAAAATTCACCTCTAGGTCTCATATTCTTTACTTTTGCACCTGGTCCTTTTAATCAATTTCGGAATCAGAAGATTCTCGAGATAACCAATAATTCTACAATAATTGCAGTTTTGGTAGTAAAATGGTGTGATCTCTTTCACAAGGGATTGAAAAATTCTTTAACGTTATCAGGTTGAACATTCTTGACACCAGCTAGAAGGATTGTTTTAATCTTATCTCTCTTAGAAAAAGTATATACGTGTACATACATCACACATGTATGCTGAGATGTAAGCTGAGTACATGTACTCACTTGTACTCAGCTATATGTAAATGTTATGACTTAACTAAAACATACAACCAAGAAAATGAAAAATTATGCAACTGAGGAGGGTTGATGTTGTGGTCAAGTTCTTCATTCTTTGACGGCAATGCGCACCAAACATGTTTTATATTGCTTAATTTTTAAACAATGCCATCTGGTTTTTGGACAGTTCAAACAATATCTACATTCAATCAGCTAGTGTCTTTCGTTTTTGTCAGTTATAGGAGAACTGTCAAGTATCATATTTACATTAAATTCACTGTTGTAATTTGTTGTTGTTTCTCTATTAACCATGTTGAATGTGAGTTAAAGGATAACTGTAAATTACTATATACTTGTTTATTTTGCTTAATGTGTATTTGTACTGTGTGTCTTCTCTAGTAACCATGTGGAATGTGACTGCAAAAAACAATTCACCAGTGTAATCAGCTTTACCTGCACTGCGAGTGAACAAATTAATACTCAAGTTGATATTCAATTTAGTCGTTAGTTGTTGTTATAGTCAGGACTGATTCAGATTGATCACATAGAAAGACAGTTTTAGACATTTATTTTTGAAATACGATTATTAAACACTTGGTTGCATTTACAACATGTTGACGTAGCTATTTTACAAGCTTTATATTTGTGTATTTTAATGTATGATCGACTGCAGCAGACGCAGTTCATATTTCTATGTCCGTCCATCGAAATAGGAAATTTTAACTGGACACAATATTTGAACAATTTATATAATCAAAAACTAATAGTCGAGTGTCTTTCTATATAGTTTTGTTGTATACTTTCACTTTCAGAGTAAGTATGTAGTTTAACTCGAAGCTGTGAAAACGTTTGTGTCATGTTTCACACGAGCTTTACATCTTTACATGTTCATTTCACATATTTGTGTAAAATGGATTTGTGGAATTGTGTGATTTTACAGAAATATGTGAAATGAACATGTAAAGATGTAAAGCTCGTGTGAAACATGACACAAACGTTTTCACAGCTTCGAGTTAAACTACATACTTACTCTGAAAGTGAAAGTATACAACAAAACTATATAGAAAGACACTCGACTATTAGTTTTTGATTATATAAATTGTTCAAATATTGTGTCCAGTTAAAATTTCTTATTTCGATGGACGGACATAGAAATATGAACTGCGTCTGCTGCAGTCGATCATACATTAAAATACACAAATATAAAGCTTGTAAAATAGCTACGTCAACATGTTGTAAATGCAACCAAGTGTTTAATAATCGTATTTCAAAAATAAATGTCTAAAACTGTCTTTCTATGTGATCAATCTGAATCAGTCCTAACTATAACAACAACTAACGACTAAATTGAATATCAACTTGAGTATTAATTTGTTCACTCGCAGTGCAGGTAAAGCTGATTACACTGGTGAATTGTTTTTTGCAGTCACATTCCACATGGTTACTAGAGAAGACACACAGTACAAATACACATTAAGCAAAACAAACAAGTATATAGTAATTTACAGTTATCCTTTAACTCACATTCAACATGGTTAATAGAGAAACAACAACAAATTACAACAGTGAATTTAATGTAAATATGATACTTGACAGTTCTCCTATAACTGACAAAAACGAAAGACACTAGCTGATTGAATGTAGATATTGTTTGAACTGTCCAAAAACCAGATGGCATTGTTTAAAAATTAAGCAATATAAAACATGTTTGGTGCGCATTGCCGTCAAAAAATGAAGAACTTGACCACAACATCAACCCTCCTCAGTTGCATAATTTTTCATTTTCTTGGTTGTATGTTTTAGTTAAGTCATAACATTTACATATAGCTGAGTACAAGTGAGTGTGGATACATGTGTGATGTATGTACACGTATATACTTTTTCTAAGAGAGATAAGATTAAAACAATCCTTCTAGCTGGTGTCAAGAATGTTCAACCTGATAACGTTAAAGAATTTTTCAATCCCTTGTGAAAGAGATCACACCATTTTACTACTAAAACTGCAATTATTGTAGAATTATTGGTTATTTCGAGAATCTTCTGATTCCGAAATTGATTAAAAGGACCAGGTGCAAAAGTAAAGAATATGAGACCTAGAGGTGAATTTTATAATTATGAATTATTAAAGACTTATTTAGTGGAGAAAGGAGTGTTGTTGTGTTTTAAGTGGTAAGGAATTCTAAGTAGGTCATGGAATTAATAGTAAGATAGATGGACACTATAGCAAAAATTAATAGACATGTTAAATGCAGGTATAAGTCTTGCGGCAGTGGGATGAGCCGGTAAGCGACGCGGTGCGGTGCGTAGGACATGCCCCGGGGCGAGCGCGACACTGACATACGCGGTCCGGTGCGCGGTGCGCGCCACTTGGAATTTTTAAATTATGAAAGGTGTGTGATGTGTTTAATTGTTTATTTACGTGTTGATGAATCGTATCAAGCAATAGATTAAATACGAATAACGGTTTGGGAATTTTTTCAAAAATGTTCAATCTGTCCAAAAATAATCCCAACATTATTTTGAGCTAAAAACGGGGTTTTTTCTATTAAAATGGGGAAAATGTGCTGATTTTGAGTTAAAAATGATGGTTTATGCCCTATAATGTGCGAAAAATGTGACAATTTTGGGCTTAAAATGGTATTTTTCAATAATTAAAAATGGTGAAAATGCCGATTCTGACTTATAACCATCTTATTGTATCTACTACATTCAACATGGTTAATAGAGAAACAACAACAAATTACAACAGTGAATTTAATGTAAATATGATACTTGACAGTTCTCCTATAACTGACAAAAACGAAAGACACTAGCTGATTGAATGTAGATATTGTTTGAACTGTCCAAAAACCAGATGGCATTGTTTAAAAATTAAGCAATATAAAACATGTTTGGTGCGCATTGCCGTCAAAGAATGAAGAACTTGACCACAACATCAACCCTCCTCAGTTGCATAATTTTTCATTTTCTTGGTTGTATGTTTTAGTTAAGTCATAACATTTACATATAGCTGAGTACAAGTGAGTGTGGATACATGTGTGATGTATGTACACGTATATACTTTTTCTAAGAGAGATAAGATTAAAACAATCCTTCTAGCTGGTGTCAAGAATGTTCAACCTGATAACGTTAAAGAATTTTTCAATCCCTTGTGAAAGAGATCACACCATTTTACTACTAAAACTGCAATTATTGTAGAATTATTGGTTATTTCGAGAATCTTCTGATTCCGAAATTGATTAAAAGGACCAGGTGCAAAAGTAAAGAATATGAGACCTAGAGGTGAATTTTATAATTATGAATTATTAAAGACTTATTTAGTGGAGAAAGGAGTGTTGTTGTGTTTTAAGTGGTAAGGAATTCTAAGTAGGTCATGGAATTAATAGTAAGATAGATGGACACTATAGCAAAAATTAATAGACATGTTAAATGCAGGTATAAGTCTTGCGGCAGTGGGATGAGCCGGTAAGCGACGCGGTGCGGTGCGTAGGACATGCCCCGGGGCGAGCGCGACACTGACATACGCGGTCCGGTGCGCGGTGCGCGCCACTTGGAATTTTTAAATTATGAAAGGTGTGTGATGTGTTTAATTGTTTATTTACGTGTTGATGTATCGTATCAAGCAATAGATTAAATACGAATAACGGTTTGGGAATTTTTTCAAAAATGTTCAATCTGTCCAAAAATAATCCCAACATTATTTTGAGCTAAAAACGGGGTTTTTTCTATTAAAATGGGGAAAATGTGCTGATTTTGGGTTAAAAATGATGGTTTATGCCCTATAATGTGCGAAAAATGTGACAATTTTGGGCTTAAAATGGTATTTTTCAATAATTAAAAATGGTGAAAATGCCGATTCTGACTTATAACCATCTTATTGTATCTACTAATTACCTTGATTGAATATGATTAGTCATTCAGGTGTTTGAGATCATATTGGAAACAACAATTAATAGGAAATTAGAAATCATTCTTTCCCTTTAGATAGAAAGCTAAAGGAATTGTAACTTCTTTGATTTTGCCATTAATTATGGTTTATAATATTATTTTAAAATTT
Organism: Nephotettix cincticeps; assembly: GCA_023375725.1. Taxonomy (NCBI): domain Eukaryota; kingdom Metazoa; phylum Arthropoda; class Insecta; order Hemiptera; family Cicadellidae; genus Nephotettix; species Nephotettix cincticeps. The sequence continues at coordinate 78,189,754 of CM041791.1, read as the reverse complement.
TGTATGTCTAATCATATTTAATTAAAGTAAGTTTACTTCAATACGTTTTAGGCACCACAACCGGATAGTACATTAGAAAGCCATTATAAATTAATAAATAATGATGTTTTTTAATGGACATTATTACAAGATTATACATAATAATATTACTTGGGTAGATGGGCCCATACAAATAGATATAATTTTTTACTCTTGCTGATATTACTATCTCTTAGATCAGCAAGCCCGTCACGAAACCAAACATGGGCAATAATTTGAAGGTTTGATTGCTAACCTTGTTGTAAGGTACTACAATTACGACGTCCAGTTGGTAATCCGCAGGCTAGACACACTAACCATTGCCGATACCCACTAGAACACTTCAACTCAAAAAAATCTCATAAATAAAATCAATAACACCGCGTCTATTACAAACTAATTAAATTGTGTAGTAAACGCCAGACCTGATATTAGTTTACTGTTTAATAGACAGATAAAGTAATTATCACGGACTCAGCGAAAGCCTCGGTTATAGCCGGAAACACGGTCCATATTAATGACGGATTTTTATCCTCGATCCGCGCTCGTATCATAATCCGAATGGAGGATTTAAATATGCATTACCGCTCAACCCTGGGCTAAATTGAAATATTGATGGAATATTAATATTAGAGGGGAAAGTAAAATCATTGTAACTTTCAATAATATACCTTTCCGTGGTTAAAATCCTCAAAATGTAATTATTATTTGTAGAAAAAACTTTGTTTTCTATGTTAATTTCCGTTGAAGATTGAATTTATGTATTATGCTGATCAGTTACAAGACCCTCTTTGTCTCAGCATTCCAAACTTTGCTGTATACTTCTAATCAAAGTTGTTTAAAATTAATACACAGAATTGGTGTATTTTTGATAATATTTACAAAATAAATTACATTGACAGAATACATTGTTGGAACTAACACCAAACTAAACAACAAATATTAGAGTCGAATCCCTGAAAACCTGAGTAAGAAAATGAACGATGTTGAATTGAATTGGATAAGTTTTTCAATTTAACTGGGCATTGTTTATGGGCCAGTGAACCTAATATTTCATTTTGTCATAATTTCAACTCTACATAAAACTGACCTTCTTCAAGTGGTCTAATTAGCTTTTTTTTATAATATTGCCAATTTTGTAGTTGATTATTCAGCAATTAACTCTAATTTTTCAAAACACGTACTTAGACTGATTAGATTAATTAGGTTTGTTTCATTTTATATTTAAAATTAATGAAGTCTGTTTCTTATAAAGAGTTGTGTAAGTGGATATAAAGTGGTAAGTAAGAGTATCTCTCTCCTACACAATATTTTTATAATTTTATATGCCGTTCTAAAAGTGATTTCCGAGGATTATAGGAGCATAATTGTTACTATTTAAAGGTCATATTTACGCAACCTCAACTAACTACTAAAATAGTTGAAATGGAAATCGTGTTACCGATGGGTAGCAGACTTTATAACTTAAATCTCAGAGATAAAAGTATGTAGCAAAGGTTCTCTAGTGCAACATTTTTTCTAATTCAATCTAAAGTTCGTTGGGCGAATGTTTTAAACCAATCACTATTTTTAGTGTGTCAGAAAGCTATGTTTTCAATAATTGAAATACTACTACCGTACTTACTTTCCCTGTTTTCAAAGCTTGTTTTGATACATTCACTACAAAGTCGTGAATTTTCTTATTGGATAGTCATATTATAGCATAGTCATATTTAATTATAATTTTCCAATTTCATTCTACGTACGCAGGCTGGTAAGGGCTAAGAAACCGCAACCTTTAAAACTATGATACTGATTGTGTGCATTGGGCAAATATCACTATCTTGGAAAACGGTGGAAATGTGTGTAAAAGTACAGAATTGCCTTCTAAGCTATAATCTCTATAAAAGATAAACTCATTATTTTATTTATCTAGTTTCAATGGTACACAACCAGCTATAATACAATACATATTTAAGTAGTGAACATACATTTAAATTAAAGATAGGAAGTTTTCAAGCACTAGGAGTACACTTAAATATTCACGTAATGTGATGGACAAAATCAACGTCAAGTCTCGTTATTATGTCTGTAGTCTTTTTGTCACGCCTGCGTACTCAGTCAATTTACATTCACTTATGAATTACTTAATTTTTTGAGATTCAACAGGTAGATACGTAACATTTAACGTTGGCTTATACGTGCGTATTTAGAGTAATAAATTAGAATTATGGTTCTGATTTTATCCTGAACATAACAAAAAATTCAACCAAATAACTGGAGAGCAGGCCTATATCTTCTTACCTGGATTTGCCTGGATGTTTATAAAATGTTTATGGAATATAAATTTTAGAGAAACTTCTTAATGAAAATAAAACTGACGAGATGTCTTACAAGTAAAATGGAATTATAAATAAAAAATTATGTGTCAGTTAACTGATACAGTTTTTTGTGCATTGAGGAATAGTTGTTGAAAAAAACTAGGGAATATAGTGTTGTATATATATATATCGATAATTGTATGGTTATGGATAATTAAATTATCATTAAAAATGGATAATTATAATTAAATGACTACCTTAGTAATCTCAATGCGTGTATTATTAACATATACTAAAGTTAAATTAATATTTGTAAGACCTACTATTTTGCTATTTGGTTGACCCACTTTTATTGAAATATTCGTGAATCAACATCATATATGCAAAACTAGAAACCAATTAGATTGTCAATTCTCGGTAAGGCAGAGTTTGCGATCTTTTCAATGGCCATCCGGCTGTGATTTGAGAATTTTGAAACAAAAACACAAGCTGTGGAAAGACGCGAATTTTACTTTATATTTATGTTTATTATCTAGCTATTGATGTTATATGGTTATAAAAGAATTTTATATAGAGAGATGTCAATATTGTTTCGTAAGTTGTAAGAAACCCGTTGAATGGGCCAATAATACACCTTATTTTTTAACGTAGAGAACGCAATCCAGTTTAAACAGCGCCGGGCGCTAGACCTAAAAGTGACAAGATTCATCAAAGACAGTCCACAAAAAACTTGCGAGATCTAATCGAGCTGTCAAAATACTATACTTAACTACAACGGTTTCAAGTTTAAAGAACTCATTTTAAGTTACCGTATATTACTCAAGTTATTTCATTTTCTACAAAAACCACCTAGATCCCATAATTTACAACACACACGCATATCAAACACGAGTCGACGTTTGTATTACCCACTTTAAATGCATAAAAGTTTAACTGTTAACGTAATAGTTGTTTTAATTAGTTTATTCAAAATAATTTTTTTACAAAGTAACGAATTTTCATTGTATAGATTCAATTACTCACATCATAAATCCGTCCATTCACAGTGGCTGCTTTCCATCGGATTTCAAAAAGGTCTCGTCATCCCAAAAATCAGCAAGCCTTCTCTGACAGAACTGAGACACATCTATATTTTGCCAGCTTTGTCTAAAAGTTTGGATAAAGCTGTCAACAGTCAGTTAGTTTCCTTCTTAGATCATTACAAGCTACTGTCCACTGCCAGTCTGGTTTTAGGAAGGGGTTCAGTACAAGATCACATCTACTGAATGTGACGGTAATATTATTTTCTTTAAGGGACAAACGTTCCTCAAACTTTAGGGAGAGATGCCCATGGTCTAGAGCTGAACCCCAAGAAGTCTTCAGCTGTTTATTTTTGGCGACTCTTGGCGTGTCTCGCTGGGTGGGGGATTACTGGTGATATCGGGTACAGTAAAGTCACTGGGAGTCACCTCTTGCAAAATAATTGGTTTCAGTCCTGTAAATCCAAACCCTCCACGGTTCCCCTTACCCGTGGAGGGTTTGGCTTTATCCTTATATTCTTATTATCCTTATAATGTAATATCCTTATATCCTTTTTATTTTTATAATGTAATAAAACTTCTTAAAGCTATAAAAAAAATCTCTTATACGTTTTTCCGTCCACTTGTGCATTTGATAAATAATGACTTTGGGAGAGGCGCGTTTCATGATCTCCATAAGAAGTCGACGGTGAAACCATTACCCTTACACCACACAGCAAGACAAGATATTCTTGATAACTTCAGGCCCATATCAATTACTTCTACTTTCTCTAAAGTATTTGTTAAGGCATTAATAAACAGGCTGTGGTAATTTCTTCATCACCATCATATACTACTGGAGAATAGTAGTAGGAAATAATAGGATGAAACAAAAGACACGAGTGAATTAAAATATAAATATAGTATTTGTTAGTTAATTGAGACTGAATCAATCTTGTTGTAGGATAGATTATTAACATTTGATTTTACCGACGTCATTAATTTGTTATGACCTCTATAGCTTCTAATAATCATGGGACTTGTTGAGAGTATAGCATTAATCCACTGTGTTCAAAGTCAATCTTATTGTGGAAATAACGCTAGGCTAATTTAAGCTTGATAACAAACACCATAAAGCACATAAAGATATAAGTAACTGTACAATCAATTAATAATGTTTAAAAATCTGTTTAATTAAACCCGACTTATATCAATTCAATTTTGTCTTGTAGAATAGTACAGCATCTCACATAAAAGGCTCAAATTGCATACATATACGATTTATTTACTTTATCAACTGAAGCTAAATGATCTTCATTAAGATCTAAATTTGTTAGTGAGAACGGAACATTCCTTCAAAACATACTATACAACAATGAAATAACTTTTTACCTCATTCAGTAATAAACAAACACAACTGTTGTATTTGAGGGAGATTCACTTGCTTTAGAAATGATTGAAACAGTGAATGTTTGGTTGGGACTGGTGCGTAAAGAAATTACTAGACCATTTTTATGCAATAAATAATAACAACACACATTGACAAACTTTTGAAGTGCCTCAAATGTCAGAGCAAATCTTTCTCCTGCAAACGGAGTCTCAGAGTACAGTACCATGATGATTGATAGGAGATAGCAAAAATATTGTCGAAACATAGTTTGATTTATTTCTAGGTAAGGTTGCAGCGATTGTAGATGAGAGGATAACGCTAGAATTGCTAGGGATATAGATCATCGATTGGACCTATTGAAAGTAGCTTGTGGTGAATTATCACCTCAACAATTAATTGCTTGAAAGCTCAATATTAATTGAGCTTTACTCTTTTCGTCGTATTTATAAAGTGTTAACATAAAAATTATATTTTAAAATCATAAGAGATCGTTATTTCTTGATACCTGAAGTATGTTCATTTAGTATATTTGAGACAATGTTATATACAACAGAAACCATTTTCTCTAAACCAAATTTCGATTTCTTTTATTCTATGAATAGCTAAATTGCTATGTTCAATAGTGTATTTCGATACTTTACGAAATGTAAAAGATTGTCTTACATATTAGCTAATAATACTTAGCTATTAATTGTCCAAGGTAAGCTTTTAATACTTATATTACTATAGGTGTATATGTGGACTTAATAAGGCAGAATTATTGAAAACGAAATATAAGGACATTTATTTAGTGGAGAAAGTACTTTAACAGAAAGGAGAGTTTTATGTTAAGTGGTAGGGATTTCTAAGTAGGCCATGAATTACTGCTAATGATATAGTGAGATAGATGGACACTAAATCAAAAATTAATAGTTGTGCTTGGTACAAATGTTAAAGGTGATGAAGTAAAGAGGGATGAGTCTTGCGGCAGCGCGGGGCCGCGGGACTCGGGGCGCGCCAACTTACCGAAACCTGTAAGGTCCATACTTTGTAAAATTTAGTTTTATTTTCATAAAAATTATGTTGTTTAATAGCAGGTAGTAGATTAGATTAGAATAAGTGTCGGTTTCGTACGAATTATTTGATCTGTGCAAAAATAATCCTTATAAGAATAACATGGGAAAAACGTGCCAATTCTGTGCAGACTTTGCTAGTTTCCTACTACTGAGAATCAGGATTTGTTAAGAACAGGTCAACTCTTAGTGCAATGTTTGCAAAAAACCAACAATATTGTTCAAGTGTTGGATGGACGTGAATCAGCCTTGGGAATATTTTTCATCTTCAGGGGAAAGCCTTTGATATGGTTCGATAGGTTTCTAGATAAGCTAGAATTCGCGAAGTTTCTGGGCCTTTTTTTAAACAATTGGGTAAAAGATTTTTTATCCTTTGAATACTTTTTTATCCTCTTTCTATGACCCAAACGTTTTATACAGCATATTACGCTCTTATTTACCCGCATACTTATTTACACGGTCAGAATATAGGGATATGAAAACAGTTATATAAAACAGATTTTCACCCATCGAAAAAAGCTGTAAGAATTATTATAGCTCATCTAAAACCAAGGGAGCCTAGTAAGCAATTTTCGTCAAATAGGGCTGCTTAATTTCCCATCGGTTTATATATTCCATACCCTAATATTTCTCCGAAAATAACTTAAATGTCTTCTATAGCCTGGGGAGCCTCAGTCCCAGTTCAATATGAGATTTAGAATTTTTAACATTCCTTACCACAAGACGTCATTCTATAAAAACCAAATGTCTTATAGATCAATAATACTGTTATTGTTGTCTCCCCTGACTACCTCAGAATTCAGACAGTGAATAGTAAATAAAAAAAAGGACTTAAAGAGTGTATGATAAGAGAATTTTTGTATAGTGTTTAGAATTTTGTACATAAAAATATCGTATTGGTCTTTTTTTACAATTTTATGTATATCTTATGACGCAAGCCAATGCAATGCAATGTTGAACGGCAACTAAGGATTTTGTTTGTTTGTTACTTACTGTATAAATTAATAACGCATTGCAATTTTGGCTTTCCTTCTAGTCTCTCAATATCTCGTAAAAGGTTGGCTGTATAAACACTACTGAAGTATAACAAGTTTTAAAATTATGATTACAGTCAGATGTTTAGTTTACAAGTTTCCAATAGTGACACAGTTAAACAATTACCCTATGTATATACTTTCTTCACATTGAATCCCACATCCCGTACGAAGGACGAGCTTTCCAGTAGGCACTTACATAGATCTCATGTTCTATAAATCTTGGAAACAAATATGGCTGGTATTGTTCAACACTTGATTTTTGAGAGTTTATTTTTTTATTTTTATATTGCGTGGATTAGTTGAAAGCAACCGTTCTCCCATAGGAATAGAATAAGAAAAAAGGAAAACTATCATAGAGATACTATAGTTTACTATAATAGCTATTAATACTGTACCTATTTTCAAGTTAATGATCAAAATAATAGATTATTGAAATATACTAGTAATTATAAATATATATACTCAAAAATAGGTTCAGATAAATATCGCCCAGCCTTTGTATTGAGCTAGAATGTTTTTGATAAAATACACCCACTTGCTAGTGCTTGAAAATGATTGAGGTTTAAAGAGAAAACTGTCTAGAGATTTCAAGTGATTTCTGCCTCATACACATGGAACTTTCACTCATCATGATAGTGATAGTGATAGTGATTTTCACTGAATATATTATGCCTGGAACTTGGCAGGGACACTAATTGAAAACCTTAAAGCTGGAAAGTAATACCAAGGACAATATATTTCAATTTGAATAAAATTGTCTTTGGTAATACATAAAGTACGCTGTAAAATTTGATGAGATATAGTAATAAATATTACGGATTATAAATTTTAAATGAAAAGATTTAAACTACTGGTCGCGTTATATTGCTTGAGGATAGAGAATTAAGGATTATCTAATAGTATTATTTTGGTGATAATGTAATAAATTATGTAAAGTAAAGATTTTATAATAGGTCAAAGCACTTCGATTGACCAGACAATAATCACAAGGGATCAGTTTACTCGATCAGTAAAAGTAAATTAATTGCATCGGTAAACTAACACCTCGTTAACCCACTTCAACTCTTACTAATAACTGTTCCGACAGTAGATTTGAAGAGGAAATAACCCCTCGACCTCAAACTTAAATATGTTTTATAACCTTGTTAGTTATTTATTACTAAATAGTTATTTAGTTATGTTAATAGTTATGTTAGTTATTTATACTAAACGGGTACAATTTAATTAATTGATTTAATAATATATAGTACTGTACTTACAAAAACCTTAGTTATCAAATAAATTTTATTTTATACTTTTAGCGAATTTCCCATAGGAAAGAAGCTAACGTAGGTCTCATGGTAAGACTTAAGCGCGGGACCGTGTTTTTTTTTTAGGTGCCTAGAGACCAAAAACAATAGTCGTTAAAATTTATATATACAGGGTGTTTATTAAAGTCGGGGAAAAACTTCAAGGGGTGATAGTGCTCATCAAAATAAACAAAAAATTACCTATAAACATTTGTCGAAAAATCCTTCGTTTAGCCACTAGCCGCCGTTTTGTATTTTTTATAAAAAACATTATATTTGAAGAACTATTTAAGATGCAGAAACCAAACTTTGCACACATATTTATTGGTCAAAGAAAAAATATTTTCAAAGTGTCATTTAATTTGGTTTTATATTTTCAAAATGGGGGTGATTAAAAATCTTTTAATTAAAATAACAAAAAACCTTTATCGTTACTAAAATCTTTACAAGAGACAAAAAATATTGAAATTTTAATTTAAAATCGAACGGTATTTTAGTGAACGAAATCCCCGTGGACGGATTTCGTTACCGAGAAAATACACTTTTAATGTTAGAATACAGGGCCCGTGCGCCACTGCGGAGCGGCCGTGGCTAAGAAGCGTAGATCAACTGACACATCGCAGCTTTTGATACCACTATGATCAGCAAACATAACCGACTGTCAGAGGTAGGTTTTGCTGTCACACTGATACCGCAAAGTGATCAATAGCTATTTCTAGCTTTACTAAATTCATTACTATTCAGGACTACATAACAATAATCTCTTTTTCCTTTATATAAAATTGAACGTGTGTATAAAATGTATGTCCTGACTGTCAGAGGTAGGTTTTGCTGTCATACAAAAGTTTTTTTGCTGTCACACTGATACCGCAAAGTGATCAATAGCTATTTCTAGCTTTACTAAATTCATTACTATTCAGGACTACATAACAATAATCTCTTTTTCCTTTATATAAAATTGAACGTGTGTATAAAATGTATGTCCTTGATGCGTTGCTAAATTACTCATCAGATCACAATGAAATTTTAAGAAGTTGCTCTATATGTATCCGGGATGGTTTTAGTGAAAAAATATGTTTGATAACTCCGCAAGTTTCTATTTTATGGCGTTTTTAATTTCTAATGTTAACCTTATGGAGAGTAAGTTTCTTTACAAATATTTCTATAATGAAAACATTTAATTTCTTAGCTACAGCTGATTGGTTTACTTTCCATTAGCAATATGCTTTACTATCCAATGCCATCTGAATCATTTATGATGTAAACTATGAAGTAAATATGTGCTGTACAAAATGAACAGCTTTATTTGCCACGTTAATAGGTACGGTTTTGGGCGATTATATATTTGTATTTTGTATTTTCTGTCTGATTAAAAGTCACGTGTTTATATGTTGGCCAAATAAAAAATAATTACAATTTTTTTATATATTATGTTTATTACAATAATCAGCTGTTGTATATCTTTGCTTTAAACTCTGTATTTCAGTTAAGTTCAGTTTCAGTTTGGATTGGATTTGAACATTTTGAGTTAATCCACTCAATTTTTTTTTTTTATGGAAATGTTATTAATAAGTCTTATGGTTTTAGTATTGTTATTCAATATGCCGTGACCCAGGATACACAACCTTTCACAATTAAGTCGTAATGATTCGACCTCTGAACATGGACACTCAAAAAGTTAACGTTAAAGTTAACCTGTGTTTACTGACAGGCGTTACAAAGTTCGCCGGGTCAGCTAGTTAAATATAATTATTAAATTTTTAAAATACCTACATAGTACTATTTATGTCTTCTGGTATTTAAGTCTGTTAAGATAAATTTAAATCGTCGGTCAGATCAATAAAATCGTTATTAAAGCTGGCTAAGAGTTGAAAAGTTACTTTATTAAATTTATAAGAAGGCTGTTATTTTATTTATGTTTTTATTATGTTAATTTATAACGTCAGCTTAGAGACTAATAGGTTTCATTTTTCAGCTTAATTCCATTCATTCTGAGAATTATTAATAAGGCCCTAACTTTGGGATTGATTAATAGTTTTTACAAAGTAACCGAATGTGGTGGATATAATTAAGTAATACATCAGTTCTATATATTAGATTTATATACATAAGATGTGTTTATGAATAAGGGGTATTAGTAATGATGTGTATTTACATATACATTTTAAACTTGAGTACTGGTACTAAATATCTGGTGTTGAATTAATATAAAAAACTATATTTTATGTAATATTTGTACCGTGTATTATGTATCTGATTTTAAAATAAAGATACCTAGGTATTTTTACCATTTTATTAGTTTCTGGATTCAATAAGACATTGATGATATAATATAATCATTGAACTGTATTGAAATACAAAATAAATCAATTGAACGGAGAAAATAAAGTGGGTCCCGTGGGCTCGATTAAAATTATGGGGCAATAAACATTTGATTGTGAGATATGGCGACATTTGTGGCTTTGCCGCCACCTAAGGAGAAATATCACCCCATCCGCATTTACAGCATATTACACATAATACCAAATATAGTTAATATTTCAATAACTATCCATGAAAATTATTTCAACGAACTGAACCAAAACGAGAACGCAGGCTTTTAATCAAGTACTGCCTCAGTTTAGAGAATTAAATCGTTATAATTTATGAACAATATCAGTAGGATAGAAAGTATGTCCTTTGCACTGATTCTGCCTACTTTAAATAGTTAAAATAGAATCAAATAACCCCTTCTCATCAGACCTGCGTACTCCAAAGCAATAATATAATAATATATGACAAGTTATATCAATATCTGTCGATATTGGCTGATGGTGTAGGGTAAAATTTAAAAAAAATAATTTTTATATGAAAAACAGTACAGTACAACAGAGTACAAAACCTCCCCTAACTACCCGTTTCAATTATTGACCGATCTGTCTGGTTTACAGCAGATGTAGAAATACTCGTCTTTACCAAATTCGGTCTCGATCGGACCATTATTACGAATTGTCATGTACATAGACATATATATACTTTTTAACGACTATTGTTTTTTGTCTCTGGGCACCTAAAGACGAAAAAATAACATGGTCCCGGGCTTAAGTCTTGCCATGAGACCTATGATAATAGTTTCTTCCCTATAGGAAATTCGCTAAAAGGTATTGGAATAAGAATATTGACACGGCATACCGTATTTTGAGATTCATCAAGCGTTTCGTTATGTCCAAGGATGAGAACTGGTATAGTTTTTCTACAAAAGAAGTATAATATTACTAAAAAATCACACCTCAACTTTTAATACAAGGTTAATTAATACTATTAATATTAATACTCATATAAATAGATCACATTTACATAGTTGTATTTCTTGAGACATCATCTCGGTTACATTGCCACTGAGGCCAGTATTTTAACAATATTACTATACCTGACAGTCGTATCGGTGTGGTTACCTACACACTTACTTTTTAAAGGTTTAATCCTTCAACTACTAATGCCGTTTGGTGTTATTACCAACAGATTGCAACTTTATACATTTTTAAACATTTTTTGATAAGGGTCACAAATAAATATTTTTAAATGAAAATAAAATAAAATAATATTTAAGTACTCGATTGTTTTCTAAGCCAATTGTTAAATAGGTCCTATGTCGTATGTGACTGTAAAGTTAAATGGAAAAAGTTTCTAACCCCACACGTCAGAGACACTCAGGGACTTACATTTCCAAATCGGCTTTCGAAAAGCTAGAAATATATGTTTTTGTTTCAAAAAGCTCAAAGCCTTGGAGTAAAGTTGAAACTGTATTTTGTCTTGATGTCGATTGTCTAAAACTGAAGAATATCTGACAAGCTTTCGAGGGATTTAAAATTACGACAATAATATTTTGTCAAATATTATTAATACGTTGATTTATTAATTTCAACCACATTTTTGTTCCGATTCACTACAGTGTTGGTTTTACTTTAATTTATTGAAATATATAGAGTTTTGAAATTATATAAATTAAAGCAAAGGAAAAAAAAATCATTTATTAAATGGATGAATGATGAATGTACTGCAATAACTTTGACAACTGCCTACAGTTTATGAGGTTAATAACAATTGAGGACTTATGGTGACGAATTGACGTTGGATTACTAAAAAATTAGTCCCTCGGTTGGATCAATTCTTGTGGACACTGGTTAATATGGCTTAGCGTAGTTGCTGAAACTCGGGTTCCACCGTTGACTCACTTCTCGTGGACACTGGTTAATATGGCTTTGCGAAGTCACTGAACCATTGGGTTCCACCGTTGTCTCACTTCTCGTGGACACGGGTTAGTACGGCTTAGCGTAGTCACTGAACCATTGGGTTCTGCCGTTAACTTACATCTTGTGGACACTGGTTAATATGGCTTAGCGTAGTCACTGAACAATCAGGTTCCGCTGTGAACTTACATCTTGTGGACACTGGTTAATATGGCTTAGCGTAGTCACTGAACAATCAGGTTCCGCTGTGAACTTACATCTTGTGGACACTGGTTAATATGGCTTAGCGTAGTCACTGAACAATCAGGTTCCGCTGTGAACTTACATCTTGTGGACACTGGTTAATATGGCTTAGCGTAGTCACTGAACAATCAGGTTCCGCTGTGAACTTACATCTTGTGGACACTGGTTAATATGGCTTAGCGTAGTCACTGAACAATCAGGTTCCGATGTGAACTTACATCTTGTGGACACTGGTTAATATGGCTTAGCGTAGTCACTGAACAATCAGGTTCCGCTGTGAACTTACATCTTGTGGACACTGGTTAATATGGCTTTGCGAAGTCACTGAACCATTGGGTTCTGCAGTGAACCTACATCTTGTGGACACTGGTTAATATGGCTTTTGAAGTCACTGAACCATTGGGTTCTGCCGTGAACTTACATCTTGTGGACACTGGTTAATATGGCTTAGCGTAGTCACTGAACAATCAGGTTCCGCTGTGAACTTACATCTTGTGGACACTGGTTAATATGGCTTTGCGAAGTCACTGAACCATTGGGTTCTGCCGTGAACTTACATCTTGTGGACACTGGTTAATATGGCTTAGCGTAGTCACTGAACAATAAGGTTCCGCTGTGAACTTACATCTTCTGGACACTGGTTAATATGGCTTAGCGTAGTCACTGAACAATCAGGTTCCGCTGTGAACTTACATCTTGTGGACACTGGTTAATATGGCTTAGCGTAGTCACTGAACAATCAGGTTCCGCTGTGAACTTACATCTTGTGGACACTGGTTAATATGGCTTAGCGTAGTCACTGAACAATCAGGTTCCGCTGTGAACTTACATCTTGTGGACACTGGTTAATATGGCTTAGCGTAGTCACTGAACAATCAGGTTCCGCTGTGAACTTACATCTTGTGGACACTGGTTAATATGGCTTAGCGTAGTCACTGAACAATCAGGTTCCGCTGTGAACTTACATCTTGTGGACACTGGTTAATATGGCTTTGCGAAGTCACTGAACCATTGGGTTCTGCAGTGAACCTACATCTTGTGGACACTGGTTAATATGGCTTTGCGAAGTCACTGAACCATTGGGTTCTGCCGTGAACTTACATCTTGTGGACACTGGTTAATATGGCTTAGCGTAGTCACTGAACAATCAGGTTCCGCTGTGAACTTACATCTTGTGGACACTGGTTAATATGGCTTAACGTAGTCACTGAACAATCAGGTTCCGCTGTGAACTTACATCTTGTGGACACTGGTTAATATGGCTTAGCGTAGTCACTGAACAATCAGGTTCCGCTGTGAACTTACATCTTGTGGACATTGGTTAATATGGCTTTGCGAAGTCACTGAACCATTGGGTTCCACCGTTGTCTCACTTCTCGTGGACATTGGTTAGTATGGCTTAGCGTAGTCACTGAACAATCAGGTTCCGCTGTGAACTTACATCTTGTGGACACTGGTTAATATGGCTTAGCGTAGTCACTGAACAATCAGGTTCCGCTGTGAACTTACATCTTGTAGACACTGGTTAATATGGCTTAGCGTAGTCACTGAAAAATCAGGTTCCGCTGTGAACTTACATCTTGTGGACACTGGTTAATATGGCTTAGCGTAGTCACTGAACAATCAGGTTCCGCTGTGAACTTACATTTTGTGGACACTGGTTAATATGGCTTAGCGTAGTCACTGAACAATCAGGTTCCGCTGTGAATTTACATCTTGTGGACACTGGTTAATATGGCTTAGCGTAGTCACTGAACAATCAGGTTCCGCTGTGAACTTACATCTTATGGACACTGGTTAATATGGCTTAGCGTAGTCACTGAACAATCAGGTTCCGCTGTGAACTTACATTTTGTGGACACTGGTTAATATGGCTTAGCGTAGTCACTGAACAATCAGGTTCCGCTGTGAACTTACATTTTGTGGACACTGGTTAATATGGCTTAGCGTAGTCACTGAACAATTAGGTTCTGCCGTCAACTTACATCTTGTGGACACTGGTTAATATGGCTTAGCGTAGTCGCTGAACAATCAGGTTCCGTTGTGAACTTGTGAGTGATCCTGATTGTTCAGTGACTACGCTAAGCCATATTAACCAGTGTCCACAAGATGTAAGTTCACAGCGGAAACTGATTGTTCAGAGACTACGCTAAGCCATATTAACCAGTGTCCAAAATATGTAAGTTCACAGCGGAACCTGATTGTTCAGTGACTACGCTAAGCCATATTAACCAGTGTCCACAAGATGTAAGTTCACAGCGGAACCTGATTGTTCAGTGACTACGCTAAGCCATACTAACCAGTGTCCACAAGATGTAAGTTCACAGCGGAACCTGATTGTTCAGTGACTACGCTAAGCCATATTAACCAGTGTCCACAAGATGTAAGTTCACAGCGGAACCTGATTGTTCAGTGACTACGCTAAGCCATACTAACCAATGTCCACGAGAAGTGAGACAACGGTGGAACCCAATGGTTCAGTGACTTCGCAAAGCCATATTAACCAATGTCCACAAGATGTAAGTTCACAGCGGAACCTGATTGTTCAGTGACTACGCTAAGCCATATTAACCAGTGTCCACAAGATGTAAGTTCACAGCGGAACCTGATTGTTCAGCGACTACGCTAAGCCATATTAACCAGTGTCCACAAGATGTAAGTTCACAACGGAACCTGATTGTTAAGTGACTACGCTAAGCCATATTAACCAGTGTCCACAAGATGTAAGTTCACGGCAGAACCTAATTGTTCAGTGACTACGCTAAGCCATATTAACCAGTGTCCACAAAATGTAAGTTCACAGCGGAACCTGATTGTTAAGTGACTACGCTAAGCCATATTAACCAGTGTCCACAAGATGTAAGTTCACAGCGGAACCTGATTTTTCAGTGACTACGCTAAGCCATATTAACCAGTGTTCACAAGATGTAAGTTCACAGCGGAACCTGATTGTTCAGTGACTACGCTAAGCCATATTAACCAGTGTCCACAAGATGTAAGTTCACGGCAGAACCCAATGGTTCAGTGACTTCGCAAAGCCATATTAACTAGTGTCCACAAGATGTAAGTTCACTTCAGAACCCAATGGTTCAGTGACTTCGCAAAGCCAATCAATAATATATGACAAGTTTTATAAAAATCTGTCCATAAACATGCGAATTATTTGCCTATTCTCCTAATATATCTCTATATATTATGTAATAATAATATTATATGTCAAGTTTTATCAATATCTGTTGATGAATATATGAGTTAGTTATTTGCCTATTCTTCATAAGATTAACATGGGAAAGAGTTTGTTAGTTTGCCTCCGTGATGAACACTGAAAGTAGGCATTTATAGCATAAACAGTTTTTATTTTTACCAACTTTCATCAACATCTGACCATAAATAAAGGAGTTCTATTTTCCATATGAATAACATGGGAAAGAGTGTGCAGGTTAGCTGCTGTGAGGAACACTGAAAGTAGTAATTTCTACCATAAATCGTTTTTATCTTAACATTTATACCAACTTCCATCAACATCTGTCCATAAATAAAGATATTTGCCTATTCCCTATATGATTAATATGGGAAAAGAGTATGCAGGTTTGCTGCCATGATTAACATATAAACTATGTTATATGTACTTTACGTTACGGGGAGGGAAGGTTTTGCCCCGAGGGACAGGCACCCGATGGGCAATGGAAACAAGGCCTCTGTCATATTGCAGACCAATAGCCCGCGCTATACAACTAAGTATGTCGTAGACATTTTCATTTTTTGTTAGGGGAACCCCTTTAACCTCTATGTTTCGATTCCGTGAATACTGTTTCAGCTCCTCAACTTCCATGTCAAGGTTATTTACCTTTTTGTTTAAAATATTATTTTCTGTTCTAAGTTTTCCACACTCCTCCTTCAGGGCAAAATTTTCAATCTCTATAGACGTTAGTTTTTCCTAGAATTGACTGAAAGTTTCATGCATGCTATTTAATCGTTCATTTAAGTCATTAAAGCCTTTACTGGTTGTGGCTTCATTTTTAGCTATATCACGTTGAATTGCCCGCAAAATTTCATACATTTTAGGGTCCTCGTTGTCTGACTTACTGCTGACCTCCTGCGCGCAGCCGTCGCACCTCCACGTGGCCAGGGCCTGGGGCGTCATCGATGTCAACTTCGCCAGAGTTCGGATGCGAGAGCACGTTGCATGAAATGTAGCACCACAGTCGACACATTTAACAGTATTTTTAGTATTCGTAGCATCACGATTACACGTAGCACAAATCATATTGAGGAGAGAAAGGTATATAGGTGAACAATACCTTGCGAAAATCACCAACAAAAAACAGCTTAAAACAACTCGAGTTCCGAAATAAAACAACTGATAACAGCGCACTCACTAAAAAAAACTTCAGATTTTTAAAAGCTCAATAAAACAAGGACTATGAAAAACCAAGACAAGTTTTCGCAAGGAAAGCAGACGGGCTTGCCTTAGCACGCGCGGTTATCACATCGATCTGTCTTCGACGGCGGACTGATAACGACTGACGGACTGATAACGACTGAATATTGGGGTATAATAATGGAAAAAGGCATGCTGGAAGAATGAAACTTAGTTTTACTAGGTTTTTATTTAATTTACTAAACATTTAGAATATAAACTATTTAAATCAGTACAATGTTTTAATTTACCTTTATTTTTAACTACCTCAATAAGATTCAATACTTTTAGGTTAGGGGTTTTAACGTTATTACGGCGGTTATGAATATTGAAAATCTGAACAATTAAGTGGGGGAAAATAAGCCTAGTGAACTACGAAAGGCAAGAATCAACAAGCAAATTCTGGGGGTCGGAGGGTTGCCGTGAAACAATCCATTTCAATTTGTTTCACACAACTCACAAGACAGACTTGATGGATGCACTGTCTCTCCTCATGATAATGTTTAAGGCGTTCTGAGGATGTATCGGTGGCTGCAGAGCAGATTTATTCATGCATATACGAGTATCTAGTTTTGTAAATAATGGAACATAGTACCTGGTGACCGAGTTTTGCTCGGATAGGATAAGATATGTATTATACAAGTTAATTAACAAGATTAAAACAAATTTATTACTCAATGAAAACATTTATGTGGTTTAAATAAGACCGATTTAATATAACTTAACTAATATAGCATAAACATTGAACAAAAATGTAATTTATTCATTTTTATTTAAAAGCCTCCTGAATTGGTGGATATTAAATAACAGGTTATTAACCTTATAATACGTCAACCCAATTCTTTCCTCTCAACAATAACTTTGTGACCCGGGTTTCGAACAATATATGTTCATTCTCAAACAGATGTCAAGTTCACTCCATTGGAGTTCGCTATAATCTTTAGTATTCAAACACAAAACAACTGTACATTAAAACTAACATTTAAAAACTTCACACTTAAACATTTAAACCAAGTTACATTTATTTTATTGTATTATAATAATAATAATAATAATAATCTGATAATCTTATGAAGGATAAGTAAAAATTTATATTTCACTTATCAATCAATATTTTTGGATAAAACTTGATATTTAGCTTCATGTGGTTGAGATCCATCCATTTATGCCTAAAAATCATAGTTTATGTATTTATCATGGCAGCTAACCTACATACTCTTTTCCCCCATGTTAATCATATAGGGAATAGGAAATTCATTTATTTATGGACTGATGTTGATGAAACTTGGTATAATTGTTAAAATAAAAATTGTTTATGCTAAAAATTCCTACTTTCAATGTTTCTCACAGCAGCTAACTTGCTTACTCTTTTCCTATGTTATTCATATGGAAAATAGAACTCCTTTATTTATGGTCAGATGTTGATGAAACGTGGTAAAAATAAAAACTGTTTATGCTATAAATGCCTACTTTCAGTGTTCATCACAGAGACAAACTAACAAACTCTTTCCCATGTTAATCTTATGAAGAATAGGCAAATAACTAACTCATATATTCATCAACAGATATTGATAAAACTTGACATATAATATTATTATTACATTATTGATTTGGAAATTCGCTGAGTACGCAGGTCTGCTGTGACGGGGGTATTTTATTTAATAGGCCTACCTCTAAAAACGTTTTAGGACAAAAAAATTATAATATTATTAATGTGGATACCGTGGTACAAGGATCCGGACCCTTGAGGAGGCGGATGAGGTCGCGCTCTCTGGTGGCGGTGGCGGCGCGGTTGGCGGGGGCAACATCGGGGTCGGCGGTGGTGTCGGCGGCTTATAGACCAATCAAACCTACACCTATTATCTGGACTACGGTTAGATTAATTATTCTTTATATTTATCCTTAGATGCTAATCCAGGTATTATTATTACTTATTCATATTTATTTACTTCGAATAATTTTTGTAGTATCAACTTGTTTAATTATTAAGTATTAGTTTAATTTTTATTATTATTGTTTTCCTGTTAATAATTATTGATTGATTCTTCAAATCACTGTAACTACTAAACAATTTATTTTTAGTTTTTTATGCCACACTGAGTGTTGTGCCACTGAGAAATGCAGAGAAATGTTGAGCAATATAAATCTACTTATGTTTTAAGGTTTTTTTAGTATTAACCAAAGTCTCAATATTTAATATAGGAGTTTTAAATTTAGAAAGTATAATAATGATTTATTTTTACACAAGGGATATTATTCTTTTTATGTATACATGGTATGTTAGAAATCTAAAAAAATGTATGTATGTGCCTCTAAAAAAAAATTCATACTGCATAACTTTGCTCTGGGTAGTGTCTTACTTTGCATGAACTTTTTTACGCCGTGGTCCAGCGGTAGTGTGTTGACCTCGTAACACGAAGGTCTCGTGTTCAAACCCCAACAGGGGCAATACTTTTTTAATTATTCTAATTAATTTTTATAATACATGTATTATTCTAAACGAGCAAAGCTTGGTCACCAGGTACAGTTAATCTTATCATTTTTTTTTGATAAAACTTGATATTTAGCTTCATGTGGTCGAGATCTATCTATTTATGCTTAAAAATCATAGTTTATATGTTAATCATGGCAGCAAACCTGCATACTCTTTTCCCATATTAATCATATAGGGAATAGGCAAATGTCTTTATTTATGGACAGATGTTGATGGAAGTTGGTATAAATGTTAAGATAAAAACGATTTATGGTAGAAATTACTACTTTCAGTGTTCCTCACAGCAGCTAACCTGCACACTCTTTCCCATGTTATTCATATGGAAAATAGAACTCCTTTATTTATGGTCAGATGTTGATGAAAGTTGGTAAAAATAAAAACTGTTTATGCTATAAATGCCTACTTTCAGTGTTCATCACGGAGGCAAACTAACAAACTCTTTCCCATGTTAATCTTATGAAGAATAGGCAAATAACTAACTCATATATTCATCAACAGATATTGATAAATCTTGACATATAATATTATTATTACATAATATATAGAGATATATTAGGAGAATAGGCAAATAATTCGCATGTTTATGGACAGATTTTTATAAAACTTGTCATATATTATTGATTTGGAAATTCGCTGAGTACGCAGGTCTGTTGCGACGGGGATATTTGATATATACTCGCACATTTAACAGCCTCGACTGATAAAATTGTGCTCGGAACAAAAACACCCGTTTTTGGTCTGGTGATAAAATATACTATCATCAAAAACTTCATGTTATATTACTAAAAACCTTTTCATTTTTAGTGTCTCAATCCGATCAAAGTGAAATTCGGTTTAAATGTTAAGGTAAAGATATCTGCTTTAGAAAAAATGTAGCTTTCCCAAATTTAAAATTTCATGTATACAATTTTGAATGCGATATATTATCTTGCATTTATTAGTGTTTAGTTCTGGTAATTTAGCTCTGGTAAATCAACATAAAGTTAACAAAGTAAACTCTCTTCTCTTATGTACGTTATTTTGCAAAGAATAACTCTATTAATTGGGGCGATAGTTAGCTAAATTAAAAAATAAACCTGTATTCAAGAGAAATCTTTTAGAAACCAAGATAATACAGTGTTTTTTGTTTCTGCACTACGGTTAGTGTTTTCAAATGTTTAGGTATGCATGTGTCTAGCGGAGTAGTAAGTAAGCCAAGTGGGAGAGACAAGCGAGTGTGCTGTTTCAAATGTTTAGGTATGCATGTGTCTAGCGGAGTAGTAAGTAAGCCAAGTGGGAGAGACAAGCGAGTGTGCTGTTTCAAATGTTTAGGTATGCATGTGTTTAGCGGACTAGTAAGTAGTAAGTGAGAGTGTGCTGTTTCATTTCCATAATCAGGACTTGGTAACTACTTTCAGAATAGTGTGCGTATTTAACTCCACTTCAGACGATTTCAAGTCCGAAGTTTTATTTCGACAAGACATTTATACTTGACTTATTTAACTCAGTTTTACGAATATTTTATATATACATTAAATTATAAAAACCATCTACATAACGAATATAATTTAACTCTATTTATGTTTTATTAAACGGAATATTTTTGTTTCTTATGAAATTTTTAAGTCATATCTCCATTTTAGTTTTAGTATTTATTATGATAAATTAAGCAATTTTAAGGTAGATGTCCACTTGTTATGGTCGGTATTAAACAATAAAGTTGTACTTGTACCTAGCTTTGTACACACTATAGTTTTGTTTTGGTACTTGTGTTGGTTTTAGAGAAAGATTTTGCCTATCATACAGTTTCAAATTATTATTTTTTAAATTAAAAACTGACTAAGATGAGTTAGCAATATATACATTTAATTATTCTTTAATAATTAGGCTGTACTTCAATTTTGAGGGTACCCTTATTCCATATAACATAGCGTCTAATGCTATAGCAATTTAGTCTCAGTTGAAACATACCGACAATTTTGATACAATAATTCTAAAATAGCTTACAATACTTACTGCCTGGTTAGGCCACCATTTCATAGGCAAAAAAAGTCTTCTGAGTTATTATCTATTTCGTTACGTTGAAGTTATGAACGTGTTAAAGATTAGGAAGATATTCATCAAAATATTTTTAATTACTAAAAATTTAAAGTAAATATGATAATTAATTTTTGTATTACCATATTCAAAACCAAAATTATAAAAAATACAACATAACTATATAGGGCCTACATACTAATAATCTATATATCATACCACGGTGGGGGTGTGGTCACATCGAAACAGTGTAATAACAACCCACAAATCGTATACTGTTTATCTCCTTGCAAAAAACACCACTTGGAGCGGCCACATCTGAGCTGCGTGAAACCAACCCACGGTACGCATACTGTTCCTCTACTTGCACTAATCACAGCATGGAGGTGGCAACGTCAGGACTGCGTGAAACCAACCCACGGTACGCATACTGTTCCTCTACTTGCACTAATCACGGCATGGAGGCGGCGACGTCAGAACTGCGTGAAACCAATCCACGGTACGCATACTGTGCCTCTACTTTCACTAATCACGGCATGGAGGCGGCGACGTCAGGACTGCGTGAAACCAACCCACGGTACGCATACTGTTCCTCTACTTGCACTAATCACGGTATGGAGGCGGCAACGTCAGGACTGCGTGAAACCAACCCACGGTACGCATACTGTTCCTCTACTTGCACTAATCACGGCATGGAGGTGGCAACGTCAGGACTGCGTGAAACCAACCCACGGTACGCATACTGTTCCTCTACGTGCACTAATCACGGCATGGAGGCGGCGACGTCAGGACTGCTTGAAACCAACCCACGGTACGCGTACTGTTCCTCTACTTGCACTAATCACGGCATGGAGGCGGCGACGTCAGGACTGCGTGAAACCAACCCACGGTACGCATACTGTTCCGCTACTTGCACTAATCACGGCATGGAAGCGGCGACGTCAGGACTGCGTGAAACCAACCAACGGTACGCATACTGTTCCTCTACTTGCACTAATCACGGCATGGAGGCGGCGACGTCAGGACTGCGTGAAACCAACCCACGGTACGCATACTGTTCCTCTACGTGCACTAATCACGGCATGGAGGCGGCGACGTCAGGACTGCGTGAAACCAACCCACGGTACGCATACTGTTCCTCTACTTGCACTAATCACGGCATGGAAGCGGCGACGTCAGGACTGCGTGAAACCAACCCACGGTACGCATACTGTTCCTCTACGTGCACTAATCACGGCATGGAGGCGGCGACGTCAGGACTGCGTGAAACCAACCCACGGTACGCATACTGTTCCTCTACTTGCACTAATCACGGCATGGAGGCGGCGACTTCAGGACTGCGTGAAACCAACCCACGGTACGCATACTGTTCCTCTACTTGCACTAATCACGGCATGGAGGCGGCGACGTCAAGACTGCGTGAAACCAACCCACGGTACGCATACTGTTCCTCTACTTGCACTAATCACGGCATGGAGGCGGCGACGTCAGGACTGCGTGAAACCAACCCACGGTACGCATACTGTTCCTCTACTTGCACTAATCACGGCATGGAGGCGGCGACGTCAGGACTGCGTGAAACCAACCCACGGTACGCATACTGTTCCTCTACTTGCACTAATCACGGCATGGAGGCGGAGACGTCAGGACTGCGTGAAACCAACCCACGGTACGCATACTGTTCCTCTACTTGCACTAATCACGGCATGGAGGCGGCGACGTCAGGACTGCGTGAAACCAACCCACGGTACGCATACTGTTCCTCTACTTGCACTAATCACGGCATGGAGGCGGCTACGTCAGGACTGCGTGAAACCAACCCACGGTACGCATACTGTTCCTCTACTTTCACTAATCACGGCATGGAGGTGGCAACGTCAGGACTGCGTGAAACCAACCCACGGTACGCATACTGTTCCTCTACTTGCACTAATCACGGCATGGAGGTGGCAACGTCAGGACTGCGTGAAACCAACCCACGGTACGCATACTGTTCCTTTACTTGCACTAATCACGGCATGGAGGCGGCGACGTCAGGACTGCGTGAAACCAACCCACGGTACGCATACTGTTCCTCTACTTGCACTAATCACGGCATGGAGGCGGCGACGTCAGGACTGCGTGAAACCAACCCACGGTACGCATACTGTTCCGCTACTTGCACTAATCACGGCATGGAGGCGGCGACGTCAGGACTGCGTGAAACCAACCCACGGTACGCATACTGTTCCTCTACGTGCACTAATCACGGCATGGAGGCGGCGACGTCAGGACTGCGTGAAACCAACCCACGGTACGCATACTGTTCCTCTACTTGCACTAATCACGGCATGGAGGCGGCGACGTCAGGACTGCGTGAAACCAACCCACGGTACGCATACTGTTCCTCTACTTGCACTAATCACGGCATGGAGGTGGCGACGTCAGGACTGCGTGAAACCAACCCACGGTACGCATACTGTTCCTCTACTTGCACTAATCACGGCATGGAGGCGGCGACGTCAGGACTGCGTGAAACCAACCCACGGTACGCATACTGTTCCTCTACTTGCACTAATCACGGCATGGAGGCGGAGACGTCAGGACTGCGTGAAACCAACCCACGGTACGCATACTGTTGCTCTACTTGCACTAATCACGGCATGGAGGCGGCGACGTCAGGACTGCGTGAAACCAACCCACGGTACGCATACTGTTCCTCTACGTGCACTAATCACGGCATGGAGGCGGCGACGTCAGGACTGCGTGAAACCAACCCACGGTACGCATACTGTTCCTCTACGTGCACTAATCACGGCATGGAGGCGGCGACGTCAGGACTGCGTGAAACCAACCCACGGTACGCATACTGTTCCTCTACTTGCACTAATCACGGCATGGAGGCGGCGACGTCAGGACTGCGTGAAACCAACCCACGGTACGCATACTGTTCCTCTACTTGCACTAATCACGGCATGGAAGCGGCGACGTCAGGACTGCGTGAAACCAACCCACGGTACGCATACTGTTCCTCTACTTGCACTAATCACGGCATGGAGGCGGTGACGTCAGGACTGCGTGAAACCAACCCACGGTACGCATACTGTTCCTCTACTTGCACTAATCACGGCATGGAGGCGGCGACGTCAGGACTGCGTGAAACCAACCCACGGTACGCATACTGTTCCTCTACTTGCACTAATCACGGCATGGAGGCGGCGACGTCAGGACTGCGTGAAACCAACCCACGGTACGCATACTGTTCCTCTACTTGCACTAATCACGGCATGGAGGCGGCGACGTCAGGACTGCGTGAAACCAACCCACGGTACGCATACTGTTCCTCTACTTGCACTAATCACGGCATGGAGGCGGTGACGTCAGGACTGCGTGAAACCAACCCACGGTACGCATACTGTTCCTCTACTTGCACTAATCACGGCATGGAGGCGGCGACGTCAGGACTGCGTGAAACCAACCCACGGTACGCATACTGTTCCTCTACTTGCACTAATCACGGCATGGAGGCGGCGACGTCAGGACTGCGTGAAACCAACCCACGGTACGCATACTGTTCCTCTACTTGCACTAATCACGGCATGGAGGCGGCGACGTCAGGACTGCGTGAAACCAACCCACGGTACGCATACTGTTCCTCTACTTGCACTAATCACGGAATGGAGGCGGCGACGTCAGGACTGCGTGAAACCAACCCACGGTACGCATACTGTTCCTCTACTTGCACTAATCACGGCATGGAGGCGGCGACGTCAGGACTGCGTGAAACCAACCCACGGTACGCATACTGTTCCTCTACGTGCACTAATCACGGCATGGAGGCGGCGACGTCAGGACTGCGTGAAACCAACCCACGGTACGCATACTGTTCCTCTACTTGCACTAATCACGGCATGGAGGCGGCGACGTCAGGACTGCGTGAAACCAACCCACGGTACGCATACTGTTCCTCTACTTGCACTAATCACGGCATGGAAGCGGCGTCGTCAGGACTGCGTGAAACCAACCCACGGTACGCATACTGTTCCTCTACTTGCACTAATCACGGCATGGAGGCGGCGACGTCAGGACTGCGTGAAACCAACCCACGGTACGCATACTGTTCCTCTACTTGCACTAATCACGGCATGGAGGCGGTGACGTCAGGACTGCGTGAAACCAACCCACGGTACGCATACTGTTCCTCTACTTGCACTAATCACGGCATGGAGGCGGCGACGTCAGGACTGCGTGAAACCAATCCACGGTACGCATACTGTTCCTCTACTTGCACTAATCATAGCAGGGGAGCAACCACATCGCAATACAGCATAGTATGCATTTAACATTTGTCCGTAAGACACCAATACAGCCTAGTGTGTATTCATCATTTGGCCGTAAGACACCAATACAGCCTAGTTTATATTCATCACTTGTCCGTAAGACACCAATACAAAATAGTATGTATTTAACGTTTGTCCGTAAGACACCAATATAGCCTAGCGTGTATTCATCCCTCGTCTGTAAGACACCAATACAGCCTAGTGTGTATTCACCACTCGTCCGTAAGACACCAATACAGCCTAGTGTGTATTCACCACTCGTCCGTAAGACACCGATACAGCATAGTGTGTATTTATCACTCATATGTCAAACATTGTTGTAGAATAATTCTAATTGTTAATGCTAATGACCATATTTTAAGATGGCGTGTATATGCTTTTTAACTCTTGTTTCACTATTTGTCTTTTTCAACTTTTATTCATCATATTACATTTCTTGGTAAATGATTAATCAGAAATCGTGTTTATTCTAAATTTCAGACATTTCAACCAATTCAAAACTTATGGAAGGTCTGTGGATCAGTTACTCTGGTGAAATATCACCGATTATCGATCGAACTTTGTACAAACTTGTGTTTTGCTCACGTCAAAAAGGCTTGGTTGGATTAGTATACAAAATTTTGCTTTTACCTTAATCCTTTAGAAAAAATAAATTCAAACAAGATAAACTGATTCATATAAAGATAGTATAAAATTTGTATAAAGATAACGAAATAAATGATCGTATAAAGTGTACGCATTGAACCATCTATGGTTGATATTGAATATCCTACAATAATGTCAAAATAATATTTTATATCATACGAGTAACTTCAACATTTCTTAAAAACATTATATACGAAGTAGTAATAGTATGAGTAATTGAGTAACTCAATTACTCATAGCCATGAGTAATTGAGTTACGAATAATAGTATTTATTATTTTCCTAGTTAGTTAACTCATCTTTAGTTGAATTTAGAAGATTTATTATATCCTTGTTCGTACTCTCAAAATGTATGTAGCCTATATTTATAAACAGTTTAAGATGTTATTGAAAAGTGACAAATAAAACGTACACATTTTCTTGTCATACATTCAATTCAGGCATAGAAATATTCAGCGGCGGCGGCGGCGGCGGCGTCCTTGGGGAGCTGTCACTATTGTCTGGCGCACAGAGCCTTTATATGGAAATATTTCTCGGTCAGGGCATTGTTTCGATTATATGTGGCTAGAGTGTGTTTTATCAATGTTAGGCCTACACTGATTGTTTTTATGGTTCTTTTTACGTATACCACTTTGTTAATAGTGGTTTAATTGTTTACTGGTATAACAGAACCAGTGGTTTATTGGTTTTCTGGTTATTATATAAAATACTTACTGTATGTAGATGGTATTAACGATATATGAATATCAATAACCAATACCTAACATCTGCAGAGCGCTGTTTGTCGGCGACAAATTTACGTTGCGTAATATCATAATACAAGCAATATTCTAACCATACAAACGCTTTGCAGAGCTTAGTTAGTTAGGTTGGTTTTTGATAACAATCAAAAATGTTTTATTGAGAAGAAAATTTACAAATAAGTAAATGATTACTAATAGTCCCACATGGGTCACAAAGGACCTGTGCGTGAGACGCGTTCAAATCTGGCTGCACCAAGTAACAGTACAATAAATAATAAATAATATCTAAATTAAGGTTATTATATTGGAAGAAAACAAAAAAGAAGAAAAAATAGTAAAATTAAATTACAATGCCTAAAATATAAAATATATAAATAATAGATAACCATATTCCTGTAAATACCAATAGCAATAGAGTAGAATAGTAAAAAACAAAGAAAATAATGTAAGTAAATAAAGTCAAGTTGCGTACAGTAGCGGAGTACAGTGAAGTAAAGTGGAGTTCTAGTCGATAGTCACTCACGATATTTCGGGCCGATAAGCGACTCAGTGCTGTTGGGGCCGATATCCAACAACCATACAGCGACGATCCCCTTATACGCACTAGGAGAGACCCACAGGCCACGGATCTCAGGAGGAATCTTACGTAACAAAGAATTTGCTATGTAGTAACCGTTCGTTATATTGATCGTCTTTAATACTTTAGGAACCTGTAGCCCAAACCCAGCGCATTACGGATTCTATAATTGTGTGAGACTGGAGTGGCTACCAGGTCCAAGTGACTGTAGGTATAGACTAATAAGTCCCTAACAAATAGCTGTCGAACAGAAAGTAAACCAGTCTCTTTAATAATAGCTCAGTTGGAAAAAGCCGTGGTTTCTTAAAGGCATTTTTTATTATTGATTTTTGGATGACAAACAATGGATCAATTAAAGATGAAAATGCCCCTCCCCATGCAATCAGTCCGGACTGTAGATAAGATTGTATAATGCAAAATATATCCTTTAATGTAGTTAAAATTTAATATTTGACTTAACTGGTGGAAGATGTATATCATGTATACCTTTTCAGTTTTGATGTAAGCAAATTAATGTGATTTTCCCATCTTAACTTTGAGTCACTGATAACCCCCAAGTACCTTGTAGTGACTAACCCTCTCAATAACCTGACAGTCACCGACGCTGCCGTCCTGGTCTCCGCACGAGTGCAGGGCCAGTCTCAACTCTTCTGGCGAATCTCGCTCATGGGGCGCAGCGCTATTGGTAAACATTTCGTTTCGTTTCGGTATTTGTATATGGTGAAAAATATATTCATACTGTCAATAACCTCTATAAACTTCTGGTTTTTCGTGAAACATATATTTTTGCTTTATTCAACGAACCAAGGTCTAATGTCCAGGAAAATTCCGGTTTTCTTGTAATATTAAGTTTAAAATCTAAAAAATTAACATTACGCTTATGGAGAATAAAATGCAAACAATACAAATCAAAACGTCTGTTTATAAGCGTTTTACAGTTGTTGTTTGAACATGGTGGTGAACAACATGTGAATAGAGGTTTTACATAAATATTTATTTTATGCTTAAATGAAAAAATATAAAATTACTAAACAATTTGTAAAACTAAAGGGTAAAATAACTGTGTGAAATAAAATGAGAGAAAAGTATTTCCAAAATCTTTCGTGTTTTGATAGAAAACGTTTCCATTATATTGCTTAAAGCCACTGTAACCAACCAATTAATTTGTGTAAATTAAATTTATCCTTTACTTTCCAATCCTCATTCCGTTTCTAACAGAATCTGTATGGATAATTAAATAGTTTATGATCAGCTTAAACAATTGAGGCTGGCTAAAAGACCTTAATCGACAATGGAAGCATGGCTGACTCCGTAGCTCAGTGGTAGTGAATCATCTTTAAATTTTGGAGGTTGTGAGGTCGATCCTCACCCGGGGACAACATTTTTGCTCAGTGTTTACGTTATATTAATGGAGGTGTATGAAATCGGTTTTATTTCATCCACATAAATGTTTTCATTGAATAATAAATGTGTTTAATTTTGCTAATTAACTTGTATAATACATATCTTATTCTATCCGTGCAAAGATCGGTCTCCAGGTACTTAACTTACATACACAACCTTCCTAAATATTGTGTATGTAACACCAGAATACATTTAATCAGCTATTTAAACAGTGGTATACATATGACGGAAAAGACTCGTTGTTATTATTGTGTTTAAGGAAGAATAATTAAGAACGCATTAATATTTGTCTAGTATTTGGTTCCTAAAATTAGTTTTTAATACTAGCGATATTTAACCACGAAGAGTGGTTACTTTAGTATTTTATTTTAATTTCAATATCATGACAATTTGCACATAGAAAATGCATTACGGATAAGTATTTTAATTCTTTCGTTTAACGAATAAACGCATGCACTTAAAGTATGTATTGCTAACTTTAGGCAATAAACGCATGCACTTATAGTATGTATTGCTAACTTTAGGCAATAAACGCATGCACTTAAAGTATGTATTGCTAACTTTAGGCAATAAACGCATGCACTTAAAGTATGTATTGCTAACTTTAGGCAATAAACCAACTGGTTTTAATGTGAAGCATCCCCAAACTTAAAATTGCATGTGGCTATATATAACAATTGGAAACAACACTAAAATATATTTACAGGCTTCACACACCAAGTGTTAAGATGAATGATCTGTCAGCCAGCGTTGTCTCGCTGTCAGTGAAGCTTAGAGCTGGTGTCTTATTTGATTAATTTCATCTCATTATTACTGTTGCAAGGATTAGATATGTGTACAAACTAAAATAGTTTTAATATGAGAAATATAAATGGCACACATGATTAATTATGATTTTAAGTCTTTTAAATTACATGATTTAGCTTTGCCTAATGTACTGCTGTTTGTTGTTTATGCAGATAGCAGTTTGATAGCAGGAAATAAATATTTTGTAAATATCAAATAAATTAAATGCATTTCCATGTATACTTTGTAAGTTAGTTATATGTGATGTTCTGAATGTTCATTTTCATTAATTGTATTTTTGCATTTTGTAATTCATAAATATTACGCTTTATACTTTGAACTGAAACGGCAATCTACTCAGGTATGTATTTTAAGCCAAGTATGAATGAGAAATGAGTGTAAGATGATTGTGGCACGATCTAGTTGTCTTGTTACTTAGACAGAACTGTTAACGGCATCAAAGGGACCTACAGTTTTCGGACCTTTGAATTTCGAACTGGTCCAATTATGAGAATGGTATTTTTCTGGATAAACGAAGAACTCAATAGTGCGGACGTTAATCCACACAAGAAAACACTAGACCCACCGACCATCGCTCACAACTATCCACAATTCGTGAACCTCCAAGTACCTGGATTATAGGACACGCCTAGGTCCCAGTCATATAGATTTTTTGGTCATATTTCCTATCAATCCCATAATATTTATTCACGTATATCTAAGGAAAATTCAGTGAGATACGTGGCATACACTCAACAGACGCAAGTATGCAGACGAATGGAGGAAAAATCGCTCCCCATGTTATTAGATGTTGCAACGCACGCAGACGTCCGTATGTCTGCCGACGTCTGCATGCAGATGTTTACATTTAATCACATGTTGACGTCTGCGTACGTGCGTCTATTACTGTATGCGTTAGCCTTTACCTGTGCAACTAATGGAGTCTTGTAACCTTTAAATGCGCAACATTCCCTTTCTTTGTTTTAAAGAGTTAAAATGAAAAAATACTAGCCACCATTTTACAATTCGGTTCTTAAATTAAATCTTTCTTATGGAACACTCTGCTTTTATGGTGGTTTTGGAAGGTAGATGGATTCATAAACTTTTAATATTTTGGAAATTTTGATTGTTGGTTAAATTTTGATATTGATATCTTTTAAACTATACATCTGAGAGTAAAACTGAAATGGGGAATAGTAAACTGTTTTTGAAGATGTTTAAAAATATACAATAAATAATTTTATAAATGCTTTTGATTTTCAAATACGGCAATAAATTATTTTATTCGTACACAACACAATACAAATTATTGTATTTCTGGATGGTAAATATAACTTTAAGCATTTTTTATATTTGAGTAATATTTAATATATCTAACCGTTATTGAGCGACAGAGCTACTGACGCGTCGTTGGCTCTGTCGCCTGAGCCGATTGTTGTGAAATGGCTAGTAGTGCAGCAACCTCCCACCAGCCGGCCGGCTCGGCGTTGGCTCTGTCGCCTAAGCCGATTGTCCTCCCGCCAGACGGCCGGCTCGTCGTTGGCTCTGTCGCCTGAGCCGATTGTTGTGAAATGGCTAGTAGTGCAGTAGCCTCCCGCCAGCCGGCCGGCTCGTCGTTGGCTCTGTCGCCTTAGCTGATTGTTGTGAAATGGCTAGTAGTGCAGTAGCCTCCCGCCAGCCGGCCGGCTCGTCGTTGGCTCTGTCGCCTTAGCCGATTGTTGTGAAATGGCTAGTAGTGCAGCAGCCTCCCTCCAGCCGGCCGGCTTTTGAGGCGAAACATGTTAATTTTGTCCCTCGCTTCGAAAACATCGTTTTTCATAAGATCTTCTTGGAACTTGGAAACAATGTAGTGAAATAGCTATATTAGATCTCTCATACCTCAAAAAATTAAAAATGAGAAACAATTAGTCCCAACAATGTTTGAGAGTAACTCAATTTTTATTACTTTTAGGATTTATTTGTACTTACACAATAGATTTTTCTGATATATCAGGTATGAGGGACCTAGAATCAACATTTATCTGTAAGACAAAAATGGTTTTAACATTACATCTTTACTCATTTCATCTGAAGCGAGGGAAAAACTTGCCGAGGCGATTTCTTGTGTTTCTGCAAGGGTAAAGAAGACTCTTAATTAAAACAGCTCTGTAGCTCGTAAACAATTCGGTATTTAAAAATGGCCCAACAATAAAAAGTCTTAAAACTATGTTACCTATTGGAAACTGCCAGAGTCAGTTATAAGAAAAACTAGTCAACCGTAATATTAGATAATTGTGGCAGTTTACATAAATTTCATTTAATATTTTAAATATAAAAAAAAGGAAACGATCCACATTTTAGCGTACTCTTAGATGCTTAGTTAACATCCCAATGGTGGCACAGTTAAAAACCCCCGAATAAAGAAACCACTGGATGATTTGTGCAGTATTTAGGTTTCCCTCGTTTAAGTACTGTACAATTACAACGTCCATTCATATTTTGTACTTTAAAATATGCGGACTAATTTAATGTGAATCCATTCAAAATGATCGATATATAGAGTACTATTATTGATAGAATTTAACGAGTGATTAAATTATTTCATTGTTAAATTATGAGAATGTTTATGTTGATTACTTGCCTTCTTATATTTAAACCAATATAAGGTCTATACAACATTGTAAACTTAGGTTAGCTAACGTATATTAAGGTAGTTTTTTTAAATAGCGATTCCGTTTCGCAGAGAGAGATGGAAAAGTTTCGTTCAAGTTAGTGCTGCTGTAAGTCAGCATTAAGTCGAGCAGCTTTACACTCCAAATACTGATGTACGGTTAGCTTTACATCCCATACTTTCCTAGTTCACTTATTTTAGAGCATATAAACTTCTCTAATTTTGCAAACATGAGAAGGTTTATTTTCTACTTATTATATTCTGAGTCTCTCTTGAATTTATTCATAATATGTACAAAGTCCTTTATCAATTGACTAACCGAGGTGTTAAAAAGGTACTTAAATCTCCAAATATCACCCCACCCCACAATGGAATGATATGTTAAACTTATAACTCTTATTACTTGATAATGTATGGTCTGTTTCAGTCAGTAAAACATGAAAAAAACAATTTCAGATTTAGGTGCAATATGATACAAATCCCTAATAATATGTACAAAGTCCTTCATCAATTATTAACTTTAAAACCGAGGTTTTAAAGAGGTACTTAAATCTCCAAATCTCACCCCACCCCACAATGGAATGATATGTTAAACTTATAATTCTTATTACTTGATAATGTATGGTCTGTTTCAGTCAGTAAAACATAAAAAAAACTATTTCAGATTTAGGTACAATATGATACAAATCCCTAAAAATGTTTGAATAAGATGTTGTAGCTGTAGATTTGACAGTCAAGATATACACTACCCGAAGGATTATTTATTTTTTATTATGACATCAAGCGTTGAGAACCAGCATTGCATCTTATTTGCAATTTAACTTAAAGTAATGTGATAGGTAATCTGTACTGTTCAGTCTTACAACAAAGGAATTGACGATATAAATTAAACCCCATCAATTTCAACGTCAAAACTGCTAGTAAAAGTGGACTTATTCTATACTATATGTTTTTCAATTCTGCTACTTAAGTTGACATATTCATACCCCGATTAAAAACTCCTACCCTATTAATAATTTCAAATTTGTGTGCTCCTATAAAACGATTCCAATTATTATTTTCAGCCAATCAATATTAAATATAGAATACATGATATCATTAGCTGTTTAAACTACATTCAAGGCACAGTTTGATAGCATGGATATTCAGTGGGTAATCAAAGAAAAACTTTAGGTAGGCGACAAGTGGCAGAACCAGCTGCCTCTTCATCGATCCAAACAACAAATATATGATGCGGTTTCATACAAGGCACAGTTTAAGCACGTGGATATGCAGTGGATAGTATACAAAGTATAGGAGGAGGTACGAACAAAGACATCACTCCCTATTGATGGAATTTCTGGCCTCAGCACCAAGTCTAAAGGTGAAACTCATTTTGATTTGGATACTATTAGTGGTAAATCTGTAGCTTTAAGTCATACAGTAGCAATCCTCAACAAAATTACCTCACCTTCCAAGAACTCAGATACATCCTGATGTATTTCTCTCGTTAAGAAATACAGTCTAGCTGATCTCTCGTTCCATCTGACTGGATCTATAGACATCCTTCTGGGTTGTTAACTATTTGCTAATATTTTTAGTGGTGAAATTCATTTCATCGGCGATAACCTACCTAAGGTTTTGGGTACTATATTTGGCTTTACCATTATGCGAAAGAAACCTTGTCTTAGTGAAACAACAACGAATAACCACTTGACAACACTTCTGTCAATTAATGACCTTGATCTCCACAGTTCTTTACAAAGGTTTTGGCAACTTGATTGCAAAAACCTTAATTAAGACGCTTCGACTCAAATATGTTTTTGACAGAGGTTACATATAACTTATGTAGGAGCGTCCATTTTACAATCCATTTTACGTCAAACTAACATGCTTAGCAAATAATTGTTTTCCATAACATTTTAGTTTAGAACATTAAGGGCTTGTTCATTTTCATTGAATTCATTTAAAAATGATCTTAGATTTTTGATAGATTTGTCAGATATGTTAGGAAGGTCAACCATTTTATTTAAGTGAAAGGATATTAGCCTACGAGTTGAATGATATCTTTCTTGCAAGGCGTTATAGGCTACAGTGTAATTACCATCAGAAATAGGTAATGACTTTATAAGGTGCAATGCTTTACCTTCAAGAGAGTTTAGCAAGTACTGGTTCTTTTCAACTGGTGATAGCCTAGTATTGTTGTGTATTGTAGTATCAAATAGATTAATATAGGATATCCAGTTTTTGGTGTCACCATTGAAGTACTTTAACTCTAACTTAGGTATTTTAATTACACTAGAGGTTGAGGTTTAGTTCAATTTCGATTTATGCACATAATCATTAGCATCTAATGAGTTAAGCAGGAGAGAGATTTTAGTTTCAATATCTAGTGAAAGTTCTGTAATTTCATTATGAATTTTAAAAATAATATCTTTATTTTCAGAAAAATGTCTGAGCCATCTAGGCTAAGGAGTTTTTCAAGATCTTTTTCAAACCTAGAGAAGGATGTTTTAGATTAAATTAAATAAACCTTAAGTTTGGTTGCATGATCAGTTGTTAAGTCAACAGTTTCATATGTTTTAACATGTTTATTGATTCTATTCAATTTATTTAATTGTACTTTACTCCCATACTGTTCTCCCTAACTATTCTCCCATGTTAAAAACCTCATTTTGTACTGTTAGTTTATTAACAATAATACAAGTTGCTGACCAAACAAAGTAAGAAAAATACTTCATTACAATGGTAGTTGAGAATAATAGGAGAGAAAGGTAAAAATCAGGCTTCAATTCAAATTTTATTAAAGATCTTCTCTTCTGATGTTAAATAAATAACAACTTACGTCGATGTCTTGTGATTCAATGTGGCTTTCTCAAAACATTGACATAACCTGAGCAGTGGAGTATACTATGTTGGCTTGAGAGCTTGGACTGGAATGGTGAGGACTTGGAACAGTGGAGAGGATGAATGAATTAAGATGGCATGATGCGTAATGGTGTCCTTGACGGCTTCGTTTGAAGTGGCGACTAACTGGGACAATTATACCGGTTATGGCCAAAATGTTGCATCAATGTTAATTAAATAAATAAATAAAAAGGAGTACCTTTGCGAGTTTGAAAACACATTTATTATTTAAGAGAAAATATAACGATACTGATGCGGGAAGTGATGAACGATGAATGAATACAACAATGAGTGATCGATCAGATGTACGTGAACAGTATGGTAACAAAGAGGTATAAAATAAAAAAAATGAATATAACAAACCAAAAGAGTGGAACGAGGAATGAAAACCCTTTATTTCAATTAAATATAATTAAGAATAGAGCTATGAGAATAATAGCTTATAAGTGGCTTATAATTTTTACAAATATATGAAAGGTCAAGGAAAGGTGATTGACGTCATCCAACGAAATGTTCACCAGTCGTAATTCATTCATTGACCGTCGCCCATTATCTCAATAGGAATTATTCTTTAAATACTGGTTAATCATGTTTTAGTTTATTTTTTGTGGCTGAAAAATGTGTGTTGTTTGTTGAATTTCTGAAACGTGGAGAAACGATCTATGTAAAATACAGTATTGATATTTGAGCTTGAAAATAAACCCAAAATAGTTCGAAACCCGTGTTTGTTGTTATAACAATAGACTTAATCGACGATACAGTTAATTTGAACCTTTTGTAATAATCAACCAGAATTTAATACCCTGCAAAAAAGTTACATACGTAATTCTATTTTTATTATATAATTTATTTTGACACATAATTATATTTTAATTTCTAATGGAAGCAATAATAGATATAACAGTCGTAATTACGAAATAAAACTTCCTGCTTTTGAACTTTAAATGGAAAAAGTTAGAGAATTCATATGTCATCCACACACTCGGTCTGATCTGAATTACAAAGACCAGACTCTGAACGTTGTGTTGTAGTTTCTATTGAATACTCGTTATATCTATTCGAGGTTTTTATTTCACATTGGCACTTATCGATCAGAATATTGAATTCGTCTGGGACAGGGCGTTTTTATTATGGATCAAGTTGATATTGAAAATACATATATACAGTACATCTATAGTAACTCATTACGGCGAATTACTATAGATGTATATCTATAGATGTATAGATGTACTCTACGTTAATACGGGATTGGCTGAAATAACAAACAATTTGGGCAATAATAATTAACATAAGCTGAATAAACCTTTTTGTAGGCCTAAATGAAAATAGTCAGTCAAGTTGAGCAGCTCTGCAAAATACTGACATGCGGGTTGCTTTACACTACTTAGCAATATCGTAATATATGTAATATTATTATCATTTACTGTGAGACTGGTTATATATATCTTCATGGAACAACTTTTAGGAAGTTTTTCAATTAAGCTTATTTAGTTCATTGAAATATGTTTACTAAGCCCTTGAAGCATTTTATCATTTTCAGCATTTTTAGCATTTCAGCTCTAACTTGAAAAGTTATTCTATCCCATGGTTGCCTTTCTATGTGATTGAAATGTCTACGAGCTATGTAAAATTAAATTTGCATGTCTATGAAATTGTAGAATAAAATGCATTCCTCTGTGAGAAATAAACTCCATATCCATTAAAATCATTTTCCAAAATATTAAGTTAAGGACATTCATCCAAAAATAAACTAAAACAAAAAACTATACTTATTTGGTAAATACAAATTTAAATCTCCTTTTGTATGCAAGGAGGGAGTTAGGATTGCATATGAATTGAAGTTAGAGACACCAATGAACTGATTGGGTTATTTTGCTTATAAAACAAAGAGGTTTTTTACAAAGAGAGGATGAATTTTCTATGTAAATGTATTCTGAAATGAACGGCAAAGAGAGCTTCTATGAAACCACAAGTATGGAAGCAGGGCGTGCTTGCCTTGACCGAGAGATCTGCACTGCATTGATTCAGTAGTTGGAAGAAAATCTAGAATTGAAGAAATATAAAATGTTAACTTTAGTAAAAATATATTCCATGTAAGTATTCCTAGTACTTTTCATGCTTTTAACTGAAATACCTACTCAGGTAGGTATTTTAAGCCAAGTATGAATGAGATACTATTTTATATATCATATCTCTATCTCCTATCTCCTATCTTCTATCCTTCCTATCTTTCCATAAACATCCAGTGCTGTTAAAATATAAATCAGTGTTATTATCACTATTACTATAAATTTACTTTCAAAAGTTCACATATTATTCAATTTCTAACGAAAATAAGTATACGATTATAATTACAATGATTTATTATGATTGGTAGCTTCAAGTTAAATACTAATAAAAATTTAATTAACTAAAAACTATTATTATCATGATTATTTGAAAATTGTTTAAAATGATTCTTTTAACAATTACTTACGGACCATACCTTGGTGTAAATAGTTCTGATAGGGTAGGACTTGTTCATGTCACAAAAATGGACAAACAAAGGAAAAATAACTAAATAATTCAAGTTTTAAATTTATTACATTTTGGATATATTGTGAGGAATAAGAAAAATGATTAATTTTGAAACGAGTTCTGTATTCAACTATTATATATTAAAAGTATGAAAAGTGTTTATGAGGATAATGA
Source organism: Nephotettix cincticeps (assembly GCA_023375725.1). Taxonomy (NCBI): domain Eukaryota; kingdom Metazoa; phylum Arthropoda; class Insecta; order Hemiptera; family Cicadellidae; genus Nephotettix; species Nephotettix cincticeps. The sequence continues at coordinate 78,151,568 of CM041791.1, read as the reverse complement.
ACTTTAAACTAAACGGAATAATAATAGAGAACACTGTTGTAGTATACAAAAATGATTACATCACGTAGTTAAATATTAGTATTTTTGTAAATGGAAATGGTGAGTCATCGTCTATTGGATCCACTCTCGTTGAATCCCTCAAAGTGGAAAAGTGGAGAATGCTTTGTCGCAGGGGCAAATATTATTTTTGCCTTCCCCTTTCACGTGTAACACTTTTCGCGTTCTCACATAATAACACCACTCTTTTGATTCTAATTTTCTTACTATTTAATGGTTAAATTGTTTTAAAAGTTCATGTTCATGGTCAGTAAAATAGTCTACATTAAAAGTATAAAATTTAAGGATGTTTTCCTATAAAGAACTACAAATCAGCATTAAAGTTGGACGTGGCGGGAACGTTCACTAAAAACTAAACTTGGCTGTTGCCTGCCCTTCATGCTAAACAACTGGGGCTTAGTTCGCTTCAACCTCTTTGGACTAGGTGATTTTTTTGACGATTCTTTCACAATTTTTCCATCCCTAGTAGTAATGGTTTCATTCTTATTTCAATTATTTGTTGTTTTTATAACGTTATATAGCTTTTGTATCCGCTTCTACTACTCTAGTTCACCAATTATAACTAAATCTCCTGTAACTCTATACAATTAAGTTTTATTACTTCAAAATAAACATACTTTATTTTCAATCATTATAGCTGAGATACATGGTCACTCAATTGTTAATTTTCAATTGTTCTGAAAAAGAAAAAAAATATATATATATATATAATTAGAGTTTTGTCTGTATATTGCTCAGAATTATTCATTTTATAGTTATTTTCACTTCTCGTGCGTTAGAGAAGCCGAAACCGGTCTTTTCTCAGTTTTTTCTGTTTGTTGGTTTGTCTGTGACGCTCCAGGAGGCATTTTACGCCGTCTTCTCTGAAAAAAAAACGGGAGAACTTATTACAATAAAACATATTTCATGTATTCTCTATATTCCAGAGAAGGTTTGTAAATGCTTGAAATCGCCCACCGCCCCTTGAAAAGTAAATAATGAGCCTTTAAAACCCCACTTTTACGCGATATTGGTGGCATTTTGCTTCATTTTAGCAAATATATATGTATATATATATATGTGTGTGTGTGTGTGTGTGTGTCTGTGAACACGATAACTCTCGTAGAAATGGTCCGATCGAGACCAAATTTGGTAGAGACGTGTATTCCTACAAATGCTCGGACGAGTTCGTAAACCAGACATATCGGTCAATGGGAACGGGTAGTTTGGGGGGGTTTTGTACCCCAAAATGGGGTCTTTTGCATTTTTCATATGCAATTAAAAAAATTTTTAGATTTAATCTTTCACCATTAAAATCAGCTTAAAAAATTACACAATTTAATTTCTTAAAGTTTTTCTCTATCTCCCAAAGTACGTTGTACTTTGGGGCTCCAATGTTAATCTTATGGAGGATAGGGACAAATTTATATTTCCCATATTAATGAATATTTTTGGATAAAACTTGATATTTAGCTTCATGTGGTTGAGATCTATCCATTTATGCTTAAAAATCATAGTTTATGTGTTTATCATGGCAGTATCTGCATACTCTTTTCCCATATTAATAATATAGGGAATAGGAAAACTCCTTTATTTATGGACAGATGTTGATGAAAGTTCGTATAAATGTTAAGATAAAAATTATTTATGGTAGAAATGACAACTTTCAGTGTTCCTTACAGCAGCTAACCTGCACACTCTTTCCCATGTTAATCTTAAGAAGAATAGGCAAATAATTCTCATGTTTATGGACAGATTTTTATAAAACTTATCGTTTATTATTATCATTATATTATTGATTTCGAAATTCGCTGAGTACGCAGGTCTGCTGCGACGGGGTATTTTAATTAATAACCTACTGATAAAAATCATCTGTCTTTGTAGTTTTAAGATTGAATAGAAAGAAAAACAAACAGCTGTCGAGTCAATATTAGTTAGTTTATATTGGTCATTGATTTTTAACAACCCATTTCGGAATCATACTGTATTAAAGTTATTGTAACGTAAGCCTATAACTGGTATAAATGTTCTAATCTATTTAATTGTGAAATAATACTAAATAATAAATCTGTGTATTGATTTTTTTTTTGTATTGATTTTTTTAGGGTTTTAGGTTTACATTTTGGTAAGATGGATCTTTCTTCTTTAAACTGAATCCTACAACCCGTACAAAGGACATGCTTAGTGCTAGTATTTACTAAAATTACTATAATAAATTTGTGTTTTCATGTTAGAGGTAAAAATTATAAAACGTTTAAAACTTTATATAAGATTATAATAAGACTGGGCTTATCTTAAACAGTTACTAGTAAAGAAACGAATCTTGACCTCAGTAGGCGTGCGTGAGATTAAAATAAATAGGTTTCCAGATAGTCAGAATGTCAGCCTAAGGTCAGAATTTAACTTAAAAGTTAGCTAATCGTGTATGATAGGCGAGGGTCATATATATCAATAACATGATTACTAATATGATATTATTTAGTTAGATGTTATCTGATATCTTAGACAAAATAACCCTTACGTGAAACAATAATTTTTTTCAATAATAACCTGAAGAACTAGGATTACGTCTACAATGATTACACTAGAGGATATATAAATTATTATTTATATCATTATACGTAAGGAGGCCTAAAACGTTCAATTTGGTTACAAATATAACCATGACAGGAGGTTGTAACATCGTAGGGTGCCCACTACATTTTTAATATGCAGGAAATGCTTATATCATGTCGATGGGGTGATATTTTCCATCGGTGCCGGCAAAGCCACAAACGTCGCCGTATCTCACAATAAAACGATTATTGTTCCTATAATTTTAATCCATTGCTTCCAATTTCGTCCTGGTTTTCATTTTTTCATAGCTTCATACACAAATACGTAAGCAATTGATCTATTTGCACTCAATAAATACTTGTCGTGCTCCCATAAAACTTAATATATTAGGCATTTAACCAATCACTATTTCAGCTCTTTTAGCAAATTTCCCAAAGGGAAGAAGCTATTACCGTATGTCTCATGGTAACACTTAAGCCTGGGAAGATGTTCTTTTTTTGTCTTTAGGTGACCAGAGACCAAAAACAATAGTTGTTACAAAAATACATATATATCTAATATATGTATATATAGGTGCTTATATATATATATATATATACAAGATCATATATATACATATATATCTGGTCCGATCGAGACCAAATTTGGCGTGTATTCCTACATTTGCTTGGACGAGTTCGTAAACCAGACATATCGTTCAATGGGAACGGGTAGTTTGGCGGGGTTTTGTACTAAAAAAATAGGGTTTTTGTGTTTTTCATATTCAATTTAAAACATTTTTAAATTTTATCTTTCAACATCAGCTCAAAAAACTACACAATTTAGTTCCCTCCAGTTTTTCTCTATCTCCTACGGTTATTGAGATATTAACAATCTAAACACAGTACGTTGTATTTTGGGGCTCCAATGTTAATCATACGGAGGATAAGGAAAAATTAATATTTCACATATCAATATTTTTTTGGATTAAACTTGGTATTTACCTTCATGTGGTTGAGATTTATGCATTTATGCTTAAAAATCATAGTTTATGTGTTCATTACAGCAGAAAACCGGCACACTCTTTCCCATGTTAATTTTAAGGAGAATAGGAAAATAATTCTCATGTTTATGGACAGATTTTAATAAAACTTGTTATATGTTATTATTATTATATTATTGATTTGGAAATTCACTGAGTACTCAGGTCTTGTTGCTACGGAGGTATTTAGTATACAATTATACTAAATAATCTAAATCATGGAAAGTATTTTAGCATAGAGAGCCTTAAGCTTAACCTTACCCTTTAGCCTTTTTACATATATCCAAAGAACTTATAATGAGATTAACAACCAAACTTAGGTTTTTAATAAAGCCATTTTAAATCCAAAGGAGAAAATACAAGAAACCCAGAAAATGTGATGTATTAGTCTTAAAGGGAAGTTAACAGTTTTCTCAGAAAGTTATTACAGTAACTTTTAAATGCCCAGCTAACATGAATAACGGTTCTGTCGGACTGTCGGTTTAGAATACATTTTACCACAAAATTAATTAGGTTCTAGGCTTGGGCGTGGGATATATTTATAATGGATTGGGAACTTTTATTAAGCGAAGTTTGTAGCAGAGGACTTTTTATTATAACAAACTTAGGGAAAACTTTTGAAATCCCGTTTTTACTTTGACGTTTTATTTAACGGTTTAACGCGGTTCAACAAATCTTTGGTTTCCCAACTGAACAGTCCAGCGTGAAATATGTATCGTGAGTATTTTAGTTTAATGAGAAGATCGTAGTAGCAGCAGGTTGAACTTTCTTTTCCATGCCTGTGTAAAGTTGTTGATTTTTTACGTTAACCAATAAAGATTTTACTGCACAATGATTCAAAATTGAAAACAAATATTGAATAATCAGGAGTGGAAGAATTAGTATTAATACTAGTACTACACTTATTGGTGTTTATACTAGGAAAACGTTATTGGACCAGAGAGACCCCATGAAAGTGATAATACTATTAAATATGTTATGTAGAAATGTTAATAGTAAGAATTGCCGTAACGCATGATAAAACTAATTTTGAAACAATAACAATATATCTTTTAGTACAAGATAATTTTTTGATTTCCAATTTTTAATTTTTATAAATATAGCAATTAATTTTTACCTTTATTTGCCGGTAGATCTAAAAAGTATTTTTTATTTTCCCCATGAACATTTCGCTGTGATGAATCAGGTGAATAAAGAATACATTTTAGATCTACGGCAAATAAAGGTAAAAAACTACTATACAAAATCTATACTATACCAGTTTTTATGATTAAAATCTATATTTTGTAAACCCGTGTCGGAATCAGTATATATCATACTTACACCATACACACTTTTTATCAAATTAAGTCTAAATAGATAAATCGTTATCCATCAAAGTAACCCGTCTAAAATTTATATTTCTGAATTCATAATAAGACTTTGATTTGCTAAAAATTACACTATATACATATAAATTTATGTGTGAGAAACAATATATTGACTTAGAACTATGTAAAAATAAGGTATTTAATAATATCATTAATTGTTTTATTCAAGCTTACAATACCAAAGGATATAACTACAATAAGAAATGTAGGGAAAAGTAAAATCCTAGCATAAAACGAATAAAATCTGTACACTTTGAAAATGACAAACATACTTCATTTCTTTTTTTTTAAATTCATTATTGGTGATGGTGGATTGATGTTATTTGGATTTTTATTGCGGACATTTTCCATCATGATTTTATTAAAATAAAGTTTCACGACGTTTCGGGATCTGGAATCTGATCACGTCCTCAGGTGAACTAATATCTAAAACATAGCACAATTAATTAACATATAATCCGGACCAAACCGGTATAAAGCTGAAAACATAAAAGTTTAAAGCAGTCAAAAAACAAACAAACCATACACTAACCATTACACACAAAAGAAACCAAACATGTCCGCTCGTTACGGAGACTCAAAGACAACTGAAAGGAGTGGGCGTGTCCCACCGGAACCGGAAACAAAATGGCCGCCGCCAAAACCCTAAATACAGGCGAAAACACGTCCAACAGTATTTATTATTTATTATTTTTTTATTATTTATTCATTTATTCATTCATTTATTTATTTATTTATTTTATTATTTATTATTATATATTATTTATTATTTTTTATTATTATTTATATATATTATTATTATTTTATTATTCTATTATATTTTCAGTATTTATTATTTTTTTATATTCAAATGCAAATCCTTCCTAATGTACATGAAAAATTGCAATACAAAGTTAACTTTACAGAACAAAAAACACGTTATTTTTACAATTTTATACTTAAAACAAAAGTCTAATGCCCCTTACGAGCTTTACTACGAGTTAGTATACCATGAGAATTTTGTTTCGGATTTATATGAATATCATTTACAGATACTTTATATCCCTATCCTTAAGTTCTTTGCAATGAATTGGTAGCCACAAAAAGAAAACTAATTGAAGCATCCTACATGAAACTAGCAGACCAACAAATTAGTCAATTTTCAGTAGAGATCCGGCCAATATGGCTACCAATTCTTAGTCAAAACGTCAAGACGTGCAGGCTGTCAGATAGTCTGGGAAATACCCGTGGTAAAGCGTCTGGGCCGGGACCTTGTGTATGCACATGCCACGTTGTGTACAAAACTACAAGACGTGCAGGCTGTCAGATAGTCTGGGAAATACCCGTGGTAAAGCGTCTGGGCCGGGACCTTGTGTATGCACATGCCACGTTGTGTACAAAACTACAAGACGTGCAGGCTGTCAGATAGTCTGGGAAATACCCGTGGTAAAGCGTCTGGGCCGGGACCTTGTGTATGCACATGCCACGTTGTGTACAAAACTACAAGACGTGCAGGCTGTCAGATAGTCTGGGAAATACTCTTGGTAAAGCGTCTGGGCCGGGACCTTATAGTCTGCGCATTGGGCTGGGGAGCCGAACAATAAGTGTGTCTTATTGTTGTTGGTATATACAGCATTCATTTTACAGCATATTATATTCTATTTTTATTTTATGTTTTGGTCTAATATTTTACAGCCCGTCATACTATGAATAGCTCACAGAGTATGTTTGAAAGATTAACGATTTTAAAGATAATTAATAAACTAGGATGACCTAAAACAGCGGCTCCATGGCCTTCTGTATAGGTTTCGTTTATTTTATACTTAGTTATGTAGTTCTCATAACACAAACAGACTATATAAGAAAATGTATCCATAAAATAATCGCAATCAACATCGTAGTAACATCGCAAAGTAAGTAATTACTTCCTTTGCTATATAAATTGTTAAATCACCTAAGTTAAAGTATGACGATTTTTTCTATGATGAACCTCGCGTTTACTTTTTCTATACTTTAAGGCTAAAGGAAAGTTAACTTATCCTGACAGATCATTCGTCTTCTTTATCTCAGCCATTGTTTAAACTAAAACAGCAACTCACTTCGCCGACCTCGTGTAATTCAAGAAAGTATTTATATAGCATTTGACAAATGTTCATCGGTGTTATGTTTTTAGACCTATTTATAATAGGTTATAATATAATATTTGTTTATAATTTTATTTTATTTTAGTTTATTTGTAATAGGTTCGACCTATTTTATATTTAAATATTATTTTACCATGTTTCAATTCCATTTTATGTTATCATAAACAAATATATCTTTACTTTCAAGAGTAAATAGCATTTTATGCTTCCTAGCTAGTTAACATTGGTTAGTTGAAATTTTGTTAGAGACTTTGATAGACTTTGTTTAAGACTTATTTTTGGTAAAAAGTTTTTGGAAGAAATCCTTTTAAGTAGCTTAGTTTATATGAACGGTATTTTTCAAAACATTTTGAAAATAAAACAAAATTAGTTTTAAAATGGTTTTCTCTGATTTCGTATATTTTTAATATTATATTCAAGCTGAGTGTTTTAATGCCATATCATATTGCATGGTCATTATTAAATAAGTAGCTACTTGCGCAATATTAAAATAGAATAAAATTAATGTTGTACTAGCCAAAGATAGTCGTGGAAAAGTGAAATTACTGTACAGTTAAATTTTTTTGCCAGTGGACTTTTTAAGTTTGTATTATTATGTCTGTTAAATTAATAGTACCAGGAAATCAAGAATAGATTGTTAAAACAAATAACTTTGAATTATTATTACTCTTGAAAACTTGATCAACAAGAAATTTAAAAATCTTTAAGATTAGTTAAATACTTTGAATAATAAAATAAAATAAACAATTAAAAACAATTAAAAATTAAAACAACTGAAAAATAATTTTAACACTATATGAGATATTTGTCGATTGAAAAATCTGTTTGGATAAGGAAATATCTGAAATCTAAATTAAATGCAAATTTCCCAAACATGTTAATTATGAAAACATTTTTTATATTTGTGCAAGTGTTATATATAAATATAAATTAATTCATTTCCATCCTTCTCTAACACTTACTTCTCTGTAGAACCCTTGCAAAGGGGCATGATGTAAAATAACAAAATTCATGAAATCAAAGTATGGCTATTTATTTATATTAGCAATTTGAGATAATTGCAATTATAATCAGATTTGATTATGTCTCACTCTGAGTGTGTTTGGTTGGCCCTGGGCTGTCTGACATAGAACCAATTAGTAGTCATGTTGCGTTCAGCAATTTAACAAGTTGATCAGCTGGTAAATCATGAAGTATTGAATCATCTATCAAAGGTCTCTTAATTTGAATATATCTTTTTACATGTTTTATCGGGTTATGGCTAAATTTGACCATGCATGAGTCTTCCCAATAATTTACTGGAGTGGACAATTTTGCTTTTTAAAATGTTCTTGGTTTTAGGTAACTAATACAAATTATAATTGTCATAAGACTATGACAGTAGGTTACAGTAACAGAAACTGTACCACGAGAGGCGGACTTTAGGGGAACAAGAATCTACCACAACCGTGGTTGGGAACTTTATTATTATTCTTTATTCTTTCCTTACAAACAAACATTACAATTCATACAGTAAAATAATGAAATGTCCCCGCATAGGCAGAGCCTGTGCGCGGGGGCAGATCCCTAGAGACTATCGCCCGTTAATTTTTTGGCGACTGCAGGGAACAATATTTAGTTTGTAAAAAGTATAGTAAAATTAACAAAAAATAAATATAAAGAACCAGTAACCATGCGGATGAAGGCAAAATTAGAAAATAAGTTAATAATAGGGATAAAACTAGATACTTTAAGCTACAGAAAACGTACATGCGCAACATGCAATCACATCCACACTATTATCAGACAATCCCATTCAGTCTACGTTATCTGCACATCCACATTCAAAAATACATTCACCCAACCTTACATCCACATTCGAAATCAACACTCAAAACATGCACATTCATTAAGATGAAGGTTTGTTCGATTTGGAACCAAAAGTTTAACATTATGGTTAACATTATGGTATGGTATGGTTCGGGAACACCCGAACCATACATATATGTATATATATATATATATATATATATAAATTTACTGTACATGCTTCTTCATCACCTTCAATAATCATTAGTATCCGTCCTATCGTAAGTAACATTAAAATACGCATATAAACTATAGAAGACTTTAATGTAATGTATTTTTAAATATACGAGTATATCAAATACTTGCTGTTGCAACCTTTATTTTTTATAAGGTCTACTTGCTTTTTTACTCTTTTCAGGCTCAGTTTAAGAATTTAGGTATTATTTCCAACTTGTTTTTCAGATAGCTATTTCTGCTACATTTTCAGGGAATCATCATACTAACAAACGTCAATTTTAAAGTTAAGAGCACAAAAAATGTTAAGTATGGGTTAAAATAAATTTTAACACTTAAATCACATGCTGTGCTGATAAACAATGGAGTCTGGTTTTAGGTCTACTTTTTTGTATTCATATTTTAACTGTACCGGTAAAATATGTATTTTTTTAAAGTGAATATGGATAAACGAAACTTTAAAGACTATACATCATATTTAATTATATATATATATATATATACAAGTATATAATATATATATTGTACATTTATATATACAATAAAACAAATATAATTATAATTATAATAATGCCTGGATAAAAAAAATCTAGGTTTGATTTCAAATATCCACACAAGTTTCATAGTTTTTTATTATATTCGAATATCTAAATAATTATTTGAAATTAATTTTAATTAATTAAATTAATTTGTTTAACTAATTATAATAAAAATTAATTAATTACCTTTTTACATAGTAACTTATCAGTATTTCAATACTTATTCATATACTTATTTCTACTATCATCGTTAATTTTAAATTTGAATTTCTTGGAATAAAATTTATCAGGATAAAAGCTGTCTTACGAGATTGGTAAAGTCTCATCATGAGTGTTCCGATTAAACTTACCTTATAACTTAAAATGTACATATTTTTATTAAATTATTTTGATGTAAAGACGAACACGTAGCAATGTGATACATGATCAATTGAAATTCCATTGTAAATTCACATTGTAAAATCACATTTACTATACAACTATTAATATTTATTATTCAGTAGCCGAATAAAATTAAACGAAAAGAATGAATAAACAAATGTTTTTCAACCGGTGTAATTGTGATACCTATTTAGATGATATGTTTCTTTCAAAATATACATGCTTGTCAGTCTTTGTGAAAATATCTAAAGCCGGCCAGCGGCTATACAATGGGCACATCCCTCCGGAAAGAGTTTTTGTCAGCTGCCTCCATTCAAAACGGTAAAATTGACGGTAAAAAGTCCCCTCCAGCTCCATTGCACTAAATAGCATAAACCATGGAGCCTATAAAAATCTTTTATAGCATGCTTAATAATCGTATTAAAATATTTGTATTTATTTCCCTGTGGGAATTACGTAAGATTATGAATACGTCTAAAGGAAATGGTTTCAGTTTATCTAAACAGCTGTCTTCTTATTATTTTATATTACACATTCAATACAATAGCTCTGGTAGTTTCTTTGGAAACCACTTACATGTTTTCCATCTTGCAATCCTACAACACCGCCCCCCCCCAGAGCTAAGCATATCCATGTAAAATGTAAGGAAATTTCCAAAAGTTTAAATGAATTATCAGTGAATCACTTATTACAACATGTTAAAATATCTTTTTATCACAACAATTGTTACTTATAACAAGAGTTCCTTGCCTGCCTAGTGCTACGCTATTTTACGCCATGGCAACCTAAGCTAACCTAATAAACTAACACTTACTGTCAAAATATGTTATATTCTCTCATCGCTAAAACATTTCTTCCTGGATTCAAGATTTATAGGTCATGTTTACACAATCAATCAATCACACCTAACACAATTTTTCCATCAGTTTTAGTAAAGAGCTGGCTCTAGGACGCACGGGACGTTAATCAAAAGAGAGTAGTATGTTGTAAACAACTTTATATAAAAGATATAAAAAATATAAACACACAGGGGGTGAATATTAAACAAATGTATTCTTGAACAGAAGTGATGATATAGCGAGTGTTAGTGTTAGTGTTGGTGTAAGCATTAGTTAAGTTTATCTAAGGCACGTATGTCACTTTGGAAATTTGGAATTGCTTGAATTTATCTATAGTTTATAGTCTTGAGGTAACTTAACTTCCTGTATAGTCCATACTTGTGGATTGAGGACTAGAAAATTAATCAGATAACGCAGCTGGTGTTAGTAATCACCCTATTTTACTAAAATAGCAATGACAGAAGAAGAAAAAATATTTGTTAAATAATAATAATAATATTCGTTGACACTTTTTTATCAATAATTGTTTGACTAAAAAGTCATAATAACTATAAACAATATCTTTCCACAGCACTTTGTAGCACTGGTCACCAAGACCGTCGGTTGGTTTACATTGATGGTAACGTAAAACATGAACGAATAACTACATAATTATTTTTTAGCTATCAATAAACTAATAATAAATAGATTGCCAATGAACAGCAATAATTATATTCAAATTAGGCATTTAAAATTAAAAAGAAAAATCTTGAAATATGTAAAATTTAATTGTACCGTAACTATTTTCCATAGACATAAATAATAGAATCTAGATTACAATTTGGCTTGGAATAAGTTGCATCACAATTATTAGATTGGCAACGTCTGATAATTAAATTCCCTAATAAAAACATTGTCGGTATATCCAGGCCTCTTTCATAAAATTCCCGAAGCTTCGCCAATTCTTCCCGTTTAAAAATTCATAAAATTCTGTTTCATTAAGAGAGCTTTTTCCAAATGTCTTTGTTCTAATGCTGGTCAAAATAGGACATACTGACACGAAATGAAATACATCTTCTCTAACATTTAAATGACATAATGAACAATTATAATTTTTCCAGTTGTCCAAGGTTTAAAATTTAGATCTAACAATCCTACTCTTGCTTTTATTGCCAAGGTATTGTAGCTAAATCATGTTTGTCATTGGCAAATAAGCTCTCATCTCCAAGATTAAGTTCAAATGTTAAATAATGCTGGTGGTATTGTGAGGTCCTCGCCCGCCCTTCGACCTCGCTCCACCACGTAACACGTGCCATCTCAACGACCGCGATCAGCTGTTGCGCAAAACCCTCCCCTCCCCTCATGTTCCAGTCTATATTGACACCGGTTTTCCTGGCTAAAATCTCCCAGTTTCTGTACCAACCCACTTGTTTGAGCACAATTTCCTCTCCCAAAATCCGCGGATGGCGATCGGGTGTCATGCAAAACACTTTCACAAAATAATTTAAGTTTAAAAACTATTTGTCGAAATATAGTTTTTCTATCCCCGTTTCCAAATAAAGGGCATATTTGGGCGTATTTGAAGGCAATTTAAAAATTATTTTAAGAAACACTCTTTGTACTGATTCTACATTATTACTTTCTCTAATACCCCGTACCTGCGCAACCATAACTTAAAACCGACTTAATTACAGAACCATAAAAAGTGAACTTTGCATTGAGTGTTAATCATAATAGTTCTCCATATTGAATTTATAGTGAATTTTGCGGATCTTGATTTTTCGTACAAATGAGTTTCCCAATTTAGAGTGACAGAAAAAAATATATCCAAGTATTTATACTGATTGACAATTTCGACTTTTCCCCATTACAATACCAATTTTCGTTTAACTTAAGTATCCCTCCTTTTAAACAATTATTTTAGATTTTTCAAGATTTACACACAGGTTCCAAGTATTGAAATATTTTTCCAATCTATTTATCATATGCTGCAAAACTGTTGGTGTCGGTACTATTAAGACGAGATCATCCGCATACATCAGTACATTTACCCTGTATCCTCCAATAACACACCCGCCTCCAAGAACCTCTGGTAGGTTCAGGTTGTTTATGAATAATGAAAACATGAGAGGAGAGAGGAAGCCTTGCCTCAAGCCCCTGACGGTATCAAAAGATCCGGTCACCCCTTCCTTACACCAAACTGCTGACGTAGTACCGCTATAAAAACATTTTAATACGTTCAAATAGCGCGTGGATATTCCCATACACGACAATTTGAAAATTAGGGCCTGTCTATTGACATGTCAAAAGCCGAACTAAAATCTATGAAAAAACAATACAATCTACTTTATCAATAGCTAATCTTAGATTTACAATACTAGACGAATTAAATACGTTATCCACTGTGGAATATGCCCTCCTAAAACCTGCCTGAAGATCAGATATTATATTCTTATTCTCAGTCCAGTGAACTAATCTATCATTTAATAGACTAGCGAATATCTTACTTATACTGTCTATGAATGACAAACCCCTATAATTGTTAACCAAATTGATATCACCTTTCGTAAGGACGGGGAATACAACAGCATTTTTAATGGATTGTTGAACTATTCCACTCTGAAATATAATTGTTGTAAGTTTTTAGCAGAATTGTTAGAGCGTCTATTGGGGCATTTTTATAAAACTCGTAATGGATTCTGTCCAAGCCTGGGCTTTATTATTTTTTAACCTTTTCATCGTACTTTTTAATTCTGTTAGTAAAATATCTCTATCGTGAAAGATGTCTTTAACTAATGGTTCAACGTAAGCCATACAATGAGATAACAGTGACTGATTTAGTAATCATGAAAAATGAGTCACCCACTTGAGTGGGTAAATTGTCCCGACTGACCGTGATGACTTTTCTACAAAACATTTTATTGCACCCCATAACTCTCTTGGGTCCCTTCCGTTATCTAATTTGCTTGGTACCTGATCGAAATAAGTTTTATTTTTATTTTTACACAATACTTTAAACCTTTTTTGGGCGTCCGTATAATTTAGCTTAATTTGGGTTGAATTATTTTTCTAACATGTCAATTATTTTTCGCCCTCTAGTATTAACTTATTTATCTTTAAAGCACATTTTCTCCCTCAATTTATTATTAATCTGTGTATAAAAGTATCACTAAGTTGTTGGTCTACCCCAATACGCCCATTTAGATCCCGCATTAATATTATACTGTATTTTCATAATTATGATTGCATAGAAATGTACCTAGCTCCTGAAAGTCATGTTCACAATTTTTGTAATTCAAATAAAGTGGTATAAGGTATATAGTTTCATTACTTCTCTTAACGTTTACTGAAATAACCGAGAAACCTCCCTGCTCAAAGAAAGTCAAATTTTATACCCAAGGCGAGTTATGGTTTATACCACAACTGATACCACTCATGTAGCACCCTACATTTGCCACCCTAGTAGCACAAACAAAATTTAACTTAAAATTAGCCAACTTACCACAAGTAAAATCTTTATCTTTTTCCGAAATGAAAGCTTCAGCCAACATAAAAACATCGTAATCACATAAAAATTTTAAGAAATAATAATCATTTACCTTATTTTTCAATCCATTTATATTGTAAAAACAAATTCTTAACTGGTTTAAAGTTTTTAATTCATTTGAACCTCGTGCAATAGTCCATTGGTTTGCTAGCCCATTTGGCGAAGAAATGACGAGCTCCCCTCACACTCCCCCTCACACTCCGTTGACTGTTGCCTCGCCCGATGTGGCAAGGCAACAGTCACATCGACTACCTAAAATAACCTCTACCTCCAAGAGGGATCTTCCTAAAATAAAATGACGGAATTGCCATTATTGTCCAATAGTTTACATCACTGGGTAATATAGTAACTGAGTTGCAAATTTAACGGTAATAATCCAATACTATAATACCCCCGTCGCAGCAGACCTGCGTACTCAGCGAATTTCCAAATCAATAATATAATAATAATAATATATGACAAGTGGTCAAAATCTGTCGATAAACATGAGAATTTTTGCCTATTCTCAATAAGATTAAATTGGGAAAGAGTGAGTAGGTTTGCTGCTGTGAGGAACACTGAAAGTAGCCATTTATACCATCAAAAATTTTATTTTTAACATTTATACCAACTTTCATCAACATCTGTCCATAAATATAGGAGTTTGCCTAATCTCCATATGATTAACATGGGAAAAGAGTATGCAGGTTTGCTGCCATGATAAACACATAAACTATGATTTTTTAGCACAAATGTATGGATCTCAACCACATGAAGCTAAATATCAAGTTTCATCCAAAAATATTAGATAATAAGTGAAAAATTAAATTTTTTTAATCCTCCATAAGATTAACATTGGAGCCTCAAAAATACAACGTACTGTGTTTAGATTTTTTTATATCTCGGTAACCGTTGAAGATAGAGAAAAACTTTAAGGAACTTAATTGTGTAGTTTTTTAAGCTGAATGCAATGGTGAAATATAAAATTAGAAATTTTTAGAAACTACTTGTGAAAAACGCAAAAAACCCCATTTTGGGGTACAAAACCCCCCCCAAACTACCCGTTCCCATTGACCGATATGTCTGGTTTACGAACTCGTCCGAGCATTTGTAGGAATACACGTCTCTACCAAATTTGGTCTCGATCGGACCTTTTTTACGAGAGTTATCGTGTTCACAGACACATATATATATACATATATATATATATATACATATATATATATATATATATATATATATATACATATATATATATACATATATATATATATATAAATTTTAACGACTATTGTTTTTGGACTCTGGGCACCTAAAGACGAAAAAATAACATGGTCTCGGGCTTAAGTCTTACCATGAGACCTACGGTAATAGCTTCTTCCCTAAGGGAAATTCGCTAAAATGACAAATTTGACACATCCGATACATATAATAATAACTGGCCAGACTCAAAAATTGTATATAATTCAAACAGCTTACCGAAAATCAAGAACAAAGCTCTTATCATATGATACAACTTATGTCTTTTTAACGTTTGAAAAAATCAATACAAATGAAAAATAAATTTGATTAGGTAAACGTAGCTTGAAAATGGCATTCTATGCCAAAACATGTTTCAAATAAACGATAAAAAATATTACTTATTTCAAACATTTTTTTAAAGAATATTTTAAAAATTTATATGTTTTTTTTCTAGTTTTATAATAGTAGTGTTTTATACTACTATTATTAAACAAATAATTAACATGATCCAAGCTCAAAATTCAAAATGGCGGGCATTTAAAATCTAAAAACTAAAATACTTTGAAAACGGTAGAAAAATACGATGGCCGCTGTTTTGGAGTTTGAGCTTGGATTATGCTAGTTATTTTTGAAATAAGAGTAGTCTACTAGTATAAAACATATACCAAATCTGAAAGTAATCTGTTAAAAATGTTTGAAATAAAAAATATTTGGTGAAAAATACAAAATGGCGGATGTATGAGAAAACAACCGTTTTAAGCCATACCTCCATTGGAACCTTTTCTTCCTTTTAATGTATCTAATCACACACCAATGTCCTAAAACATTTTTAATGGGCACCCTGTATATATATATATGTGTGTGTGTGTGTGTGTGTGTGTGTGTGTGTGTGTGTGTCTGTGAACACGATGACTTTCAATGTTGATCAACGAGTCCACGAACTAACCTAATGCACGTACGTGACGTTTTGTCCAACGGTGTTGTGAAACGGGTTTTGTGAGTAATTTCGTCAGAATCGTTTGAATATTTGACATTTCATGACATGTAAACAAATGAGTAAGTTGATATAAATTAACCCCGGCCAACCAAACCAAGAGTAGTAGGTTTTATCGACAGAGTGAAATCATCTTTACATAGCGCCAAAACAGCTGTCTGTACCTGTAAATTTGTGTTGTACTTATTTAATATACAAAGGTGAAATGGCTATTTATATAATGCGTGTATTCAATTAAATCTTTTATTTGTTCAAGTTAAGTTGGAATAGAAGTAGCTATCTACGGATTCTGTATAGCATAAAAGAGCATCTTTCAATATTAATTAATTATACCCAAAATACACATAACCCACTCTGTACCACAAACTTTAGAATTCTTATGTCAGCTGATGGATTGGACAGGTAAAAATAAATTAAAACTCAGCTAATAGGTAATCACCTAAATTATTTTATCGTGATTGAATGATTATGCCAACCACTTCACTTTAATATATGAGACGGTAAACTAATTGTAATTTAATGTATTAAATAATTTTACTTTTGCTATATTTCAGTTGTTACAAATTTGGATAATATTAACTGAAAACTAAACATATATAATTAGTTTTGGTTTTCTTTGCGTTGAGAGATAAGCGTAATACTCTCAAGAAAAAGGCGGAACTAATCCTGTTACATTCAGTGTTTGGCTGGAACACAATTACAAATGTTTCCACCCTTTCATAGTTTTATTGCCTTTTAAAATTACCTTCAAACTTTTTTAAGTTTATTCAGCACCATTATACAGTTTTTATAAACAAATAAAATGCTATAACTTTTCATGATGGGAGGATAGGGTTTCAATAAATTAAATATTAATATAGGTTATATACCAATTATTTTTTGGCCATAATTGTAATAGTGAATAGTTTTTAGAATCATATATGTGGACTATTTCCTAAATTTACAAGAGGTTAGTTTAGTTAAACCTTTTAAAATTTATATCTTTTAAAACTATGAATTTGATTAATTCTAGCTCATGGTAGTAGATAATCGTAATTCTTATTTTTTCTCGTTATTAAGACCATGTTATTCTGAAACTAAGCGTTTCTTAAAAATATCATCAGATATATATATATATATATATCACAACCATTACGATTTGTTTGGAATTTTTTTCTACTAGGGATTTTTCTATAGCCTATTATAGGAAATAGTTTTTGCTAAGAAAATTTATTTTTAGAAAATATAAGCAATATACGACATTTTGGTAGGCATTTTAAAGTTAAAATGATAATATTTTTCCAATAAAATTAAAACTTTTAGCGAATATCCCATAGGGAAGAAGCTATTTCCGTAGGTCTCATGGCAAGACTGTGTGTGTGTGTGTGTGTGTGTGTGTGTGTGTGTGTGTGTCTGTGATCACGATAACTCTAGTAAAAATGGTCCGATCGAGACCAAATTTGGTAGACTCGTGTATTATTACATATGCTCGTACGAGTTCGTAAACCAGACATATCAGTAAATAGAAACGTGTAGTTTTGGGGGGGGGGGTTTGTATTCAAAAATAGTTTTTTCATTTTTCATGTGTAATTTAAAAAAAATTAAATTTTATCCTTCACCATAAGAATTAGCTTAAAAAGCTACATAATTTAGTTCCTTAAAGTTTTTCTCCAACGGTTATCGAGATATTAAAAAATCTAAATACAGTACAGTACAGTACAATACAGTAATATAGTACGTTGTATTTTGGGGCTCCAACGTTAATCTTATAGAGGATAAAAAAATTACCTTCACGTGGTTGAGATCTATCAATTTATGCATAAAAACATAGTTTATGTGTTTATTATGGCAGCTAATAATGCATACTCTTTTCCCATGCTAATCACATAGAGAATAGGCAAACTCCTATATTTATAGGGGAGGACTGCGGTTACGCAACCCGGCGATCGATCACATGGATCCCATTTATAGACATGTGGTATAGATAGTAAAAATAAAATTTTTTTATGATAGAAACGACTACTTTTAATGTTCCTCACAGCAGCAAACTTGTATATTCCTTCGAATGTTAATCTTATGGAGAATTGGTAAATAAATCTCATCAGATATTGATAAAACTTGTTATATATCATTAATATTATTATTATAGATTTGGAAATTCGCTGGGTACGTAGGTCTGCTACGACGGGATTATTTACTTATACCGTCAATTTTCAGTTATTATAAGGCGAGATTGTCTCATTTCTCTTCAAATATTTTAGGATTTTATTTACTAGTTTATTCCATGTTCGAGAATAATTATTATTAATTAACTGGCCTATTTTAGGAAAGGAGTGAGCCTAACAATTATCTTGGCATTCTTTCATTTTATGATTGGGTATGAAGGCAAAAATAATTATATAACTAATGTTATACAAATGTTAAATTTTATTACAAATGATGATTACAAATGAACTTTTATCCGTTTTCTGAACCATTATTGCGTTGGTTGTATGTATTATATTACACTTTGTGCCTCCGCCACTTGAAAGAAACCGTTAAAAGCTTATCCAAGTAAGATATGATAAAAGCTTTTACTTCTAACTTTGAACAGTAATTTTAAATGAAGGGCTGCTTGCCAAGTCAGTTCAATTATACATCAAGTCTGTGCACACTCATCGGACATAGTTAAAATTACAATGTATTAATTATAATCCATCTATAACACATTCAAATTTTTATTAAAGTTAAATTAATAAAAAATTACAGCGTTACAAGCCAAAAATTTAAATTTAATCAGCTTAATCTATTCAGACTAATAATCTTTGTTATTTCATAAATAAAAATACTAGTAAAGTAATAGCCAATGCTACGTTTTATTATAATATAAAACGGTACCCATTGGCCATCATAGACGGGCACTGCCCGTCATGGGAACGGCAGCGGGTAACTACCGATGACGGACGGTTTCCGTCATCGACGTAATTGTTAATTTATTATTGTATTTGGAGGTCTTTGACTGTTGTATTATGGTATTTGACTCTCGATTGTTCAATTCGAAATATAGCAGAGCTATATTTTGAGTCTCAATTGTTGTTATATCGTTCTTTGTTTAGGGGTTTACGGTTTGTTTGTTTACATCGTCGTGCGGTATGCAGTTTGACAACAATGGTCATTTCGCAGCAATACATTCCTTGTTTCTGAGGATTGTTCTGATTTTGATGGTCAAATTTTATATAAAAGTAGTAATTCGGAAAGAAAATATAGCGATGAGTTGAGTGTTTCCAGCTGTGAAAGTGACGTAGAGTAACCTCAAAGTAGGCCTAACCTTTAACAGTTGAACTGGACATCGAGTGATTACAGTTACAGAACAAAAAAGTTTTTTATGCTTATATAGTGTAAATAGGCAATGAAAACATTTATATATGTGTAGTACTAAATTAGAAAACATTCAGCTAGATATAGGGGGAGAAAATATTAATTTTCTGTGCTTTTATTGAATATAAAGCTAAAACCCATAACGAATGCTAGAATAATTCGGTACCGGCGTGCGTCAAAAGTGTAAATTTATTCAGTAGCCAATGGGCTTTAATAAGGTTTGATTTTATTTTTATTTATAGAATGAGGAAATAATTGACAATTAAAATTTAAAATTCTATTTCATTCAAACTTTTCCTCAATAGACGAAATAGCCAGTGCAGAAACTTTTTTTATAAAATATTTTAAAGCTCCCAAAAAACAACAGTCATTTTACATTAATATTAAATAGAAAATCATCTTCGTAAGTAAAAGTGTTAAAACAAAATTATAAAAATTTTACGTCTAAACCCTTAGCTAATTTGATGTACCGTAATTTGTTATGTGCGATGGTCACGTTGGGGCTGAAGGTTTAGCAGGTCGGATCCTCCCTCACGAACAGAGAGCACACAAGCGTCGACGCTCATGTGGTTGCTATTAAATAAGCCAACACTAAAGAAGATGTCTTTTCCTGCCCTATTTAATTTGAAATATTAATGTTTTTATAAGACATGTCTTATTTGAAACTGTAATCATCAAAATCTGACATTCGTCTAAATCAAACTTCAACTTTCTCCCTTTCATTAACATTAGTTGTATGTTACATATATTCGCTACTGTAATAATGCTAAGAAATTAGATACGATATAATATGTAATAAGTGTTTTATGACATAATTTTAATTTCTTATTTAAAATATTCCCTAAAGATAATTTATAAATTTATGAAGAGTTTTTATAAAAAAAAAAATTAGTATCCTAAAATAACTAAAACATACGTTTACTTATCTTATAAAAATAAATATAAATAGTTATGTTAACATTATTAAGTTACTTTACAATAAGAAAATTATTTAATTAGTTAGAATGCAAATATTGATATTAGTTGGTTATTGTATGTACAGATTTATTTTTTTTATATTTCTTAGCTCTGGAGGGCGGGTATTGGTAATATTTTAGACCAAAATTTGAAACAGTGGCGTCATATGGTTATTAGGATAGCTGTTTAAAGGAACTGAAAACATTTCTTTTTAGACATATTCATGATCTCAGATATTTCCCAAAGGTAAGTAAATCTATTATATTTTTATACATCCAGGGATGAATTGTAAAGTCAAATGTATTATAGACGAGGAAGGATTTTATAAGGAAGGGTATTTACACTTAGAACATTGCAATTATATTACACGTTCTTTGCTTTGTAAATGTTTTATTAACGGTATTGAAACTTCCTGATAGTAAAATATATGTAAGGTACTAGCCATTGTTGGTGGTCTAGAGGGGTATGTCAAAATGAGGGAGAAAGTAGTTCCAACCCTTTTAATAAATTTTCATTCAATTTTGTGGGTGTTTGACAAGTTTATTCTATTTTAAAGTCAGTGTTGATCATTTTGAAAGTTTGTTTTTTGTCGAATATAATTCATAAAGTTTATACATTAAGGAAATCCGTGAGCCGTTTTTGGAGGGATCAGTCAGAGATCAATTTCCTTCTTCTATCTTTGATTCATACCGGGAACATCATACTACTAGTCTGGTCTCTGAAGCTAATGCATTATGGAGATTAATATTGTAAAAATACAAATAGCCTAAATTATTGTTTTATAACCTCCTAACCTAACATACCTAAACCTACTTCAGGTTTAGTTAGTTATATCTATTTCACAGTAAATTAAGTTTTAATCAAATAATTCGGAAGTAACCTTTAGGCCTAGAGCAAGTTAGTTTTACTAGCACATATTCTCTTTTCATACCAAGTTTGAGTTAACTTTAACAGTAAATAATTAAGTATTTTGATTGTGACAAATATTTAATATCACTAAACAGCAAATAAGCTGGCAGTTCAATTTTGGTCAAAACTCTATCAACTATTCTTCAGGTCACTCTTTAAGTATTCATTTGATTTACTAAGCAGTATCCTTTTGAGAAAATCCTCATGTAATAACTCTTTTCCTATATTAACTTCGTATAAAACAATTTGAATTTAAATGTAAAAATCATAAAACCCAAGTTATTAGGTCCTAATATATTTTTAGTCAAGATAGGTTGTTACATTCTTTGTAATCATTGTTCAAGGGTAGAGGTATGCAGATAAGAAATATACTGTAGGAACTAACTGGATGACCCTATCAAACTATTTAATTATAAAGTAGTAATTGAGGAGATTAGATTAGATTATTGAAATGGCACCCATACTACAAGGTAGGTATTTTAAGCCAAGTATGAATGAGAATTGAGTGTAAGATGATTGTGGCACGATCTTGTAGTCTTGTTACTGACTAAGGCTGACATGTTCCTTAGACAGGACTGTTAATTAATAGCCCAACAGCCGATGGCAACTAAGAGACCTACAGTTTAACTTGGAATCCAAACCACGGCCTCTGAATTACGAATTGATCTAATTATGTGGATGGAGAAAGAAGTTTTAAGATGACTGGGTCCAAACTTAAGATACATGGATCTCACCCCGAAGGAAGGATAGGACCAAGCGATTAGTGAAAGACTTCTTTTCAAATCAATTTAAATAGCATCTTTTAACTAAACTTATTTGGACATTATACGTTTCGATACATGTATACTGTTGGGGTACTCCACCTTTTAAAATGATTAATTTTTAACTTTCAAAATTATTCATTCTTAACGCACAGGACTAGAAGCTATTAATTTTATTTTATAATTTTTATATTTAACTACAAATTTAGTGTAGTAGGCCTAATATTTCTTTGTCAAGCAAGCCTAGTGGTCATTTGTACTCTAAATTTATTTTAGTGAAATATTATGAAAAAACAAATTTCTGAGCTCATATAAGTGTGGTCATTACAACACCCAGCCCACATGTAGGGTAATATGTATAGGTTACCACTACAAAATGTAAAATATTAGTTTCAATAATGTTAGTAATATCGGGGTTTTATTGAAAATTGCTATTGGTAAATAATTAAACATGTACAACATGAACATGGGCCCAAGAATTTCTTGAGGGGTTTGTTGAAAAATTAGCTAATTAAAGGAAATAAGTCTTGTAATATGATGCCATAGATCTCATCGATAACATAGAACAGGTGATTTATGTGTGAGAAGCTGATAAATGGGTACTGAAGAACGAAAAAGAAATAAAACAAATTGTGTTTGAACATCAGATTTTCAGATAAAAGTCTTTGAATTAACAAATGACCAGGCACAGTGGATAATCAGACATAATGATCGGTAGGAATTGGTTCGTAAGATTGGTTGGATGATTTCTAGGTGCATGCGGAAGGAATGGTGCATGCGGATAGTATGGTAATATGAATAAAGTATGTTTCACGAAGAGAGAAAGCGGAAATGTTCCATTATTGGTGTAGTACAGCGAGAGCCTGATGGAAAAACACCACCAAGATGACCAAAATGAGGGTGGTGGTGCAGCATGAGGGCGGGTTTACTAGGGAGAAGTGGTCGAGAGAGAGGGGGTTTGATATCGATAGGAATGTGAGTGGCAGTAAGCAATAGTTACAGTAATTATTCGTATGACGTTGGCTTTTCTAATTTTTAAATACGAGGTATCAATTAATCATTCCAGTTTACGTACATGTATTGCTACACTTGCACTACAGTTATTGCTATATTCAGAGTGTTCTAGCTCTACAAGAGTGGACCGCCACTTGTATTTGGAGTAATGTTGTTGACTAATTTATCAGCAATCACCTGACCCAGCATCAATGTTTGTCTTCTAGCCAACTGGACCTTAACAAACAGGCTACCCCGGTAATTTAGTGCAAACGTACATTAACATTCGTCCTGATTATACCATAAACAAAATAGTTCGATTATCGATTTGGTTAACTATAGTTCACTTTTTTCTGTTTTTGATTTTTTCCTTGCCTACTGTAGGAAAGACCTAATTCAGATGAAATTAAAATATTAAATAAACAGAAATGAGGCAAATTCTTACAATGTTTTTCCTATCATTTTATTGTAATTCATTTTAAATATTAATCGATTAATGTTCTACATTTTAAACATTGCATAGTATGATATTAATACTATAAACCAATAGTTATACGATTAGAAGCAATTAATACGGAGGAATTAAATCATCAACTGAAATATCGTGAATTTGTATGAGAGATCTTTGATAGCGTGAGAAATAAACTATATCTAAAACAGGTATTCAGAACTATGACATATGTTAAACCTTTACATAAAGAAGGTGAAAACTAAGTACTTGAAAAATAGAAATATTAAAATACAAGGACTAGAATTGTCTACAAATAAGGTCATATCGATACAAAATAAATAATACAAAATTCCATGTCTCTGAGTATCTGGGAGAATGATGGGCAAATGATCAGACGGTGAATTGAAAGACGTAGTCTAACAATAATATACCTACTACTACATTAAAAAAAAATTAATGTCGAAAAAGGTTGGCGGAAGCTAATCAAAAAGAAAGACCTTCTGACCACTCACAATAAGGCAAACATTTGGCCTGCTAGATCTGTAGGTGGGAATGGCCGACTCATTTTCACTTGGTGCTCCAAATGGAAAACTATTTGTAAGAATGAAGTCTGGTTCTGCTACTGGAGACGGTGGAGATAGACGGGAAGCTAAGTAACACACCTTCGGTTGAAGGACTGCATACCTTGTTCTGCTACTGGAGACGGTGGTATGGACCGGAAGCCAAGTAATACACCTTCGGTTGAAGGACTGCATACCTTGTTCTGCTACTGGAGACGGTGGTATAGACAGGAAGCCAAGTAATACACCTTCCGTTGAAGGACTGCATACCTTGTTCTGCTACTGGAGACGGTGGTTTAGACAGGAAGCCAAGTAATACACCTTCGGTTGAAGGACTGCATACCTTGTTCTGCTACTGGAGACGGTGGTGATAGACCGGAAGCTAAGTAACACACCTTTTGTTGAAGGACTGCATACCTGGTTCTGCTACTGGAGATGGTGGTGATAGGCCGGAAGCCAAGTAATACACCTTCGGTTGAAGGACTGCATACCTTGTTCTGCTACTGGAGATGGTGGTGATAGACAGGAAGCCAAGTAATACACCTTCGGTTGAAGGACTGCATACCTGGTTCTGCTACTGGAGACGGTGGTGATAGGCCGGAAGCCAAGTAATACTCCTTCGGTTGAAGGACTGCATACTTTCATCTTAGAAGTTATGTAGTGCATCATCAGTTTTTACAAACCGTACTGTCATTCCTGGCTATAGGCTATTATCATTCTGTAGAGGCAGACACGAAAGCAACCGTAACCCATGAGGAGTTGGGTGAGATAAAAGCCCACTACAACGAATCCCAAGGCCCCATATCATTATCAATTAACTAGTCCCACCGTCCAACGTCCTCTCTCATCCAATCGGGATTGTCATTTCTCCATAGCTAGCCTTCCCGATGGAGCATGATTCAGTCTACCATTCCCCCCAAATAGTCACTTTAGTTTAAAAGTAAGAATGTTTAATGTATAACATAACTAAGCACAGGATATTCAATACCATTGTAAGGAGTATAATGAATTACGGTGCAGAAGTATGGGTGACAAACAAGAAAACAAAAAGTAAAATAAAAGCTGTCAAAATGGAGTTTTGGAGAAGATGCTGTGCGTTGACAAGAATGGATAAAGTGAGGAATGAGGTGATCAGGGACAGGATGAAGGTGGAGTCGGATGTAATGAAATTTCATAGAGGATAAAAGGTTGACATGGTATGGTCATGCCAGGAGAGCTAGTGCCAGTAAGTGGATTGGAATAGTGACGGATTGGAGCCCTCTGGGGCCGAGGAGAAGAAGGAGGCCGAGAAGGTCTTTGTTGGATGAAGTGGATGAGGCTATGGTAATGAGGATTTTGAAAGATGGTGAATGGGATGACAGACAGGATGGAGGACTCGTCTAAGAGAAGGAAGACAGTAAAGTACTGTAAAACCCTAATTATAATAAAAAAAATAATATTTAAGGAATTACCCTCAAGTTACCACCACAAGTACAGTTGGCTATCAGACTCAGCAAAAGCCTGAAAAGATCTTAAAAGGACATCTTCTATGGATAACCGCAATATGTTTCCTGTATTTATGTTTATGAAGTGTTTCCGCCCATATCTCACACCCGTAGAGAAGGATAGATTGAATGACAGATGATATTACACGTCACCTGCTTAATACAGGTCCGCAAATTTCGGTGGCAGAAATACTAATAATCTTAGTACGAGAGAAAATTTTAATTTTGGACTCTGTAAAAATCACTTTGACAAATATCTTATTTCGCAAAATAATTCTTCTTGCTTCTTCATTTTAGTGTGTTCTAAGGATACTAAAATTAAAATATTAAACAAATTCAGGTAAAATTTAGGTTAAGGTAAAATTGTCTACCCTGGGCAGCAACAAAATGAGGCGCTTGCGATTTTATGTGAGAATTGGCAAATGAGAGTGTTACTTGTGTGTTGTCATGTTCTGTCAAATGACTTTAAAGTACTGTAACGGTGACTTTATCCTTGCACTAACACACAGATTAAGCAACACCATTACTCCTTAATAGTAAATTCGTCAAAATAATTTACATTTATTATTATGTTTATCATAAAGTGAATCCGTTAACATTTTTACCTTTCATAAATACAGAACAATAAGGAAAGTTTCGTAACTTCATTGAGAGGTTTGATGAACATGTCCAATATTGTTCAAGGATTGCGTTCATTTGGCTTTATCTGCTGTCGTAAAATAGTGTTATTACTTTAGTTTCCTCAAGAAACTTTATTATTGGCATTACATCTAGTTGTGTGAACAGTCGTGTTCTCATAATCTTACTCTTGGTCTTGAAACGCAGCACTAGAGAGTAATATAGTTGTGATGTATTTATTTAATTGAACTTCAAAACATTTAGGATAGTGTTTTGATTATTACATCATGATTTGTATATTATATTTTTGTGGGTGATCTACCAGCCTCATACTATGTACGCTGACAGAGCTTGAAGTATGCAAATATAAAATTATGTTTGTAGAATTTCTTTTAAGGGCATATTGTGAATTCTCAAGTATCGTGCATGGATTAAAAAAAATAATTTTTCAATTCATCTTTACTGCTTGTATAAAAGTTTCATTTTACTACATTCATTAAGTATGTGTGCAATGTCATGAGCCCTAAAACAAAGTGTGCGAATTAGTTTGCTATTTAATTTAATTAAATGACCTGTAAAAAACAAAAGAAAATACAAGACAATATAATCCCAATATTAAATGAATAATTTAAATTGTAAAATGAAACAGGCCAACAAAAACTTACGTACCCAAAATATGGGGTAATAGACATAATTATAACATCTTTCAGTATTAATTCCGACGTAAAAAATACTCTTGCCCTTCCTATTAATAGGTGATTTTCGTTCTCTGATTGGTGTACTCATAGAAAACTACCAATCTTGGCTTTCCCAATCTTGTATTCTGGAAAAATCACAAATTAAGTACAATACTGTACTTAATGTCCATTTAAATCAGCTTAAGAAACTACACGATTTAGTTTATTTAATATTTTCTCTATCTACAACGGTTACAGAGGTATTAAAAAATCTAAACACAGTAAGTTGTATTTTGGGGCTCCAATGTCAATCTTATGGAGGATAAGGAAAATTAATATTTCACTTATCAATCTATATTTTTGGATGAAATTTGATATTTAGCTTCATACGGTTAAAAACCATCCATTCAAGCTTAAAAATCATAGTTTATGTGTTTATCATGGCAGCTGACCTGCGTACTCTTTTCCCATGTTAATCATATAGGGAATAGGCAAACTCCTTTATTTATGGACAGATGTTGATGAAACTTGGTATTACATGGTCAAAATAAAAATAGTTAATGCTAGAAATGCCTACTTTCAGTATTCCTCACAGCAGCAAACCTGCATACTCTTTCCAATGTTAATCTTATGGAGAATAGGCAAACTTATTTATTTATTACGGATATTGATCAAACCTGTTGTATATTATTATTGATTTAGAAATTTGCTAAGTACTTAGGTCTGATGTGACGGGGGTCCGTACCTAACACAAGCAGTTGGCCACAGTTTATTAATAGTCGTACGAATAATTAAGATAATTTCAACAATAGCGCCTGGTAAAGCCTTCTAAACTACGCCTCAGTCAGTACAACTGCGCCTTAGCTTTGCCTACAAACGGACTCATGCGTTAAAGTTTGTGAATCATTTGTGAATGTTTTGAATCGATCCCCGGCCGGCAGATGTGTTTTTGTTTAGAGTTTATGCAGGTTATTAAAAAATGTTTGAGTTAATTTTTCAATAAAAACAATCATTTCATCACTTTGAATTGTTTTTATTATAAGAAAGCAACTAACAACATAATGCTCTGTCGCCGAGATAATAGAAAAGAATTATTATTAAACTATTTGTATTATTAGTATTATATTTATTTCCTTAAAAATTGTCTTATTCTATCCGTGGGGCTCGGTCTTTAGGTACTACTTTATAATGGACATTTATAAAACAATATGCAGCTGTAGGAGTGTATGGTTACTATGTGAGTTTGTGAATATAATTTTATGCACTTGCTGGTGTATAAAATGACAAGCATTATTAATGTTTAAAGATACGACATGAGAGAGCCCAAGGGACATAATTTGAACAGAATATCATATTACTCTTTAAGATAACCTTATAGAAAATTCAACATCAAAGCTTTTAGCGTCTTTTGTTCTTTTGATTCCCAGAGCTTAACTTTAAATATTTATCAGGGCATCATCTTATGAATCAAGCTTTTACTTCAATAATGGAAACACAATATTATATTTTAAAATCAAACCTGACATTACGTTTTTCCTTTAACACGAATCCCCAAATTCATAGTTTATATAAGTATATATAAGTACATTATTATATTTTCATAATGATTACGTCTATCCATTTTCCATTATCTCTAAGTGGGACACAGTTGTTAAAAGATTAAAGGTATATGGATAATACGAGGAATAAACAAGTCGTTTGATTATATTAATAAATAAATAACCTGACTTTTTTACGCTTTAAAAATAAATATGTCAACTGTATTATGCAAATTAAACATTTAAAAAATGTATGATAAGGACTTTAGGTAAAAAAGGTAGAAACTATTGTCGTGAAATGCATATTTGAACACAGATCGTGAACGGAGAGGTTCATCAGTTTGAGTGACAGCGACAGCCACTTCAGATACACTGACGAGCCTTATCTCCGGATACTCGTCAATTATTTTGGTCCAGGACCCGGGTACCACATCTACTATTGTTGTCGTGAAGTGCATATTTGAACACAGATCGTGAACGTAGAGGTTCATCAGTTTGAGTGACAGCGACAGCCACTTCAGATACACTGACGATCCTTATCTCCGGATACTCGTCAATTAATTATTATATATAATAAGATTCTTTACAAGAATCACTAAACATTTAAATTCAGTAAATAATGAATTTCTTTTTATTAGATAAGTTTTTGAATTTTGTATTATTAACTACCACTAGAAATAATTTCTATTTGAAAGTCCAATACGCGTTATAGATCATTCTTCACATGTTATTTACCTAGTATTTTTAGGTTAAATGTGTTAAAAAAACTTTGGTAGGAGTATCAAATTATTTTAAAATCACCACCAGCTCTATCGTAGAAAAAATTAAAAGTACTTTTAGTACAGAATATTGTAAAATGGCTGAATCAATTTATTACATTTTCAGGCATATACCAAAATAATATTGGACTAAAATATCTAAAAAAAGGTTCCTGATATGTACCTATAAAACTAAATATTGAAATAACACATTCAACGCGAAACACATTCACACACAACACATTCAGAGCTGTAGTTCCTTCGTTCTGAGAAGGAAATGTGACGTAAACATTTTATATTAGGACACCATATGTCTAACAAGTACTGATCTCCTTTCAAATCATTGCTATTTTTTTATTTTGTATTATTATTAAAAACAATAAATTAACAAATTTCAATTCTAAAAAGTAATATTAACATGTAACAATGAGCTGCTCTGATACACAAAAGACTGTTGCAACAAAACGATAAAAGGTTCTGGACGTCGAACAACATGAGTGTTCGTAAACAAGCTACAAAAAATTGCAAACGCAGACAGTAGCAAAGTTACAACTGTAATAAACAGGTTCTAGCAAGTC